>CM042840.1:58213491-59570839 GCA_023653725.1 Bungarus multicinctus | reverse complement strand
TGTATGGGTGTATCATCTCCTGGCTGTGCCTCTCAGAGGTGTTAGAAACTGGCCATCTGGCTTCTTTCCCCCCCATTGTATCATGTATGGGTGTGCATATTCGATATAAGGTTAAATATATTCAGGTTACATCAAGAAAGGATTTCTTTATCAGTCCCCCCCCCCTTTTCTTCTTCCTCTGAAGAAATGACAGATACACGGATCTGACACTTACTTTCCACATTTCTCTCTCTCCATGCACCTTTTATTCTTCTATCATTCGAAAGAAAGATTTTGGTTATATCTTTCTAACTTTCTTTGTTGATTTCTGCGTTTTATAGTCCAACCGATCATTAATTATTCCATTAAGGTCTCCCATCATACAAATATTAACATAATCCAATTCAATTATTTTCATATGTAATTTCCTGTAGAAGTCTTCTTGATTATCATTTGGGGCATAAATTGCAATTAAAAGCGTTTTAACATTATTGTCCATTATTTCCATCATCAAAATCCTTCCATCATCATCTGTATAAGTTAATTCTGCTGCAATTGTATCTCTATTATATAAGACCACACTTCTTTTTTTATTGTGTCAGCGATGTGAATAATTTCCCTAATTTTTTTGTTTCAATATATATTCATGTTGTTTTTTAATATGTACTTCTTGTGAACAAATTATATCAAATTTTAATTTCTCTAATTTATGAAATACTTTTCTTCTTTTAGCAGCCAAAGTAAGTCCATTTATGTTAATCGTAATCAATTTCCTTTCATCCATTTTAAGAGAGTTTAATTGCTCTAGTAGATCTTAATTCTCGTTGCTCTCTGGGTGTGTACCCATCTACTGCACCTTCTTTTTCTTTTTCAATTACTGCTATACACTCCTCTTGAAATTCAATTAGTGACTCTTCTTTTCTTTCTTCTTCCTCCTTTCCTCTAAAATGTTCTAAGTAGAATAACTCCGCTTTTCCAACTGTGTCAATTCTGTGTCTTTGTTCCTGCCAAGTGAACAAGAGGCTTCTGGCATCAACCATCTATAGTTTATTCCTCTTTTAAGTAACTCTTTATTCAAAATATGTATATTTTCTTCTCATCTCTCTTACTCTTCTTGGTACTTGTTTCAGCACCACAATTTGTTTATCTTTATATTTTAATGTTTTCTCTCTTGCCACCTGTAGTATCTGTGTTTTGATTATCTTCTTGGTAAATCTAATATGTACTTCTCTTGGTAACTTGTTTCTCATTGCATATCTTGTATAGACATGGAATACTTCATCCATCCCATCCATCATCTTCTCTTTGGTTATCTCTAACGCTTCTGCCAGTATTTCTGTTATTATTTCAGCAAGATTGTCACCTTTTCCTTCTTCCACATTTTGAAATCTCAAATAAAATTCTGATCTATCTATTTCCCATCCCAATGGTTCACTCTTGCCCTTCTTGACATTGTTCAATCAAGTATCAATATCTCCAATTTTCTTATCTCTTTGTATATCTTCTTCTTCAACTTTTAGAAACCTGTCTTCATATTTCATCATCATCTGTTGAATATTTTCCACTTTCTCATCTGTCCTTTCAATTTTTTGCTCAATCTTCTGAATTCCTTGCATGATCATCTGCAATGTCACTTCCTTCTCTTTCTCCTGTTGTAACATTGTCTGTATAGATCATTGTCCTCCAGATAATGAGGAGGTTGGTATTGAGGAAGCTGGGGCTGTTATCTTTCTGCTCATCTTGTAATGCTTATCTGTGAGAGAGAGAGAGAAAAAAGGAAAAAAAAAAAGAATGAAGGCAAACAGTTGCCACTCCAAAAAGAAAAAGGGAAAAAAAGTCTTCAGGCACTTGTATACCTTAATCCAATTAGTTGCAATAGTATATATATATATAAAAAAAAAAAAAACAGGAGAAGATATGGAAAAAGAGGTAAAAAGGAATTTTCTTTTAAAGAAAAAGAGGATAAGGGAAGGAAAAAGAAAAATCAAAAAGAAAAAATAGTCTGTATTTCTCTTAATAAAAAGAAACAAAAAAGCAAAACTAAAAAAATTATATTCTAGTTCCTGGTTTGAAAAATTGAAATCCAAATAAAAGAAACCCAACTAAGGGGAAAGTAGAAAAGAAGGCAAAAAGTAACGAACAATTCTAATGTAAAGCAAGCCTCTGCCACTAAATATCCAAGGCTCTTTGATAAATCAGCTCAAAGTTTCCAGTTCAGTGTTTTCAAGGTCACTTCCATCTTCTTTCTTTCAACTTTAACTCCAGACCCCAGCTATATATAATTTGACAGATGGGCACCTGTGTAAACAAACTGCCATGCTCATCCCACTATCTTTTCCAGTGCAAAACTCAGAGTCCTACATAAACAAGTAAAAGAAAAAAGTAAACAATGTATCCAAGCCTCTAGGCAGCAATGCTACTTATTTTCCTTTACTTTCACTTCCCCCTCATACATCCAAAGCCAGGAACATGGGGAAAAAAAAAAGTAAAATCTTTTCTTTAAAAAAAAAAAATCTCAAATAAAAAAAGAGAGTCTTAATCAAAAACAAACTTTCAAGAGAATTGTCAATAGTAGACAGTCTAAGGTTAAAGTTTTTGGGGTTTGGGGAAGAAACCACAGAGTCAGGTAGAGTATTCCAGACATTGACCACTCTGTTGCTGAAGTCATATGAGTGATCTCTAGTTGGCCACAGCCACCCAGTCAGATGACCACTCAGCCATGGCCACCCAGCTGGTCATTAGGGCAGAGAACCTATTGTTAAATTATTTGAATCCCACCATTGAATAAACACAATACTTAGAGAGTGACTCAAACTCAGCAGAGAGTAAGATAAGTATATGTGATGTTTCTTGGATGTACAATGTATTTATAGATGAATATATAAGCAATGCTTATTGTTTACAAAAATACATATTTATTCATATCATGGTTTTGGTATGCAGAATATGCCATGATAATGGCTGAGAAAACAAATGATATGCAATAAATGTCACTACATTAAGCAGCAAGGAGTATGGATCTAAAAATTAATATATCAAATACGAAGATAGTTGTGTTTTACCAAGAAATTGAATAAAATTGCAAACCATAAATAAATGACAAAAACTAAAGTAAATAATTGTATGTAGTTTAACAGAGTGTTCATCCAAGATGGGAAAATAGAGAAATATTAAGACATTCAAAATTATTTGACAACTAGTGTGGGGAATTAATGTTTGCCAAAAGAACCAGAAAGGCTGTGTAGAAAAGCATGTGTCAATCCATGTTGTTTTATGGGAGTTGAGCATGCCAGGAGAAATTCCTTAAGGGAATTTTGTATGTGGTAAAACAAGAAAGCAGTTAGAGCAGAAGATAATAAATCAAATGAAAATTGAGCAGCCAGTTTGAAAGAAAGGCACTCAAGTGCCTGTGTTTTCTCAACCTTAGCAATTTTTGGATATATGGACCTCAACTCCCAGAATTCTTTACCATATTGTGCAGAAATAAAACTCCATTTTGTGCAAATTGAGTGAATTTGCACTATATGAATCATTTGCTTGTGAGTTTAAATTTGAAACCCTGATGTCCACGATTATCAAACTTGTGATGTCATGTTACTTTCACATGATATTTTGTGACATTTTCCCCCTTCATGGAGCTGGGGTGGGTGTGGCCTGCATGTAATGCATCCAGCCCACAGCCCGCTAGTTTGACACCCTTGCTTTAATTTATGGGATGAGCCTTTGATTGGGCAGTTGATTATTTTTATTATTCAGAGGAATTCTGGGAGTTGCAGTCCACACTTGATCATATAAAGAAAAAGGTCAACCTGAAAAACATATATGGGGGGGGGGTCAACCTGAAACACATATATATGGGGGGGGGGGGTGAGTGAATGGCCAATATAAAGGGAAGAACAAAAAATGGCTGGCTAAAATAGATGAGATACTTCAAAAGAAAGATATATGAAATATATGAAATTTAAAGAATAAAAAGAATTGAATGAAGCAGTGTATCATCAATATTGTGGAAGCACAGATACTTTAAAGATAGGAAGATAAGGAAAAGTATAATGAATTGAAAGCGTGATGTACATTCTTTTAAGCTTTTTCTTTTTTTATATATCAGGCACTGAATTTCTTTGGCTGTGTATTTCCTTTCCCCCCCTATCCTTGCCTGATGTTGCTTACCATTAAATGGAGTTATATGATAACCTTTGTTCTTTCTTTAAGCTATAAATATGTTTTTTTATTGCAGCAGCTGCTTTAAGAAATTTGAAGGTAATGGAAGGATCAAACAATGTCAGTTCTTATAACATCTGAGGACCCTTGGCATTTTGTTGATGCTTTTATATTTTCAACGTGATCTAAACATGCCAAGTTATTCTGAGAATCTGGTTCCAGTTTATCCAGAATTTAATGCATTTAGCCAAGAAATAAATCTATTTTGCTTTTTAGCATCTCCTTAGTGTAATTGTGCTTGCCAGGGCTATTTTCCCATTTTACTCAAATAGCAGCATAAAATAACAATAACAACAATAATATTTTGTAGGGTGAAAAATGCTGCCCTAAGAGATAGAAATATTAATTGTGTACTGATTTCCCCACAGAAATTAATTCCAAACAAATTTACATTCTACATTTAAAGAAAACATAAATTATTCATATTTCCTATGATCAGCATTCAGCCTGTCTTACACTGGGGTATCTGAAATTTTTCAGTTTACGCATTTAAATTTTTTTTGTCTCATTAGCATGTGTTTTGTGCAAGTATTCCACTGAGATAATTTAATAGTCTCCAATAGAATTATGTTCAATTAAAATGTCTCAGCTTTTACAATTCCAGATCTTTCTAGCTTGTAATTTGTTTGCTCTAGGCCTCAGTTTTTCTTAAGTACTGTTAACATACTGTAAGGGTCTGCCTCTCCTCTCTGTTCAAGAAAGTAAAGACTCTTGAAACTTCAGCATTTCAAAAGGAACTTTTTATTGAAAGAGAATGATTGCAGGACAAAGGAAAGCAGAATATAATAGTTAGGATAAAGTAGTTAGAAACCCACCCACCCCCCAGTCCGCGGTTGAATTAGCCAGTCCACAGGTGTGAAGATGCTGTTGGAATGGCTTGGCCTGAAAAAGAGATAAGAAGTAATTCCCAGGTTCATCTTACAGGAGGCTTCAGGACTGAGACAAAACACATGGCCCTCCCCCCTTATTACATTCTCCCCAAAGATAAATCAAGCTTAGGGCACATAGGCACCAGGCAGGATAAAGGCTGTAAACTAGAGGGATATAGGATGTATGGGAAATTGGAAGAGGGCAATAAGCTTATATATATATATATATATATATATATATATATATATATATATATATATATATATATATACTAGTCTCCCTTGTTTAATTATCAGCTGAAAACCTAACACATACACACACACACACACACACACATATATAATTTATTTATTTTGTCAAACAATTATTAGATAACAGGTATAAGTATCAACATGGTTATAAATACATGAAATGGATAAGAAAAAAGAGAAACAATAGGACAGGGATGGTAGGTACGTTTTGGTGTACTTATACATGCCCCCTACAGACCTCTTAGGAAAGGGGTGATATATATCCAGGCCCTCTCCCCACAGGAATGCAGTATCATGATAGGGATCTGACACATACCCTGTTTACTGACTTCACTCACAAAATATGGAAAAGTGACAAGTATATCTTGAAGATCATTCATAATGCCATGGTACATACTTTTCCAGCCCAATTACTCACCTAGGGCACTTTTGCCTAAAAATAATGGAATAACTGTGGTTATCTTCAAAGCAATTATTGTTCTGTGTGCATTTAGTGTATCAGATACAGATACAGATTAACAGAGTTGGAAGGCATCTTGTAGGTCATCTAGTCCAGCCCCCTGCCCAAGCAGACTCTACACCATTTTTCAGAGACGGCAGTCCAAACTCTTCTTGAAATCTTCCAGTGATTAAGCTCCCACAATTTCTGAAGGCAAACTGATTGATTGTTCTCACTGTCAGAAAATTTCTCCCTATTTCCAGGTTGGATCTCTTCTATCTCTTCTCTTCTAAATTAGTTCAGTTTCCATTCATTATTCCTTGTCTGTCCTTCAAGTGCTTTGGAAAATACCTTTCTGTGGCAGCCCCTCAAAAATTGAAACGCTGCTATCATCTCTCCCCTAGTCCTTCTCTTCACTAGACTAGCCATGCCCCGTTCCTGTAACCGTTCTTTATATGGTTTAATCCCCTAATCATCTTGCTTGTTCTTTTCTGCACTCTTTCTAGAGTCTCAACATCTTTTCATCTAAATGCAGTATTTTAGGTGTGGTCTTACTAAGGCTGTATAGAAGTGGTTCCCAAAGTGGGCAGTACCACCTCCTGAGCGGTGGTGGGATGCCTTAGGGGGCGCTAAGAGGCAAGGGGGCCAGCAGGGGGTGCTAAGAGGCAGAGGAGGGCGTTCAAGGCACCAGCCCCGCAGGCTCTCCCCATTGACTGTTGCACTGCTCCATAGCCAGCACCTCGAATACAGCAGCAGTCGAACATTACGTGGCGCCATTGCGTTCAACATGCCGGCTCCACAGGCTCACCCCATTGAACCCTTTGCATTGCTCCAGTGCAACAGTCAATGGGGTGAGCCTGCGGTGCCGGCACCTCAAACGCCCCCACAGGCTCACCTCGTTGACTGTTGCACTGTTCCAGAGCTGGCGCCTCGAATGCAGCAGCACGTTGGGGAAAAATCACCACCACCGCATTCGAGCTCTGGAGCGGTGCAACAATCAATGGGGTGAGCCTGTGGGGTCAGCGCCTCGAACACCCCCCTGCTGCCTCTTAGTGCCCCTCTGCCAGCCCCCTTGGGGGCACTAAGAGGCAGCAGGGGGTGTTTGAGGCACCAGCACCGCAGGCTCACCCCATTGATTGTTGCACCGCAAGGGGCTCAATGGGATGAGCCTGCGGAGCCGGCATGTCGAATGCAGTGGTGGCAGCACATTGGGAAAGTAGCTCTACTTTCCCAAAGTGCCATTGCTGTCACATTCTGTCTGTCTGTCGGTCCATCCATCCATCCATCCATCCATCCATCCATCCATCCATCCATCCATCCATCCATCCATCCATCCAAAAGGTCTGCCTGCCTTCCTGCCTGCCTACCTACCTGCCTGCCTATCTTTCTGTCTACCTACCTACCTTCCTACCTACTTACCTACCTACCTATCTATCTATCTATCTACCAATATAGATCTATCTACTTATCTACCTATCGATACATCCATCCAAAGGGTCTGTCTGTTTGTTTGTCTGTCTGTCTATCTTCCTGCCTGCTTGCCTGCCTGTCTACCTACCTATCTATCCATACATTCATCCAAAAGATCTACCTACCTACTTACCTGTCTGTCTGTCTGTCTGCCTCTCCATCCATCCATACATGTTCGAAGCACCAGCCCCGCAGGCACATTGGGAAAGTACAGCAGTCTGGGAGGGAGGGAGGGAGGGAGGGAGGGAGGGAGAAAGAGAGAGAGAGAGAGACCTGATGCATCAGATTGAAATGAGGTCTAGTTTAAACTGATGCTCTTTTCCACATTGAAACATCTTTGCCAGCACATTGAAACATCTTTGGCTTCTATTAAAGGTTTTGTGGACATTTTCTTGATGCTTTAAACAGGATCCATTGGACCAGATCTCCACCCTAAAAATTACTTTTCCCTAATGTATTACAGTGCCAATTCTGAAGAAGGCAAAACCAAAATGTACTGGTAAATTACAAGGAGAACACACACACACACTCCCTTCTAACCCTGCTGGAACTAGAATAGATATCTCATTATCTTTCTCCTCCATTCCTCCCTCCTTCTTTATTTCTTTTTCTTTCTGTCCCTTCTTTCCATCCCCCCTCTTTCTTTGTCCCTTTTTCTTTCTTTCCTCTTTCTCTTTCTTTTCTTCCTTCTGTCTTTCTCTCTCTCTTTCTTTTCTCTCTCTCTTTCCCTCAGGCTTACCCCATTGACTTGGTGCACTGCTCTTCTTGGACTTGTTTGGGCAGGTCTCTCCGGTGCAACGGGTTCAATGGGGTGGACCTGCGGGGCCGACACCTAGAACATGGCAGTGGCAGCACATTTGAAAAGTAGAGCAAAGCCAGAGGTTGGTAATTTTTGCTGCAAAGAATCACAAAAGCTTCTGGGTTGTGCACAAGAAGGGACACACATGTCAATCCAGTTCAGCAACATAAAATAAAGAAATACAAATAAAAATAAACAAGAATTGACAAAGCATCTCGATTAGATTCTATTCACTACTAGAATCTAATCAGAGATGCTTTGCCAATTCTAGTCCAATGACCTGCTCCAGCAGGGTTGGAAGGGAGTGTGTATGTATGTGTGTGCATGGCTGTCAAAACTCCAAAAACAGGTCAATTAGCTTTGGGGAAGCAAGTTATAAATTAGAACACTTGATAAACAACCAACCATTAAGTGAAGACCACTTGTATTTGGTTTGCCAGTCACCTGGCCATGCCCACTCAGTCACATGACCAGCAAGCCACACCCATCCAGTCATGTGACCAGCAAGCCACACCCACAGAAATTTGAATCCCACCCCTGGGTGGGGGGCACTAACGATGAGTTTGTAGCACCAAGGGGGCAATGGACTGAAAAAGTTTGAGAACCACTGCTCTATAGAGTGGTATTAGTCAGGGGTGGGATTGTACCAATTTGGAATGATTCTATAGAACTGGTTGCTATGAGTCTGTGCAGTTTGGAGAACTGGTATATCATGCCACTGGCTGGCCCCACCCTTTCCTGCCTGCCCACTCACCCCACCCAGTCATTCCTCATCTCGCCCACCATTGCAACCTGCCTTTGCCCGCCATTGCTGCCTGCCTTCCATCATGGCCCTGATCTCCCTGGGTGAGTGAGCCTACAAGCAAGCCTCAGTCAAGTTGACTCCCTGGCTGGCCTAGGCCACTGCACTATCTCCTCACCCCCTTACCCAGGTTTATCTGGCTTGCTTTACCACAACCTAGCTAGTTAGCTGTCCTCCCACCGCATGGCCATGTCCGTGCTGGCTGGGAGAGGAGGAAATATTCTCCTCCTCCCCTGGAAAGGAAGAAGCCACTGGGCCATGTCCATGCTGACTGGGAGAGGAGGGAACATTCTTCTCCTCCCCCTGGCCAAGAAGAAGCCACAGGGCTGTGTCCGTGTTGGCTGGGAGAGGAGGGAATGTTCTCCTCCTCCCCCTGGCCAGGAAGAAGCCATGGGGCTGTGTCCATACTGACTGGGAGAAGGGAACATTCTCCTTCTTCCCCTGGCCACGAAGATGCCACCACAGGGCCATGGCAGGGCACTGGCTGGGAAAGGAGGGAACATTCTCCCCCTGGCCAGAAAGAAGCCACGGGGCCATATCTATGCTGGCTGGGAGAGGAGGGAATGGTCTCCTTCTCCCCCTGGCCAGGAAGAAGTCACGGGGCCATGTCTGTGCTGGCTGGGAGAGGCCAGGGGGAGAAGGGAACATTTTCCTTCTCCCCCTGGCCATGAAGAAGCTGCTGTGGAGCCATGGCAGAGCACTGGTTGGGGAAAAGGTAATGTTCTCCTTCTCCCCTGGCCATGAAGAAGCCGGCGCGGGGCCATGGTGAGGTGCTGGCTGGGGAAGAAGGGAATGTTCTCCTTCTCCCCCTCGTGCTGCCGTGGCTGGATCCAGCTGGGGGAATGTCCCCCCCCCCAAGGGAACACCCTATGATTGCCACCCTGGTGTGCCCAGCTGCCACCAAAGCTGCCTAAGGAAATTCCCCATCACCGGTGCAGTTCCAGGACACACAGCCACCCCCGCTGCTCGCCTCCCCCTGTTTGCTTTTTGCCATTGCAGCTGCCACTATTGAAGCTGCCCAAGAAAACTCCCCACTGCTAGGAAGATCTGGGACATGCCACTGCCACTTGACTTCTTGACAAGAGCCTTCCCATTGGCAAGAGAGGCTCTGCAGTCCCTTTCCCCAGAGAAAACATGCCACTGCCACTCCCGCCACACACACCCTGATATGGAGAGCCCCAGATTGGGACTCGGCACACAGGGCATTGCTGGAGCTGAAGGGGCTGGCCTTCCCCTCTGCCACCAGCTGCTGGAGCAGGAAGGTTGGGTAAGGTAAAACCAAACCTGCTGCCCAGGCAACAGCTGCTAGCAGGGATGAGCGAGGCTGCAGGACGAACCTGGCTAGAAGTTGCTTGTAAATCTTCCCAAAAGAGGGAGGGGAGGAAGTTCCACAGCTGTCCAGGATGGTTTTATAATAAGAAAAGACCTGGGTATGTTTTTATTAGACAGCTTTTCCTAACAAGACTGATTTTTGCTTGTATCACTGTTGGTCTCAATGAGCAACTCTTCTGCCTTTTGGTGCTGTGCAGTAAATCATGCATTGCTTAAATAGTTTGTTAAGTCCTCATCTTTTCTGAGAGCAAGATAATTATGTTTATGAATTGCTAATATTACCCTCCTGAGTAATTCCCTTTGGAGCATTTTCCATTTTGACAACTTAGGAAAGAAGTATTTCTTTTAGGTTTTCCTGAATTAAATGCAGGTGTAGGCATCAGGGGAGGGTTAATTTGAAAAGAGAGTAAAAGAGAAGCACATTTTTGTACATAAGGAAAGGAAAACATTTAGAAATGTTGAGGAGCTGAGGGGTGTGAGTCAAGGAATTCCAAACCAGAAAGATTGTTTTGTATTCCAGTTAAATTAGAAATGGTTCTTTGTGAACGATCTGTGAAAATTTCTGGAATATTGCAATATGCCGAAGAAACAAATATATAAAGCAGAAAGATTTAATTAAAGAAGAAGAGAAATAATGGTAAGGCATCCACTAACTGATTGCTTTGAAAATATCTTTCAAATGTGTTTTCATTTGCAGAATTGGAATATTTGCTTGACTGTATGCTTTAATGTTCAAAAAGAATAATCTTTATCAGTATAAGCAGAGATGTATTCTTCAAGCTTTAAAGCATTTTGCAAAAATCATTGTTGGACTGTAAACCTAACTCTAAATACTGTAGAACAATTTAAATATTTAATGGAGAGTAAAATAAGATTTTACAGTGGCAAGATGAAATGTATAGAATAGGTGGTGCCTGGCTCAACTGGAAGTAACTGTGAGATGGAAACTTATCAAACAGATCCAACCTAGAAATAAGAAGAAATTTCCTGATAGTGAGAACAATTAATCAGAGAAATCGGATGCCTTAAGAAATTGTGGGTATACCATCACTGGAGGTTTTTAAGAAAAAAATTGTCCATAATAGTATAGGGTCTCATGCTTCAGCAGGGATTGGACTAGAAAACCACCAAGGTCTCTTCAAATTGCTATTCTTTCTTTCTTTCTTTCTTTCTTTCTTTCTTTCTTTCTTTCTTTCTTTCTTTCTTTCTTTCTTTCTTTCTTTCTTTCTTTCTTTCTTTCTTTCTTTCTTTCTTTCTTACTTTCTTTCTATTTGCCAATTGCTTACAAGGTAATAGGTATAAGTAAAAATATAGTTATGAATACATGGATAAATATAAGAAAAATAAAAAAAATAAAAGAAACAATAGGACAGGGATAGTAGGCACATTGGTGCGGTTATGCACGCCCCCTACAGACCTCTTAGGAAAGGGGTGAGGTCAATAGTAGACAGTCTAAGGTTAAAGTTTTTGGGGTTTGGGGAAGAAACCACAGAGTCAGGTAGAGTATTCCAGACATTGACCACTCTGTTGCTGAAGTCGTATTTCCTGCAATCAAGTTTGGTGTGATTAACCTTGAGTTTGTATCTATTGTTTGCTCTTGTGTTGTTATGGTTGAAGCTGAAGTATTCATTGATAGGTAGGACATTGCAATGTATGATTTTATATGCTATACTTAGATCGAACTGAAAGCGGCATAGTTCTAGGTTTTCTAGGTCTAGAATTTCGAGTCTGGTGGCATAAGATATTCTGCAACAGGTAGAAGAGTGGAGAACTCTTCTTGTGAAATACTTCTGGACTTTCTCAACTGTGTTAATACATGATATTAGTTCCAGACTGATGAGCTGTATTCAAGCATAGATCTAGCAAATGTTTTGTATGCTCTAATTAGTAGTGTGATATTACTAGAGAAAAAGCTATGTAAGATTAAGTTAACAACTCTTAACGCTTTTTTGGCTATGTAATTACAGTGGGCTCTAGCACTTAGGTCATTTGAGATGAGTACTCCAAGATCCTTGACAGAGTTTGGATCATCAACAAGGTCTTGACCATTCAGCTTGTATTTTATTTTCTGATTTTTTTTTGCCAATATGTAAGACAGAGCATTTATTTGTTGAGATTTGAAGTTGCCATTTCTTTGACCATTCCGATACATAGTCGAGGTCTTTTTGAAGGGTAGCAGTATTGTCTGTGGTATTGAATAGCTTTACATCATCAGCAAAGAGAATGCAGTTGCTCTTAATATGATCACAGAGGTCATTTAGGTAGAGCATGAAAAGATTTGGTCCTAGAACACTGCCTTGGGAGACACCACTGTTGACAGGTACAGAATTTGATAAGACGCTCCCAATTTTGATCATTTGTTGTCTGTTTGACAGGAATGCTTCTATCCAGTTATGCAGGTGTCCAGAGATACCGTAAGATTTTAGTTTTACGAGTAATCAAAGGCTTTACAGAAGTCTATGTAGATTGCGTCTATTGCTTTGCCCTGATCGAGTTGTGTAGTCCATATGTTTTTGCAGCGTAAGAGTTGCAGATTACAGGATAGTTTTTCCTGAAACTAAATAGTTTATTAGAGAGTTGTTTGTTTGTTTCTAAGTGGAGGATGATGGATTGGTTAATAATTGATTCCATTACTTTACAGGTGATGCAGCATAAAGAGATTGGTCTGTAATTTTCAACTAGGCTGGGCTCTCCCTTTTTGAAGATGGGGATGACCATAGTTTTGGCAAGGAGTAGGTCCTGAAAGATTTTTCAAAGATTATGCTTAGAGGTTCTGCTATGACAGTGGATAGCTTTTTTAAGAAGTAGGCACATATTCCGTCCGGTCCAATAGATAGAGATGGTTTTAGATTGCGTAGTACTTTTTCAACATTGTCTTCTGTAAAATCGATATGTTTTAGATCATTGTAGTTGTCTGTGGCTCGACTAGGAAATACTGAGCATGATCCATTGCTGTTTACAAATACTGAGTCAAAGAATGTGTTAAAGAGGTTGGCTTTAATGGTGTCATCATTGAAGTCTTTACCATTAGGTCCTTTCAGGGGTGGGATGGACCTTGAGTCTTTTAGTTTGTTGCTTACAAAATTGTAGAAAGCACGAAATTAGTGTGTAAAAGGTTTTCTTCTTGTTTAATGTGATAATTGGTGCATTCAGTTTTTATCTGGTGGCATAAATTTTTGTATCGGCTTTTGAAGTTGGCAATGTGACCAGATTTGTTTTTCCACCCAGGTGATTTATTTTTGGATTGAAACTTCCTTATTGTTTTGGGTAATTTGTTTTTTCTTGTTTTGGGAGTTGTTAATGGTACATATACATTTTATGACTCTTTTGACTTCAAGTAAAAATATGCTGTAATGATCTTTTACAGTATTGCATCCAGAGAATAGAAATTGCCAATCAAGGGATGAGAGATCGTTGTTTATAAGATCATAGTTGCCTTTTTTGAAGTTATGATGATTTTTGTGTGGACGTATGTTAAGACAAAAGTCAATCTCTCCACTCAGTATTTCCAAGAGAATGGTGATAAACAATATTTGGAAATGTCCATCAGGTCTTCTGAGAGCAAAATCTCATCTTATTGGCTAGTTTTAAGGGAAAGATGACTTTGAAAAAGCTTCCTCTCTCACCATAACATGAAAGACGAAGTGAGAACTGGCTGGGAAGGGAGGAGTGAGGAGAAGCCAGGTGAGGCACCCTTCCATGTGAGTGACATCGAGTTGGCCATGCCCACCCAGTAACATGACCACCAAGCCACACCTACCCAATCACATGACCACTAAGCCACACCCAAAATTAGGCCACGCCCACAAAACCAGTTGTTAAAAAATTTGAATCCCACCTCTGGTATTAGTACTTTAATTGATCTTGATTGTATCGCTTTGTTAATGCCATTTAGGATTGCATTGGCTTTTTTGGCTGCTGTTGCACACTGTTGGCTCATATTTAATTGGTTGTCCACTAAGACTTCAAAGATTCCTTTCAGAGTTATTGCTATTAGGCCTACTTTCACCCTGTCTATTTGGTTTTTCTTGCCTAAGTGTAAGATTTTACTTTTCTCTATTTATTTATTTGTTTGTTTGTTGTTTGTTTTGTTTGTTTGTCAAACATGAAAAAGATAGCAAGTATAGGTATAAACAAACATAAACAAAGAAAAGAAGTATAGATAAATGGGGACAGTAAGACAGGGATGGTAGACACACTGGTGCATATATGTATGCCCCCTTTATGGACCTCTTAGAAAGGACCACAATAGACAGTTTGAAGCTTGAGGGTTTGAGGCTGTAACAATGGAGTTGAGCAGAAGTTTCCAGGAGTTGACCACTCTGTTGCTGAAGTTGTATTTTCTGCAATCGAGTTTGAAGCGATTTACCTGAGTTTATATCAATTCTTTGCCCATGTATTATTGTGGTTGAAGCTGGATTTCAAGTCTGGTGGCATAAGGGATTCTATTGTGAGTAGAGGAGTGGAGAACTCTTCTCATGGAATACCACTAGACCCACTCAATTGTGTTAATGTCCAATATACAGTGTGGATTTTAGGTGGATGAGCTGTATTCAAGAATTGGTCTGGCAAAGATTTTATATGCCCTAGTTAACAATACAATATTACCAGAGAAGAAGCTTCGCAAAATTAGGTTAACAACTCTTAATGCTTTTTTGTCAATGTTGTTACAGTGAGCTCTGGGGCTTAGATTGTTTGAGATGAGTACTTTTAGGTCCTTGACAAACTGAGGGTCATCTACGAGATCATTTCCACCCAACTTCTATTTGGTGTTCTGATTTTTTTATGCCAATGTGCTGGACAGAACATTTATTAGTTGAGATTTGGAGTTCCCAAATGTGCGCTATTCTGACACATAGTCAAGGTCACTCTGGAGGGCAGCAGCATTGTCAGTGGTGTTAAATAATTTTACATCATTGGTGAAGAGACGCAGCTGCTTTTAATATGATTCCATAGATCATTGATGTAAAACAGAAAGTGTGTGGGTCCTAAAATGCTGTCTTGGGGGACACTGCTGTTAACTTGTGCCAGATCTGAGGGCCTAATTATTTGGTTAGGTTCTCAGCCACATCCTTGGTTTTTGCTCCAGGGAGACAACATATCTCCCTACAATAGTTTAAAACAGACTTAATTGGAATGATGTTGGGTGCCAGATCAGGGGAAAGTAGCTTAAAATTTTGTAATATTATAATAAGGTTGAGCCAATTATCTTTTGTTAAGAGAATATATAACATTCTGATCATTGTGATATGATTGTTCATGTGGAATTGTCTCACTTCAATGGAAAGTTTTTATGTGTATAAAAGAATCCCATGTCTCTGTCATTGAAATAAATGTTTCTTGATAATGAAAATTCTGTTCAGTCACAGGTTAGAAGCAGTAGCTTCTTCTCATCTTGTTAACTAACATTGAGAAATTCGAAGTATTGCTTGAGTTAAATAACTAGCACATGACTTTTTTCTTTGAAAAGCAATACTATCTAACCACAAAATGATACATATCTAATATTCCTTCCTCCTTCTATTTTCCTAATGACAACCCAGTGAGATAAGTTTGGCTGAGGAGTGTGACTGGCTCAAGGTGATCTGTCGACTTTCATGCTAAAGTTTCTAACCTAATGCTTTAGGTTCTCTGTAAGTACTTTTCCTGATAACTAGGTTTCGGCTTCACGGCTTCTATCTTGGATAACTGCCCTGGAGATCCAAAAGGAAGGCCGAGACTGGAAAAGAATCCTAAGGAGACCAAGTCAATAGCCAACTAATAAATGGACTTCCCATTTAAACTTCTTCGGTGACGGACTGAAATTCACGATTGTGCACAGTTTTGATCTGTGTTCACTGCCGGAGCATCCCGAGCTAGCTGGATTTGGGGCAAAAGCCACCCCGTAGAGGTGGTGAAGTGGGGGAAGACTGCCAGTAGAGTTGAGGAGAGCTGCATCTCTCCTCCTCAGCTGGCCATTACTCCCTTTCCTGAAGGCGGTTGCAGCGGTGGTCAGAAATGGCCACCTCAAAGAAGAACCTGACTGGAAAAGATTGTGCAGGAGGAAGATAAGAAGAGGAAGTTTTGACTGACTGGGTTGAACTGAAAAAGCAACAACATAAGGTATCCTGAAATTTGAACTATAAAGAATAACTTGTTCCCTAGTTAAAGAAACAATGATTGCTTGGGGGAAAAATTTTGGATATGGGATTGATTTAGAGAAATGGCAAAAATTGTAGTCTCAAAATTATAAAATGACAATGTCAACAGCATATAAAGAAAATTTGTATAAGATGTTTTACAGGTGGCATCTACCCCCAACAAGAATAGCAAGAATGTTTAAGAACAAGTCAGAAAAGTGTTAGAAATGTCATCAGATACCTGGTTCATATTACCATATGTGGTGGACGTGTGCAGATGCTAAAAGATATTGGACTAAAATCCACACATGGTTGGAAAAAATGACATAAAAACACATAGACTTGAAACCAGAGATATTTTTATTGGGAATCTTACCTGAAATATATAGTAAGGAATTGAAATATTTGATTGTAACAATTACAGAAGCTAGGATAGTATTTGCTAAAAATTGGAAAAATGAGAAAACATCAACGCAGGAGGAAGTTATTAAGAAAATCATGGACTGTGCTGAAATGAGAACAAGAAAATAAACAATTTGTTTGTAGAAAGGGGCTCTTTACTTTAAACTCTGAGTTTTAAAACTTTAAGAATAATCTAAGGGGAAACCCTTTCACTACTAATCTCTACCTCACCAAAAAACAATTGCTTTGAAGCCATTCAAACAAGAAAGAAACCACGTGCCTTCAACTTCTACCTCACCAAAATTCCCAGGGCAGAGACTCCCTGAGCGGACATTTCCTGCCAGCTGAAATCAGAGTCAGCTATATAAGTATATCAGATAACAACAGTCAGCAAAGCAATAAATCTTTCTCACTAAGCGGATCACCAGCAAAGCAATAACCCTTTATTTGCTGACTTATTACCTCATTTCTTCAATACTTATAACACTGATTGCTTCATTATATCAAAACGTATAACTTTATGACCTCAAGACATATTTATTTATTTATTATTTATTTATTTATTTATTTATTTATTTATCGTATTTTTATATCGCTCCCTCTCCCAAAAAGGGACTCGGGGCGGTGTACAGACTAAACATATAAAAGATACAGTCAAACAGCAATTAAAATCAGAATTAAAACAAATAGATGAAAATAGAATAAATGAGTAAAATAAGTAAGTAAATGACTGAGTCCCGTCAAATAGAATTAAAAGTCTTATTAGAATTTAAAATTTAAAAATCTCAGAAAACCCTTAATTGGCTAGGCCGGCCTGCTTAAAAAGTAAGGTCTTGACTGCACGCCGGAAGGTTAGGATGTCCGATGTGTCTCGTATCTCCGGGGGGAGATAATTCCAAAGGGAGGGGGCTCCCACAGAGAAAGCACGTAATCTCGGGGTCGCCAGCTGACAATGATCAGGTGGCGGTACCCCAAGCAGGGCGACCCTGTGGGAGCGTACTGGGCGGCGGGAGGTTGTTGGTGGCAGAAGGCGGTCCCGTAAGTAGCCAGGTCCCGAGCCATGGAGCACTTTAAATACTAATAGTACCACCTTGAATCGAATCCGGAAGGCCACAGGAAGCCAGTGCAGTCTGCGGAGAAGTGGTGTTATGTGGGCGTCCCGGGGGGCGCCCATAATTATCCGTGCGGCTGCATTCTGGACTAACTGTAATCTCCGGAGACTCTTCAAGGGGAGCCCCATGTAGAGAGCATTGCAGTAGTCCAAGTGGGAGATAACGAGGGCGGAAGTGACTGTGCGAAGTGCGTCCAGATCCAGAAAGGGCCGCAACTGGTAGATCAAACGAATCTTATAAAAAGCCCCCCTGGCAACGGCTGCAATATGTTCTTCCAAAGACAGCCGTACATCCAGGAGGACACCCAAATTGCGCGCCCTTTCCACAGGGGTCAGTACCTCTCCCCCTATGGTCAGCAAAGGAACAAGCTGACTGTATCTGGGAGCAGGAAACCACAGCCACTCGGTTTTGGTCGGGTTGAGACGAAGCCTGTTATGACCCATCCAATCCCGCACGGCCTCCAGACATCGGGTCATCACTTCGACGGCTTCTTTGGGGTGGTCTGGGGTGGAGATGTATAGCTGAGTATCATCAGCGTATTGATGGAATTCCACCCCAAAGCCACAGATGATCTCACCCAGCGGCTTCACATAAATGTTGAACAATAGGGGCGAGAGTACCGATCCCTGAGGAACCCCACAAAGCAGGGGTCTTGGGGTCGATCTCTGTCCCCCTGTCAACACAAATTGCGACCGGTCGGAGAGGAAGGAGGAGAACCACCGTAAGATGGTGCCTCCAATCCCCAACCCCTCCAATCGCTGCAATAAGATACTGTGGTCGACAGTATCAAAAGCCGCTGACAGATCTAACAGCACCAGGACAGAGGAACAACCTCTGTCCCAAGCCCTCCAGAGATCATCCATCAACGCGACCAATGCTGTCTCTGTGCTGTGCCCGGGCCTGAAGCCCGATTGGAGGGGGTCGAGATAACTCATTTCATCCAGGTACTGCGGGAACTGACGTGCCACCACAGTCTCTACAACCTTTGCAACAAAGCGAAGGTTGGAGACAGGACGATAATTTGATAATAGTGCTGGGTCCAGGGACGGTTTCTTGAGGAGAGGTCGTACCACTGCCTCCTTCAAGGAGGCGGGCAAAAACCCTTCTCTCAAGGAAGCGTTTATAATGCCCTGGAGCCAGCCTCGAGTCACCTCTCGGGTGGCCAAGACCAGCCAGGAGGGACACGGGTCCAACAAACAGGTGGTAGCATTCAGTCCCCTCAGTATTCTGTCTACGTCCTCTACGGTAACAGGATTGAACTCAACCCAGTTGACCTCACTGATATCCACCCCCGCCCTCCCGCCCGGAGATGCCCAGTCAGAGTCCAGCTCATTCCGAATCTGAGTGATTTTGTCCTGCAGAAACTTAGAAAACTCCTCAGCTCGTCCCTGTAAGGGATCTTCCCATGTCTCTACCTCCAAGAGGGAGCGGGTCACCCTGAACAGTGCGGCTGGGCAGTTTTCTGCAGACGCAATAAGGGTGGAGAGGTAGGTCTTCCTCGCCATCCTTATCGCCACTAAATACGTCTTAATATAAGAACGTAATAGTGTTCGGTCAGACTCAGAGCGGCTGGCCTTCCAACTGCTCTCTAGGCGTCTTTTCCAGCGCTTCATCTCCCTTAGCTCCTCGGAGAACCAAGGAGCCACTTGAGATCGGTGCCGGGTCAGAGGCCGTAAGGGCACGATTCGGTCAAGGGCCCCAGCAGCCACCTTTTCCCAGGTGGCAGCCAAGCCCTCGACCGAGTCGTGTGTGTGAGCTTCGGGAAGTGGCCCAAACTCCATCAGGAACCTATCTGGGTCCATCAGGCGCCTGGGGCGGTACCATTTTAATGGTCCCACCTCCCTGCGGTCAGGGCATGCGGAACGGAAGTCGAGCCTTAGGAGTAAGTGATCTGACCATGACAGTGGTTCTAAAGCTGTATCCTCTATACCCAGATCACTCTGCCACTGGTCAGAGACAAAAACTAAATCCAGGGTGTGACCTCCCACGTGAGTAGGGTCCCGAATTAACTGGGTCAGGCCCATGGCTGTCATGGAAGCCATGAACTCCTGAGCAGTCCCCGAGGTGCCGCCGGCAGAGGGTAGGTTGAAGTCCCCCATGACCATAAGCCTGGGGGTCTCAACCACTACACCAGCTATAACCTCGAGGAGCTCAAGCAGGGCAGATGATGCATAGCAGGGAGCCAGGTATGCGATCAACAAGCCCATCTGTACCTTGGAACCGAACTTCACGAAAAGAGATTCACATCCGGTCGTCTGAGAGACAGTGGACTCCCTCGGACATAGATCTTCCTTAATAATCATCGCAACACCCCCACCCCTCCCCTGGGCCCTCAGCTGATGAAAGACCCGAAACCCGGCTGGGCATATATCTACAAGAGGGATTCCTCCCTCTGGGCCCAGCCAGGTCTCGGTAATACCCATCAGGTCCGTCCCCCCTCACAGATCAAATCATGAATGAGGGGGGCCTTATTCATGACGGACCTGGCGTTACATAACATCAGCCGAAGGCCCAGGGCCCTATTGCTCAGACCACCTGGGGAACGGGATGTGACAAGGGGGTCGGAGCGTGTCACAACAGAGAGATAGTGGAGGCGCGCTCCCGGAACAGAATGTGGCCCCCTATAAACGCCAAATCTGCCTCTCCCGCTCACCGTACTAATAGATTTAATGTCACCCTCCCGGGATAACCCCCCATCCTCAATAGAGCCCTGTCAGAGCCCAAACCCTCCCGGAGCATTCCATCCATAGTCTGGTCCTAGCCCTATGCGGGTTGTCCCCCAACTCCCGCCTGGTCAACCCTAATCTATTTAAAAATTTAAATAAAAATTTTAAATAACCCTCCCTCCCACGCTTCCGGCGGCCCCACCATCTCTCCGGATCCCAAGATCCGTCCTTGAGATAGGCTTTGGATAGGTAAGAGGGCCAACTTTGAGATAGGGGGACATATCTTAGGGCCCTTAGTTCTTTAGAGGAGTAGGTCATTGTCTTTGGCTGTAACCTCCCAGACTGTCTGGTAGATGGTATCCAGTCTTGTGGAGGGCCTGTCGCTTGGGGGTGCAGGTCATAGTCCTTGGCCTTGGTATAGGGTCCCTCACTGTCCGTGGTGATAGTCTGGGGCCTGCATAAGGATCTGGACCCAACCCTGGCTCTGGACCTCGGCGATCTCGACTCTTCCAGTGAGAGCCCTGGCCATGGGTCAAATCTACACCATGGCGGGCCATACGTTAGAGGCCTCAGCTCCGATCTCGGTCTCACACGCCACCCATAAAGTATTTGTGGTAGCGGCGGAGGCAGCAGAGGTCCTGATGGCCCATGGTCCATCTTCAGCACAGCGGCCCCAATCCCGGCGATCCCGTTCCGATCCCAGACCCCAACTCCGTCCGAAGGCCTATGCCGTGTGGCGACGGCGGAAGCGCGGCCGCGGAAGATCCCGACCAATGGCCCATTTTAACGGTCGCTATTCTATCGTTGGGCCTACCGGTGGCAGCGGCGGCGCCGCGAGGACGGCCTGACCATGGCCGCAGGTACCCGGTCGCTTCTTCGATCAATTAGGCTACCGCTCCAACCGCCGGGCCTACTGGACCCGGCACCGCCCCAAGGCCTTACCGGCGATCCCGGCTCCGCTCCCAGGCCCCAACACCATCTGAAGACCATCCGTGGTGGCGGCGGTGGCGGCGGCAGCCGCGAGGACGATCCCGACCATGGCCCAGATAATGGTCCTTCGATTGTTGGGCCTACCGGACTCCAACCGCCGGGTCTACCGGACCCGGCACCGCCCCAAGGCCTTACCAAGGCCCCCGCGGCACCCCTGGGATCGCCCCCCCGGGTCCTTTCGCCACCCCTGCCATAGTTGGGGACCCGGGGGAGGGGGGGGATCATCCCGAGATCGGGCCACCGCGGAGGAGGCCCCAAGTCAAACGACCTCCGGTCACCATATTGGAAGCGTTTTTCTATCATATATATACCATCATACACCAATGATTACATAATGATTTCTATAAAATAATGTCTCTATAATAATTTCTGTAAAATAATTGCTCAATTGATTGATTGATTGATTGATTAGTGTGATTAGAATGTCTAGTGTAAACAATGTGAATACCAATCAGTGTAATTTAATTGATTAATAAAATTAATTATTAGTGAAATTAATTGACCAGTGTGATTAGTGATCAGTGTAATTAATTGATTAGGGTGATTGTTAATTAGTGAAATTACTTGACTAGTGATTAATGATTAGTGTAATTAATTGATTGGTGCAATATTGTTATTGATCTTGTTTCATTGAACAATTTAACCAACAAACCATCTCAACAAACCCACTATGCCAGGAAAAAATCCAATGCCAAACCATAACCCCAAAAGAAAAAAATCCCCACCAATGAACCACAAGACTCCTGAACATGCCATATATGTCAAGAACCTTTACAGGAGAATGAAAATTCCATCAAATGTTCTCTATGTGACAACTATGCTCACCACGACTGCTTGGGATTACCCAAGCAAATGGATCAATTCCTAGAATCATCCAACCATGGGTTTCCATATTTCTGTCTACCATGCAGACCCAAACTGGACAAATATTGCCTTGTTCGAAAGAGCTGATATCTTAGAAACAGGAATAACATCCCTTGACACCATAGTAGAATCCCTGGACACTATAAAAACAAGATTAACTAACCTAGAAAAAAAAGACACAACAACATCATATTTGTCTGTGAAACATGGCTCAATGCATCTCTCCCTGACTCCATTACCACAATAAGAGACTATCATGTTTACCGATCAGATCGTGAAATCCGTAGAGGAGGTGGTATTGCTATCTTCTATAAAAAGTCCTTACATCTAAAAAACATCCAAGTTACCCAGGAGCTTGCTCTTCCTGAGACCATCGTCTATGAACTGTCCTTAAATATCACATTTCAATTCTTATTATGTTACAGAGCCCCTGATTATGACATTGAACATGTAAACAAGCTAAATTCACTGCTAACATGGGCAGCATCCTGCCCACACATTTTTATCTTTCTTGGTGACTTCAATCTACCTTATATTAACTGGACCCTAAACGAATGTAAAACTGAACCCATACATGCAACCTTCTACAATGCTGTAACAAACCTGAGGCTGGAACAACTAGTAACCAACAATACTAGACTTAACAACTGCCTCGATCTCATCTTCTGCAATAGTTTGAATTCAATTTACAGAATACAAATTAAAGAACCCTTTTCCAACAGTGACCACAGCATGATTGACTTTTGTCTCAACATACATCCACACAAAAATCAATACAATGATGTGATCCCCAAATATAACTTCAAAAAAGGCAACTATGATCTTATAGACAGCGATCACTCATCCCTTGATTGGCAATTTCTATTCACTGGATGCAATACTGTTGAAGACCATTAAAACATATTTTTACTTGAAGTCAAGAAGTCAACAAACTATATGTACCAATAACAACTTCCAAAACCAGAAAAAACAGATTACCCATATCAATAAGGAAGCTTCAATCCAAAAAGAGATCACTTTGGCAGAAAAACAAATCTGGTCATATTACCAACTTCAAAAGCCAATACAAAAATTTATGTCATAAGATAAAGACTGAATGCACCAATTATCACATTAAATAAGAGGAAAACCTTCTATGCACCAATTCCACCCACGCTTTCTACAATTTTGTAAACAACAAACTAAAAGACTCAAGGTCCATCCCACCCCTGAAAGGACCTAGTGGTAAAGACTGCAATGATGACACCATTAAAGCCAACCTCTTTAACACATTCTTTGGCTCAGTATTTGTAAACAGCAATGGATTTTGCCCAGTATTTCCTAGTTAAACCTCAGACAACTACAATGATCTAATACAGTGGTCGCCAACCAGTGAGCCACAGCCCACTGATGGGCCCTGAGAAAATTTTGGTGGGCTGTAGAAAAATCTCACCCCCAGAGCACCCCCCCAAAGCAATTAATCCAGGCTGTGCAGAAACACAAGGCTGTGCCACCCAGATGGCCCGCGGGAACCCTCCCCGCCCACTCACTCCTTACCTGGTAAACTTGCCTGCTAAATTGCTTTTTTTCCTTTTTCCGACCATCATCTGTTCTGCTGTGCTAGGAGATTTAGATTAGCTAGGAAGCAGGAAATGGCTGGATTTCTTGCTTTCTAGCTAGTCTTTAGATCTTTGGCTCAGCACAGCCAAACCTCCCGTAGGACTGAAGGTTTGCTTGCAAGCAAATTCAATGCAGACTCACGGCAAGCAAATTTGAGAGACTGAGTTAGCCAATGGCAGATAGATAGATCACTTAATGATTCTGTGAGCAACTCAATCTGCCTGCTATGCCTGATTTTGAGTAAAAGTTGCTCTTTTTTATAAAAAAAAATCAATATTTACATACATGGTGTGCTGTGAGCTAATTTTGTGAATTTGCTTGCTAGCAAATTTTATATGTGACAAACTGAGCTAGCCAATGGGAGATAGATAGACCTCTGAATGAATCTGTGATTTTCTGATCAACTCAATCTGCCTGCCTGCTTTGCCTGATTTTGGGTAAAAGTTGCTCCTTTTTTATAAAAAATTCAATATTTATATAAATATTTATAATATTTACATACAAGCCATGCCCAGCCAGTCACATGACCAACAAGCCACACCTATAAATTAGGCCATGCCCACAGAACTAGTTAGTGGTCCCTGGGATCTAAAATTATGAGTTTGGTGGTCCCTGAGGTCCAAAAGATTGGCAACGCCTGAACTAGAGCATACAAAACATTTGCTAGACCAATACTCAAATACAGCTCATCAGTCTGGAACCCACATTATGTATCTGATATTAACACAGTTGAGAAAGTCCAGAAATATTTCACAAGAAGAGTTCTCCACTCCTCTTGCAGAATACCTTATGCCACCAGATTTGAAATTCTAGACCTAGAAAATCTAGAACTACGCTGCCTTCGGTCTGATCTAAGTATAATATACAAAATCATACATTGCAATGTGCTATCTGTCAATGAATACTTCAGCTTCAACCATAACAATACAAGAGCAAACAATAGATACAAACTCAACTCAAGGTTAATAGCACCAAACTTGATTGAAGGAAATATGACTTCAGCAACAGAGTGGTCAATGTCTGGAATACTCTATCTGACTCTGTGGCTTCTTCCCCAAATCCCAAAAACTTTAACCTTAGACGGTCTACTATTGACCTCACCCCTTTCCTAAGAGGTCTGAAGGGGGTGTGCCTACTTTCCTTGCCCTATTGATTCTTTTTATTTTTCTTATATGTATCCATGTATTCATAACTATGTTTTTACTTATACCTATTATCTTGTAAACAATTGACAAATCAAATCAAATAAAATAAATAAACACAAAAAATGAACATCCAATATCTGCAAACCACATCTTTACTCCCCCACTCCCTGAAGTGGCCCTCCGGTCTATCAACAGCCTACCTCAAGGACTGTTCCTGGGATCCGGAGAGGTGGCATGGCCATCACAGAAGGAGTTGTAGGGGGGAGGTTAAACTTTTTAAATTTTTATTTAGAGTTTTGTCGGGGTTGGGGAAGTGACTAGGAGAGGGTTGGGGGATGGGGAGTTATTGGAGTTAGGGAGGATACCCGGACCGGGTTTGGGGGATAACCCGGGGGGGGGGGTTTGGAGTCAGCCAGGCTGGAGTGCACGTCTGGGAGGGCCCAGAGGGTCATGAGTTGTGGGGGCAATCAGAATTTGGACAGCAGGGGGTGGGTTCCATTGGCACCATAAGTGGGAGGGGCAGATATGACGGGGGTAGAGGGCCATATCAGGTTAGGGGATGGCGTACCCGCTGTCTCCAAGTGGTAGCACGCTCCGACCCTCCCGATCCATCTGGCAGGCCTGGTTGTGCAGAGTTTCAGGCCTTGAGTACCCAGTTGATGTTGTGCAATTCTAGGTCCGTTGTTAACATGGCCCCCCTGATTTACGACCTTATTCAGGAGGAGGGCGTGGACCTGGCTGGCGTCACCGAAACCTGGTTGGGCCCAGAGGGTGGTGTTCCTCTAGTGGAGATGTGCCCACCAGGTTTCCAAGCATTCCATCGACCAAGGTCTCAGGGAAGGGGTGGCGGGTGGCGGCGATTATTAGAGAAGTTCTTTGTCCTAGGGAGGCCAGTGTTCCTCAGATGGCTGGTTGTGAGTCTCTCTTTGTGAAGTGGGGCAGGGGGTTCAGATGGGTCTTTTGATAATGTACTTGGCTCCCTGCCACGTGTCATTGGCCCTGCCCGGGCTCCTCGAGGTGATAGCCAGGCTGGCGGTTGAGACCCCTAGGCTTTTAGTCATGGGTGATTTCAACCTGCCTTCGCTCGGGGAAACCTCTGGGGTGGCTCGGGAGTTCCTGGCTTCCATGACGGCCATGGATCTGACCCAATTAGTTTCTGGCCCCACTCACATGGGAGGACACACATTGGACCTGATTTTTGCCTTTGGTCAGTGGTTGAATGATCGTTCAGGGGATCTAGTTATAAAGCCCTTGTCATGGTCCGATCATTCTCTTTTTAGACTTGACTTCTGTGCCGCCACCCCCCATCGCAGGGAGGTGGAACCGAGGAGATGGTTCCGCCCCAGGTGCCTGATGGGGTTGGGAATTGGGGGCACCATTTTGCGGTGGTTCTCCTCCTTCCTCTCGGACCGCTCACAATTTGTGTTGACAGTGGGGAGAGATCCACCCCTAGGCCCCTGATTTGTGGGGTGCCTCAGGGGTCGGTCCTCTCCCCTCTTCTGTTCAACATTTATGAGAAGCCGCTGGGAGAGATCATCCATGGTTTTGGGGTGAAATGTCATCTCTATGCTGATGACACTCAGCTTTACATCTTCACCCCAAACCACCCCAACGATGCTGTGGAGATCATGGCCCGTTGCCTGGAGGCTGTGCGGAACTGGATGGGCGGGAACAGTCTTCGACTCAACCCTTCCAAGACTGAGTGGCTGTGGTTTCCGATGGCCCGATATAGTCAGCTGACTCAGTCGCTGGCTATTGGGGATGAGATCTTGACCCCCACAGAAAGGGCTCGCAATCTTGGTGTCCTCCTGGCTGTCTTTGGAAGATCACATCACGGCCGTCTCCAGGGGGACTTTTTATCAGGTTCACCTGATACACCAGATGTGGCCCTTTCTTGATCGGGATGCCTTACGCACGGTCACCCATGCCCTGGTCACCTCCCGCCTGGACTACTGTAATGCCCTCTACATGGGGCTCCCTGTGTGGAGCACCCGGAGGCTCCAACTGGTACAAAATGCGGCCGCGCGGGTGGTTATGGGGGCGTCAAGATACACCCATGTGACGCCTTTCTTGCGCAAGCTGCATTGGTTGCCGGTGGCCTTCCGGGTTCGCTTTAAAGTATTGGTTTTGGCCTTTAAAGTGCTCCATGGCATCGGACCAGGATACTTACAAGACCACATTCTGCCAGTAGTCTCCCACCGACCAGTGCGCTCCCACAGAAAGGGTCTCCTTCGGGTCCCGACGGCATCTATGTGCCGCCTGGTGATCCTGAGGTATAGGGCCTTCTCTATGGGGGCACCCGGCCTTTGGAACGGGCTGCCCCCGGGGCTACAAACAACCACTGGCCTGAGGGCGTTCAGACATGACCTGAAAACCTGGCTCTTTGAGCAGGCCGGCCTGAGCTGACTTCAAATGGGATTTTAAATAAGGGGTTTTAGATTTGATTGGTTAGGGTATAAAAGTTTTAGCTTATTTTAATCGGGGGTTTTAAATTTTTAATTGGCAGCCCATAATTTAATTCTTTTTAAATTGTATTTATATTTGTAATTTATATATATTTTAGTTGGCTGTTCACCGCTCTGAGTCCTTCGGGAGAAGGGCGGTATATAAAATTATTTAATAATAATAATAATAATAACTGCAACCACAAAAAACCACAAATCCGACAAATAATAATATCCCAGTCCTCATCAAAGAAGCCATTGAGCACAAAAAGAAACATCCCAATGCCATCTTATTTGGTCTTGAAGACAACAATGACAATGATGAAATCACAAATGTCCACAACCTCATCAGTGGCTATCAAGCATCAAGCATCTCCCCTGTTTCCTGCATCAACATTTCCTGCATCGGCCCAGAGTTCAAAAACAGTGACAACTCGTTGGCCTCCTTGCTTCGGCAGGATTGTTTGCAAAAATGAACTAAGCAAACAAAAATTCATTTACACTATAAACTCACTTGCCAAGAGCAACATCAACCATAAGAATCTCCATTCTCACCCTTGTTAGAAATAAGTAAATTCAAAAATAATATAGTATATAAGATGCTTAAAGTTTTTACAAATGGGATTGGACTGGATGAACTTGCAGTGTCCCTTCCAATTCTGTTAATCTGTTATAAAATGAAATATATTTCCCTATATACACATGCTTTGCTTTTATACTTTTGACACACTCCATTGCTAAGCCTTTATATATTTTTATCTTATATATATGCCTTTTATATTCTTATGATGTTTGGGGGATGTTGTTATATCTCTTTGGAAAAATGGTAGTATATGATGAGCTTAGAAAGAGGCCCTGATGAGGGGATGCTACATTCCTTAACAATGCCACGTGGGCAGCCAAAGTAAGAGGTATGGAGGGGTAAGGATGAGAACATAATGAAAGAAGGCAATTCTCCCTGGAGACACCCTGGGATTAGCTGCAATACTTGAGGGCAAATCCAATGAACTTGAACTTGGGAGGGAATGAATCTCAAGAAAGAGAGAACTTGGGTAATGAGATGAAACTGTACACAAAGTATGTTTTGAGGTTCTAAAGGTGTGGCTTTTGATTTTGAACCTGTTTGTTAAAGTTCTAAGGCCCACCGATGCTTTGCAAACTGTCTTGTTATTTCTTTTTAATAAATCCTCTTTGTTTTCAACGATCCAAGTTTTTTTGTTGGCTTTGAGTTATTTCCAACAATTGGTGGAGAATGCGGGCAACTGCTCTCTTCTGATAACCTGGACAGCAGAGTCGGGTGAGGCATGCCCTATTGATTTCAATGGTCCACAGTCAGCTCTGCTGTTCAGGAGCATGGAACGAGACACAGATCCATGTTTAAAATAGAGGTCGGTTGAAAACGGAAAGAGAAGGAAGGGGACCAGGTTTATGGGATTGCTGGAACCAACTGGGCAACTCTGCACAGACCAAGGTAAGAAAAGTGAACTTAAGTATTGCCTTGGCATTTAAGAGGGTTAGGTAGGGCTGTGAGAATCTGTGACTTGTGTGGTAGGTATATGGAGACTGACCCTAGCAGTCCTTGGGCTGTATTGAAGGTCAAATAAAGGTCTCTATAGATCTTGATCTTTAAAATAAGCCAGCATTAGCTGAGAGGTCAGGATTTGTAGGAAAGAATTTAGACCTTTAAAATAAGCCAGTGCCAGCTGGTAGCTCCAGGCTCTCCAGGGCAGAGACAGGCCTTTAGTGGCAGTAAGGGGTGTCTTTTGCTCTGGCCAGGTACTGTGTGTATACGAAGGTCTCACTGGAACAAGTTGGTAAGGATTGCTCCAGTCTGGTAACTAACCATGGCAATTCCGGTGGGTCCCACAAGAAATGTGTGAAAGAGAAGTGTAGTTCAAACTTGCTCTTGAGAGCTCTGGCAAACAATGTGTGAAAAAGCCAGCTTCTGCTAGGAGATACAAGCTAGAAAGGGAATATGCCCAGGGCATAGACACATAGTAACAATTTATGGTTTTTATTTATTTATTTTTATTTTTTAATCCCTTTTAATTATTTAGTGCTTAAGGAGGTAGAACAATGGGTGTAACTTTGAGTAAAAGTGAGAAGTTCACTAAAACAATTAGGAAGAATCCCAAATTGTAAATAGATCTGAGTAGTCCTTTAGAGAAAAATACTTAGAGGTTAGGAAGCCCCTCCATGAAGTAAGATGATTCAGACATTGGGGCTAACCAAAGAATATATGGTTAATTTATGCTGTGATGTGTGGTAGAAGAGGGGTTTAGCAAGTAATAATAATAAAAAAGGCTTTGCCTGTTTAAAGGAAAAGACTCAGATGACCTTTGTATAGCCCCAATTGGGGCTGCTGCAGTTCAAAACAAAACATAATTGTGACATGCTTGGCCAGCCAGAGAATTAAATTGACTTTCTGGATTGGACTTAGAGCTTGGGAAGCAGGTAGGTAGTGGTTAGGGCCCACAATCAGATTTGTGATTGGAATCACTCCTTGAGTTATCCACTGCTCTGAGAACAAACTACAGGTTTCCCAAAGAAAGAAAAAAAGTGGAGATTTAAGGGGACAAAACCTCCCCAGGTCTGGAACTGTGTGTGAATCATTTCCAAACCTGGAGGATGAGACCCTCTAATAACAGTACACAAGTTTGTTTAGACAATGGAGCTCATTGGCTCCCAGAAAAGAATTGTAAGTAATGCTTGGTTTTCTTAGAGAAGGAATAAAATAAAATGAATTTTTTGTGTGGGAAATGGTTTATGCAAGCAGTCTGTTTACAGTACAAATGTGCCAATATGTTGATGGTAAAAAGTTGGTGTAAATGTCTGTGTATTGATCCCCATCCCAGATTAAAAGGAGAGTAAGAAATAGTGTGTACAAAGAAATGAAAAAGATCCCATGGAGAAATGTGTGTGATTTACTGATGAGAGAGAGAGAATTATTTTGATTGAAAGAGCAAGAGAAGCAGGAGAAGGGGGTGGTGGTGGGGTTTTGAGGCTTTTTGCTCAATTTAGCCATTTTTGCCTAAGAAAGGCAGGGCTGGAAAATAACTTTTTATAGGTTACACAACTTTTCATATTTCATATCATGATTTTTCTCAGCGCTTCTGCCAGTGGGGGAACCTTGGATGGCTAGGCTGAGGTTGGTGATTTGCCTAGAACATTATCTTACTGGCTTAGCTCCCAGTTTAGCACAAGTTACAATGGAGCTTAACTCAGCAGGGAAATCCGAGTTCAAGCCAGGCTCACTCTGTATATGCTCTTAATCCATATTTTGCTCAAAACAAAAAATTGACACTGAAGTTTGACCCAAATATATTTTAGAGCATTGACTTAAAACACCTCATTTAGATGGTTTGTTTTATCTAAGTTGTTCTTCTTACAGCCCTCTTTTATGTCTTTATGTCTTTGTGCCTTAAAAGTCAAGATGCTTCATCCTATGGCATTCATTGTTTGTGTGTTTATTAGTTAGCAACACAAGTTGTTGTTCTTTTAGGAATTGTTACAGAGATGAGTTAGAAATTACAATAGGTAGAAAGAGTGTGTCATCACTTAAAACTTTCAAGAAGAAATTGAACTGCCATTTGTCAGAAATGGTGTAGGGTCTCCTGCTTGAGAGGAGGGGTTGGACTAGATCCCTACAAGGTCCCTTCCAATTCTGATTATCTATTATCTGTTGAAATTGTTGTTAAATGAGCTAGCTGTCAAGGATTAAAGAACATTATTGTGTTGGGATAGTTGTGTGAAAGTAATAGAAGGAAAAGACAGACTTTTGGTCTAGCTGGCTAGTTATTTGCACATATTTGTGCTGACTTGGAAGCCATGATGGCAATGGTAGCAGAAGAAGAAGTTAGAGAAAGTGGGGACATAGGAATGAGGGAATGAGAGGGTGGAACCAAGTCATAAGGCGAGGAGGACATGTTGATATGGGCAGGGAGTAGAGTGAAGAGATGTTTTGGGTGTAGCCAGCCTGGACATTTCAAGAAAGACTGCCTGATCCAAAAACGGGAGATGCAAGTGTATAATACGATGGAAGAGGACGCGACTCCTTTTCGGTCTCATAAAGAGCCCTTGTCAGCCTTAGTAGTGGGATCAAAGGAAGAGGAAGTGGTGTTTTTAATTGACACTGGGACAGCGTCAATATCAGTATTAACTGCAGAAATGAAATTTAGTGAACAAAGTATTAGAGTATCTGGAGTAAAAGGGGAAAGATTTGAAGTACCCAAATTAATGCCCCTCCAATTGGGAATAAAAGGACAAAATAAAACGATAAAAGTAGAAATGTTGTATATACCTGAAGCAGGTATTAACTTGCTGGGAAGAGATTCATTAACAGGTTTACACTTGAGGTTTGAATTTGGACCAGAAGAGACAGTTCCTATGAGGTTTTGACCTCAGAGGAAGAAGAAAAGATTGACCCAACAGTTTGGGTGAGGGAAGGGAATCGTGGGGGACTACAGGTAACCCCACTTAAAATAACACTCCAAGATCCCAATGAAGTGGTTAGACAAAAGCAGTACTCAATTTCTATGGAAGGGAAGAAGGGGTTGCAATCAGTAATTGATGGTTTGCTAAAAGATGGCTTAATAGAACCTTCAATGTCCCCTTATAATACTCCCATTTTACCAGTAAAGAAACCTGATGGTTCCTTTAGGATGGCACACGATTTGAGACTTCTGAACAGGATTGTAAAAACTAGGCATCCTGTGGTCCCTAATGTCTATACATTAATGGGGCGAATACCAATAGAGCACAAATGGTTTAGTGTTGTAGACTTGAAGGATGCATTTTGGCCCTGACCCTTAGATGTAGAATCAAGGCCCATGTTTGCATTTGAGTGGGAGAACCCATATACTGGAAGGAAGCAACAATATCAATGGATACTATTACCTCAAGGATTCACAGAATCTCCAAATTTATTTGGACAGGTATTAGAACAAGTCCTGGAAGAGCTAAATCTACCCAGGGGAACATATTTAATACAATATGTGGATGACTTACTAGTTTCAGGGAAAAAGAAATCTGAAACTACAAGTGCCACTAATGTATTATTAAATTTCTTGCCCCAAAAAGGCCTACGAGTATCCCAAATCAAATTACAATATGTTGAAAGAGAAGTAAAATACCTAGGACACTTAATCAGTGAAGGGAGTAGGAAGATTACTCCAGAATAGAAGGGGTGGCATCCCAACCCTTACCTAAAAACAAGCAGGAACTGAGAAAATTATTGGGTTTGGTTGGATACTGAAGACTGTGGATTAATGAATATGCAAATCTTAACAAACCCCTGTATGCAAAGTAGAGGTGGTATTCAGCCGGTTCTGACTAGTCCTGGAGAACCGGTAGTGGAAATTTTGAGTAGTTCGGAGAACCAGCAACTACCCCCTCTGACTAGCCCTGCCCCATTTATTCTCTGCTTCCCAAGTCCCAGATGATCGGCTTAGTCTTCTTTGGTTGCCCTGCACAGGAGAACGGAGCTGGAAAGCAGGTTAGTGGGATGGGGAGGGAATGGGATTTTGCAGTAACCTTCCCCTGCCACACCCACCAAGCCATGCCCACAGAACCAGTAGTAAAACCTTTTGAATCCCACCACTGATGCAAAGTTAGTTGAAGCTGAACCTTGGAATTTGAAGTGGCAGGGAAATGAAAAAGGGAGCTTTGAAAATTTGAAATAAGCCTTAATCAAGGCTCCTGTGTTAAGTTTGCCAAATTTGGAAAAGCCATTCCATCTCATTGTAAACACAGAGAATGGAATTGCACAAGGTGTATTGGCTCAGGACTGGGCAGGACAATGGAAGCCTGTGGCATTCCTGTCAAAAATAATGGAAAATTGATCACATCTAGTCAGAACCATTCTTCAGCAAAAAGCAGGAAGATGGCTGACTGATTCCCGAATTCTGAGATATGAGGTAATTTTGATGAAGCAAACAATAATTTGAATCCAGCACATTTCTTAGCCAACACTAGATCAGTGGATCAATATTGATTAGAACATTATTGTTCTGAAGTAATAGACTTACAAACTAAAATAAGACCTGATTTGGGGGAACACCCTCTTGAGAAAAGAGGCAATTTTTATAGATGGTTCTTCTAGGTGGGAGAGGGGAGCATGAAAAAAACATACCAAAGAGCACTTGGAACAAGGGAAAAGAACTAGTACATGAAACCCTGATAAAGGAAATAATGAGTTCTTTACAAAAACCTAGAAAAACAGCAGTGACACATGTGAATGCACACCAAAAAAGAGAATCAGTAGAAGAAATTAATGAGTTCACTGAGAAAGAATAGAAAAAAAGTTACAACAAATAGGAAGACAGGAGGAGGAGAAGGGAAAGTGGTTTCTCCCAGATGGAAAACAATAAGTAAACTAATTGCACGAGAGTTGTTGTAAAAATTACATGAAGGCAGTCATTGAGGAATTCAAGCCATTGTAGATGAACTTTTGAAATGTTATGGTTGTTTTATTTATTTATTTTATTTATTTATTTATTTTATTTGTCAATTGCTAACAAGATAATAGGTATAAGTATAACATAGTTATGAATACATGGATACATATAAGACAAATAAAATATAAAAGAAACAATAGAACAGGGACGGTAGGCATGTTGGTGCGTTTATGCATGCCCCCTACAGACCTCTTAGGAAAGGGGTGAGGTCAATAGTAGACAGTCTAAGGTTAAAGTTTTTGGGGTTTGGGGAAGAAACCACAGAGTCAGGTAAAGTATTCCAGACATTGACCACTCTGTTGCTGAAGTCGTATTTCCTGCAATCAAGTTTGGTGCAATTAACCTTGAGTTTGTTTGCTCTTGTGTTGTTATGGTTGAAGCTGAAGTATTCATTGACAGGTAGGACATTGCAATGTATGATTTTATATACTATACTTAGATCGGACCGAAGGCGGCGTAGTTCAAGGTTTTTTAGGTCTAGAATTTCGAGTCTGGTGGTATAAGGTATTCTGCAATGAGTAGAGGAGTGAAGAACTCTTCTTGTAAAAATATTTCTGGACTTTCTCAACTATGTTAATATCAGATACATAATGTGGGTTCCAGACTGATGAGCTGTATTCGAGTATTGGTCTAGCAAATGTTTTGTATGTTCTAGTATACTAGAGCATGTTATGGTTGTATTGGAATATACCTTGTAGCAAAATCAGTAATAAAATTTGTAAAAAGACAAGGTGTCAGGAAACAACAGATGGGTGGAAGGCCACCAGCTTTAAGACCCTTTAAGTGTATTCAAGTAGATCTTATGGAATTACCAAAAATGGGGAGAGTAAAATATTTGCTAGTCATAGTGGACCACCTCACAGGGTGGGTGGAAGCTTTTCCCTGCAGTATTGTTAGATCAAATTAATATTGGAAACATATGCTGTATGCCATGGACTAAATGTCTTTCTTTAAGCCCTATTGAGAATACGGACCCAACCTAGAAAAGACATTGGAAGCAATATGTACATAAACTGTCCAGATATTTCGATTTCCTCAGGAAACAAGGACTTTTGGCTCAAACATCACCTTTGAAGTTTTCAGTCCATAAATTGCACCATAGTGATTAGGTGCTGATCTGGAGTAGGAAGGAGGAGAAGTTAACCCCGAAATGGGAAGGACTATTTACCTCTGAAACCGCAATACGGGTGGCTGAGAAGAATTTAATGCACAACACTCTCATAAAACGCCCTGTGTCTACACCGACCACCTGGACCAGCATTTTGCATGGGACCCACTGAAGTTAACATTGCAGAAACAATAAACTAATAACTGATGAGATTTGCCCCCACAGGTTCCGAATTCGAGTGGAAGGAGCTGAAAAGAGGTGGCGAGTCCAAATCCAGTGGAGAAGTAAAAACCGGAGCTGGGACCAGGAGTGGAAACCCATAAAATTAAAAATAAGGTTTAATCATATTAAGTAAAGATAGAGAATGGGAAAAAGACTTTTTTAAAAAATCAATTTCTTTTAAGAAATTTTCATGCTGATATTTGTTATATGTGTAGTGGGAACTTTGAGAAACTGGTAAAGTATATTTTGAAAGGAGAGAGGTGTATGTGGTAAATTTAATTTAACCAATTGTTGATTAGAAATTATGTTTAGACAATCAGAGACAGAATGAGAAAAACAGCTCATGTTTCGGTACAGGAATGGACAGGATTATTGGTAAATGAAGGATTTTGGGGGAGAATTTTTAATAATTGGAAGCAAGCCTTATTTATGGCAGGTATAGTTATATTGGATTTGATCTGTATACCATGTTTTATACTTCTGATAAGAAATGTAGTACAGAGCACTATTGAAGGTATGATAACTGTCACACAAAATAGAAAATGTTGAAGAAATTAGAGAAAGCTTAAATTAATTCCAGAAGTAATGTTTTATTTTATGAAATGTATGAAAAATAGAAAGGGTGGAGTTGTTAGAAATAAGTAAATTCAAAAATAAAATAGTATATAAAATGCTTAAAATTTTTACAAATGGGGGTTGGACTGGATGATCTTGTGGTGTCCCTTCCAATTCTGTTAATCTGTTATAAAATGAAATATATTTCCCTATATACACATGCTTTTCTTTTATACTTTTGACACACTCCATTGCTAAGCTTTTTTATATTTTTATCTTATGTATATGCCTTTTATATTCTTATGATGTTCGGGGGTGTGTGTTATATCTCTGGAAAAATGGTAGTATATGATGAGCTTAGAAGGAGGCCCTGATGAGGGGATGCTGCATTTCTTAACAATGCCATGTGGGCAGCCAAAGTAAGAGGTATGGAGGGGTAAAGATGAGAACATAATGAAAGGAGACAATTCTCCCTGGAGACATCCTGGGATTAGCTGCAATACCTGAGGGCAAATCCAATGAGCTTGAACTTGGGAGGGAATGAGTCTCAAAAAAGAGAGAACTTGGGTGATGAGATGAAACTGTATATAAAGTATGTTTTGAGGTTTTAAAGGTGTGGCTTTTGATTTTGAACCTGCTTGTTAAGGTTCTAAAGACCACCAACGCTTTGCAAACTGTCTAGTTATTTCTTTTTAATAAATCCTCTTTGTTTTCAACAATCCAAGATTTTTTTTGTTGGCTTTGAGTTATTTCCAACACCCTGACCTAACCTTACAGCAACGTGTACGGTCCCGTGAACTATGCTCTGAACTCAAAAGACTACAAGAAAAAGGAAATAGTAACCTATACTTTGACTACCGCTCAGAACATATCAAAAACAAGACCTTCAACTTAAATTCCAATAACCATCACCCCAACATCCAATAATAGGCATGCATACCCCTTACTTCCTCCAGACCCTCTACTACATCTCTAAAATGCAAAGTACTCAACGTAAGAAGCCTCACAAACAAAATGCTTGAATTCCTCATATTACTAAGCACAGCCACATTCAATATTATATTTGTCTGTGAGATGTGATTGAATGCATCTTTTCCAGACTCCATTACCACAGTCAGAAAATATCACGTTTTATCAGTCAGATCGTAAAATCCATAGAGGAGGTGGAATTGCTATCTTCTTTAAAAAAATCCCTAAATCTAAGAAAGATTCAAATTACACAAGAACTTGCTCTTCCAGAGACCATCGTCCGTGAACTGTTCTTAAATACCACTATCTGCTTCTTACTATGCTAGAGAGCCCCTGGTTATGACAAACTAACTTCACTGCTGACATGGGTTGCCTGTTGTCCACACTCTCTTATTTTCCTTGGTGACCTCAATCTATTCTTACAGATTGGACCCTAAATGAATGTACATCCGAACCCATACATGCAACCTTGCACAATGCTGCTATTACACTGGGACTGGATCAGTTAGTAACTAACAACACTACTCAACAACTGCCTTGATCTCATCTTCTGCAACAGCTCAAACTCAATTTATGGCCTGCAAATACAAGAACCCTTTTCAAATAGTGACCACAGTATGATTGACTTTTCTCTCAATTTATGCCCTCACAAAGAAGATCATAATGATGGATCTCCAAAATACAAATTCAGAAAAGCCAACTATGATCTCATAGATTCCGACTTATCATCTCTTGATTGACACATTCTGTTCTCTAACTGTAATACTACAGAAGACCATTATAATGCATTCTTACTTGAACTTGAAAGAGTCATTGAACTATATGTACTATTAGTAACCCCTAAAAACAAAAAAACAAATTACCCATAACGGTAAGAAAACTCCAATAAAAAAAAAATCACTATGGTGTAAAAACAAAACTATCTAGGTAGCGAACTTTAACAACCAATACAATACCTTATGCCGCCAGATAAAGGCAGAATACACAAATATACGCAAACAGGAGGAAAACCTCCTATGTACAAAATCTACCCACGCCTTTTACAATTTTGTAAACACCAAACTTAAAGACTCAAGAACTATGCCACCTCTAAAGGGACCAAATGGGAAAGACTCAACACATTCTTCAGCTTAGTCTTTGTAAAAAGCAATGGCTCATGCCTCACATTTCCTAGATGTACCACAACTAATTGCAATGATCTACTATATATTGACTTTACAGAAGATAACATAGAAAAGGCATTATGTAATTTAAAACCATCCTTATCTATTGGTTCCAATGGATTATGTGCATACTTCTTTAAAAAGCTTTCCTCTGCCATAGCAGAACTCCTAAGCATTATATATGATATATCATTTCAGAACCAGCTCCTTACTGAACCTATGATCCTTAGCTACGGTCATCCCTATCTTCAGAAAAGGTGACCCCAGTCTGGTTGAAAACTACAGACCAATCTCACTGTGTTGTGTCATGTGCAAAGTCATGAAATCAACCATTAATCAATTCATCATTCTCCACTTAGAGTCAAGCAACATACTCTCCAAAAAACAATTTGGTTTCAGGAAAAAATTGTCCTGCAACCTACAACTCCTACACTGCAAAAATATATGGACTCCTCTACTCGACCAGGGTAAAGCAACAGACACAATTTACATAGACTTCTGCAAAGTCTTTGCTTCAGTGGTACATGACAAATTACTGTTAAACCTAAACTCTTATAGCATTTCCGGATCTCTTCATAAGTGGATTACTGGGCATTATAAACGCTTCCTTGAGAGAGGGGCTGCTGCCTGCTGCCTTGAAAGAGGTGGTGGTGTGGCCCCTCCTCAAGAAACCGTCCCTGGACCCAGCATTGTTATCTAATTATCGTCCTGTCTCCAACCTTCGTTTTGTTGCGAAGGTTGTCGAGAGTGTGGTGGCACGTCAGCTCCCGCAGTACCTGGATGAAGCGAGTTATCTTGACCCCCTCCAATCGGATTTCAGGCCCGGGTACAGCACGGAGACGGCGTTGGTCGCGTTGGTTGATGATCTCTGGAGGGCTTGGGACAGGGGTTGTTCCTCTGTCCTGATCCTGTTAGATCTCTCAGCGGCTTTTGATACTGTCGACCACAGTATCTTATTGCGGCGGTTGGAGGGATTGGGAGTGGGGGGCACCGTGTTGCGGTGGTTCACCTCCTTCCTCTCCGACCATTCGCAATTCGTGTTGACAGGGGGGCAGAGGTCGGCCCCGAGGCCCCTACTGTGTGGGGTGCCTCAGGGGTCGGTGCTCTCGCCCCTGCTCTTCAACATTTATGTGAAGCCGCTGGGTGAGATCATCCGTGGCTTTGGGGTGGAGTTCCATCAGTACGCTGATGATACATCTCCACCCCGGGCCACCCCAACGAGGCCGTCGAAGTGATGTCCCGGTGCCTGGAGGCCGTGCGGAGTTGGATGGGTCATAACAGGCTTCGTCTCAACCCGACCAAAACCGAGTGGCTGTGGTTTCCTGCGCCCAGATACAGCCAGCTGGTTCCTTCGCTGGCCGTGGGGGGAGAGGTTTTGACCCCTGTGGAAAGGGAGCGCAATCTGGGCGTCCTCCTGGATGTACGGCTGTCCTTAGAAGAGCACATTGCAGCCGTCGCCAGGGGGGCTTTTTATCAGATTCGTCTGATCCACCAGTTGCGGCCCTTTCTGGATCTGGGCGCACTTCGCACAGTCACTTCCACCCTCGTTATCTCCCGTCTGGATTATTGCAATGCTCTCTACATGGGGCTCCCCTTGAAGAGTCTCCAGAGGTTACAGTTAGTCCAGAATGCAGCCGCGCGGGTGATTGTGGGTGCCCCTCAGAGCTCCCATGTTACACCGCTTCTCCGCAGGCTGCACTGGCTTCCTGTGGCCTACCGGATTCGATTCAAGGTGGTACTGATGGTATTTAAAGTGCTCCATGGCTCGGGACCTGGGTACTTACGGGACCGCCTACTGCCATCGTCAACCTCCCGCCGCCCAGTACGCTCCCACAGGGTTGCCCTACGTGGGGTACCGCCGCCTGGCCGTTGCCGGCTGACGGCCCCGAGAGTTCGGGCTTTCTCTGTGGGAGCTCCCTCCCTATGGAATGATCTCCCCCCAGAGATACGGGCTATGACGGATATCCTGACCTTCCGGCGCGCAGTGAAAGCCTTATTTTTTAGACAGGCTGGCCTGGCCCAGTAACTGTGTTCCGGTTTTAATTCAATTTTAATTGGGGTTTTATTAGAGTTTTTTAATTTTTAATTGAATCCCTTAGATGGGACACAGCCGGACCAAATTGTTTAATGTATTTTTAATTGTATTTATATATATTTATTGTGTGTTTTTAGTAGGCTGTACACCGCCCCGAGTCCCTTTTTGGGAGAGGGAGCAGTATAAAAGTTTAATAAATAAATAAATTACTGCTTTCCTGTCAAAGAGGCAACAAATAATAAAAATAGGGAGCGCTATATCAAACCCTGCTCCAGTTAACAATGGTGTCCCCCAAGGCAGCATTGTAGGACGCACATTCTTTATACTCTATATAAATGACCTTTACAATCACCTGCTTCCTCTTCGCAGAGCAACTGCGTCCTCTTCGCAGATGATGTAAGACTATTCAACACCACTGACAATGCTACTGCTCTTCAAAGTGACCTTGATTATGTGTCTGAATGGTCAAACAATTACCAACTCCAAGCCTCGACCAACAAATGCTCTGTCCTACACATTGGTAATAAAATCAGTACACCAAATACAAACTAGGTGGATATGACCTCATTGATGACCCTCACTCTGTCAAGGACCTAGGAGTACTCATATCTAATGACCTAAGCACCAGAGCTCACTGTAACAGCATTGCCAAAAAGGCATTAAGAGTTGCACATCTAATCTTACGAAGCTTCTCCTCTGGAAATATTGAATTGCTAATTAGGGCATACAAAACCTTTGCTAGACCAATACTTGAATACAGTTCATCTATCTGGAATCTGCACTGTATATCAGACATTAATACAATTGAGCGAGTCCAGAAGTATTTCATGAGAAGTGTTACTACACTCCTCTGCTCGCAATAGAATACCCTATATCACCAGACTTGAAATTTTTGGGCTTGGACAATCTTGAACTATGCCGCCTATGGTTGGACTTAAGCGTAGTACACAAAATTATCTGCTACAATGTCCTACTAGTCAATGACTACTTCAGCTTCAACTGCAACAATACAAGAGCGCACAACAGATACAAACTCAATGTTAACCACTCCAAACTTGATTGCAGAAAGTATGACTTCAGCAACAGAGTGGTCAATGCCTGGAATCCACTACCTGACTCTGTAGTGACATCCTCAAACCCCCACTCCTTTAATCTCAAACTATCCACTATTGACCTCACCCCATTCCTAAGATGTCTGTAAGAGGTAAGCATAAGTGCACCATCGTGTCTCCCGTCTCTATCCTATTGCCCCATTTAATTGTACCTATTTTCTGTATTTTTACTCATGTTTATACTTATCCCTATTATTTTGTAAGCGATTGACAAATCAAATAAATAAATAAAAATAAAATAAAATAAAATGCCTAATAATGGATACTGATAAATTCTTCAGGGTCACCCAATTTCTTTATTCATTTGCTTGATGAGAAATGGGCATGATATTGTCCCCTCCAAATAAAGGTCCATCTCATGGACTAAAGACCACACAGTTTCAAAGTAAACTCAAAACATGGTTCATATAGAGAATATTTGTGTTTGAACCAAATTGAGATTTATTTCTGCATGATATGATCAAGGTCAAATACATTTATATTTTAAAATCTTCAGTGAAAAGGTTAAATATTTTTCTTTTGAAGTAAAACCTTGATTTTTCAGACTGAAGCAACAATTCCAGTGCCACCAATGCCCTTTGTGTAAATGTCATTGGATAAATGATGCATCATTTGGATCAATGTATATAATTTGCATAAGGCTGTCTCTACATAAATACTTAAAAACAGAAATTTTAATTCCACTCATAGCTGTCATTTTAACTCTTTTGCCACACTGTCAGACACTCCAGTTTTTATATAAGCATTTACATACAATTCCCAATAATAGAAGTGTCCTACTTTAGCTGACCAAGTTTTGATTCAAGAAGACATTATGACTTGTAGCAGGCATGGTATAAGTGATGTTCATACAGAATATTTGTAGCTCAGGGTTGACATAAGGGGTCCTTGATGCTGTCTGAGCTTGTTTTCTTGCACACATTTCATTACCCAAACTAGGACTCAAATGTGATGCATTTCAACTGAGAGAAAGAATCAGATACAAGTTCTCTGTTGGCTGCCACTGTCTCAGGTTACAGCTTGCCATCTGAAGTTCAGATGGCGCTCTTGTTCTTTGTCTTTAGAAAAGCAAGACCATATTATAACACATAAGTTATAAGATTATAAATTATAAGTTTCAACTGCTATTGTTCCTTTGACTTTTGCTTTGATTGTTAATTTGCATTGAGTCTTTTTGACTTGTTGTGTTGGAAATAAAATATTGAATAAATAAATTACTTATTCAATATTTTATTTCTAACACAGCAAGTGAGATGCAGTAAGATGGATGGAATGATCAACACTGGGATGCTACAATTTAATTCAATTCAATCTGATTTAATTTAATTTAGTTTAAATATTACAAAAATCAATCTAAAACTTCCAAATTCCACTTCCTGAACTGACCAAATCCACTAGCTTAGCTTCAGCTGTGAAATCATGTTGGGATGCAATAATTACTGTGAAATATTTTCCATATAAATAATAGTGCTTTTCTATAAAAAAGGGAGAACAAATTAACAACAGCTTCATTAATAAATGTCCTCTCAAATCACTCTTCCTCTATAAATTGACAAATGATGAGTAACTAACCCTAATGCCAAATATATGTATGAGACTGTGTTTTTGAGTATAGATTGAAATATTGCAACATTTGAGCAGCAGGGGACAGAAGACAACCAAAAATTCATAGAGCATTCCCAGAAATCCACAAAAGGTATGTCACATTGATTTTATTGTCTTGCTAGAGATCATTGGAGGGAGGTTCTTTTCAATTTTGCTAAATGAAAGGAGAAAATCATATTTCTATGAAGCCATGTGGTCTCAAGAATTATAAAATTAAAAGATGTATGTGGATTTTGATAGAATAGAATAAAAGAGTTGGAAGGGATCTTGTTAGGTCTTCTAGTCCAACCCTCCGTCTAGGCAGGAAATCCTACACCACTTCAGGCAAATGGCTATCCAACATCTTTTTAAAAACTTCCAGTGTTGGAGCATTCACAATTTCTGGAGACAAGTTGTTCCACTGATTAATTGTTCTAACTGTCAGGAAATTTCTCTTTAGATCTAAGTTGCTTCTCTCCTTGATTAGCTTCTCTCACTGCGTTGTTTTGGTTTGTCTGGTGAGCTTCCACAGAAGATTCCAGAATAAGCTGGACTGGTTATCAAGTTTCCATAGTAACAAGATATGAGTGTATGTTTGGTTTACTGCGCATGTGTGCAGGGGAGGAGTTTTACTTCTACTTCACTTTCATTTTATTCTTTTCTTTTGCTTGCTTCTAGAATGTACTGCTGTTTCTTTTGTTCCTAGTTATTTTGTAAATAAAGTATACTGGCAACAGAAAAACACAATTCATTTCCTCTAATTTATAAAGCTGATTTTTTTTCGCTTTGACATATGGTAGCAGAGGATGGTTCATTATGTTTTTTGTTTGCCGGTTGTTTTGATAGATCACAACATTCTGAGGAATTTGTGACTAACCTTAATCAACTCTACAATGCTACGATAGAAAGGAAAAACAAAGCGGAGAGCTCGGTCAGAGGAGGATTTATTTTCATTTTCTGAAATACCTAAGGAGGAGATAAGAACCTGACAGACACTGCTGGCTACTGCTACTCATCTGGAGGAGGCTGCTATTGGAGGACAAGAAAGCAGGTCTGTACCAAGTTTTATTTATGATGCATGCTATCAAACTCAGCCTGAGAAGTCAGAAGCCCAAGAATATGAGAAGCTTGGTGCTAAACCTAAAGTTATACAGACGGCTGAGCATTTTTCATCCAAAGAGAGAGGTGAAATGTATTATTCTCCATTAAGTCCTGAGCCAACATTGAGTCCTGAGTTGCAGGATTATATGCAACAGATTGCATTTTATGAACACAGCCTACAGCAAACTAAGGCCTATGCCTTGTCTTTTCAGTCAGATAAGGGTGTAGTTGGAGTTCCTGAGTCCTCCATCTTGCCTTCTTCATTGAAGCCAAGGGTCCACCCATAAATTGGTCACAAGGGAGTGGTGTCAGACCAATCAGAGCAGAGAACTATGCCCACATCACAGCTATCTCATGATATGTCTCGTGATGCTGACTCAAGTGAAAAAGCAAGAGCTTCTGCAATTTCTAATGTTGTAGCACCATCTGCTGGTGACTTGCGTGAAATACATTAACAATTACAAAATTTACAAAGAGTTTTTACAAACTTGTCAAGGAGTCGGTCTGCTGTACAGATGTCTCCAGCAAGCCAGCCAGTGTCAGCACCTGTGCCAGCTCCAGTGCCTCCTGGTGTCCAAGCAGGCATTGCTCAACCAGTGCAGGTTATACAAGTTCCTCTTCAACAATCATCTGTCACCCCACTGACTGGTGATTCAAAACTAAATTGCTCAGGACAAAATTACAAGGCATGGGTCAGTGAGATTGGCATTTTACTTCACAGAGAAGGTACCGACTGTATGGGTTTAATCCTCCACCACAACCTTGGCCTCCTGACATAAGAGGATTGGACATTAAAGCATGCACAACATTATTGATGTCAATGGACACTGAACTGCAGATTACTTTTTCACCTGATGCAACTGCCCAACAAATTTGGGCTCAAGTAGAAGCATGTTACCAGCTATTTCGATTGAATCTACATGTTTGCTCTTAACTGACTTTTATGGTTCGAAATTGAAATCTGGTGTATCTATTGGAGAACATTTGACTAAACTGAAAGGAAAGAGAAAGGAACTTGCTGAACATGGTTATGCTGTGGATGATTTTCAAATGATCAATTTTATTATTAACTCATTGAATGGAAAGATGCCATTTCAAAGATTAATCAAGTGCCTATTGCTCAGCACACAGTTGATCATGTATGCAGAATTTTAACTGAAGAAGAACCATTCATGCATGCCACTCCACATTTGAGAGGACCACCTGCATTGAGAGCTCCAGCAATAAGGCACAATTTCTGAGGAAATGCCTTCGTTCCAAGGATGCCAAGATGCTACATCTGTGGTCATCTGGGACATGTCATCCGTGATTGTCCCCAACGATCTCCAGCACCTGTCATGTACCAGCCCAGAGGAACAGATTCCAGAAGCAAGGGCAGAGATGAAAGACAAGGTCATTGTGGTTCCAGGCGTGATCTACAAACTCCACACATCACATTGGCATTAACCAATGAAGGAAGTCTGGATTATGACAGAAGACATCTCTGGACTTTGGATAGTGGAGCAGCAGTGCATGTTACCTACAGAAGAAATCTTTTTACAGAGATGCATGAGCCTGAACCTGATATGTGTGAACTGTACACTTTTTCAAATAATATTGTTCAGGTCAAAGGAAAAGGAACTGTTTATATTGAAGAGCTAGATGCATTTATTCCTGATGTTTATTATATTCCAGCAGCAACCAGCAGTTTGCTTAGTCAGAGTCATTTGTTGAGAGTATCCAAGTACCAGGTTTACCATTTTGAAAAAGCAAGTTATGTGGTGAAAGAAGGTAATATTGTTGCTGAAACCATATTAATTGGTGGTGTTTATTACCTAAAGCTAAAGTCTACATCGCAAGCACAGGCAAGTATACCTTTCCCAATAAGAGGGAACACAGGCCCAGAGAGAGATGTTCCAGAGAGAGATTCTGTTGCTATCCCAAAGATTCCTAGAACCAATAAAAGTGAGAAACAGGTTGCTCAAAGCAAGCCTAAGGTTCCTAATAAGAATGTTGAGAATTCACTAACAGATAAACTTTTGCATTCCAGGTGTATGCATAAGTGGCATAGAAAATTGGGGCACGCCAGTTTTCATGTTCTTAGCAAGATACCAGAATTCGTAAAAGGTTTGGATCTGAAGGGGTGTAAGGTGTTCTTGGATTGTGCTGTCTGCAAGAAAGCCAAATCCAAGACAGCAGCCATTCCAAAACACGCTACATGCCTGTCAACATGCATTTTTGATTTGGTACATACTGACATAGTAGGTCCATTTGCACCAATACTTGGTGGTAGAAAATATTTCTTAACAATTGTTGACAATTATTCTAGATATGGATTTGTGTTTCCTATGAAGGAAAAATCAGAGACCTTTCAGATCTTTAAAGATTTTGCAACCTATGTCAACATTCAACATGGTGTTCACATCACCAGAATTCAAAGTGATTGTGGTGCTGAATTCATGTCCCAACATTTTCAGGACTGGATGCATAAGAATGGAATTCTACTCCAGACCTCAGCTCCTTACGTTCCTGCAGAAAACGGAGTGGCGGAACGCAGAAATGGAGTTCTGCAAACAATGATGCATTGTCTCCTGGAAGACGCTAATCTGAGTTTCCCATACTGGGGTGAAGCAATTAAATATGCAAACTACATCATTAATCGTATCTGGAGCAGTGTAATAAACCAGACACCTTTCTTCATGTTATATGGATATAAACCTGATTTGAAAAATATCCATATTTTTGGTTCCTATGCTATGGTGAATATTCCCTTAGCTCAAAGAAAGAAAGGAGGTCCAGCAGCAAAAAGACTGAGATTCATGGGTATTGATGACAGTTCCAGGTGCAGCAAGTTCGTTGACTCCAGAAATGTAATAGTGGTTTCTCAATCATTTAACTTTGAAGAAGATGCTGACTGGTCCAAAATTCATTCCAATGATCCTGGAGTTTATTTTCCTAGAGATAATGTTACACAGTCTGATGATCGAGATTAACAGGTGGATATTCCATCAACTAGTTCTTCTCAACCAGAGGTTCCGTCTTCGCATGCCATCAATGCTGAGGCTAGCGACGAGGAAGAAGATGAGGACGAAATGGAAGTAGAATGGACCATAGTTCCAAGACGTTCTGAGAGGGTCAATAAGGGGATCCCTCTGCAGCCATTTTCATGGCAATTGACAAAAGCACCCTTACCTTGGCATGAGGCAATGTAGGCTGAAATGGACAGTCTAAAGCAACTCAAAGTGTTTATGCCTGCAATTCCTCCTGGATGAAGAAATTTACATCAAAGGTCCTCCAGGGTTCCGGAAGCAAGAAGGGGATACCTGGCTATTTAAAAAAAGTCTTTATGGTCTGAAACAGTCTGGTTTAATGTGGTATTTATGTCTTACTGACAGACTAAATTTAATGGGTTTTATTAAATCCAAAACTGATGAATGCGTGTTCACAAAAAGATCTGGGAATGCATATGAGATAATTCTTGTTTATGTTGATGTTATTGTTTACATTGGTCCAAATAAGCAAATGAAGGAGAGTTTTGCAGAAATATTTTATATTGCAATTTTTAGGTTACATCAACAAACCGCTTGTAGCTGATCAGCATGAATATCTGCTTGAGAAGATGTGCCTTACTTGATGTCTGCTCATCAGACAAAGAAGGGGTGTCACTGCATTGTTTTGGTTTGTCTGGTAAGCTTCCACAAAAGATTCCAGAATAAGCTGGACTGGTTATCAAGTTTCCATAGTAACAAGATATGAGTGTATGTTTGGTTTACTGCGCATGTGTGCAGGGGAGGAGTTTTTACTTCTACTTCACTTTCATTTTATTCTTTTCTTTTGCTTGCTTCTAGAATGTACTGCTGTTTCTTTTGTTCCTAGTTATTTTGTAAATAAAGTATGCTGGCAACAGAAAAATATGATTCATTTTCTCTAATTTAGAAAGCTGAATTTTTTTTGCTTTGACAGTTTCCACCCATTCCTTCTTGTCCTGCCCTCAGGTGCTTAACTCCCTCTTCTTTGTGGCAGCCCTGAGATGTTGGAACACTGCTATCATATCTCCCATAGTCCTTTTCATTAGATTAGTCATACCCATTCCTGCAACCATTCTTCATATGTTTTAGCCTCCAGTCCCCTAATCATCTTTGTTGCTCTTCTTTGCACTCTTTCTAGAATTTCAACATCTTTTTTACATCATGGTGACCAAAACTGAATGCAATATTCTAAGAGTGACCTTACCAAGGCATTATAAAGTAGTATTAACACTTCACTTGATTCTATCCCTCTGTTTCTGCAGCCTAGAACTTTGTTGGCTTTTTTGGCAGTTGCTGCACACTGCTGGCTCATATTTAAATGATTGTCAACTAGGACTCCAAGATCCCTCTCACAGTTACTAAGCAAGTTATTGAGCAAGGTACCACATATACTGTACCCGTGCATTTGATTTTTCTTGCCCAAATGTAGAATTGTACTTTTTTCACCACTGAATTTCATTTTGTTAGCGCCCAATAATGAAGTCTGTCAAGATCCTTCTGTATCTTAAGCCTATCTTTGGAATGTTGGCTATTCCTGTCAGCTTGGTGTTGTCTGCAAATTTGATGAGTTCCCCATCTATCCCCTTAGTCCAAGTCATTGATGAAGATGTTGAAGAGTACTGGGCCTAAAATAGAACCTCGAGGTACTCCACTGCTTACTTCCCTCCTTGTAGAAGCAGTTCCATTGAGGACTACATGCTGAATGTGGTTGGTCAGCCAGTTATGAATCCATCCGGTGATGATGCTGTCTAACCCACATTTTTCTACTTTATCTAGTAGTAGGTTATGGTCTACTTTATCAAATGCCTTACTGAAGTCCAAGTAAATTATATTGACAGCATTCCTCTGGTCAACTAATTTTGTCATTTTGTCAAAGAATGCAATAAGATTAGTCTGGCATGATCTGTTTTTAACAAACCCATGTTGGCTTTGGTTATTACTTTGTTTGTTTCTAGATGTTCGCTGATTCGTTGCTTGATTACCTTTTCCAGAATCTTCCATGGTATTGAGGTCAAACTGATTGGTCTGTAATTTCTTGGATCTATTTTTTTTACTATTTTGAAGATGGGAACCACATCAGCTCTTTTCCAGTCCTCTGGCAGTTCCCCAGTGCTCCAGGATCTTTGAAAGATATAGTTCAGTGGCTCTGAGATCTCACCTGCCAATTCCTTCAGAACCTTAGGGTGTAATCCATCTGGTCTTGGTGATTTGAACTTGTCAGTTGTTCACTTACCATTTTCTTCCCTATTTTAACTTGTGTTCCTAATCTGTTTTTGTGATGCTGTTTTTGATAGGTTGGGCTGTTTCTTCCCTTTGTGTAAAGACATATACAAATCTTATGAAGCAGATTCATACGTATGCATGGAATCTTCATTGTCTCACACTCTCTGTTTACTGATTTTTAAATACAATATGATCATACAACAATACCCACAGCTATGTGCTGTGCCTTTAAGTAAAACATGCCCTTCAGTGTTCTATGTGGAATGAACATTATTACTTACTTGCTTTATGTAACAGCAGTCTTTCAAAGGGTAAAGTGATGCACATCAAGACACCTCTATCCCAACTTCAACTGCACTTGTAAAGTATGTATGTATATACATACATATACACGCAAATATACACATACATTGTGTGTGTGTGTATGCCTGGATATATATGTATATGTGCATGTGTATAGTTATAATGATAGAGATAGACACACAGAGAGAGATAGAAATAGAGATACTTAGACAGGTACTGGCTTAGAAAAAGAGCCACTGAATAGTGATTGTTCTAGGTATTTAAAATAATTATTGGCAGAGAAGAGAACAAAAAATGGTTTTCTCCCTCACTCAGAACATTAGCACTAGAAATAATCAAATGGAATAGAATAATAGAGTTGGAACCCAACCCACTGCCTAGGCAGGAAATCCTACACCACTTCAGACAAATGGTTATCCAACATCTTTTTAAAAACTTCCAGTGTTGGAGCATTCACAATTTCTGGAGGCAAGTTGTTCCACTGATTAATTGTTATGTCAGGAAATGTCTGCTTAGATCTAGGCTGCTTCTCTCCTTGATTAGTTTTCACCTATTGCTTCTTGTCCTACCTTCAGGTGCTTTGGAGAATAGCTTGACTCCCTCTTTTTTCTGGCAGCCGCTGAGATACTGGAACATTGTTATCATGTCACCCCCAGTCCTTCTTTTCATCAAACTAGACCTATCCAATTCCAGCAACTGTTCTTTATATGTTTTAGCCTCCAGTCCATCTTTGTTGCTCTTCTCTGCAGTCCTTCTAGAGTCTCAACATCTGTTTTATATCATGGTGACAAACCTGGATGCAGTATTTCAAGTATGGTCTTACTAAGGCATTATAAAGTGAACTTCACATGTTCTTGATTCTATCCCTCTGTTTATGCAGCCTAGAACTGTATTGGCTTTTTGTCAGTTGCAGCACACTGCTGGCTTATATTTAAATGATTGTCCACTAGGACTCCAAGATCCCTCTCACAGTTACTACTATTGAGCAAGGTACCACATATACTGTATCTGAGCATTTTGTTTTTCTTACCTAAATGTAGAACCTTACTTTTTTCACATTGAATTTTATTTTGTTAGATAGTGCCCAATGTTCAAGTCTGTCAAGATCCTTCTGTATCTTAAGCCTATCTTCTAGAATGTTGGCTATTCCTGCTAGCTTGGTGTCATTTGCAAATTTTATGAGTTCTCCATCTATCCCCTCATCCAAATCATTCATGAAGACGTTGAAGAGTACTGAGCCTACAACAGAGCCTTGGGGTTCTCCACTGCTTACTTCCCTCCATGTAGATGCAGTTCCATTGAGGACTACACTTGAGAGTAGTTGATCAGCCAATTATGAATCCATCTGGTGGTGATGCTGTCTAACCCACATTTTTCTATCTCATCAAGTAGTAGGTTATGGTCTACTTTATCAAATGCCTTATTGAAGTCCAAGGAAATTATGTTGACAGTATTCCTCTAGTCAACTAATTTTGTCACTTTGTCAAAGAATGCAATAAGATTTGTCTGGCATGATCTGGTTTTGATAAACCCATGTTGATTTTTGGTATTACTTTGTTTGCTTCTAGATGTTCACTGATTCATTCAGATGTTCACTGATTATCTTTTCCAGAATCTTCAATGGTATTGAGATCAGACTGATCGGCCTGTAGTTTCCTGGATCTATTTTTTTTTCTTTTTTGAAGATGGGAACTATATCAGCTCTTTTCCAGTTCTCTGGCAGTTCCTCAGTGCTCCAGGATCTTTGAAAGATATAGTTCAGTGGTTCTGAATTTGTCTGTCAGTTCCTTCAGAACCTTGGGGCGTAATCCATCTGGTCCTGGCAATTTGAATTCATCTAGAGTGGACAGGCACTCACTCATTTACCATTTTCTTCCCTATTTTGATTTGTGTTACTAATCTGTTCTTTGTGGTGCTGTTTTTGATAGGTTGGACTGTTTTTCCCCAGATGCAAAAAACGAATTAAATAGTTCTGCTTTCACCCTGTTTCTTGCTACCTTCTTCCCATTTTCTCCCAGCAATGGACCAATTGTTTCCTTGACTTTTTTCTTGTTTTTAAAATGTTGCAAGAAATTTTTTTTGTTACTTTTTATACTTTTGTTGCAAGCCTTTGTTCATTATGAGCCTTAGCTTTCCTCACTTCATTTTTGCAGAGTTCAGAGTTCAGCTCACTGTTTCCCACAATCAATCAAACAAACAAAGAAACAAACAAACATTTATTGTCAATGCACAGCATGTGTACAATGAAATTGAAATGAGCCTCCTTGGTGCTGGCCCTGCAAGTGTATCATATTAAACCTAATTGTGGTGTTTTTGCTGCGTTCAGAAGTCTGACAGCCCACAGATAAAAGCTATTTTTCAGCCTATTTGTTCGACTGGCTATGCTTCTATAGCTCCTGCCGGATGATAAAGAAGTGCTTACCAGGGTGTGAATGATCCCTGAAGATTTTCCTCACTCTGCTGAGGCAGCGGGTCTTGACAATTTCATCCAGTGGTGTCAGGGGACAGCTCATAATTTTTTTGTGCTGTGCTCATCACCGTCTGTAATGCCTTTTTGTCCACAATGTAAAGCCAGCATACCACACTGTAATACAATATGTAAGGATGCTTTCTATCATAGATTGGTAAAAGGAATCATCAGTCATTGATTCACCTGGTATTTCCGCAAGACCCTAAGGAAATGGAGTTTCTGTTGAGCCTTCCTGACCACCTAGATGGTGTTATTTTTCCAGGTGAGATTTTGGCTAAAGTGGACTCCCTTTTCCAACAGTGACCACAACATGATTGACTTTTGTCTTAATGTAAAGTCTACACAAAAACCATCACAATGACGGAATCCCCAATTATAACTTCAAAAAGAGCAACTATGATTTTATAAACAACGATCTCTCATCCCTTGATTGACAATTTCTATTCACTGGATGCAATACTGTAGAAGACCATTACAACATATTTTTACTTGAAGTCAAAAGAGTCATCAAACTATATGTACCAATAACAACTCCAAAAACCAGAAAAAAAAGATTACCCATAACAATAAGGAAGCTTCAATCCAAAAAGAGATCACTTTGGGGGAAAAGCAAATCTGGTCACGTTGCCAACTTCAAAAGCCAATACAAAACTTTATGCCACCAGATAAAAAATGAATGCACCAATTACCACATTAAACAAGAAGAAAACCTTCTACGCACCAATTCCACCCACACTTTCTACAATTTTATAAACCACAAACTAAGACTCAAGGTCCATTCCATCTCTGAAAGGACCTAATGGTAAAGACTGCAATGACGACACTATTAAAGCCAACCTCTTTAACACATTCTTTGGCTCAGTATTTGTAAACAGCAATGGATCATGCCCAGTATTTCCTAGTCGGACCACAGACGACTACAATGATCCAGTACATATCGATTTCACAAAAGACAATGTTGAAAAAGCACTATGCAATCTAAAACAATCTCTATCTATTGGCCCGGACGGAATATTTACCTACTTCTTAAAAAAACTATCCACTGCCATAGCCGAACTTCTAAGCATAACCTTTGAAAAATCTTTCAGGACCAGCTCCTCGCCAAAACTATGGTCACAAGCCATGGTCATCCCCATCTTCAAAAAGGGAGGCCCCAGCCTAGTTGAAAATTACAGACCAATCTCTTTTTGCTGAGTCACCTGTAAAGTCATGGAATCAATGATTAAATCCATCATTCTCCACTTAGAAACAAACAACCTACTCTCTAATAAACAATTTGGTTTCAGGAAAAAACTATCATGTAATCTGCAACTCTTACACTGAAAAACATATGGACTACCCAACTTGATCAGGGCAAAGCAATAGACGCAATCTACATAGACTTCTGTAAAGCCTTTGATTCAATGGTACATGACAAACTACTCCTAAAATTAAAATCTTATGGTATCTCTGGACACCTTCATAACTGGATAGAAGCATTCCTGTCAAACAGACTAACAAATGTCAAAACTGGGAGCGTCCTATCAAATTATGTACTTGTCAACAGTGGTGTCCCCCAAGGCAGTGTTCTAGGACCAACTCTTTTCTTACTCTACATAAATGACCTCTGTGATCATATTAAGATCATCTTCATCAATGATGTAAAGCTATTCAACACCACCAACAATACTGCTACCCTTCAAAGAGACCTCAACTATGTATTAGAATGGTCAAACAAATGGCAACTTCAAATCTCAACAAATAAATGCTCTGTCCTACATATTGGCAAAAAAAATATATCAGAAAATATAATAGAGGCTGAATAGTCAAGACCTTGTTGATGATCCAAACTCTGTCAAGGATCTTGGAGTACTCGTCTCAAATGACCTAAGTGCTAGAGCCCACTGTAATTATATAGCCAAAAAGGTGTTAAGAGTTGTTAACCTAATCTTATTCTCTGGTAATATTACACTAATAACTAGAGCACACAAAACATTTGCTAGACCAATACTCGAATACAGCTCATCAGTCTGGAACCCACATTACGTATCTGATATTAACACAGTTGAGAAAGTCCAGAAATATTTCACAAGAAGAGTTCACTCTACTCGTTGCAGAATACCTTATGCCACCAGACTTGAAATTCTAGACCTAGAAAACCTTGAACTATGGTGCCTTCAGTCCGATCTAAGTACAGTATATAAAATCATATATTGCAATGTCCTACCTGTCAATGAATACTTCAGCTTCAAGAGCACAAGAGCAAACAATAGATACAAACTCAAGGTTAACCGCACCAAACTTGATTGCAGGAAATACGATTTCAGCAACAGAATGGTCAATGTCTGGAATACTCTACCTGACTCTGTGGTTTCTTCCCCAAACCCCAAAAACTTTAACCTTAGACTGTCTACTATTGACCTCACTCCTTTCCTAAGAGGTCTGTAGGGGGCATGTATAAGCACATCAATGTGCCTACCATCCCTGTCTTATTGTTTCTTTTTTATTTTTCTTATATGTATCCATGTATTCATAACTATGTTTTTACTTATACTTATTATTTTGTAAGCAATTGACAAAATAAATAAATAAATAAAAAATTTGAAAGAGAAAGTTTCCATTCAGCCCCCCTTGATGTAGAGTGAGGTAGATTCCTCTTTTTGCTTCTGAAAGTCTAACATTATCTCCTTTGTCTTGTTGGTGTTTAGATGCAAGTTGTTTTGTGAGCACCATGTGGATAACTTGTGGACTTCTTCCTTATATGCTAATTCATCTCCTCCTGTAATAAGACCCAGTACGGTGCTATCATCTGCAAACTTTATTATCACATTAGATGGATTGGAAGATATGCAGTCATATCAGTGGTGGTTTTCAGCTGGTTCATGCCAATTTGCGCTAACTGGTAGCAAGGATTTGGTGTGGGTCACCAAACTGATAGTAACTTCTGGCTGACCATGCCCCCAATCTGGTCGCTCACTCATTTGCCCCACCCACCTGATATGTCCACCTGATGCTCATCCACCCAGTCATTCCTTATTTCTTTTTTTTAACCTCCCAACAATCAGCTGTTCCTATGAACAGCTGTGCTGGGATTCTCCTTACTGCTTCTCCCAGGAGGCTTCCCTGAGGCCCAGGAAGGCAAAATATGGAGGGAGGGAGCACAGCCCCTCTTCCATTTTTTGCCTTTCTGGGCCCCAGGAAAGCTTCCAGGGAGCAAAAACACCCCCCCAGGCTCCTCCAGGGCCAGGAAGGCCTGAAAATGGAGCATGGAGAGGTGCTGTGTACCACTCCTATGTTTTGATTTTTTTTTTCCTTCCTGAGCCCCAGGGGAGCCTTCTGGGAGCAAAAGCACAAAAAATGGGGTGGGCGTATGAGTGGTGCTGCCAAAAAAAAAAACATGCTCACCCAAACATATGGCCATGCCCATCTAGCCACACTCATAGAACTGATAGCAAAATTTTTGAATCTCACCACTGAGTGATATATGTACGAATACAGGTAGGGACTGAGCACACAGCCCTGAGGAGAGCCAGAGCTGAGCTTCAGGGAGGAGGATGTGAGATCCAGCTCTCACTGTTTGTGGCTGGTCCATCAGAAAGTCTTTAATCCAATCACAAGTGAGAGAAGGGAAATTTAAGTCAGTCAATGAGGATGTCCAGCAAAATGGTGTTAAAAGCTGAACTGTAATCTATGAAAAGCATTCTGATATAGTTTCAGGTATCTCTAGATGACTCACTACAGAATGTAGGGCAGTACCAATGGCATCACCTGTTGACCTATTTCCTCTATAGATGAACTGATATTGGTTGAAGTTTGATGGAAGGTATGACCAATCTCTCAAAGCACTTCATCACTACAGATGTTAGTGTAATGGTCTATAGTCATTCAGGCTGTTTATTGCTGTTTTCTTCAGGACTGGAATGATAGTGGCTGCTTTCAGACGTGATGGAACAGGGAGATGTTAAAAATCCTTGTTAGGATCTCTAATAGTTGGTCAGCACAGGTTTTAACCACTAGCCCCAACACCCCATCTGCACCTGCAGCTTTATTGGAATTCATGGCCTTCAATACAACTCTCACTTGGTGTTCATACAAGATGAGTGGCTGGGAGTTGGAGGGCTGATGGGCTGGGGCTACAGGGTCAGGTCTCTTGACATTGTAATGGGTGAAGAAGGTGTTCAACTCCTCTGCCAATGAGGCATCAGAGTTGACTGTCTTCATCATATTGCCCTTATAGTTGGTTAGATGCTGCAGTCCCTGCCACACCTGCATCAGGTTGTTGTCTGCTAGATGGTTCTCCATCTTTTGTTTATATTTTTGTTTAGCTACCTTGATGCCTCTCTGTAGATTTGCCCTGGTCTCATTGTATTTATCTCTGTCACCTGCCTTAAAGGCAGAATTCTGGGCTTTCAGAAGTGTCCGTACCTCTGCTGACATCCAGGGTTTGCAATTCCCATTGACTCTGATGCACTTGTTACAGTATCGATGCACATTTTAATATATATAGTGTCAGTGAATTCTTTCAGCTCCAAATGTTCAAATATACTCTATTCAGTAGTCTCAAAGCAGTCTTGTAACTGGCGAAGTGCTCCCTCCAACCAGATTTTAACAGTTTTCCTGACTGGCCATATCCTTTTCTTAGGAGGGATATACTTTGGGCACAAGAGGAGAAAGATGTGGTCAGACATACTCAGATGGAAGAGGGGGATTGTTCTATATGCCTGACAAGTTTGAATACATGTGATCTAAAGTGTTCTTACCTCTGGTGGTACATTGCACATACTGCACAAACTTAGGAAGAATAGACTGTAGACAAACTTGATTAAAATTCCCAGCCACGACAAAAGTGCCCTCAGGGTAAGTTTTCTTCTGCCTCTCAATGGCATCATGTAACTTAGAGTGTGCGGTGCTAACATTTGCATCAGGTGGAATATAGACAGTTGTGATAACTGTAATGGAAATCTCTCTAGGTAAATAAAATCGCCAACAAATGACAGTTAAGAATTCTACATTTGGAGAGCAGTGTGTATAACTAACTCTACTGTTAGTATACCAGTCATTATGTGTGTAAATACGAAGTCCTCCACCTTTGCTTCTATCAGAGTTGTCATTTCTATTGAAACAGTGTCTGGTGTGGTTAATTAGCTCCACTAACACATCCGGTACAAGTGGATGAAGACAGGTAAACATGATAATCATCACACAGCAATTGTGAATGAACTTATTCAGCACCATCCATAGCTCAAGTTCATCGGTTTTGTTGACAAAGGGTCTAGCGTTGGTTAGAAAAGTACTTGGTAATGCTGGTCCATAAAGCTGCTTCTGTAACTGAGCCAGCTCTGCATCCCTGCTTCTGCTTCCTCTCCACTGTCAATGCCCAACAATGCTCTATGGAGAGCCTGACAATCTTACTACATCACTCAGTATATTAGGAGACCACTGGAAATGGATATTACCGCTGGTAATATCTAGTCAACTAGAAAATCCACTCTTTAGTAACTCCCAGTGGATATAGATTAGTTTTTGCCCACTCACTCCATTATAACACCAGGACCTCAAAGCCACAGTGTCTATGCACACTGCCATCTTGGGGGAGGGGAAAGATACAGAAAGGTTTCCCATCATTCCAGCCCTCCATCCATGACCAGTCTGTCTTCAGCCAATTGGAGCTCACCAAAATGTTTTGAGAAAGTTTTGGGGTAACAACATTCTTTCCCAGAATGTTGTCCTTGGATTCTGGTGCATACTGGCTACAACTTCTCTGATTTTTATCACCTGTCATTTCCCCGCCTTGTTTTCATCATGTACAACACAGTTTTATTATCCATCTATCCTTCCTCCCCCACTAGCCTTTGATGGCAGGATGCCTGTGAGGTTCCAAGTCTGGCAAACCTGGCAATATGGGCCAATACCACATGTTAGCCTTTCCCAAAGATAGAACTAGAGACTTGTAGACCAATTTATTTGCTAATTTACAGGCCACAGAACAGCACTAACAGAGCCATTTAACTGTGCCCTTAGAACAAGCTTCCTTGTTAGTTCTGCAACCTCTCCTGGTACTGCAGGACCTATGCATTATTTCACATCAACAAAAGAGATTATCTGTGCTTTTGCTATCAGCTACCTTTTTGCTGCTTCTTGTTGCTTATATTAGTTCTTTTCCACAATGTTTTAACTTCTTCATAAGCTATTTTTTTCAGCTGAGGAGCAGAAGAAACAAATTCTTACTTCTGTGGAAGAAGCAGACTGCCCAGAACCCTAATACTCTGAAGTGTATATGGATTAAAGTGATATGGCTGATGCCTCCGTGGTTAAAAAAAAAAGTATGAAGATAGAGGAAATTACCTTTGGCCAATCAACTTTATCCAAATAGCCAGATGTGCAGCCAGATCAGAAGAATGCAATCAGCTACTGGAGTCAGCAAGGACCAAAGTCAACCATTTTCCACAGCAGCTGGATCTTAAGATTGTGAGAAGAAGAATGTGCTAGATGATTGGAAAGGCAGCTCATTTTCTCTGATATCGCTTTTCCACTCAGGTGTATCTTGTTATGCAGGAAAATTAATTTCAGGTTGCATGTTCTTTCCTCTGAGAGTAGTTCAACTACAGCAGCAGCAACTGATAGAAAAGATGGGAGCTGTTTTCGCTCTTGTTTTCTTAGCTTGCTTAGAGGGATTTTTTTCTTCTTCTAGCAGGGCCCCTGTGATACAGAATCAAATAGAAAAGAAAAAAGTTTGTTTATTAATCATGTTTATATAGCTGCCCATCTTAACAATCAAGTAACTCTAGGTGATGTACAACAGAATAAAGACCAATAGATACAACCTGCCTCTCCTTCTTACTTAAGAAAGTGAAGACTCTTGAAATGAAGGATTTCAAAAGGAAGCTTTTATTAAGCAGAAGTGAAAGCATGCCATTCAAAGCAATGTCTGATCTTAGGCAAGAGAAGTAGAGTTAAGGCCACAGAGACCCCTCCCTTTAGCCAGATGTTGATTCAGCCAATCCACAGGTATGAAAATGTTATTGTCCTGATCACTCTGGGAAGACAGATAAGCATACATTCCCATGGCTATCTTCCACTGGCTTAAGGTTTCAGCTCCTCCCACCACACACGTACTAATGTTCAAATTGAGAACTAACTCAGTACTAGAATAATATTTAAGATGTTTTATTATTTAACAACAAGATAACTGAACTGGAGCTTCCAGTTGATGTCATTGCGAGAATGGCTGGAAAATAGTGGGCTCTGCTGAACCCCTTGAAATCCTGGTAACCACTATCGGGAGACCCTTTGGGGTCATAACTGCCTTGGAAGGGCAGTGAAGGAAGGAGAGATGCTTTGTTGACTATGAGGAAAACCACAATTTCCTCGTTAGGTTTGAAGCAAGCTCTCCCCAAATAACAACAGCCATTTTTGGGCTGTCATGAAACAGGGACAATCGGGACCATAAGAATTGTGCTGGAGCAGTGAATGGACAGAGCATTTAAACTGAGTGAGAAATTTACCAACTTTTACTGTAAAGATTCGAAGTAACAAAAAATATTAAAAGATAACTCCTAAGCTTAAAAAGCAGCTGATAGATACATGGAGAAACAGAACATTGAAAACGAAGAGGTAAAAGAAACCTAAGAAAAGCTAATAAAACACAGAAAGCTGGGGAAAAGCCTAAAAAATTTGAAAAACAATTTTCAGGAGAATTTATTTGGACTATTTGTATTTTTAAACCCTTTGGATTTGATTGAGAATTCAACTGTTTTTGACAGATTATTTAACATTGAATTAGGGCTAATAGAACCATCTGCTGGAGGAAGAGAAGTACTACAGCACTTAGTCGCAGTCTTTTAAAGAACATTATCTCAGTACACACAAAACTGAATACACAAAATAGAAGCAACAACATCTTGAGGAAGGCCTGACCTTGTTGATGATTTGGACAATCTGGAAATATTTTCTGGGCTTCCCCCCCCCCCCTTTGGAAGATTTATAAAAGGAACTAACCTGCAAATAACAAAACACAATTAAATTTGGCTATTGGATTAATTGAGTAGTTTAATTTGGACTTGGACTATTGGACTTAATTTGGAGTTAATTTGGACTTGGACTTTTAATGTTATTTAATAAAACAGCCTATGAGATAAAAGAAGAAAAGTGTTGGAAGAAAGGAGAAAAGAAGGGCAGATAAATGAGATTTTAAAATCTGAATAACTGGTAGATATATAACTGGGGAAATATAAATTGTAAATCATAAAATAAAGGGATTTAAATAAAATGGATTTCCAGGAAACAATAGAGTTTTATGGAGAAATATTGATTATGTTAAACGATATGCATAAATTTTGGAAAAGCAATAAGGAGACAAAGGGGTTGTTTAAAGATACAGAAATAAAGGTAGAAGCTACTCAACAATTGGAGGAAAAAGAAAAATACGACACTCAAGAAATTGGTGAGAAGTTAGAAAAGATAGTGGAAGGGGAAAAGCAAAAGAGACACAAGAAGTTAAAAATAAAGAGGAGAAAGAATAAATAAATAGAAGACATAACCCCATACAAATTTATAACAGAACAAAAAGAAAAAGAAAAAAATCTCTTTAAGAAAAACCCAAAAGAAGCTTTGATGATGAGACTTCAAATACAACAGAAGAAAAAGATAAAAGGTACTCAGAAAGGGAAGGTAGATACAAAAACAAAGAGATATAAGATGCAAAGAGAGATAAAAGGTTGATTAAAAAAACAATAAACAGAATTTTAAGAACAGATGATGGATAATGAGAAAATATTTAATAAAAGGGGAAAATATATGCACGGAAAATAGTAGTATATAAAGATAAAATATAATTTAATAACATAAGCCAAAAAAGTCAAAACAGTACATGGGAATTTAGTACCGATTTTACCGCTTTTAGAGTAGCAACAGGCCAAGATTTCAGCCCTATGCCTGAACTATCTACAGAAGAACCTACCATCCCCTCACTTAAGGAGTGAATCAGGATCCTGAGGTTTTATTAGACTCATGAGAAAACTGTTTTTCTCTGAGTCTGCCTATATAACCCATGGCCATCTCTGGAGAAATGGAGGTACCAAGGGCGGTAGTATGGAGTACTATGGTAGTAAATGGAGGTACTCATGGGCAACCAAACGGTCATCAAGACTTTGTTCAATCAGAGGTGGACAATACTCCACTTCAACGGGACTCTCCAGGCAGTCCACCAGGATCTGTGGGCCCCCAACCTATTTCAGACTATGAAAGTTGAACAGACTGAGGATAAGAACTATCCTAAGGGGGAGGGGTGTTATGTATTGAATGTATATAGTTGTGTTAACTGTGCTAAAGTGAAACTAACGTTTAGATGACTCCCAACTGTTTTGGAGGGAAATTTAGAACATTTATATTTGGGTGGGGTTTTTCTAGTTCTGTAATTGGTTAAGACCCTTATGGACCTAGAATATAAATCTACAGGCATTTGCCTCCAGTTCCTCAGTTCCAGTTTTGAGTCAATAAATGCTGTTGCAGCTATGCTGATCTATTTCTTGCCTACTGAAGCAATAAGATAACCAAACAGTAATTTATTGTGATACTTAGAAAAGGGGAGCAAGGCTTCTCACTCATAATTGCATCTGACCTTTTTTCTACACAAAAACACACAAAGTTTTCTGAGATTACATTTCTGAACAATCTGGAGCTACATTGTGTTCCAAGAATGGAAATTCAAGTAATAAATTGTCAGGGATGAGAATTAAGAACATTCTGTTTTCTATATTTTCAAAATACTGTGTATTCACTTGTGTATTATTTAACATATTAAACTATATTTGATGTTTGAATTAAAATCTGTTATATTCTGAATTAATCTAACTAAATAATTTTCTATGTTTTCAATGATATGTTTGCCATTTTCTTATAGTTATCATTGTTTATCAAGCAGCGGATGATCTTTTAGCTCATCTGAAATTATCTCTTCCATGTAAATGCATGTCAATTTTGCTGTCATACTTTCCAACTTATAAAAAGGGTTATACTTTGCCAGTATAATTGCAGAGTCAATACTTTATTTACAACTTAAGTCTTAGCCTTCATATCTACTTAATATGGATAAAGAATTTAGTTGTCCATTACAGTCCAGCTGCATCACAGGAATCAAACTTGGAATTGCCTCTTTGAAATTTAAAATCATTTTAATTGTGCCTTAATGTTCTTTTGTTTTGCTTGAATCACTTTTTTCAGGTCTGTGAAGTATAGCTGGCATAATAAAAGTTTGATCAATGCATAACCATAGTGGTATATATTTCTTCCTGAAATATAAAACTCATGAAAAATGTTAATCTAGGAAAATTATCTTTGTCAGCTACTTATTTTTGGAATTTAAATTGGTTTCAGGGTTGGTGAATATGATTTGGCCTGGGGTTTTCCAGGCTAGATTTTACAACAGTTTTACCTTCTGTGTACTTTTGACATATTGAAACAAGATTGCTTGATGTAGAGTTCAGTTATCAAAACATAACTTTTTGTGAGTCTTAGCATATATCTGTTTCTAAAAGATAATAGAAACATCAATGATATGAATAGATAACCTTGAGCTCAGTTGATGTCATTCAGATCTTCCAAATTTCTATTCTAATACTCCCATTATCTACTCTTTTAAAAAAAAAGATCCTGTATTTGAGGCACAATGAAACTTCAAACAGTGATTGCAGAATTAGTAGGCTATTCTAAAAAAAAGTAATTTATGAGATGGAATACCAAATCTTTTCCTTTTCCCACAACTTATTCAACTGAAAAGGCAAAGAAACATTCTTAAGCTGTTTAGAGTAAATCTTATATGAAAATGGAAGTACAGCAAAGATATTCTCTTTCCATTAATTGTTAACATAAACTTTTATAGAAAAAGATAAAGGGCTTCTAGAAGATATCAATATACTGTTATTGTGCAACTCAAGCACAATACTACTGTGGGAAGCACACCCCAAAAGGACAGTGCCAGGAACCACTAAGGCAGAGTCAAAAAACTAAAAGCAGCCCTTTCCCTTTAAGAAAATCAAAACCCCAAAGCAAAAGTACCAGCTGAAAAGAAAACTCAGAACAGCCACTCAGGCTAATTGAAAGTCTGAGTGTGCTGCCAAAAAACCATTATCAAAGTAACAAAGCCTAACCAAGGAAACATTTAACAGAGCAATAAAGATAAAAAGGATTAAACTAAAAATAACTCACAAAGGCACACTGAGGCACACTAGAATGCCTCCTCCCTGCCTCCCTGACAGGAATAACCCTTAGGATAGAAAAGACAAAAGACCTAGGATCAGCATTAACCCATTAAACCATGAAAACAAAAGCCCAGCCAAATGCTTCAGAGCACATCAAAACCCATCAAACTTTAGGAACTTCAAAGGAAAATAAAGTATAAAAAGGCATGGGCTTACCTCCCCAATTTGCTAGCTAGCCAGGAATGCTTGAGCTGAGTCACTATATCCTCTTGTCCTCCTGAATTAAAGGATTCCACATTCTGTCTATTTCTTCTCAGTGCCAGTGACTGCATCCCAGCTGGGGAAGGAATCAAGGAGATTTCTCCCAACACTACCAACTACTAATCTAGCTATTAATGTTTGGTGCATCATCTGATCATATACAAAATAATTCCTTCCCATATGATTGTCCTCTTTTTTCCCAATAGAAGCAGCCAGTATTAGCTGTGTTCACAGAGGAGGCAAAAAAAAAGTCAAGATAACTACACAATAGAATCCTATCTCCATTTTTACACTTTATTTTTTTTATTTAAATCCAGCTTTTATTATTTTTATAAATAGCTCAAGGCTACAAACAACACAACTTCTTCCTATTTTCCCCACAACACCTCTGTGAGGTGAGTTAGACTGACAGCAAATGACTGGCCCTAAATCACTTGGGTAAGTTCATGGGTAAGGCAGGCCTTACATGCATCACAATGAATATAAAACAGGGGTGGGTCTTCTCAAATTTTTAGCTACCTTGCAGGTGCTTCAGGGAATTATAAATGCATATCTTTTCTGTATATTAGTATACCAAAAATGGAAATAAGATTGAAGGAGATTTTAGTTTTATTATAATTTTATTATATCCAAAATGAAATTCTGAAGTGGAGACCTGTCTAAATTTTTATTCAATATTTAACCAAGTTAATACATTTTCATCATAAGGCTAAAATACTGGTGAATGGGGTAAAATGAAGCAAACTCATTGTTGCCAATTTTGCTTCTAAAAACACAATACAAAATACAATATTTAGAATGCACAAATCAGAAGAGCAGTGTCATGTGGATTTAAGTATGATTCCTAGGGAAAGGACAGAATGGACCGAGAACCGAAAAGACATGGAGTGAGGGGCAATATGGAACCTTGTTGCTCCACAAAGCAACAATTTGTTTTCAGGCAGTTTTTAGGAATCTGTACAGATATCATACCTTTGGCCAAATGAAATGAAATCTTATTTCCTCCCTCCTTCCTCCTGATTTTGAAAAGAAAAACTTTGAATAAGACTTATTTAGTCTTTCATCATTTCTAATGATGAAACTAATCATTTACTTTTTATAATACAGTACTTTTAATTTCTTTTTTAAAAGATTGTTTTATTATTTCAGTATTCTAAACTAGTTTTAATGAAAGAAGGCTCTTCCAAGAGCATGGAAGACATTTCCAACTTTTATATATGAATGCAGTTGTGGTGTCTAATTAGCTTGACTTTTTGATAAATCTTTCATCTAGGTGTAAGATGAAAAACTGTGAGTAAAGCAAATAATATTTAGTATTTATTTGATTTGTCAATTGCTTACAAGATACAGGTATAAGAATAAATATAGTTTTGAATACATGAGATAGATATTTATAAGAAAAATAAAAGAAACAATAGGACAGGGACGGTAGGCACGATTTGTACGCTTATGCACGCCCCCTACAGGCCTCTTAGGAAGGGGGTGAGGTCAATAATAGACGGTCTAAGGTTAAAGTTTTGGGGTTTGGGGAAGAAAGCACAGAGTCAGGTAGAGTATTCCAAACATTGACCACTCTGTTGCTGAAGTCGCATTTTCTGCAGTCAAGTTTGGTGTGGTTAACCTTGAGTTTGTATTTATTGTGTGCTCTTGTATTGTTATGATTGAAGCTGAAGTATTCATTTGCAGATAGGACATTGCAATGTATGATTTTATATATTATATTTAGATAGGACTGGAGGTGGCATAGTTCTAGATTTTCTAGGTCTAGAGTTTCAAGTCTGGTGGCATAAGGTTTTCTGCAATGAGTAGAGGAGTGGAGAACTCTTCTTGTGAAATATTTCTGGAATTTTTCAATTACATTAACATCAGATACATGATATGGGTTCCAGACTGATGAGCTGTATTCAAGTATAGGTGTAGCAAATGTTTTGTATGCTCTAGTTAGTAGTGTGATATTAACAGAGAAGAAGCTACATAGGATTAGATTAACAACTCTTAATGCCTTTTTGGCTATGTAGTTACAGTGGGCTCTAGCACTTAGATCATTTGAGAGGAGTACTCCAAGGTCCTTGACAAAGTTTGGATCCTCAACAAGGTCTTGATTATTTAGCTTGTATTCTATTTTCTGATTTTTTTTTGCCAATATGTAAGATAGAGCATTTATTTGTTGAGATTTGATGTTGCCATTTGATTGACCATTCTGATACATAGTCAAGGTCTTTTTGCAGGTAGTAGTATTGTCTGTGGTGTTGAATAGCTTTATATTATCAGCGAAGAGAACGCAGTTGCTCTTAATATACAGAGGTCATTTATGTAGAGTATGAATAGAGTTGGTCCTAGGACACTGCCTTGGGGGACACCACTGTTGACAGGTAGAGAATTTGATAGGACGCCCCCAATTTTGACCATTTGTTGTCTGTTTGACAGGAATGCTTCTATCCAGTCATGTAGGTGTCCAGAGATACCATAAGATATTTTAGTTTTAGTAGTAGTTTGTCATGTACCACTGAATCAAAGGTTTTACAGAAGACTATGTAGATTGCATCTATTGCTTTGCCCTGATCGAGTTGTGTAGTCCATTTGTTTTTGCAGTGTAAGAGTTGCAGATTACAGGATAGTTTTTTTCCGAAACCAAATTGTTTATTAGAGAATAGGTTGCTTGTCTCTAAGTGGAAGATGATGGATTGGTTAATAATTGATTCCATGACTTTACAGGTGACGCAGCATAAGGAGATTGGTCTGTAATTTTCAACTAGACTGGGGTCTCCCTTTTTGAAGATGGGGATGACCGTGGTTTGTGACCAAAGTTTTGGCAAGGAGCTGGTCCTGAAAGATTTTTCAAAGATTATGCTTAGAGGTTCAGCTATGGCAGTGGATAGCTTTTTAAAGAAGTAGGCACATATTCCATCCGGTCCAATATATACGGATGGTTTTAGATTGCGCAGTGATTTTTCAACAATGTCTTCTGTAAAATCGATATGTATTAGATCATTGTAGTTGTCTGTGGTTCGACTAGGAAGTACTGGGCTTGATCCATTGCTGTTTACAAATACTGAGCCAAAGAATGTGTAAGAGGTTTGCTTTGATGATGTCATCATTGCAGTCTTTGCCATTAGGTCCTTTCAGGGGTGGGATGGACCTTGAGTCTTTTAGTTTGTTGTTTACAAAATTGTAGAAAGCACGGGTGGAATTTGTGCGTAGAAGGTTTTCCTCTTGTTTAATGGGATAATTAATGCATTCATTTTTTATCTGGTGGCATAGATTTTTGTATCGGCTTTTGAAGTTGGCAATGTGACCAGATTTGTTTTTTTGCCAAAGTGATCTCTTTTTGGATTGAAGTTTCCTTATTGTTATGGGTAATCTGTTTTTCCTGGTTTTGGGAATTGTTATTGGTTCATATAGTTTGATGGCTCTTTTGATTTCTAGTAAGAATATGTTGTAATGGTCTTCAATAGTATTGCATCCAGTGAATAGAAGTTGCCAATCAAGGGAAGAGTGATTGTTGATTATAAGATCATAGTTGCCTTTTTTGAAGTTATAATTGTGGATTTTGTCATTGTAATGATTTTTGTGTGGATGTATGTTGAGACTAAAGTCAATCATGTTGTGGTCACTGTTGGAAAAGGGTTGTGTAATTTGTATTCTGTAAATTGAATTCAAGCTATTGCAGAAGATGAGATCGAGGCAATTGTTAAGTTTGATTTGAAAGACACATATCTGACATTCATGATGCCATGATGTCAAAATTGCCAGATGCTAGCATTTGGAGTTGGTTGTACTACAATGAAGCCCTCCTTCATTATTTTAGAACTTGCACTGTATTTGATGCAATGCAGAACTGTGATCATCCTTGCTTAATATTTACTGCTGATGAACTCCATCATTATTTCATACTCTACATAAATTAGCTCTGTGATCATATCAAGAGCAACTGCTGATGATGTAAAGCTATTCAACACCACAGACAATACTGCTACTCTTCAAAAAGACCTTGACTATGTATCAGAATGGTTAAACAAATGGCAACTTCAAATCTCAACAAATAAATGGTCTGTCCTACAAACCATTGGCAAAAAAAATAAAAAAATAATATAAAGTCAAGACCTTGTTGATGATCCAAACTCTGTCAAGGATCTTGGAGTACTCATCTCTAATGACCTAAGTTTTAGAGCCCACTGTAACTACATAGCCAAAAAGGTGTTAAGAGTTGTTAACCTAATTTTACGTAGCTTTTTCTCTGGTAATATTACACTAATAACTAGAGCATACAAAACATTTGCTAGACCAATACTCGAATACAGCTCATCAGTCTGGAACCCACATTATGTATTTGATTTTAACACAGTTGAGAAAGTCCAGAAATATTTCACAAGAAGAGTTCTCCACTCCTCTACTTGTTGCTGAATACCTTATGCCACCAGACTCGAAATTCTAAACCTAGAAAACCTAGAACTACGCCGCCTTTGGTCCGATCTAAGTATAGTATATAAAATCATACATTGCAATGACTTGCCTGTCAATGAATACTTCAGCTTCAACCATAACAACACAAGAACACACAATAGATACAAACTCAAGGTTAATCGCACCAAACCTGATTGCAGGAAATACGATTTCAGCAACAGAGTGGTCAATGTCTAGAATACTCTACTTGACTCTGTGGTTTCTTCCCCAAACCCCAAAAACTTTAACCTCAGACTGTCTACTATTGACCTAACCCCTTTCCTAAGAAGTCTGTAGGGGGCGTGCATAAGTTCACCAACATGCCTACCGTCCCTGTCCTATTGTTTCTTTTCTTTTCCTTTTTTCTTTTTTCTTTTTCTTATATGTATCCATGTATTCATAACTATGTTTTTACTTGTACCTATTATCTTGTAAACAATTGACAAAAATAAATAAATAAATAAAATCTTTGAGCTAAAGCAGGAGTGTTAAATTCACATCATAACAGTGGTGTCATGTAATATATTGGGACTTTTTCCCCACCTTCTTTAAACTGGGCATGGGCATGGCCAGTACGTGATTCATCCTGCCTGCAGGAAGGAGTGTGACCACCCTGGGCTATCAAACTTCCTGCTCAGAGATAGCCCAGCTATCTATAATGAAACAGTGTACATTGTAATATCATATCTCCATCCTTTTGAACTTGCATTGTAATACTGCATGCTAGTACAGTAGATAAGTAATGGACTCTGCATTGTGGCATACTTTGAAAAGGTGAGGGTGCTTTTTACACACATCTGATATAAAATTAGATTAATGTTGATAAAGTTGGATGATGGAATGAACAGTTTAGTGGAAATGGAACTTGCAAATTCTGTTGCAGAAGTCAAATGTTTTCTAATGGTGACAAATACATGTCACAAACTCTTGCTCAATAATATATTGAAATTATAAAAGTAGCTATATGCAAATATCCAGGACAAGATTCTCCATCCACATCTGCATTAGAATGATTGACTTAAAAAATAAGGACTAGAAGCTCAAAATTTTGTATCTCAGTCACATAACATTTGATTTGTTTGCAAGTGTATCTCGAGGTTGGATGGGAAGGATAGCTCAGAATAATAACTGCAATAGTTGCTTGAAGTCCTAGTCCTTTTTAAAGAATTTTGTTGTGTAAAAAATCCCAAGTTCAAGTCCAGATATCTCCCAGTACAACTGTAAGAATTACTGAGAGTATGGTATTTCTTTCTAAAAAAAATTTAGGTAAGAAGGAGTATACCTTCTAACTTGTGTATTTTGAACAGATTTATAAGAATAAAACAGAAAAGGAATTTTAATCAATTAAAAAATTTAACTAAGCAATATTATAATTTCATTTAATTTATCATTTTGAAGCTCATGCTTGAAAAAAAATCTAAACATTAATTAGTTTTGAATGAACAATCGGGGAGCAGCAATTAGCAAATTTTCTCCCAACAAATTACCAACCATAAAAGTTTCTATTGTTTTCTTGCTAATAGTTTAAAACACATTATCTGGTTATAAACATGACCCAGCCTTCTATAACTCAGTGCTCTATAGATGTATGTGACTATAATTAATTATAATTTTTAATATATCAAATATGCAAAATTGGGTAATGATGAATTACAATTTCTTAAACTAAGAAGTGGGCATTGAACTTGCACAAGTTTCCAACTTTGTGTAACTCCTTTTGTAGATAAATTATGAATTTTTACATTGCCCTGAGCTTTTAATTTTGGCAGTTGCATTGTTGCAGGATTCATATTAAAGATAAGCTTCCCTTTGTCTCTGATTGCAAGAAGATATGATTAAAATTACATTTTTGTTAGATGGCAAATCAAGATATGTTCTCAACCTTTTTTTGATAATGTGTTGACAATAATTAAATGGAAATAATATTTTTGATAGTTTATGAGTGATGTCAGTAAGAATTTACTTGATATTGATCTTATTTTTGGAAATGGATAAAATAAAGGATACTATGTCTTTTTTCTTTGGAACTATGCAGATGAGAAGCAGACAGAGGAAAAGAGAGGAAAATATATTTATTAACATTTTTTTAAAAAAGGCTGTGTAAAATACAATATATCACTTTTGTACAGAGCATTCTTTTTTTATACCACAATTCAATTTGTGGGAGCTTTCAAGTTATTTTATTTTTTAATATTAGATTTACATTATATTTTATAGCCTTTGTTATTAAGTTGTCTTGAACACCATTGTGTTGAAAGGAAGGATATAAATGCAGGCAATTTATAAACATTCATATCTTAGAATTTCATTGCAAGTAAAAGAGCACAGAAAGCAAAGTGGACCCACTGGAACAGTGGTCACCAACCGGTGGGTCGGGGACCACTGGTGATCTGCAAGAAAATTGTGATGGTCCGCAGAGAAATGGCACCCCCAAAGCACCCCCCCCCAAAGCAATTAATCCAGGCTGCATGGGAACACAAGGTTGTGCCGCCGACATGGCCCGCGGAACACAAGGCTTGCGTCACTTGCATTGTGAACAACATGAGGCAGTGAGGGGAGGGGGGAAAGGGAGGAGAGGGGGAACTTGCCCCATTCGCCTGGCCTGGCTGCTTCTTTCTAATTCTTTCTGTTTCTGCTTTTGGCTGCACACAAGGAAAGCAGCAAAAGTCTTTCTTTCTCTCCCCCAAACTCCACAAGAAATGAGTCTTTGGGACCCTGCAAGGCATCCTGCTCCAAGAGGCTGAGCTGGCATGACAAGTCTCACAAAGACTCATTTCTGGCAGAGTTTGGGGGAGAGAAAGAAAGGCTTCTGCTGCTTTCCTTGCATGAATCCAAAAGTCTCCCCCCCACCCACGAGAATGGAGCTGGAGACAGTAAAGAATAATCGATTGGTAGGAATATGGGGTGGGGAATTTTCCTGCAGGCTTTGGGAAAATCCCCAAAAAGTCTGCAGGAAAATCTCCCACCCTGTTTTCCTACCGATCATTCTTTATTTGGGATCGCAGAATACCATCTCTCTCTCCCCCTTCCCTGAGAATGGAGCTGAAAAGCAGGTTAGGAATGTGGCTCCCTTAGAGGGGGTATGGGGAGTGAAGGGTGCGTGCGTGTGTGTGTGTAAGAGAGAGAGAGAGAGAGAGCATCACTGCCCGCTCTCTGAGGTTAGGTCCTCTCTCTCTCTCTCTTTCTCTCTCTCTCCATCCTTCCCTTCCTCCCTCCCACCCGCCCACCAACATCAGCAAGCCACCGTCAGTCAAAATACATATTAGTGGTCTGCGGGATTTAAAATTAAGAATTTGATGGTCCCTGAGGTCCAAAAGGTTGGAGACCCCTGCACTGGAAGAAACATCAATTTTATGTCAAACTCAAAGGTCTACAAATAAGTATTTTAATCATCCATTTTTCTAACAAAAGACACAATGAGTACACACACACACATACACACACACACATGTACATGCACATGCATACTTACAGTCATGCTTATTCTATCTTCTTCGTCTCATCTGGCAACTGCTATCCGGTCCAGCAGATACTAGCATCTAATGAGTCAAACTTTCCATTTTCAGACTAATCAGTTGGCTGCACTAATTGCAAATGCAAATATGCAAATTTATATTAATTAATTACTCTACTAATTAGTTCTGCAATCTTTTTTGGGTAATAAATCATTGTGCAATGAAAAGGAAAGAAGTCCTGTCCCATTTCACCCCATATAAAAATTTAATGCACTCATTGGAGAAAATATATCTTTAAAAGTCTGTTTCAATCATTGTGTTCCAAGTGACGGAGCGCCTTAGATAGGCACCATTGTGAAGAGGCTTCTACAACTTTAGAAAATGCCATCACTAAGGTGCTGTTAGTTAATTATCACATTATGGGTTTCAGAAATAAAATGATAGTTTGCTATGCTGCAGGCTGTGAGTTCAAGCTTCCTTGCTTCTCACATTTTCCTGCAAGACTTCGTAAAAAGTTGAATATTGTAGGCAGAAGAAAATATTGCAGTCTGTCAAGCTGGGTTTGCATATGTTGTGACCAGATGCAAATCCAGTCCAACATAAACCTCCTTTCCTCATTCTGTTATGCAGGGCACATACCTTTGTTATTTTATTTCTGCTGCTTTTCAGATCTTCAGGTCTGGGAAAGATTAACTTGGTGTTACATCATATAAATTCAATAATTATAAAGATAAGATTGCAGTGAAGAATGGTAAGTGTTTGTTGCAACTGATTGATATAATAGTCTAAATGTTCTGAATGCAGATGTGGAAGATCAAGATGGCAAACTACAGCCCACAATTTTTTTAAAAAAGTATGGATTCTGGTTAATCAGTTAGTAATAAATGGAAAATAGAAATGGAAAATAGCAATAGCATTTATACCGCTTTATAGTGCCTTACAGCCCTCTATTTCCAACATTTAATGATATGTAAAATAATGTTACAACATTGCAAGAGTTCTACACATGGCCATGGCCATGTTAGACTCATCCAAAGATTGCAATTGTGAGAATTATAACCTCCAAATATGTAACATAAGCCTCCACTTCTATTGCAAAATGGATATCTCCTCATCCTGATTAAACAGTTAATTAAAAAGGAACTGAAATTGTGGGCAGTTGCTCCAGGCCTCACAAATCGATGAACCTCTATCCATGTATAATCGGATATTTAAAATGATTGGATATAAATTTTTCATTCTAGGCACACAATAATATATTTTCAAGAGTGCTTTAATATTTTGCATTTCTCTTGCCTCTCTACTATATCACTCTCTTTTATCCCTACTACTATTATCTATTTTAATTATTGATCCCAGACAAAATTTAAATAGAAAAATAAGGGGGGGTTAAATAACTGCTTAATAAAAACAGAATAGGATGGGTTCTTAAATGTTTCCAGGCTTCCTCAAAGAAACCTTTTAAAAGGATTGCACATAATCAAAAATAGAAAAATATACAAAATGTTACTGGTGAATCAGCCACCTGGAAACAAACAAATAAATTGTATAGCAAAGACACGAGTACATGAAAAAGCAAAAGTAAGAAGGGAAAAAGCAAAAGCCAATGAGATCTAGGATGACAATCTTACTCATTCAATGATAACTGCAAAGATATAATCTTTATGCTAATTCTTCTAAACAATAATTCCTCCTTTTCATGATGGCAAATTCTAATTCTTCACAGAGTTCCATTAAACTCTTATTATCACTTGGGTAAAAATCATATTTAAAATTAGTTTATATGGGGGGAAATGTTCTATTAACACAAAATTAGTACTTCATGCTATTATACTGGTCATTTCAAATTTCCAAGATGTTCATTTAAAGGTAATTGTCATCAGCTAAAAATGCCCAGTCCCTTTAGAATCCTTACTTAGGTCCTTTCAATCTGCTCAGCTTTTAAAATGATGGTAGTGGTTTTTACTTGTCTTGTGACTTAACATGGGCAGTATTTATAACGCTATGTAAAAGATAGGCTTTATTAGTTATGTTAGATGGGACTTTTAGTCTGATATAACTAGGATTAAGGGTAAAGAAGCCTGCTTTAATAAGATAAGTTAGGAATGACAGTCACCTAACAGTTGGGTTGGCACTATATAAACCAGAATAGTCGTTTAGTACTGTTGTATCTTTAAGGGAATGTTGTAATTGTAATTGGGTGTGGTTCCTCTAATGCCCATAAGATGGAGCCAGAAACCTGGTTTGTTTCTTCTTGCATTTCCCTTTTGCCTTGTTGCCCGATTGTCGTTCTGCTCGGATTGCAACTGCTAGCAAACTATGACTACTGAACTTAGTTTATGATACTGGACTTTGTTTTTGGATTATCCCTTGACTGATACTAACTGCTTTAATCGTGTATGACTTGAACTGTTTGTTGGACTTTGCTTACCCATTTACTAAAATGGACTTCGTTTGTTGGACTTTGCTAACCCACTTACTAAACCTACATTTTACTATTCAGTGTATCTGTGTGCTGTTTGTGTGTTATTCATCACCACTCTCACTACGTTTCCTTGAGTGCACTCATTCTCCTAATGGGGAATACCTCAACAATGGTTACATTGTTTTAATTGTTAGCCAATTAATTAATAGTCACAACTTTTCTTAAAGAAATGTTTGCAAATAAATAACTAATACAAGAAGAGAGAATAGAATAGAATATAACTTTATTACAGTCTTGGACCAGCAATAGACATCACTATTTACAATATATATAAAAAAATACTGACACATTATAATACATTAATAGTGGATAAAAACATCCATTAAGAAAATACATGTTCTCAAACAGTTAGGGCACTCCCTGGTTTGTATGAGTGGAGACCCAATAAGTATATCTGTAAATATCATTTTCCAAAGTTTGTTCTATCTCCAAGAATTGTCACAAATTGACAGATATAATTCTGTAACCAATTTTTTTCTAGTAGACATTGCAGCAACACAGAATTTTGCCACTGCACATGTAATAGCTGGGTTTGAATCCTGGAGGAGAAAGTCTACATAAAAATTGTCTGCCCTCTCTAGCAATCTCTCTAGTAAGGGGAAAATATACAATGACCTATAAACTCTGTATAACTCGCAGTACAATAAAACATGTGAGATATCTTCAACTTCTCCTTTATATACCTGTTCTGCTATTGGTGTTTTCTTATACCTGCCCTGAAGGAGTGCTGATGGGAGAATATTCAATCTGCCACTGAAGAATACTAATCTTTGTTTTGGGAAGATCAGATCATTTAGATATCTTGCTGATTCCCACACTCCCAGTTTAATTCTGTCCCTACTGTGGCAAGCCAACCTATTTAGTTCTTCTTGGAATTCCATGTCCTTCATTCTATTGATTACTGCTTGCTTTGCTTGGTCAAAGCCTAGGGACATTAAGAATACTGGTGAGAGCCCATAAAGCCCAGCTTGTGGTTTATTTCCTGCTTCCAGGGGGAGAGGTAGTTATCAGTCAGTACTAGAGGGGTCAGTCCCTATGGGAAGAAATGTATTTTTAGCCAATGAATGATCATCATCTTCCAGGCCCTTACCTGAATTTGAGGCATGCCTGACTCAATTCTTACCTGGGCATTTGGAGTTCCTTTGGGTGCAGCTAAGATGGCTCACAGGAATTTAATTTGTATAGGTTCTAGCAAGTCTTTTTTGCAAGGATTCCTGTTTGTGCCCTATATAGAATTTGTGCCAATGTTTTGGCCTCAAAAAGTGTTTAAGGCCACAGGTACTAATTGCCCTCCACCATTGTAAAAAAATTGTTTAATTGTATTTGAGGACCTATAAGCTGCTTGCAATGTGTGATCCAGGTGTGCCTTCCATGTCCCTTGTGAATGGAAAACCACCCCAAGATATCTGAATGCCCTAACCTGTTCTAAACTATACCCTTCTATTTTCCAGGAGTATTGTCTAGGTCTTTTAGCAAAAACTAAAACTTTTGATTTATCAAAGTTAAGGACCAGCTTATTCTGTTTACAAAATTCAAGTGTTGCCATAACTGCTCTCTTCAGTCCTATTGGAGTTTGTGAAATTATAGAAGCAGCAGCATATAGGAGAATCGGGATTTTACGTTGTGCTATATTAGGAGGATGTAAATCAGGGTTCTGTAAGAGGTTGATCAAAGGGTAAATGTAGAAGTTAAAAAGGGAGGGGATAGGATGCAACCTTGCTGTACATCTTTTTGTACCCTTACTGGGCTGATTAAAGTGTCTTGAGGATTACACCTCACTTTCAAGGTGGAATTAGTATACAATTTTTGTATGAGGAAAAGGAGGTGTTTATTGATGGTTGTGCATTTTAATTTCTCCAAGAGGGTGTTCCTGGACATTGAATTGAAGGCCTTCTTAAAATCAAGGAAGGCCACAAAAAGAGAGGATTTTTTTTTATTCATGTATTTTTGAACCAGATGGTGAAGTACCAAGATATGATCCACCACAGATCTTCCTTCTCTAAAACCAGCTTGCTCATCTTTGATTATCCCCCTGGAAATTAGACAATCCTGAAGTTTATAGTTTAGGTCTTTGGCATACAATTTACTAATAGTACTCAAAAGGCTAATAGGTCTATAATTACCTGGGTCATTTATATTACCTTTTTTATAAATTGGTATGATAATTGTTAATCCCCAATCTCTGGGCATACGGCCCATTTTATCTATAAATGTAAACAGAGATGCTAAAAGTGGAGCCTACCAACTGGCATTCTCTTTTATTATTTCTGGCAGGACATTATCAGCACCTGGTGCCTTATTAGCCTTGAGGGTTCCAATCAACCGGGATATCTCTCCTGGTGTAACTGGGGACCAGTAAGGAGCTTGGTCCAAGCTAATTTGGCTCTCCTTACTTACATAGTCAGGGTCTGTATATGTAGCTCTCCAAAATATTCTTCCCAGGCATGAATCAATACCTGATTAGTTGGGGGTAGGGGGGATTTCCCCAATCCTCTAGTGATGGGCCAGTATTTTTTGTCTTGACTGCTGCAATTAATCTATGCCAACACTCCTTCAGAGCTGCACTTTTCTTTTCTTTTAGCAGGGTCTTATATTGTGCCTTCAATTGCTTTAAGTAGTGAGTGTGATCCTCAAAAGGGGCATCTTTACTTTTCCTATACTCTTCGTTATATGTTCTTTTCAGTTGCACGCAATCTCTATCAAACCAACTTTTATTTTTTTAAATCACCTTTTTGGATTGAGCTAGTATTCTCTTAGTGAGATCCGATTTCAAATTTGAAATTAAAGTTTCAAACCCCTCTAAGTATGATCCTTCAAACTTATTTTTTAGTAGAGATGTATGAAGTTCTATTGTTTCTGGCACTAACATCCATTTAGTAACTTTCTTTGCATTTTTCTCGGTCCATTTAATTTTTACCTGGGTATTTTGGCTCTCTAGCCTGGGTAAGTAGATTGAACCAGTCCTTAGAGATTTCTGGTGTAATGTGAGAGTAAGGATTACTGAATTGTGATCGCTTTCCAGTCGTGAGTCTACCTCCATCTTTTGCAAGAACTTCTGGAGGTCATATGATATTATCTAATAATCAACTGTGGATTTTCTTCCTGCTCCCCAATAAGTATATTCTGCTGGGTAGTCGCCTTTTGTGGAACCATTAAGAATACAAAGGTCCAAACGTAAAGTCATCTGTCTTACACATAAACCTGCCCAATTTGCTTTAGGGTCTTTAAATTGTCTGGAATGCAGGGGTTCTTCTCGTACATTCTCATCATAATGGATCTTAAATTGATTAAATAATGCTTGATCAGTTGGACCCATCCTAGCATTTAAGTCCCCTCCAATAATTATTGCTGCTGTGGGGTATTTGTCTGAACAGTCAAGTATAAAATCTTCTATGCCATCCCAAATCTTGTTGATCAAATCCTTCTTACTGAATGGAGAAATGTAGATATTAAAAAGCAAAATCTCTGTTTATATAATTATAAGGTAGTCACAACCCATGGCTGAAAAGGTGGCAGTGATACACATTTAAATTGAAGGGCTGTATTAACTAGTGACACAATACCCCCTTTAGCTCTCCCACCCACCTTACTTGGGGCAGCCAGGATAGAGTTGGTCAAATAACCATCTAACTGTATCTCTGCGGGGGTCCAGGTTTCCTGTAAGAAGAGGATGTCAAATTGTGATATGTAATCAAAAAAAGAGTTGATCTTTTGATGGGATAATCCAGCCCACTGTATTCCAGGTTATAATAGAGAGAGGATCATCTTTTGCTGCTCATCAGAAAATTTGATTTATACAAAGGGAAGTTGTAGGGTTGTTGCAATGGACTGAGGTGTCATCACACACGAAATTGGCTTTCTCTAAAAGGAAAGGAGACCCATATGAATCCTGTGTAGACTCCTGAGAAAATTGTTCAGTAAAAGGAGTTTTAGCACCAACTAGCAGAGCTTGCCATTCCTGTGTTTCTTCTCTAAGTATAGGGCAAGGGGTTATTAGGTCATGCTTCATTCAACTTTGAGATGATGGTACTGTCGTGGGACCTCTCCCAATCTCTTGTTGTGGTGCTGAAGGTGTCATAGGATATTCACATAAGGATGATAGTATCTCCATCTCTACTGGAGCCTCTAGTGGTCTCTTTGTATCTTGGCTTCTGTTTTCCATCTCATATTCATGCAGTCCCTTGCTCTCTGGTGGAGAAGTAAGAAGTGTAATTATTGGGGAGAACAAATCTATAAGTGATTCAGCAGTGTCCATTGTGACCAACAGGGATTTCTTTAAATTTTCTAGCTTGAATAATATGTTATCTTGTTCTTTTCTTGGGAGAGCTCCAAAAGCATTAATGAGGCCCATTTCAGTGCTGTTAAGTAGACCTTCACTGACCAAGGTTGGCTGACTCCCACTTTCTTTCTCTCTTTTTTTCAAGGTTGAGAATGCAGAAGAGACAGCAGCCATGGGAGCTCGCCTGTTAACAATTAAAGGTTTAACCTTTTCCTCACAGAAAACTCCGATGGGAAAAATTTGGAAGGAAGCTAGATGTGCCTTCATCTTAAACAGCATCAGTGGTATGGTGGGCTGCTTGAAAGACAGGAGTATCTGCTTCCAACTTGGGAACTCAGGAAGCCACTCCACAGCATGAAGATCAATCTGTCCCCGATGGCAGTGAAGAAGCTGACTTAGGGAATTTAGTATAGCACTCTTAGTAATCCAGCGTCCATAATTAAGTCTGTTCATATGGATTCTCAAAGCAATCTGTTGTGTTTGAAATGAGTGATGTGATTGTAGGGAAGATGCTTTCCTGGCTTCCAATGAAACTTCTCTATCGATACCTCTTCCTCTTGTTGCCTTATCTGGAGAAGGGCTGTTTTTCTGAGAGGGCTGCCACTTTTTAACAAGTTTTTAACTGTTTCCCTGGGTCTTTGCTCTTTTTCTTCTTCCATATCCTGAGTATGGAATTTATCCAGGTCTGCTGTAAGCATGTTGGTGGTGGGGTCTGTAGCCCGATGCTGTGCTTGCAGAAAGACAGCAGTATCTTTTCTTAGTGTCTCTACATCGTGTTGGATGGTTATTAATTGTTCAAATATTGAGACAACTGTTTGCGCTGTGAGAAGGCATTGTTTTGCCATAAACTCTGTTGTATTCTCCTAGGGTAAGCTCTCCTCACTTTGAATTAGATTATTGTTAATCTTTTTAGTCTTTATCACAGTCTCATATCAGTTGTAACTGGCTTAGTTGTTTGTGAAAAAATCTGGCAGTCATTTTGTTCCTCTCTCACTAGATCGGGAAAGTCTAATATCTGCTGTTCGTCAGATCTCTTTGCAGGTCCCGTTTAACTTCTCAAGATTGTTGGAAATGGGGGGGGGGATAGTTTTACTTACAGATCTCTTGCCAGCAAAGTGCTCCTGAATTCTTGGTTGTTTTGCAATCTTCACTGGTGGGAGAGATCCTGAGCTAGTACCATGGTGCTTCTTTCTTTTCCCCATGCCTTGTTAGTCCTCAGCAAAACAAAAACTGTCTGTGTTGTGGTTTATGCTGTTATCTTCCCCAGAAAATATTATTTAAATAAAAAGGATCCAGTGGAAGTACTAAAAATTGGTAAAATAAAATAAAACCAAGAGGAGCTGCTGCAGCACGCTCCGGCAGCTGGCTTCCCCCGGTTCTCCAAGGATGAGATTTAATTGTATACATTTCTTCACAGAAGCCTCAATATATAAATCAAATATGGAAATGCTTATCACTGAAAGAACCTTTCAGCATTGTAATGCTTCCATTTTTCAGTCTGTTCTTTCTGCTTGTGAATTGTCCTACAGAATAATACCTTGAAATTCATAGTGGAGCTCACATATCTAAATATCAATAAATATATTTTACACACACATACAAAATACTTCAACACTAAAACTAACCTCTTGTATGACACAAGCCATCTCAGCAGATGCTGAGCAGATGCTACTTGAAGAAGAGCTGCAAATGCCTCTTCTCCATTCTTGAGTAGCCAATTGTCTGAGTTTTTTTTTAAAGTTTATCCATCATCTGGCAGATACTTTTTTTTCTCTATACCTTTTTTTCCCATTTTGCTTCTCTCTCTCCTCCCATAGAACTACCAAACCTGAATGTAAAACTTGGGAAGACTACTAAACATCAGCAAAGCATTTGGCATTTTCTTTGCTGGCCATTAGTTGCAGTCTGGATTTTACACAGTCCTACCTCTCAAGGGATGGAATTTACAAATCAAAATACATGGAGTCATGAGACTTCCTTTTTTAAAAGATCTGCATGGTGTAGAGGGAAGTGTGATAGGCAAAATAAACAGCTGAATTTGAATGATATGCTTGAGCCTTTCTTCTTTCTCTTGGCAACTGTCATACAAATGTAAAAAGTTTGAACTGAAGTCCTGCCCTGCCCTTTTATTAATTCATCTGACATTTATTCCCATACATAAAAAGTGGTTTCAAAGTTGTGCTTGCCATTTTAGTTTTTGAAACCCAACTCCTAGAATTAGAATATTAATGCAGCTATGATCTCCAATTAAACAATGTATATTAGACATACAAGGAGTTTGTCTTGGTGCATATGCTCTCAGTGTACATAAAATGAAAAGATTTGTCAAGAATCATAAGGTACAACACTTAATGATAGTCATAGGATACAAATAAGCAATCAAATCATACTAGGAAATTGTCAATATAAATTGTAAGGATACAAGCAACAAAGTTACAGCCATACAGTCCCAAATGGGAGGGAATGGTGATAGGAACTATGAGAAGATTAATAGTAATGCAGTCTTAGTAAATAGTTGGACAGTGTTGAGGGAATTATTTATTTAGCAGAGTGATGACATTCAAGAAAAAACTGTTCTTATTTCTAGTTGTTCTGGTGTGCAGTGCTCTTGTTCTGACCAAGGCTTCCTGAGACAGTAACAATCACATGCTGTTCCCCAAAACCATTTTTTTATTTCAATGGCTGTGAATTATATGCATTCACAGCCCATAATGAGTCCCAAACAGTTTATGAATAGTCCAACAGAAATCTGCCACAGTCTTTTGGAATAAGCTTGATAAGCACCCACCTTTATCTCCCTTGAAAGGTTGCCAACGACTAAATTGCCAATTAACTGTACAAGGCCAAATGGAGCACAAAAGTCAACACGGAGCTTTAGATTTTAAAACGACCAGAACAAATAAAGTTGTTTCCTGCAAAGGCTCGTGTCCCTTTGCTCCTCCTTTATGTCTTATGGGAGAGGCCAATCTTCTCCAAGCCTTACTCCTGAGTTGCCCCTTTTGTCTTAACTGTTCTTGCCTTCTGGCAGCTCTGCACAAGCACGCACTGGGAACAGGCTTCCCCTGTTCCTCTGCATTGCTGATGTCAGATTCTGGAGGATCCAGAGTCAACACATAACCCTCAGATGGCCCTGGCCCCATTTCTGTGTCAGATGCAGATTCCTTGTCTGAGTCTTCCCCACTGTCCAACTCTGCTGCCAACTCTGCAGGCCGCTGACGGACCATAGCCTCATTTTGAGAGTAGGAGTTGAAACAGTTTATGTCCAGGATGTGAGGGGTCTGTAAATATTTTCACAGCCCACTTTTTGACTCATGCAGTATACCTGTCCTCAATGGAAGGCAGGTTGGTAATAATTATTTTTACTTCAGTCCTAATTATCCTCTGAAGTCTGTGTCTTCAGAGGATAAACAAATCATATATCTTTTATGTAGAGAGCCAAGAAGGTGGGTAGATAATGATAAACTAGTAATTCCTAAAATAGGTTCCTGATTTGTGACTGGACTCACTACTTCTGACTCATCACTACAGCCTAAAAAATGCCACTCAGAGGAAACAAAAGAACCTGGAGCCAATACATTCAACATAGCAGAGAAACAGATGAGAATGAATTCTTCCCTCTCCACCACAAAGGCAACACAAAATATGAGTAAAAGATGTACAGATTCAGAATCCCCTTCACCCCCAAAGAAGGAAACAACACAGAAACTACTAACAAGACAGGCATCTTTCCTGACTCTCCTATCTTTAGACCAAGTCTCTCTCTAGAGCAGGAAGGTATCAGCAATAATCGCCTGGAAAAATCCTCCTTCTCTCTATACAACTGCACTCAACTTTTCCATGAGGTCTGTCTTTTTTCTACTCTGGTCTTTATATTACAGCAATAATGATATTGCAGTCAAGGTGGACAGCAAACCCCTCATGGCAATCAGAGACTTAAAACTACAGGCAAATCTAGCCACTTTTGTATTTTAGCAGTCTTTCTTTCAGCATTCACAGGGCATCTAGAAGCAGTTGGGGCATCCAACCAACTCCTCCAACAAATCCATAAAAATGTCTATAGATGGGTAAGATTATTTCAACATATATTTATTGTAACAACTATTACATTGAGGGGCAAATAACATGGGTTTTGTTATTTATTAACTAACATAGTTACCTTGTATTGTAACTTGAATTATTTTATCTTTTAAAATGATGTTCAGATTTATTAGCTTTTAACATTCCTAAACTAGTAAACAAACTGGAGACTAACTTCAGGTAAGAAAATCTATCTAACATAGGACAAATGATTTTCTTTCTTTCTTCAACCTTTAGCTATGGAAGCAATCCAGAAAATGATGGATATATTTTCATGTAGCTTCCCAAATTTGTAGGACCTTATTCTGAATATTATCAAGAATTTGGAAAGTATAAAATGTTTTTGCTTAATATTTTAAATATTAAGTAACGGTGGGTCCCAGTTTTGCCTTTGGCTTTATATGGCTGCATACAGTTCTATCACAGTATGGGAGCATGCTATGTAGTTATGTTGATATGCTGATTGCTCCTGATTTGTTTTTCTATGAAAAGAAGAAAAGTCTGCCTTGCAGCTTTCTTTTACATTGTATGATTATATGCAGGGATAGTATTCAGGGAGTTCAGACTGGTTTGGGCAAACCTCTGGGGAAAATTTTAAGTGATTTATAGAATGGGCAAACACCTTTGACTGGCCCCGCCCCTGTCCACCCAATCCCCCAGTCGTTGTTCACCCCTGCCTGCCTGCTTGCTACTTGCCCCACCTGCCTGTTTGCCTCGCCCCATCCTGCCACTACTTATCTCACCTCCCCAGCATAGCAGCACATTATGTGGCTCCTCGCTACTACACAATCTCTCTGGCTTGCTGCCATGCCTGTCTGCCTGCCTGCCTCTTGTGGCCCAACTGATCTGCCTGCCAGGTAAGCCTGTGAGTCACACTATCCCTCCCCATCCCCAGAGCTTGCTGCACCCCCACAACCCAGGAGCTTGCCCAGCTGCTTTTGCCACCGGCAAGGCTCCATCCCAGGTGGCAGTGCTAGCTGCAACCTAGCTAGCTGCCCCCCCACACCTACCATCCCCAGAGCTTACTTGGCTGCCTTCGCCACTGGCGCCACTCCATCCCAGTTGGTACCCCAAGACACTGAGTTGGGCCAAGACTGTTGCTGCAATACACATGTGCACCCCGGAACATCCACTGCCCTCCTGAAGTGCCGCTGATTCCCGGCCTCCTCCACTATCCCGGAGGCCCAGGTGGCTTCCCTGCTTTCCCCATAGCCTTTTCCACTGTTTAAGGTACTTTTTTTTACCTTACTGTCCCATCCATAAAGTGCTGCAACAGAGAGAAGCAGCTACTGACCTGCAGCGAACTGTTTTCCCTTCCTTCCTTCTTTCCTTCCTTCCTTCCTTTTCAACCTGTTTTTTGGTGATTTTCTGGGCCATTTTTGGGGCCATTTCCAGGCATTTTTCAGGCTGTTTTTGGCCATTTTCAGGCTGTTTTTGGACCCTTTCCACCCAAAAAATGCCCAAAAAGGCCTGGAAAAGTTTTGGGGCTGTTTTTTTTTAGCAATTTTCAGGCTGTTTAGCCTATTCTTGGGCTGTGTTTTGCCTGAAAAATGACCTGAAAATGTCCAAAAAACAGCCCCCAAAAAGCCTGAAATATGTCCCCAAAATGCCTGAAAACTGTTTTGGGCTGTTTTTTGCCCAAAAAAGGATAAGAAAAATGGCCTGGAAAATGAGCAGGGACAGGGCCTAAGGGATTAGCTGGTTCACTGAACTGGGCAGAATTTTAACCCTAGTTCACCCAAACCGGTCCGAACCAGCTGAATCCCACGTCTGACCCTATTCCAATTATTTTGTTCTGCAAAACACATCATGAAATCATCACCTTTCTGATTCCAACTGTGAACCAGTGGTGGGATTCAAATTTTTTTTACTACCGATTCTGTGGACATGGTTTATTTGGTGGGCAAATAAGCTTGGTGACTTGGTGGTCATGTGACTGGGTGGCCATGGCTTGGTGGCCATGTGACTGGGTGGGTGTGCTTGGTGGCCATGTGATTGGGTGGGCATGGCCATCAATGTCACTCATGTCACACCTTGCCTGGCCCCTCCCCTCCCAGCCATTCCTTGTCACACCCAGCTTCAACGTTATCTATAGTTCTGTAAAAATGTTTTTCACCGTTTTTTGACTTTATTATCTACGTACTATAGATGTACTTTCATGGACCACTGAAAAGAGGAAATGGCTCACATACTTTACCCAAGAGTATGATTTTAAAGGGCTGCCACAAAGAAGGGGGGGCAATGTATTTTCCAAAGAAGCAGATTGCAAACAAAAAGCAATGGATGGAAACTGAACAAAGAGAGAAGCAACCTAAAAGTAAGGAGAAACTTCCTGACAGTGAGAACAATTAACTAGTGTAATTGCTTGCCACCAGATGTTCTGGTGTTCAATCACTGGAAGTCTTTCAGAAAAGACGGAACAGCCATTTCTCTGAAATGCTATAGGTCCCTTGAGGTCCCTTTAAGTATTATTCTGTTATTCTGACACTTTCCAAGGACCTTTACTCAAATTTATTTCATAATTTCACATATAAAATAGCCATTCGTGTAATACAACCTGCATATTGTTCAAAACAGTAATTATTAAGGCTGATGTTTGACAGCAAGCCTAAAAGTCAAATATTCTTTCTCTGTATATATACAAAACATCACATACCAGGAATAGCATATTAAACTAGACTTATACAACGTGATGCACAAAATAAACATATGCATATTTATGCTCTGGACTAGACATTAAATGCATGTAAATCCCTGAAAAATATGTGGTAGTCCTGGGCAAAAGGAAGGCAGTAAAATCACTCTCAGTGTAGGGACAGTGTAAAATATTAACACTTGATAAATAATGAAACAATTAAAAATAATAGCACAGAGTTTTCTCTCTCTCTCTTTATTTCTTTTTCTTAGTTTTTCTTTTTCTTTCTTTCTTTCCTTTTTCTTTCTTTCTTGTCTCTCTCTCTCTCACCCCCCATTCTCTTCCTATTTCTTTTTTTCTTTTGTTTCTTTCTCCCTCTCTTTCTTCCTGTCTCTGTCTCTGTCTCTGTCTCTGTCTCTGTCTCTGTCTCTATCTCTTTCTCTTTCTTTCTCTCCCTCCCTCCCTCCTCCCTCCCTCCCTCCCCCTTTCTCTCTCTCTCTCTCTCTCTCTCTCTCACACACACACACACACACACACATACCTGGTCTGGGACAAAATGAATGATTTGGTGAGTTCCAGTCAGCAGCGGCCGGCAGGAAAAGGAAGAAAACGAGTGGTGCACCTCCCAAAGACCCCCCCACTCCAGCCTTCCCAAAGCAGCTTTGCGGATGGCGGCAGTGGCAGGAGCATCTGCCCACCCTCCTAAAGACCTCTGGCAACTGCTTGCTTTTTTGAGGGCAGAGGTGGTGCAGGGCTGTGGAGCACCCCCCACTCCAGCACTCCCAAAGCAGTGCATGGCGGCAGTGGCAGGAGCATCTGCCCACCCTTCCAAAGACATCCAGTGGCTGCTTGCTTTCTTGTGGGCAGCAGTGGTAGTGGGAGGGCAGGGTGGGTGAATGTCCCAGCCAGGGTTGCACATGTGGTGCATAATTTTCAGCAGACCTGGCTAGGACATCCACCCACCCTTGCTGCATCATGGCCACCATGTGGTAGGGAAAGCTGGGAAAGCACCATGTGGGATGGAGTTGCACTGGCTTAGCCAGCCAGCCAAGCCCAGGGACAGTAGGGAAGGCCCGGAAAAGTCCAAGGATGGTAGGGAAGGCCTGGAAAAATCTGGGCATGGTGGAGGAGGGGCTAGCATGACTCATAGGCTTATCTGTGAGCAGGAAGATCAGGGCTGCTCAGTTGTGGGGCAGGCACCATGTGCGAAGGCTAGAATGGCAAGCCACAAGGATGCAGGAGGGGAGGAGTGACTGCGCAGGGCAAGTGGCAGGCAGGCAGGTGGGCAGGATAGGCAGGGCGAGTGAGCATCAGGCAGGTGGGACAAGTGAGCAAGTGAAGACCAGGCAACTGGGTCAGGAGCATGGCCAGCCAGATGATGCTAGTGGTTCTCCTGATCCGGTGCAAACTGGCTGAACACCACCTTTGCTGTGAACTTATATCCTTTTGAACCTGAATCATAATCAACAAACTTAAGCTTCCTTTTCTGCCAAAGAGACAAATCAAAGATAATATGATAATAATTCTGGATACTTTGGAATACTATGAGGCACATCCTGAAAAAGAGATGGCTTTGGTGTTTTTAGATGCACAGAAAGCCTTTGATAATGTGAGTTTATGTTATTACAATTGGAACAAATGGGCTTTGGTAAAAAAATTATCCAAGCCATAGAAATGATATACTACAAATAAACTGCAAAAGTAATGATAAATGGAGAGTTTACAGATTCCATAGATATAAGAAAAGGGACAGACAAGGTTGTCTACTGTCACCCCTGTTGTTTGTATTAACATTGGAAGTGTTGAATAGAAATATTAGAGAAGAAAAAGAAATAAAAGGAATGAAAATTAAAAGGGAAGAATACAAATTGCAAGCCTTTGCAGATGACTTGGTTTTTATATTAGAAGATCCACTGGAAACAGCACCTAAATTAATAGAAAAGATAGAGAAGTATGGAAAAGTAGCAGGTTTGAAAATAAATAAAGATAAAACAAAGATATTAACAAAGAATATATTAGCAAGACAAAAGAAAGAGTTGGAGGAAGTTCTGAAGATCCAGGTCACAAATAAGGTTAAGTCAGCAAGAAGCAGTACACTTAAGGAAGATAATTATGTTAAACTCGAACAACAGATTACAACAGATTTGACAAAATGGGAAAATTTACACTTATCATTAATTAGGAGAATATCTACAATCAAGATGAATGTATTACCTAGAATTTTATATTTATTCCAGACAATTCCAATTAAGTTAGGGAAAGAGTAATTTAAAGATTTAAATAAAATAGTGTTGAAATATATTTGGCAGGAAAAGAAAGCAAGAATAAAACTTAAATTGTTACAAGATGCAAGAATATGAGGAGGATTTGCTTTGCCCAATTGGGAATTATATTATCAGGCAACAAATTTGATGCGGGTAAAGGAATGGATAACATTAAGAAGTAGATTATTGACTTTAGAAGGACATGATTTGCTGTTGGGATGGCATGCCTTCCTCTGGTATAAGGGAACTAAAATGCAGGGGTATTTTAGAAGACATTATTTTCAGGAAGCATTGTTATTAAATTGGGAGAAGATTAAAAAGCAATATTATTTGAAAATTCCACTTTGGTTATCTACTTTCGAAGCTTTTTCTTATCCAATAACATATAAAAAGGAACAAACAGATATGGTGAGATATTGAATGAAAAAGAAGAACTTAAATCTATGCAAGCATTGGAAGAACAAGGTATAAAGATGAATTGGTTTTCATATGTACAAATACAATGTAGATTTGATAAAGATCTTAAAACATAAGGTTTCTATGATAAGTTGACTGATTTAGATAAAATTTTGACAGGTACTGATGAAAAGGTAATTTAAAAACTTTATGGACATTTACTAGAGTTTAAATTAGAGAAAGAGCAAAGAAACAATGATTGCTTGGGGGAAAATTTTGGATATGGGATTAATTTAAAGAAATGGCAAAGATTGTGGTCTCAAAATTATAAAATGACAATGTCAACTGCTTATAAAGAAAATTTGTATAAGATGTTTTATAGGTGGCATCTACCCCCAATGAGAATTGTGAGGATGTTTAAGAACAAATCGGATAAATGTTGGAAATGTCATCAGATACCTGGTTCATATTACCATATGTGATGGACATGCTTGGATGCAAAAAGATATGGGATGCAAATCCACATATGGCTGGAAAAAATGACAAAACAACGCATAGACTTTAAACCAGAGATATTTTTATTGGGAATTATACCAGAAATATATAATAAAGAATCGAAATATTTGATTGTAAATGTTTTAACAACAGCTAGAATTATATTTGCTAAGAATTGGAAAAATGAAAAAATATCTATGCAGGAGGAAGTTATTAAGAAAATGATGGATTGTGCTGAAATGAGTAAATTGACATTTGAAATTAGAGAACAAAAAGATAAAAAAATTTATAAAACATGGGATTTATTTTATCAATGGTTAGACAAAAAGACATAGTAATGAAATATATTAGGAAATTTCATAATATACGGCTAGTAGAATGATATAGAATATAATACAAAAATATATAACCATTGGATGAATGCATAATATAAATTCATATAAAATTTAGAATATTTTGTATAAAATGATGGAATAATAGTTTAGTCAAATGAACAATTTATAACTGATAATGTATAAATATATGTTGGATTGATTATGTGAGAATCTAGACAAATTGTAAGTGAGGACTATGAAAGGATAGCACAAAAGATTTGTAACCAACTGACACACTGTATGTATATAACTGGAAGATGGTTTTATGTTTTTTATGTTTTGTTTATGTTCGTTTGTTTCAAAAATTAAAAAAATTTTTTAAAAAACCCCTAACTTCCTGGCCCTTTTCTGTCCTTTTCTCCTAGTCCTTTTGGGACTATGCACCCAGGCATAACTGCCAAATGTTCTTAGGTGAGCCAATGAAGATTTTCTTCTGTACAATAGGAAATATGGAGTTTCATTTATAGCTGCACTCCATATTCTATTTACTATATGATTTGCTGTGTTCATGGCTCCCCCCCCCCCCCCCCCAGTATACTCTATTCATTCCTGCATCTGCTAGCAGTGAGTCTTTCATGGTTTGCAATATGCCATTCAATCTTTCAGCCACTCCATTTTCTGCTGACGAGTATAGACTCAAAAATCTATGCCTAAACGACTCAGCCATCTGTGGAAACTATTAGACATGAATTCTGTTTCCCTGTCTATTTGCAATTGGTGTACTTTACAGCCATACCTGCGCTTTACAAGTTTTACCCATAGCTTGAATTGTTGTGATACCTCTGTCTTGCTTTTAAGCAGATAACAAAATCCATTCTCATGTAGTTGTCCACTATAACTAGGGTACACCTAGGCCCTCCTAAAGAGGGTGCCATAGGGCCAATCAAGTCAGCATGTATTAACTGCAAGACTCTGTTTGTTTGCCTTGAACTTTTCTTATTCACAGAATGCACCCTGGACTTTGAGTCCTTGTAAGCAGCACAATCTAAGTATATCTGGCATTGTTTTAGTTTAAGCCCCTCAATTAGGTCTGGCATCTTCTGCAGTACTCTAAAACTTGCATGCCCCAATCTCCTGTGCCCCAACTAGTTGTCATGTGTGTGTGCATGTTGAGTCTGGTCTCTGGATGTTATGTGAATTTTGTTGTGTATACTGTGTATATACATACAATGACAATAAAGAATTCAATAAAGAATTCAATTCAATAAGAATTGTGCACAATTGTTCATGTGTGGGAGTGTTTGTGTTTGTGCATAACCATTCTCTTGCCTTCCTAGTATATACAGACCATCCTGCTTAATCCCTCATGCACAAACTCTTCTGCCTTTCTTTATGGAGTATTGTCCTCCAGCAAACAGTATTTCATACCCATGACTATCTAATCTAGAAACACTCAACAGATTATGATCTAGGTCAGGTACATATAAAACATTGTCTAATTTTTCTCCTATCCCAAGTACATAGATCTTACTTTCCCCTTTAACAGCAGATCATTGTCCATTAGCCATACTAACAAATGTTTGCTTAGCTGGCCTCAAGCCAGAAAATGTTTGTGGATTAATGGCAATATTGTCAGATCTCTAAAAGTGGTATTGCCATTCAGTTGGGAGAAGGGGGAGGTGTCTTGAATTCAATTCATTACTATTGCGTGTGATAACTGCTATTTTATAACTTGTATCCTGGTGCCGGAGTGCCCTGAGATTTTCTCACCTCTTGGGGAATGTGGGAATGGTGGGAGCGCCATGTGGGTTGTTTTATTTTGAAAGCCAGCGGAGATGGCCATGGGAATGTCTTCTTATCTATTTCTCAGAGTAGCTGGTACAATAACATCTTCACATCTGTGGATTGGCTGAATCTGCATCTGGCTAAAGGGAGAGGTCTCACTGCTTTAATTCCCCCCCCCCCCCCACTGTGTAAACAGTCTCAGCTGCTCCCCTAGCATCTGGAGATATTGCAGTTTTGGCCTGGGCTGAGCATTATCTCCTTCCTTTCCTGGTAGCCTCTCCAGGCATTTCTGTTCTTCTCCAACCATCAGCCAGTCAAATATATCATGGTTATGTCTCTCTCTTGCATGGACTCTAAGCTAGTTACAAGTATGTCCCATAAAGTGTCCAATGAACTGAGCACCACATATACCTTGTGTGCCTCAGTAAAACTTGTTCCTCTTTTCTTTAATTCCAGGAATGTCTTTCTCATAGCCTGCAGATGTGTGGAAATGCTCTCCCTTGGCTTCAGTTGTGCTTAATACATTCTCCTTGTCAGCAACACTTTACTTCCCACAGTCTCTCTAACATACACACTGCACAAAGCCACCCAGCACTCTTTCACAGACTGGAGACCCCTCACATATATCAATTGACTGTCTTCTAAAGTCAGAATTGTGCTGGCTATTGCCTTTTCATTTCTTCTCCGGTCCCCATTATCCAGGACTGCTGATGGATTAGTAACTATTGTCCACAACTCCTCCCTTTGCAGATACATCTCTATTTTTACACTCCAGGAGAGGTAATTTGTCTCATTCAGCCAAGACACCATGAAACCTCCTACCATTACACTGACAGAATCCATGTTGCTTGTTTCTGTTACAAGCACTAACCACTAACAAACCATGATGCAACCCCTCTGACTCAAGCTCTTACTGGATTTCTTTTCTCTCTGGTTTTTCTAGTTACTCAGGCCTTCTGTCTGGGCCCATAACCTGTCAGAATTCACAGAGTGTGACTATGTGTGACAACCTAGGAGCAAATACAGTAAACAGAGGTTTGTATTGAAATAGTGATTTTATCTACAAAGATATATGCATACATATACTTTAGACCTCAAACAAACAGCAATCAGCAATATACAATACTGAAGCACACATAGAGAGAGATACACCCCAACCTCTTCTTATTACAGACTCTTAAAGTGATATCAGACCAATAATCTTGCTGGAAGGCTTTTAAAGTGGTATCAGACCAATAATCTTGTTGACTCATTTCCAACATTACACCATTGTATTATTATATCATCATTACATCATCATAGCAGTTAGTCAGCTCTTAAAATATTTCCCTGACACATCCTGCATATATATCACATCCCTCCACATAATGGTCATTTTTGTTGGGACTATACTGAATTTGGACTTTTAATGTCTCTGCTGCATTGAAACACCACAATACCTCCAAAGAATGGTTAATTTTGAATATTTGGACCTGTTGCTTATACTGTGTTATCTTATACATTGTATTTACCTGGTTTGAGGCTCTTCAATTGGCATTGCCCTCATTATTTCTGCATTGCTTGTAATCTATGCCCACATTAGTGTCCATGCCATTAAGATATTGCCTACTAAATCTCCACTGTGGGTTTAATTGCTCTTTGGCCTCACACAACCTTAGTTTTTTTTATCAGTAAACATACAAGGTATATGTCCATTCACTACTTCTGATTGTTATGCCCATTGTTATGCAGAGGGTTAGTTTTTAAATTTTTTTACTTAGGCTATGTTTTATATTGTAGTATGTATGGATACTTATTTTTTTCTTCCTTTTTTTAAACAGAAATTTATACCTTCCTGATTAAATAGAGAGAAATAGACTTCGGCTTGTTTTCCTAGCTTATTGGGTATCTGGGATACTGTCATGACTATGGGGGTTTTGGACTATTACATTCCCTCTGCTATTTCCTTTTGTTTTCTCTCCTCTTTAAATAACTTAATTAGATTGCTTTTTTTAATAGTAGATGCTGAAATGACAAGTATTTCAAATTTAACCAGAATAGGGGAAAAAGCATCATCAATACCATCAGCAGCTTCCTCAGCCCATCAAGTCAAAGACCTATAGATACCATAATACAACAAGAGAAAACAAATATCTCTTAATTGCAAATGAAGCTTCAGTCCGTACAGGAAGCTATGACAAAAAAAATCACATTGAGATGAAAAATGAGCTGGGAGAGATGAAAAATGAACCAGGAGAGATGTAAAGTTGTATGGGAGAGATGAAAGAAAACTGCACAATTTGGATAAAAGAATAGGGAATTTTCAACAAATGATAACAAAAAAATTATTTATTTTATTTATTTTATTCAATTTATATACCGCCCTTCTCCCGGAGGACTCAGAGCGGTGCACAGCCTACTAAAACTACACATATACAAAAGTTAAAATAGAATTAAATAAGGGCTGCTACCAAATCTAAAATCCCAACCTTAAAATCATAAAATCGTAATTAAAACCCCATTAAAAATCAATCTAAGATCAGCCCAGGCCAGCCTGCTCAAAAAGCCAGGTCTTCAAATCACACCTGAACACCCTCAGGTCAGTGATCGTTCTCAATTCAGGAGGGAGCCCATTCCAGAGAGCGGGTGACCCCACAGAAAAGACCCTATTTCTCAGGGTCACCAGGCGGCACATAGAGGCCATCGGGACCCAAAGGAGGCCCTCCCTGTGGGAGCGCACAGGTCGGTGGGAGACTACCGGCAGAATGCGGTCTTGCAGATAGCCTGGTCCGATGCCATGGAGCACTTTAAAGGTCAAAACCAGAATCTTAAAGCGCACCTGGAAGGCCACCGGCAACCAATGCAGCTCGCACAGGAGAGGCGTCACATGAGAGCTTCTAGACGCCCCCATAACCACCCCAGCGGGCACATTTTGTACCAGTTGCAACCTCCGGGTGCTCCCCAGGGGGAGCCCCATGTAGAGGGCATTACAGTAATCCAGGCGGGAGGCAACCAGGGCATGAGTGACCATGCGTAAGACGTCCTGATCAAGAAAGGGCCGCAACTGGCGCATCAGGTGAGCCTGATGAAAAGCCCCCTGGAGACGGCCGTAATATGATCTTCTAATGACAGCCGTACAACCAGGAGGACTAGATTGTGAGCCCTCTCTGTGGGGGCTAAAATCTCACCCCCAATAGCCAGCAATGGAGTCAGCTGACTATATGGGGATGCCGGAAACCACAGCCACTCAGTCTTGGAAGGGTTGAGTTGAAGCCTGTTCTCACCCATCCAATTCTGCATGGCCTCCAGGCACCGGGACATAACCTCCACAGCATCGTTGGGGTGGTTTGGGGTAGAGATGTAAAGCTGAGTGTCATCCGCATAAAGATGACACTTTACTCCAAAACCACGGATGATCTCCCCCAGCGGCTTCACATAAATGTTGAACAAGAGAATGAACAAAGGATTCCGAAAATAGAGAAGAAATCAGAACAAGAAGAAAAAAGATAAAGGAAGTAAATCAAAGACTGACACAGGAAAATAAAGAATTAACAGATTTAGTAATACTGCTCAAAATGGAGAAGGTAGCTCATTACTTACAATTCCAGAATATTGAAGAGGAAAAAGGAGAAGACCTAGATATGATAGAGCTATTGGCAAAGGCTTTAAATTTAAATAAATAGGAGATGGATAATGAGATAGATGAAATATTTAGAAAACATACAAGCTATGCAAAAAGACATAAATTCCCAAGAGAAGTGCAAGTGAAATTTGTCAAAAAACCAACAAGAGAAGAAATACTTAAAATGGTAAGATGGCATTGCAATACAAAGGAAAAGAAATTGTAATCCTGAAACAGGTCCCCAGAAGAGTAAGAGATCTAAGGAAACAATATCAATTCTTGACTGGGAAATTAATCAAGTGCAATATAAACTTTAGATGGCTGGTACTGGAGGGAATGTTAGTGAATTGGAATGAAAAAAGATACAGATTGGATATATTAGACAAAGAGTTAGAATTTTATGGTCATCATTTCAGCGCAAATGAAGGACAGAAAACAAGAGGAAAAACAGAATACAAGAGACAAGAGGAAGCTATTAGAGAAGAAACAAACATGCAACAAGAAGAAAGTGGAGCTGAGAAAATAGAGTGAGCAGAACAAGAAGGAGCAAGAGCAAAAGACCAGAGAAAAATAAGAACAACTAAGAGTGCAAGACCTATATATAAGACAGAGATGGAAGTTGAAACTAAACTGTTGTCAATTAACATAAATTATCCTATAAAAAGGGGAAAAATTTACACACCTGCAAAAATTAAAATTAAAAAAAAACTGCAAAAATTAAAATTAGATATAATCTGTATTCAAGAAGTTCATATTAAAACTCAACATAGTAAACTATTGGAATACTCCAAGTTTGGGAAACTATATTTTTCATTAACAAAAGAAAAGAAAAGAAGGGTGGTTTATATTCAAGAAAAAAGTAAATGCTAAATAAATCTATATAAATGAAGAAGGGAGAATTATGATGGTGGAGTTAGTAATAAACAAAAATACTTCTGATAGCAATTTGTGCAACAAACAACAAACAAGAAGAATTTTATTTAAAAAATGCATAAAAAGATAATTTAAATTGTAGATACAAAATGGGACCACAAAAGTAGTAAAATAGATTTTTAAAAAGTAAGGACTCTTCCTGAGACTTCTTTCAAAATGGCAGGAGAAATGGGTATACAAGATACATGGAGATAAATTAATCCAGAGAAAAATCAGTATATATTTTATTCAAATAGACACCAATCATGGTCAAGAATTGACATGATATGGATGTCCCTGGCATTGAGCACAATGTGCAAGAGATAGAGATAGAAATGAATTTATGGGCTGACCATAACCCAATAAAAGTGAATGTGGAGCCTGAAGTTGACATATAGCCCTTTTCTTTCTTTTTCTTTGTTAGTAATGGGGAAGGGTTTCAGGCTCATCACATTCCTAAGGTGGGAGGAGTGGTTAGATAGTGAGGATTGTTTTGGCTAGGAGACTTTTTCTTCCTGTGGGAACAGAAGAGGTCCCTGCCGAGACCTGGAGGTGGAGATTGATGACACCAGGCAATGTTGATTTACTGCTGTTGGGGAATGTGACTTTTGGAGGCTTTTTCTTCTTTCCAATATTGTGTGGTGTAATTCCGGTTTGTGTCAGATGCGGAATTACAACAGACTTTGCCAACTTGATGCTTTCCTAAATAAAAGAAATTTGTTTTGGAAGATGGACTTTGCTCATTTCTTTCTTAAATGGATTTCATCACTTGGAAATCTGACAGTGAGTTGGAAGGGACAAAAGAAAAAAGTGAGATGGATTCTGAATCATTCAATATTAAAAGATAAAGAATTAAAACAAAAGAAAAAGAAATGGAATTCTTCTTCAAAGTGAATAGAAAATAGACCTCGTTACAAAATGTATGGGATACAACCAAAATATATGTTAGGGGATTAGCCATAACTTATGGAGTAAGAAAAAATAATAATAAGAAATAATACAAATAGCTGTTTAAACAAGAGTATAACATATTTTAAGCGGATCTACAAAAAGAACCATAGAAAAGGCATTTTAAAACCCAATGGAAATAATAAAACACGAATTAAATTTAATGGAAAAAGAAGAACTGGTATAACAAATCAAAAGAACAAAACAAACTTTTTTAAAAATGCTAAGAAACTGGGAAGATGGTTAGCCTATAAGTTGAAAAGAGAAGAAATTAATAAGTAAATTGCAAGATGAGAAGGGAGACTTACAGTATCAAAACAAGAGTAAAAGGAAAATTCAGAAGTTTTACAGAAAATTATATGATCAAGAAAAAGTGTCAGAGGAAAAGAAAATATTAGAATATTTGGGGAAAGTAGAATTATCAAAGGTACCTGAAGTGGTGAAAACTATGCTAAATGAAAAAAATAATAATGATGGAATTAGCAGAAGCGATTAAAAGACAAAAGAATGACAAAACACTAGGGCAAGATGGATTGAAGAGCTTTATAAATATTTACAACATGTATTAAGCACACCAAGGTTGGAGGTTTACAATGAAGCATTGTCAGAAGCTAATATACCAAAGACTTGGAGGGAAGCAAATATTACACTGGATTTAACACAAATAATGAATTATAGGCCAATATTACTATTAAATGTAAATTACAAAATATTTGCTTCAATAATAGCAGAAAAGATATTTGAATGAATTTATACATTCAGATCAAAATGGATATTTTCTGAAAAGATAAATTAAAAATAATTTATTATTTTTTTTAGAATTATTTATTTTAGAATCATTTTAGATACATTGGAGTATTATGAAGTACATTCAAGAAAAACAAATGGCGTTGATTTTTTTAGGTTCACAAAAAGCATTTGATAACTTAAATTGGCAATTTATGCTGCTACAATTAAAATGTATGAATTTTGGTGAAAAATTTGCAAATATGATTCAGACAATATATTACAAACAACAAAAGTGATTGTTAATAGGGACTTGATGGAGAATTTCAATATAAGAAAGGGTACAAGACAAGGATGCCCACTATCCTTAACATTAGAAGTGCTACACAGAAGACAAAATTCAAATGGGATGGAAATCAAAAATAGAAAAATATAAATTATAAGCATTTGCAGATGACTTGGTATTTATCTTAGAAAAACCACTAGAAACTGGCCCCAAACTAAAAAAAAAATAAAAGAATATGGAGGTGGCAGGATTGAAAATAAAGAAAGAAAAAGCTAAAATACTAGTTAAAATGAGCTGGTTAAGAAGAGAAACCTTCAGGTGGTTAAGAAAGTAAAATACCTAGGAATTCATTTAACAGCAAGATGTACAACAATTAAAAAAGACAGTTATACAAAATTAATGCAACAAATTAAGCAAGATTTGGAGAAATGGAAGAACCTGTAACTATCAATGGTAGGAAGGATAGCTACTATAAAAATGAATATATTGCCAAAATTACTTTTTTTGTTTTAAATAATTCCTATAAAATTAGACAAATTTTGATGAATTGAACAAATTAATGTTAAAATAGATTTGGCAAGGGAAGAGAGCAAGAATAAGACTGAAATGCTGCAAGAATCTAAAAACAAATAGGGGTTTTGGGTTGTGAGATTGGGAGCTTTATTAGGAATCTGTACTTACTTGGCTGAAAGAGTGGGTAAACCTGAGACATAGAATAGAATAGAATAACAGAGTTGGAAGGGACCTTGGAGGTCTTCTAGTCCAACCCACTCCCTAGGCAGGAAACCCTACATCACTTCAGACAAATGGTTATCCAACATCCTTTTAAAAACTTCCAGTGTTGGAGCATTCACAACTTCTGGAGGCAAATTGTTCCACTGTTTAATTCTTCTCCTTAGTTTGAAGCTGCTTCTCTTCTTCATTAGTTTTCACCCATTGCTTCTTGCCTTGCCCTCGGGTGCTTTGGAGAATAGCTTAACTCCCTCTTCTTTGTGGCAGCCTTGAGATATTGGAATACTACTATCATGTCTCCCCTAGTCCTTCTTTTCATTAGATTAGTCATACCCATTCCTGCAACCATTCTTCATATGTTTTAGCCTCCTAATCATCTTTGTTGCTCTTCTCTGCACTCTTTCTAGAGTTTCAACATCTTTTTTACATCATGGTGACCAAAACTGAATGCAGTATTCCAAGAGTGGCCTTACCAAGGCATTATAAAGAGGTATTATCACTTCACATGATCTTGATTCTATCCCTTTGTTTATGCAACCTAGAACTGTGTTGGCTTTTTTGGCAGCTGCTGCACACTGCTGGCTCATATTTAAGTGTTTGTCCATTAGGAATCCGAGATCCCTCTCACAGTTAGTACTATTGAGCAAGGTACCACATATACTGTACCTGTGCATTTGATTTTCCTTGCCTAAATATAGAACCTTATTTTTTTCACCATTGAATTTCATTTTGTTAGATAGCGCCCAATGATCAAGTCTGTCAAGATCCTTCTGTATCTTAAGCCTATCTTCTGGAATGTTGGCTACTCCTGCCAGCTTGGTGTTGTCTGCAAATTTGATGAGTTCTCCATCTATCCCCTTGTCCAAGTCATTGATGAAGATGTTGAAGAGTACTGGATCTAAAATAGAACCTTGGGGTACTCCACTGCTTATTTCCCTCCGTGTAGAAGCAGTTCCATTGAAGACTACATGCTGAATGTGGTTGGTCAGCCAATTACAAAACCATCTGGTGGTGATGCTGTCTAACTCACATTTTTCTACTTTATCTAGTAGTAGGTTATGGTTTACTTTATCAAATGCCTTACTGAAGTCCAAGTAAATTATATTGACAGCATTCCTCTGGTCAACTAATTTTGTCACTTTGTCAAAGAATGCAATAAGATTAGTCTGGCATGATCTGTTTTTAACAAACCCATGTTGGCTTTTGGTTATTACTTTGTTTGCTTCTAGATGTTCGCTGATTCGTTGCTTGATTATCTTTTCCAGAATCTTCCATGTATTGAGGTCAGACTGATTGGTCTGTAGTTTCTTGGATCTATTTTTTTCCTTTTTTGAAGATGGGAACCATATCAGCTCTTTTCCAGTCCTCTGGCAGTTCTCCAGTGCTCCAGGATCTTTGAAAGATATAGTTCAGTGGCTCTGAGATCTCATCTGCCAATTCCTTCAGAACCGTCTGGTCTTGGTGATTTGAACTTGTCAGTTGTTTACTTATCATTTTCTTCCCTATTTTAGCTTGTATTCCTAATCTGTTTTTTGTGATGCCATTTTTGATAGGTTTTGCTGTTTTTTCCCTTTATGTAAAGACATATGCAAATCTTATGAAGCAGATTCATACGTATGCATGGAATCTTTGTTGTCTCACACTCTCTGTTTACTGATTTTTAAATACAATATAGTCATACAACAATACCCACAGCTATGTGCTGTGCCTTTAAGTAACACATGTCCCTCAGTGTTCTATGTGGAATGAACATGTTTAGTTATTACTTACTTGCTTTATGTAACAGCAGTCTTTCAAAGTGTAAAGTGATGCACATCAAGGCACCTCCATTCCAACTTCAACTGCATTTGTAAAGTATATATGTATATACATACATGGACACACATATATACATATACCATACATTGTGAGAGGGACTCCAATCACTCTCAAAGTTACTAGTATTCAGCAAGGTACCATATACACTGTACCTGTTCATTTGATTTTTCTTGCCTAAATGTAGAGCCTTACTTTTTTCACCATTGAATTTCATTTTATTAGATAATGCCCAAATAGATTATTACTATTGGAGGGATATGATATTCAATTGGGGTGGCACACTTATTTGTGTTATAAGAACAAAATACATAGCTATTTTCAAATACATTATGTAAGAAATGCATTGCTTCTAGTATGAGAAAAAGTTAAAACAAAATTCTATAGGAAAATATGAAGCTGGCTCTTTACAATGAAAGCACTGATACATCCAAATGTTATTAACTTGAAAAGAATTGTAACATATTTTAAATGAAGTTGGGGAACTCAAAATGACACAGGAATTGCACAATCAAGGGGCAGACGTAGCATGGTGGCCATACTTGCAAATACAATTGAGATATGAGCCAACAGCACTGGATCAGATATTTTTAGGGATGGATGAAAAATTAATAAAGAAAATATATAGTTATCTGCTAAGTATTAAAATGGAACAGGTGAAAGGAACAATGGTAGCATGGGCAAAAAAAACCTTTGGATCTACTTGTCAACTGTGCCTCCATTCAAAATCCAAGAAAGAAACCTTAGACTCCATTAAAATAGAGAAAAAATACTTTTACTGGATTTGAAATGATAGCAACAAAAGGAAAGCAAATTCTGAAGCAAATAGGTACGGAAATTATATATTGAAAGTTATCCCAAGTTCCCTCCCCCAATTGTTCAAACTGGACATCCAATCTGAGGTGTGTATAATGTCATGTGGGGTATATCTTCAGGTGGTGTCTCACACATCTGGTATGCCAAGACAGTTGACCTTGGCCTAAAAAAGATACGTACGCAGTTGCACAGTAAGCAGGAAAGCATTCCATCTTTTTCAGTTCACACAACTTCGCCCTCCAGCACCCTTCCCATCCTCAACACCAAATTACCTCCCCCTCTTGTTTCCATGACAGCCAGCAAGAGTTAAGCAGCAAAAGATGCCAGGAAAAGTTCTTGGAGGCTGACAATACCATAAATAAATGACAAAAACTTTGGGATAGAAATTACAAATTGGCAATGGTAACTACTTAAAATGGAAAGCCTGTATGAAATGTTTTATGGGGGACATTTAGTGGTGGGCTTCAAATAATTTAACAACTGGTTCTCTGCCTGATTGCTGAGTGGGAATGGCCATGGTGGATGTGGCCTAGTCAGCCTCCTACACCATCCTGGGAGTGAAAATGGGCTGTGGAGGGCCAGTTTTCCACCTTCCCAGTCTCTGGAGGCTCTCTGGAGGCCAGAAATAGGCCTGATTTCACTCTCCACAGACTCTTTTCCACCTCCAAAGACTCTGGAAGCTGGGAATAGGTCCATTTTTGCCCTCCACAAGCCTCCCTGGACTCCATGTGCCCCCTGAACCAGGGGTGGGATTCTACAGGTTCTCACCTATTCGCTAGAACCAGTTGTTAACATTCTAAGCAGTTTGCAGAACCGGTTGTTAGAAGAAATTACTGGCCTAATCCTGTAGGGAAGGCAGGAAGGAAACATCCTGGTGTTGCTTACAGAAACTGCCTCTCCATTAACCCTTATTACATTCTTGGCAAGACTAGACCTCCTGTCTCAGGAACTTCTCTGGAGTTTTTTTCCCCTCCTTTGCTGGTACTTTGCTTGTGTGGAGTGACCATTCAAAGTTACAATGGCACTGAAAAAAGTGACTTATGACCATTTTTCATCCTTACGACTGTTGTAGCATCCCCACAGTCATGAGAGGCCAGGGGAGGAGATGCGTGCCACGATGTAAGTGATGTTGAGTTGACCACTCCCAGCCAGTCACATGACCACCGAGCCATGACCACCAACTAAGCCATGCCCACAGAATGGGTTGTTAAAAATTTGAATCCCACCCCTGCCCTGAACATACCTTGGATCTAAAACAGGCCATGTGGGGACTCCTGAGAGGGGAGAGGTGGAGTGAGATGGGGCCAACTGATTGTTGGAAGTACCAGTTCACTGAACCGAATGTAAAATTAACATCTGGTTTACCCTAACCGGCATAAACCAGCTGAAGCCCACCCCTGGTGGTATTTGCCACCAGCAAGACTAGCAAAAATGTTTAAAAATATGTCCATAAAATGTTGGAAATGTAATCAGATAACAGGTATCCGCTTTGGAAGTCATAGTCCATGCTGCCACATAGCCTGGGAGAGTGGAAGGGGGATGATTTCAATTAAGTAGCTCGAAGTAGACAAAATACAATTCTTTTGTTAGTGCAAGGTCATTTAGTATGGTGCAGGATGAAATAAGGATCTTACTTTTGTGATGTGATGACAACCAAGGGGGATGGATTTGTAGTTTGAAAAATTGTGGAAAGCTGAATAAACTTTTAGATTCAGGTTTCACAGATGTGCCAGGTGCTATTCTAATAAAGGTACTTTTGAGATATGTTTGTCTCAGAATTACCGATTGGAATGGAGGTTTACTGGAATGCTGACATTAACGTGAATCTTAATTGAATTCCAGCACCCCAAAAAGGGGGCTATCAGGGGCGCTGAGCACCAGCACTAATTCCAAAGTTGGAGCAGTACAAATTCTCAGCAAAGATGGAAGAAGAAACAGAAGGGGCTATGGGGCTGAACACCAGAAGACTAATTGAGGCCCCCAGCCCCCCTTCTGAAGAGGTGATGCAGGCATTAGAAGCTGTAGAGGAGAGACGGTATTTAGGAGCCCGGGCCAAAGATAGTGAATCACGGAGAAGCTGCCAGACGGACCTGAATCCAGGAATGGGACCAGAGGAAAAGCTGCCTGAACACCTCTCTTTTTCAAGCCCTCTACAAATGGCCCACGAGACAGAGTGTAGAAGTGGGGGGACATTGGGATCAGACACCTCCCAAGACTGCAACCTGTGGCCTCCCTCCTGAAGCCAGTCTTTGGCAGGAATCCCAGAACAACTCCAGCAACTTAAGGTGGAAAGTTATGTCTCACAACCACAACCTCTCCAGACATGCTGGATTTTAATGCAGCCCACCTTTACTTTCCCTGGTCTGAGAAGAGAAGAGGGAATCAAGGTGGCATTGGTTGGAGAGCCCCTACAAAGCAGGCTGGCTAGCTCAAGTTCCAGAGGAGAGACAGCCAATGCAGATGACATTGGGTACATTACAAACCCAAGTCCTCTGCTCCACAACCAGAAAGGAGATTACCCACTACAGAGAGTATTCCTCCAGGGTGGGGAATTTATCCTGGTCAAAGGTGGGTCCTATGCCAGTGGATGCCAGCACCCATTGCACCACATGGTCCAGGAACACTCTGGCCCCAAAGAGAATCAGTTATCCCTTCTCAGCAAAGGGATCTGCACAGGCAGCAAATGGCAACCACCCCCCACTTCCTATCATGGGGAAGAAGGCAACAAATGGCCTTTTCATGGCAGGGGCCCAATCAGCTGCCCCTCAAGGGGGCAGAGGCCCTTCTTCCAGAGAGCCCCAACTCAGTCAGGCCTCAGAGTATCTCTTCAAAATTCATATGTTCCTTGTCAAGCTCCATTCATTCCAGCTCAACCTACAGTTGCTATGGCGATCCCACCTCCCTTCCTTAGACCAGACCAAATGCCTTTTAAAGCAGCATTTGACGAACAACCTGATCATTGTGCTAATTTCTTCACTCAAATCTGGTCCCACATAGATCGGTTTAGAGCCCAATATGCAACAAATCATGATCTGGTCACTGAAATAACAGATGGGATGAATGAGAGGGATGCTTCTGATTGGGTGGTTCAAGCAAACAAGCTCCAGAACTTCAGGATATCCATGCTTTCATGTTGTGAAAATACAATATTACTGCTTTCCATCCAGCTTTATAGGATATTTCTGGTGAAACCGGCTGAAAGCTGAGAAGTATTCACATCAGTATGAACCATCCATGATGCTTCTGCTAGGGGATATCCTTTCCATTAGAGCAGATATTGTAATATTACGCCTCCGATATTGTAATCTACGCCTCCGGAAGTCCAAAATATCACCAATCTCATAATAATTGTCTTGTACCAGCCCAGGGGGGGTGCAAGTCAGATATCCAGACATTCTTTATTATCAGGTTTGAGTAAACTAATGTGAAAAACAGGATGCACCCGCTTAAACTGGCAAGGTAATTTTAGCTGCAGAGTGACAGGTTTGATCACCTTCACTACAGGAAATGGACTGACATATTTGGATTGAGTTTCTTACAGGGTAGTCCCATATTTAAATATTTGGTAGAAAGGTAAATGAGATTTCCAACCTTAAAAGATTTAGTTTCGGCCCTTTTTTAATCTGCCTGTTTCTTCTATGCAATAAAAGCATCATGCAAGGATGTCTGTATTGTTCTTCATGTTTCCTTTATTTTTCCTCACCATTTAGTTGCAGTTGTGAGTTCCTAACTGTCATGTGGCCATTCTGGAATTGGGATAAATTCCATTTCACTGACTACTCTGAATGGGCTCTGTCCTGTAGTACTGTGAGTGGTGTTGTTATACGCCACCTCAGCAAATGGCAATAATTCGGACCAATCATTTTGCTGATAGGATACCTAGCAGCGCAAATACCACTCAATTGCCGAATTGGCTCATTCAACGGCACCGTTTGTGCTTGGGTGGTAAACAGTACTTAGACCTTGGGATGAACCTATCAGTTGGATGAACTCCTGCCAAAACCGATCAGTGAATTGAACCCCTCGATCTGATATGATCCTTTTCGGCACCCCGTGTAAATGATAGATATGTTTAAGGAAGATGATAGCTATCTTTCGAGAAGATGGAAGTCTGGCACATGATATAAAGTGTACTTGTTTTGAGAAAAGATCAATGACTGTCCTTATCATGGTATAGCCATGGCTATTGCGTAGTTCTACTATAAAGTCCATAGCTATGTCTTGCCATGGTTTAGTAGGGTTTGACATCATCTGTAATAAAACAAAGGGCTTCCCAGGACAGGGTTTAGTAGTCGCGCATACTGTACACCCCTTCACATAACGTTCAATGTCTGCTCTCATTGATGGCCACCAGAATTGCCATTTGGCAAGGTGTAGTGTTTTTAAGAAACTGTAATGCCCAGTCCGTTTAACATCATGGTATCTTTGAAGCACCTTGTCTCGTAATGTTGCTGGTATGTAGAGTTTTGTTCCTATCCAAGCCACTCCATTCCAGATATCACACTGGGTTGGATTTGTTGTTAGCCATGAATCGTCTTTTATGGCCTTTAGTAACTCATCTGTTATGATTTTCACTTTTAATGATTGTATAGTATCTTTTCCTTGGATAATAGGTTGTATAACTGTGTTCTGTCTCCGCTTCCCTTTTCTCCAAAAAGGTAAGAGATTACTCACAAACAAGAACAGACAGACAAGCTGACGTGAACTTCACCAAGTAACTCTTTAGTAATTGATAAAAGTCTTGGCAAGCTATTGCGTCCTGCCTGCCAATTTCAAACTGGCAGCAATTTCCAAAACAAAGTCTTTACTCACAGAAATAACGAAAAAAGCAGTTCAACAAGCACGTGCTCTTGTAACACAGTCATGAACCAAATCCAAATGCAGTTAAACTTTGTCCGGCCCATCCCCCTGCCTCTCGATTAAATATTGGAACCACCCCTTCAGCCAACGGGAATCCCTAATGCTAGCCACCTCGCCAGTGACTGCGCCACTATCACCGGTGGTGGTGGTGCAGCAGCTGAGGGATGCCGGAGGGAACACGAGGGGACTTCAGGGACCAAAAGGGAGCGGTGGAAGACAGGGTGTATCCTCATGGAGCACGGTAGGGTCAATTGACAGGACGTCACATAGGCGTGAATGTCATGCTGCACTCAAGGCCACCAAAAAGTCCATGTCACGAGATGGAGAGTCTTAAAATTACCAAAGTGGCCAACTGCGGGGTTGTCGTGACACTGAGTCATAATGAGGGCTCGAAACGGCCCTGTGGGCATCTACAACCGGCCCCGATGCTTCATTAAGCCCTCCTCCAAAGTCCATGGGGATTTGGGTCCAACCTCCCTTGTTCTCTGCTGTGACCAGGCATCCAGGCGCTGCGCCTCTCGCAAGTGAGTCTGCAAGTCCACTGGTTCCTGGACTGCAGCCAAGGAGTCTGCTGGCAGCACCGTTCGCGGAAGCAAGGAGTCCTTGGGGCAAACTTACTCGGGTTTGCAGGACAGGGCATCCGCTCTCCGATTGTGCCCACTGGGAATATAGGTCACAGAAAAGTTGAACTGGGCAAAGAACAACAACCACCTTATCTGTCTTTGGTTCAACTTCCTCGCCGTTGACAAGTGTTCTAAATTCCAATGGTCCATCTGGACCTCCACCTTGTGTCGGGCCCCCTCAAGATGATGCCGCCAAGTCTCAAATGCAGCCTGAATAGCCAGCAACTCTTTTTCCCAGATGGTGTAGTTGTGCTCGGAATAATAAGCGCAGGGAAAAAGAGTGCTGCCATCTGCCAAGGCCTGCAACAGCACCACCCCAATAGCCACATTGGATGCGTCCGTCTCCATCACAAATGGATGGTGCGGATCAGGGTGCCTCAGCATGGGTTCTGTGGTGAAGGCTTTCTTGAGGGCCTCAAAAGCCTGTTGCTACGGGGGGGGGGCACTGGAACGGAACCTTCTTTCGAAGGAGCTGGGTTATCGGACCTGTCAGCGTGGCAAAGCCCAGGATGAAGGTCCGGTAGCAGTTAGCAAACCCCAATAGGCATTGGACATCCTTCACGCCCTGAGGAGGGTCCCAACTACACAAGGCCTCCACCTTACGTGGGTCCATGGTGATGCCTTCGGGAGAGATTATGTGTCCAAGGAACTCTACGGACGTCTGGAAGAAGAAACATTTCTCCAGCTTCGCATAAAGTTGGTCCTTCCGAAGGCGTTGCAAAACCAGATAAACATGTTAAAGGTGACTGTCCCTGGACCGGGAGTAGATCAAAATGTCGTTCAGGTACACCACCACGAACCGATCTAACATATCCCGCAACACATTGTTCATGAAGTGCTGGAAGACTGCGGGAGCATTGGTCAACATGAACGGCATCACTGTGTACTCAAAATGGCCATATCGGGTGCCAAAGGCTGTTTTCTATTCGTCCCCTTCTCATATCCGCACCAAGTTATAGGCCCCTTGAAGATCGAGCTTGGTGAATATAGTAGCCTCCTGCAACCTCTCCATCAACTCTGGAATCAGCGGCAAGGGGTAGCGATTCTGATGGCATTGAGCTGGCGGTAATCACAGCACAAATGTAAGTCCCCTGTCTTCTTTTTGACTAAGAGGACTGGGGCTGAGAAAGGTGACAACGGATGTATCCTTAGGCCAGGTTTTTGTCCAAAAAGTCCCGTAGAGCGGCCAGCTCAGGCTCGGACATAGAGTACAAACGACCTTTTGGCAGCAGCAAATTGGGCAGAAGGTCTATGGGGCAATCATAGAGCCGATGTGGGGGTAGCTGGTCTGCCTCCTTCCTGCTGAACACATCTACGAAGTCCGTCAGTTCAGGAGGTATGGAGACGGCAGAAGTGGAGATGTCCTGGCTGACACAGGTGTGGCAGATGTGGTCCACACACTGCAGGCTTGGAAAAGAGATGGCGTTTGCGACCATGCCACCTGAGGATCGTGAATCCAAAGCCAGGCCATGCCGAGGACTAATGGAACATGGAGATCCATGGTGACAAAGGATCGCTTCCTCATGGTCTCCAATGGCTAGGCGCAACGGCTGGGTGGCGAACTTAATGAGTCCCGCAATAAGTTCCCACCCATCAATAGTCTCAACCCTCATCGGGGATTCCACTGGTTCCAAGGTGATATCAAAATGGACCACAAAGTCCTGGTCCATAAAGTTAGTCGTGGCCCCTGAGTCCACCAGCGCATGTGCCAGAATCCCCTCTGACTGGTTAGCCAAGAAAACCCAAGTGTCCAAAATCAGATGCCGAGGGGGCCCAGAGTCAACCTCCACTAATTCAGGCGGGTGTTTGGCACGTGCCCGGCCTAGGGTTTCCCCCAGGTCGAGCCCGCCCCGTTTCCCGACTGGTCATGCTGAGATTCAGGCACAAGTGGAGACGCCTGACTTCGCTTTCAAGGGCAGGAAATAGCAAAGTGGCCAGACTCCCCACAATGCAGGCACAAACCCCCTTGGCGTCTTCACATTCACTCCTGGGCCATCAGACGAGGTCTGGCCGCTCCCAGTTCCACTGGCTCCTCAGCCGTTGACACAAAACATGGGATGACCCGGGGCGCTGTTGGCATAGGGCACGGCAGTGCAGACGTGGATGGCGACTCCTGGACAGTGCGACGGGCCCTTCGCCATTGAAGACGTGCGTCGATGCGCAGGCATTGCACCATCAGAGCGTCGAGGGTCAGAGGCGCCTCCACTCGAACCAGTTCATCCTGCAGCTCATCTGACAGGCCATCCTGGAAGGCATGCATCAACACTGCATCATTCCAGTTGGAGTCCAGGCACAAAAGCTGAAATTCAGAAATAAACTCCTGCAGGGGGCGCTTCCCTTGGCAAAGGTCCTTAAGATGCCTGGCTGCCATCTGCCTTCGTATAGGGTCCTCGTACATGTGTCGCAAGTGTTGCCAAAACCCCTGAGAATCAGTTAATAATGGGCTGTTCTGAAGCAACAAGGGTGTGGCCCATCGGGCAGCAGAGCCAGAAAGGAGGCTTACCACAAACCCCACCCGAGCCCAGTCATCTGGGAAATCCTCTGGCCTCATAGCCATAAACAACTGGCACTGTCCCATGAAGGCCGGGAACATCTCAGGCTGCCCAGAAAACTTATCCAGCATAGCCACTGGGCATTTCCGATGGGGAGGGGGAGGAGGAGCTGCAGGAGCCTGCAGCACAGCGAGTTGGGCTGTTAATTGAGCCACCTGCTGCTGTAACGTTAGATTCTCAGCTTGCAGCTGTTGTTGATACTGCTGCTGCTGCTGATGATGATGATCCATCTTAGGTAAAAGATGGTTTACGTTCTGGAACAGAACAAAAATGTTCTGTCTCAAATTCCCTTTTCTCCAAAAAGGTAAGAGATTACTCACAAACAAGAACAGACAGACAAGCTGACGTGAACTTCACCAAGTAACTCTTTAATAATTGATAAAAGTCTTGGCAAGCTATTGCGTCCTCCCTGCCAATTTCAAACTGGCAGCAATTTCCAAAACAAAGTTATCACATAGAGATAACGAAAAAAGCAGTTCAACAAGCACGTGCTCTTGTAACACAGTCATGAACCAAATCCAAATGCAGTTAAACTTTGTCCCGTTCGAAACCTGAAGGGAAAGCACACCCACTTTTAAACCCTGTGGGGTGTGGCTCCATGACTCAGCTTATTCTTTGTTCCACCCATGCCTCCTCCGTTGCTGCTCATGTTTCTCCCTTCTATGTTGCCTGGGATCGAGCCAAACCTCCTCCTCTTCGCTCCCTATCCTGGGCTGCTCTGTCATGCCTTCTTCTGGAATCAACTCTGGCTGTTCCTCCTTGTCTAAAGAACCTGAGGCATTACCAGGGAGGGAGGCATTGGCAGGGAGGAAGATCCTTGGGAGGAAGGCCTTGCCAGTTCCTCCCCCTCATCTTCCAGATCGTCTTCTTCTTCTAATAAGACAAGCTCAGAAGACGGCGCCACAACATAACTGTATCCCACTTACTTTCATATTGAGGTAGGCATGAGAGTGCATCAGCAAGGAAATTCTTCCCCCCAGGTACATATTTCAGAATGAAATTAAACAAACGGAAGTACAACACCCACCTAACTTGCTTGGGTGATAATGTTCTCAGAGTTTGAAGGGCCTCTAGGTTCTTATGGTCTGTCTAGACTTCAAACTAGTTTTGGGACCCTTCCAGAAAATGCCTCCACATCAATAATGCCCAGTAAACCGCAAAGGCTTCCTTCTCCCAAACAGCCCAGTTTCTTTCAGTGAGATTAAATTTCCTTGAAATGTAAGCACATGGCTGAAATATGCCATTTACATTTTCTTGCAATAGGACATCCTCCACTGCAATATCACTTTTGCATCCACTTGGATCACAAATGGCACTTCAGGATCTGGATGTTTTAACACAGGATTTTGTGTGAACATCTGTTTTAGTGAATTAAACACCTGCTGACATGTCATTGACCATGGTATCACCTGTCCAGGTTTAGATTTCTTTGTTTGCTTGTGTTTGTTTTTAAGAAATCTGTTAATGGTAGCGCCAATGTAGCAAACGATGGTATAAAATGTCAGTAGAAGTTCACAAAGTCCAGGAAGCTTTGCAATTGTTTCCGGGTGGTGGAGTTTGCCACTCCAAAACAGCCTTAGGAATCCATTCCTATTCCCTCTGCTGATATCTTGTACCCAAGATAGTCCAGTTGGGTGGTGAAACTCACACTTGGACAGTTTAATGTATAAACGAGCAGCTAACAGTTTTTTGAGAACTTTTCATACCAGGTGTATATGTTGTTCCATAGTCTTTGAATATATCAATATATTGTCAAGATACACTAAAAGATCCCTATATAGATGATCATGCAGAACTCCATTTATGAGCTGCATAAATAGAGCTGGGGGTTGTAGTCCGAAAGGCATGACCCTAAACTGATAACTCCCTAATGTGCAGTTAAAAGTTGTCTTCCATTCATCTCCAGGGCATATGCAAAGAACTCTGTAATAAGCTTCATGAAGGTCTAATTTTGTGAAGATCTGACCTTTAGCTAGCATAGCCAGTAAATCTTTAATCAACAGAAGAGGGTACAGTGGCTCCTTACACACCGCATTCAGACCCTGGAAACCAACACATAATCTCAACACACACACCCTTTCCTTCTTTTCTCAAAACAAGACTGGAGCCATTATATGTGCCTGCCCTGGCTGAATAAAACCTCTTGCCAAATTTGTATCAATGTATTTCTACATTTCATCCATTTCTTGAGATGTCATTGAATACATGCGGGGTTTTGGGAGCTTCACCCCAGGGATTAACTCTATAGCGCAATCTGTAGGTCTATGGGGCAGTAACTGGTTGCTTCTAGTTTTGTTAAAAACTTCAGATAGATCTGTATACTCTGTAAGATAGGCGAGACTGGAATCATTAAGCACCAGGCCTGGGACTGTCAACCTAGCCAGATCCTCAAATGGGGAATTGGGGCCTACAGCCAATCATATTTTCCTAAACCCACCTTTTCACCTAATAGTAGGACACCATTTATCCAGCTATGCCAATCCAAGAATAACAGCCTCCATCATATGTTTTATTACTATGAAAGAAACCCTCTCCTAGTGTTCTCCCATGTGCATTTTTACTGGTTCTGTTTGATGGATTGCTGGTTCCCCTCCTCAAATAGAATCATCCACCTGCTCAAACCTGATGGGAGTGGTTAATGGTATAAGTCGCAATCCTAATTTTCCCATCACTGTATATGTGGTTAAACACCATGTGCATCCAGAATCTATCAAAGCACCGATCTCCAGAGTTTGATTCGTTCCCATATTAGTAAGTGTGATTGGAATTATAAAAGGAGGAATAGGCTTACTTACCATTGGATCATCCATGGCACTCTTCCCGCTGTTGTCCTCCCAACTAGCTGGCTTTTTAGCAGTGGGTACCTCTTCTGCTGATTGCTCAGGTTCTATACTGGCATCCACTTGTCCTACTGCTCGGGAACATTCTAGAGACTGCCTAGAATGCTCAGCAGATCTTCCTAAACCATGTCCCATTTGTTCTTGTGGAGGTTGTTTCTCAGCACATAAGCGGGGTATTGGGCATTCAGCCACGCTATGTCCTGGCTGGTCGCACTGGTAACACCGGAACATAATACCCCTCCCCAATGAGGCTTAGTTAATATAAGGTCTAGCCTGCTGGTTAGCTCGACCAATTGGTTCTCTGCCCTGTCCAACACCTACATCACTTTGTACCTTTAAGTGGTGGAGTCTGGAGTCCAACTCAACAACTGCAGAATACCAATCCTGCAATCGAACAGGTAAACCATGATACAAGCAAGCGTGACTTAATTCCCTATCCAGCCCTTCTCTGAACAGATGAACAAGCATACATTCTGGGCAAGTTGGGATTTATCCACCTGAAGTCTTGCACATGCTCTCTTGCTGACCGGCTACATTGTTTCACCACTAAAAGATCATCCTCTGCCTGCTGTACCCTAGAACTGCCATCAAACCGATATCTCAGGGCCTCCAGGAACACCCCCACATCAGCCAAGGCAGATGATCTCTCTCTGTGCAATTCCAGTATTATCTGCTCCTTTATATTATCTGTACTTGACTTTACATATCCTGCATTTTTAAAATTCCAGAGTTATAGTCTTAAAAATACATTTATTCAGTTAATAATTTCTGTTGAAAAAATTAGGTGCATTCCATGTTTTCTCAAGTTTCTGATTCTAGGCACAAAATATCAACTTTTCCTATATTTCAGGGAAAACCATTTCTCTGTGGCTGTTGTGAATCCCATGAAAAGCAGACATAAGAACACAGTGGCAACACTAAACTCCTGAAAATAACATATTTCATAATATTATTTCCTCAGCAGTGAGATCTATTTTATTTGATTGTGTTTTAATTGTATTGTGGAGGCCTGCTTTCATGTAGAAAGTTGACATATAAATATTTTAAATAAAGAACTCTGTTCTGTGCTCAACTCTAAAGTTTGCTTGGTTGCTGAACTAAAGTGAAACTGATGTCTGTTTCTGAGCTCCTGAGTTGCTGCTCTGCTCTGAACCTGTAACATGTCTGCTTCTGTTTGAGTTTGCTCCATGTTGGAGAAATCTACAACTGGTATTGTAAAATTTACTTTATATGTTTATAAAGAAATTAAACGAAACCTCAGTCATCTGTGTTTACTTTCCTAATGCTAAATTTATGCTGTAATACTCTGAACAGGTTATGGGCCCAGAAAAAGACTGAATTGTAATTAAAGCTGAGGGCCTGCCTGTTTTAAAAGTAAGAAACAAGGTAAGAGACTTTGTAGGATGGCTGAAAAAAATAATGAGAGCTCTCTACCCCATTTGGGTCAGAAGAACTATATTATTTGAGCTTCAAAGAGTGAATGTTTCCTAAAGGCTAAAGAGGAATATTGTTGAAAATCCACCCCAGGCACCATTGAATGGTGATCAGAAGATCAGAAGTTACATGATAGAGCATTTGCTTATATCATCTTAAGTTTAGAAGGTGATCAATTTATCAATATAGCTGATTTAAAGACTGCAAAGGAAGTCTGGGATAAATTGAGGACTGTTCATGTGAGTATATCTGCATGCAACTTCATACAATTATCAAAAAGTTATATAGAGCTTGTTTGCAGCCAGAAGATTCAGTGGAACAGCATTTTGTTCATATGCTCCATGATGGAGAAATCTACAACTGGTATTGTAAAATGTAGTTTATATGTTTATAAAAAAATTAAATGGAACCTCAGCCATCTGTGTTTATTTTTCTGGCACTGAATTTACGCTGCAATATTCTGAACAAATATAGTTGTTAAATAATAGTAAAAGTGAGGCAACATTTTATTTCTCTTGTCTCTTTGTCTATACTGTATATGCTCAGACTATTATATCTTTGTGTATGTATATATATATATATATATATATATATATATATATATATATATATATATATATATATATATATATATATATATATACTTTGTATTACAACACCCTGTTAAGCCCCAATTAAGGGAGAAAGCATACTGCTTTCTTTTCTGTCTTTCGGCTCATCACCAGAGACCATACCGACAGAAAGCTATTTGTTTCGTTGCCTTTTGTTTACATGTGTGTAAGGTTTTTAAGCTGATAATTTTAAATAATAAATAAGGGAGACTAGTATAGATCTATTTCGAGCTAGTTAGCTCTCTTCAGCTAGCCATACCCTTACTGGGATTCGAACCAGGGAAGTATTACATGTGAGGCAGTTGTAATTGCCTCTACACCACTGGCTCTCTCCTTATCAGCTCAGGCAGGGGAATAAGTATATACTTTGTATTACAACACCCTGTTAAGCCCCAATTAAGGGAGAAAGCATACTGCTTTCTTTTCTGTCTTTCGGCTCATCACCAGAGACCATACCGACAGAAAGCTATTTGTTTCGTTGCCTTTTGTTTACATGTGTGTAAGGTTTTTAAGCTGATAATTTTAAATAATAAATAAGGGAGACTAGTATAGATCTATTTCGAGCTAGTTAGCTCTCTTCAGCTAGCCATACCCTTACTGGGATTCGAACCAGGGAAGTATTACATGTGAGGCAGTTGTAATTGCCTCTACACCACTGGCTCTCTCCTTATCAGCTCAGGCAGGGGAATAAGTATATACTTTGTATTACAACACCCTGTTAAGCCCCAATTAAGGGAGAAAGCATACTGCTTTCTTTTCTGTCTTTCGGCTCATCACCAGAGACCATACCGACAGAAAGCTATTTGTTTCGTTGCCTTTTGTTTACATGTGTGTAAGGTTTTTAAGCTGATAATTTTAAATAATAAATAAGGGAGACTAGTATAGATCTATTTCGAGCTAGTTAGCTCTCTTCAGCTAGCCATACCCTTACTGGGATTCGAACCAGGGAAGTATTACATGTGAGGCAGTTGTAATTGCCTCTACACCACTGGCTCTCTCCTTATCAGCTCAGGCAGGGGAATAAGTATATACTTTGTATTACAACACCCTGTTAAGCCCCAATTAACATTAAATGTTGTAATACAAAGTATATACTTATTCCCCTGCCTGAGCTGATAAGGAGAGAGCCAGTGGTGTAGAGGCAATTACAACTGCCTCACATGTAATACTTCCCTGGTTCGAATCCCAGTAAGGGTATGGCTAGCTGAAGAGAGCTAACTAGCTTGAAATAGATCTATACTAGTCTCCCTTATTTATTATTTAAAATTATCAGCTTAAAAACCTTACACACATGTAAACAAAAGGCAACGAAACAAATAGCTTTCTGTCGGTATGGTCTCTGGTGATGAGCCGAAAGACAGAAAAGAAAGCAGTATGCTTTCTCCCTTAATTGGGGCTTAACAGGGTGTTGTAATACAAAGTATATACTTATTCCCCTGCCTGAGCTGATAAGGAGAGAGCCAGTGGTGTAGAGGCAATTACAACTGCCTCACATGTAATACTTCCCTGGTTCGAATCCCAGTAAGGGTATGGCTAGCTGAAGAGAGCTAACTAGCTCGAAATAGATCTATACTAGTCTCCCTTATTTATTATTTAAAATTATCAGCTTAAAAACCTTACACACATGTAAACAAAAGGCAACGAAACAAATAGCTTTCTGTCGGTATGGTCTCTGGTGATGAGCCGAAAGACAGAAAAGAAGCAGTAGCTTTCTCCCTTAATTGGGGCTTAACAGGGTGTTGTATACAAAGTATATACTTATTCCCCTGCCTGAGCTGATAAGGGGAGAGCCAGTGGTGTAGAGGCAATTACAACTGCCTCACATGTAATACTTCCCTGGTTCGAATCCCAGTAAGGGTATGGCTAGCTGAAGAGAGCTAACTAGCTCGAAATAGATCTATACTAGTCTCCCTTATTTATTATTTAAAATTATCAGCTTAAAAACCTTACACACATGTAAACAAAAGGCAACGAACAAATAGCTTTCTGTCGGTATGGTCTCTGGTGATGAGCCGAAAGACAGAAAAGAAAGCAGTATGCTTTCTCCCTTAATTGGGGCTTAACAGGGTGTTGTAATACAAAGTATATACTTATTCCCCTGCCTGAGCTGATAAGGAGAGAGCCAGTGGTGTAGAGGCAATTACAACTGCCTCACATGTAATACTTCCCTGGTTCGAATCCCAGTAAGGGTATGGCTAGCTGAAGAGAGCTAACTAGCTCGAAATAGATCTATACTAGTCTCCCTTATTTATTATTTAAAATTATCAGCTTAAAAACCTTACACACATGTAAACAAAAGGCAACGAAACAAATAGCTTTCTGTCGGTATGGTCTCTGGTGATGAGCCGAAAGACAGAAAAGAAAGCAGTATGCTTTCTCCCTTAATTGGGGCTTAACAGGGTGTTGTAATACAAAGTATATACTTATTCCCCTGCCTGAGCTGATAAGGGGAGAGCTAGTGGTGTAGAGGCAATTACAACTGCCTCACATGTAATACTTCCCTGGTTCGAATCCCAGTAAGGGTATGGCTAGCTGAAGAGAGCTAACTAGCTCGAAATAGATCTATACTAGTCTCCCTTATTTATTATTTAAAATTATCAGCTTAAAAACCTTACACACATGTAAACAAAAGGCAACGAAACAAATAGCTTTCTGTCGGTATGGTCTCTGGTGATGAGCCGAAAGACAGAAAAGAAAGCAGTATGCTTTCTCCCTTAATTGGGGCTTAACAGGGTGTTGTAATACAAAGTATATACTTATTCCCCTGCCTGAGCTGATAAGGAGAGAGCCAGTGGTGTAGAGGCAATTACAACTGCCTCACATGTAATACTTCCCTGGTTCGAATCCCAGTAAGGGTATGGCTAGCTGAAGAGAGCTAACTAGCTCGAAATAGATCTATACTAGTCTCCCTTATTTATTATTTAAAATTATCAGCTTAAAAACCTTACACACATGTAAACAAAAGGCAACGAAACAAATAGCTTTCTGTCGGTATGGTCTCTGGTGATGAGCCGAAAGACAGAAAAGAAAGCAGTATGCTTTCTCCCTTAATTGGGGCTTAACAGGGTGTTGTAATACAAAGTATATACTTCTGGTGAGAGCCGAGACCAAAGAAAGCCTATCTTTTCTCCTTAATTGACAAACAGGGTGTATGTAATAACAATAATACAAAGTATACTTATTCCCGCCTGAGCTGATAAGGAGAGAGCCAGTGGTGTAGAGGCAATTACAACTGCCTCACATGTAATACTTCCTGGTTCGAATCCCAGTAAGGGTATGGCTAGCTGAAGAGAGCTAACTAGCTCGAAATAGATCTATACTAGTCTCCCTTATTTATTATTAAAATTATCAGCTTAAAAACCTTACACACACACACACACACATATATATATATATATATATATATATATATATATATATATATATATATATATATATATATATATATATACATATATATATATATATACATATACATATACATATACATATACATATACATATATATACATACATACAAATATTTGTTTTCGTAGATTTTCATGGGTACAGGTATGCAAGTCGTGGCATGTTCTGGTCTTTTCCCGTGTAAGATTGAGAGTATCTTGGCAACATTTCAATGAAATCTCACTCACTATCTTCAGGCAGGTGCTTTCGGCTTCATGCTTGTGCGAGCAAAGCGTGATCTGAGCTGCTGTCTCCCTATATATACTGGTGGGGAGGTTGACTGTGTTGTCATTTCTTGATTGGTTGATGGAGTTGATGTTTGCAGATTGGCTGGCTTTTTCTTAAGAACATGTGTGGCTGAGGTATTGGCTGTGTGTCTATCAGCCTCCTGTATTTTAACGACTTGGGTAATGGGCTGTGAGATGACCTTCTGAGTTCTATTGGTGTGACATCCTGGGTCTTCTGTTGTAATCTCCTGGGTTGTTGGCTGTGTTGCAACATCCTGAGGTTTTGTGGTATAGCCTCCTGAGTTCTGTGATGTGATATCCTGAGCAGGTGGCTGTGTTGTGATGTTCCAGGTTTTGGTTTGGCTCCAAGTTTGAGGCCTGGCTCTGTGTTCATGGTGTGTATCTGTTTGCTTGGTTTGGGGGTCGGGGTGTGTGGCAGCTGGTGATGCAGCCGTAGTCTGGTTTCTGGATGGTGGTTGCCTTTTGTCTATGGGGTGGGTTTGGGTTTGAGTCTGGTGAGGAGATTGGTGGTGGCTTCATGTGTTGTTTTGGGTCCGGTGTTGGTTTTTGTGGCTGGGACTCGTTTGTTGATAAGGGCTAGTTTCCCCAAAAACTGGTAGGTGGGAGGCATCGTCCCGTTTATTCATGATATGGGGGTATTTCTCTATTTTGATGGCTTCCCTGATTATTCTCTTGTTGAAGTGTTCTGTATTGGAGATTAATTTGGTTTCCTCAAAATTAATTTCATATCCTGTGGCATTAAGGTGCTGGAAAAGGGAGGAAGAATTTTCTTCTTTTCTGACTGCGTTCTTGTGTTCTGTGATGCATGCGTTTATTCTCCTGTTGGTTTGTCCAATGTATGTGACTAGGCAATTGTTGCATGCTATTTCATAAACTCCTTGGTTTTCTAGTTGGATCTTGTCTTTGGGGTTTCTTAGGATGCTGGCTATTTTTTGGTCAGTGCCGAAGGCTGTCCTGATATTGAGTTTGTGGAGAATTTTGCTGATTTCATCTGTGGTGCCTTTGATGTAGGGAAGGAAGGTGATACCGTTGTCCTGTTCTGTGTCTCAGTTTCTGAGGGATGTCTGCTTTAGGATTAGGTTGGTAATTGTGTCTCTTTGGAATCCGTTGGAAATTAATACATTAGTGAGGGTGTGTAATTCTATTCTCAGGTGATCTTTGTTAGCTAGGCGTTTGGTTCTGGAGATGCTATGGAGTTGATCTGTGCAGGGTGGTGATGGGATTGTGCGTTTAAGTAGTGGTTGGTTTGTGTTTTCTTCCGGTGGATGGTATGATGTAGGGAGCCATTGGTTTTTTTGTAAATTAGGACATCCAGGAAGGGAAGTTGGTTATTGGCTTCTGTTTCCATGGTGAATTGTATTTTGGGGTGTAGGTTGTTGAGATGTGTGAGGAAGTTGTCCAGTTTTTCTTTCCCATGTGGCCAAATTATGAAAGTGTCATCTACATATTTAAGCCAGAGTTTATGTTTATGTTCGGATTTGTCTAGAGCATTGGTTTCAAAGTGTTCCATGTATAGGTTAGCGATGACGGGTGAGAGGAGTGATCCCATAGGTACTCCTTCTATCTGTTTGTATCTTTGTCCATTGTGGATGAAGTATGTATTGGTTAGGCAGTGATTGGTCAGATCTAGGATGTGCTTAGGGGTAAGGATGTATTTGTTTTGGATGGCTGTCAAGGTTTCTTTAATAGGTACTTGGGTGAAGAGGGATATGAATCTAAGCTCATGAGTAGGTCGCCGGGTTGTAGGTTTTGTTTCTTTATTGTTTCTATGAAGTGGAAAGAGTTTTGTACGAGTGAGGTGATGAATTCTGTGTAGGGCTGGAGTTGTTTGGCAAGAAATTTGGCAAGATTAGAGGTGAGCCTATGGAGCTGACTATGGATCTGAGTGGTGTTCCGTCTTTGTGTATCTTGGGGAGGCCATAGAGTTTAGGGCATCTGGATGATTTTTCTCTGGGGATTATTCTTTGCTGGATCTCTTCACTGATGGGGGAGGCTTTTATTTTGGATTTGGTGGTTTTTTCCAGGTAGGTGGTGGGGTCAGTATTTAGAGGTTTGTAAGCGGGGTCTTGGAGTAGGTTGGATAGTTTGGATTGGTAGTCCGATGTGTTCATCACGACCGTGGCATTGCCTTTGCCTGCTGGGAGAATGATTATGTTGTTGTCTTTCCTCAAGTTGGTGAGTGCTTTTTGTTCTTCTCTGTGTAAGTTGCTTCTGAGTGGACTGCTAGAGCAGAGGACATTCAAGTCTGATTTTATTGGCTACATCTGGATTAATTATGGTTAGGCTAGCTTCAACTCCACATATAATGTTTTCAGTGGGGATGCGTTTGGGGGTGACTGCAAAGTTGAATTCCTTGGAAAGGACATTGGTTTCTGCTCTGGTGAGGGTTCTGTCTGATACGTTGTGTACTGTTTGTTTCATGCGTTGTTGTGAGGGTGGTTGGGCTTCTGGTGTTTCTCTAGTCTGTGGAGTTTGCTGGTGTGTGTGTCTGCCTTGTGGGAGGTTTCTATTTCAGCTCTCCAGAGGGCTAGTTGTTTGGATTTGTCCCAGAGTGCTGGGTGGATTTTGTTGCTGAGTTTGAGGTGGAGAGTAAATAGATCCCTATTGGTTTGGTCTAGTAGGAATCTTTTCCTGTGGAGTTCGTTTCTGATTAGGGCTAATTCCGTTCTTTTCAGGATCCTTTCAGTGGCTGAGGTTTTGGAGTTGAATTTGAGTTGGAAGCAAGTGGGGATCACTTCTTTATCTCAGCAATTGCATAGGAATTTGAGGTCACATAAGATAGTGGCTCTATGAGAAACTCGAAATCCGAGTCCACTACACATACATACATACATACATGCAAATATATGTGGTTATGTTCGATGTATGACTTGTAAGTCTACTGTTATAGATCAAGGGTCACTAAGCTTTTGAATCTCAGGGACCACCAAATTCATAATTTTAAATCCTGCAGACCAGAGATCCAGGGAAAATCCCCCAAAAAGTCTGCAGGAAAATTCCCCACCCCTGTTTTCCTACCGATCAATCATTCTTTATGTCTGCTATGAAATTTATCGCTGCTACACAGTTGAAGAATGTGGGAGGGGTTGATGTAAATTGAGTAACTCTTAGTAGACAAAATATATTATTTTGATAGTTCAAGGTTACAGAGTGTGGCACAGAGAAGAATAAAACTTACTGCTGAATTAATGAATGTGATCTGGTGATGAGGGAAAAAAGGTGGGGGCTGTAGCTTGGGACTGTGTGGGGAAGCCGGGAAAAATCAGTTCTGGGCTTCCCCAGTATGTGCCAGATACTGTTCTAATAAAAGTTCTTTGAGATGGCATATGTCTTGGAGTTACTGGAAGGAATGGGTTTTCTCTGGAATGCTAACATTAGTCTGGAACTCTAACAACTTCCAGCTCTCCCAGAGGGAGCTGTCAGGGGGTGGTTGAGCCCCCAGGACTTGTTTCAACTATGAATCAATCCAAATACTCAGCCAGCATGGGAGGTGAGACAGAAGGGCATTGGGGGCAGTGGTGGTATTCAAAAACTTTTACTACTGGTTCTGTGGATGTGGCTTAGTAGGCGTGGCCATGTGAGTGAGTGGGCATGGCTTTTCTTTTTTGCAGTCCCCACCCATTTTTGGGAGCTTCTTAGCCACAGAGGAGCCTCGGGGGGGGGGACGTTTTTGCTCCCCTGAGGTTCCCCTGAGGCTCAGGAAGAAAAAAAACAGAGCATGGGAGGAGCATGCAGCACTCCTCCAAGCTCCGTTTTGGGAGCTTCCTAGCCTCAGAGAAACCCCGGGGGGGGGGCTTTTTGCTCCCCTGAGGCTCCCCTGAGGTTCAGGAAGAAAAAAAACAGAGCATAGGTGGAGCATGCAGCACTCCTCCAAGCTCCGTTTTGGGAGCTTCCTAGTCTCACAGAAGCAAGCCTCTGGGGGGGATGAAACCCATGACTGAAACATACTGGTAGAAGGATATAAACTATTCAAAAAAACCAGACCCCATAAAAAAGCCCATAATACAGTGGAGTTGCACTGTATGTAAAGGACCACTATATTGCTACAGAAATATAGTATACAGAAACCAAAGATGAAAACCTCCTAGAATGCATATGGGTCAATATAAAAGAAAAAAAGAATGACATAGCCATAGGTGGATATTATAGGCCACCCAATCAAGCAGAAAAAATAGATGTCCTTTTTTCCAGCCAACTAACAAATATATGCAGGAAACACACAAAATAGTAAATTATCCTGATATCAATTGGAAAACTAATTCTGCACCAAGTGAGAATCAAATAAGTTCCTAACCAACCTAGCTGACAACTTTGTTGTCCAAAAGGTGAAACTAGAGGGACAGCCATACTGGACTTAATTCTTACAAACAGAGAAGAAGTGATAGAGGGAGTTGAAACTGCAGGAACCTTGGGTGAGAGTGACCATGTCATACTAGAATTCAACATAATACAAACACAAGCAACAGAACATAATGACACCAGAGTCTTGGATTTTAAAAGAGCTGATTTCAATAAACTCAGAAAGAACTTGGGAAAGATTCCATGGATGAAAATCCTAAAGGGGAAAACAACTCAAGAATCTTGGGAAACTCTAAAAAGTATGATCATAGAAGTTCAGACCAGCACAATACCACTGAGGAAGAAAAACAAGAAATCCAAGAAGAAACCAGCATGGCTGCACAAAGATCTCTCTGACAAATTGAAATAAAAAAAGGACAAGTACAAAAAATGGAAAGAAGGACATACAACTAAGGCAGAATATCAGCAGATAGCCAGAATCTGCAAAGTCGAAGTCAGGAAAGCAAAGGCTCAGAACAAACAAAGACTTGCAATAAAAGTCAAAGATAATAAAAAAAAACATGTCTTCCAACATATAAATAACAAGAAAAAAAATCAAGGAAACAGTTGGTCCACTAAAGAGAGAAGATGGCAAGGAAGTAACAGGCAACAGAGAGAAAGCAGAACTGCTTAACTCATTCTTTGCATCGGTCTTCACGCAAAAAGAAACTATAGCTCAACCCACCAAAAACATAACTGTAAAAGACAGACCAGAAATAACAGTTAAAATAAGCAAAAAAATAGTAAGAGAACACCTTGCTGAAAACAAATCACTGGGGCCTGATGGATTACATCCCAGAGTTTTAAAGGAGCTGGCAGAGGTCATCTCAGAACCACTGCACCATATCTTTCCAAAATCCTGGAGCACCGGGGAACTACCAGAGGACTGGAAAACAGCTGATGTGATTCCCATCTTCAAAAAAGGAAAAAAAAACAGACCCAGGAAACTATAGACCAATCAGCCTAACATCAATACCCGGGAAGATACTGGAAAAGACAAGTAAATTAATAACTAGCAGTCAGTATGGGTTTGTTAATAACAGATCATGCCAAACCAATCTTATTTCTTTTTTTAAAAAATAAATTTTATTAAGTTTTCAATTTTTTTAAAAAATAAAATAAAACTTTATACATTGTTATCAACCTCAAGATATCTTTTGTATCTCCTTACATTTTTCAGTATATGTATTTACTTATTCCTTTACCATTACATCTTACTCTTGCTATAAATCATATCTTTTATCCTTACACATCAATCTTCTCTATGGTATATTTACATATTTACATATTCCCTCATTCTTTTCTTAATTGCCATTTTATTTTATTTTTATTTCTAAACCACTCATACCAGGCATACCAGGCCCTATAGTAAATTGAATCTTCTCTGTCTTTTATTTTCATCGTTAGCCTGTCCATCTCTATACAATCTATTATTTTTTTTATAACCATGCCTTCTGGTGGAACCCCTTTTTCTTTCCAGAATTGTGCGTATGAAATATGTGTAACATGATATATCTATCTGTTTTATTGCATTTTTGTGTTATTATACCTAATAAAAAGTTTCCGGATTAAATTCAATTTTCTGATTCGTGATTTCTTCCAGCCATTGTCTAATTGTATTCCCATATTTTTTCACCTCCTGGCATGTCCACCAGGAATGGAAATAAGTGCCTTTTTCTTTTCCACATTTTCAACCATTTGGGTCTGAGTTAAACGTTTTTGCCAGTCTAGCGGGAGGAAGGTGCCATCTGTAGAACATTTTATATTGATTTTCCCTGTGTGCTGTAGATGTAATTAATTTGTAATTTAATCCCCATGTTCTCTCCCAATTTTCCAAATCTATATTATGGCCACCATTTTTCGCCCATACCACCATCGTCTCTTTGACCACCTCCTCTTCCATTTTAAAATCTAGTATAAAATTATATATTCTTGAAGATCATTTTCTTTTCCATTTCTTGTAGAATTTTATCTAATTGATGCTTTTCCATGCAGAAACCAAATTGTTCTTTGTCCTTTTTGTATCTCGCCTGAATTTGCATGTATGGCCACCAATCTATCTTTATATTTTGTTGCTGTAATTCTTGTCTCATTTTTAATCTTCCTTGTGTGTCTAATAAGTCTTTATAGGTCCTCTTTTTTCCCAGATCCATTGCATTTGGGTAGATTTGTTCTTCCATAGTTGACAGCCAGTTCGGTATTTTAGTATAATGGCTCTTTTTAATCTTGTCCCATGTCCGAATTAATGAATCTCTAATCATGTGTCTCTGAAAATATGCATGCTGTTTACATTTCCCATCCCATAGAAAACTATGCCACCCTCTCTGCAAGTCGTGACTCTCTATCAACAATACTCTTCTATTTTCCAGGTCGATCCAATCTTTAATCCATACCATAGCCGCAGCCTGGTAATACATTTCCCAGTCAGGGAGTCCAAAGCCACCCCTTTCTCTTTTGTCCTGTAATAGTTTCATTTTTATCCTGGCTTTTTTCCCATCCCAAACAAATTTACTTATTATTCGATCTAATTCTTTAAAAAAGGTTTTATCCAATCTTATTGGTACAGTTTGAAAAAGATATAGTATTTTTGGTAAAGTAGACATTTTAATTGCCATGATGATTCCCAGTAATATTTGATCAATATGGATAAAGTTATTTAAGTATTTTTTTAGTCTTTCTACCAATATTGAAGCAAAGATTTTATAGTCTGAGTTCAGTAGGGATATAGGTCTATAATTTTTAACTTGCTGCAGGTCTGTATCTTCCTTTGGTATAAGTGTAATATATGTTTCTGACTATGTTTTGGATATTCTTTTCTTTAACATAACTTCATTCATCACTTCTAAAAGATAAAGGTTCAATGTTTCCTGAAAAGTCTTATAAAATTCCTCTGGCAAACCATCTGGACCTGGTGCTTTCCTGATATTCTATTTTTTTAAGGCTTCTGTTAATTCCATCATAGTTATATTCCCTTCTAACGTTATTTCAATATTTTTAGGTATCTGAGGTAAATTCGCTTTCTGTAGATATTGCTTAACTTTTTCCTCTTGAATATTCTCTTGAAAGTACAATTTCCCATAGTAGTCTTGTATAATTTTTTTTTCTCCTCATTTCCATAGCAAATCTGTCCTTTTTCATTTATTAATTGACTAAACCTTCTTGCTTCTCTTTCCTTTCTCGGTTTGTAAGCCAGCCATCTGCCTGGTTTGTTTGCATCTTCAAAGTAATTCTGTTTAGCATTTTTAATTTTTTGTGCTAGTTCATCTTTTTCCATTAGTCCCATTTTATGTTTAATTATATCATTTTATTTTTAATGTCTTTTTTGTGGGGGCTTCTGCAAATCTTTTCCCAGTCTTTTATAATCATCCTCCAATATTTTAAAGGCCTTTTTCTGTTTTATATTTCTTTTCCTTATGTAATCTATTATCAAACCTCTTGTGAAGGCCTTCATCGTGTCCCAGAGCTTCTGTAAAGATGTATCCTCTTTTCTATTTTCTTTAAAAAAGAAAGCAAGTTCTTTCTCTATTTTCTGTTTAAAATCTTTTTCTTTTAGTATCGTATTATTTATAATCCATCTAGATCTCCTCTTGTATCCTTTCCAAATAACTAACACTGGATTATGATCTGCCCAAGTGCTTGTTTCTATTTCAATCTGTCATATATTAGCCAATAATTCTGCTGACATCCATATCATATCTATTCTAGACCAGGATGTATATCTGTTTGAATAAAAAGTATATTGTTTGTTTTCTGCATTTCTCTCTCTCCATGCATCTTTTAAATTAAATTCTTCTGTTATTTGAAGGAAAGATTTTGGTAGTACCTTTCTAACTTTCTTTGTTGATTTCTGTGTTTTATAATCCAACCAGTTATTAATTATTCCATTAAAGTCCACATCATACAAATATTAACATAGTCCAATTCAATTATTTTCATATGTAATTTCCTGTTGAATTCTTCTTGATTATTGTTCAGGGCATAGATTGCAATTAAAAGTGTTTTAACATTGTTATCCATTATTTCCACAATCAAAATCCTTCCATCATCATCTGTGTAGATTAGTTCTGCCAAGATTGTTTCTTTAATATATAATACCACACCCCCTTTTTAAGATTGTGCCAGAGACGTAAATAATTTTCCTAATTTTTTTTTGTTTTAATATATGTTCATGTTGTTTTTTAATATATACTTCTAGTAAGCAGATTATATCAAATTTTAATTTCTCTAATTTGTGAAATACTTTCCTTCTTTTAGTAGCCAAATTAAGTCAATTTATGTTAATTGTAATCAATTTTCTTTCATCCAGGTTAAGCTTTATAAGAGGATTTTATTGCTCTAGTAGAACTCAATTCTCGTTGTTCTCTGGTTCACCGCCTACTGCACCTTCTTCTTTTTCTACTGTTATACACTCTTCTTGGAATTCACTTAGTGACTCTTCCCTTCTTACTTCTTCCTCCTTTCCTCTAAAGCATTCTAGGTAAAATAACTCAGCTTTTTCAACTGTATCAATTCTGTGTCTTTGTTCCTGCCAGGTAAACAAAAGGCCTTCTAGAATCGACCATCTATAATTAACTCCTTTTTAAAGTAACTCTTTGGTCAGGAATAAATATTCTCTTCTCATTTCTCTTATTCTTCTTGGTATCTGTTTCAGCATCACAATTTCTTTAATCTTTGTATTTTAATGTTTTCTCTCTCGCCACCTGGAGTATCTGTGTCTTGATAATCTTCTTAGTGAACCTGATGTGAACTTCACTTGGTAGTCCATTCCTTGTTGAGTTTGATATCAGAAGCTCAATCAACAGGCCAAGTAACCACTCCAGGCCAAGCCAACCACAACCCCAAATGCCTGGAAGACAAACTGACCCTGGAATTGAAAGCCGCCCTATTGACTGATTCCTGGTTTGTGGACCATCAAACCGAATTAACTATGAATGAGGGACTGGCTGGGAAAGGAACTAAACTTTATGTATCTGCAAACCTAAGACTAGTGGTACTAAAGCATAGCTACCACTTGCAGCTGGGAGGCCACTTCGGGTTCTTAAAAACCCTACATTTAGTCAGAAGACAGTTCTGGTGGCCAAAAATGAAACCTGATGTCGAGGACTATGTAAAAAGTTGCTCAATTTTGTGCCACGATGAAACACAGAACTGGAAAAACCCTTGGCCTCCTCCAACAAGTAGCTGAACAAACACAGCTGTGGGAAGAAATCATAATGGACTTTATCATAGAATTATCTGAGAGTAGGGGGAATACAATCATTTGGACTGTTATTGACTCTAAGCAGGCCCACTTTGCAGCCTGTAAAGGACTTCTATCTGCAAAAAAGCTTGCAAAACTGTTCATGAAGCACATCTATAGACTACATGGAGTACCTCGTGGAATAATATCAGATAGAGGGGTACAATTTACTGCTAAGTTCTGGAGGGAGTTCTTAAAGTCTATTGGGTCCTCCCAAGGGTTATCCTCAACATTTCATCTGACTTGCAATGGAGCAGCAGAAAGAACGAATGCCATGGTTGAACAATACATTAGATGCTTTGTAAATTATCATCAGGAAAACTGGGCTGAATTATTACCATTTGCAGAAGTTGCTTATAATAATGCAGTACATAGCAGCACAGGGTTGACTCCATTCCAAATCAACACTGGCATAGAATTTGTCCCTATGCCAGAATTACCTAGATCACCTGCCACATCCATGTCTCTAACAGAACGGATGAACTCTTTAAAAAAAGGTTGGGAGGATACAAAAAAATGCTTTGACTGAAGCTGCAAAAGATTACAAAAAGCAAATATAGATCTCTCCAACCACCATTTGAAGTAGGAAACAAAGTATATTTGTCAACCTAATATTTTAGATTGAAACTTCCTAGTAAGAAGTTGGGCCCAAAATTCTTAGGTCCATTCCCGATTTCAAAAATAATCAATCCGGTCATGGTCCAATTAAGTCTTCCTGACTATTAGGAAGAATTCACCCAATGTTCAATAGTAGTTTATTAAAACCAGCTGTTATATCAATGATAAGACCAATACCAATTGCTCCCCCTAAACCATTAACCATACAGGGTTAGACACATTATGAAATCAAGAAAATCCTCAATTCTAGATTACACTGAGGACAGTTACAATATTTGGTCTTATGGAAGGGTTACCCTATATCAGATGCTACTTGGGTAAAAAGTTGGGATATACATGCAGATAGATTGGTTAACCAGTTTCATGAGGAATTCCCCCACAAACCGAAGGATCCTCATGGAGGGGAGGAGAGTTGTATTTTGTTTCTTATTTTCTTATAGGAGAAGGATATTTCAAGGGGGGGGGGGGTGCCTGTCAGCTATGGAATTCATCACTGCCACACAGTTAAAGAATGTGGGAAGGGTGATGTAAATTGAATAGCTCTTAGTAGACAAAATATATTATTTTGATAGTTCAAGGTTACAGAGTGTGGTGCAGAGAAGAATAGAACTTACTTTGGGATTGGTGCACATTATCTGGTGATGAGGGGAAAATGGTGGGGGTTGTAGCTTGGGATTGTGTGGGGAAGCCGGGAAAAATCAGTTCTGGACTTCCCCACAGTATATGCCAGGTATTGTTCCAATATTAGTTCTTTGAGATGGCGTGTGTCTTGGAGTTACTAGAAGGAATGGATTTCCTCTGGAATGCTGACACTTTATTTGGGAACACAGGATACCGTCTCCAGCTCCATTCTCAGGGGGAGAGAGAGAGAGACTTTTGGCTTCATGCAAGGAAACCAGCAGAAGCAGCAGAATTTATTTTATTTATTTATTTACAAGATTTATATACGCCCCCCCTCTCCCTGCGGGACTTGGGGCGGTGTACAGACATTAAAAAAATACAATAATAACACAATAATTAAAAACAATTAAAAAGATTAAATATCGTGGCTGAATAATAAAAACAAGAAGTCTTTCTCTCCCCCTAAACTTCACCAGAAATGAGTCTTTGTGAGACTTCTTTTGCTGGTACAGCCTCTTGGAGCAGGATGCCTTGCAAGGTCCCAAAGACTCATTTCAAAAGACTTTTGCTGATTTCCTTGAATACAACCAAAAGCAGAAGAAGAAAGAAGCAGCCCAGTGGCCAGGCCAGGCATGTGGAGTGAGTGTTTTTCACAATGCAAGTGACACAAGTCTTGTGTTCCATGGGCCATGTGGGAACCCACGCAGCCTGGATTAATTGTTTTGGGGAGTACTTTTCTCTGCGAACCACCAAAATTTTCTCCAGCTTACTGATTGGTGACCACTGGCATAGGTCAAACAAATATGCAAAAAAAAAAAAAAGTCACATGTAGCCTGAGGGCAAACAGTGGAATGAAAAGGGGGTAATGGTTGCTACTAAAAACATAAGCCAAAAATAAAAATGATTGAGGAAGATGGCAGTAAAAGAGAAAAGCCCATTTTTCTATAAATAATCTATGCAATCAGAGACTTCCCAGGAGATATGATCCATTTCACACAGCCAATGCTGGCTCTGGAAAGGGGGGGGGGGGAACCCTGTTCTGAACATTCTCTGAATATTTACCTTTCCAGCAAATAGTGATCTGTCACCCATCTAAGGGTCACTTAGGTGAGAAGGCAATATAGAAATGTGATTAAATAATTTCTTTATTTCTATACCATATTTTGGAAATACGTTTTCAAAGAATTGATGCTTACATGTATTTCTCTTCTGTATTAATGAAATATGTAATCTGCCTTGTAGTAATTTGCCAGGATTAAAGGTGCAGCAGAACAGAATGGTAATCACTCACTATGATTAGATTGCCATCTTCTGGTTATCAATATCCAAATCTTATTTCTTTAATATACCAAAAGAGAAAGGGGAATTCTGTCTTAGACAAGAGATGAATTATGGGTGGTCAAGAATGATTGTGATGATGCTCCTTGTGAAAATATATTTTTAAAGATAGTTTCTTAAAAGAAGTTTTTTCCTTGTTTTTTATTATCTTTGTATAATCAAAGGGTGATTAGATATGTGTGAGCATCATTGTAATTATTTTCTTCAAGTATTAAGAGTAAATATTTAAAAAGCCTCAGAAGTATATAATCTTCCAAACTATATTCTATCCTTGTTTCTAGAGTAGTTAAAAACACAAACAAAGCAGAACAAATAATGATGATTTTTTGTTGGTAAACATGATGGTGAGATTTACAAATGGGCCAGTACATGACTGAGAGTTTATTTATTTATTTATCTGTTTGTTTGCTTGTTTATTGCATTTATATAGCCACCCATTTTTTCCTGACAACTCTGGGGGTGGCTTCTTCTTTTACTGTATGTCTTAAAATGGATGCATCCAACCTAAGAAAGAGCTGAGAGTGTCCTCAAAATATCTTAAATCATATGTCCCAACTAATCAGTCTTCCCAAATTTGATACTTTAAAAAAACTTCCTTCTTCACTCCTTTTTAGTAAGTCTTTATTGATTAGCCCTTGGGCCATATCAAAGTACAAAGTTCCAGCAACAAATTGTTACTAAGATTTGATAAAAGCAATTCAAAATGAAATTTGATAAAATACTATTTAAAATGAAACTTGATAAAATACAATTTAAAATGGAATCTAGACAAAATACAATTTAAGATAAAATAGTAATAAAATACAATCCAAAATAAAATTGTAATAATGTACAATAATTTAAGATATAGATAAAATGTAATAGCATTATATTTCGGAGTCGCCCTTGCAGTCTACCCCAATCAATCCCACATATGCAGATCTCAACCGAATCATTTTGTTTAAATACTGTGCTACTTTAAATGTTATTTTCAAATTCTGGCCAGACATAAGGTAAATTATTTTGATGTGGGTATCTCAATGGGTCATTCATCTGATATAAAGACCAAGATACCTGTCTCTCATCCTCTTATACAGGCAATAGTCAAATAGGATGTGAGCCAGGTCCTCTACTTCTGCCGCTCCGCAAATGCAGAGTCACTCATTGCATGAAATCTCCTGTATCTAACCATTGTGTCAAGCTGTTCAAATCTCGCTCTCGTGAATATCTCCCTAAGATGTTTTGGGAGTTGTGATTTCAAGTAGCTATCTACTTGGAAAGTACATTTGTATTTACTCAACCATTTCAAGTTACCTACCTTACTAAGGATAGCTATATCAGTCTTGCATCTATATCCTTAATTCTTTGGGCAGCTTTTTTTTTTATTGTTCTCCTGTTACACAAGAAATAGGAAGACCACAGCTTCTTACAAAATTTGTTAGTTTAATGATCCAGGAGATTTGTGATTGTAATTTTATTTGCTCTAGTAGGCATAATTTGGGTAGTCTATCAGTCTCCATTTCATTAACTTTGCACCAGTAGTTATAAGCTCTAATTTTAGATAATGCCTGAATTGTATAAATTCCCAATTCAGCTCTAACTGCTGCAACAGATGTTCTTGGGTCTACACCCAAAATACATCTCAAATGCTGGGACTGTGTTTGTTCTAGGGCTGTAGTTGAGTAAAGACCCCAAATTTCTGCTCCATACAAGAGCATTGTGGTAACCTTACCCTTGATTAATGGGACTAGAGACCCTGGATAACTATGATTTTTTAGTTTGAGCAATAAATTCAAATGGACTTTTGCTCTAAATGTACTCCGTTGATGATGGCAGGCCCAAGATCCAGTCTTGGAAAAAGTTACGCCCAAATATACAAAGGAATTAACTTGTTCAATTGGTTCACCATCCAATTGCCATCTATGTCTCTTATCCTGGCAATAAGAGCTAAATCTTCTTAATAGCCTACATAATCCTACTTGTGTATGATAATAAAATCATATCATCAGCATAAAGCAAGCTGTTACAGTAAGTATTTAAGATCATCGGCATATGTACCATGGTATCCTTCATTAACCCTGGCAAGGCATTGATTAAATAATACTGGGGCCAGGATACACCCTTGCCTGTTAGTCAGGGCCCCGTTAACCCCATACCACACCCTCAAACAGGTACTTGTGTAAAGGTCTTTGGTCTGGGTTCTGTTTTAAGAGATGTCAGTTTATTCCATAGTATGTCTCTATTTACCATATCAAATGCTGCTGTAAGGTCTATGAAAGCAGCAAACAGGGGTCTTCTCTTATAGGCATATTTGGCAATTAGATGATTCAAGACAAAGCAGTTATCAATAGTAGATCTGCCTTGTCTAAAGCCTGCTTGTTCTTCTGTGAGGATGTTGTTTTCCTCTATCCAGATTTCAATTCTGTTCAAAAGGTACCTAGCATATATTTTTGCTACAATGTCAATCAGGCAGATGGGCCTATAATTACTAGGATCCCTTTTTTTCCCTTTTTTATATATCGGGACAACTATTGCCATCTTCCACCCATCTGGTATATGACAGGTGTTATTTATGTGTGCGCAAAGGCCTGCTAATACAGAGCCCCACCAGTTGGGAAATTTCTTAAATAGTTCTGCTGGTAGAAAATCCTCTCCTGGGGCTTTATTGCTCTTTAAACTTTTAATGATGGACTGTATCTCCTTTTCTGAAACTGGTGGCCAAGGGGGGGAAGTTCTAGGGTTCATTAAATCACTGTTTAAAAATAATTTCTTTACCAATTCAGTGGAGGCAAACAAGCACTGATAATTCTCCCAATCCTCTGCAGAGATTGGTATGTCAAACACAAATCTCCATTCCTTCAGGATACCTGCTGCAAAATGCCAAAATAATACTGAATTATGACTTCTGGCAGCCAACTCAAGTTCTGACCAGATTGAAATGGCAAAACGTTTTTTCTTTAATGTTATAGTTTTTTTTTTATATTCCCTTCTTGTGTGCAACATCTTAGCTTGTATATAGGCAGTAGGGTTCCTCTGGGCAAGCCTCATGGCTGCCTTCAATTTCTTTTTCAATTGCTGGCAATCCAAATCAAACCAGAGAGGTCTACCCACTTGGACTCTTTTTGTAGCAGGTTTAGTTGTGAGATGTTTCTTCAGTATGTTACAAATATTGGAGAATGCATTGTAGGCTGGCATCCAGTCAGTAGTTAATGACTGGATTGTTCTAGCTCACTTAATAGCATTCTCTGTTTTATGGCATTCTAATATTGCTTTAGTATCAACCTTTGCCTAAATTAACTTTTTATTATGAGTCACTTCTACCTTTTTAGTAAGCCATCTGTCAGCCATGTTATATGGTCTTAAATCTGAGTGACCTCGCAATGTCACACTTATAGGCTGATGGTAACTATTGTCACTAAGATGTACTATGACTTCCAAAAAGAGGTCAGCATTAGCTCTAGACACAAAAGAAATCCAATACACTACTTGAATTAGTTGAGTGGTGTGTATAAGAGTATATGTAATTCTTATCCTTACCTCCCAAAATTTGGAGATTACCCTTAAAAATTAAGGAGACTAGGAGCAAACCAGAGGCATTACTTTTACAATTTCTCGAGAGCCACTGAGGATGATTTTCAAAGAACTCCCCTGGGATTCCCTTCTTCTGGGCAAGCCCATACAAAGACGGACCCAGTCTAGTGTTCAGATCTCCTAATAAAACCACTATGGACTGAGGATACAGTATTGCTATATCTTCTAGGATAACTTCCAAGCACATCCAATATTCGGAATTATAGTGCTGGGATGTGCTTGGGGGAATATACACATTTACCAATACTAACTCAAACTGGTCATATTCAAATTTGACAGCTAGAAAGTATGGATACTTATCTTCATTATATAATTTCTCTCCCTGCCATTGCAACTCTTGCTTTATAAGAATGCATAGTCCACCAGAGGGTCTCCCTTTGTTCTTTGTTTTTTGAGCTGGGGAGGCCCATCCCTGAAAGCTAGGCAGTTGTATTGGTTCGTCCACTTCGGTTCACCAAATTTCTTGAAGGGCTATTACATCAAATCTAGAGAAAAAGCTCATTAGTCCGCTATCCCTTTCCAGCCCGCTATGTTCCAGGTCACCAACTGTATGGGGTTCTCAGAAGCAAGATGATCTGGCTTGGTTAATTGGCTGGATGATAAAGATGTCAGATGTCAACTTGACATTGGAGCCAGATCAATATCATCTAAGCTTCCCATATAAACACAATTGTTGTGAGGTTCGATATTTCTCCTCATGGGTTGCAGAACTTGTTGTTGCTCCTCTATATCTCGGTTGCCAGTGTGCTCTTGCTCCAAGAATGATTTCTTTCCCAATGGACAGTTACTCTGGTTTAAATCTATAAATATAGATTTATGTCCATATTTAGAGTGGCATAGCTGATGATTCATCTTGTGGAAAGCTGTTATAGAGGCTTCTAAATCAATTGAAAATGGAAGCTGGATTATCTCTTTAGTGTTTGTCAGCTCAGGGGGCACTGTACGATGAAGCCCTTTGTCTTTCAGTTGTTTCTCAGACGTTGGATCAGTCAGTGCAGTTACCCCACAGTCAGCCTGTGTGACAGTAGCTTCTTTTACTGTTAAGGTAGAGGCAGTTTGTTGATTAAATACTGTAGATTGAGTTGTTGTCAATGCCTCTTTTAGGTCATCCAATCTTTGAATGATGTTAACTTGCTCAAGTTTTGACAATGCACTGAATAAGTCAATCAACATTTCCTCTGGCACATTCTCAGCAATTCCTACAGCTGTGGGTAACACAGTTTGTATATTGCTTCTTTGCCTTCTTGAGGTCAGTTCAGTTGCAGCAGCCTCAGGTTTAGCAATGTGAGAGCTGTTGCAATCTAGATTTAAAGCAATAGTTCCCACTTGGTGATGCTAATTTCAGGAGTGGTACACTTTTCCTGAGCAAAAAACCCTTATTGGAAATATTGAGAAGGTGCTCAAAAGGGCTTCATTCTGAAAAGCATGGAGGATATTATGGGTTGCTTGAACAATAGGAGAATTCTCATACATTGCATTCTTGCTGGCAGCCACTCTGCATGTAGTAGATCTATCAGAGCAAGTTCACAACGTAGCAGCTGGCTCAGGGGCAGCCTAATAGCTTTTCTATTACTCCAATGCCCTCTATTTACTCTCTTGTCATAAATTTGCAAGATAACCTGGTTAGTTTGCAGACTGTAGTTATGTTGGTCATCTCTTAGGCCTTTACCCGATTGAGTGTTTTCTCTATATGTGTTCAAATTTTTGGGAGGAAAACAAGATCCTTCGTTAGTTTCATTTTCTGAGTTAGTCATCCCATGTCTATCCATGGTAATCCTCCCAAGTCCTTCTACAGTATTTAAGTGGCTCCTAACAAACATTGCAAAAGATTCTTTCAGGCAATATCAACCTTATTTATAACAATTGACAAAAGATCATATATTGAGTTTACAGTTTGAGCTATAAGCAAACATTGTCCAGAGAGGAAATCTGTCACATTTTCCTTCTTTAAATTTGTTACATCTCCCCCCTGAGAAAAGAAGGCTGCTGCTGGGCTCCAAGAACAGGAGCCACCCTCCAAGAAGGAGGAGGACAGCTCTACACACTGCTTATCTTCCAGTTCAGTTTGTAAGTCCCATTCCAATGAATCACATAAATTAAGTTTGTCTGACAAGGTGTCTATGAATGAGTTACTCACTGGAACAGACTGTCTGTTTGCAATATAATCTTCCATTTTCTGCTGCTTCAAAGGCTTGGATAAACTCTTTGTTGCAGAGTGCTGTCTCTTCCTTCTTGTCCCCATTCAGGTTTATCAAGAAAGCAGCTGAGAAGATCCTTGTTCATGTGATTCCTCCCCTCTGCTCAGAAATAGTAGATTAATCCACTCCTTTTTAGAGATTGTCCACTTATTTAATAGCAGCAGTATAGGATATATCGACTAAATAAGACAGTTATTTAGGATAGGATAGGACAGTATAGGATATATCGACTAAATAAGGATAGGATAGGACAGTATAGGATATATCGACTAAATAAGGATAGGATAGGACAGTATAGGATATATCGACTAAATAAGGATAGGATAGGACAGTATAGGATATATCGACTAAATAAGGATAGGATAGGACAGTATAGGATATATCGACTAAATAAGACAGCTCTACACACTGCTTCAAAGATTTTCACTGAAATCTTGAAAATATGTATTTATTCCATTCCTGTTATTAGGATCAAATATATCCGAGCATTAGCTCTTGCCAAGATTTAGCATTTTCCATTGTATGTGGGATGCCTTCGTATATTCGTCAATAAGTGCACAGAGGTCTTCATGCAATTGCTAAACACATCATTCTTGAATGTTCATTTAGCAGGTGGACGATACACTCAGCAGCATTATCACATAATCTCACTGTTCATGCATTTAGGATGTGTGAGGGACTGTGTATAGGCCACTTGACTACATATTGATAAGGGCAGGCACAGGTAGGGGATAAAATGTGCATTCTAATATTGTAACACAACTTCTGTCCCTCATGTATTTGACTATTATCATGATGCAAGTATAATACTGGCACTATGATATTGCAATGTTCTTTTCATTTTTTCAGCCTCCCCCAACCAAATATTGTCCAGTTATGTTCAATGAGTGGTCTAGAGGTGAAGATACTTGTCTCCCATTCAAAAGGTTGAGCCCTGAATGAAGCAAAGGATTACAGGGATGTAAAAAGAAAAAAATGTTGGGCTTCAACACCTATAATCCCCAACCACAAACCTTTTCCAAGATAAAATCAAGATGTTTGACAATTTAAAACCTCATTGTTTTAAATGGCTTTGAAAATCATTGACAGATATTCAAGGTACAATTATTGTCAATGCTTAACTGTAATGCCATCAATGCAGTGCTGGGATTCAGCCGGTTCTCACCAGTTCGCTAGAACCAGTATCTAATTTTTTGTGCAGTTTGGCAAACCAGTTGAATCCCAACTCACTTGGGAATCGGAGGTGGTGGTAGTTTCGGGATTCCTGATCAGCTCCATAAGCAGGGCTTTGTGCACCCTCAGGAGCCTCTCTGCAAATCTAAGACAGCACCTCTGAGCACCAACGCTAACTCAGGTACTGCACTCCATTGCTTCATTGCTGTTGTCCTCCGGGGGCCCCTTCATTCCCAGCGTCTAGTTTCTGGTTTGGTAAAAAAAATGGGGGCAGCTCAGCCTGATCTCATCACCAGGCTGATGAGGCTGGACTACTGGGAACCATTTCCCACTTGCCTCTCCCTGGGAGGATGCAAGCCTGGTGAGAAAAAGACCATCCTTCTCCTCTGGTCCCTCTTTTTTTAATTAAATTTTTATTTAACATTTATGCAATTAAAAACAAACAATTACACACACACACACACACACACACACACACACACACATACATACATATATACATTTTACAGCACTTATTGAGCAATGATTACATTTGTTTTTTCTTATCATTGACGTGTTTTACCTTATTACAAAAACTCCTTTCTCCTTTTAATGTTTTTAATTCTTTATACACTTGATGATTAGTCTCACGTCTCCCTTATTTTTATTACCTTGTCCAATTATCAGATATTACCTTTTCTTTTAATCAGTCATACCAGATGTTCCACACTTTGTAATAATTGCTGTCTTGATTATTTTTTAATAATTTGGTCAGACTATTCATCTCAGCACACTCGTGTATTTTTTTAATAACCACATTTTCTGGGGGGATGATGGGCAAGTTCCAGTTTTGGGCAAAGCTTATTCTGGCTACTGTTATAATATGAATAACTAAGTATTGATGTTTCTTTTCCATTTTCGGGTCTATCATGCCTAATAAAAAAAATTCTGGTTCAAATTTTAAATTTTGTTTCGTTATGTCTAATATCCAATTTCTAATTTCATCAGAATTTCTGTTCATATGGGCAAGTCCATCACATGTGAAAATATGTTCTTTGGACGTGGGTACACTTCCAGCAATTCAATGGCAAATTGGGGAACATCTTCACCAATCACGCAGGAGGTAAATGCCAAGGTAAACCATTTTATATACGTTTCTTTATGTGAGACTGACTGTTTGGATTTCCATGGCCAGCACTCCCCCTTTTTAATCATACAGAAAGCTGACTTCTTCATGCAACCCCCGTGCTTAGGAAACTCAAGAACCTGCATTGAATATGACTGGCATCATTTTAATGGATCAATGGATTTCAGAGCAATTGAGATTTAGTTGTTGCATCTTTGCTATACACTCCTCAGAACCCTTGGATCCCAGGTGTGTGGGGGCCATGATGGTGTTTTCTGCTCTTGCCGAGGCTGAGATAGCCCTGTGATTTGAATGCTCATTTTATTCTTCTGTCTTTCTACACCAGGAAATGGCTCCAGGAAAAGCTGCTGAAGGAAGTAGTGAGTGACTCTGATATTGAAGGGGTGGGTGATTCTTAAATCTTCATAAGACATAAAACTGATTTATTTATCCTGATTAAGATGGGAGTGAGTCCTGGCTTTATATATTTTCTATGGACTTCCCTGAATGGTGTCAGGAACAAGCCTCTCTCACTGTTGGCCATTTAATCTGATAACTCACACTTCTCACAACTGCTAAGCAGAGAACTACAGTATGAATTCAGCATCTGAATAATCAAAGTCATGAAAAGATGGCACCAAAGGCATCCAGGCCTTGACATCAGGAAAGATTTTAGGTTTCAGAGTCAGGGAGGATATTACAATTGAAAACCCAAATCTCACTCCTGGTAGTCTGAGAAAATTGAGAAAATCTGCACTGTCTTGACCCCGGAAGCTCATGGAGGTTCTCTGTCCCTTAAGCCTCCTTTGAGCTGCAAATTAGTCAATGGAATCAGTTTTACTTTCAGGTTTCCTTGAGAAGGAAAGTCAGGCAAGAGTTTTCCTTTTTCTATTTAGAAAAAAGTATTCTATTTTATTTTTAAAGTGATGTTAATTGTATTGATTTTACAACTGTGTTTTGCCTTTTTAATCAATGAAAGTTATACTGAGTGTTTACAATGGAATTTTAACACCAAAACATAAATTTATATTACACCCATATGTATATTTATATTTATTCTATCAGCAATCTTCTCTTTTTCATTCAATGATATGAATAAAATATTTCATTTAATGTGGATTAGACGTTCTATTCCCAAAAAATTCTTGAGGTATTTTCTTTATTTCTGCACTTTATCCAATTATGTGTCGTCTGGCGGCCCCCAGGAGTAGGGCCTTCTTTGTGGGGGCCCCTGCCCTCTGGAATAGTCTGCCACCTGAGATATGTACCAGCACGGACCTGAGGGCCTTCAGGCGTGTGCTTAAAACCTGGCTCTTAGAGCAGGCTGGCCTGGGCTGACACAAGTTTTAATTGTCTCCTCTTAATTTTAATTTTAATTTTGGGTTTTATATGTCCAGGGGGAGGGTTGGTTTTTTAACTTTAACAGCCTATTATTTAATTGCATTTTAACCTTTGTATGGATTGGGGTAGATTTGGCTGTACACCACCCTGAGTCCTTTGGGAGAAGGGCGGTATATAAATGTCAAAATAAATAAAAAATAAATAAATAAATTAAAGAATTTCTTTCCCCATCTCATCCAATTAAAGAATTCCTGTCTCTGGAGAATATTTCAGTTCTAAATTTGCTGGAATCCAGACAGCAAGATTCCCATTTTTTTTTACTCTTCATGAGAATTATGAAGAGTGGAAGATAGAAGATTATTTAATGGTTTGACAACAAAAAATAGGACAAAACAATATTAATTATATACTGGATATACCATATATGGGTTATCAAAACTATACTAAAGGATAACATGAGATAGCAAGCTGGCCAGAAAATTGCCAACCTCTCTACTTTTTCCCCTTTTCTTTAAGCTATTTTGCTAGTGTCAATGCAGCAAAGCTGCTTATAAAAGATTCACTGTGAAAAAGCTCTGAGTGTGGGGAGTGAGAAAAGAAGGCATGTTGAAATAAAACAGTCTGAAGCCAATCTTTCACTAGCAGTATCCACAAAGAGTAATATGGTATTAGGACTAGTAGGAGTAACTATGGAGAAGAGTAGGTAATGAGTAACAATATGTGAGTATGCAATTACTTGTGTGTGTGTTCATCTGTATTGTCGGGTTTTTGTTTTTGTGTGTGACTGGAGCTCACTAAATTGGGTGTAGTTAAAAGAACCCATGTTACGGAGGTTGAAGCTAAACACCCAGATTCCCTTCCCATCATTTTAGGGGATTTCAATCAAGCAAATTTAAGGAAAGAGCTCCCAAAATATTTCCAGCATGTAAACTGTCCCACCAGAAGCAAAAATACTTTAGACTACTGCTACACAACAGTAAAAGATGCTTATAGGACTTTAGCACGAGCAGTTGTGGGGCACTCTGATCACTCAGAAAGCTCAAAGTGCCCAAGGAGCTGCTGATCCAGTTCTACAGAGGAATTATTGAGTCTATCATCTACACCTCTATAACTGTCTGGTTCGGTTCTGCAACCCAACAGGACAGACACAGACTTCAGAGGATAATTAGGACTGCAGAAAAAACAATTACTACCCACCTGCCTTTAATCGAGGACCTGTATATTGCACGAGTCAAAAGAGGGCTGTGAAAATATTTACAGACCCCTCACATCCTGGACATAAACAATGCTATAGAGCACTGCACACCAAAACAATTAGACACAAGAACAGTTTTTTCCCTAAAGCCATCACTCTGCTAAACAAATAATTCCCTCAACACTGTTCAACTATTTACAAAGTGTACACTACTATTACTGTTAATCTTCTCATCACTCCTTATCATCTATCCCCTCCCACTTGTGACTGTAACTTTGTTGCTTGTATCCTCACGATTTATATTGATTGTTTCCTAGTATGATTTGATGTTGATTGTACCCTATGACTATCATTAAGTGTTGTATGTTATGATTCTTGATTCTTAATAAATATTCCTCTTCTTTATATATATACTGAGAGTATTTACACCAAGACAAATTCCTTGTGTGTCAATCACACTTGGCCAATAAAGTATTCTATTCTATTCTATTCTGCTAGATCCCATGCAGTTTGCATACCGAGCAAACAGATCGACAGATGATGCTGTTTATATGGCTCTGCACTACATCCTACAACACCTTGAATCTCTAAAGACCTACCAAAGGTCCTCTTTGTAGAGTTCAGTTCAGCATTCAATACCATCATTCCAGGCATTCTTCTAACTAAATTCAGCAGCTAGTGGTACCTGAACACACTTATAAGTGGATCATAAGCTTTCTAACAGACAGGAAGCAGCAGGTGAAGTTAGGCAGAATCACATCTGATACCTGTACAATTAGCACAGGGCCCCTCCAAAGCTCTGTGCTTTCTCCATTTCTCTTCTCCCTAAATACCAATGACTGCATTTCAAACAATCCATCTGTTAAAATATTGAAGTTTGCAGATGACATAACAGTGATTGTCTCATTCAAGACAATGACAAATCCGCAGACAAAAGAAATAGAAAATTAAAAAGTTTAGTCTTTCCAAAGCTTGCTTCCACTGGAAACAGGAACCAGATCCACAAATCCCTGCACACACGAATGATGTGTCCAGCCTCACTCACATGTCCATACAGCAGACTCAGTAGTCAACAGTACTTGTAATGGTCCTTCCCAGATAGGCCTCAGCTTCCCAAAAGCTCTCCGCTGCTTTATCAGGACCCAGTCTCCACTCTTAAAACCATGCACTCAGAAATCAAACGGTGGTGTTTCCGCCAAATGTCCTCTAGACCTTAAAAGAGAAAAACATTGGGACAGTCCCTGTATATCTTTTCTAAACAAAATAAAATATCTTCAAGTACAATTCTAGACATACCCACACTTCCAGTATAAAGTATGCCAAACATCATTTCATACAGTGAAATTTCAACATCTTTTTTCAAACAAGTACACACTCACAATAGAGCTAGAGGTAAACATTTCATCCAGGGTATATGAACATTACTTTCTTTAATATATTGTTTTATAGTTCTCATTCTTCACCCCACCTGAGGAAAAAACCCAACAGGTCTATTGCCAATCCATTTCCAATTCCTTCCTATACCCCTTTTACCACATGAAAAATAAAATGTGTACCTCTATCATATAAATGCACTATCAATGCATATCTATCTATCTATCTATCTATCTATCTATCTATCTATCTATCTATCTATCTATCTATCCATCCATCCATCCATATATATATATATCTGTTCCAATATTAACTTCACAGTCATTTGTGCATTCGCTGTCGCACACAGAACAGCTTCCAGCCATTCAGTCAAATGATCAATAATCACCAACAGATATTTCAAAGTACTCACTGCTGACAGTACAATAGAAGCAACTCACATTCTTTAATATGGCCAAATAGCCAAATCTCTTCCTCCTATCAGGAGTATACACATTCATACAATATATACATGTCTTACTCACTTGCATAACTATCGTGTACATACTTCTATAAATATATTTTCTCTTCACAAAAGCCACAGATATGTGGGTTCCCTAATAAGTACCCTCATGTACCTTCTCTATTATATCTCTCACAATAGGCTTATTAACTATATGTAAACTTTATATTTCACATCTCTAACGTCATCTGTTTCTCTTCTTCATCAAGGAAACCTGGTTTGACATCCCATTCCAAAACAGGAACTAAAACCATCATCGGTATTTCTCTCATACATGCATCTATATATACATACATAAGCTTCATCTGCTAATCTATTTCCCAAAATCCCTTTGGAAAACTTCTCTCAGCCAATTATTCTATAACTTCAGCCGCTGCATACCCACTTCATTTTCTAGTAGCTTCAAAGCTTGCACCAAAGCAAACACTTCACACACTTAAGCAAAATACTCAACAGAAAAGCATTCTTTACTTCAAGATCTATCAATAAACGAATTAATATCTCCCTCTATTGGGCTATCTTCCAAATCCTCTCTCACTTTTGTCAATAAATCTAGAACTCCAATACAATCATGTATAGTTCTATATCTTCCATTCCTGTCTCTCACTCAAAAGGAATTCAACTAAATTTAAATTCCTGTCAGTTGAAAAAAAATTCTCCTTAACAATAAAATTGCTGTAAAAATCTAACATATGTAAGCCACATGTTTTCTGCATTAAAACACTAAAACTACTAAAGAACTATTAAATCCATCAATTGTCAACCAAAAACAGAACTATAAGTTTCTGCTTCCCAGCTCACACCTTCACAGAACAAACACCTTCAGCTACACCTGTTCCACTGCTACAAACAAATGGAAAGGTTTCCTTAAACTCAGACAAAAAGTCAACACAAGGGCTCTCTTAGTTCTCAGCATAGATTATCTAACTATCCTCTCAATCCTCTCTCTGGATTGATTCTCTATACCTAATCAAATGTCCTAAATCAAACTCCACAGATTACAATTCTTTCCTTAAAACTCTTAGGCCCTACTGTCCTAAGAAATCCAACAAAGCATTTATACACCTTTCTCAGGATCTCTCTTCTTCTTACCTAAGACCAACAGATGATTTACATATTGTAACATCTTTATACTCACAGGCAGTTCAAAACCCCCAAGGACCTGCTCTAAGCTTGTCCAAACAAACTAGGGCTTTCTAAGAACCCCTCTCTGGTAAAACACTCCATTGATACTGTCAAGTTCAATGTGTATCTGGATCAATCCTCACTACTGGGCAAGTCCAAGCGTCTTTCAAATCTATCATATTGTAACACCTTTATACTCACAGGCGGTTCAAACTTTCTGTGGCCTCTGTCACAAGCTACAATTTCATTAACGCTTAGTATTCTGGTGTCTCTCTGAAGAAAAAAATAAAAAATAAACACTTATTCAAACTAACTATAATTCTGTTCAAAAATTCAGCTGAAGATTCATCTCTAAACTGACCCATCTTAAAAAAAAACTCTAACCAGATTCCGTCCTCTTGGCACATCAGTTGTTAATACCTTATACTAAACTGCCCTGACTATTCCAGCCATATCACCAAGTATTTCCTGCAGTAGACTATACTAGTAGAGTATAGTATCTATATCCCTTCTGAAATAAACAAATAATCCAAAATATGCTTTAACTCCACAAAAGTATAAATGCTTAAACGAGGAACAAACTCCTTACCGGAACACTTTTCAATCTCAGCATTGACAACTTATAATTCCTCAAAACAGAGGAAGTAAATAACACATCTGGCATTTCACACTACAAATAAAATTTCTTTACCGTAAATTTCATAACTATTCCAAACATAAAACCCTCACAACTCTCTCTCGCAAAGTTAGCTCACATATTCCTTAAGAAAACCTCTTACTAAGAAGGGAAAAGACCCTTCCACATACTATCACAGATCAACATAAATCACCTGGGCATCTAACCTCTTTAACTCTTCAACACAGCATTAAAAGAGACAATACAAAGATTCAACAGTTAATTGTTTAACACAGCTTTGAAGGCATTCAAACCAATACACATTTCAATACACTCCAAATTTTAAACTGTTTCATACATATTTCAGCCATTCCAGTCATACAAAGTACAATCTGTATCAAAGGAATAATACTTAAATATCAGCAGCCAAAAGCTGAACCAGCTCTCCAAAAGAGAACTCTGGAACTTTACAAACATCTTGTTCTCGTTATAACCCCCCTTAACACAAAATATGACAAGGAGAAAAGAGACAAGAAAAAAAATAACAGTTTAAACTCTCATACACACGTCAAACAGAAATCATTTTCAGACCCATCTAAACAATCCCATTCCAATTTAGGAAATGTTGCAACACAAGTTGAAAAGTTACTAATTAAAATTCAGCTCACCTGAGACACATGGTGCACCAAACTTCGACCATTCTAAGCACTACAACCAGATTATCAGTCAAGATTTTAAGAGCAATTTCCCCTCCCTTGGACAGAAGACCCAGTAACTGCCTTCACAAATCCAGCGGAGAGGCGCCATTGCAGTCCTGAAAAATCATCCGTCCAAAGGAAGAAAAAAACGTCTAACTCTGACTGGCTCTCGCCAAAATTGTTATAAGCATTCAAAAATGAAAACAACAGACTTTTCATAATCTGAGTTATAGGATACTTTATTAGGGAAAATACTGCAGTATTGGACTCAGTTCACTCTAGAAAAGAAAAATTTCTAAGAGGAAGGAGACGCCCTCCTTTCAGTGAATACACATAGTTACATAATACTTCCTTTTTCCATATATGGACATTATACAACCTTCCATGGAAAACTTCCAATATTTTCAGATTTCCTGTTTTTCACATTCCAGAAAAATTATAAGGAAACATTAATATTCCTTAAGGTGACATTTGTAATGTCAGAGTGCCCCAGTACAAATATCCTCTAACATATGCCAATAAATTGTCTCACAAAACACATTTCATAACTGTTCCGAGCTTTAAAAGGTCAAACTGCGAGCACAAAATGGCTTCAGTTTGGTTCTTTATATTCTCAAGTATAATAACCAAATTTCACTCATAACAAAGTATCCCATACTTTGTAGTATTCTGTTTTGTTTTTGTCTTTTATTTCCAAAGTTAATTTATCCATCTCAGCACAAGTTCAAATATTTTTAATACGTCATCTTTATCAGGAATTTCTTTATCTTTCCACTTTTGAGCAAAAGCTAACCTGCTGCGGTGATTACATGTATTATTAAGTAGATCACCTCTTTTTTGTATTTTTCTGTTATGATTCCGAGTAAGAAAATTTCCAGTTTTATGTTCCACTTTTTGCCCTGTCATCTCCTCAAGCCACTTCTGAATTCTATGCCAAAACTCTTGGATTTCTCTACATTTCCACTATACATAATAATATGATCCCTATTCTTGGGTACATTTCCAACAGATGGGTGATATACATTTTGGCCAATTTTGCTGGAGGAAGATGCCACCTATAAAACATTTTATATAGGTTTTCCTTATATGTGGCCACTGTCATTTTTTTATTTCTCTCCCATAAGGTTTGCCATTTATCCAATTTAATACCATATCCAAAATTTTTAGCCCATGCCAATATTGTTTCTTGTACCTGCTCTTCCTCCAGTTTATAATCCAGTAAGAATCTATAATTTTTTCTTATCAATTTATCCTGTGATCCAAGTAGTATTTCATCTAGTGTCATAGACTATCTACTGATCGCCCATTCTCTCTAATCTTTCTCATACTTTGATTGAATTTGTAGATAGGCCCACCATTCCAATTCCACCCCTTGTTCTTTTAATTCTTGTCTTGATTTCAATTCTCCTATCTCATTTGTAATGTCTTTATATGTAATAGCTTTCCCTTGACTAAAAAAAATGTGGGTGTACTAAGGCTTCATGAGTAGATAGCCAAAGTCGGGTTTCTATGTATATTTGTTGTTTGGTTTTGTTCCATATCAAAAATAACACCTGTCTAATCTTTTTTTCGGTATTTTTTATTTTTTTAAACAACAAACATAAACAAATATTAACATAAAACAACAAATAAAACCTTCTTTCAATTGTACAGTGTGTCGGTTGGTATATATTTCTTGTGCATAATGTCTATAATCTTTTCCTCTTAGATTTAGGTTTACATTCAAATTATATTAATCAACTTTCCATGTCATATTATATTATTATTACATCATCATTAGACTAATTTCAAATCCACATTAACCTTTTAGAGCAAATCTCAGTTCTTACTGATTTTAATTCATATTATAATCCATTCCATAATAATCAATTATAACATATCATTACTATTGTATTATATTGTATTTACTATTGTATTATATTTATATTATATTATAGTTCATTTTCCTATTTTTCTATCTAGCCATTGATAAAATAAATCTCATATTTTATAGTATTCTTTTTCTTCTTGCTCTCTAATTGCTAATGTTAATCTCTGCAGATTCCATTATTTTCTTAATCACCTCCTCCTCTATTGGAATTTTTTCATTTTTCCAATTTTGAGCAATACAATTCTAGCTGCAGTTAAAACATTAATAGTCAAATATGTCAATTCTCTGTTGAATCCTTCAGGTAAGATCCCCAATAAAAATATCTCTGGTTTCAAATCTATATGCTGTCTTGTCATTTTTTCCCAGCCATGTGTGAATTTTAATCCAGTATCTTTTAGCTTCTACACAGGTTCATCACATATATTGTACTTATATTGTACACATACATTGTAGGGGGCGTGCATAAGTGCACCAACGTGCCTACCATCCCTGTCCTATTGTTTCTTTTATATTTTACTTTTCTTATATGTATCCATGTATTCATAACTATGTTTTACTTATACCTATTATCTTGTAAGCAATTGATAAATAAAATAAATAAATAAATATGATAATATGATCCAGGTATCTGATGACATTTCCAAAATTTCACCGATTTGTCCTTGAACATCCTTGCTATTCTTGCTGGGGGTAGATGCCACCTGTAAAACATCTTATACAAATTCTCTTTATATGCTGTCAACATTGTTAATTTATAATTACAAGTCCATAGTTTCTGCCATTTTTCTAAATCTATCCCATATCTGAAATTTCCCCCCCAAGCAATCATTGTTTCTTTAACTTGTTTTTCTTCTAATTTCACTCCAAGTAAATAGCCATATAATTTTTAAATCATCCTCTCCTCAGTATCTGTTAAAATTTTATCTATTTCAGTAAGTTCTTTGTAAAACTCTTCTGTCTTACTGTCTATCATATCTAGAATGTATTTGTACATATGAATACCAATTCATCTTTATTTCTTGTTCATCTAATTATTGTTTTGTTTTGAGTTCATCCTTTTAAAATTTCACTATATCTAATTATGTGTTCCATTTTAAAAATAATTGGATATGTGAATGCCTCTATAGTTGATAACCAGACTGGTATTTTCATATAATATAATTTCATATATTTCATATAATTATTTTCTCCCATGTTGACAATAAAGCATCCTGAATATAATGTCTCCTAAAATACCCATGTACTTCGTTTTCCTTATACCATAAAAATGCATGCTACCCCAATTGTAAATCATGATCTTTCAGTGTCAACAATCTAGTATTTCTCAAAATGATCCATTCTTTCACCCACTTCAATGTAACTGCCTGGTAGTATAATTCCCAATTGGGTAGCCCAAAACCTCCTCTCATTCTAGCATCCTGTAGGAGTTTAAGTTTAATTCTTCTTTCCCTGACATACATATTTCAACATTATTTTATTTAAGTCCTCAAAATATTCTTTCCCTAATTTGATTGGAATCATCTGAAACAATATAATATCCTTGATGATATGTTCATTTTGATTGTAGATATTCTCCTTATTAGAGATAATTGTAAATTTCCCAATTTTTTCAAATCTGTTGCAATCTTATTGTTTTAATTTATAATAATTATTCTCCTTTAATGTTCTGCATCTTGCTGTTAACTGTATTCCCAAATATTTTACTTTGTTTGTGATCTAAATATTCAATCTATCTGTCAATTATTTCCTTTGTTTTTCCGTCATATTCTTGACTAAAATCTTAGTTTTATCTTTATTTATTTTTATATCCTGCTACCTGTCCATATTCTTTGATCTTTTCTATCAATTTAGATGCTGTTTCCAATGGTTCTTCCAATATGAAGACCAGCTCATCTGCAAATGCTTGTAATTTATATTCCACCTTTTTTATTTTCATTCCCTTTATTTCTCTATTTTCCCTAGTATTTCTATTTAATACTTCCAAGGTCAAAACAAATAACAGTGGTGACAGAGGACATGCTTGTCTGGTTCCTTTTTTAATATTAATATTGTCTTTCAAATCTCCATTTATCATTACTTTTTCAGATTATTTATGGTATATTGTCTCAATTGCCTTAATCTTTCTCCAAAGCCCATATCTTCCATTTGCAATAACATAAATTGCCAATTTACATTGTCAAAGGCTTTTTGCACATCTAAAAATACCAAGGCCATTTGCTTCTCTGGGTATGTTTCATAATATTCCAATGTATTCAAAATTATTCTCATTTTGTCTTTTATTTGTCTCTTAGGCAGAAATACATTTTGATCAGAATGTACAAGGTAATTCAGATATCTTTTAAGTCTTTCTGCCATTATTGAGACAAATATTTTGTAGTCTGCATTCAGTGGGGATATAGGTCTATAGTTTTTTATTTGCTTAAGTCAGTATCCTCTTTTGGTATAAAAGTAATATAAGCCTCTGTCCATGAATTAAATATTTTGATTTTTGTCAAAACCTCATTCATTACTTCAAGCATTGCTATATTTAAAAGTTCTTGCATGGTCTTATAAAACTCTGCTGGTAGTCCATCTGGGCCCAGAGCCTTTCCAATATTTTGTCTGTTTATTGTCTCTGTTAATCCCATCATTGTTATTTTCCCTTCCAGCATTATCTTAGTGTCCTCAGGTATTTGGGGTAATTCTGCTTTTTGCAAGTATTGTTTAACCTTTTCTTCTTTGATATTCTCTTGATCATATAATTTCTCATAGTACTTCTGTATTATTTCTTTTTTTTCTTCAGTTCCATTACAAACTATACCATGCTCATCTATTAATTGTATTATCTTTTTCGTTTCTCTCTCCTTTTTCAATTTATATGCCAGCCATCTGCCTGGTTTGTTTGCATTTTTGAAGAAGTTCTGTTTAGCTCTCCTGATTTTTTGTGCTAGTTCCTCTTTTTCCATCAATCCCATTTTATGTTTAACTATTTCATTTGACTTTTCATATCCTTCTTTTGTAGATATTTTTGTAGTTCTTTCTTCAGTTTCTTGTAGTCATCCTCTAATGTTTGTTGTGTTTGTCTTTTTTTAATGTTCCTTTTTCTCATGTAATTTATAATCAGGCCTCTAGTGTAGGCCTTCATGGTATCCCATACATTTTGTAATGAAGTTTCCTCTTTTTATTTTGTTTAAAGAAAAAAACATTTATTTTTCCATATTTTGTATAAATTCTTTTTCCTTCAAAATTAAATTGTTTACAGTCCATCTAGATCTTTTATTTTGTCCCTGCCATTTGACCCATATTGGGTTATGGTCCACCCAGTACTTGTTTCTATATTTACTTCTTGTATATTGGAGATTAATTCCATTGACATCCAAATCATATGTATTCTTAACTATGATAAATGTCTATTAGAGTAAAATGTATGTTGTCTATTCTTAGTATTCATTTCTCTCCAAATGTCTCAAATGCTTAATTCCTCTACCATCTTGAAGAAGGATTTCAGAAATGTCTTTCTATTTTGTTATTAACTTTCTGTGTTTTATAGTCCAACTTTATGTCCACTATCGCATTAAAGTCTCCCAAAATACATATATTATCATACTCCAATTCTATTATTTTCTTATGTAATTTTTTATAAAGTTCTTCTTCCTTCTTGTTTGGTGCATAAATTGCTACTAAAAGCATCTTTAGATTATTATCAATTATTTCCACCATCAATATTCTTCCTTCTTTGTCTGTAAAAATTAATTTAGCTTAGATTGTATTCTTAATATATGGAGTTACTCCTCTTTTATTTTGTTGTGCCAATGAGGTGTATAGATTCCCAATTCTGGGATAATTCAGTACTTGGACATGTTGTTTTTTAATATGAACTTCTTGCAGGCAGATTATATCTAATTTTAATTTTTCTAGTTTAAGAAATGTTTTTTTTTCCTTTTGATGGCTGAATTCAGTCCATTTATATTTATTGTAATCACTTTCTTTTCTTCTATTATTTATACTTTATATGTAAGGTTTATTGCTCTCATTGTTCTTTGCTCTCTTGCTTCTGTTAGTTCCACCCTTCCTCCTACTGCTCCCTCGTCTTGTACTTTTCATCTCTTTTTTCTTTATCTCTTACTTCAACCATCTCCTCTTGGAGTTTAACTATTTCCTCATCTCATATTCTCTTCTTTTCTTTTCCTCTTAAATATTCATCATAAAATAATTCTGCTTTTTCTATTGAATCCAATCTATGCCTTTGGTCTTGCCAAGTAAATATTAAATCTTCCGGAATCATTCCCTTCTTAATTAAACTTTTCATAAAGAATTGATATTCTCTTATCAAATCTCCCACTTTTCTTGGTACTTGTTTTAGGACTCTAATCTCCTTTCCTTTATATTTCAATGGGTCATCCCTTGCACTCTGTAATATTTGTGTTTTGATTGCTTTCTTAGTAAATCTTACATGGATTTCTCTAGGTAATTTGTTTCTCATTGCATATCTTGTATACACTCAGAACACTTCATCTATTCCATCCCTCATTTTCTCTTTGGATAACTTCAAAGCTCCTGCCAGCACTTCTATCATTATTTCTGCAAGGATTTAATAACAGTTAATCAGAGTTGGAAGAGATCTTGTAGGTCATCTAGTCCAACCCCCCACCCAAATGGGAGACCCTATACCATTTCTGACAAATGGCAGTCCAATCTCTTCTTGAAAGTCTCAAGTGATGGCACTCCCTCAACTTCTCCCTTTTCTTCCTCGATACTTTGAAATCTGAAATAGAAATCTGCCCATATCCCAGGCCAGCATTCCACTTCCCTTGTCTTATTCAATGATTGTCAGCCTGCTATCAATTTCTCCATTTTAGAAATCTGTCTGATCTCATTTTTCTTCTATCTCTTGACATCTTTCTTCATTCTTCATTCTTCATCATCATTTGTTGTATGTTCTCTAGTTTCTCCTCTGTTTTCTCTGTTCTCTCCTCTATTCTTTCCATTCGTTTCCCTTGTTTATATATTGCTTGAGGTTGTAATGTAACCTCCTTTTCCTTCTCCTTCTCCTTCTCTCTTTCTCTTTATCCTGCTGTAACATAGTATGAATTGACCACTGATCACTGATAGGAGAGGAGGAGATAGGGATTAATGAACCTGTAGCAGTTGCCTTCCTCATCTCTAATTAGCTGCAATCCTAGTCAATACGTATCTGCTTACAATGCCAGGAACAATTTTCTTCAGGTTCTTCTTTACCTTAATCCAATTACAAAGAGGGGGGCAAGAAACCAGGAGAACAAAAAGCCAATAAAAAAGGAGACTGAGATGTAAAAATGTGAAGAAAAAGGAAAGAAAAAAAAGAAATATAAAAACGCTACATTTAAAAATAGTATGTATAAGAAAGCAAGGAAAAATAGTAAAGTAAATCTACCAGTGGTCTTTAGGGGAAAAAAGAAAAAAACCAAAAACTTTTAAAAAAAATATTCCAACAATGAGGCTAAGACCAAAAAAATAAAACAAAAAAAAAGAAAAAAGGAAGCCAAGAATGGCTACTAACCAGCAGAAAAAAATCAGTTGTAATTTAAAAATAAGTCACAAAGTAAATTACAGGCACCATATACTGTCCAAGGCACAGTATCAAAATTTCAAAAAGTTTCAACAATATATAATCATAGCAATCTTGTCTCTTTCAATTTCAGTCTCCAGCTGTTAGATTATTTTGCAAGAGAAGCACCTGCATAAATATTTATTCAGTGCTCTATGCTTTATCTTAATGCAATCAGCCTGTGACTAGGAAAACATTCCCAGCAATTTATCTTCAACTCCTTAAAAAAACATTTTTTTATTTTTAAAGCCTCCAGGTGGCAGTATTTTTAAGTTACTTGGTTGTCAGTACTTTGTTAGACTGTAACAAACTTCAAAAAAAAAAGTCTAAGAAGTTTCTAAACAAAAAATTCTCTTTAAGGAGAAAAAAGAAAGCCAACAAGAAGTAGAGAAAAAGTCTTTCTTAAAAGTTAATTCTAAAAATTGTCTTACTTTAGTAAAGTCCAGTCCAATTAAAAGTTAAGCCCTTGTTAAAATTCAACCAAATAACTCCAATTAGTTTGACAACAGGCACAATTTTGCCGCTTGTTTCCTCTTCTGTCTTCTATTTTCAAAAATCTTTTTCCCACTTAGGGTGTTCTCTTATTTCTTGTTAAAAAAAAAAGTTAAAATTTCACTCAGAGTTGACACACTTTTTTTCTTCTTCTTCTGTTTCGGAGCTGTCCCAATCTTTAAGCAGCTTCAATGGCTACTTTCCTCCACAGCTGAATTGGAGAGCTTTTCCTGGATCAACCAGGGACTTTGCAGTGTCCTTGGGATCAACAGGATATGCTCTTCTTGATCACCATCTCTATAGGACAGTTTAGGTACAGATGGACTGTCCAGCTGCAGGGATATTGACGCGGGTCCTGGAACCCCAAGATCGTTTGTCATATCATCATACCTATCACACCTGTCTAATCTTATGTCATTGAAAATATTTGCGGGCCTCATATCTGCCATAACATAGAAAGTCATGCCAGCCTAGTTGTAGGTTATGTCCTTCTAGCATTAATAATCTTCTGCTTTTTAGGATTATCCAATCCTTTACCCAACTAAGTGTTTCTGCCTAATAGTATGTTTCCCAATCTGGTAAACCAAAACCACCTTTTTCTTTGGCATCTTGTAACAGTTTTAGTTTAATCCTGGGTTTTTCCTTTTGCCATATAAAATGTGATGTTATTTTATTCAAATTAACAAAGAATTTTTTGTCTAGTTTTACAAGTACAGTTTGAAAGAGGAAAAGTAATTTGGGGACGATGTTCATCTATTACAGCTATTCTACCCATAAAGGATAACCTTAAATTTCCCAACTTTTCCAGATCTGCTATATGTTTTATTAACATGGTATAGTTGTCCTCCTTAATTGTTGTACATCTTGCCAATATTTGGATCCCAAAATATTTTATTTTGTTAACTATCTGGATGTCAGTATTTCTTTTTGTTTATTCATCATATTTGGTAATTATTTTAGTCTTCTCTTTGTTAATTTTCAGCCCTGCAGCCTCTCTGTATTCTTCTAATAGTTCTATGAGTTTTAGCCCCAATTGTTTTGGTCCTTCCAGGATAAAGATCATCTGCAAAGGCTTGTAACTTAAATGTTTCTTTCTTAAATTTAAGTCCTTTTGTTACTGTTTCTTTTCTGATTATCCTTGTTAGTACTTCTAGCATTAGTATAAACCACAGTGGGGATAATGGGCAGCCTTCCCTCATAGCTTTTTGAATTTTAAAGTTTTTTGTCATTTCCCCATTCATTATTATTTTGGCTTCTTGCTTGTTATATATCGCCAATATTATATTTACAAAATTTTGACCAAAATTCATATGTTTTAGTTGTTGCAGAATAAAGCCCCATTTAACGTTGTCAAATGCCTTTTGTGCATCCAAAAACAATAATGCCACTTGTTCCCCACTATGTTCTTCATAGAATTCCAAGGTGTTTAGGATTACTCTTATGTTTAAGTTGTCTTTTTGAAAGAAAACCTTTTGGTCAGTGAATATGAAATCATTTTTAAAAAATTAAGTTGATCAGCTATTATTGATGCAAAAATCTTATAATCTGTATTTAAAAGAGATATTGATCTATAATTTTTAATTAGTGTTTGTCTGTATTTTCTTTAGGAATAATTGTAATGTTTGCTTCTCTCCATATTTGTGGTATTTTGGCCTCTTCTAGGACTGCATTAAATACTTTAAGTAACATATTTCCTAAGATTTCTTGATGATCTTTATACAGTTTTTCTGGAAGTCCATCTGGTCCTGGAGCTTTGTTATTTTTTTTTTATTTAGATTAGATTCAACTTTTTTGTCATTGCCATGGATACAGGCAACGAAATACAGTTAGCATCCAATCAGAAGTGCAAAACAACAGTAAAATATAAATATATGTATGCAAATATGCAAGGCATCTATGAATATATCATTGGAAAACACAACAAAATGTACATGAGCACACAAGGATAAGTGTGACTGCACATATATGAACATATACAACTGTACAAAATGTGTATGGATACATTGAATATAAATACAAATGCACAAAGAATTATACAAAATACAGTACATCATATATTATCAAAGGAAGCATCAGCATATGTGTGGGGAGAAATGAACTGAGGAATTCAGCAAGGAAACCGCTGTGTGGTAAAAACTGTTCCCTAGCCTGCTGGTCTTAGACTGTAGGCACCTAAACCTTCCCCCAGATGGAAAAAGAGTAAACAGTTTGTGGGCTGGAAGGAAGGGATGCTTAATGATACTGTGGGCTTTACACAGACATCGTTTCCTCTGAATGTCCACAATGGCAGGAAGTGTAATCCCTACACCTCTGTAATGTCTTTTTTTCTTTTATAGTGCAATTTCCATACCAATCAGAGATACAGCTAATTAAGATGCTCTTGACTGTGCAGCAGTAGAAATTAGTCAGAATAGCTGAGGAGTGGTGATTCTTCCTCAGTAATCTCAGGAAGAAGAAGCGCTGGTGAGCTTTCTTAATCAGACTAGTAGTGTTACTCTGCCAGGACAAATCCTCAGAGAGGTGGATCCCCAGGAACTTGAAGCTCGTAACACGTTTATTTATTGCCCCAATTACTTCAGATAGTCTTATCTCTTCATTTAACATATTTTTTGTTTCTTCCATTAGTTTCGGTAATACTGCTTTCTTTAAACATTGTACTATTTTTTCTTCTATAATGTGGCAATCTTCATTATATAATTTCTCATAAAACCCTGGATAATATTTTTTTTCCTCCTCCTGATGGTATATCTTCATTTGTAATTTGGTGGTCCAGCTTTTTTCTCTCAGCTTCCTCAGTTTATAAGCTAACCACTGTCCCAATTTATTAGCATTCTCAGAGAAGTTTTGTTTTGTCTTTTTTAGTTGTCATGCTAATTCTTCTTTTACAGGTAAGTTTATTTTGTGTTTAATTAGATCTATTTGTTTTTTTAGATTTCTTTTTTGTGGTTCTTCCTGGAGTTTTGTTTCAATCTTTTATATTCTCCCTCTAGGGTTCTCTGTCATGGTTTTTTTCCTTTTTTTTTTTTTTTGCCATGTATGTTATGGCTACCCCTCTCATGTAAGCTTTTGCTGTGTCCCAGAGAATTTCTAAGGATATATCTTCTTGTTTTCTTTGAAAAAGGACCCCAATTCTTTTTCCATTTTAGATCTAAAGTCATCTTCTTTTAAAATTGATCTTTGCAAAGTCCATCTTGGGGTTTTATTTCATCCTTTCCAGCTAAATCTAATATGATTTAATATGATATGATATTTAATATGATATGAGAGCTCACTGTAACAGCATTGCCAAAAAGGCATTAAGAATTGTAAATCTAATCTTACGAAGCATCTAGCAATTCTATTGAATTGCTAATTAGGGCAAACAAACCTTTGCTAGACCAATACTCAAATACAGATCATCTGTCTGGGTCCACACTGTATATCAGACATTAATACAATTGAGTAAGTTCAGAAGTATTTCATGAGAAGAGCACTACTCTCCTCTGCTCGCAACAGAATACTCTATATCACCAGACTTGAAATATTGGGCTTGAACTATGCTCCCTATGGTTGGACTTAAATGTAGTACACAAAATTATCTGCTACAATGTCCTACCAGTCAATGACTACTTCAGCTTTAACTGCAACAATACAAGAGTACACAACAGATACAAACTCAATGTTAACCGCTCCAAACTTGATTGCAGAAAGTATGACTTCAGCAACAGAATGGCCAATGCCTGGAATGCACTACCTGACTCTGTAGTTACATCCTCAAGTCCCCATTCCTTTAACCTCAAACTATCCACTATTGACCTCACCCCATTCCTAAGAGGTCTGTAAGGGATATGCATAAGTGCACCATTGTGCCTCCATCCCTGTTCTATTGTCCCCATTTAATTGTACCTATTTTCTGTATTCTTACTCATGTTTATACTTATCCCTATTATTTTGTAACCGATTGACAAATCAAATAAATACATAAAATAAATAAATAAATGATTGTGGTCTGCCCATAAATTCATTTCTATTTCTACCTCTTTTACTTCTGAGTTAATTATCTTTGACATCCATACCATGTCGATTCTTGACCACGATTGGTCCTATTTGAGTAGAAGGCATGTTACTTTTTCTCTTGTTTTTTTCCCTCCATATGTCTTGAATGTTTAGATTTTTGACCATTTTAAAGAAAGTTTTGGATAGTGTTCTTCTTTTCCCTATTCTTGTGTTATTACTTTGTAATCTAATGTTTTATCTATGATTCTATTAAAATTACCTAGAATATAGATTTCATCATATTCTATATCTCAAATTTTACTGTTTTACAAATTTTTCTAAAAAATTGTTCTTGGGCCCCATTCAGTGCATAGATTTTTACTATTAATATTTTCCTGTCATTTATTTCTATTTCTACTATCAAAATTCTACCTTCTTTGTCTTTATAAAATGGTTAGCCAGGTTCCTATCTTTTACATACAACACTACCCCTCTCTTTTTTTGTTGATCTAATGAGATGAAAGTTTTTCCTAATTTCTTGCAGTCTAATAGATGTTTCTGTTTTTCTTTTATATGAACTTCCTGCAAGACTATTATATCTTTATTTTGATTTTTTTTGCTAAAAAAATTCTTTCTTTTCACTGGAGATTTTAGTCCATTAATATTCATCATTAAAATCTTGCATTCTTCTCTCATCTCTTTATCTAAGTCTAAGCTTCTTGTCATTCTAGTCTCCTTTGTTTCTTTATCTCTTCTCTCATATTCCTCTGTATTTCCTTTTCTTCCATCTCCTTTATCCTTAATATTTAATAAGATTCCTTCCCTATTCGGTGTTTTTATGTCTCTTACTTCTGCTATGTCTCTTTCTTCTATTTCTTCTTCATTGGTAAAATGTTGACTGTGGGATTCTTCCGCTTTGTTAATTGAGTCTAGCCTATAAATTTTTTCTTGCCTCTAGGATCAACCATCTGAAGTTTACATTGTACCTGGTCAGTTTTGTTATCAAAAATTGATAGGAACTTCTCAGATCACTTACCCTTCTTGGCACTTGTTTAAGTACTGTTATCTGTTTTCCTCTATATTTGATTGGCTCATCTCTTGTTCTGTGTAGTATCTCATCCCATATTAATTTTTTAACAAATTTACCATGTATCTCTTTCAGAAGGTTGTGCCTCCTCACGTAGTTGATCTGTACTCTGCATAGTTCATCTATCTCCATTATCATTTCATCTTTTTCCATTCCTAGTGCTTTAGCAATTAAATCAGCCATTGAGTCCAATAGATCTTGCCCCTTTTCTTTTTTTACATTTTGGAAATGCAAATAGTGGGCTGCTTTTTCTACTTCTAGGAAGATCACTGTTGTTTTGAGCTCTTTCTTTGCCTATATTAGTTTTCCACTTAATTCATCAACTCCTTTTTCTTCCTTTTCCATTCTTGTTTCCATTTCTAATAATTTATTTTCATTTCTTACTATCTGTTGCTTCAAATTTTCCATTGTATGTATTTTTTCTTTCAGTTCACCTGTATCGTTCCTCACCATTCCTATCTCTTTTTTTTTAGCTCTTCATGGTTGGTCATTTTTTCTTGCATTAATTCTTGCATATTTAATAACATAGTATGAAGGTATTTGAATGAGTTTGATCTTTCCCTTTGTAACATTTTCTCAATTGATTTTTGATTAGAAGGCTTGATAACATTGCCGATGTCTGTGGGGTTATTTTCCTTCCTACTCCAATCTTTGTTAGGTTAGTAGTGCTAGTCATGTTTAATAATTTTTTCACAAAATTATTTTTTATCAGATGCTCCCACCTCTTTCCTCCACTGATTAGACCTTCCATTACTTTATATCTTCAATTTCCTTCCTATTCTGTATATCAATATACAAATATTGCTATGTTTCACTGAAACATTCCTGTTACTCTTAAATTAATATCAATTACAATCCTATAGTATCTTTAACAATAATATTTCTTGTCAATAGTATTGTTTGTTAAATAAATAAATAAATATTTGATTATTTGTTAATCAATTATTTATATAATTTCAACTTATATAATACAATTACTATTGGTAAGCTTACTTAGAGTAGCTGTTAATCAAAAATAATAATAGTAATAATAAATATTAATGTATGGTAATTGCAGTAATAATGCTAGATAGTAATATCTAATAGTTAATTTCTAATAGGTAAGATAGAATGCAAAAGTATTAACAGTAAATAATAGCATCAGAAATAGTAACAATACAAGGCACAGTACATTAATGATTCTACAACTATATGAGGGGAAATAGTATTAATTTCCCCTCTTTTTTTCAGTTCCACTTCAGTTTTTCTCTCAGTGACCAACAGGTGTCTCTCAATTTCAGTGTCAATCTCTCAATCTCTTTTACTGTACTACAAGTACTGTGTCATTGACTCTTAGGAGTCCATTTTAGAATTTATTTGATTTGTCAATCACTTACAAGATAATAGGTATAAGTATATACATAGTTATGAATATATGAAATGGGTACATATAAGAAGAATAAAAGAAACAATAGGACAGGGATGGTAGGCATGTTGGTGCACTTATGAACGCCCCCTGCAGCCCTCTTAGGAAAGGGGTGAGGTCAATAGTACACAGTCTAAGGTTAAAGTTTTGGGGGTTTGGGGAAGAAACCACAGAGTCAGGTAGCGTATTCCAGACATTGACCACTCTGTTGATGAAGTCGTATTTCCTGCAATAGGTTTGGTGTGGTTAACCTTGAGTTTGTATCTATTGTGTGCTCTTGCATTGTTGTGGTTGAAGCTGAAGTATTCATTGACAGGTAAGTCATTACAATATATGATTTTATATACCATACTTAGATCAGACCGAAGACAGTGTAATTCAAGGTTTTTTAGGTCTAGAATTTCAAGTCTGGTGGCATAAGGTATTCTACAATGAGTAGAGGAGTGGAGAACTCTTCTTGTGAAATATTTCTGGACTTTCTCAGTTGTGCTAATATCAGATATGTAATGTGGATTCCAGACTGATGAGCTGTATTTGAGTATTGGTCTAGCAAATGTTTTGTATGCTCTAATTAGTAGTGTGATATTACCAGACAAAAAGCTACGTAGGATTAGGTTAACAACTTTTTACATAATATATATAATTTATATAATAACCTTTTTGGCTATGTAGTTACAGTGGGCTCTAAAACTTAGGTCATTAGAGATGAGTACTCCAAGATCCTTGACAGAGTTTGGATCATCAACAAGGTCTTGACTTTATATTATTTTCTGATTTTTTTTGCCAATGGTTTGTAGGACAGACCATTTATTTGTTGAGATTTGAAGTTGCCATTTGTTTGACCATTCTGATACATAGTCAAGATCTTTTTGAAGGGTAGCAGTATTGTCTGTGGTATTGAACAGCTTTACATCATCAGCGAAGAGAATGAGTTGCTCTTAATATGATCACAAAGGCATTTATGTAGAGTATGAAGAGAGTTGATCCTAGAACACTGCCTTGGGGGACACCACTATTGACAGGTACAGAATTTGATAGGACACTCCCAATTTTGACCATTTGTTGTCTGTTTGACAGGAATGCTTCTGTCCAGTTATGCAGTTGTCCAGAAATAACATAAGATTTTAGTTTTAGGAGTAGTTTGTTGTGTACCACTGAATCAAAGGCTTTATGTAGATTGCGTCTATTTGTTTTGCCCTGATCGAGTTTTGTAGTCCATATGTTTTTGCAATGTAAGAGTTGCAGATTACAGGATAGTTTTTTTCTGAAACCAAATTGTTTATTAGAGAGTAGGTTGTTTGTCTCTAAGTGGAGGATGATGGATTGGTTAATAATTGATTCCATGACTTTACAGGTGACGCAGCATAAGGAGATTGGTGTGTAATTTTCAACTAAGCTGGGGTCTCCCTTTTTGAAGATGGGGATGACTGTGGCTTGTGACCATAGTTTTGGCAAGGAGCTGGTCCTGAAAGATTTTTCAAAGATTATGTTTAGAGGTTCTGCTATGGCAGTGGATAGCTTTTTTAAGAAGTAGGCACATATTCCATCCGGTCCAATAGATAGAGATGGTTTTAGATTGCGTAGTGCTTTTTCAACATTGTGTTCTGTAAAATTGATATTTATTTATTAATTTATTTTATTAAACTTATATACCGCCCTCTTTCCCTGACAGGACTCAGGGTGGTGTATAGCCGATTAAAAATAACACAACAATACAAAATTAAAAAACAATTAAAATCAAATATATAGTGGCTGGAATAAAAGTATATAAAGAGGAATTAAAAAGATTGAAAACCAGGTAAAACCAGAATAAAATTCTAAGAGAACCCTAGGCCTGACCGGCTTGGCGAAATAAATGAGTCTTCACCGCCCGTCGGAAGGTCAGGAGATCAGGGATGGGCCTCATCTCTGGGGGTAATTTGTTCCAGAGGGAGGGTGCCCCCAATGAGAAGGCCTGCACCCTCAGGGTCACCAGCCATCCAGCCAGCGGCACCCCGAGGAGACCCACTCTATGGGAGCGTATTGACTGGCGGGAGGCCGATGATGGCAGGAGGCGGTCCCGTAGAAGCAGCATGACATGAGAGCCCCGAGGAGTTCCCAACACCACCCACACATTCTGCATTCTGCACCAGTTGGGGCCTCCAAGTGCTCTTCAAGAGAAACCCCATGTAGAGAGCATTGGCATAGTCTAGGCGGGAGATTACGAGGATGGAAGTGACCGTGCGAAGCGCATCCCGATCCAGAAAGGGCCGCAACTGGTAGATCCTACGGACCTGACCAAAAGACCCCTGGCGACGGCCGCCACATGTCTTCCAATGACAGCCATACATCCAGGAGGACACCCAGATTGCGCGCCCTCTCTGTGGGGGCAAGAATTCCCTCCCCCACAGCCAGTGATGGAATCAGCTGGCTATATCGGGGTGCCGGGAAGTACAGCCACTCAGTCTTAGAACAGCCGGAGCCTGTTCCATCCCATCCAATATCACACGGCCTCCAGGCACCGGGCCATCACTTTGACGGCTTCATCCGGGTGGCCTGGGGTAGAAATGTACAGCTGGATGTGATCAGCATACTGATGGAACTCTACCCCACAGCCACGGATGATCTCACCCAGTGGCTTCATATAAATGTTGAACAGAAGGGGCGAGAGCACTGATCCCTGAGGAACCCCACAGATCAGGGGTCTTGGGGCCAATCTCTGCCTCCCCGCCAACACAAATTGCAAACGGCCAGAAAGGAAGGAGGAGAACCACTGCAAAACAGTGCCCCCCAGCCACTGCAATAGGATACTGTGGTCGACAGTATCAAAAGCGGCTGAGAGATCTAGTAGGACCAGGACAGAGGAATAGCCTCTGTCACGGGCCCTCCAGAGATCATATACCAATGCGACCAAAGCCGTCTCTGTGCTGTGCCCGGGCCTGAAGCTATTTGGTGTGGATCCAAATAGTCAGCTTCATCCAGGTGCTGGGGGAGCTGTCGTGCCACCACACTCTCAACAGCCTTCGCTACAAAGTGAAGATTGGAGACTGGGCAATAATTAGCTAACAAAGTTGGGTCCAGGGACGGTTTCTTGAGGAGGGGTCTCACCACTGCTTCTTTCAAGGTGGCAGGCAGATATTCCTCACTCAAAGAAGCGTTAATAATACCCTGGAACCAACCTCGTGTCACCTCCCATCACCAGCCAGGAGGGGCACGGGTCCAATAAACATGTGGTAGCATTCAGCCCCCGCAGGATCCTGTCCACATCTTCGGGGGTCACAGGATCAAACTCTCCCCAAATGACCTCTCCAAATTCTGCCCCCGTCCCCCCACCCAGAGTTGCCCATTCAGAGTCCAACTCATTCCAGATCTGAGTGATTTTGTCTAGCAGGAAATTTGAAAAATCCTCAGCCCGTCCCTGCAAGGGGTCCTCCCACGCTCCCCCTTCCAGGAAGGAGTGGGTCACTCTAAACAGGGTGGCTGGGTGATTTCCTGCAGACACAATAAGTGCGGAAAAGTGAGAACGCTTTGCCATCCTTATTGCCATTAAATAGGTCTTAATATAAGACCATAATAGTGTTCGGTTAAATCCGGAGTGAGTGGCCCTCCAAATACTCTCCAGGCATCTTTTCTGGCGCTTCATCACCAGCAGCTCCTCGGAAAACCAAGGGGCCGAGTGAGATGGGCACCAGGTCAAGGGCTGATATGTATTAGATCATTGTAGTTTTCTGTGGTTCGGCTAGAAATACTGGGCATGATCCATTGCTGTTTACAAGTACTGAGCCAAAGAATGTGTTGAAGATGTTGGCTTTAATGGTGTTGTCGTTGCAGTCTTTACTATTAGGTCCTATTAGGGGTGGGATGGACCTTAAGTCTTTTAGTTTGTTGTTTATAAAATTGTAAAAAGCGCAGGTGGAATTGGTGCGTAGAAGGTTTTCCTCTTGTTTAATGTGATAATTGGTGCATTCAGTCTTTATCTAGTGGCATAAATTTTTGTATCAGCTTTTGAAGTTGACAATGTGACTAGATTTATTTTTCTGCCAGAGTGATCTCTTTTTGGATTGAAGCTTCCTTATTGTTATGGGTAATTTGTTTTTTCTGGTTTTGGGAGTTATTGGTATATATAGAGATCGTTGTCTATAACATCATAGTTGCCTTTTTTGAAGTTATAATTGGGGATTATGTCATTGTGATGATTTTTGTGTGGGCGTAAGTTAAGACAAAAGTCAATCATATTGTGGTCACTGTTGGAAAAGGGTTCTTTAGATTGTATTCCATAAATTAAATTCAAACTATTGCAGAAGATGAGATTGGGCTTCTGGATTGAGCCCTTCTCGCTGACGGGTGGTAGATCGCGATCGTCCGTGGCTACAGCCCATTGTCTTTCATTGGAGAGCCCCAATCTTTGCGATTAGGGGCTGAAGCTGCCTCAGAGGGGCGGTGGAGTAAGGGGAAGCCACCAGCCAGGTTGAGGGGAGCCGCATCTCCCCCTCTGGGTTTGTTTTTTCCCTGAAGACGACTGAAGCAGTGGTCCAAAATGGCCACCCCAAAGAGGAGGACTCAGCTGGATTAAGATTTGTGCAGAAGTGAAGAAAGAAGTGGACAGCATATGAACCGGGACAATTGGGCAAAACAACCAAATAAAAGGTACCCCGGGATTAATGTAACAATGAACTTTTTTAAAAAAAGAGAATAAGAAAGCGGCGGAATTTCAAAGGGAAATGAAAAAACAAGAAAAATAATGTTGACAGCTAAACAGGGCTTCGATCCGAGAAAGGAAGAAGCCGGAACAAGATACCTAATTAAATTGGATTACAACAAATAGGCATAAATTAAAGCTGGACTTAAGATTGCAAAAAATAATAATAATAAGGAGAGATAAATATGCAAACTGGAGATTGGATTATTGGAATACTGAGACTTGAAAAACCTGAATAACAAAGCAGGGGGAAAAGGTGAAAAATTTGTATAACGGAGAGTGCCATCTTGTGGACAAAAATTTAAATTTAAACAAGAGGGGAAAATATCCTGTTTCTCTGTGTACTTGGGATGATACAATGTTAAGGAAAAACTGCAACAATAAATAAGAATCCCGGAAAGTGAAAGTTGAACTAGGATTAAAGAAGTAAAGAAAGATTGACTGCGGGACTAATTGGTGATTTTGGTATAGACCCTGGATTGGAATAATTAAAACCAGAAGAAGAAAGAAGGAAAATAAAACTTTTTGTGGATTTAATGAGTACAAGATATAAGAGTATGTAATGATGATATCTCTTTGGGAGCTAAAGGTGGAACTTAAAAATTTGAAAGAATTGCTACAGGAAAGAGGTGAATCACTTTGTTCTGTCTTGGAAGCTATGGAAATGGCGATTGAAGAAGAACCTTAGAAGAGGAGGAGTTAGTTCAAGGAGAGAAATCTGATCCAACCTCGGTGGGTTATACCAGGGCTGGTAGCAGTATGCTTTCCCTCGCTCCCTCCCTCCCTCCCTCCCTCTCTCTCTCTCTCTCTCACACACACACACATACACACACACACTCATTATCTTGCTCTCTCACCTCACCTCATGGTAACAGCAACAGCCATGCTCTCCATGGTGGCTTGCAGCTAATTCATCCTCCACCCCCTCAACGCCTTCATTTCTCTTCATTCTTTGTCACTTCTCCTTGCTCGCCACTGTAATAGAGCAGGAGGATGAGCAGTGCACTGGTGCAGCAGCCACCAAGTTGGGCAGTGGGGGCGATGGAAGATGAAATGAGATGGTAGTGGGGTGGAAGATGTAGCAAGATAGAGAGTGCGGAACAACCCCATGCACTGGCTTTCCTGAGGGCCCTGCAGTTAGGCCATCAATGTCCTGACAACTGCCTGGCCGCTTCAGAAACCCCATCCAGGACTCCATGAGGACACCAGCCTGCTTCTCCTTGCTGACTGTCGCAATAGAGAAGAAGGTTGAGCGACTCATGTGAGTCCTGGACAGTATTGCTGGAGCTGCTGCAAGATGAGGTAGTTGTCAGGATGTTGATGGCCTGCCTACAGGATGCTCAGGTAAGCCAGTGCAGGATATGGGGGGGCAAGACACCTAGCTTTGTCCTTCACCTCACACTGTCTCACTTTGTGGCTGCTGCACCAGTGCATTGCTCAACCGCCTGCTCTATTACAGTGGCGAGCAAGGAGAAGAAATGGTGAAGAATGGTGAAGTGAGGTAGTGGCAGAGGGTGGAGGATGAAGCAAGGCAGGGAGTGCTGAGCTGTCCCACCCACCCACACTGGCTTACTTGAGGGCCCTTCAGCCAGGCCACACATGCCAAACCCTCACCCTCCCCACTCCAGGGCAGCACATTCCTTCACTAACCTGCTTTTCAGCTCCATTCTCCACCAAATACAGAACAACAGAAGTAATGTATGGGACTATGATAAAAAAAAAATAGTTCAGACCTTCCAACTTCTCACATATACAAAAAAAAGATCTCATGTGGTTGGAAGGTCTGAACTACCTTTTTTTACCATAGTCCCACAGACTACTTTGGTTGCCCTGCATGTGATGGCAGAGAATGGGCCTTGAGCACATGCACCTATCTCCTCCTGTGCATATGTACACCATCTGGATGGTGTGGGCCAGCTTGAAGCAATGCAAGATGGTCCTTTACAGTTTCCAGGATGGCTGCGCAGGCTGGATCTGACTTCATCGTGGGCCGGATTCGACCCACGGGCCTTAAGTTTGACATCCCTTCTTTATAGAGTCCAGCCATCAGGCATTAGGGTGACTTCTCTCTTTTTTCTGCTGACCACTTCCAGCATGATTCACTTTTTGAATGAGTCAGCTCTCATGACATGAGCGAAGTATGACATCTTTGGCAATATGGGCTTCAAGTGATTTTTTGGTGAGGTTAAGTCTAGGACTACTTTGTTTTTATTTTTGCAGTCCATGTGATGTGTAATAGTCACCTTCAGCATCACAGTTCAAGGCTCCTATCTACCTTTTCTTCAGACTCTAAGTTTTACAGCCATAAGTAGCAATTGGAAAAATTATTGTGTAAACTAATCTACATTTGGTTGTGAGGCTGATGTCTTTACTCTTCCAGATGTTATTCATGCCAGGCATTGTAGTTCTTCCAAGTACTGTATGTCTTCTGATCTCAGGGCTGAAGTCACTACTTTAGTCAACTTTAGAACCCAGAAAGATAAATTCCTTTGCTGTTTTGATGGTCTAATTTTGATCTAGTGTCATACTGAATGGCTTCTGAGAGTGAAAGAATTTTGCCTGAAAGGGATATTTCAATGAAGATATTAGCAGAGAGAAAGCATGAACCTCAAAGCCATCTGTTTCACATGACTCCATTCTGTCATCTTTCCTGTGGAACATATATTTGAAACTGAGAAAGTCATTCATCAGTATGGAGTCAGGAATCATCAAGATGCAAATTACACCCAGCTATACATTTTACCCAGCTAGGCTAAACATGGGATGTAATAGAGGTCCCATCCTGCTTCCTGAAGGCTACTGTGTTCTAGATATGGAAGAATAGACTAGGGTTATGTCAGCAAGACATAATGGTTGTGGGTACGGAAATATTTAGATTCCAAGGGTGTTCCATTTATGGTTCTTAACATGGCCTCTTTTTTTCTTGGGAGTCCTGTGGGGCTTGTACCTCCTGCTCAAAAATTTGACTTAATTTGTCTCCAAGAAGTCCATATAAAAAAAAAATAGCAAGCTTTTAGAATACCCCAAAATGGGGAAAGTATATTTTTCATTCTCTATCTTTCTTTCTGTTCCTTCCTTCCATCCCCCCATTTTGTTTATCCTTTTTCTTTCTTTCTTGCTCCCTGTTTCTTTCTTTCTTTTCTTGTCTGTTCCTTCTCTCTTTCTCTCTTCCCCTCTCTTTCCCTTTCTCTATTTCCCTCTCTCTCTATCCCTTCCCCAATCTCTCTACCTATTTTCTGCCCAGGCAGGCCTGGCCTAATCTGTCAAAGGCCTAGGTTAATGCTGCATCACCCTATTTCCCCTTTCAGAAGCCCCAGCCCTTAATCTCCCCGTTTCCTCCCCCACAACCACATCTTTCATCGACCCAGGCCATGATTTTACCTTCCTCCCATGGCTGGCTTCCAGGGAAGGCAAGCCAGGGCTGAGACATTGTTATTGCTGGGCTCTCTGCCAGCCCACACCATCCTTGTCATGAATGCCCGCAGCCATCATGTTTTTTTTTTTTTTGTGCAGCTGGACTGCAGCCACACCAAAAAAAGATAGAGTGGCTGGAGGCTTTTTGCAGTGAAAATTACCAACCTCTGGCTTTGCTTGCTCCACTTCTCCAACACACCACTGTGGTTGCATTCTAGGTACTGGCCCCACAGGTCCACACTATTGAGCCCGCTGCACCAGAGGGACTTGCCCAAGCAAGTCCGAGTGGAGTGATGCAGCAGTCAATGGGGTGAGCCTGCATAGCCGGCACCAAGAACACGGTGGCGGTGGCATGTTGGAGAAGCACAGCAAAGCCAGAGGTAAGTAATTTTCATTGCAATATCCTTGATTCCAGCCGCACCAAAAAAAGACATGGCATCTGGAGGCTTTTTGCAGCAAAAATTATTGACCTCTGGCTTTGCTTGGTCTGCTTCTTCAATGTGCCACTGTAGCTGCCAGTGATTGTCACACATGCATGTGATTTCGTGCATGAGCAATAAGGACTGACTGGGCAGGGAACGGAGGAGAAGATGGAGAGGAGTGGGACCAGCCAGGGGCCCATTTTACCGGTTTTCCAAACTACCAGGAATGGTAACGAACCAGTAGAATCCCACCCCAAATTGTGCCCTGCGAGGGGCCCACCTCCAGCACTCCTCTGCCACCCCCTTTGCCTCTTAGCACCCCTCTGCTGCCCCCCTTGCCTCTTAGTGACCCCCTAAGTCATCCCACCACCCCCAGGGGATGATACTGCCCACTTTGGAAATCACTGGTCTAGCGGCATAGGGAAAGGGACAGCTGGGGTGAAAAGCCAACCCCTACCCATGGTAGTTGTAAACCCAGGTGGAAAATGGAACTGGAAGCCCCTTCTGATCAGGAAGAAGTGATTGAGAAATCACTGGTGGATAATTGATTGAAACAGTACATAAACTGCCTTATGAGGGAAGCCCTGGAAAACCTTAATATCCAAGATGAATGGGTCACCAATGAAGGAGAATGAGTGAACCAGCAACTGAGGGAGCCCGAACCATCACCCCTGATCCAGTCGAGGCTGATTGAGCAACTGACCAAGTTGGAGGAATAACAGCTATGCCAGGTACCTGACCTCCTGCCATTCCATAGTAGGGGATTAACCCTGTCCAACCCAGGGACCTACAACTGAAGAGAAAGATCCCACCCTGGGGGGTAAGATTTGATGGAGACCCCCAGAAGTTGGTCCCAGTAGTGGAACCCTAAAATAAACTGGAAGAGAGGAACCTACATTTTCAGAAACACGTAACATTTGCAAACATCCCAGAGGGAGGGAAGAAAGGAAGGAGGGAAGGAAGGAAGAGAGGGAGGGAGGGAGGGAGGGAGGGAGGGAGGGAGGAAGGAAAAGAGAACAGGGAAACGGCCATTGCTGGCCACCCTGCTGAGCCTACTAACATTCCCAAAGAATAGCAGGATTTGACCGAAGTATTCAGTGAGGAGGTGTCTGATGAACTCCTACCTCATTGCACCATGGATTGTGCCATTGAGATCCTGCTGGGGGCTAAACTTACAAAACTAAAAATGTACTGCATGTCTCCCAGAGAACTAGATGAACTCAGAGTGTTTATCGACAAAAATCTAAAAAGAGGTTTCATCAAATCCACTTGACCGAAAATAGCTACAAAATTTCCTGGGTTTTGCAAACTTCTACCATCAGCTCATTCAGCTTTTTCAAATATTACTTTTCCCATTACAAGCTTGTTAAAAACAAAAGGGGGGAAACTGAAACCAAGACAAGCCCTTAACTGGACGATGAAATGCCAAGTGACATTCGAAAAATTTAAATAACTATTCTGAGTGGAACAAATCCTAAAACACCCAGACCCAGAACAACCATTTGTCATCCAAGCAGACATCAGTGACATGGCAGGAGCAGTCCTACTCCAAAAAATGAACGTGGGCAATTGCAACCATGTGCTTACACTTCCAAGAAATTGACAGAAACTGAGCAAAGATGGGCCATATGGGAGAAAGAGGCATATGCCGTACGATAGGTTCTCCTCACCTGGAGACATTTCTTAGAAGGGAACAAAATCCCCTACGAAATCTGGACTGATTACTTTAAATATTTTAATTTCACTCTCAAGTATCTCCCAGGGAGGAGGAACTTCTTAGCAGATGCCCTGTCCAGAAAACCCCAATATAAAAGCAAAAAGACTGAAATTGTTAAACCAATGCTCCAAATATCTCTGCTAGCCACCTAAGTAATCACCTGAGTGCAAGCCAAAAAAGATCCACTTGCTGACAATGTGATAGCTTCCTAATTTAAAGAGGCACTACTTAAAGATGACTGGTTCCAGGCTCACAAAAATATTGCTTACTTAAGGATAGTTTAGCCTGGGTAGAGAACAAATTTTATGTCCCTGGCAGCCAAAGGCTGGACCTCATGAAACAATGTCACAATCTAAAACAGCTTGACATTTTGGATTTGTAAAAACTCTGCACCTCATCAAAAGACAATTCTGGGGGCCATCCCTTAAAAAAGACATCGAGAGCAATGTTGCAAGCTGCCCCACCTGTGCAGCTGCAAAAAGACGGCAAAGAAAATCCCCAGGACTTCTACAAACTGTAGCAGAACCTTCAGCATTCTGTTTGTTTGTTTATTTGTTTATTTTATTTGTCAAAAGTTTACAATATAACAGAAACAAGAATAAACATAAGTTTAAATACAAGAAATAGGAACTAATGATTGGGGACAATAGGACAGGGATGGTAGGCATGATTGTGCACTTATGCATACCTCTTACAGACCTCTTAGGAATGAGGTGAGATCAATAGAGGTTAGTTTGAGGGTAAAGGAGTGGCGCTTTGAGCAGGTGACAATAGAATCAGTAGTGAGTTCCAGACATTGTTGGACATGTGACATTGCTGAAATCATACTTCCTGCAATCGAGTTTGGAGTGGTTTATATTTAGTGTATATCTGTTGTGTGCTCTAGTGTTGTTGTTGTTAAAGCTGAAATATTCATTAACTGGTAAGATGTTGTAACATATGATTTTATGTACTATGCTTAACTTTAATTTTAGTTGGCATAGTTCAAGGTTGTCTAAGCCAAGAATCTCAAGCCTGGTGCTGTAGGGTATTTTGTTGTGAACAGAGGAATGTAGTACTCTTCTGGTAAAATACTTCTGGACTCATTCAATTATATTTATGTAAGATATACAGTGCAGATTCCAGACAGCAGAACTGAATTCAAGTATTGGTCTAGCAAATGTTTCAAATGCCCTAGTTAGCAAAACAGTATTACCAGAGGAGAAGCTTCGTAAAATTAAATTTACAATTCTTAAAGCCTTTTTGGCAATACTGTTGCAGTGAGCTTTGGTGCTTAGATCATTCGATATAAGAACTTCAAGGTCCTTGAAAAAGTGAGGGTCATCAACAAGGTCATATCCGCCTAGATTGTATTTGATATATAGATTTTTTTTTTTACCAATATGTAGGACAGAGCATTTGCAGTTGCCAATTGTTAGACCATTCAGACACATAACCAAGGTCTTTTTGAAGGACGGTAGCATTGATGGTGGTGTTGAATAGTTTTACATCATCAGCAAAGAGGATGAAGTAGCTAATAAGGTGGTCACAAAGGTCATTTATATAGAGTGTAAAGAGTGTGGGTCCTAGAACTCTCCCTTATGGGACACTGCTGACAACTGGTGCAGGGTTTGATAGGGCATTTCCTATTTTTATTATTTGTTGCCTGTTTGTCAGGAAGGCAGTAATCCACTTGTGAAGGGATCCGGAAATGCCCTAAGAATTTAATTTTAATAGCAGTTTGTCATGTACCACTGAGTCAAATGCTTTGCAGAAGTCAATGTAAATTACATCTATTGCTTTACCCTGGACAAGTAGTGTAGTCCATATGTTTTTGCAGTGTAGAAGTTGCAAATTGCAGGATAATTTTTTTCTGAAACCAAATTTTATTTTATTTAGTTTATTGAAGAGTAAGTTGTTAGACTCTAGGTGGAAGGTAATGCATTGATTAATAATTGATTCCATAACTTTGCACATGACACAACACAAAGAGATTGGTCACCTTTTTTGAAAATAGGGATGACAATTGCTAAAGACCATAGGTTTGGTAAAGAGCTGGTTCTGAATGATAACTCATATATTATACTTAGTGGTTCTGCTATGGTAACGGAGAGCTTTTTTAAGAAGAACAAACATAACCCATCAGGGCCAATAGATAAGGATGGTTAAGGTGGCAAAGTGCATTTTCTACATTATCTTCAGTAAAGTCAATTTGTAGATAGTTATTTGTAGTTAGTTGTCATACGATTAGGAAATGAGCGGCATGAGCCATTACTGTTAACAAAGACTGAACTGAAGAACGTGTTGAAGAGATTTGCCTTAACAGCTTCATCGCTATAGTCTTTCCCATTAGGACCTTTTAGAGGTGGGATGGTTTTTGGTGTTTACAAAGTTATAGAAGGCACGGGGAGATTTTGTGCATAGAAGATGTTCCTCTTGCTTGCAGTGGTAATAGGTGCATTCTGCCTTTATCTGTCGGCCTAAGGCATAGAGATTTATAAACCCTGTATAGAGATTTTTATGGATTTTATAGTGGAACTGCCTGAAAGTGCAGGAAACACAGTTATCTGATTGTAATGGACCTCTTTTCAAAACAAGTCCATTTTATAACCTGCCAGAAGATCGCAACAGCCAAGGCACTAGCAAAAATGATTTTAGTACACATTTATCCACTACATGGAGCCCCCCAATAAATAATAGCAGATAGGAATATACAATTCACTTCCAAATTTTGGTGGGCTTTTTGAAACCTGCTGGCTCCACCCAGGAGTTGAGCTCTTCACATCACCCACAGATGGATCGGGTGGGGGGGTTGAGAGGACCAGCGGGGGGGGGGGGGGGTAGAACAATATTTAAGATGTTTTGTTAACTCCAACAGAACAACTGGACTGACATTTTGCCTTTTGCTGAAGTAGCTTACAATAACTCTGTGCATATTAGTACTGGTTTCACCCCATTCCAGGTAGCCACAGACAAGAATTCAACCCCATGCCAGAGCTACCCACCAAGGAACCTGACATCCCCTTCCTTAAGGAGTGGATAAACAATTTACGAACCACTTGGCCAGAGAAGGCTAGAGAGGCTTTTAAAGCTCAAACTGACAAAAAACACAGTAAACCCAAACTGTTCAAGACTAGGGACCACATATATTTGTCTACAAAGTTCCTACAATCATTACAACCATCTAAGAATCTGGGACCAAAATTCATTGGCCCAGGTTCATCCAGTATTTCACTGCAATCTACTCAAACCAGAAATCACTTCAAAGATCAGACCCCCTTTATCCACACTTCCAACCCCCATTATGGTGGAAGGAGAACAACAATTTGAAATTGAATGTATCCTTAACTCATGCACTCACCATGGCTCTACACAATATTTAGTACATGGAAACACCCATTCTCCTCCCAAAATGAATGGGTAACCAAAAAACATGTAAAAGCACACTGTTATGGAAATTCCACCTGAAATACCCTCACAAACCATCCTAATTCTTAATGTATTATATGTTTTATGTCTTCCAGATGGATTTTCCATTTTTCTGAAGAGGGCAATATGTCAGATCCGTGTATCTGCCATTCTTTGGTGGAAGAAGGGGGATTGGATTTGATACATTTAATTCTTTTTCCTCTCTTTGTATCCTATCTCTTCCCTTGTCTTTTGCATAACCTTTTACCTGATTTATAACTATAGCCTGGCATCTCAAATGCCCAGAAAATTCTCACCTCTTGGGGGGATGCAAGGGGAAGAAGGGGCCATGTGGATTGCAATGACGGAAGATAGCCCTGAGAAACGCATACAATAACATCTTCACACACGTGGATTGGTGGAATCCACATCGGATTATTGGAAGGGGTTTCTAATTTCCTATATCCTAGTTGTATGCCCTGAGGGACCTCAGAGTCTGCTTTGAATTTTGACTTGCTTTCACCCTTCAATAAAAGGTTTCTTTTGGAAATATAAAGGAGAGGTTGATCCTTACAACATCTTTGCCAGACTCTCCGGTGTAAAGTGCCTTCTATAAAACATCTTGTACAGATTTTCTTTATATGCAGTTGACATTGTTAATTTATAGTTCATGTCCCATAATTTCTGCCATTTATCAAGTTTTATTGTGTAACCACATTTTTTGCCCATGCTATCATTGTCTCCTTCACTTGTTCCACTTCTAGTTTAGCATCCAATAGGTAGCTGTATGATTTCTTTATCAATCTTTTTTTGTCCCTGTTAATATCTTATCTAATTCATTATAAAAACCGTATGATTTAGCATCTTTCTCATCTTAGAATATATCTGCACTTGTGAACAAGGGTGGGATTAAAATTTCTTAACAACTGTTTCTGTGGGCGTGGCCTAATTTGTGGATGTGGCTTGGTGGTCATGTGACTGGGTGGGAATGGCTTGCTGACTGGGCATGGCTAGGTGGTCTTGTGACTGGGGTGGACATGACCAGGTGGCTATGTGACTGGCAAACCAAATGTAAGTGGTCCTCACTTAATGACCAGGTTCTCGCTTAATGGCCAGTTGCTTAGCAAGTGTTTTTTGCCAGTTTCCAAGGCCTGGGGAGTTCTGGAGAGGTCACGGCGAGGCCCAGGCAGGTTACCATGTGACTGGCAAACCAAATGTAACTGGGCCTCACTTAATGACCAGGTCCTCACTTAATGCCCAGTTGCTTAGCAAGCATTTTTTTGCCAGTTTCCAAGGCCTGGGGAGTCCTGGAGAGGGCAGGGTAAAGCCCAGGCAGGATGGCCATGTGACTGGCAAACCAAATGTAAGTGGTCCTTGGTTAATGACCAGGTCCTCACTTAATGGCCAGTTGCTTAGCAAGTGTTCTAATTTACGACTGACCTCTACAGAGCTACTTGGCCTGTTTTTGGTGTTTTTACAGCCACACACACACCCTTCTAACCCTGCTATTCTTTGATTCTGTAAGGATCTCCTGCTGGAGCAGGGGGTTGGACTAGATCACCTCTGACATCCCTTGCAGGCCAGCCCTAGATTGCTGTGTTCCTTCAAAGTCTTCTGAAGCCAGGGTTTATGTCCTTCCTCTCCTTTTTTTCTCTCTCCCTCCCTCCCTCCTTCCACGTATTTATCTATCCATCCATATATTTTTATCAGGGTTAGGGAGGGCAACCAGGTGGGAATTGGGGGAAAACTCATCTAAGATAATGGCCAGACCTGGGAACACACACGACCGGGAGATCTTGGAATCGGGGATGGTCAGATCGAAGATGGGGACTTCTTTCCATGGGGAGAAAGGGATGGCTATCGACACAATTGGCGGGAGAGGCAGATATGGCATTAACAGGAGGCCATATCATACTGTGGGAGCTCGCCCCCACTATTTACGGGCGGTGATGTGCCCCAACCCCTAGATTATGTCCCACTCCCTGGGCTGTTCAAATGATCCGACCCTGGGCCTTTGGCTGATGTTATGCAACACCAGGTCCGTTATTAATAAAGCTCCCCTCGTCTATGAATTAATTGAGGAGGGGGGAACGGACCTGGCGAGCATCACCGAGACCTGGCTGGGACAAGAGGGGGTGTTCCCCTGGTGGAGATGTGCCCGGCCGGGTTTCGGGTTTTTCATCAGCCAAGGGTCCAGGGGAGGGGTGGGGGGGGTTGTAATAATTATTCGGAAGGATCTAGATCCTAAGGAATCCACTGTTCCTCAGACGACCGGATGTGAATCCCTGTTTGTGAAATGTGGTTCCGGGGTTCAGATGGGTATATTGATCACATACCTGTCCCTCGATGTGACATCGACCCTGCCTGAGCTCCTCGAGGTTGTAGCCAGCCTAGCGGTTGAAACCCCTAGGCTGATGGTCATGGGGGATTTCAACCTACCTTCGGCTGGTGGGACCTTGGAGATTGCTCAGGAGTTCTTGGCTTCCATGACAACCTTGGGCCTGACCCAATTAATTAGGAACCCTACTCACACTGGAGGTCACATCTTGGATCTAGTTTTTGTCTCAGAACAGTGGCAGAATGATCTGGGTATAGGGGACGTTATTATTGAACCCTTGTCATGGTCAGATCATTCGTTCCTTAGACTGGACTTCCAGGCTACACCCCTCGTCACAGGGAGGCGGAGCCAACACGATGGTTCCGCCCCAGGTGCCTGATGGACCCAAATAGGTTCCTGATGGAGCTTGGGCCGTTTCCCGGAATTCAAACACATGATTCGGCTGAGGACTTGGTGGCCACCTGGGATAGGGTGGCGGCTAGGGCCCTTGACCGAATCGTGCCCTTGCAGCCTCTGACCCGGTGTCAGTCTCGCTCAGCTCCATGGTTTACTGAGGAGCTGGGGGAGATGAAGCACCGGAAAAGATGCCTGGAGAGTAGTTGGAGGACCACCCGCTCCGAATCTGACCGAACACTATTACGGTCCTATATTAAGATGTATTTAGTGGCGATAGAGGCAGCAAAACGCTCTTATTTTTCTACCCTTATCGCATCCATAGGAAATCGCCCAGCTGCCCTTTTTAGAGTGAGGATCCTCTACGGGGACGGGCTGAGGATTTTTCAAATTTCCTGCTGGATAAAATCACTCAGATACGGAGTGGATTGGACTCTGACTGGGCAACTCTGGACAGGGGATCGGGAACGGAATTGGGGAAGGTCATCTGGGAAGAGTTTGACCCTGTGACCCCCGAGGACGTGGACAGGATACTGGGCAAGCTCAAAGCTACCACTTGTTTACTGGATCCGTGTCCCTCCTGGCTAATATTAGCCACTCGAAAGGTGACACAAGGTTGGTTCCAGGCTATCATCAACGCTTCCTTGAGTGAGGGATTTCTGCCTACTGCCTTGAAAGACCCCTCCTCAAGAAACCATCTCTGGACCCAAATTTGTTATCTAACTATCATCCAGTCTCCAATCTTCGCTTTGTAGTGAAGGTTGTTGAGACTGTGGTAGCACGACAGTTTTCCCAGCACTTGGATGAAAATGTCTATCTAGATCCATGCCAATCAGGCTTCAGGCCCGGATACAGCACGGAGACGACATTGGTTGCGTTGGTAGATGATCTCTGGAGGGCCCGTGACAGAGGTCATTCCTCTGTCCTGGTCCTGTTAGATCTCTCAGCGGCTTTCGATACTGTCAACCACAATATCTTATTGTGTCGTCTGGAGGGACTAGGAGTGGGGGGCACTGTTCTGCAGTGGTTCTCCTCCTTCCTCTCCAACCATTAGCAATTTGTGTTGACAGGGGGGCAGAGATCGACCTCAGGGCCCCTGATCTGAGTGGTCCCTCAGGGGTCAGTGCTCTCACCTCTACTGTTCGACATTTATATGAAGCCGCTGGGTGAGATCATTCGTGGCTTTGGGGTAGAGTTTCATCAGTACGCTGATGATACTTAGCTGTACATTTCTACCCCAGGCCACCCCAACGAAGCCGTCGAAGTGATGACCCGGTGCCTGGAGGCTGTGCAAGGTTGGATGGGATGAAACAGGCTTCAACTCAACCCGGCCAAATCCTAATAGCTGTGCTTTCCGGCACCCCGATACAGCCAACTAGTTCCAACGTTGACTGTGGGGGGGAGGGAAACTCTTACCCCCACTGACAGGGCACGCATTCTGGGTGTCCTCCTGGACGTATGGCTGTCGTTAGAAGAACATATCGCGGCCGTCACCAGGGGGGCTTTCTACCAGGTCCGTAGGATCTTTCAGTTGCGGCCCTTTTTGGATCAGGATGCGTTTTGCACAGTTACATCCGCTCTCGTTATCTCCCACCTAGACTATGCCAATGCTCTCTACATGGGGCTGCCCTTGAAGATTACCCGGAGGCTCCAGCTGATACAAAATGTGGCTGCGCGGGTGGTTCTTGGGGCTTCTTGGGGCTCTCATATTACACCACTCTTGCGCGAGCTGCATTGGCTCCCGGTGATCTTTCGGGTGCGTTTCAAGGTGTTAGTTACCATCTTTAAGGCACTCCATGGCTTGGGACCTGGGTATCTGTGGGACTGCCTACTGCCATCATCAATCTCTCGTCGCCCAGTACACTCCCATAGAGTGGGCCTCCTTGGGATTCCGCCGGCTGGACGGCTGACAACTCTGAGGGTGCGGGCCTTCTCTTTGGGGGCGCCCTTCCTCTGGAACAAATTGCCCCCAGAGATGAGGATCATCCCTGACCTTTTGACCTTCCGGCGTGCGTTGAAAACTCACCTATTCCATCAAACCGGTCTGGCCTAGGGTTTTTCATTTACTTTAAATTCGGTCAAAATTGCTCTTAGTCCTCACTTTTAAATTCTTACCTCATCCCGTTTATTTAACAACCAAATTTTATTCTTTAATTATTCCAACTATTGTATCTTCAACATATTTCTAATATCTGTACACCATCCTGAGTCCCCCAAGGAGAGAGGGCGGTATATAAATCTTGAAAATAAAATAATAAAAATAAATATATCTCAGTTACGTTCTCCTCCCCCCCCCTCTTTCTTTCTTTCTTTCTTTCTTTCTTTCTTTCTTTCTTTCTTTCTTTCTTTCTTTCTTTCTTTCTTTCTTTCTTTCTTTCTTTCTGCCCCTTCAATCCATCCCCCTTTCTTCCTTTCACTTTCTTTCTCTCTCCCTTTTCTCTTTCTTTTCTTTCTTGTATCTTCCTTCTCTCTTTCTCTCTCACTTTCTTTTCTCTCCTCTCTCCCTCTTTCCCTCTCTTTCTCTCTCTCTTTCTGTATCCTCTCTTTTTCTCTCCCCCTCCCTCTCTCCCTCTTTCTCTCTGACTCTTTCTGTCCCTTTCTCCTTTCTATCTCCTTCTAAAGCTAGAAAGCCCACCTAAAACACACACATACACACACACCCAGGAATGGGATTCTCCCAGTTTGGCCCTTTCTATTGTACTAAGCCTGCAGGCAGGGATTGTGCATTTTAATCTTTGTGCAGGGTTTTAAAAAAAATACATGCAATCAACAGAAACAAATGAGGCAACTTAGAAACAAGAGGATGCTCAGAGCAACCCCAGTTCTACAGTATCATAGAATAAGAACAGCCCAGAAGAAAGGCAATGGCAGGAAGGAGGGAAGGAAGGAGGGAGGGAGGGAGGAAGGGAGGGAGGGAGGAAGGAAGGAAGGAAGGAAGAAAGAAAGAAAGAAAGAAAGAAAGAAAGAAAGAAAGAAAGAAAGAAAGAAAGAAAGAAAGAAAGAAAGAAAGAAAGAAAGAAAGAAAGAAAGAAAGAAAGAAAGAAGAAACCACCCTACTGAGGGCTGCAGAATCATGTAGTCTTTAACATTTCAGATTGGGGACCCTTCCAAGACCCAACTGATGCTTCTTATTGTATCTACAGTACATGAATTTCAGTCCCAATGATGCTCCTTCTCCCCAGAAGCCCAACCTTCAATTCTAGATGAATATTTTTTCACCCTTTCACTTTTTGTTCCTCAACATCCTTCTTACATTGGATCACAAGCTATTGAACCAGATCAGAACCAAGAACAATAGTTGCAGTTATGCTGCAATGGTCATAAGTGTGAAAAATGGTCATGTCACTTTTTTCAATGCCGTTGTAACTTTCAATGGTCACTAATTGAACTGTTGTAAGTCAAGGATTACCTGTACAAAAATACAAAAAGCTTCTTCTCTTGCAAAAAGCTGCCCTAAATACCAATCATTAGATTAAAAATACCTGCAAGTCAGAGTTACAAATCAGGCAGGGTGCCGGAGCACCTTGAGGAATGAAAATATTTAAAATGCAGTCAAACAGCCAACTCTTGCTCATAAAGTGAAACCCTTTAGCAGAGAGGTAATTTAAGTTCTCCAGAAAAAGCACACCCAGGAAAAGTAATCCTTAGATCCATTTGCACCATTTAAAAATACCAGCTGATCTCACTCACCCTACAAGATATCCTAAGGAAATCATCCAGATTTAAGGAAAGGTCACATGCCCCCAGAAAGGCAGTAAAAAAATCAGTGCCAAGCTTGCATCCTGCCTCTTAGAAGTATACCCCAAAAGGACAGTGCCAGATAGTATTAAAGCAGTGAAGGAAGACCCCCTCCCCAAATAGAAAAAGAAACCATGAGACAAGAAAAAATTCAAACACAATACAAATAATTAAATCACAACAGTAGCTGTTGCTTGTTGAAGCTGAATAAAGAAAATTATCCCATCAATAAACACAGGATTAAACATTACCAAGCACAGAATTAAGCTTCACCAAAAACCAGTTTTAGACCAAAACTCAGAAAGGGTATGTAAACTCACGTTTGAATATCAATCCTTCTAGCTACCGTGTTTCTCCAACAATACCCCCCCCAATAGGAAGATCCAGTATGTTTTATAGGCATAAAATGAAATTAATAGAATAGAATATTTTATTGGCCAAGTATGATTGGACACACAAGGAATTTGTCTTGGTGTAAATACTCTCAGTATACATAAAGAAAAGGAACATTCGTTAAGAATCAAGAATCATAACATACAACACTTAATGATAGTCATAGGGTACAATCAACATCAAATCATACTAGGAAACAGTTTGTTTAGCAGAGTGATGGCTTTCGGGAAAAAACTGTTCTTGTGTCTAGTTGTTCTGGTATGCAGTGCTCTATAGCATCGTTTTGAGGGAAAGAGTTGAAACAGTTTATGTCCAGGATGTGAGGGGTCTGTAAATATTTTCACAGCCTTCTTTTTGACTCGTGCAGTATACAGGTCCTCAATTGAAAGCAGGTGGGTAGTAATTGTTTTTTCTGCAGTCCTAATTATCCTCTGAAGTCTGTGTCTGTCCTGTTGGGTTGCAGAACCAAACCAGACTGTTATAGAGGTGCAGATGATAGACTCAATAATTCCTCTGTAGAACTGGATCAGCAGTTCCTTGGGCACTTTGAGCTTTCTGAGTTGGCACAGAAAGAACATTCTTTGTTGTGCTTTTTTGATGACGTTTTTGATGTTAGGTGTCCATTTTAGGTCATGTGATGTAGTAGAGCGTAGAAATTTGAAGGTCTCTACAGTTGACAATGTGTTGTCTAGTATTGTAAGAGATGGTAGTATGGGAGGGTTTCTTCTAAAGTCTACCACCATTTCTATGGTTTTGCGTGTGTTCAGTTCCAGATTGTTCTGGTTACACCACAAGGCAAATTGTATAACCTGTCTGTATGCAGATTCATTGTTGTCTCAAATGAGACCAATCACTGTTGTGTCATCAGCAAACTTCAGTATTTTAACAGATGGATCACTTGAGATGCAGTTGTTGGTATATAGGGAGAAGAGAAGTGGAGATAGCACACAGCCTTGGGGGGCCCCTGTGCTGATTGTACAGATATCAGATGTAATTTCGCCTAGCTTCACCTGCTGCTTCCTGTCTGTTAGGAAGCTTATGATCCACTTACAAGTGTGTTCAGGTACCGCTAGTTGGTTTAGTTTACTTAGAAGAGTGTCTGGAATGGTGGTATTGAATGATGAACTGAAGTCTACAAAGAGGACCCTTGCATAGATATTTGGAGATTCAAGGTGTTATAGGATGTACTGCAGAGCCATGTTAACAGCATCATCTGTCAATCTATTTGCTCGGTATGCAAACTGCATGGGATCTAACAGTGGATCCGTGATGGTTTTCAGGTGGGACAGCACAAGCCTTTCAAAGATTTTCATAAGTACAGATGTTAGAGCAACTGGTCTGTAGTCATTCAGTTCCTTGATGGAGGGCTTCTTTGGCACTGGGATGATGGTAGAACGTTTGAAACAAGAAGGAACATGGCATATCTCTAATGATCTATTGAAGATTCTGGTAAAGATGGGGGCCAATTGGTCAGCACAGACTTGTAAGCAAGAAGGAGTTATCTTGTCTGGCCCTGGTGCTTTTCCTGGCTTTTGTCTGTGTAATAGATCTTGCACTTCTTTTTCTGTGATCACCAGAGGTTGTGAGCCCAATGGATTGGGGCCAGTTGTAGGAGGCTTGGTTATTGTTGGTGTGTTTGAGATATGTGCTGTGGAGATAGGTGGCTGTAGTTTCTTTTCAAACCTGCAGTAGAACACATTCAAGTCATCTGCTAGTTGTTGATTTCCTTCTGCCTGGGAAGGAGGTTTGCTGAAGCCAGTGATGTTTTTAAGAGTTTTCCACATGTTTGCTGGTTCATTTGTTGAGAATTGGTTCTTTAACTTTTCAGAGTAGCTTCTTTTTGCTGCTCTGATCTCTCTTTTTAATATGTTTCTGGCCTGGTTGTATAGCATTCTGTCACCTTTTCTGTAAGCTTCCTCTTTGGAACGACGTAAGCCACTCCCCCCAAATTTAGGCCTATTTTAAAACATGCAAAATGGGGGGAAGGGTGGGGGGACTTGTCATTAGGAGTGCCCGTGGGCAGCCATGCCTCGCCACCAGCCGCTCCTAACAGGCGATCATGACGGAATGCAGAGAGCTCCCTACTCCCACCAAGCACCTTTGCTGCAGATCCAAGATCTTCGGTGCCCGCTGCTGTTGTTTTTCCTTCTGCCCATGATGCCACTGCGTTTGGAGCTGCTGCTTCCACATTTGGAGCACTGCCACCATTTGGAGAGCGTTTGGAGTACCACCATTTGGAGCACCACCACTGTGTTTGGAGCACCACTGCTGTGTTTGGAGCTGCTGCTTCTGTGTTTGGAGCACCACCGCTGCGTTTGGAGCTGATGCTTCCATGTTTGGAGCACCGCCACCGCATTTGAAGCTGCCGTTTCTGTGTTTGGAACACTGCTGTTAGAAGCACTGTCGCCATGTTTGGAGCTGCTGCTTTTGCATTTGAAGCACTGCCGCCATGCTTGCAGCTGATGCTTCCATGTTTGGGGTACCGCTGCTGTGTTTGGAGCTGCCGCTTCTGTGTTTAGAGCGCCGCTGTCATTTGGAGCATGTTTGGAGCAGCAGCAGTGCTCCAAATGGCAGCAGTGCTTCAAATATGGAAGCAGCAGTGGTGCTCCAAACGTGGAAGCAGCAGCTCCAAACACGGCGGCAGTGCTCCAAACGTGCTCCAAATGGTGGCGGTACCCCAAACACAGAAGTGACAGCTCCAAACATGGCAGCGGTGCTCCAAATGTGCTCCAAACGGTGGCAGTGCCTCAAATGCAGAAGTGGCAGCTCCAAACGTGGCAGCAGTGCTCCAAACATGGAAGCAGCAGCTCCAAACATGGCGGCAGTGCTCCAAACTCGGAAGCGGCAGCTCCAAACGCGGCGATAGTATGGGCAGAAAGGAAAACAACAGCAGTGGGCGCTGAAGGTTTCGGGTCTGCAGCAAAGATGCTTGATGGGAGTAGGGAGCTCTCCGTGCTCCATCATGATTGCTCATTAGGAGCGGCTGGTGGCGATATATGGCTGCCCTCAGGCGCTCTAGGCGAGGATGCAAGGGAGGAATTAAGTCATCCTGAAATGACAGCCTAGCCGTTTTTGGGGAGCTCAAAAAAAAAAGACCCGGCTTTATTTTGTGAGAAACACAGTAGCCAAGAAGCCTTGCTGAATGTCACTCATCTTGGTTCTCTATCACTGAAAGCTTTGCTTCATTATTCAATTATTTCTTCAAAATGCTGATTGTCCAGGGAAGTATTTCCTCCCAACAGCAATGTAAAAATCTTAAAACAACCCTTCCCCTTTAAGAAACCCAAGCCTCACAAGCTTCGAAGACAGCAAGTCTAGGCTGCCTGCCAAGAATGTAATAAGGGTGGAAAAAACAAAAGGAGATTGCTTCTAACTACCAGTTCTCCAATCTACTTAGAAAGTTAACAAGGGGTTCTATAGAACCAGATAGAACTGGTAGAATCCCACCCCTGCTTGTAAATGCCGTGTCATGTCAATCCCTTGTTCACTCAATTCTTGTTTGAGTTCTCCCTTTTCATTCAAAATATCTTTGTATCTAACAATGTTTCCCATGTTAATAAGATTTGGATAAATCAATGCTTCCATTGTTGAAAGCCAAGCTGGTATCTTCAAATAGTGTTGGTCTCTAATTTTTCCCCATATTAACAGTAGCGCATTCCTTATATAGTGTCTTTGAAAGTAATCATGTATCTTACTTTTCCCATACCACAAGAAGGCATGCCCAGTTGCAGGTCATGTCCCTCCAAAGTCAATAATCTTATATGCCTCAACACAATCCATTCTTTCATCCATGTTAATACTGCTGCTTGGTAATACAATTCCCAGTTTGGTAGTCCAAAACCTCCTTTACTTCTTGAGTCCTGTAGCATTTTAGGCTAATTCTTGCTTTTTTCCCTTGCCAAATATACTGTATTTTAGTATTGTTTTATTAAGTTCCTCAAAATATTTTTTTCCAAAGTTATCAGCATTGTTTGAAATAGGTATAATAATCTTGGCAGTATATTCATTTTAACTGTAGCTATTCTTCCTATCAATGATAATTGCAACTTTTCCCATTTTTTCAGATCCTATTGAGGTTCGCTGGCAGTCTGTGCAGACAGCAGTGGAATTGGACAGTGGAGAAGAATGGGGACCAGTCTGGGAGTCTGGAGAGGACTCAGATGAGGGTCCTGCATCCAATGCAGAGATGTGATGCAAGTGGTGTGCTGACCCTGGAGCCTCTGGACTCTGGCAGCAGTGAGGCAGAGGAACAAGGGGAACCTGTTCCCAGTGTGTGTGTACACAAAGCTGCTAGAAGGCAAGAGCAGCTGAGACAAAAGGGGTGACTTAGGAGTAAGGCTTGGAGGTGATTGCCCCTCCCATAAGGATAAAGGACAGGCAAAGGTGAAGAAATCTTTGTAGGAAGCAAAGTCATTTGTTCTGTTTAGATTAATCCTTGATGCTCTGTGTGGACTTTGTACTTTGGTTGGTTTTTTTATAATTCATTTGGCACTTCTTATTAGCAGCAATTCAAAGGAGAAAAAGATGGGCACTTATCTTGAGGGACTGTTTGGGACTCATTACAGGCTGGGAATGAACATAATTCCCAATGTTTTAATTAAGCATGTGCTTAATTACGGTCTCAGAAAGCCTTGGTCAGAACAGTTCCATTTTAATTTGTTGCATCAATTTATAATATTTATCTTCCTTGATCGTTATGCATCTTGCTGTCAGTTGAATCCCTAAGTATTTTACTTTCTTAGTAATCTGAATATCTATTCTCTTCATTAACTCTTTTTTCTATTTATCTGTAAGGTTTTTCACTAAGATGTTGGTTTTCTCTTTATTTTCAATCCTGCCACTTCCCATATTCTATTTTTAAATTAATTTAGGCCCTGATTGTTGTGGTTCTTCCAGGAAAAAAAGTAAATAATCTGCAAATACCTGTAATTTATACTTTCCCTTTTTATTTCCATATCTTTTATCTTTGTATCTTGTCTGATATTTCTGTTTAGTATTTCCAGTGTCAATAAAAATAAAAGGGGAGACATCCTTGTCTTGTACCTTTTTTAATAGCAACCTTCTATCAAATCTCAATTTACTATCACCTTTGCAGTTTGCTTATAATCATATTAATAAATCTCTCCCCCAAATCTTTGAGCTGTGCTAGCATAAATTGCCAATTCACGTTGTCAAATGCTTTCTGTGCATCTAGAAAAATTAATGCCATTTGTTCCCTGGATGTGCTTTGTAATACTCCAGTGTTTTTAAAATTATTTTCATATTGTCCTTAATTTGTCTCTTGGGTAAAATGTTATTTTGATCTGGATGTATAAATTGATTTTAAAATCTTTTAAGTCTTTCTGCAATTATTGAGGCAAATATTTTGTAATTAGCATTTAGTAACAATATCATTCTGTAGTTTTTTATCTGTTGTAGATCTGAATCTTCTTTCAGTATGAGAATAATAAATACTTTCATCCATGAATTTGGTAATTTCACTTCTATCAATAGTTCATTAAACATTTCCAACATTGGAGTACTTAAGGAGTTTTATAAGTCTTTGTGTAGTTCTGCCAGCAGCTATTCTGGGCCTGGCATTCTGCCATTCTTTTGTCTCTTAATTGATTTTGTTAGTTCCATCATTGTTATATGTTTATCTAACATTGCGTTCACTGTTTTAGGTAATTCCGCTTTTTCTAAATACTGTTTTATTTTGTCTTCTCAAATTGTCTCCTGATCATATAGTTTTTCATAGTAATTTTGAATCATTTTCTTTTTGTCATCATTTTGATAGTGAAGAATTCCTGCATCTTCAATTAATTGATGTATCAATCATTTTTCATTCTTTTTTTCAATTTGTATGCCAACCATCTTCCTGATTTGTTTGCATTTTCAAAGACATTTTGTTTGGTGCTTTAAATTTTTTGTGCTAATTCTCCTTTATCTATTAAATTCAACTTGTGTTTTATTAATTCTGTTTGATTTTTTATATTCCTTTTTTGTGATTATTTTGTAATTTTGTCTCTAGTCACTTTGTTCTGTCTCTAGCACAAAGGTGTGCAGATACAGATTGATAACTCAACAAAGCTTCCATAACAAAGTTCATTTATTGGTACATCAGGTATCCTCATGACTCACATTTGGGACAAAGTTCCTCTTTCAATGACCAATCCTTTGTATATCTGCCTTGTACATGGAAATGGATACACCATTATAACCCATCTTGTAGCAATAGAAGGAAACGATGTTGTCAGTACATGAGTGCAGGTAAGAATGGAGGACAACTTCCTTCAACCCCTCGAGGGTCAATTTAGTGGCCAATCAGGATTACAGATGTGGCCACGTGACATGAACTACATTTCCCAGGATACCTTTAATTACATTTCCCATGATGCATTCCCTTAAGGGGACAGCTCACAATTCCTAAGTAACTAACTCATTCCCATAGACTGGCTGGGACAGCACACTCCCCACCTGGAATTGTAAATTCCACTATAAAATAGAAGAGAAGAAAAGAAAAAAAATTAACTATAAACTAAGATAAACAGTAAACAATGATAGTAACTGAATAGCATATAACTATATAATTAAGATAGACAGTTAGCTATATAACTAAGAAAAAAGGTAAACATTAATAAAGCATCAAACAAAGCAAAACGTGCAAAGCTTGAGGTTCAATCTTCAACAGCATCTTGGTGCAAGTCTGCTTTTAGGGTGTACAGGAACTCTTCATGGCAAAGGTGAGAGTCTGCTGATCACCTCTGGTGGTCTTTTAGGGTTACAGGAACTCTTTGTGGCAAAGGTGAAAGTCTGCTGGTCACCTCTGGTGGCCTTTTAGGGTGTACAGGAAATCTTTGTGGCAAAGGTGAAAGTCTGGAAGTCGCGTCTAGCAAGCTTCTAGGGTTGGAATGGTACTCTTGCTTCCACGGTGCCAAAGGGCATCGGGAATATCAGGAGGCTGTTAGAAAGGGCATTGCGGAGGTATATGCCTGTGTAGAGTGTCTTAGTGGATGTCTAGTGATTGGTGGTGGCCTTTGAGGCTGGAACTTCATTCTTGTTTTTGGTGGTGCCAACGGGCATTGGAAGGCGGGTGGAATGGAAGGTATTTGCCAGGGTTGGAGCCTGCATCTGGGTGTCACTGATAATTCCTACGATCCCCCATCCTAGAGGAGATTTGATGGCCACTGGGCTATCTACAGGACCACCTACTTGACTCAGAGAAGAGAAAGGCACATGGGGCATTATTTCCCAGTAAGAGCAGGATATCAGCCTCTGGATCTAGAGCGGAAAGGTGAGGAGCAAGGTGCTGTAGGTGAGGAATGTTACTTATGACTTCAGGTGTTGCGATCTGACTGCGGTTGTTTGGTATCTCATCGCATTCAAATATGGGTGGTAATGGGAACTGGGTACTTCCTTCTAAGGATTCTATGCAAAGTCCAGTAGCTCTCCTCCCCACCATGCTTCTTGGTCCATGGCACATTGATACCGTGAAGGGAAGTGTGGCCTGTTGCACCTCAAAGAGGTTGAAGAATGTGGGTCTGGCCAGGGTGCAGGTGCTTTGAGTGTCTATCCGCGCATACATTTTCATAGCGTCTTCAGGGCATCCTTCAGGGTATACTTTGGCTAAGCAGATGGGAAGACACGAATGAGGGCATGGTGAGTTGGTGCACAGTGCTGTGCAGTTGATGCTCATCCTTGGTTCAGGTTGCAATTTGTCATTCTGCTGAGGAGCCCTGCATGCTTCTGTGTCACATTGCAGCTCCTTGTCCGAAGAAGGAATACGAGGTATCTGCCAAGGCGGCTTGGTGTCTGGATGCAACGCGGTCGGGTGTTGGTCACTTTTGCAGATGCAACATTACACTTTGATTGTGCAGTATTCGGGTGAATGTTTGGATTCACAACACTTGTAGTAGTATTGGTACTCTCTTAGCAATTCTTTTTGTTGGGTCAATGATTTTACTGCAAACCCAATGCAGCTGTTCAGCGAGTGATGAGTGTTGTGCATAGGACAAAACTGGTGTCTCCTTGTAGTGGGAGATCTAAATTGGGGTGGATAGGATGAGGTGTCGATCTCAGTGTCCTGGACTGCCCTGGAGGGTCTGTCTCTGGTATTAAGTATGGGGCCTGAGGGTGATATATGGTTGCTGTTGTATCTTCTGATACTAGGAGGACTAACAGCTCTGAGCCCATGGGCTTGGTATGTGTTGCACATTCTTGCTTGGTGGAAGACAAATTATTCCAGAAGTGTGAAGGGTACAAAGCGGTGTCGATCTTTGGCCATGAAGGTGTCAGTCAACTGGAGCCACTTTTCAATTAGTACCTGTGGAAGTTTTTGAGCAATTTTGTTCTGTGTGTCAACGTGAACGAGAGAGGCGAGTGTTGGTAAGTTGGGATCCTGTTTTGCTGTTCTCAGTTGAATGAATATGTTAGTGAGGTCTATGATTCGGCAAGGCTTGTCGATAGGAATTTTAGGAAAACTGTTGAGGCTATCCAAGAGTGTTGCTTCTATGTCCTTGGGAGCGCCATACAGTTTGTCAAGCCTTTGCCATGATAATCATAGGACAGTGGCTGGGTCGTCATAGTGGGATATCATAAGTGCCCTTGGTATGTCAGAAGACTGTGGCCCTAACCATTCTATCAAGTGTCCAATTATCTCGTCGGGGTTCAGGCGTGCTGCCTGAATGGGACGTAGGAAAAGTTTCTTCCAAATTAGATATTCGCCGTCTGGCTTATCAGAGAATTTGCGAACTCCGTTGGAATGCAAATTTAGCTTTCCATTCTGTACAGCCATGTTTCTCCAGTAATCTTCAGCATTTGCTGAGTTGGGGGGAGGTATTGATGTAGAGGGTTCTCACCCTGGATTCTCGTAGGGTGGGTTTGGGTTGTAAGGCAACTACGGGGCATAGTCTTCTTCCCAGTATTTAGGGAGAATCTCATCCTCCCATACTGGGGACAATGGTCAAGCATCATGTTACTGTGTAGGCTGGGCCTGGATACCTTGTGGTGCTTGGGAGCCATATTGGTATTGAGGTTGTGGCAGTAATGCTGCTGCCTTTAGATTGAGTATGGCAGTTGTGGTTGATGGCATGTCGACTCATCGAGAAGTTGGTCTGAGCACTAGTGGGCTAATTTGCTCACCTGGTAAACCCTGTGATGTTGGAGTAGGATTGGTAATGTTGGGCAGAGAATCTTGGACCTTATTACGTACAACATCAGTTAGGGATGGTTTGCTGTTGGAGGGAAGTGAATCTCGTACTTTAGGTTGTACGTCAGTAGCGTAACTAACATACGGAGTCTGTGGTTGAGATTCTTCCCTGTGCTTCCCTGGTTGTGGGAGACTGCTAGGCAACTGAGGCAGTTGTATCTGCTCATTACGAAGCAAGTGCTGCTCATTCATGTAGGCCTTGACCCATGTATCTGGATTCTCTTCTCCCAACTCTTCAAGGTTGGATTGAAGGGAGGTGTTGTCGGCCAGCTTCTGCCATGCTGCGGCACATGCCATCTTTGTTGTGGCTTCAGCCAACTCCAATTTTGCCTGGGTTTTGGCCATTTCTGCCTGTTGCTTGGCCTGGACTTTGGCCTGTTGAGCTATATCGGATATGGCCTGCTCCCGTGATGCAACTCCCCACTGTAGCACATCATGGAGCACTGCCTGGAGGGCTGTCTTGCTTTCCTGGACATTGTCTTTGCATTCCGTGTGAATTTCCTCGAAGTATTGAATATGTATTAGGAGCTTGGGGTCACCCAGTCTTGACTGGATGGACTTGAGATTGTTTTTGCTGTATCGCCACCATGCAAAAAGGGTATCTAGATCATCTAGCAATGTGCAGAGCTTCTCGGGGGGAGGCAGCTTATATTTTGGGACATCACAGATCTACTCAAGCTTCGCTTGAGAATGAGTCTATGTAGCAGCGATATTGCTGCTGCCAATCATTCTTCAAGGATTCTTTCATGGGTTCAGTAAGCTTCTTACTCTTTCTAAGGTCGTAGGCTCTTGGAGGTATCACGGCTTCTCCATAGGTTGAACATCTAAAGGCAGTTGTTGGGAATCAGGCTCCATGTCTACCTCAAGGGTGGGTGGAGGATTTGGGTCTTCTGGTACATCAGAGACATCTGTCATGGATGAGGAAGTTGCCATGCTGCAAATTGGCAAAGGAGAAATTCTAAAAAAATTTAGTGGTTGTTTGTGCACTTCCTTTTTGTAATAGGGTACGCTGCAAGCAAGTAGCAGAAAGTAGAATCTCTGCTGGATTTAATACTTGAGCACATAAGTGGCACTGCAGAGTCTGGGCGATGCTAGCACAGCACATGGAATGGCTGCTTCTAGGATGCCGTGTGAGCTTGCGACAGAAGGGGGCAGTAGAGGTTGCATCGCAAAGTCTGAGGACTAGAGGGCAGAATGCAAAATATGCCTATAAGGGTTGCTTGCTTCACAAGGTGGCAGCAGAGGGTCAGGAAGATGCTGTTGCTATGCCCATGTTAGGTTGCAATTAGGCCTTTGAATTAAGTTGATTAAAAGGTGCACAATAGTTTCATAATCACTTTTGTCAATTTTTGAGAAATTGTGGGGGGGAAATCACATAAGAAGAAAAAGAAAAAATCTTTTTGTTGACCACCAGATGGGGCTAGGGCTGAAGAAAAAGGAGGGGGGCTTCCTTGCCCTAATTTTCTGCTTGACCACTGGATGGGGCTAGTGCTGAAGAAAAGGGAAATACATGATTTTACTTTAAATTTCTTCTTGACCACCAGGTGGAGCTGGTAGATTGTAGGTAATCTTGGAATATTCGAAATAAATTGATTAATGTTCACAATAATTTCAAAGGAGTTATCATGCAAACACGTATTGCTGTGGGCTGCTTTAATATTCAGAAAATATTACAAAGTCCAGCTAATATTCCCCTGTGTAATCCAGACAGATTCCATAGAGAAAAGGGGAAGGAATTCTTCCTAGCAGCCAAACAGTTTCTTTGAAAGTTGAGAGAGGGGGGGAAGCTCTTTGTTTGTAGCATGTGGGGAACTCCAGCCCCTCCCACTGTGCAAACAGCATATAGAGAGTATAAGACACAGGGGTCTGAAGAGGTATTTTAATTATTGACTTCCTGTTGAAGTTTCTGGCTGGCTAGATGCAGTCTTTGTCTCATAAGGAAAAAAGGAAGAAGGGGATATCAGATCGTCTTCAGTTGCTAAAAACTGTAGATTCAGCTGTAGTAGTAGGGGAGAAGCAAGGCAGATGGGTAACTCTGACTCCTCCCTTTGTTTTACAAATTGAGTCTTCCCAGTTAAGAGTTGAAATTGGAGAGAAATCACTTCTCTCGCTGAAGGGAAAAAAAAAGGGGGGGGGGTTTTCCTATAATTCAAACTGGTTTTGCAGCTTTGTTTGAGGTAAAGAGGTCTGATGAGATAGTTTAATGGCTGACTTCCTGTGAAGGAGGGATTAGCCCCTTCCTGGAGCTAGGATATATCTTTATCAGTTTTAAATTGGCTGGAAAGAGTCTGTTTAAGGCTTCTCTCCTGCAAGATGAGCATGGCAAATCAGCTTCTGGTTTCCTTTTAAAAATACAAGCAAGATTCCTCCAAGGTTCAAACTGAGGTTTGATAATCTTTTGAGAACTGGGTAATTACTTTCCTTGTTATGCAAATAGGGACTCTGAGTTAGCCAAAGTGAAATTGAGTAGAGGAGGGGGTGGGTGGGGGTGGGTAGAAACTTCTCTTTGTCTGTAGCTCATGGGGGAATCTGACCCCTCCCACTGTGCAAACTTTCTATATATTTATATTTTGTTCATTATTCACCATCATTTGTTGAAAATTCTCTATTTTGTTCTCCACTTTTCTTATTCTTTCCTTCAAATCATCATGGAGGGCTTGAATCATAACTTTTAATTCTATCTGAATGGTCTTCATTTTTTCTTGCTGTAACATAACATCCAGAAATCTCTGACCTGATGGGCTAGATGTTGCTGATGATGATGCTGAGGATGGTGCAGATTGTGCTTTCCTCATTTTAGAGTATTTTAACAGTTATAATCCACAAGGGTAAGGGATACATCCAGAGGTGGTATTCAGCTGGTTCTGACTGGTTCTGGCATACCAGTATCAAAAATGTTGACTGGTTCAGAGTACTGGCAAATATCACCTCTGGCTGGCCCTGCCCACCCGCTCCTGCTCTTACTTCTCACCTCTCCTATATTCTGTTATTTATTAGTTCAACTGATTTGCATGGCAGAGTGGATTGCCGCAACTCAGCTGAGTTAAACAATAGCACAGCTCTCCATTGTTAATAAAGGGGACAATCTCTGAGCCCTTTTTATGCATGCACAAAACATGCATTTGGCATGCACATGCATTAGACATTCCTGCACAGCTCACCAGCGGGCAGTGTTTGAGCCCTGCACATACGTGCGTGAAGCAAGCTCTCTGAACTGGTAGGAAAAATTTGTGCCAAATAATAAACAGGAAGAATTCTACAAAAAAACTTCACACGGAAGTAACTGAAATGGATTATGAGAACATTTGTGTGTTAGGGGACTTCATTGAAATTGTGGATGCAAAATTGGATTATAGAAGCAGGAAAATAGGTAAAAAGACACAGAAAACACTGCCAATGACTTTCTTTAAAATAACAGAAAAACTATCACTGAGAGAAATGAACTTAGAGAAAAAGTAATATACATTCTACTCAGATAGACATCAATCATGGTCAATAATAGATATGATATGAATGACACAGGAATTAAGAACAAATATACAAGAGGTAGAAATTAAAACAAATGTATGGACAGATCATAACCCAATAAAAGTAAAATGGAAAAGTCAAAGAAAAAAAGCAACATAGATGTTGAACCAAGTGATATAAAAAGATAAAGAGTTTATACAAATAATTGAGAAGGAAATGGATTTCTTTTCCAGGGAGAATAAAAATGTATGGGATACAGCAAAAGCATATAGAGCAGAATAGAATAGAATTCCTTATTGGCCAAGTGTGATTGGACACACAATTCGTCTTGGTGCATATGCTCTCAGTGTACATAAAAGAAAAGATACTTCATCAAGAAGGTACAATACTTAATAATAGTCAAAGGATATAATAAGCAATCAAATCATACTAGGAGACAATCAATATAAATCATAAGGATACAATCAACAAAGTTACAGTCATACAGTCATGAGTGGGAGGAGATTGGTGAAAGGAAAGATGGGAAGATTAATAGTAATAGTAATGCAGACTTAGTGAATAGTTTGACAGTGTTGAGGGAATTATTTGTTTAACAGAGTGATGGCGTTTGGGGGGAAACTGTTCTTGTATCTAGTTGTTCTGGTGTGCAGTGCTCTACAGTGTCATGTTTAGGGTAGGAATTGAAACAGTTTATGTCCAGGATGTGAGAGATCTGTAAATATTTTCACAGCCCTCTTTTTGAGTCATGCAGTATACAGGTCCTTGATGTAAGGCAGTTTGGTAGTAATGGGTTTTGTTTTGTTTTTGTAGTCCTAATTATTCTCTGAAGTCTGTGTCTGTCTTGTTGGGTTGCAAAACCAAACCAGACAGTTATACAGGTGCAGATGATAGACTCAATAATTCCTCTGTAGAACTGTATCAGCAGCTCCTTGGGCAGTTTGAGCTTTCTGAATTGGCACCGAAAGAACATTGTTGTGCTTTTTTATGATGTTTTTGTTGTTAGGTGTCTATTTTAGGTCTTGAGATATGATAGAATCTAGAAATTTGAAGATCTCTACTGTTGATACTGTGTTGTCTAGTATTATAAGAGGTGATAGTATGGGAGGTTTCTCCTAAAGTCTACCACCATTTCTATGGTTTTGAGTGTGTTCAGTTCCAGATTGTTCTGGTTGCACCATGAGGCTAGTTGTTCAACCTCCCATATGTATGCGGATTCATTGTTGTCTCAAATAAGACTATTATAAGCATTCAAAAATGAAAACAACAGACTTTCGATAATCTGAGTTATAGGATGCTTTATTAGGGAAAATACTGCAGTATTGGACTCAGTTCACTCTAGAAAAGAAACAGTTTCTAAGAGGAAGGAGACGCTCTCCTTTCAGTGAATACAGCTTATATAGGATTATCAAATCACATAGTTACATAATACTTCCTTTTTCCATATATGGACGTTATACAACCTTCCATGGAAAACTTCCAATACTTTCAGATTTCCTGTTTTTCACATTCCAGAAAAATTATAAGGAAACATTAATATTCCTTAAGGTGACATTTATAATGTCAGAACGCCCCAGTACAAATGTTCTCTAGCCTATGCCAAAGACAAACTTCGCAATCCAACATATTTGTTTCACAAAAACATATTTCTCAACTTTTCTGTCCTTTTAAAAGGTCAGGCTACGGACACAAAATGGCTACAGTTTGGTTCTGTAGTTTCTCAAGTATAATATCCAAATTTTACTTATAACAAAGACCAATCACGGATGTACAAATGACTGTGAAGTTAATATTGGAACAGATAGATAGATAGATAGATAGATAGATAGATAGATAGATAGATAGATAGATAGATAGATAGATAGATATGCATTGATAGTGCATTTATATGATAGAGGTACACATTTTATTTTTCATGTGGTAAAAGAGGTATAGGAAAGAATTGGAAATGGATTGGCAATAGACCTGTTGGGTTTTTTCCTCAGGTGGGGTGAAGAATGAGAACTATAAACAATACATTAAAGAAAGTAATGTTAGCAGTTCACATACCCTGGATGAAATGTTTACCTCTAGCTCTATTGTGAGTGTGTACTTGTTTGAAAAAAGATGTTGAAATTTCACTGTATGAAATGATGTTTGGCATACTTTATACTGGAAGTGTGGGTATGTCTAGAATTGTACTTGAAGATATTTTATTTTGTTTAGAAAAGATATATAGGGACTGTCCCAGTGTTTTTCTCTTTTAAGGTCTAGTGGACTTTTAGCACAAACACCACCGTTTGATTTCTGAGTGCATAGTTTTAAGAGTGCAGATTGGGTCCTGATAACGCAGTGGAGAGCTTTTGGGAAGCTGAGGCCTATCTGGGAAGGACCATTACAAGTACTGTTGACTACTGAGTCTGCTGTACGGACATGTGAGTGAGGCTGGACACATCATTCGTGTGTGCAGGGATTTGTGGATCCGGTTCCTGTTTCCAGTGGAAGCAAGCTTCGGAAAGACTAGACTTTTTAATTTTCTATTTCTTTTGTATGCGGATTTGTCATTGTCTCGAATGAGACCAATCACTGTTGTGTCATCTGTAAACTTCAATATTTTAACAGATGGATCATTTCAGATGCAGTCATTGGTATATAGGGAGAAGAGAAGTGGAGAAAGCACACAGCTTTGGGGGAGGCTGTGCTAATTGCACAGATGATTCTGCTTAGCTCCACCTGCTGCTTCCAGTATGTTAGGAAGCTTATGATCCGCTTACAAGTGTATTCTAATAAAGCTAGCTGGTTTAGTTTAGTTAGAAGTATGTCTGGAGTGATGGCATTGAATGCTGAACTGAAGTCTACAAAGAGGACCTTTGCATAGGTCTTTGAAGATTCAAGGTGTTGTAGGATGTAGTGCAGAGCCATATTAACAGCATCATCTGTTGATTTGCTTGGTATGCAAATTGCAGGGGGTCTAACAGCAGATCCATGATGGTTTTCAGATGGGACAGCACAAGCCTTTCAAAGGTTTTCATAACTACAGATGTTAGAGTAACTGGTCTATAATCATTCAGTTCCTTGATGGAGGGCTTCTTTGGCATTGGGATGATAGTAGAGCATTTGAAGCAAAAATAACATAGCACATCTCTAGTGATTTATTGAAGATTCAGGTGAAGATGGGGGCTAATTGGTTAGCACAGACTTTTAAGCAAAAAGGAGTTATCTTCTCTGGGTCTGGTGCTTTTCCTGGCTTTTGTCTGTGAAATAGATCTTGCACTTCTTTTTCTGTGATCACCAGGGGTAGTGAAACCAAAGAGTTGGGGCCAGTTGTGGGAGGTTTAGTTGTAGTTAGGAATTAGTGATCACCTATACAACAAATACAACAGATAAAACAGATAATCAGAATTGGAAGGGACCTTGTAGGTCATCTAATCAAAACCCTTTGCCCAAGCAGAAGACCCTACACCATTTCTGACAAATGGCAGTCCAATCTCTTCTTAAAAGTCTCAAGTGATAAAACTCCCACAACCACCGAAGACAAGCTGTTCCATTGGGTGATTGTCAGGCTCTACATCTTAGCAGCAACTCGGAACTCAATATTACAGGTTGGCAGCTTTGGAGCTGTAAATCCCCGATCTTCACTTCGAAACTGACATTGCAGCTTGGCAGCCGATCCGGACCAGCAGAAAAGGGAGGGAGGGCTGTGGGTGTGTGATGACCCAAGGTGGGATACAAAACAAACACAGTCACAGAAAACAGGTGAAGCCCCTTTTATTCCTTCAGTTTGCTTCCAAGCTCCAAATATCTTTGATGGAAGACAAAAAAACTCCCACACAGTTATACAAAGAAGGAAAAAAGCAACACAATTCAGGCAAGAGAAGGGCTGGAGGATGTCCACAGATAACACACACTGGGAAGGACGCCAAACTCAAAGAGCAACTATAAACTAGAGATATTTACACAATTTGTTTCCAGCATTTGCCAGTACGCAGGTCCAAACTCTTATTCAATTGTCACACCTGCAGCCCATGAAGAGGATCAAGGCCCTCTCCTCCCAAGGAAACCACATCTCTCCCTTATCCTCTCTTCCCTGCATGCCCTAGAATGAATAAGGGATTGGCCTGGGTCCTCCTCTGACTGCTCAGCTGGCCTCTGTCCTTCCCCAGCCTCCTCTACAACCTCCAGAGCCACACTTCCACTCCCTGTTGGCTGCTCCTCCTCTCCCTCAAAGTCAATCTCCACCAGGAACATGACACTATCCCCCCCCGCCCCCGCAGGGTCTCTTCCCATGGGACCAGGCGGATGAGGACATTGAGGAAATTGAGCATGGAAGTCGTGGACCAAACAAAAAGCATGAACCTCAATGAAGTCTTCTGGTCCATAACTTTTCCATGCCATCAGATATTGAAATCGGTCCCACAACTGGTGTGAATCTTGGATGCTATCCACTTCATACTCTGCGTCTCCCTGAGGGGCTACTGGGCCTGGCAGTGGAGCTGGTCTATGTGGGCTGTTGGCCGATACTGGGAGTAAAAGGGAGTGATGGAAAACAGGATGGATACACATGGTCCGTGGCAGGGAGAGGCAAAAAGCCACAGCATTTATCACCACCTCGACTGGAAAAGGTCCCAAATAATGGTGATTAAGCTTTTTTGATGGCCGCATCATCGGTAAGTACCGGGTAGAGAGCCAAACCTGATTGCCTACTGCTAAAGGTGGAAAATCACAATGATGTTGGTCTGCAAAGTGTTTGTAGTCCTCCTTGGCTCTCCCTAGTTGATCTCGGACCATGTGGTGCATAGCTTTTAACTCTTGCAAGAACGTATCCACTGCCGGAAATGGTGAGTCAGACAGGGCTAAAGGAAAAAGTTGTGGATAAAAACCATAGTTGGCAAAGAACTGTGGACACATGGGTGGATGCATGTTGAGCATTGTTGTAAGCGAATTCTGCCACCGGCAGCACCCTCACCCAATTGTCTTGTTGAGTGCTGCTGAAACAGTGGAGGTACTGCTCCAAAATAGCATTCACTCTCTTTGTCCCCCCATCAGTTTCAGGGTGATGGGCAGACAATAGACATGCCTGAACCTGCAGTTCCGCAAGTAGGGTCTGCCAAAAGCATGCCCGATCTGATACTATTCATTTTGGTAACCCATGCAACCGGAATACATGGGAGATAAACAACTGGGCTGTTATCCTGGCTGCAGAAAGACCTGCACATGGAATAAAGTGGGCCGTTTTAGTCACCATGTCCACCATCACCAAAATGGTTGTAGCACCCTTCGATGGTGGCAACTCAGTGATGAAATCCAATGAAACTGCCCCCCAAGGTTTTTCTGGCATGGGTAATGGCTGCAAGAAACTAGGGGGTACACCAGGAGCATATTTGGGCTGTCGACAGATCCCACAGGATGCCACATATCCTGACACATCATGCTTAAGTCTTGGCCACCAAAATGTCCTAGCAATGAGGTGCAGCGTTTTGAACACCCCAAAGTGTCCCGCTGCCAGATTATCATGACATTGACGTAGGATAAGGCCATGAAGAGGACCTCCAGGCACATAAATGCTATCATGGAACCGCAACAAATCCCCAATAAATGCCCAAGGAGTCTCTTGTCTCCCATTTTCATCCAGTTCTCAACGCCAAGTTGCCACAAATGGATCTTGCTGCTGCACCTCCTGAATCCTCACTCAAAGGTCCACAGGCTCCTTGATGGCCACAAACCAATCCAACGGAATCAACGTCCAGAGCAAGATTTTGTCCTCCCTTCGGGTATACTCAGGCTTCCTGGATAGTGCGTCAGAGCATTGATTCTATCCACTCGGAACATAGCTCACCTGGAAATCAAATCAGGCAAAGAACAATAACTATCTCACCTGATGCTGGTTCAATGTCTGAGCTGTATGTAGGTGTTCCAAATTGTGATGATCCATCTGAACATCAATCTGGTGACGAGCCCCCTCCAGGTGGTGCTGTCATGTCTCAAAAGTGACCTTAACCGCCAATAGCTCCTTGTCCCAAATCGTACAGTTGTGTTCAAGAGCTGACAACTTCCAGGAATGAAAAGTGCAAAGGGAACAAGATACACAGGAGCTTAGGCCTGGAGGAGCACTGCACCAAGAACCACCTCGGAAGCATGTTTCCACCACAAATGGCTGGAACGGATCAGGGTATTTGAGGATAGGCTTGGAAGCAAAGGCAACCTTCAGGGCATCGAAAGCTGCCTGCTCCTTAGCACCCCAATGGAACCTCCCCTTTCTTAAGTAGATTAGAAAGGGGAGCAGTCAAAAAGGGGAAATAAATGTGTGGTAGTAGTTCATGAACCCAACAGTCACTGCACATCCTTAACCTGCTGTGGAGGTTCCCATGCCTATAACGACTCAACTTTTTCCAGGTCCATTTCCACCATGGCAGGTGAAATACGATGACCCAAGAAGACGATCATGGTTTGTGCAAACTGAAGCTTCTCTCGCTTAGCAAACAGGTGGTTATCATGCAAGCATTGCAATACCAGACACACATATTGCCAGTGTTCCTGCAGGGAGGCCAAGTAAATTAAAATGTCATCTAGATAAATAACTATGAATTAATCCAATAAATCAGGGAAGATGTCATGCATGAAATGCATGAATACAGCTGGAGCATTGGTTAATCCAAAAGGCATCATGGTATACTCAAAATGTCCATACCTCATCTAGAAAAATGTCTTCCACTTGTCTCCTGCACAAATTTGAACCAGCTTCTAGGCCCCATGCAAGTACAACTTCGTGAAGATCTTAGCTTGATGAAGCCACTCAATCAGTTCAGGGATGAGGGAAAGTGGGTACCGATTCCGTACTCGTACTGTGATTGCATTCAACTTGTGGTAATCACAGTACAGATGTAGCTCCCCCGATTTCTTTTTAACAAAAAGCACCAGTGTAGCCAACAGGGAGATAGAAGGCCAGATAAACCCTTTCTGGAGGTTCTTCTCAATAAAATCCTGCATCGGGGCCAACTCCGGTTCTGACAGTCCCAACCCACCGTCAATTTTGCATTGGGCAACAAGTCAATTGGACAGTCATAGGACCAAGGCGGAGGCAATTGGTCTGCCTCCTTCTCCCCAAACACATCAGCAAAGTCCACCAACTCCACAGGTAGATCCAAGTCCAAGCCACACACCCCTGCACAGGAGTAAGCAGAGTACAAGCAATGGTTGGCACACTTCCTATCAAGAAACTGCACAGCTCAAGATGACCAGATGATTTGCAGATCATGGGCCCGTAACCGCTCCAAACCCAGCACCACCAGAAAATGAGGTACTGTGGTAACATAAAACATGGCTTCCTCCACATGCTGCCCAATACGCATGGGAAGGGGTTTGGTTGCAGCAACCATAGGTCTCGAACGAAGAGGGCGACCATCAATCATCTCCATCATTACTGGTGGAGGACACCTGTTTATTTATTTATTGGTTGATTTTATTACACTTTTATACTGCCCCCTTTCCCAAAAAAGGGATTCGGGGCGGTGTACAGCCAAGATAAAACGACATAAATAGTAAAAAATTTAAAAGAGATTAAAAAAAAAAATTAAACTAGTGGCTGGAATAATATTATAAAAGCAGAATAAAAAGAGGTAAAAAAGATAAAAATATCCAAAATTTAAAACCTTAGTAATTAATACTAGGCCAGACCGGCCTGTTGGAAAAGGTCTGTCTTTAATGCGCGCCGGAAGGTCTGCAGGTCAGTGATGGCCTGCATCTCTGGGGGTAATTCATTCCAGAGGGAGGGAGCCCCGGCAGAGAAGGCTCGCACTCTCGGGGGCACCAGCTGGCATCGTCCGGCTAACGGCACCCCAAGGAGGCCCACCCTGTGGGAGCGCACTGGCCGGCGGGAGGCCAATGGTGGCAGCAGGCAGTCCCATAAGTACCCGGGTCCCAAGCCATGAAGCACTTTAAAGGTGATCACCAACATCTTGAATCGCACCCAGAAGGCCACTGGAAGCCAATGCAGCTCGAGCAGGAGCGGTGTAACATGGGAGCTCTGAGGAGCCCGCAAGATCACCTGCGCGGCCGCATTTTGCACCAGCTGAAGCCTCTGGATGTTCTTCAAGGGAAGCCCCATGTAGAGAGCATTATAATAGTCTAAGCAGGAGATGATGAGAGCAGAAGTGACTGTGCGAAGAGCGCGCCGATCCAGAAAGGGCCGCAACTGGTACATCCGACGGACCTGACAAAAAACTCCCCTGATGACGGCCGCTATGTGCTCTTCTAATGTCAGCCGTACATCCAGGAGGACACCCAGATTGCGCGCCCTCTCCGTAGGAGTCAAAATTTCTCCCCTCACGGCCAGCGATGGAGTGAGCTGGCTGTATCTGGGCGCAGGAAACCACAGCCACTCGGTTTTGGTTGGGTTGAACCAAAGCCTGTTAAGACCCATTCAGCTCCGCACGGCTTCCAGGTACCAGGTCATCACTTCAATGGCTTCATCGGGGTGGCCTGGGGTAGAAATGTACAGTTGAGTGTCATCAGCATACTGATAGAACTCTACCCCAAAGCCATGGATGATCTCACACAGAGGCTTCACATAAACGTTGAACAGCAGGGGTGAGAGCACAGACCCCTGAGGCACCCACAAAACAAGGGCCTTGGGGTCGACCTCTGCCGCCCTGCCAACACAAATTGCGAATGGTTGGAGAAGAAGGAGGAGAACCACTGTAACACGGTGCCTCCAACTCCCACCCCCTCCAACCGCCAGAATAAGATACTGTGGTCAACAATATCAAAAGCTGCTGAGAGATCTAACAGGACCAGGACAGAAGAACAACCCCTGTCCCGGGCCTTCCAGAGATCATCCACCAACGTGACCATTGCCGTTTCCGTGCTGCGCCCGGGCCTGAAACCTGATTGGAGAGGATCTAGATATACCGCTTCATCCAAGTGCTGAGGGAGCTGTCGTGCCACCACACTCTCAACAACCTTCTCCACAAAGCGAAGGTTGGAGACTGGACGGTAACTCGACAATAATGTTGGATCCAGGGACGGTTTCTTGAGGAGGGGCCTCACCACTGCCTCTTTCAAGGCGGCAGGTAAAAGCCCCTCTCTCAAGGAAGCATTAATAATCCCCTGGAACCAACCTCGTGTCACCTCCCGAGTGGCCAAAACCAGCCAGGTGGGACACAGATCCAATAAACATGTGGTGGCATTAAGCCCACCCAGTATCCTGTCCACGTCTTCCAGGGTCACAAGATCGAACTCAACCCAAATGACCTCACCGGAATCTGCCCCCGCCCTCCCACCCAGAGATGCCCAGTCAGAGTCCAGCCCATCCTGGATCTGAGTGATTTTGTCCTGCAGATATCTAGAAAAATCCTCGGCCCATCCTTGCAAGGGATCCTCCCGCACTCCCACCTCCAAAAGGGAGCGGGTCACCCTAAACAGGGTGGCTGGGCGATTTTCTGCGATGCAATAAGGGTGGAAAAAGTAAGATTGCTTTGCCACCCTATCATGACTAAATACTCCCTAATATGGGATCGTAAAAGTGTTCGATCAGATCCAGAGCGGCTGGTCCTCCAACCACTCTCTAGGCGTCTTTTCTGGTGCGTCATCTCTCTCAGCTCCTCGGAAAACCAGGGAGCCAATTGGGATCGGCACCAGGTCAGAGGCTGCAAGGGCACGACCTGGTCAAGGGCCCCGGCAGCCACCCTATCCCAGGTGGCCACCAAATCCCCTACCGAGTCATGAGTGCGAGACTCAGGAAACAGCCCAAGCTCCATCAGGAACCTATCTGGGTCCATCAGGCACCTGGGGTGGAACCATTTTATTGGTCCCGCCTCCCCACGACGAGGGGGTGCGGAATGGAAGTCCAGCCTAAGGAGCAAATGATCCGACCATGACAGGGGCTCTATAGAGACATTCCCTAAACCCAGATCATCTGTCACTGACCAGAGACAAAAACCAGATCCAAGATGTGACCCCCAGTGTCTGTGGGGTCCCAAATTAATTGCTGTTGCTGTGGAAGGAACCATTGCTTGAACACACTTGCTGTCAGCACAAGATGTTTCACCAATGATAACTGGGGTGGAGATGTCAAAGATGTCAAAGATGGCGAGGATGGCAAGGATGGCAAAGATGGTGAGGATAGTGGGCCCCCGTAGGCCGGGCGATAGTGGGCCCCCGTAGGCCAGGCGATGCTCGTTTCCCTCCACCACTGACATTGCTGCTGTGGGTGTCTTAGCAGAACACTTGGCCACAAAATGGCCTTGATTGCCACAATAGAGGCATAAACCATATGATGACACCTAATATTAGCACAGTTGAGAAAGTCCAGAAATATTTCACAAGAAGAGTTCTCTACTCCTCTACTCGTTGTAGAATACCTTATGCCACCAGACTTGAAATTCTAGACCTAGAAAATCTTGAATTATGCTGTCTTTGGTCTGATCTAAGTATGGTATATAAAATCATACATTGCAATGACTTACCTGTCAACGAATACTTCAGCTTCAACCATAACAACACAACAGCACACATAGATACAAACTCAAAGTTAACCACACCAAACTTGATTGCAAGAAATACGACTTCAGCAACAGAGTGGTCAATGTCTGGAATACTCTACCTGACTCTGTGGTTTTTTCCCCAAACCCCAAAAACTTTAACCTTAGACTGTCTACTATTGACCTCACCCCTTTCCTAAGAGGTCTGTCGGGGGTGTGCATAAGCGCACCAATATGCCCACCATCCTATTGTTTTGTTTTATTTTTATTATATGTACCCATTTCTTGTATTCATAACTATGTATATACTTATACCTATTATCTTGTAAGCAATTGGCAAATCAAATAAATTCAAAAATTCTAAATTCTATCCTTTTCCGCTTGGGTCAGGCGAGGGTGGGCAGCCCCCACCTGCATGGGCTTTTCCAGAGGCACTTCCACCAGGGCGCCAGTTTACTGGGAATGGATGCAGTCTCCATGCATTGTCATGCCGTCACTTCTGAAGCCTAGCACAGATATGAAGACACAGATGCATGAGTTCCTGCAGGGTATGAGGACATTCAGTGCAGGCCAACTCGTCCAGGAGCTCTGACACAAACTTTCCTGGAACTGGTCTAGCAGTGCTGCCTCATTCCATTGTAAGTCCTGGGCGACCACCCAAAAGCTAGTAATATAATCCATGAGTGAGCCATGCCCCTGCTTCAATTCTCTCAAATGACTGTTTGCTGTTTGGGCCCAAACAGGGTCCTCAAACATGGCTGGGAATTGATGGCAAAACTCAGCATAATTGTCCAACACCTGGTTGGGCTGAGTCAACAGAGGCATCACCCAATGTGCTGCAGAGCCTGACAACAAACTAATCAAAAGCCCCACCTTATCCCGATCAGTGGGGAAACCCTCTGGCTGAAGGCTCATATAAAGCTGGCACTGCCCAAAAAATGCTAGAAAGTGGGCCAGCAATCCATCAAATTTATCCAGCACTTCTATCGAGCACTTATGGTGTGGCCAGACAGCTTGCATCTGCACAACTTGCGCAGTCAAAAGAGCCACTTGCTAGCTTAACTGGCAGTTGTCTGCTCTGAGCTGATCCATGGTTACACCACGAAAAACAGAAGCAAATTGAAGGGGTGGCTGGAAACAAAATGTGATGACCCAGGATGGGATACAAAACAAACACAGCCACTGAAAACAGGTGAAGCCCCTTTCATTCCTTCAATTTGCTTCCAAGCTCCGAATATCTTTGATAGAAGACAAAAAAACTCCCACATAGTTGCACAAAGAAGTAACAGAAACCAGGCAAGATAAGGGCTGGAGGATGTCCACAAATAACACACACTGGGAAAGACGCCAAACTCAGAGAGGAACTATAAACTAGAGATATTTACACGATTTGTTTCCAGCGTTTACCAGTATTCAGGTCCAAACTCTTATTCAGTTGTCACACCTGCAACCCATGAAGGGGATCTAGGCCTAAGGAGACCACATCTCTCCCTTATCCTCTCCTCCCTGCATGCCCTAGGATGGATAAGGGATGGGCCTGGGTTCTCCTCTGACTGCTCAGCCAACCTCTGCCCTTCCCCAGCTTCCTCCACAACCTCTGAAGCCACACTTCCACTGCCTGTCGGCTGTTCCTTCTCTCCCTCAGAGTCAGTCTCCACCAGGGGCATGACATTCCACAGCCTCGGAGCTCAGATTTCAGATGCCAGTTTAGGAGTGAGGGAGGGCTGCGGCCTTGGAACTCAGATAATATAGACAGATCCCTCTTTGAACTGTAGAATTGTGGGCAGATTTGGCTTTAACATAGTGCTGGGTTTGAGGTGAATTGATAATTGTTATTTGTTAATTGTTAATGGCAGGCAGGGCGGAGGGAAGAATGTAATATTAGTTTAGGCATGGTTTAATTAGGCATGGGGTGATGGCATGGATAATTAGGTAATGGGCAGATTAGGGTGGGGTGGATTCTAGATAATTGGACAGGGATGGGTAGAACAACATTGGGAGTTAACTATTCTCAACGCTGACTTTTCATGATTATCCATTGTTGAAGGTCTTAGCCATGATTGGGAATATAGCAATAAACTCTACAATTGCAACGCTGTAAGAGTGAGTAGCCTGATTTATTGATTAAAAGATCCAGTTCTTGGCAGATGCCAACAGTGATTGTTCTCACTGTCAGAAAGTTTCTCCTTATTTCCAGGTTAAATCTCTCTTTGTTCAGTTTCCATCTATTATTCCTTGTCTGGCTTACAGTGTTTTAAAAAATAGTTTGCCCCTTCCTCTCTATGGAAGGCCTTCAAATATTGGAACACTGCTATCATGTCTCCCCTGGTCCTGCTCTTCACTAGACTAGCCATGCCCAGTTCCTGTAACCGTTCTTCATATGTCTTAGTCTCCAGTCCCCTGATCATCCTGGTTGCTCTTCTCTATACTTTTTCTAAAGTCTCAACATCTTTTTATAATGTGGTGTATTCTTACTAAGGCTTTATAGAGTGGTATTAGTACCTCACTTGATCTTGATTGTATCCTTCTGTTCATGCAATTTAGGATTGCATTAGCTTTTTTGGCTGCTGCACACTGCTGGCTCTTATTTAGCTGGTTGTCCACTAAGACTCCAAGATCCCTCTCACAGTTACTGCTGTTGAGCCGGGTTTCACCCAGACTATATTTGTATTTTTGGTTTTTCTTGCCTAAGTGTAGGACTTTACTTTTCTCTACATTGTATTTCATTTTGTTAGATATGGCCCAGTGTTCTAGTCTGTCAAGATCCATCTGGATCTTGAGCCTATCTTCTTGGGTGTTAGCTATTCCTGCCAGCTTAGTATCATCTGCAAATTTGTTAAGTACCTCTTCTATTCCCTTACCTAAGTCATTAATGAAGATATTGAAGAATACCGGGCCGAAGACAGAAGCTTGTGGTACCCCACTGCTTACTTCTCTCCATGCAGACTTAGACCCATTAAGGACTACTCATTGAGTATGGTTTGTCAGTCAGTTGCTAGTCCATCTAGTGGTGGTGCTATCTATTCCACCTTTTTTCTAGCTTACTAAGAAGTAGGTCTACTTTGTCGAATTTCTTGCTGTCTAAGTATAAAATGTCCACAGTATTTTGCTGGTCTACTAATTTAGTCACTATGTTGAAGCATGAAATAAGATTGGTTTGGCATGATCTATTTTTAACAAATCCATGCAGGCTGCTAGTTATTAATTTACTTGTTTCTAGATGTTAGCATATCTGTTTATTATTATATTTTCCAGTATCTTCCCGGGTATTGATGTTAGGCTGATTGGTCTATAGTTTCCTGAGTGTGGTTTTTTTTCCCTTTTTTGAAGATGGGAACCACATTAGCTCTTTTCCAGTCTTCTGGTAGTTCAACGATGCTCCAGGATTTTTGAAAGATATGGTGTAGTGGTTTTGAGATGACCTCTGCCAGCTCCTTTAAAACTCTGATATGTAATCCATCAGGCCCGGTGATTTGTGTCCATCAAGATCAGATGGGTGTTCTCTTACTTCTTTTTTTTTTTTTTTGCTTATTTTAACTGTTATTTCTGGTCTGTCTTTTACAATTATGTTTTTGGTGGGTTGAGCTATAGTTTCTTTTTGCGTGAAGACCAATGCAAAGAATGAGTTAAGCAGTTCTGCTTTCTCTCTGTTGCCTGTTACTTCCTTGCCATCTTCTCTGTTTAGTGAACTGACTATTTCCTTGATTTTTTTTCTTGTTATTTATATGTTGGAAGAAACTTGTTTTATTATCTTTGACTTTTGTTGCAAATCTTTGTTCATTCTGAGCCTTTACTTTCCTGTCGTCATCTTTACAGATTCTGGCTATCTGCTGATATTCTGCCTTAGTTGTTTGTCCCTCTTTCCATTTTTTATACTTGTCTTTTTTTTCTTTCAATTTGCCAGAGAGATCTTTGTGCAGCCATGCTGGTTTCTTCTTGGATTTCTTGTTTTTCTTTCTCAGTGGTATTGTGCTGGTCTGGGCTTCTATGATGGTACTTTTCAGAGTTTCCCAAGATTCTTGAGTTGTTTTCCCTTTTAGGATTTTCATCCATGGAATCTTTCCCAAGTTCTCTCTAAGTTTATTAAAATCAGTTTTTTTTAAAATCTAAGACTCTGATGTCATTATGTTCTATTGTGTTGTGTTGAATTCTAGTATGATATAGTCACTCTCACCAAAGGTTCCTGCAGTTTCAACTCCCTCTATCTTCAAGATAGAGGCTTCAAGATGGCGGCCAGATGTTGGGTCCATGACGAGCTCCGCTGCATGCCCTGGGTTTTTGGCTGAATTCCCCCCCTTGGCTGCCCGTTGGGGTGAAAAGTGATGAGGGGCGCAGGGGGGATTTGACGGATTCAGCGGTGCCGGGGAGGTGACGGAGTTGTCGGATGGACCGGCCGAATCACCACCCGAGTTGCCGCCTGTGTTGTCGCGGGCAGTGGCGGCCTCGTCTTGGCTGCCACGGCCTCATTCCCGGCCTCGGCCTCGATCCCTGCCGTGGCCTTGGCCTCGGTTTCGATGGCCTTGGAGGCGGCAGCGGCAGTGATGGCCTGGTCCAGGGGTGGTGCTGGTGGCAGCGGCAGTTCCTGGCCCCATGGCAGCATTGATTTTGGAGGCGGCAGCCTCGGCTTTGGCGGCCCCGCTGCTGGTGGCAGCGGCAACAGTGGTGGCCTGGCAGCCTCGGTGGTGGTGTGGGCAGCGGTAGCCTGGCCCGGGGATGACGGAGGCCTCGGCGGCGGCGGCCCTAGCCTTGGTGGCCCCGCCGGTGGTGGCGCCAGTGGTGGTGGTGGTGACGGCGGCTTGGAGGCCTCGGCGGCAATGATGGCGACGGCAATGACGGTCTGGCTCGGCGGCATCACCCGGCTTAGTGGTGGCAGCTCCTGGCTTGGTGGCAGTGGTTGCCTCGGTGGTGGCAGCCTCAGTTTCGGCAGCCCTGATGATGACGGCGGTGATGGTGGTTTGGAGGCCTCGGCGGTGATGATGTCGGTGGCGATGGTGGTCTGGCTCGATGACATCACCTGGTTCAGCGGTGGCAGCACCTGGCCTGGTGGCTGCTGTGGCCTCGGCGGTGGTGGCCTCAACTTTGGTAGCTCCCGTGGCAGGGGTGGTGCAGTTGCCTCAGCGGCGATGGTGACAATGTTGGCGGCGACCTGGCTCGGCAGCAATGGAGGCCTAGCTGTCTCGGCCCTGGCCTTGGCCTTGGCAATGACGGTGATGACGCCGACAATGGAGGAGGTCGTGGCCGGCAGGATGTGGTGACCAAGTGGGCCAGGCCCAACTTGCCGGGTCTCTCCGCTTCCGATACCGGAGACTATCTGTGCTGGTCCCCGTGGATGGGGTGGCATGGTCGGCTGGGTGGCAAAAGACTGGGCTGATTAGGTACTCATCAGCGGACATGTGGGCCCTAGGAAATGTCCCCCTTTTCTTGAAATGGCCCCTGGACTGTCAACAGCCTACCTTAAGGACGGATCCTGGGATCCCGAGAGGTGGCACGGCCAGATGAAGCTTTGTAGGATTAAAACCCAATTGTTTTTGTTTTTATTCAAATTTTTATCTGGGCTAGGGAGGGTGACCAGGTCGGGTTTGGGGGACAACTCACCTGAGACAGGGGCCAGACTGGGGGCCCAGTGTGGCCGGGAGGCTTTGGGGTCAGGGAGGGTCAGATCTAGGATGGGGGGCTATTTCTGGGAGGGAGAGATGAAGTCTATTGGCATGGTGGGCGGGAGAGGCAAGTATGGTGGTTATAGGGGGCCATATCATGTTCTGGGAGCACGCCCCCGCTGTCTGCATGCAATGGCGTGCTCCGACCTCCAAGGCATTTCCTGTTCCCTGGGCTGTCCGAGTCATCGGGCCCTGGGCCTTCGGTTGATGCTGTGTAACACCAGGTCTGTAGTAAATAAAGCCCCCCTCATTTATGATCTAATTTCAGAGGGGGGAACGGATCTGGCGGGTATTACCGAAACCTGGGTGGGCCAAGAGGGGGGTGTTCCCCTGGTGGAGATGTGCCCACCTGGGTTTCAGGTTTTCCATCGGCTGAGGGCTCGGGAGGGAAGGGGGGGTTGCGGTGGTTATTAAGGAAGGTCTATGTCCTAGGGAATCTACTGTTCCTCAGACTACTGGATATGAATCCCTCTTTGTGAAGAGTGGTTCCAGGGTTCAGATGGGCCTATTGATCATGTACCTGGCTCCCTGCTATGTGTCATCTGCCCTGCCTGAGCTCCTTGAGGTTATAGCCAGTTTGGTGGTTGGGACCCCCAGGCTTATGGTCATGGGGGATTTCAACCTACCCTCCACTGGCGGGAGCTCGGGGATTGCTCAGGAGTTCTTGGCTTCTATGACAGCCTTGGGCCTGACCCAATTAATTCGGGACCCCACACATGGGGTGGGGTCACATCTTGGATCTGGTTTTTGTCTCTGGCCAGTGGCAGGATGATCTAGGTATGGGGGACGTTGTTATAGAGCCCCTATCATGGTCTGATCATTCGCTCCTTAGGTTAGACTTCTGTTCCGCACACGCTTGTTGCGGGGAGGCAGGGCCAATAAAATGGTTCCGCCTCAGGCGCCTGATGGACCCGGATAGGTTCCTGATGGAGCTGGGCCGTTTCCCGATGCTCGCATACATGACTCGGTTGGGGATTGGTGGCCACCTGGGATAGAGTGGTGGCCGAGACCCTTGACTGGGTCGTGCCCTTGCGGCCTCTGACCCATGCCAATCCCAACTAGGATTGAGTGAGATGAAGCACCAGAAAAGACGCCTAGAGTGGTTGGAGGGCCAGCCACTCCGAATCTGACCAAACACTATTGCAGTCCTATGTTAGGACCTATTTTGTGGCGATAAGGACGGCAAAGCAGTCTTACTTTTCTGCCCTTATTGCGTCCGCAGAAAATCGCCCAGCCACCTTTTTTAGGGTGACCCGCTCCCTTTTGGATGTGGGAGTGTGGGAGGATCCCCTGCAAGGATGGCTGAGGATTTTTCAAGATATCTGCAGGACAAAATCGCTCAGATTTGGGATGAGTTGGACTCTGACTGGGCAGTTCCGGGCGGGAGGACAGGGGTGGATTTTGGGGAGGTCATTTGGGGCGAGTTTGATCCTGTGACCCTAGAGGACGTGGACAGGATACTGGGTGGGCTTAATGCCACCACATGTTTACTGGATCTGTGTCCCTCCTTGTTGGTCTTGGCCACCTGGGAGGTGACACGAGGTTGGTTCCAGAGCATTATTAATGCTTCCTTGAGTGAGGGGTTTTTGCCTGCCACCTTGAAAGAGGCAGTGGTGAGGCCCCTCCTCAAGAAACCATTCCTGGACCCAACATTATTATCAAACTATCGGCCGGTCTCAACTTTTACTTTGTGGTGAAGGTTGTTGAGAGTGTGGTGGCATGACAGCTCCCTCAGCACCTGGATGAAGCTCTCTATTTAGATCCATTCCAATCAGGTTTCAGGCCTGGGTACAGCATGGAGATGGCATTGGTCGCGTTGGTGGATGATCTCTGGAGGGCCCGGGACAGGGATTGTTCCTCTGCCTTGATCCTGTTAGAGCTTTTGATATTGTTGACCACAGTATCTTATTGCAGCGGTTGGAGGGGGTGGGAATGGGAGGCACCGTGTTATGGTGGTTCTCCTCTTCCTCTCCGACCGCTCGCAATTTGTGTTGGCAGGGGGGCAAGGTCAACCCCGAGGCCCTTGATTTGCGGGGTACCTCAGGGGTCTGTGCTCTCACCCCTGCTGTTCAACATTTATGTGAAGCCGCTGGGTGAGATCATCCATAGCTTTGGGATAGAGTTCCATCAGTATGCTGAGGACACTCAGCTGTACATTTCTACCCCGGGCCACCCCGATGAAGCTGTTGAAGTGATGACCTGGTACCTGGAAGCCGTGCGGAGCTGGATGGGTCTTAACAGGCTTCGACGCAACCCGACCAAAACCGAGTGGCTGTGGTTTCCTGTGCCCAGATACAGCCAGCTTATTCCATCGCTGGCTGTGGGGGGGAGAAATTTTGACCCCCCACGGAGAGGGCACGCAATCTTGGCAACCTCCTGGATGTATGGCTGTCATTAGAAGATCATATAACGGCCATCACCAGGGGGGGGGTTATCAGGTCCGTCGGATCTGCCAGTTGTGGCCCTTTCTGGATCTGGACGCACTTCGCGCAGTCACTTCTGCTCTCGTCATTTCCCACCTAGACTACTGCAATGCTCTCTACATGGGGCTCCCCTTGAAGAGCATCCGGAGGCTTCAGCTGGTACAGAATGTGGCCGCGCGGGTGATTCTGAGGGTTTCTCGGAGCTCCCATGTTACACTGCTCCTGTGCGAGCTGCATTGGCTTCCGGTGGCCTTCCGGATACAATTCAAGGTGTTGGTAGTCATCTTCAAAGTGCTCCATGGCTTGGGACCCAGGTACTTACGGGACCACCTCCTACCACCATCGGCCTCCCATCGGCCAGTGCGCTCTCACAGGGTGGGCCTCCTTAGGGTGCTGCCAGCTGGGCGATGCCGGATGGTGCCCCCGAGGGTACGGGCCTTCTCTGCGGGAGCACCCTCCCTTTGGAATGAGTTACCCCTGGAGATGCAGACTATCCCTGACCTGCGAACTTTCTGGCGCACACTGAAGACCCATCTTTTTCAGCAAGCCGGTCTGGCCTAGTGTCATTGGAATGGTTTTAATTTTTGTAACTTTTTACCCTGTTTTATCATTTTGTTATAGTTTTAAAATTTTATATTTTTAATTGCATTGTTTTTAGGTGGGCTGTACACCGATCCGAGTCCCAATTTGGGGGAGAGGGCGGTATATAAACTTAATTAAATAAATAAATATCATTTCTTCTCTGTTTGTAAGAATTAAGTTCAGTATAGCTGTCCCTCTAGTTCCATCCTCTACCTTTTGGACAACAAAGTTGTCAGCTAGGTTGATTAGGAACTTATTTGATTTCTCACTTGGTGCAGAATTAGTTTTCCAATTGATATCAGGATAATTGAAATCCCCCATTACTATTGTGTGTTTCCTGCATATGTTTGTTAGTTGGTTGGCAAAAAGGACATCTATTTTTTCTGCTTGATTGAAAATCTGTGAATTTAATGCCAAGTAACTTAGTCCCTTTCTTTGATGGATGCAAACCATCTATCTCTTTTGTACAGTTTTTCATTGGACCAGCTGCAGACATCATGACTAACAAAACCAAAGCCTTCCCTTTTACACCACTCTTTTAACCACACATTAAATTCTACTATATGCTGGCCTTTCCCTTTTTGTTCCTTGTATACTGGTAGAACATCTGAAAAATAAGCCTGCAGCCCATACTACTAAGTTCATACCCCATGCTTTGAAAGTCTTTCTGCACAGAAAGTACATCATTTTGGGACAGATCATTTGTACCAAAATGTATAATAGCATCAACATCACAGTCCTTGCTGGCATTCTTGACTATCTTAAGAATACGCCTCTTGTCTCTGCTGGTAGTAGCACCTGGCAGACACTTGACCTCTTTCAAAATCTCCATATTCTTTCCTAAATTTACATCCCTTACAACTGAATCTCCAACCAAGAGGTGGCTTCTCTTTTTGGATACTTTGCTCTTCTTATGTGACTGATGCATAATACCTGATTCATACTTTCTCCTTTCCAAAGTAAGTTCTTCTTATTGGACCATGATCCTGGCTTATTTGAGTTATCATTATCACAACTACCTTGACCTGCCATTTTAGTGTCCCTATTAAGGTCATCAAGGGCACTGTGTCTGTTATGCTGGGATACAGCAAAAGCTTTGTGTTTATGGTCCACAGCTCTCACCCTGCCAGATCCCATGGTTGTCCTTACTGCCCTTTTCCTGTAGGATATTTGTGGTAGTGGGGGCTGATAATGCAGCAGCTCAATAGACTGGTATGGCTGGATTGGGCATCTAATTTCTGTTTGGAGAGCACAGATTAAAGATTCTACATAGGTAATCTGTCCATGTAGACTAGTAATTTGTTTACAAAGAGGACAAATTTGAAAAGAGTATTATGAAAGACAGCTGCAAAACAACTATCTCAAGCGCACTAACCCTGAATGTATTATTGCTATTTTTGGTATGTAGTTATATGATGTGTGTGCCATTAGGTGTGCGGACTGCTACTTTTCTCCTATGTACTCACTCTCTGCCTCCCTCACAAACCAGCAACTCCTCCCACCAGTCTCTGGGAAGTTGAAATGCAAATTGAAATGAAATTAAATATATTTACCTATACAACAAATATATACAACAAATATATTTGGGGATTAGTGATCATCTATACAACAAAATAGAATAAGAAAAAGATGCAAACACAAAAGAAACTAGTAGAAAAATATAAAAGATTGGAAACAGAGTTACAGAAAGAACTGCAAAAAGAAATTTAAAAAAACAAATGGAACTGATAAAACATAAACTCAATTTAATAGAAACAGAAGAATTAGCACAAAAGATTAAAAGAGCAAAACAAAGCTATTTTGACAATGTCAAAGAAACCGAAGATGGTTAGCATATGAATTGAAAAGGAGAAAGAGAAGAAATTGATACACAGTTTGTTAGATGAAAAGGGAATCCTCCACTACCAAAATGAAACTAAAAAGAAAATAATCCAGAATTACTATGAAAAACTGTATAATCAAGAGGTGTCAGAAGAAAAAATAAAACAATACTTGGAGAAAGCTGAATTACCCAAAGTGCCTGAAACAATGAAGGTATACTAAATGGAAAGATAAAGATGATGGAATTAACAGAGGCAATCAAGAGACAATAATAATAATAAAATACCAAGACCAGATGGATTACCAGCAGAGCTTTATAAATGTTTACAAGATACTTTAGGTTTGCCAGTGTTTGAAATTTATAATGAAGTACTGTTAGAGGAAAAAATACCAAATACATGGATGGAAGCAAATATAACATTAATACCAAAAGAAGAATCAGATATAATGCAGATAAAAATTATAGACCAATATAACTACTAAATGCAGACTACAAAATATATGCTTCAATAATTGCAGAGAGATTAAAAAGATTCTTGAAAGAATTTATACACTCAGACCAAAATGGATTTTTATCTAAAAGGCCAATTAAGAATAATATGAGAATTATTTTGAATACTTTGGAGTATTATGAAATGCATCCAGAAAAACAAATGTTGATATTCTTAGATGCACAGAAATCATTTGTAAATTGGCAATTTATGTTATTATAATTAAAATATATGGACTTTGGGGAGAAATTCATTAACACGATTGAGGCAATATATTCCAAACAAACTGCAAAAGTGATGGTTGATGGGTACATGACAGAGAATATTAACATAAGAAAAGGCACAAGGATGCCTGCTGTCCTCCCTACTATTTATATTAACATTAGAAGTATTAAATAGAAATATTAGACAAAACTCAGAAATAAAAGGAATGGAAATAAAAACAGAAGAGTATAAACTATAGGCATTTGCAGATAACCAGGTATTTATTTTAGAAGAACCACAAGAATCTGGACCGGTTAATAAAAATGATAGCAGAGTAAGATGAAGTTGCAGGACTGAAAATGAATAAAGAGAAAACTAAAATACTAGCTTAAAATGTTTCAGACACACACAAAAAAAAGAGTTGGTGGAGAAGATAGATATTCAGATAGTTAAGAAAGTTAAATACTTAGGAATTCAGCTAATAGCAAAATGCGCTATTAAAGAAGATAACCATATGAAACTGTTACAACAATTCAAATTAGACTTGGAGAAGTGGAAAAATCTTCAGCTATCATTAATAGGAAGGATAGCCACAATAAAAATGAACATTCTTGCCGAGACTGTTATTCTTATTTCAAACAATCCTGATAAAATTAGAAAAAAATATTTCAAGAATAAAATAAAATGATATTAAAATACATTTGGCAAGGAAAAAAGCAAGAATAAGATAGAAATTGCTATAAGATACTAAACTTAAAGGGGGGTTTGGGTTCCAGATTTGGAGCTATATTACTAGGAACAAGTCTGGGTGAAAGAATGGGTAAATCTAGACATAAAAGACTATCAACTCTGGAGGAACATGATCTCCAACTGGGGTGCCTTTCTATGGTATGGGAAAAATAAAATATATGGATATTTTCAAAGACATCTTGCTAGAAATGCACTATTGTTAGTATGGGAGAAAATTAAAGAAAGACATTACATGAAAAAACTAGCCTGGCTCTCCACAATGGAGGCACTGATACATCTAAATGTGATTAATATGGAAAATTGTAATGTATAAGGACATTTTGAATGATAAAGGGAAACTTAAATCTAAACAAGAACTGATTAATCAAAGGATTGATTTAGCATGGTGGCCACATGTGCAAATACAATCAAGATATGACTAAGATACAAGAATGTATGGTTTCTATAAAGAACCAACAGAACTAGACCAGATATTACTAGAGACAGGTGAAACATTAATTTATTTTATGTATAGCTACTTATTGAGTATTAAAATGGAAGAAGAGCAAATGAAAGAAATAATGATAAGATGGGCTAAAACTTTGGTTATTCAATAGAATTAGATAAATGACATAAATTGTGGGATAGAAATTGTAAACTAACAATATCAACGGCCTATAAAGAAAATGTATACAAAATGTTTTATAGGTGATATTTACCACCAGAGAGGTTAACAAAGATGTTTGAAAATTTATCAGCTAAATGTTGGAAGTATAATCAGATACCAGATGTGGTGGACATGTCCAAAGGCAAAAAAAAATTGGACTAAAATACATATTTGGTTAGAAAAAATGATAAAGCAATATATAGATCTGAAACCAGAAATATTCTTGTTGGGTATATTATCAGAACAGTATAATAAAGGGAATACATACTTAATTTTACATGTAGTAATGGCAGCAAGAATAGTGTTTGCACAATTATAGAAAAATGATGAGGTCCCAATAGATGAAGGTGTAATAAAAAATATTAAAATGTGCTGAAATAGATAAATTGACACTTAAGATAAAAGAAAAGGAAGAAACAGAATATTTTTTAACATGGGATTTATTTTACCAATGGTTAACTAACAGAAACAGAGATTAGAAACTAAATATAATTTTAAAAGATTTTAAAAATTGTATTGAAAATTTTGCAAGATGGATAAACTAATTGTATTATTATTTTGTGATTAATATTGATATGTTTGTTAAGATTACTAGTATGGTTATGGTTATCATTGTATCTTTACTTAAAATTAATTGTGCCCAGACAACACACTGTTCAGATAGACATAATAAAATAAAATATATATTCCAAAAGAAAGTATATGCCAGATGTGCCAAGATGAATTTTACACCAGGGGTCACCAACCTTTTGGACCTCAGGGACCACCAAACACTATTCTTAAATCCCGAGGACCACTAATACAAATGTTTAAAAAAAGATAATGTATTTAATATAAATTTTTTACTTTTACAGTATATTAAATATAAATTTAATATTTAAAAATAACTATATATATACATACACACACACACACACACACACACACACATATATATATATGTGGATCTTTGGTTCTTCGGGTTTTCTCCCGTGTAGAATTGGAAGTATCTAGGCGGCGTTTCGATGAAGTCTCATTCAGCATCTTCAGGCATGTGTCTTCCTGTGCTTCTCTGAGTAATGTGAGCCACAGCTGCATCACTACCTGCTTCAACCCCCCCACAACCCATACATGAAGGGAAGTGATGCCCACCATGAAGATGTGGCACGACCACGAACGCAAAGTCAAACAACAGGATCACAGCTCATCAGCTCAAATCCCCAGCAACTAAGACTAACCTGAGTACAATCAAACCCCCACCGGAACAGAACACCCCCCCAGCCAATCAGAACACAGCCAACACCCCAACCAATGAGAACACACCCCTACCCAATCAGAATACAACCAAGCCTCCACCCAATCAAGTCACACCCCCAGTAGCAGTTAAAAGAAAGAAGCAGCTGCAAGCTCACATTACACAGAGTAGCACAAGGCCGAAGACACAAGCCTGAAGATGATGAATGAGACTTCATCAAAACTTCGCCTAGATACTTCCAATGCTACATGGGAGAAAACCCGAAGAACCAAAGATCCACATATATATATATATATATATATATATATATGCTGGTCTTGGTGTGTTCGGGTCTTTTCCCATGTAATATTGAGACTATCTGGGCAACGTTTTGGTGAGATCTCACTCGCCATCTTTAGGCTGGTGATTTCGGCTTTGTGCTTGTGCGAGCAAAGCATGATCTGAGCTGCTGTCTCCCTATATATCCTGGTGGGGAGGTTAGCTGTGTTGTCATTTCTTGATTGGTTGATGGAGTTGATGTTTGCAGATTGGCTGGCTTTTTCTTAAGAAAATGCGTGGCTGAGGTATTGGCTGTGTGTCTATCAGCCTCCTGTGTTGTAATGACTTGGGTAATGGGCTGTGAGATGACCTTCTGAGTTCTATTGTTTTGACATCCTGGATCTTGTGCTGTAATCTCCTTGGTCGTAATGACCTGGTAATGAGCTGTGTGATGACCTTCTGAGTTCTAATCTTGTGACCTCCTGGGTCTTGTGCTATAATCTCCTGGGTCGTTGGCTGTGTTGCAACATCCTGATGTTTTGTGGTGTAGCCTCCTGAGTTCTGTGATGTAATATCCTGAGCAGGTGGCTGTGATGTGATGTTCCAGGTTTTGGTTTGGCTCTGAGTTTGAGGCCTGGCTCTGTGTTCATGGTGTGTGTCAGTTTGCTTGGTTTGGGGGTCAGGGTGTGTGGCAGCTGGTGATGCAGCCATGGTCTGGTTTCTGGATGGTGATTGCCTTTCATCTATGGGGTAGGTTTGGGTTTGAGTCTGGTGAGGGAGATTGGTGGTGGCATCATGTGTTGCTTTGGGTCCAGTGTTGGTTTTTGTGGCTGGTTTCTTGGTAAGGGCTAGTTTCAAAATGTCTGGTAGGCAGGAGGCCTCATCCCATTTATTCATGTTATGCGGGTGTTTCTCTATTTTGATGGCTTCTCTGATTATTCTCTTGTTGAAGTATTCAGTATTGGAGATTAATTTGGTTCCCTCAAAATTAATTTCATATCCTGTGGCTTTAAGGTGCTGGAAAAGGGAGGAAGAATTTTCTTCTTTTCTGACTGCATTTTTGTGTTCTGCGATGCGTGCATTTATTTTCCTGTTGGTTTGTCCAATGTATGTGGCTGGGCAATTGTTGCATGGTATTTCATAAACTCCTTGGTTTTCTAGCTGGATCTTGTCTTTGGGGTTTCTTAGGATATTGGGTATTTTTTGGTCAGTGCTGAAGGCTGCCCTGATATTGTGTTTGTGGATAATTTTGCTGATTTTATCTGTGGTGCCTTTGATGTAGGGGAGGAGGGCAATACCGTTGTCCGTGTCTTGGTTTCTGTGGGGTGTCTCCTTTAGGATTAGGTTGATAATTGTGCCTCTTTGGAATCCATTGGAAATTAATACATTAGTGACAGTGTTTAATTCTGTTCTCAGGTGGTCTTTATCAGCTAGGCATTTGGTTCTGGAGATGAGGGTCTTTGCTACGGAGTTGATCTATGCAGGGTGGTGATGGGATTGTGTGTTTAAGTAATGATTGGTATGTGTTTTCTTCCGGTGGATGGTATGTCCTAGGGAGCCATTGGGTTTTTTATAAATTAGGATGTCCAGGAAGGGAAGTTGGTTGTTGGCTTCTGTTTCCATGGTGAATTGTATTTTGGGGTGTAGGCTGTTGAGATGTGTGAGGAAGTTGTCCAATTTTTCTTTCCCATGTGGCCAAATTATGAAAGTGTCATCTACATATCTAAGCCAGAGTTTATGTTTATGTTCGGATTTGTCTAGAGCATTGGTTTCAAAGTGTTCCATGTATAGGTTAGCGATGACGGGTGAGAGGAGTGATCCCATAGGTGCTCCTTCTATCTGTTTGTATCTTTGTCCATTGTGGATGAAGTATGTGTTGGTTAGGCAGTGATTGGTCAGATCTAGGATGTGCTTAGGGGGGTTGTATTTGTTTTGGATAGCAGTCAAGTCTTCTTTAATAGGTACTTGGGTGAAGAGGGATAGTCCGATGTGTTCATCATGACCGTGGCATTGCCTTTGTCTGCTGGGAGAATGATTATGTTATTGTCTTTCCTCAAGTTGGTGAGTGCTTTTTGTTCTTCTTTGTGTAAGTTGCTTCTGGGTGGACTGCTGGAGCAGAGGATGTTGGTGACTTCAAGTCTGATTGAAGACTTACTTCGATATCATATCCCCCTCAGCTTTGTTCAGGTGTTTTCCCACATCATTATAGTTGTGCTTTTAGAGTTGTAGCAACCTTTTGGCAGAATGTCATCTGCCATCATCAGGCTTGTGTATTGTGTTCATCTGTGAGTCATGCTTTCACAGCCGTTTCTGTTTTAAATTTGGTGCTAGCCTACTGCTGTGTTTGAATGGTTTTTTCTTCATCCTGATTGGTTGGGAGTCTTGGTCTATGTTTATTGGTCTTGGAGTTTGCTGTGTTCTGCTTGATTGTTTTTTCTAATATCTTCTGTCTCTTTCGTAGTGTTTTTTTGTCTGGATTGACTGGCAACATTGTGTTTCCTGTATTGGAGGCTTTTAGTGTGGCTTGGCTTTGGGTTAGGGTTAGGGTTAGGGTTGGGTTAGGGTTAGGGTTAGGGTTAGGGTTAGGGTTAAGGTTAGAGGGAAGATCTGGACAGGGAGCAACTGGCTCCCCCTCAAATGGAAGAAAAGCAGAGCTCCCTAGCCCCCCAATCTGGTCTCCTGTCATTTCATATCTCCCCCAAGTCAGAGGAAATCATTCCCTCCTTTGCCAGGTGTGTCTACCTGGAGTTTGGGGATGGAAAGGAGGGCTGGGCTGGAAGCACTGAGAAAGACGGGTTCCTAATAACCAGGCAACACCCCCCCTTCAGCCTCCACACAAGAAGAGGACTCCCCAAGGCTAAGCTCCAGGTTTCTCCCACCTCTTCCAAGCAGAGAAAAGTCCCATTCTGTGTGGAGGCTGAAGAGGGGCTGTCAGGCCCAGAAAAGCTCAAGCTCTCACCTGCACAAACAGGCTGATAATTAGGAGCCCATCTTCCTTGGCGCTCTTTTGGTCTGGGCATTTGGCAATCCCACCCACCCCATTCCAAAGGAAAGCTAACCAGGCTTCTCCTTCCCTCCTATCTTTCCCCTTGCTCCCTCCCTCCCCAATCCTACTTCTGGACAGAGGAGAGAGTGCTGGAAATGTGTGTTGGCATTCCCAACATGCATTTCTCTGTTGCTTACCCGCAATTCTTTGTGTTACTCCTGGTCTGGCTTGCTGAGGGGGGAGAGCAGCCCTGATGTCTCTGCTGCCCATCCCCAATGGCCCCAGCCTGGGGAAAGCATAGGAAAAAAAAGTGAGCAGAAACATAGCTCTCACTGGGGTGAAAGAGCAGAGATCCGGGAAGGCACAGGCAACAGAAAGTGGCACTTTTCAAAGGCAGCAGCTTTATCTTCTCTTACCTGTGCCTTCCTTGATCTCAGTCCCACCCCCTCCAGCAAGAGCTATGTTTCTGCTTGCTTTTTCTATGCCTTCCCTGGGTAGCGATGGGCAACAGAGAAAAGCACTGAGAGGGATGAGAAAACTGCCACCGCCACCCCAGTCAGTGTTGGATGTATTTTTTGTGTATATTCATAAATATTGCACTCTCAAATTGCAAATGGAAACGTGGGTACTCTATTTTTTAAAAAATCTTTATTTTTAAGTGCTTTGGTTTTTATTGTATTGCAAACAGTTGCTGGGGTGCATCCACAGTTTCATTGTATTTGTACAATGACAATAAAGTTCTTCTATTCTATTCTATTCCAGACCTATGAACTGGATGGTGAGCGCATACTTGCCCACTCGACCCACTCTCGCCACCACCAGTTGGTACTTTTCCTGCCCCGGGCTGTCCCTACAGCCCACCGCCATCAAGGAAGAACCCAGGCCAGGAGAGGTAAACTGGAAGGTGTGGGAGCAAGTAGCACAGTGCTCCTGTACTTTCCAGCCATCTCCATCACTGCTTCAGCCTGCCTATGCCTCCAGCTCCCTTTTGCTGCAACAGCACCATTACCTTATCCTGGCCAGTAAGGGCTGCGCTGCTTTTTGCAGGTTTGCATTTGGCCAAAGGGTAATGGCCAGCAGGTGGGCAGGCCATATGGGTAGCGCAGCCTTGTGTTCCCATGCAGCCTGAATTGCTTTGGGAGGGGTGCTTTGGGAGAGACATTTCTCTGCAGCCCACCAAAATTTTCTCACGGGCCACTTGTGGGCCATGGCCCACAAGTTGGTGACCACTATTTTATACAACTACACCTGGTGTACCTCTATGATGAGTCTTTGACTAGGAGGCCTTCCTTAATGTCTAGTCACCACTCAGTGATTATTGGATCACTGGATTAAAATTGGATTATTGAAATTTATTTTACATGTGACTGCCTTTGAAAACTATCTAAAAGTTCCACTGATCCAGAATGTGTTTTCTTTTTCTTCTTTAATACATTTTTAATTTTTAATACAATCATTCCATCTCCAGTTGAACAGTGTGTTGTCTGGGTACAAACATCTTTGTTAAACATTAATCAAAGTTACAACATTGTTCATTACATATTAATTCTGCAATATTTAACATAGTAATATCCATCTATTGCAGTGATGGCTAACCTTTCCATCCTCATGTGACAAAAGTGTGTGTGCATACATGCGTGCATGCACATGCATGCCAGCATTCATAAGGCAATGTATGCCGGGGGTCTCACGCCCCCTGCGCAAGTGAGCATGACCTCCGTGCACACTGCGACCCCCCACTTTCACTGTGCATTTCTGTACATGCGTGCACAATCCCCCCACATGTGATGCATCACACATGTGTGTATGTCTCCTGTGTGTGCCCTGCCCCTGCACATGTGCAGCAGCTACCCGGCGATTAGCTGCTGGGCGGGTAGTGCCCATGTCTTCACAATGGACCTGCTCTGGAATGACGGCTCATGTGCCGGCAGAGTTGGCTCTGTGTGCCACTTCCAGCAAACGTGCCATAGGTTTACCATTATGGATCTATTGATTATATAATATTAACATAGTAATATTCAACATTTTAATTATCATATTAACTTGCCTCTTTTAACATATCACCTTTATTTTGTTTTCCTATTTCTAACTTTCATTTTTATTATTTAACCATTGATAGAATAAATCCCATACCATATAATATTCAGTTTGCTCTTTCTCCTTAATTGCCAATGTTAATCTATTCATTTTCACACATTCTAGTATTTTCCTAATCACATTCTCATCTGTAGGTATCTCTTCACTCTTCGAATTTTGTGCAAAATACAATTCTAGCACCAATTTATATGAATAACTAAATATACATCTATTCTTCAGATAGGATCCCCCCAAAAATATTTCTGGTTTTAAATCAATATGTTGTTTTACCATTTTTCCAACCATGTATGTATTTTGGTCCAATATTTTTGCTTTTGAGCAAGTCCACCACATATGATAATATGACCCAGGTATCTGGTGGCACTTCCAACATTTAACCGATTTGTCTTTAAACATTCTTGCCAGCCGTGCTAGTGCAAAAATGCCATCTATAAAATATCTTGTATAAATTTTCTTCATATGCAGTTGTTAATTTGTAATTCCCATCCCAAAATATTTGCCATTTATCTAGTTCAATTGTGTAACCAAAATGTTTTGCCTGTGCTATCATTGTTTCCTTTACTTGTTCCTTTTCCAATTTAATGTATAGTAAATAACTATACATTTTAAATCAATTTTTCTTCTACCCCTGTTAATATCTTATCTAATTTTGTTAGTTCTGTATAAAAACTATATAATTTTGCATCTTTCTTGTATCTAGAAGGTATCTGCAGTTGTGAATACTGTGTCAAATCAATCCTTTGATCACTCAGTTCTTGTTTATTTTTAAGTTCCCCCTTCTCATTCAATATATCTTTGTATTTAACAATATTTTCTATGTTAAGAACATTTGGGTGAACCAATGTTTCCATTGTCGAGGGCCAGGCTGGTATCCTCAAATAGTGCTATTCTCTGATTTTCTCCCATACTAATAATAATGCATTCCTAATATAGTGCCTTTGAAAGTAACCATGTATTTTGTTTTTCCCATACCACAAGAAGGCATGCCAGCCCAATTACAAATCATGTCCCTCCAAAGTGAATAGTCTTTTATTTCTCAATATATAATCTATTCTTTGACCCAAGTAAATACCACCACCTGATAGTATAGTTCCCAGTTCAGTACCCCCAAAGACTCCTCTGTTTCTCGAATCTTGGAACATTTTAAAACTTATTCTTGCTTTTTTCCTTTGCCAAATATATCTTAATATTGCTGTTACGATATGTATAGAATAACCCTTGAGTAACAAGGATGTGCACATGGAAATGTTAATGAGAGTAGTTAAGAATAATTATTCAGTCACACACAGATACACTAAATTGAGTTAAAGTTTACTTTAAGAAATAGCACAGTCCAATAAACGGTCCAGGTCATATACATTTTACAGTCCAAATAATATCCAATTACAAAGTCTTCTTACCAGTTGCCTTTGTTATTTACAGTAAACAAAGATATCAAAGTATAAGCACAGCCTAGATAGCAATAGAATGTCAGAGAGACAAAATGTCAGAGATACAGAATATCAGAGAGAGCAAGCTATGATCTCTGGCTCCCTCATGGTAATTCGCAATATAATCAACCAATCGGAGTCAATAGTGATTTTGTCTTAAAGCTACAAACATACATTGTTGGTTTATATATTGCCAACCCAACTAATTGTTGGACAAATTCCTAACAATTGCTTTATTAAGTTCCTCAAAATATTTTTCATCAAGTTTTATCGGAATTGTTTGAAATAAGTATAGTAATCTTGGCAATATGTTCATTTTTATTGTAGCTGTCCTACCAATCAATGATAGTTGCAAGTTTTTCCATTTCTCCAAGTCTGTTTTAATTTGTTGCATCAGTTTATAATAATAGTTTTCCTTAATAGTTACACATCTTGATGTTAAATTAATCCTTAAATGTTTTACTTTCTTTGTAATCTGAATGTCTATTCGTTAACTCTTTTTTTTGCATTTCTGTAAGATTTTTAACTAATATCTTAGTTTTCTCTTTGTTTATTTTCAATCCTGCATTTTGTTATATTCCTGTTTTTTTTAATTAGCTTAGGGCCAGTTTTTATTGGAATTTCCAAGATAAAAACTAAACTGTCTGCAAAAGTTTATAGTCTTCCTGCAAGTGTGGTTAGGCACAGCTAATTGAATCAGTTTAGAGAGAAGGATTTCTGGAAACTCCAAACTTCAAGCCTGAAGTGTGCCAGCTACAGAACTACACTAGAAAATCATCAACATGATGGCGGATGCGCGTCTTCGCCGGAGCTCTCTCCGGCCTGGGCGGCTTCAGTCGTGGCCCCCCTTGTCCCCTAGGTCCCCCCGCCAGTGGCAGAGGCGGGGGAAGATCGGGGGAGACCGGCTAGGACCATCAGAAGCCGCTTGGGGGTCTGCCGGAGCCGCAGGACCGGCGAGGAGGACAGCGCGGGCACGACTGCCCCGGTGGCCTCGAAACGATCGCGGAGGCCCCGGAGGCCTTGTTCGGCGGCCGAAGGAATGAAGTGGGTGCGACGGCGATCGCGGCTGCTGTGGTGGCGGCCTCCGGAGCTGTTGCGGCAGCGCTTTTATCGCCGATGGTCCCGATGGCCTCCTGAGGAGCGCGGTAATCCCAGATTTTCCGGAGCGGCGCGGACTCGGGGGAGCCGCTTGAGGAGCCCTGGACTGGCCTCGGAGGCCCTGTTAAAGCCGCGGAGGCCTCGGAACAGCTGCCGCGGCAACCCCAGAGCTCCTGGGGGCTGTGGAGAGGCCTCGATACCCCCGATGAGGCATGGCTGTGTGGTAGGCTCGGCGGCCTCGCTCGGGCCACAGCGGTCTTGGGGGGGCCCGGGCAGTTCCGGAGTGGATTTGCTCTGGCCATGGCGGCCCTGGATTGGACCTGGGGCGGCCCTGGTGGCCCTGAAGACGGCGTGGAGACTGGGGTGCCCATGGAGCGGCTCGGTTGAGGAGTGGCGATTCCGACGCCCTCGAAGGCCTGCTAAGGAGATCTGGCGCCGGCCGTTGGCGCCCCTGGACAATCGGTGGAGCTGTGGCTGTTTCCCTCTCTTCCCTGGGGCCCCCACCGGTGGCAGAGGTGGTGGGCCCGGGGGGGGGGGATTGACTCTGCCTGTGACTCTTCTCCCTCCGGGGGTTCCACCGGTGGCAGAGGTGGAAGGACCGGGGGGAGGGGGCATGTACCCCAGTCTGACTGGACTACATCATTCGTGGCCGAGGGATGGCAGAGATTACGGAGAACGTCCCAGGACCGTCGTGACGGGGTGGCTGGGACCACGGAGTTATTCGAGGGAAGAGCTTTGGGCCCTGAGGGATGTCCCCCTCTCCCTTAAGTGGCCTTCAAGGCTCTCTAGAACTTTCCATGATGAAGGATCCTGGGATCTGAGCGATGGTGGGGCCGGAGAAACCGGAAACAGCGCGGGAAACCCGGAGTTATTAAATTTTTAATGGGGTTTTTTAAGGGGTTAGAAGTATCCAGGGCGGGTGTGGGAGACAGCCCGCATGGAATTGGGGGCAGCCGGGCCAGCCCGCGCGCCTGGGGGGCCTCGGGGGCTTCTGTGTTGGGGTGGCAGATGGGGGGGGTGGGATGCCGGGGGCCAATTTCATTAGCACGGTGACTGGGAGAGGTAGATATGCTGGGGGTAGAGGGCTGTATCCGGTAAGGGGATCGCGCTCCCGATGTTTGCAAGCGGTAGCACGCTCCGACCCTCCTCACCCATCTTACAGTCCTGGCTGTCCGGAGCCTCAGGCCCTGAATACCCGGCTGTTGTTGTGCAATGCCAGGTCCGTGGTTAATAAGGCTCCCCTGATTTATGATCTGGTTCAGGAGGAGGCCGCGGACCTGGTAGGTGTCACCGAAACCTGGTTGGGCCCAGAGGGTGGTGTCCCTCTGGTTGAGATGTGCCCACCAGGTTTCCTTGCATTTCACCAGCATAGGGTTCAGGGAAGGGGCGGCGGGGTGGCGGTGCTTATAAAGGAGGTCCTTTGTCCTAGGGAGGCCACTGTTCCTCAGATGGCTGGCTGTGAATCTCTTTTTGTGAAGTGGGGACAAGGGGTTCAGATGGGTCTTTTGATGGCGTACCTGGCTCCCTGCCACGTCTCATCGTCCCTGCCTGGACTCCTTGAGGTAATAGCCGGGCTGGCGGTTGAGACCCCTAGGCTTTTGGTCATGGGGGATTTCCACCTGCCATCGCCCGGTGAAACCTCGGGGTTGGTCCGGGAGTTCCTGGCTTCCATGACAGCCATGGACCTGACCCAGTTAGTTTCTGCTCCCACTCACATAGGAGGACACATGCTGGACCTGATTTTTGTTTCTGGGCAGTGGTTGAATGACTGTAATTTCGGGGATTTACTAATCACACCCTTGTCATGGACAGATCATTCCCTCCTTAGACTGGACTTCTGTTCCGCCACCCCCCACCGCAGGGGGGGGTGTTCCGCCCCAGGTGCCTGATGGACCCGGAGCGGTTCCAGAGGGAGCTTGGGCCATTTCCTGAGTCTCTGGCTCACAACTCGCCTGGAGACCTGGTGGCCACCTGGGATGGGTTGGCCACCGGGGCTTTAGATCGAGTTGCGCCTCTGCGACCTCTGACCCGGCACAGATCCCACTTGGCTCCATGGTATACGGAGGAGCTACGGGAGATGAAGTGCTGAAAAAGACATCTAGAGAGCATTTGGAGGGCGAGCCGTTCTGAGTCTGACCGAACACAGGTGAGATCTCATATTAAGACTTACCTTGTGGCGATAGGGGTGGCGAAATCTTCGTATTTCTCCGCCCTTATTGCGTCGGCAGAAAATCGGCCTGCCGCCCTGTTTAGAGTGACCCGCTCTCTACTTGAACCGAGAGCGCGGGATGACCTCTTGCAGGGCAGGGCAGAGGAGTTTTCCCGATTTCTGCACGACAAAATCACTCAGATTCGGGAGGGGCTCGACTCCAATTGGATAGTCCCGGGGGAGGTGTCCGGGGCAGGTCTTGTGAATGTTATCTGGGGGGAGTTCGACCCTGTGACCGCTGAGGGCGTGGACAGACTGCTGGGGGGTCTGAATGCCACCACCTGTTTATTGGACCCATGCCCTTCCTGGCTGGTTTTGGCCGCCAGGGAGACGACACGAGGCTGGCTCCAGGGGATTATCAACGCTTCTTTTGAGAGAGGGGTCGCTTCCTACCGCCTTGAAGATGGCGGTGGTGCGGCCCCTCCTCAAGAAGCCTTCCCTGGACCCAGCTGTTTTAAACAACTATCGTCCAGTCTCCAACCTTCCCTTTGTGGCGAAGGTTGTTGAGAGCGTGGTGGCACGTCAGCTCCCTCAGTACCTGGAGGAAACGACTTACCTCGATCCATTCCAATCGGGTTTCAGGCCTGGGCATAGCACTGAAACAGCATTGGTCACGTTGGTTGATGATCTCTGGAGGGCCCGTGACAGAGGGTTCTCCTCTGTCCTGGTCCTATTAGATCTCTCGGCGGCTTTTGATACTATCGACCATAGTATCCTATTGCGGCAGTTGGAGGGGTTGGGGATTGGGGGAACTGTCCTTTGATGGTTCTCCTCCTTCCTCTCTGACCGTTCGCAATTTGTGTTGGCGGGAGGGGAGAGGTCCACCTCTAGGCCCCTGGTTTGTGGAGAGCCTCAGGGGTCGGTCCTCTCCCCTCTCTTGTTCAACATTTATGTGAAGCCGCTGGGTGAGATCATCCATGGTCTTGGGGTGCGGTGTCATCTGTACGCAGATGACACCCAACTGTACATCTCCACCCCGGACCACCCCAACGATGCTGTGGAAGCTATGTCCCGGTGCCTGGAGGCCGTGTGGGATTGGATGGGCAGGAACAGGCTCCGGCTCAACCCATCCAAGACCGAGTGGCTGTGGTTCCCGGTGCCCCGATATGGCCAGCTGATACCTTCACTGGCTATTGGGGGGGAAATTTTGCCCCCCACAGAGAGGGCTCGCAATCTGGGCATCCTCCTGGATGTACGGCTGTCGCTTGAACATCATATTGCGGCCGTCTCCAGGGGGGCGTTTTATCAGATCCGTCGGATCTACCGGTTGCGGCCCTTTCTGGATCGGGGCACCCTGCGCACGGTCACTCAGGCCCTTGTCACCTCTCGCCTGGACTATTGTAATGCTCTCTACATGGGGCTCCCTGCGGGGAGCACTCGGAGACTCCAACTGGTGCAAAATGCGGCCGCGCGGGTGATCATGGGGGCGTCACGTAGCACCCATGTGACGCCTCTCCTGCGCGAGCTGCATTGGCTGCCAGTGGCTCTCCGGGTTCGCTTTAAGGTTCTAGTTTTGACCTTTAAGGCAATCCATGACATTGGGCCAGGTTATCTGCAGGACCGCATTCTACCGGTGATCTACAGCAGGCCGGTGCGTTCTCACAGGGAGGGCCTTCTCCGGGTGCCGTCGGCCGCTATGTGTCGTCTAGCGGCCCCAAGGAGTAGGGCCTTCTCTGTGGGGGCCGCCAGACGAATACTCTGGAATACTCTGCCACCTGAACTTCGTACCAGCACGGACCTGAGGGCCTTCAGGCGCGTGTTGAAGACCTGGCTCTTTGAGCAGGCTGGCCTAGGCTGAGGTAGTTTTAAATTGTCTCCGAATTTTTGATTTTAAATTGGGTTTTAAAGTTGGGGGGTGGGTTTAATTAATGTAATCAGCCATTATTTAATCGCTTTTTAATTTTTGTATTGTTTTTTGGGGTTTGGATTTGGCTGTACACCGCCCTGAGTCCCTAGGGAGAAGGGCAGTATAGAAATCCTACAAATAAATAAATAAATAAATAAATAAAAGCCTGAAATCTTTTGTCTCTATATCTTGTCTGATATTTCTATTTAATACCTCAAATATCAATATAAATAATGTGGGCGAAAAGGGGCATCCTTGTCATGTATTTTTTAAAATAATCTTCTCTGTCATATCTCCATTTACCACTACCTTTGCTGTTTGCTTATAATATATTGCATTAATTATATTAATAAATCTCTCCCCAAAATCCATATCTTTCAACTGTGCTAACAAAAACTGCCAATTGAAATTATCAAATGCTTTCTATGTGCCTAAGAAAATCAATGCCATTTGCTTCCCCGGATATGCAACATATTTAGGAGTATCCTCATAGCATCTTTAATCTGTCTCTTAAGCAAAAATCCATTTTGGTCTGGATGTACAAATTGATTTTAAAATCTTTTAAGTGTTTCTGAAATTATTGAGGCATATATTTTCTAGTCCACATTCAATAAAGATATCAGTCTATTTTTTTTAATCTGTTAGCAAGTCTGAAACTTCCTTTGGTATGCTTCTGTCCATGAATTTGGTACTGTCAGGCTACGGCACTTCTTCCCATTCAAACAATAAGAATGAACTTCTGAGAACCGAACTTATCAAAAGGAATCCTTTATTGAGATGAGACAGTCCAGTAGGAATTCAAAGCAGCGTCTGAGGTCCCTCAGGCATACAGTGATAGATAAGGGAGTTTAGAATCCCCCCCCCCCCATCCCAATGTTTACTTAGGGAAACAAAAGCCAATATGTTAATTCCCCTCCCAGCCCCTCTGGGAGGGGATCCTTCCCTTTTAGGAAGGTTTTTTCTCATGTAGCTTTCCCAAGACGTACCTAACTTCCTCCCCCACCCCCTTTTTAGAACGGACTGTTTTTGGAGATTTCCCAGAGCACTTCATTGTGGAGTTTTATGGACCCCTCATCTCCTGGCTGTGCCTCTCAGAGGTGTTAGATTCTGGCCATCTGGCTTCTTTCCCCCCCATTGTATCATGTATGGGTGTGCATATTCGATATAAGGTTAAATATATTCAGGTTACATCAAGAAAGGATTTCTTTATCAGTTCCCCCCCCCCTTTTCTTCTTCCTCTGAAGAAATGACAGATACATGGATCTGACATCCTGCCCTCCTTTAAAAAACAGATAGGTCTACCTGAAAAACAAAAATCATGCGTTACATGGTTTATCAGGGTATTTTAGGTGGAACTTTATCAGGGTATTTTAGGTGGAACTTTCGTAGAAATGTGGGTGCTTTCACATGTCTTTTGGCTACCCACTCATTTTCTGAGGAAGGAAGGTGTTTCCAAGCTACTAAATATTGTGTGGATCCACGGTAAGTGCCTGAATCAAGGATGTCTTTAATTTCAAAATGTTGTTCCCCATGTATCATGATGGGGGTTGGGGGTGTGGGAAGGGGGGGGGTCTGAGGTTTGAAGTGATCTCCGGTTTGAGCAAGCTACAGTGAAATACTGGATGAATCTGCCTAAGAGTTTTTGGAAGATGAAGCTCTACCATCACGGGGTTGATAATTCTGGAGATGGGGAATGGCTCAATGAATTTTGGTCCTAATTTCTTAGAAGATTGTAATGATTTTAAGAATTTTGTGGACAAATATACACGGTCTCCAATCTTGAAAGGTTTAGGTTCACAGCGTTTTTTGTCTGCTTGAGTTTTGTAAACTGCTCTAGCTTCCCGTAGAGATAATCTTACCACTGGCCACATGGCTTGTAAATTATCCATCCACTCCTTAAGGGAGGGGATTTCAGGTTCTTTGGTGGGTAGTTCCGGTATGGGGTTGAATTCTTGGCCGTTGCTACATGGAATGGGGTGAACCCTGTGCTACTATGGACTGAATTATTGTATGCTACCTCTGCAAAAGGAAGAAGGTCAGTCCAATTGTCCTGCTGGTGATTAATAAAACATCTTAAATATTGTTCTAATACACAATTCACTCTCTCTGATGCTCCATCCGTATGGGGATGGTTTGAAGATGATAATCCCTGGGTGGAGCCTAATAGGTTTAAAAACGCCCGCCAAAATTTGGATGTGAACTGAACACCCCTATCTGAGATAATTTGTTGGGGGGGCTCCATGAAGGCGATAAATGTGTATTAGGAACATCTTTGCCAATGATCTGGCAGTTGGGATCTTTTGGCATGGAATAAAATGAACCTGTTTGGAAAAAAGATCAGTTACAACCCAAATGACAGTATTCCCAGCACTTTCGGGAAGTTCCACTATAAAGTCCATAGAGATCTCTTTCCAGGGAGCAGAAGGGTCTGCTACTGTTTGTAAAAGTCCAGGATATTTTCCTTGTCTTCTCTTTGCAGCAGCACAGATGGGGCAGCTCGAAACATAGTTTTCAATGTCCTTTTTGAGGGACGGCCACCAAAATTGTCTTTTGATGAGGTGCAGGGTTTTTACAAAACCAAAGTGTCCTGCTATTTTGGAGTCATGGCAGCGTCTGCAATAGAGGTCAACCCGGAGAGGAATTTTTTTTTTTTAAACAATTCACTCTACCGAGGGGATCCTGCAAGAGAAGAAAAAAAATGTCTGAATACAGCAAGGAGCAAGGGGGAGCCGAATGCTGGGGAGAAACATCAACAATTACCCAGCCAGATACTGACTCGATGTGTCCCATCGAAGACAGCGAGGCTGCCTGCAAATCCTCCACCAAGCCCCGGTGGTCTATAGGTGTAGGAAAGAGAGACACCTGGAATGGAAGAACCAGGGGAGTAACCCTCACCCGAGGAAATTGTAAACCTGTGTGGAAATTGGAGCTAGAGGCCCTATCGAATCAGGAAGAATGGGATGAGGAGCCACCGGCCGATGACCGAATGATACGGTACATCAATCGCCTAGTGAGGGAAGCCCTGGAGAACCTCGACATGGGGGATGCTCAAAGACGACAACACAGGAGAGCGAGGGAACCAGAAGGTGAGAGAACCCGAGCCGCCACCCCGGATTCAGTGGAGATTGAGTGGGAAGAGGGACAAGCTGAAGAACCAGCAGCCACACCAGGTACCCGACCCTTAAACGCCCCGGATCAGGGAATTAACCCTGGCCAACCCAGAAACATACAATTACAGAGGAAGGTTCCGCCCTTGGGGGTAAAATTCGATGGAGACCCCCAGAAATTGGGATTTTTCCTGGCACAAGTGTTCACCTACATGCAAGAATATGGACAGGATTTACCAACCCAAGGGTCCCGGGTGCGAATTGTCACCCTAGCTCTTGAAGGGGCGGCAGTCAGATGGATGGTAACGCTCCACAATGTCAATGCCCCAGAATTAAGAAACTTAGATCGCTTTATGACGGCCTTACGCCACCGTTTCGAGGACCCGCTTGCTGATAGAAAAGCCCGGGACCGCATCAGAGTCGTGAAACAAGGTCGTCGCCCGGTAGCAGAATACACCGAGGAATTTCGTGATCTGGCCGGCCGGGTAGATTGGCCAGAGGATATCTTAGTCTGTTGGTTCAAAGATGGACTAAATGATGATCTATACGCTGCCTGCCTGGCCCGTGGGGCCCCAAACCTCTTACATGAATGGTACATGATGGCAGAGGAGGCAGAGATAGACATGACTCGGAACCGGCACCGTGCTGGTAAGTTTTGGAAAAGATCCCCACCCCTGGGGAAACGGGAAGTTTTCAAACCCCAATCCACCATGACTCAAAGAACGCCTGGTTGCTTTAAGTGTGGAAAGGAGGGGCACCGCGCAGCAGAATGCCACTCGAAGACCCCTGCCAGAAAGCTAGACCACCCATCAGGGAGGATACCCACAACATCCAGCCCTCGAGGGAAGGAGACTGGCCTGAGAGGCCGAGTAGATGTGGGAATCCCGACCCCCCCCAAACCTGAGGAAGAATCCCAAACGCTCCGAGGGGACCTGAGCCAGTCCGAAAGTGATCCAGAGGATGACCCGCTGGTAAGCAATCCAATTGAACCAATCACCCTACCCCTGAGACTGTTTATCCCCAGCCAAGGGAAGGGGGAGGAAGTTACAGCGTTGCTGGACTCGGGATGCACCCGATGCCTAATCAAACCCTCCCTTGCAGACAAATTAGGAATCCAACTGAAAGAAATGGAAAATCCCATCGCTTTCTGCCAATTAGATGGAACCATAGCGGGGGGGGGAGCCAGCCAGGTTTACCACAGAACCATTGAAATTAAGACTAGGAAAACACAGGGAGATGCTCACATTCATTGTAGCCCCAGGGATGGAAGAGCCACTAGTTCTGGGTCTCACATGGCTACAGAAATGGAATCCAAAAATAAATTGGAGGACAGGAACCATAAAATTCCAGAGAGATGTAATATTTGCAAAACGCTCAGAGGAAAGGATAAAGAATGGGGAAGAGAACAGAGAATCAGCCATGACCGGACAGTCTGTGAAACCCATTAACATCCCCCATGAGTACCAGGATCTGGCCCAAGCATTTGGGCTTGTGATGAACTCCCACCTCATCGAGCCACAGACTGCGCTATCGAAATCCTACCAGGGGCTAAACTCCCAAAACCACAGATGTATTGCATGTCTCCCAGAGAACTGAAAGAACTCAGAGCATTTATTGATAAAAACTTAAAGCGGGGTTTCATCGAACCCGCCAGACCAAAAATAGCGGCCCCAGTGTTATTCCGTGAAAAGAAAGATGGCTCCATGCGTCTTTGTGTTAATTATAAAAAATTGAACTGCATTTGCATAGAAAATATGTATCCACTCCCCCTCATGAAGGACATGTTAGCCCACCTCTCGAAAGGAAAATTTTTTTAAAAGTTAGACCTACGGGAAACATATTACCGCATCAGAATAAAGGAAGGGGATGAGTGGAAGACAGCTTTTAACACACCATTGGGATGCTACCAATTTAAAGTGCTCCCTTTTGGACTGCAAGGAGCGCCTGCAGTATTTATGCAATTGATCAATGAAACCCTTCATGAATTTTTATTTAAAGGGGTTTTAGTTTATCTTGATGATATTTTAATCTACATGGAAACGATGGAAGAACACATCAAGCTACTCCGTGCAGTCCTCACAAAACTCTTAGACGCTAAACTATATGCAAAACTCTCCAAATGTGAGTTCCACCAAGAGAAAATTGACTATTTGGGGTACAGAATATCCCATGAGGGAATAGAGATGGACCCACAGAAAGTGAAAGCTGTATTGGACTGGGATCCACCCCACACACGCAAACAATTGCAAAGTTTTCTGGGGTTTGCAAATTTTTATCGCCAATTCATTCCAGCTTTTGCAAACATCGCCCTCCCTATCACAAACTTGCTAAAAACGAAGGGGGGGGGGAGAAACCCAAGCCTAGGCAACCCCTCATCTGGACAATGGAATGCCAAGCAGCATTCGAGAAACTCAAACGCCTGTTCGCAGCAGAACCGGTCCTTAAGCACCCAGATCCCGAACAACCTTTTGTTATCCAAGCAGACGCCAGTGATGTTGCAGTTGGGGCAGTCCTCCTCCAAAAGAATGAAAGTGGACAATTACAACCATGTGCTTATACATCTAAGAAACTGACGGAAACCGAGCAAAGATGGGCCGTATGGGAGAAAGAGGCATATGCTGTGCGGTGGGAATGCTCACATGGAGACATTTCCTGGAAGGAAACCAAATCCCCTTTGAAGTATGGACTGATCACAAAAATCTGGAAGCTCTGAGAAATCCACGGAAACTCTCCGAAAAACAAGCAAGGTGGGTTCGATATTTTGAACGTTTTAATTTCACTCGCAAATATTTTCCTGGGAGAAAGAATTTCTTAGCAGATGCACTGTCCAGGAAACCCCAATACAACAGCAAAAAGATTGAAGTTATAAAACCGATGATCCAACCGACCCAACTAGCAGCCAAGGTAATCACCCGGGCACAAGAGAAAAAAAAATCATCCCTGACTGAAGACACAACGACGTCAATATTTAAGGAGGCACTACTTAAAGATGATTGGTTCCAGGCTAACAGAAACATGTGCTTACTCAAAGATGAACTGGCTTGGGTAGAAAACAAGCTTTATGTCCCTGCAAGCCAGTGAATGGAACTCATGAGACGCTGCTTTATGTCAGGCTACGGAACTTCTTCCCATTCAAACAATAAGAATGAACTTCTGAGAACCGAACTTATCAAAAGGAATCCTTTATTGAGATGAGACAGTCCAGTAGGAATTCAAAGCAGCGTCTGAGGTCCCTCAGGCATACAGTGATAGATAAGGGAGTTTAGAATCCCCCCCCCCATCCCAATGTTTACTTAGGGAAACAAAAGCCAATATGTGAATTCCCCTCCCAGCCCCTCTGGGAGGGGATCCTTCCCTTTTAGGAAGGTTTTTTCTCATGTAGCTTTCCCAAGACGTACCTAACTTCCTCCCCCACCCCCTTTTTAGAACGGACTGTTTTTGGAGATTTCCCAGAGCACTTCATTGTGGAGTTTTATGGACCCCTCATCTCCTGGCTGTGCCTCTCAGAGGTGTTAGATTCTGGCCATCTGGCTTCTTTCCCCCCCATTGTATCATGTATGGGTGTGCATATTCAATATAAGGTTAAATATATTCAGGTTACATCAAGAAAAGATTTCTTTATCAGTTCCCCCCCCCCCTTTTCTTTTTCCTCTGAAGAAATGACAGATACACGGATCTGACATGTACTTTCACTTCCAATAGCACTTCATTAAACACTTCAAACATTGGTTTACTCAAAGTATTTTCCAAGTCTTTATAAAGTTCTGCTGGCAGTCCATCTGGGCCCAGTTTTCCCATTTTTTTTGTCTCTTAATTGTTTCCATTAATTCCATCATTGTTATACCTTCATCTAACATAACTTTTACTGTTTCAGGTATTTTAGGTAATTTTGCTTCAAGTATTGCTTTAGTTTGTCTTCTTAAACTATCTCTTGGTTGTATAACTTTCCATAATAATTTTGAATCACTTTCTTTTTATCCTCATTTTGGTGATATAGATTTCCTTCCTCATCCATCATGCCAATCATCTTCCTGGTTTATTTGCATTTTCAAAAAAGTTTTGTTTAATGTTTCTAATTTTTTGTGCTAGTTCTTCTTTATCTATTATTATTTAACTTGTGTTTTATTAATTCCGTTTGACATTTTAAACTCTTTTTTGTGGTTATTTTTGTAGTTTTATCTTCTTCTAATGTCTTTTGATTTTGTCTCTTCTTCCTGTTTTTCTTTCCCATTTAGATTATAATTAAATCTCTAATATATGCCTTAGCTGTGTCCCATACATATTGTAGTGAGGCTTTTTTCTGTTCTCTTTGAAAAATAAATCTAATTCCTTTTCCATGAATTGAATAAATTCTTTATCTTTTAAATATTGATCATCCATCTTCGATTAGTTTTTTGTCCTTTCCATTAAACTTTTATTTGATTATGGTCTACCTAGTTACTTGTTTTTATATTCAATTCTTCTACATTAGCCTTCAATTCGGCTGACCTATCCTTGGCCAAGATGTGTGCCTATTTGAATAGAATGAATATTGATTTTCCTTAGGGTGTATCTCTCGCCATGTGTCTTGGATGCCTAATTCTTCAGCCAATTTAAAAAAGGCCTTTGGTAGCATTTTCCTCATTTTATAATTCACTTTTTTAAGTTTTATAATCTAGTTTCGCACCACAATTGCATTAAAGTCTTCCACTACATAGTTATGTTCATATTCCAATTCTGCTATGTTCCTGTGTAGTTTACTATAAAAGTCCTCTTGTTTACTATTTGGTGCATAAATTGCTACTAAGAGTATCTGTTTATGATTCCTTTTTTACCTCCACCATCAAAATCCTTCCTTCTTCATCTGCCAATATTTGCTTAGCATTTATTGTTTCTTTTACATATTTATATGTACAATTTATAGAGAAGTATATAATTTCCCAATTTTGGGGTATTCCAATAATTTATTACGTTGTTTTTTAATATGTATCTCTTGTTTGCAAATTATATCCAGCTTTAATTTTCCTAATTTATAAAAGTCCTTTTCTTTTTTATGGCCAAATTCAATTCATTTATATTGATTGAGAATAGGTGTATTTCTCCTTCCATTTTTTTAACTTATAAATAGATTTTGTTGTTCTAGTCACTCTTTTTTAAAAATGTTTATTGAAAGTTTCAAAAAAATATTTTAAAAAAGAGAAACATGTTCTCACATTTTTGCAATGTTTTCATAGTGGTGTACATTTCTATTAATGTCAATTAAAATCATTTGTTACAAGTAAATCTATAACTTATTTCTTAAATCCTTACTTTTTTATGTTACCATTACAATTATAATACAATATTTATTTACTTATATTACTTTACATATATACATAGTTATATATACTTTTATCCTTATTTCCATTTTCCCTTGTTTGTTTGTTTAATCAGTTTCACTAGACATCTTTACTTCCTTTTTATACAGCCATTCGTACTATATATTCCAAATTGTAAAAAACTCCCCTTCTTCCTTATTTTTAGTAACATGGCTAGTCTAACCATTTCTGCACATTGGTGGATTTTATTAGTTGTTTCCAGGTCTGTGGGTATCATTGTTGATTTCCAGTTTTGGGCAAAGATTATCCTTGCCATTGTAATGATATGTGATATCAGATGCTGGTGTTTTTTGCTCCATGTCAGTTCTGTCATTCCAAGTAGAAAGGTCTCTGGGTTGAATTTAATCTTTAGTTTTGTCATCTCTTCTGACCATGTCTATATCTTAAACCAGTATTTTTGGGCTTTAGGACATGTCCCCCACATGTGAAAATACATTCCCTGGCTAAAGTTACACTTCCAACATTTGAGTGACATATCAGGGAACATCCTACCAAGTCTTGCTGGTAGGAGGTGCCAACGATAGAACATTTTATAAATATTTTCTTTATATGAGACTGATAACATAAATTTATAGTTAGTTTGCCAAATTCATCCCCATTGTTCTAATTCAATATTGTGGCCACAATTTTTAGCCCATGTTACCATGATCTCCTTAACCATTTCCTCTTCCATTTTGAATTTCAATAAACAATTGTACATTTTGGTAATCATCTTTTTTTCACTTCCTTGTAAAATTTTGTCTAATTCCTGATCTGTATTATACATATATATAGATATGTATGTATGTGTGTGTGTGTGGATGTATGTATGAATGTATGTTATTTAGGTTTCTTTGGGTATTTTCCCACGTCTTAATATTTGTGCTTTTATTATAATGACATTTCGGCAGAATCTCATCTGTCATCCTCAGGCTTGTGTATTGGGTTCTTTTTAATCTTGTGTGTCAGGCTTGGCAGCCGTTTTTTGTTCGAATTTGATGCTGGCTTTCTGCTTTATTTGAATGGTCTTTTCCTCATCCTGATTGGCTGGGAGTCTAGGTCTGTTTTTATTTGTCTTTGAGTTGCTGTGTTCTTGATTGGTTGGCAACATTGTGTTTTGTGCATTGGGGTTTCTTAGTGCAATGGCCGATAATTATTTATTAGGAAGCTAGGTTTTATTTGGGTAGCTGGCTGGGCGTGTTTGGGCTGGAGGTATTAGGGGGGTCTGTTTGTGTCCAGGTGCTTGCCTGGATTGTGGTATAGAGATTTTTTTGGTTGTGAGTGCAGGCTTCCAGATGATTGATAGTCTGGTGGAGTCATCTCTTCTATTCATACTATTAGGTCTTTTATCAATTTCTATGGCTTCTCTGATGATTCTGTGGCTGGGATTTTCTATAATAGCTAGGGTTTCGGTGCCATTGAAGTCAATGCTATGATCTGTGGCTTTCATATGTTGGACTAGTGAGGAAGTGTGTTCCAGCTTTTTTATTGTATTCTTGTGTTCTTCAAGGAGGGTACTTAGAATTTTTTTAAAAAATTTATTTGCTTTGTCAATCGCTTACAAGATAATGGGTATAAGTATATACATAGTTTATGAATACATGAAATGGGTACATATAAGAAAAATAAAAGAAACAATATGACAGGGACGGTAGGCACGTTGGTGCGCTTATGCATGCCCTCTACAGACCTCTTAGGAAAGGGGTGAGGTCAATAGTAGACAGTCTAAGGTTAAAGTTTTTGGGGTTTGGGGAAGAAACCACAGAGTCAGGTATAGTATTCCAAACATTCACCACTCTGTTGCTGAAGTCATATTTTCTGCAATCAAGTTTGGTGCGGTTAACCTTGAGTTTGTATCTATTGTGTGATCTTGTGTTATTATGGTTGAAGCTGAAGAATTCATTGACAGGTAAGTCATTGCAATGTATGATTTTATATACCATACTTAGATCAGACCAAAGTCGGCATAATTCAAGGTTTTCTAGGTCTAGAATTTCAAGTCTGGCATAAGGTATTCTGCAATGAGTAGAGGAGTGGAGAACTCTCCTTGTGAAATATTTCTGGACTTTCTCAGCTGTGCTAATATCAGATACGTAATGTGGGTTCCAGACTGATGAGCTGTATTCGAGTATTGGTCTAGCAAATGTTTTGTATGCTCTAGTTAGTAGTGTGATATTACCAGACAAAAAGCTACATAGGATTAGGTTAACAACTCTTAATGCCTTTTTGGCTATGTAGTTATAGTGGGCTCTAGCACTTAAATCATTAGAGATGAGTATTCCAAGGTCCTTGACAGAGCTTGGATCATCAACAAGGTCTTAACTATTCAGCTTGTATTTTGGTTTCTAATTATTTTTGCCAATATGTAAGACAGATCATTTATTTCTTGAGATTTGAAGTTGCCATTTGTTTGACCATTCTGATACATGGTCAAGATATATATACAGTATGGGGAGGCGGGGCTGGCTTCGCGATGGTACTGCTTGCGATCTTGGTGATCCGAGATCGCAGCTGATATCTTTGTTGCTGGATGGTTCAAACGGACCTAAACTGTCCCGAAGAGATGGTGAATGTAAAGAGCACATCCTGCTGATCCCAGAGACATCGCAAAATCCCTGATAGATCCAGGAGCAGCTCTTTTTGCCAGCAGCAAAGAGGCAGCCTTGGAAGCTGCTGAAGTTGGGACAGCCCCAAAATGGAAGAGAATGGAAAGTGTGCTGGTTTGGTGAGAGTCTTTTTCATTATATAACCTGAGAACGCCCTAAGGAAAGAAAGAATTTGTAAAATTTAAGACAGAAGTGATTAAGCGGTGATTCTGCCAGGAAGTCAAAATTAGTATTTCTTTTTTATTGCTGGACTTTTAATGTTTGATTTTTTTACTTTGAAACTGGACTGGTTTTTTTTACCTTACTTTTTCTCTTTTTCTTTTTTCCTTTTTGTCTTTATAATATTATAGGTTAGAGATTCTCTTTTAGTGTTCCTTTTAAAGCTTTTTTTTCCTTTTATTTTTAATTAATTTTTTGATTACTTAAAACACATTTTGCTTGAAAAAGGAGGAGGAAAGTGAAAGTAAAGGGAAATTTGTAACACTGCTATTTAGAGACTTGGAAACATTGTTTTCTTTTTCTTTACTATTGAAGACCAGACAAAGCTGAGAAAGAGGCTTCCTTTCAAGGACTTTGAGTCTATTTGATAAGATAGAGGGAAGAGCATGGAAGAGTGTTATTGCAAGTACTCCTCTGGGTTTCTATAAGTGGCTGGTATTGAAATTTGTAGAAAGAAGATTATAAGACCTTAAAGAAGAGAGTTATATAATGATTTGGAAGTCAACAAAAAGCCTTGGACATAACAGGGAAGCTAATAGAAGAGTCAAGACGGCGAAAGGACAGACAACAACTGAGACAAGATGACCAAACTATAGATGAAGAACAAGCTACAGTTTATGTTGTTAGAAAATGTTATGTATGTGGGGCTAAGAGTCATTTGGCTAGAAATCGCAAGAAGGATAGATAGTTGAAAAAGAACAGCAATAATTTAGCTATATGTAATGCTAGTTTAGCAGGAAACCATGATATATGGGTAGTAGATAGTGGAGCATCACATTGTATTACTAATAGAAAGCAACAGTTTGTTAATATGGAACATAGTGCTCAAAGTATTTCACTGGCTAATGGCTGGAAGCTAAAGGCTTCAGGAAAAGGTAATGCATTTTGTTCTTGTTTAAATGAGAAGTTACCCATGCTGTATGTGTCTAGTACAACATATCAGTTATTATCAGTGAGTGTACTGATAAAAGCAGGGTATACAGTAGCATTCAAAGGATTAGAATGTGTATTAGAGAAACAAGGTAAGCGTGTTACACCTAACCTTGATAATGGCTTGTTTATATTACAAAATAACCCAGTTCTAAACACTAAGGTGGGATTTGAGAACAGAAAGCCACATGATGAATGTATCCATTTATTACACAGACGTATGGGACATGTTAACTTTAAAGCATTAAGAAGAACTGTGGAATTATCAAAAGGTATTAGGATTAAATCTTGTAAACACTATGTTGATTGCAATGTTTGTAACAAGGAAAAGGGTAAGCTAACTCCTTCTAATAGAACAAATGGTTTTAAAGCCAGTGAACCTGTTCTAATAGAACAAATGGTTTTAAAGCCAGTAGTAGTAGCAGACTTAATTGGTCCAAAGGAACCTAGCTTTGGGGGAGCAAGTTATATATTAAGTATTGTAGATTTATATTCTCGATATGGGTTTTGGTATTTAATGAAAAGCAAAGCTGAAACATATCAGAATTTTACAAATTGGTTAAGGTTTGTGAAAAGGAAGACAAAACATAAAGTCATGATGTTAGTGACTGATAATGGGTCAGAGTTCATTAACAATAAGTTTGTAGATATGTTGAAGAAGGCAGGGATAGACCATAAGCGGTCTGCGCCTTATAGACCTCAACATAATGCTTATTGTGAATGGGGAAGACAGACATTACAAACCATGATTAGAGCTCTGCTCAGTGATTCTGGTTTAAACAAGAAATTGTGGGGAGAAGCCACAAAATGTTCTAATCATATCCTAAACAATGTAGTCCACACAGCAACAAATGAATTGCCATTTGTTCGCTGGCATGGTAGACAACCAAATCTTAGTTATCTCCATGTATTTGGGACCCCTGCATGGGTACATATCCCAGCTCAGCTGAGAAGCAAGGAGCAACCTAGGGTTAGAAAAATGTATTTTATAGGATATGAATCTAATCACAGGTCACTTAGATTTTGGGAACCAGGCACAATTAAGGTTTATCATAGTGCTAATGCGAAGTTCCTAGAACACATAGGATGGGAGAAAATAGACCAGGATTATATCATTGTAGAATCAAAGGTACCAATTAAGAGTAAAGATAGTAATGAGTCTGTAGAGGAAACACTAAGTGATGATTCAGATATAGAGAAATCCTCTGTCTCTTTAAAAGAGGAATAAGTAGAAGAAAGCTCGATAGGGGAGGAAAAAGAAGAATTTAATCAGGTGACTAGTCCAATATTACCCAGAAGGACTACAAGAATGTCATGACCTCCTGATAGATACCAGGCTAATGTTGCTCAGCAAACAGGTATTGAACCTTATAACATTAAGTCTTATTCTGAGAAAAAGCAAAAAGCTTGGAATGAAGCTATGAAAAAGGAGCTAAAGTCATTGAATGAATTAAAGGTATTCAATGAAGTCAAACTTCCTAAAGGTGAAAAGGCAATTGGATGCAGATGGGTTTATAAACTGAAGAAAGATATAGAAGGAAATGTTATCCATAAGACATGCCTAGTTGCTCAGGGTTTTACTCAAACTAAGTTAGACTACAATGAAATTTTTGCTCAAAGCCTAAAGGCTAGCACTTTAAGAGCAGCACTTGTATGGGTAGCAAAGAATAAATATGTAGTGAATCATATAGATGTTAAAACAGTGTACTTGCACGCTCCATTACAGCATAATATATATATGAAGAAACCTCTGGGAGTGGATGATAGTAGGAAGGAGACTGTTTGGTTATTGAAGAAGAGTTTATATGGTCTTAAACAATCAGGCCATGAGTGGAATAAATGCATAGTAAAAGAATTAAACAAATTAGGTTTTGTGAGTGGTTTGGCAGACCCATATTTGTTAAAAAGAAAGAAGAATGGGATGTTGGAATTGTTATTATTATTTACTGATGATATTGCCATAATCACTAAGATTATGCGGGAATCTAAGGATATAATAGAAAGTTTGCAAGCTAAGTTTAAGATAAGAATACTAGGAGAAATTAAACATTATCTTTGACTTGATATATGTAAGACACAGAAAGGGTTCAAAATATCTCAAGTGGATAAAATAATCGCTTTACTAAAAAGATACAACATGGACCAATGCAAAACTTTCAAAACACCTATGGGGAAGGAATTTAACAATGATAATAATAATAGTCCTTTATTTGATAAAAATATCTATCAATCTTTGATAGGTAGTTTATCAAATTTAGGAAATTGGTCAAGGCCAGATATTGCTTATAGTGTAAATCAGCTGGCAAGATACACTATAGAGCCGAACGTTAAACATTGGCAGGCTGCAGAGCGAATACTTAGATATTTGAAGAAGACTTTGCATTATGCATTGTATTGAGAACCAAATAAAGAGTTAAGTCTTACTGCATATGCTGATGCAAGTTTTGCAAACGATGTTAAAACAAGGAAATCAACATCTGGTTTGATTATAATGCTGGGAAATGTAATGATTGAATGGCAATCAATTATACAGAAACATATCAGTCTTTCAACGATGGAAACTGAATTTTCTTGTTTATCTTTGTTATGTACAAAGGTTATTTATTTTAAACAACTATGTTTGGATATTGAGTTGGATGTAAGTAAACCATTTACTGTATATGAAGATAACCAAGCTGCTGTAAAATTAGCAACAAATATCGCTGTTAGAACAAGATCAAAGCATACTGATTTAAGGTATCTTAATGTACGACAATGTGTGGAAAACAAACTTGATTGTGCTAGAGTATTGTGAAAGTGAACAAAATATTGCTGATAACTTCACAAAGGCACAAGGTTTTCAGAAACACAATGATTGTTGTAGAAAATATGGTTTAACTCTGTAAACTATGTAAAACTGTAAAACATGCACCGTAACTTTATGTATGTGTATATATGTGTAAATATAATGGTTGTTTATATATAGTAAATCAAAAGGGAGTATGTTAGGTTTCTTTAAGAAACTTAACTGTATTGGTTTACTATATATGGCTGCTATACAAGTCAGAAATGACTCAGCACTATCTTGTAGCCACGATGCTGATTGGCTACAGGAAGCAGGAGAGCTATATATTAAGAAGCCAGAGAGCACATAGTTAGTACTGCTAGAGTGAGTACTGTTAAAGTGTGTCTGTTAGAGTGCTGTTTGTCTACAGGAATGCTGCTACTGGTTTGCTAGGCTTCTACTATGCTACTCCACTATTTGGCAAGTATCTTCAACTCTGTAACTATATTTATCCATTGATGCATGGATGTATTGAAGATGATGTATTGCTGTTATATCTACCGAACAAGAATGGTTAGTAATCTAATCTACTAATGGATGAACTGTGTATGATAATTGGAATGGAACTTGGACTGTGTTTACATCACTGTATGTAAAGACTTTGCACTTCAACTGCTGTGCTTGTATAGTTCAATACTCACTGTTATAATCTGAACACTACTTCTGTCTGCTGTATTAATCCTTGACACCAAGGATACTCTGCTAAATACTTAACAGAAGTCATGAATGAAGTTATGTCAAAGAAGAGGATACCCCAATTTTGGTCAGAAACTTGTATTACACTTGTCCCAATGTTGTAACCATTGCTCAGGCCCAAATCACATACTACCTATATGCTACATATATGATACATGCTATGTCATACCAAATATGGTAATATTATACCAATGTAACCAATAGAACTTGCTTTCCGCATTCGCCAGGTAAACTGACATGTAATCTCAATAAAAGGGGTTTGAGCCTGCCTCTCGAGGTCACTCTACCCATGACTGAAGCTGGTCTCCATGTCTGATCTTTTCCCATGAGTGACCCACCGGGAGGGGGATATCAAGGCCCTAACCACAGAGTTCCCACATCTGGTGACCCTCGACGTGATTTCTCCGCCACCTTGACAAGAGGTCAGTCTCGGACCGCCCTTCTTACTCGCCTGGAAGAGGCCGTGCACCCCGACCCGCCTGAAACACGGTTGGGTTTTTCCTAAGTATGGGCGGAAAGTTCTCTCCGCAGCAGGTTGCTCATCTGCAAGAGTTGAAAGAACTAACCGAATCTTCCTGTAAGATTGCTGCTAACCGAGGGAAGATACTCCCTCGTCTGAAAAACAAAGAATTAATTAGCCTTTTGTCTTACATTTGGAAACAATGTCCAGTATATTCTGAAAAGGGGAGTTTACAAATATCAACCTGGACTAGATTGGGGGAATATTTCCATGAGACTCCTAGAGCCCCTGTTCAAATTTTGACTATGTGGCGTGTAGTCATGGAATGTTTAATGATCCACCATAAGTTTGTTAAAATTCCAACCAAGGAACCGGCGGATTCTGCGCCTCCCCCCTATGAATCCACCGAAAAGGAACAGGCAACTCTTACTCCTGTTCTAGCCTCTGAGGTGATCACTCCAAACGCCCCACCCTCCAAATCCCTGCGACAAGGAGGTCAGATAATTAGAGCTATGCAGGTTGCTCAGCAGACAGGGCAACTTGAAACGGAGGATTTAGAGACGTGCGCGATGTTTCCGGTTATCTTGGATCAAGCGGGGGCCGCTGCAGGGGCCGCTGCTAGACCCATACATCAGCATGTTAATTATAAACAAATTAAGGAGATCGAAGGGGCGGTTAAGGATTATGGTCTGCAATCTCGCTATGTGTTAGGCTTACTTTCCTCTCTTTCCTCTGCTACAGTAGAAATGCTACTTGCCGATTGGCAATCTCTATTTGGCATGATTTTGACCCCAGCCCAATATGTCATTTGGAATTCGGAATATGGCAAACATATCACCATTGCGGTCAATGCCGGACTCCCCGATAATGTCACTATAGATGACTTAAAAGGGACCGGCATGAGATCCACAATAGATCAACAAATCCTTTCTGATAGAGCTGCATTTCCCATTATAAGAGATGCTGCGTTTGCGGCTCTGAGAAAAGTAGATGACAATCAAGGCGTTCCGTTACAAACATTTTCAAAAATTATCCAAACTTCTATTGAAGACTATGCTTCCTTTATTGATCGTCTTCAGATCGCCCTTGAGCGTCAAATAGACAATGTAGATGCCAGAGGCGAAATAATGATGAAATTGGCTTATGAAAACGCAAATCAAGATTGTCAAAAGGTCCTCCAGCCCATTGCAAATCGTCCGGGAGCTACGCTAGCCAATTTTCTTAAAGCCTGTCGCATCGTCGGCACCACAAGTTACAAAATGGAGGCTCTTGCTGCTGCTTTACAACAGACTACTCCATTTCCTCCTTCTTCTTCCCCCTTTGCTTCCGCACCCCGCCCTACCGGAAATTGCTTCAACTGTGGCAAACCCGGCCATTTTAAAGCTCAATGCCGTGCCTTTGGAGGTGGTGCAAACAGAACCAACCCACACAGATTCTCGAAACCAAAAACTGTTTGTCTCAAATGTAAAAAAGGTTTCCACTGGGATAACCAATGTCGATTTTTCCCTCAAGAATCACAGGCGGGAAACTAGACATGGGGTGCTCAGCCAGCCCCGCCACAAAGGTTGAAACCCTTGATGATCAGGTTCTCTCTCATTCCTTTGAAATGGTTGCAAACGAGACTGTGACTTATTCACTTCCTGCCCATGTTTACCCTCTCTTTATATCACCTCGCCTCAAACTTAACCTCCCTCCAGCGTTGCCTGTGCTTATTTTCCCAAACTTGGATCTTACCTCCCAAGGGATCATTGCAGCCCCCTTTCTGCGCTCCTCAGACTCTTTTTCTGACCTGGCTTTGTCCATAATGGTGAATTCCCCGGTAACCATCAACCAGGGAGATATTGTAGCCACCATGATTCTGCTGGAAACAGCTGCAGATACCTTTGCTTTGGAGCAAAATGTGCAGTCTGCCAAACCAACGGCAGAATTTTTACTAAATGGTGTTTCCTTCCGGGGTCTTTTAGACACCGGCACTGATGTTTCTGTCATACGCTCTGCTGAATGGCATTCCAATTGGCCCACTGACACAGCTCCATCAGTAAGGAGGGTGGGCGGAACACAGCCAGCTCTTGTTAGCACAAACTGGCTTCCTGTCAAGTCACCCACTTCCTGTGTCACCGCTTTCATCAAGCCAGTTATGTTGCCTTTACATATAAACCTGTGGGGGAGGGACTTAATGTCTCAATTACAGGCTAAATTAATTTTGCAATGATGGATAGCTTTGTGTTTCATTTGCAATTAAAATCTGCTACCCCTGTCTGGATAGATCAATGGCCTTTGACCTCTGAAAAATTAACTGCACTGCATCAATTAGTAGGTGAGCAACTACAAAAGGGACATATTGAAAAATCTGTTAGCCCCTACAATACTCCAGTATTTGTAATCAAAAAGAAATCTGGCAATTGGCGCTTATTAAATGATTTGCGAGCGGTCAACGCCATTATTCAACCCATGGGGGCGCTACAATGTGGTCTCCCAAACCCTAATCTGATTCCTCAAAATTACGACATGATGGTTATTGATCTGAAAGATTGCTTTTTCTCTATTCCTTTGCATCCTGATAACAGACAGATTTTTGCTTTTACAGTTCCTGAATTAAACAATTCTCAACCCACCTGTAGATACCGATGGAAGGTACTGCCACAGGGCATGCTCAACAGTCCAACAATGTGTCAGTATTATGTTGCCAACATCCTCAAGCCTTATAGACTGCTTCACCCTAACTTTTTAGTGTATCATTACATGGATGACATTCTAGTGGCTGCACCTGGCCCTAGGGGCACAGTGCCACCTAGGGCCAGGTGCGCCCAGCTTAGATTAACTTTACAGAAGGGAGGTTTACACATAGCTCCAGACAAGATCCAAACAGTGGAACCTTTTTCCTATTTGGGTCACAAGGTACTTGCCTCACATGCAGTACCTACAGTGCCCCATGTAAAGCTTCCTGAGAAGCCAACTCTTTTACAATTACAACAGTATTTAGGTGCCATTAACTGGGTACGTCCCTACCTAGGCCTCTCCACTATGCAGCTTTCACCCCTGTTCTCAGCTCTCACCAAGGGAAAGCATCCTGCGGATATTATCCCATTACAGCAAGATCAGATGTCAGTCATTCATTTGATTAATCAAGCCCTTAGAACTAAATGGGTAGATCAGATTCAAGCAAAATTCCCAATAGTGCTTTTGTTGTTCAATACCCCAGGCTTGCCAACGGGCGCATTGGGACAGGTGACACCATCACTATTGATTGTAGAATGGCTCCATTTATCTCACACATCCAAAGCCACACTCACCTCCAAACCAACTCAGTTGGCCCTGCTTAGCAATAAAAGCCGTTCTCGTAGCAAAGCTCTGGCTGGTATAGAACCTTCTATGATCTATATTCCATGTTCTTTAGCTACTTGGGAATCTCTTTTTATTGCATCTGAACAGCTGCAATTTGCAATGGAAGACTGGCCTGGAATGGTCTCCTGTCATCCTCCTCCAGACCCCAGGCTGCAATTGCTGAAAACTGTACCTTTCCTTTGGAACTCTCCTTTCAATCCTTTGCCTATTACAGATGCTATCACAGTGTTTGCTGATGGGAGCAAAAAATATGGTGCATGTGCCTGGCAGCTGAATGGCCAATGGCACACTAAAATTACTCCTCCACAGTCCTCTGCCCAGCGCGCAGAGCTCTATGCCTCTTTGCTAGCATTTCAACAATTTTCTGATCAGCCTTTCAACCTCATCCTGGACAGTTTGTATGTTTCTCAAATTATCTCTTCCATCTATGAAGCTTATTTCTCTCCTTCTATTGAACCTACTTTGCTATCTCTCTTTCTTTCCTTACAAACTCTTATTTCAAAAAGACAACACTCCTTTTATGTCTCTCATATCAGAAGCCATCAACCCTTTCCTGGGCCTATTCAGGAGGGAAATGACATAGCCGACGCTGCGGCTTCGGCTGCTGCTGCAGTTCTGACTCTGCAGCCTGCCTCCTCCCTGCCTTGGGAGAGCCATTCATATTTTCATCAAAACAAAAAGGCACTCATGAAACAATTTGGTCTCTCTTCAACAGAGGCGGCTGCAATCATTCAACAATGCCCCACATGCAGTCGCCAGGCACATTCAGTACCTATGGGAGTTAACCCCAGAGGCACTCAATCTTGCCAAATCTGGCAAATGGATGTCATTCAATATGCTTCCTTTGCCCTTTGGAAATATCTTCATGTTTCCATTGACACATATTCTGGCTTCATCATGGCCACCCCACAAAGGGGTGAGGCCACTAAACATGTAATCAATCGTTGTATTCGCACCTTTGCATCGTTGGGACGCCCAAATGAACTCAAAACAGACAATGGTCCGGCTTATACCAGTACAATTTTTGCAGATTTTTGCAAAAAATGGGATATTGTCCACAAGTTTGGCATTCCTTACAACAGCCAAGGACAGGCTCTAGTAGAACGTGCGAACCAGACCTTGAAGCACGCTCTAGACAGATATATTGGCACACAGGGAAAAGTACCCCCTAGCCTCCCAGCAGTGCAAAATGTTTTAAACCTCTCCCTATACACCCTCAATTTTCTGAACCTGACTGGACAGCCACCTACCACTGCAGCCGATCGATATTTCACCGCTTCTCCAGCTGCCAGCCCATCAAGACCCAAAGTCTACTATCGCTGTCTTCCAGATCCCACCTGGCAAGGACCAGCTGACCTTATCACCTGGGGCAGGGGATACGCTGCGATTCAACTTCCTGATCGTGTTCTTTGGGTCCCTGGTCGATGTGTCCGTCCCTATCACGAAAAGACAGGTAACCAACCGGTCAACTGACTTTTGTGACGACCGCCGTTTGAGACAACCGCCGAGTTCACATGTGCTGGTTCTGTCCTTGTCTTTGTGGTTGCTGCTGTTGCAGCCACTGTTGTGACTGCTACCCCATCTGCGGCTGCTCCCCAGTGTGTGACATCGTCATAGTTGAAGATGTTTTGCAGCACTTTTTAGTCTCCAGTTTTTCTCACCCCCCCATTATACTTTAGCCCCCTCTACCACCGTGAACCAGGCTCTTCAGTATGTGGTATCTCTTTATTTTTCTGAACTGTTGGACACCCTCCCTCGGGAGCAATAACCCCTATCGCCCTCTGAACCTTACATGGCACGTTCTGGATTATCAGGGTGCTTCCTTGAATTTCACCTCGAACTATACCTTGTGGCCATGATTCCCTTCTTTATACTTTGATTATGGAGAAATGATAGTGGGGGTCGAAGGTTTTGCTGATAAATCCAAATGCAACCCCTCTCCCCGAGAGGTATGGGCAATTGGCCGTGGCCTATACATCTGTCCAGGACATATTAATACCTATGCTCATCGGGAAAAATGTGGTGGCGTTCTGGATTTTTACTGCAAAAAATGGGATTGTGTTTCCACTGGCAAAATATGGTGGACTCCCCCCCATAAAAATGACTACATCACTGCCACACTGGGCCCTGATGGATCCCTTCCATGGAGTTCCTGTTCGAACTGGGCGTGCTGTGGGATCCGATTAAACCCCACAAAAATCTCTTTTACCACCCTGGGCCGCCACCTTCCACGGAGCACCTGGCAAACTGGAGGGGGACGTATGAATGATAATTCTGACAGAACCCTTGGCAGAGGCCACCCTGGCAATTTTTTCACCATCCGCCTGACTGTTTCTCTCCCATACTCCCCCCCCGTAGGAAAAAACAAGGTCATTGTCTCCTCTTTCCTAGCTCCTTCGGATGAACTCCTCCCCAACCCTCTTTTGAAGTTAATCAATTCTACCTTCAAGTTTCTCAATTCTACCCAGCCAAACCTGACTACCACTTGTTGGCTTTGCCTCTCCACCACGCCACCTTTTTACGAGGCCCCCGGCTCTTGTCAGGACTTCACCAACCATTCCTCTCTTCCCTCTTCATGTCGCTGGACAAATGGCACTCAAACCGTCACCTCCATAATCGGGCAAGGCTGTTGTATCGGAATAGTTGGTAATTTTAGCAAATACTGTTTAAACTCTTCCTTCTGTACAATGTATCTCCCTAATAACAGAACTTCAACCTCCACAGCAGGCCTGCATATACTGTGGACCAAGAAAGGTAACATTACTCTTCGATTGCAAAAAACTTGGTTTGTTCCTGGCAATGATTCAGTATGGGCCTGCTCCACAGGTTTAACCCCATGTGTTTCAGGTGATGTTTTGCTAAGTACCAATAGCTTTTGCATTCAGGTGTACCTTCTTCCCAAATTGTCATATCACAAGTCAGATGACTTTTTAGACTCCTCTCCTTCTTCTTCCCGACATAAACAGGAAGTTGTAACTGCCCTAACGTTATCCCTACTCCTAGGCTTGGGGGCTGCAGGGGCTAGCACTGGTATTACTGCTCTTGTCGTAGGGAACCAACAATTCCACTCCCTGCGGGAAGACATTGACACCGATCTTGAGCGCATAGAAACATCCATCACCCATTTGCAAAAATCCCTGACCTCCCTTTCGGAAGTAGTCTTACAAAATCGAAGGGGCCTAGACCTTCTTTTTCTCAAAGCAGGTGGTCTTTGTGTGGCTCTGAAAGAGGAATGCTGTTTCTATGCCGACCATTCTGGCATTGTGCTGTATTCTATGAACCAGCTACGGACGAGACTAACAGAAAGAAAAAGGGAAAGAGAAGCAAGACAGGGTTGGTTTGAGGGAATGTTCAATTTTTCCCCCTGGCTCACTACTTTGATCTGTGCTCTCCTAGGCCCTCTACTCATTCTTTTTTTAATCTGTACGATTGGTCCTTGCGTCTTTTCTCGCCTGCTCCGGTTCTTGAAAACCCACCTTAATAACATTGAAGCTTTACACCTGCAATCCCTACAACCACCCCCTGACCCAGAGTCCACCCCTCTGCTAACGGACCCCTATCGGGTCGATCTATTGGAATCTGATTCGGACTCTGAATCAGAGACTGACAGCTTTTTAAAAAAATATAAACAGGGGAGATGTCGGAATACTGCACCTGTTGTGCGCAGAGCGTTGGCCTCAACCGACGCCCTCCACACAACAGGAAGTATGGACATCGCAACCATCTTAAACTTAAGGGGACTTTCAAAACTGGGCCAGTTACCAGCAGCCCAGGAAACAGAGCTATTAAGATACTCATACCGCAGAAAACTGCATAAGCAAGTAGGGGTACAACATAAAAAATATTAGGCTAATATGCAATAATGTAACCAACAATAATTTGCAATAATGTAACCAACAATAATTCAGCATGCTTTATTTCCTTATACCTTCTTAATAAAAGAGTGGTTTGAGGGGATCATAGGCCCCCTCGTTATTTTAAAAACAAAAAACAGAGGAGATGTTGTAACCATTGCGCAGGCCCAAATCACATACTACCTATATGCTACATATATGATACATGCTATGTCATACCAAATATGGTAATATTATACCAATGTAACCAATAGAACTTGCTTTCCGCATTCGCCAGGTAAACTGATGTGTAATCTCAATAAAAGGGGTTTGAGCCTGCCTCTCGAGGTCACTCTACCCATGACTGAAGCTGGTCTCCATGTCTGATCTTTTCCCATGAGTGACCCACTGGGAGGGGGATATCAAGGCCCTAACCACAGAGTTCCCACATCCCAAAGGAAGACACCTATCCACAACAAGTCAAGAACTATAGACCTATTTCCCTACTAAACTCAGATTATAAAATTTTTGCTTCAATATTAGCAAAAAGACAAAAAATATCTAAATAACTTTATTTATCCGGACCAAAATGGATTCCTGCCAAAGAGACAAATTAGAGATAATATGAGAATAATTTTGGATAGTTTGGAATATTATGAGGCACGTCCTGAAAAACAAATGGCTTTGATATTTTTAGATGCACAGAAGGCCTTTGATAATGTGAATTGGCAATTTATGTTATTACAGTTGGAGCAAATGGGCTTCGGTAAAAAAATTATCCATGCAATAGAAGCTATATACCATAAGCAAAGGTAATGTTAGAGGGAGAATTGATGTATTCCACTGATATAAGAAAAGGAACAAGGCAAGGCTGTCCACTGTCACCTCTGTTGTTTGTGTTAACTTTGGAAGTGCTAAATAGAAATATTAGAGAAGTCAAGGATATAAAAGGGATGAAAATTAAAAAGGAAGAACTTAAATTGCAAGCATTCGCAGATGATCTGGTTTCCATTTTAGAAGATCCATGAGAAACAGCATTAAAACTGATAAAAAAGATAGAGGTATATGGAAAGGTAGCTGGTTTGAAAATAAATAAAGATAAAACTAAGATTTTGACAAAGAATATGTTACTAAGACAAAAGGATGAATTGGCGAATGTTTTGAAAATTCAAGTCACAAATAAGATCAAATATTTGGGGATACATTTGACAGCAAGATGTGGCACACTTAAAGAGAATAATTATATTAAACTCAAGCAACAGATAGCGACAGATTTGGTGAAATGGGAAAATTTACAATTATCATTAATAGGGAGAATATCAACAATCAAGATGAATGTATTACCTAAAATTCTATATCTGTTTCAAACAATTCCAATAAGGCATGAGAAAGATTATTTTGAAGATTTAAATAAAATTGTGTTGAAATATATATGGCAGGGAAAGAAAGCAAGAATAAAACTAAAACATCTGCAAGATGCTAAAATAAAAGGAGGATTTGGCCTGCCTAATTGGGAGTTATACTACCAAGCTACAAATCTGATGTGGGTTAAGGAATGGATAATATTAAGAAATACTAGATTGTTGACATTAGAAGGACATGATTTGTTGTTGGGGTGGCATGAACACAGGGATACTTTAGAAGACATTATATACGGGAGGCTTTGTGGTTAAATTGGGAGAAGACTAAAAGACAATGCTATTTGAAAATTCCAGTCTGGCTATCGACTATTGAAGCATTTTCTTATCCTATAACATATAAAAAGGAACAAACATTGAATGAAATATTGAATGAAAAGGGTGAACTTAAATCTATGCAAAAACTAGAAGAACAAGGTATAAAGATGAATTGGTTTTCATATGCGCAAATATGTTCTAGATATGACAAAGATTCCAAAACAGAAGGTTTTTATGATAAATTGACTGATTTAGATAAGATTTTGATGGGTACTGATGAAAAGGTGATTAAAAAATTGTATTGATATTTACTAGAAATTAAGCTAAAAGAAGAACAAGTTAAAGAAACAATGATTGCTTGGGGGAAAATTTTTGGATATGGGATGGATTTAGAGAAATGGCAAAAATTGTGGTCTCAAAATAATAAAATGACAATGTCAACTGCTTATAAAGAAAATTTGTATAAGATGTTTTACAGGTGGCATCTACCCCAACAAGAATAGCAAGAATGTTCAAGAACAAATCAGAAAAGTGTTGGAAATGGCATCAGATACCTGGTTCATATTACCATATGTGGTGGACGTGTGCAGATGCTAAAAGACATTGGACTAAAATCCACACATGGCTGGAAAAAATGACAAAAAAAAAAAAAAAACCACATAGACTTGAAACCAGAGATTTTTTTATTTTTTTATTGGGAATCTTACCTGAAATATATAGTAAGGAATTGAAATATTTGATTGTAAATGTATTAACAGCTGCTAGGATTGTATTTGCTAAAAACTGGAAACATGAGAAAATACCAATGCAGGAGGAAGTTATTAAGAAAATCATGGACAGTGCTGAAATGAGTAGATTGACATTTGAAATCAGAGAACAAGAAGATAAACAATTTTATAAGATTTGGGATTTATTTTATCAATGGTTAGACAATAAAATATGGTAATGAAATATGTAGAATTTTAGAAATATATAAAGATGTATTATTATAATATAACTATGGGATAGATCTGGGATGATAATATGAATTGTCATAAAATAAATCAATTAAAATATAATTATTTTGCATAGCATGAACAAATAACAGTATAGTCAAATGATTGATTAACAATGATATTAATGTATTTAGGATTAAATGTATTATTTTTTAAACAAACATACACAAACACAACACTAAAACATCAAGCCATCTTCCACTTATGTACATACAGTGTGTCGGTTGGTTTACAAATTGTTTTGTGCATCCGCTTCATAGTCATCACTTACAATTACTTGTATATGTTCTCATATTATCTATCAAATATTCCTAAATACATTAATATCATTGTTAATCATTTGACTATACTGTTATTTGTTCATGCTATGCAAAATAATATATATATGGAGGTCTTGGTGTGTTCGGGTCTTTTTCCGTGTAAGATTGAGACTATCTGGGCAATGTTTCAACAAGATCTCACTCGCCATCTTCAGGCTGGTGCTTTCGACTTTGTGCTTGCAAAGCACAAAGCCGAAAGCACCAGCCTGAAGATGGCGAGTGAAATCTCGTCAAAACGTTGTCCAGATAGTCTCAATCTTACATGGGAAAAGACTCAAATACACCAAGACCTGCATACCTGTACCCCTGAAAATCTACGAAAATACACACACACACACACACACACACACAAGCACACACACACAAACACAGAGTATATATGTTCTAGTCATTCTTATCTCTCTCTGTTCTTTTGCTTTTGCCCCTCCCTCTTTGCTATTTCCTCTGCTTCTCTTTCATCTTTCTTTTGTTATATACCTCTCTCCTCCCTATAGCTTCCTCTTGTTGTCTATCCTCCTTTCCCCCTCTTACTATTTCTTCTTCTTGTGCTCCAAAATAGTGGTCATAAATTTTTTCTGCTTTTTCTATGGTATCTAATTTATGTCTTTGCTCCAACCAAGTCACCAATATTCCCTTTGGTATCAGCCATCTAAAATTTACTCCATTCCTTTTTTGTCAAAAATTGATATTTCCTTCTTATCTCTCTTACTCTCGGATAACAGATGATCAGATAATCAGAGTTGGAAGGAACCACATTGCAGGGAGGCGGAGCCGAGGAGATGGTTCCGCCTCAGGCGCCTGATGGATCCTGAATGGTTCCAAATGGAGCTTGGGCCATTACCTGGAACTCTGGTTCATAATTCGGCCACAGACTTCGTAGCTGCCTGGGATAGGCTGGCTGCTGAGGCTCTGGACCGAGTTGTGCCTTTGCGACCTCTGACCCGGCATAGATCTCGCTCAGCTCCATGGTTTACGGAGGAGCTGAGGGAGATGAAATGCCGGAAAAGACGTCTGGAGAGTGTCTGGAGGGCCAGTCGTGCCGAGTCTGATTGAACACAGGTGAGGTCCTTGCAGGGTAGGGCAGAGGAGTTTTCTCAATTTCTGCCCAATAAAATCGCTCAGATTCTAGTTGGGAGGTCCTGGGGGAGGTGACTGTGGCGAGTCTTGAGATGGTTATCTGGGACGAGTTTGACCCTGTGACCGACGAAGGTATAGACAGGTTGCTGGGGCGGCTGAATGCCATGACATATTTACTGGACCCTTGCCCCTTCTGGCTGGTTTCTACCGCCAGAGAGGTGACGCGGAGTTGGCTCCAGGGAATTGTTAATGCTTCTTTGGTGGAAGGCTCGCTGCCCACCACCTTGAAAATGGCGGTGGTGCGACCCCTCCTCAAGAAGCCCTCCCTGGACCCAACTCTTTTGAACAACTATCGTCCTATCTCCAACCTTCCCTTTGTGGTGAAGGATGCTGAGAGTGTGGTGGCATGTCAGCTTCCCCAGTACCTGGAGGAAGATACGTACCTGGATCCCTTCCAATCGGGCTTCAGGCCTGGGCATAGTACTGAAACGGCATTGGTCGCATTGGTTGATGATCTCTGGAGGGCCTGTGACAGGGGTTATTCCTCTGTCCTGGTCCTATTAGACCTATCAGCAGCTTTTGATACTATTGACCATAGTATCCCATTGCGACAGTTGTGGAGGTTGGGGGTTGGAGGCACCGTATTGCGGTGGTTCGCCTCCTTCCTCTCTGACCGCCTGCAATTTGTGTTGGCGGGGAGGGAGAGGTCCACCTCTAGGTCCCTCGATTGTGGAGTGCCTCAGGGGTCGGTCCTCTCCCCTCTCTTGTTCAACATTTATGTGAAGCCGCTGGGGGAGATCATCCGTGGTTTGGGGGTGAAGTGTCATCTGTACGCTGATGATACTCAGCTGTATATCTCCATCCCAAGCCACCCCAACGATGCTATGGAGGTCATGTCCCATTGCCTGGAGGCTGTGTGGAACTGGATGGGCGGGAACAGACTCCGACTCAACCCTTCTAAGACTGAGTGGCTGTGGTTTCCGGCATCCTGATATAGCCAGATAATTCCTTTGCTGGCTATTGGGGGTGAGATTTTGCCCTCTTCAGAAAGGGCTTGCAATCTGGGTGTCCTCCTGGATATACGGCTGTCCCTGGAAGATCATATTACGGCCGTCTCCAGGGGGGCGTTTTATAAGGTTTGCCTGATTTGCCAGATGTGGCCATTTCTGGATCGGGATGCCTTATGCACGGTCACTCATGCCCTGGTCATCTCCCGTCTGGACTATTGTAATGCCCTCTACATGGGGCTCCCGAGTGGGAGCATCCGGAGGCTTCAACTGGTACAGAATGTGGCTGCGCATGTGGTTATGGGGGCATCAAGGTTTTCTCATGACGCCCCTCCTGCATGAGCTGCATTGGTTGCCAGTGGCCTCCTGGGTGCGCTTTAAGATCTTAGTGCTAACTTTTAAAGCACTCCATGGCATCGGACCAGGATATTTATAAGACCGCATTCTGCCAGTTTCCTCTCACCAACCGGTGTGCTCTCACAGGAAGGGTCTCTTGCGGGTCCCATCGGCCCCATGTGCCGGCTGGTGACCCCGAGGAATAGGGCCTTCTCTGTGGGGGCGTCCGCCCCTTAGAATGGGTTGCCTCCGGAGTTGCGTACAGCCACGGACCTGGGGACCTTCACGCGTGCCTTGAAAACCTGGCTCTTTGACCAGGCTGGCTTGAGCTGATTTTAGATTGGGGTTTTAAATTGGGGATCCCTAATGGAGATCAGAGGGTTGGGGTATTTTAATTTTAGGGTTTATAGTGGGGGTTTTAACCTGTTTATTACAGCCAGGTTATTTAATTCAGTTTTAATTTTTGTATATTTTAATGTTATTTTAATTGGATGGCTGTACACCGCTCCGAGTCCTTCGGGAGAGGAGCAGTATATAAATAAATATCTATCTATCTAGTCCAACCCCCTACCCAAGCAGGAGACCCTACACCATTTCTGACAAATGGCAGTCCAATCTCTTCTTGAAAGTCTCAAGTGATGGCGCTCCCACAACTTCCAAGGGCAAGCTGCTCCACTGATTTATTGTTCTCACTGTTCTAATTTTTTTAGTTTCTTCAGGAGTTTGTTATTTTTGTAAATGGTTTCAGTTTCAGCTCTCCAAGTTGTGAGTTGTTTTATCTTGTCCGAAAGTAGAGGGTGGATTTTGTTGTTCAATTCCAGGTGTAGGGTTAGGAGGTCTTTGTTTAACTGGTCAAGTTGGAATCTTTTACTGTGGAGCTCCTTCCTGAGTAGAACCATTTCAGTTCCTCCTAACCATACACCTGGAACATGATAAGAAAGCCCCCAACAACACTTGAAACAATTAATATACAACATTTCCAATAAAGAACTCACCAAAACAGAAAAAGATGTCCAAAGGAATCAACTATATTATAGCACCCAAAAAAATCCCCACAGAATCCATCATATGTGGAGTGGAATCCAGCCTAACTAAATTAAATACAGATGAAGCTGATAGAATAAGACACTAAGCCACTAACATCCTATGCACAAGCAAACCACCCAAAAGCAACTTACACAAAGAGGAACAAAAAGCTCTGTAAGCCCTAAAGAACGACAGCAGCATAATCATCAACAACCTCCCGCCGCCCAGTACGCTCCCACAGGGTCGCCCTACTTGGGGTACCGCCACCTGATCATTATCGGCTGGCAGCCCCGAGGGTGCGTGCTTTCTCTGTGGGAGCGCCCTCCCTGTGGAATGATCTCCCCCCGGAGATACGAGCCATGACAGATATCCTCTCCTTCCGGCGCGCAGTTAAGACCCTATTCTTTAAACAGGCTGGCCTGGCCCAGTAAGGGTTTAAGGGGTTTTAAGTTAATAGGGTTTTTAAAATTTTAACTTCATTTTTAAACTTTCGGGATGCAGCCATATTTATGTTTAATTCGGTTTTAAACTCGATTTAATTTTGTATTCTTGTATTTTATGTATTTATTAGGCTGTACACCGCCCCGAGTCCCTTTTCGGAGAGGGAGCGGTATAGAAATACGATCAATAAATAAATAAATAATCATACTTCCAGCAGATAAAGATAATGCCACAGTAGTAATGGACAGAAAAGACTACAAAACAAATCTGACAGATCTATTACAAGACTCCACATACAAATCCATAAACACGGACCCAACCACATATCTGGAAAAAATAATCAAGAAGAAAATCATAACCAGCAACATGAGCAAAGAGATCCAGCAGATGATCATCCCAAGAGAAAAATCTTCCAGATGCCCCAAACTATACGGCCTCTCCAAAACACACAAAGAAGGCATACCTCTCAGACCCATAGTCAGCTCCTGAGGAGCACCACTACAAAACCTAGCCAAACACCTAGCAAAGCAGCTACAGCCCCATGCTGAAGCAGCAGCTTCACATGTACCTCTTTGAAATGATCAAAGATCTCCATGTGGAACAAAAAGATCTGCTTGTAAGTTTCAATGTGGTTTCAGTATTCATTCAAGTCCTAATAAAAGAAACTCTAGAAATCATAAAAAACAAATACCAACCACCCAAACACCTCATGGAACTAGCAGAACACTGCTTAACCAACACATATTTCATATACAAAGGACAAAGATGCAAGCAAATTGAAGAGCCGCCATAGGATCACCATTATTATTATTGCAAACCTGTTCATGGAAGAATTGGAATTCAGAGCCCTGGATAATGCCACCCACAAATCTAAACTATAGTTAACATACATCAATGACACATTTGTTATTTGGCCTCATGGAAAAGAAAACCTAAACAATTTTCTAACACACTTAAACAGCACACACCCCAAAATCAAATTCACCATGGAAACAGAAACAAACAAACAACTACTATTCCTAGATGTACTAATCTACAAAAAACCAGATGGCACACCATATACCAGAAGAAAACACACACCAATCGCTACCTCAATGCCCAATCCCACCACCAACCAGCACAGATAAACTCCGTGGCCAAAACACTAATTGCCAGAAGCAAACGCCTGGCAGACAAGACACACATAAAGATTGAACTATGCACCCTGACCAAAGTACTGACAGCCAACCGCTTCCACAAAGGCAAAATCACAAACCTGATCCACAAAAACACTGAGACATAATAGAAATCTAGAAGATGAATAGACCTATGGAACAGCTGTCCTGCCCTACATAAGAGGTACAACAGACAAAATCAATAAGATACTACACAGGCATCACATCAAGACTGCCTTCAAAACAGACAGAAAAATAGCAGCCATCCCAAGAAACCCCAAAGATAAAAGTGACCTGGAAAACCAAAGCATATATGAAGTTCCCTGCGCATCGGACAGACCAATAAAAGAATAAATACCTGCCTGGATGAACACAAAAATGCAGTAAAAAAGCTGGAACGCACTTCCTCGCTAGTCCAACACATGAAAGCCACAGGTCATAGCATCGGCTTCAATGGCACCAAAACCCTAGCCACTATAGAAAATCCCAGCCACAGAATTATCAGAGAAGCACAGCGATTGAAAAAGACCTGAAAGCATGAATAAAAGGGATGACTCCACCAGACTGTCAATTATCTGGAAGCCTGCGTTCACAAACAAAAAAATATCCACACCACAAACCAAACAAACATCTGGGCACAAACAGACCCCCGATACCTCCAGCCCAAATACAGCCCAGCCAGCCACCCAGATGAAACCTAGCTTCCTAATAAATGATAGCCAGCCATTCACCCAAAGCCAAGCCATGCTAAAAGCCCCCAATACACGAAACACAATGTTGCCAGCTAGTCAAGACAAAAAACGCTACAAAACAGACAGAAGATATTAGAAACACCAATCAAGCAGAACACAGCAAACTCCAAGACTAATAAACACAAACCGAGACTCCCTACCAATCAGGATGAAGAAAAAAACATTCTAACAAACATGAGGCTAGCACCAAATTTAAAACAGAAATGGCTGTGAAAGCCTGACACACAGATGAACCTAATCCACAAGCCTAATGATGGCAGATGAGATTCTTCCAAAATGTCGCTACAACTTTAAAAGCACAACTAAAAAGAAAAAAGAAAATAAAATTTCTTTATGTCCAAGTTTTATAGTCTCTAACAGCTTTCCAGATTGGCCAATATTACATTTGAGGTCTACAGTCCAGCTTTCTTATTTTAAACTTCTTTCACTCACTTAAAAGGAAAAAAAAACTTCTTTCCAGTTTTAAAAATAGTTCTTCGGCTTAGCCGCCACTTTCCTTGGGAGTGGAAAAACAAAACCACCTCCTCTTTTTTTGGTTCCATTCTCTCCCAGGTAGTTTCCTAGGGGCTCATTCTTCAACAGCAATTGGAAATTAGAAATCTCTCAACCAAGTCATTCATACTGTTCCTCATTCTGTGCACTTTCAAATCAGTCAGCTATCCTGGCTTTGATTAGGCACGCAATGCCTGTCCTTTTCTCACTGCTGTATTGAGAGCCTTTCTCCAGATCAATCCAGAAGTTTGCAGGCTTCCTGAGATTGATGGAATGTGCTCTCTTACTTCATCACCCCTCCAAGGTGATTTAAGTCCATCCAAACCTCCTGCAGTTCAAATTTTGGCCTGATTCTTCATGGAGCCCTGTGGGATGCACCTTATTACCTGAACATCAACCCTGCTCTCTCCCAGAATGTATTTTCTTAAATAATGATGAAAATTATGAAGTTCTCCCATAAAACACCCCATCTTCAACAGCTATAATGGTTAGCACGTCCTTCCAGGTGCAATTCAAGGTGCTGATTGTCATCTCTAAAGCCCTGTTTATTACTTCTCCCAGTGGTTTCTGCGCGTCCAATAAAATCAGGAAGAATATGTTTATTCTGAATATCTTCTCTTAGAAATTGTTACTATCTAGGAAAAGAGAAGTTTTCTCTATAGTAGACATCATGTTTGGAATAGTTTGTCATCCAAGAACAGATTAGCCCTGACTGTTGAGCTTCAGGAAAGCCTTGGACACTGGCTTTTTAAATGAATCCTGGGAATAAAACTAATCTGAGCAGCAAACCTCCTTATGGGCTGAGTTTTAATATTTGAGTGTTCCTTGGATGCAGAAATACCTTATAATTTTAGTTATAATTGATAATGGTTATCTTGTATTTATTTTTATTTTCTTTTTTACTTCTTGCTGAAAAAGAAGTGAACTGTTTAGAATCATTTTGAATTGGAGTTGCAGATAAACATTCTTCGAAAAGTATCCAAAAATTAAATTGTAATCCACATAGGCCTACCAAGTCCCAGACAAAACTTACATACCTAAGACTAACATATAAACACTACTACAAATCTTTCGATATCTTACTACAAAACATTTATTTCTGTGTGTGCATGCGTGTGGGCATGCATGCATGTGTTCATGTGTACGTGTGCGTACATAATCTAATAATTTGCTTCAACTCAAATTTAACTCAAATGTTGCTTGCAAATGATTGAATATGCTATATTCTTCTAAATTTCTAATCTGAATTTAAATTTTCTAAAAAGTGTACCCATTCTTTTCATTAACAGGTTAGGAATGTCACAAGGCTCAAAACTAAAGCTTAAAATCAATCTCCTTGAAACAATCTCATTTAAATTTTACATGAGTAATGACTAAATATAGAATGCCTAGCATCTACAGCCAACTTCACAAAGAACTATATAACTATATAATATATTACTACATTATATAATTATGTAACTATATTACAGACATCTTTAAAGGAATCTTTGGATTTACTCATTTCCCACTTATTGCAAATTTTGGCCTAATTGCAAAAATTTTAGGCCCTCATGTAAATATGCTGTTTTGTAAGGAATATTTCTTATTTTATCTCCAAAAAATCAACAAAGGGTATCAAGATAGAATATAAAGTCTAACTCTTAATATCTGTTTATTTATTTGGTCACAGGCATCCTTGGAATTGCTATAGAAGATACACACAAACACAGAAAGAGAGAGAGACAGAGACAGAGACAGAGACACAGAGAGAGACAGAGACAGAGAGAGGCAGAGAGAGATTCAGAGATGACATCCTTTACCCGAAGTGGGTAAAATGAGGACTCAGATTGTTGTGGGCTGATTCTGACTCTGCTGACTCTGTAAATTGCTTAGAGTGGGCTGTAAAACCACTGTGAAGTGTTAAGTGCTATTACTACCCTGCTTCTAGAAAAATCAAATGCAATCGAAGAAGTTACTCGATGTCAGTAAGTATGGTTTGCTTCTTGTTTTTATATATAGTTTGACCTGCCATTGTTGGTGGGGGCATATACAGTATATTCAAGAAAATAAATTTATGTATGTATTTTCTACCTTTTAACTGTAATCTCTACTTAATAGAAAATGTGAAGAAGTCATAAATCATGAACTATTAAAAAACATTAAAACATTTAAAACATTTGCTAGGTGCATGATTAAGGGCAACAAGAAAATTATTTTCTCAATACAGCAACATAAATGGTTGCTTGTGTCCTTACTATCTGTGTGAGCAAATGTTTCACTTACCTTTTAAAAAATATTGAATAATTTCTGGCTTCTTACTTCACATAGTAAAAATTAAACTTTTCACTTAAAGTCTTTATGTTAATTCAATGAAAGTTATGGAAAGAGAGGAAGGGGAGAGGAAGACGGAGATGGAGAGAAGGAGAGAGAGGGAGAGGGAGTGGGAGAGAGAGAGCAGATTTCAGGCAAGGACACTATTTCTATTTCCAAATTCCACCATGGCTTTCAAATATTCCTGCTATTCTCTACCTTTATTTGTTGTTCTTTTCCCCCCAATGCAACTTAAATTTAATTGCTCAATATCTTTGTGCCTTACACTTAATTTAGAACATGCTGTGTGCTTTGAAACCGACTGTTCATCTCAGCATGTCCTCTCTATATTTTTGTACTAAATCTTGCAGATCGGAAAGAATCAAAACTTTCAGACATGAAAGGACAATGTGTGGTCACTAAAATTTTGTAAATAGTCACAGAGAGTCTTAGTATCAAAATAAGTGTGTGGAATCCTTGGGGTTAGCCATTAAGAAACAAATTAAATCAGCACTTGCATAACAAGTAGAAGAAAAAAAGAAAGCATCAAGTCCTGAACTTCTCTCTCTCGCCCTTCCACCCTTTCTTAATTTCTCATTCCTGGGATCTGTTGGAATTAGTCCCAGGTTAAGAATATATACATCTACATCTACATGTACACATACATATATACATATAATTAAGATTTTTAATTATAACAGTAAATTTTGATATCAATGAAACTTAAAGAAAGAATAGAAAGAATGCAAGGAAAAAGAAAATAAGTAAAAAAATGTTTAAAAAAGAGTCACTGCCAATCTTAATTTTGTAACACTTCACACATTCTAAAGTTATAAACTTTTATCTTTTTAATTCCATATTTCATCTTTTATTTATAGACAAAACCCTAAAATGTCATCTTTTTGGTTCTGGTGTCAGTAGAAAATCCATAAGAAGGTTGCCAGAAGTAACAACATAATTTGTTTTAATCTTGATCAAATAAACCAACTTTATATTCTTTCCTTTATTAAGAGTCTTAATCCTTGGCTCATTAAAATACTGATGGATGTGATTTCTTTTAATATATTATTTGTCTTTCACATAATTTTTCAAGGGTTCAACAAGCATCTTTTTTTTAAATCCAGTAGGAAAAAATATCCAGGTCATTTTTTTGGTTTGAATTTTAAAACTTCAGCAAATTGGTTTTGTAGGTACAGTGAAATATCTTTTTCTAATTGATTCTCTTGCTCTGACAATTATAAATCCACTTTTTATACCATCTCTATTCTGTAAGATAAAATTTGTTCTACATCTATTTTTTCAATACCATCTTTTGGACATTGTCTACCCATAGAAGCAGACATCATTACTTACATTATTGATATCATGCCTACTCTTTTCTGATTCCATTCTTCAAAAGCCTCCTTCAGTATTTTTATTCTCAGAAAGTTTTGTATCATTTTAGTGGCCTTTATATATATATTTCTTGTACTTAAAATCTTTAGTCCCCTTTAGCACCCAGTTTTGAAATCATGAAATTGTGGTGGTGCAGTGGTTATATTGCAGTACTGCAGGCTACTTCTGCTGAATGCCAACAGTTCAGCAGTTCAATTCTCACCAGCTCAAAGTTGACTCAGCTTTCCATCCTTTTGAGGTTGGTAAAATGAGGAACTAGATTGCTGGGGAAAATATACTGATACTGTAAACTGCTTAGAGAGGGCTGCTATTGCTGTCTTATAAAAATCAGCTGTTTGCACTTTATAATTATTCTAAATCTTATTAGAAATGTTCCAATATTTTATTTTTATTTGTTTATTTGCTAAATTTATTTGCTATCTTGCTGTGGGACTACTCCAGGCAGATAGTTTTAAATTTATTTAGATTTATCTGAATTCTTAGTCCATTTAAACTTTCTAAAATCAAAATCTTATTGATGCTTTTGCAGTTTGTTTCAGATTTTTGAATTTTAATTTTAAATTAAGCTTGTCAATTATTTTGGATTGAATGGTACCCTTTTCAAACAAGCTTTTCAAACTTATTCTTCCAAAAGTTTCTAATAGCTTAGAAATAATTAATAAGTGATTTCTGATAGTAATTAGAAAGTATTTGTTTGTTAACTTAGTGTCCTTTAAAAGTCTCCAAAGTTAAAAGAAGCTGGCTAATCCCATTGCCTCCCAGTGCTCAAATCCCCAAAAAACTGTCGTGCAGTTTTCTCACAAGAAGCAACGTTTGGGCAATATTCTGTCCTCTCCTTATCTGGAGAGGTTCCAAGGAACTGATCTACCAACTGTTTCCTTGGCCTTTGTTATCATCCTGCCTCGAAAGTTAACCTCACTGAAAAAAAATGAAATAGCCCAAAATCCTATGCCATGATTGGAATAAGTTGTGTAGATCTTGAAACTGATAAGAATCTCAAGAACCTTACTGACTGGGAACTGTATTATCAAGCTGCAGCATTCAGATGGATAAAAGAATGGATAATCTTAAGGAATTGGGAACAATAGGACAGGGACAATAGGCACGATTGTGCGCTTATGCACATCCCATACAGACCTCTTAGGAATGTGGTGAAGTCAATAGAGGTTAGTTTGAGGGTAAAGGAGTGGGGGTGTGATGACCCAGAGTATATCAGAAATATAACAAAATCCAAAACGTAACTAAAAGTCCTTTAATGCCTTCAACTTGGCATCACTGTTTAATTGTTCACAGTGGAGGAATAAATTACCTTCAAAATAAATTTTGAAGGCAAGAAACACAGTTCACATTCAAAGAGCTGATAATGAAGCAAAAAACAAAAACAAACCGCATTGAATAAAGTTCCTCAACAGACCAGAATAGATAATTGCCAACTTCAGGAAAATAACCAGGGACAGGGGTCCTCTTCTGACTGCTCAGCTGGCCTCTGCCCTTCCCAAGCTCCCTCCACCACCTCTGGAGCCACACTTCCACTCCCTGTTGGCTGTTCCTCCTCTTCCTCAGAGTCAGTCTCCACCAGGGGCATGACACTATCCCCCCTGCATAGCCCCCTCCCCTGGGACCAGGGACATTGAGGAAACTGAGCATGGAAGTCATGGACCAGACGAGGATAACCTTTCCATGCCACCAAATACTGAAATTGGCCCTTCAACTGGCATGAATCTCGGATGCTATCCACTTCATACTCTGCCTCTCCCTGAGGGTCGAGCAGGGGTGGAGCTGATCTATGTGTCCTCTGATCCTCTGTCAGACGATACAGGGACTAACAAAAAGTGATGAAAAACAGGATGGATATGCATGGTCCATGGCAGGGAGAGATGAAAAGCCACAGGATTGATCACCGCCTCAACTGGAAAAGGTCCCAAGTAACAGTGATCGAGCTTTTTCGATGGCTGCATCATCACTAAGTATCGAGTAGAGAGCCACGCCCAATTGCTTAATTCTAAAGGTGGAATATCACGATGATGTCAGTCTGCAAAGTGTTTGTAGTCCTCTTTGGCTCTCTCTAGTTCATCTTGAATCATGTGGTGCATGGCTTTTAATTCTTGCAAGAACATATCTACTGCCGGAACTGGGGAGTCAGATGGGGCTAAAGGAAAAAGTTGTGGATGAAAAACATAGTTGGCAAAGAACGGCAACACACGGGTGGATGCATGTGGAGCATGGTTGTAAGCAAATTCTGCCATTGGCAGCATTTCCACCCAATTGTCTTGTTGCGTATTGATGAAATAGCGGTGGTACTGCTCCAAAATAGCATTCACTCTCTCTGTCTCCCCATCAGTTTCGAGGTGATGGGCGAATGACAGACATGCCTGAATCTGAAGTTCTGTGAGTAGGGTCTGCCAGAAACATGACATAAATTGTACCCCCCCCCCCGATCTGATACTATTTGGTCTGGTAACCCATGTAACCAGAATACATGGGACATAAACAACTGGGCCATAGGAAGACCTGCACATGGAATAAAGTGGATCATTTTAGTCAACATATCCACCACCGCCAAAATGGTTGTAACACCCTTCGATGGTGGCAATTCAGTGATGAAATCCAATGAAACTGCCCCCCAAGGTCTTTCTGGCATAGATAATGGCTGCAAGAGACCAGGGGGTGTACCAGGAGCACACTTGGCTTGTCGACAGATCCCACAGGACGTCACATTTCCCAACAAATCATGCTTATGTCTCGGCTGCCAAAATGTCCTTGAGATGAGATGCAGTGTTTTGAACACCCCAAAGAGTCCTACCATCGGACTATCATGATATCAACATAAGATAAGACCATGAAAAGGACCCCCAGGCAAGTAAATGTGATCACAGAACCGCAATGGGTCTAAGGAGTCTCTTGTCTCCCATTCTCATTTAATTCACAACACTGAGTTACCACAAATGGATACTGTTGCTGCGCCTCCTGAATCCTCATTCAAAGATCCACAGGTTCTTCTGTGGCCACAAACCATTCCAAAGGAATCACCGTCTGGAGCAAGATTTTGTCCTCCTTTTGGGTATACTTGGGTTTCCAGGACAATGTGTCAGCGTGTTGATTCCCCCCACTTGGAAAATAGGTCACCAACTCCACAGGTAGATCCAAGTCCACGGGTGTAATCACACCCCCTACACAGCAACACAAACAAATAATGGTTGGCACACTTCCTATCAAGAAATTGCACAGTTCCAGATGACCAGACAATTTGTGGATCATGGGCCTGCAGCCACTCCAAACCCAGCACCACCTGAAAATGAGGTACTGTGGCAACGTAGAACATGGCTTCCTCCACATGCTGCCCAGTACACATGCAAAGGGTTTTGGTTGCAGCAACCACAGGTCCCGAACGAAGGGGCCGACCATAAATCGTCTCCACCATTACTGGCGGGGATACCTGTTGTTGGAAAATGAACCATTGCTCGACAAAATGAGCATCCATGAAATTGGCCATTGCCCCTGAGTCAACCAAGGGTTGGATCTCCACCGCTCCATGACCAGGCACAAACACACTTGCTGTCAGCACAAGATGCTTCACCAATGACAACTTGGGCGGAGATGTTGAAGATGTCAAAGATGGTAAGGATGGCAAGGATGGTGAAAATGGTGGGCCTAGGGACTTTGAAACCTGACCTAAAGATCCCCGTAGGCTGAGCAATAGTTGTTTCCCACCACCACTGATGTCGCTGCTGTGGATGTCTTAACAGGACACTTGGCTGCAAAATGGCCTCGATTGCCACAATAGAGACATAACCCATCACCACAATGCCTATCCTTTTCCTCTTGGGTCAGGCGAGGGTGGGCAGCCCCCAACTGCATGGAGTCTTCCAGAGGCACTTCCACCAGGGGCACCATCTTGCTGGGAACAGATGCAGTCTCCATCCGTCGTCGCACCCATTGCTGCTGAAGCCAAGCATTGATACGAAGACACAGATGCATGAGTTCCTGCAGGGTGCGAGGGCATTCAGTGCATGCCAACTCGTCCAGGAGCTCTGATGACAAATCCTCTTGGAACTGGTCTAACTGTGCTGCCTCATTCCATTGTACATCCTGGGCGACCACCAGAAATGTCTGTTTGCTGTTTGGCTCCGAATATGGTCCTCAAACATGGCCTGGAACTGACGGCAAAACTCAGCATAATTATCCAGCATCTGGTTGAGCTGAGTCAACAGAGGTGTCACCCAACGTGCTGCAGAGCCTGACAACAAACTAATCAAAAACCCCACCTTATCCTGGTCAGTGGAGAAATCCTCTGGCCAAAGGCTCATATAAAGCTGGCTCTGCACAAAAAATGCTGGAAATTGGGCCAGCGATCCATCAAATTTATCTGGCACTGCTACTGGGCATTTACGGCGTGGCCAGACAACTTGCATCTGTGCAACCTGCACAGTCAAAAGAGCCACTTGCTGGCTTAACTGGGCAATGTCTGTTCTGAGCTGATCCATGGTCACCCCACAAAAAGCAGAAACAAGTTGAAGGGGTGGCTGGAGACAAAATGTGATGACCTAGAGTATATCAGAAATATAACAAAATCCAAAATGTAACTAAAAGTCCTTTAATGCCTTCAATTTGGCTTCACTGTTTAATTGTTCACAGTGGGGGAGTAAACAAACTTCAATTTCAGAGGCAAGAAATACAGTTCACATTCAAAGAGCTGATAATGAAGCAAAAAACAAAAACAAACTGCATTGAATAAAGTTCCTTGACAGACCAAGATAGATAATTGCCAACTTCAGGAAGATAACCAGAGACAGTCCGTTGGAAGAACGCCAATCAAGATAAACCTTCTTTAGAAATAAAACACTAATTTGTCTCCAGCGTCTGTTAGCACGCAGGTCCACACTCTTATGCAAATCTCCCACCTGCAACCATGAATAGGATCATGGCCCTCTCCTCCCGAATAGATCATGTTTTACCTGATCCTCTCCTCCCTGCATGCCCTAGGATGGATAGGGGATGGGCCTGGGTCCTCCTCTGACTGCTCAGCCAGCCTCTGCCCTTTCCCAGCCTCCTCCACCACCTCAGGAGCCACACTTCCACTCCCTGTTGGCTGTTCCTCCTCTTCCTCAGTCAGTCTCCACCAGGGGCATGACAGGAGGTTTGAGCAGGTGACAACAGAATCAGGTAGTGAGTTCCAGACATTGACCACTCTGTTGCTGAACTCATACTTCCTGCAATCAAGTTTGGAGTGGTTTACATTAAGTTTATATCTCTTGTGTGCTCTTGTGTTGTTGTGGTTAAAGCTGAAGTATTCATTAACTGATAAGATGTTGTAACATATGATTTTATGTACTATGCTTAAGTCCAATCTTAGCCGGCATACTTCAAATGGTGGGATTCAATTTTTTTTTACTACAGGTTCTGTGGGCATGGCTTGGTGGACATGGCGAGGGAAGGATTCTGTAAAATCTCCAGTCAGAGGTATTATGAATACCACTTCTGACTTTAATGTTTTCATTTTTACTTGGCTCACAGTGATAGACAGTTGATCATACTGGGATACTACTACTTAGCACCTTCTCCATAAACTGTACTTTTACTTTATGTATACTGACAACAAAGTGAAACTGTATTGGGCAGTGTATCCACTGAAGAGAGAAATCTTCATGTCTAATAATGTGAGCATAATTCTTGGAATTATGACACTGTCATTTTTGAACCCACCAATGTTCACCTTTGTTACAATGAGATTTTTGTTTAGTACTTCCAGAGCATCCACATTCCATTATAAACCCTTGAAAAATCCAAGTTCTTTAAATGGATGTAAATTCTATCTTCAATTCCAGTTTATGTGGTAGCAATACAGAAAGTTCAATTAAATCAAGGAATTCTGAGCAGCATTAGTTGCTTCACTGACAGCATTGCGGGGACATTTTCTCATCATTCCAGGGAAGCATCTTCTAATGCATTTTTTCATCATTTCACCAAGTGGAATCAAGACAGAGTTTCTGAAGAATAGTTTTTCAGGCTTGTCAAAAGTTGGGTAGATAATCTTACGTTTTTCTATGGTTCTTGCTGGCAGGCTCATATTTTCAGCTAATTCTATTTCATTATTTTTATTTTTCTGATTTTTGTCTTGTCCAACTTCCAATAAGAACTCTTCCTTCTCCCTCACTCAATCACATTTCTGTTCAGTTGAAACTTGATAAAACTTCTCCACAGGTACGATTTTCAGTGCATGAATTCTCCACATCAACATCATTTTCTCTTTTCACAATTAGTAAAAGCTGATGGAAATCATCATAGCAAATGGTTAAAATTCCCGCAAAGGCCTCATTTTTCCTACATATCACAAAGATTCATTACTTTCCTTTCTAATCACATATTAAAGCAATTCTCAGGATTTGAGCTTCTTTTGTGATTACAAAAAACATTTTCATTCATTTTGAGGAGTATATTGATTCTTTTTTATTATTACATTTTTTATTTTTTAATATATTAATTCCATCTTCAATTGAACAGTGTGTTGTCAGTACAAATATCTTTGTAAAATAATAATCAAAATTCACAGCATTATTCATTATTCATTAGTATTAATTCTACAATATTAAAATGGTACTATTAAGTAAATCATAATATTTACTTCTCTCTCTTAAGATATCTTCTTTATTTCACTAATCTTTTATTTCTCTATTTCTAACTTTCATTTTTGTTATTTAACCATTGATAAAATAAGTCTCATGTCATATAATATTCAGTTTGCTCTTTCTCCTTGTAAGTGTTAGTCTATTTATTTCTGCACACTTAATATATTCCTGATCACATTCTCACCTGTAGGTATCTCTTCACTTTTCCAGTTTTGTGCAAATATAATTCCAGCTGCAGTTAATATATGAATAATTAGATATGCATTTTCCTTACTATATTTTTTGGATAAAATCCCCAGCAAGAATATTTCTGGCTTTAAATCAATATGCTGCTTTATCATTTTTTCCAGCCACATATGTATTTTTGTCCAGTATTTTTTTGCTTTTGAGAAAGTCCACCACATATGGTAATATGACCCATAATATGGTGGCACTTCCAGCATTTAGCCAACTTATCTTTAAACATCTTTGCCAGCTTTGCTGGCATGAAAAGCCATCTATCTTGTACAACTTTTCTTTATATACAATTGACATTGTTAATTTATCGTTCATGTCCCACAGTTTTTGCCATTTATCTAACTCAATTGTATAACCATTTTTTTTGCCCATTCTATCATTGTCTCCACTTGTTCATCTTCCAATTTAATGCTTAATAGGTAGCTATACATTTTCTTTACCAATTTTTCTTCTGCCCCTGTTAACATGTTGTCTAGTTGTGTTAATTCTTTATAAAAACCATATAGTTTAACATTTTTCTCATATCTAGAATGTATTTGCACCATGTCATATCAATCCCTTAATCACTCAATTCTTGCTTAGTTTTGAGTTCCCTCTTTTCATTCAAAATATCTTTGTATCTAACAATATTTTCAATGTTGCTTCCATTGTTCTGTGCTTCCATTGTTGAAAGCCAAACCTGTATCCTCAAGTAATCTTGTTCTTTGACTTTCTCCCACACTAACAATGCATTCCTAATATAATGTCTTTGAAAGTAATCATGTATCTTATTTTTCCCATACCACAAGAAGGTATGCCAGCCCAATTGCAAGTCATGTCCCTCAATAGTTAATAGGTCAATAGTCTCTTGTTCCTCAATATTATCCATTCTATTATCCATACCTCAACCTGATAATACAATTTCCAATTTAGTAGCCCAAAGCCTTTATTTCTCAAATCCTGCAGCATTTTTAGGCTTACTCTTGCTTTTTCTCCTTGCCAAATATATCTTAATATTACTTCATTGAATTCCTCAGAATATTTTTTCCAATTTTATTGGAATTGTTTGAAATAGATATAGTAGTCTTGGCAATATATTCATTTTTATTGTAACTATCCATCCTATCAATGATAATTGCAAGTTTTTCCATTTCTCCAAATCTGCTTTAATTTGTTGCATCAGTTTATAATAATTATCTTCCTTAATAGTTACACATCTTGCTGTCAAATAAATCCCTAAGTATTTTACTTTCTTAGTAACCTGAATATCTATTTTCTTCACTAACTTTTTTTTCTGCATATTTGTGAGATTTTTAACTAATATCTTAGTTTTCTCTATTTATTTTCAATCCTGCCACTTCACCATATTCCTCTTTTTTATTAGTTGTGTGTGGATCTTCCAGAATAAAAACGAAATCATCTGCAAATGCTTGTAATTTGTATTTTTCTTTTTTTATTTCCATGCCTTTTATCTCTATCTTGTCTAATATTTCTATTTAGTACTTCCAGTGGCAATATGAATAATAGGGGATGGTCTTGTATCCTTTTTTAATATTAACCTTCTTTGCTACTGTATGTCACAGAAATAAGTACACCTCCTCACATTTCGTAAATATTTAAGTATATCTTTTCATATGACAACACTGAAGAAATGACACTTGGCTACAATGTAAAGTAGTGGGTATACAGCTTGTATTACAGTATAAATGTGCTATCCCCTTAAAATAACACAACACACATCCATTAATGTCTAAATCCCTGGCAACAAAAGCAAGTACATTCCTAAGTGATAATGTCCAAATGGGACCTAAGTAGCTGTTTTCCCTCCCTGGTGGTATGTGACTCATTCATGGTACAAGGTCTCAGGTATAAAGGGGAGCAGCTGTGTTAAATGTGGTGTTATCACTCTCACTGTCATACTGGTCACTGGAACACATGGCACCTCATAGCAATGAATTCTCTGAGGATCTGAAAAAATGAATTGTTGCTCTACATAAAGATGGCCTAGGCTATAAGAAGATTGCTAAGACCCTGAAACTGAGCTGCAGCACGGTGGCCAAGACCATACAGTGGTTTAACAGGACAGATTCCACTCAGAACAGGCCTCATCATAGTTGACCAAAGAAGTTGAGTGCCCATGCTCAGCGTCATATCCAGAGGTTGGCTTTGGGAAATAGATGTATGAGTGCTGCCAGCGTTGCAGAGATTGAAGGGGTGGAGGGGGTCACCTGTTAGTGCTCAGACCATATGCTACACACTGCATCAAATTGGTCTGTAGGGCTGTCATCCCAGAAGGAAGCCTTTTCTAAAGATGATGCACAAGAAAGCCCGCAAATGGTTTGCTGCAAACAAGCAGACTAAGGACATGGATTTCTGGAACCATGTCCTATGGTCCAATGAGACCAAGATAAACTTATTTGGTTCAAATGGTGTCAAGCGTGTGTGGAGGCAACCAGGTGTGGAGTACAAAGATACATGTGTCTTGCCTACAGTCAAGCATAGTGGTGGGAATGTCTGGGGCTGCATGAGTGCTGCTGGCACTGGGGAGTAAAGTTCATTGAGGGAACCATGAATGCCAACATGTACTGTGACATACTGAAGCAGAGCATGATCCCCTCCCTTTGGAGACTGGACTGCAGGGCAGTATTCCAATATGATAAGAATCCCAAACACACTTCCAAAACGATCACTGCCTTGCTAAAGAAGCTGAGGGTAAAGATGATGGACTGGCCAAGCATGTCTCCAGACCTAAACCCTATTGAGCATTTGTGGGGCATCCTGAAATGGAAGGTGGAGATGTGCAAGGTCCCTAACATCCACCAGCTCCATGACATTGTCATGGAGAAGTGGAAGACGATTCCAGTGGCAACCTGTGAAGCTCTGGTGAACTCTATGCCCAAAAGGGTTAAGGCAGTGCTGGAAAATAATGGTGGCCACACAAAATATTGACACTTTGGGCCCCATTTGGACATTATCACTTATAAGTGCACTCACTTTTGTTGTTAGCAGTTTACACATTAAAGGCTGTGTGTTGCATTATTTTGAGGGAATAGTATAACACTGTTATACTAGCTGTATACCCACTATTTTACATTGTAACCAAATGTCATTTCTTCAGTGTCATCACATGAAAAGATATACTTAAATATATACAAAATGTGAGGGGGTGTACTCACTTCTGTGACATACTGTATGTCTCCATTTACCATCACCTTCCCTGTTTGTTTATAATATATCATCTTAATCATGTTAATAAATCTCTCCCCAAAATATATATCTTTTAGTTGTGCTAGTATGAATTGCCAATTCATGTTGTCAGATGCTTTCTGTGCATCTAGAAAAATTATTGCCATTTGCTTCCCTGGATGTGCTTCATAATACTCCAGTGTATTTAAAATTATTCTCATATTGTCTTTGATTTGTCTTTTAGGCAAAAATCCATTTTGTTCTGGATGTACAAATTGATTTAAAAATATTTAAGTCTTTCTGCAATTATTGAGGCATATATTTTATAATCTGCATTCAATAAGGATATCGGTCTGTAATTTTTTATCTGTTGTAAATCTGAATCCTTTTTTGGTATGAGGGTGATATATGCTTCCACCCATGAATTTTGTATTTTTGTTTCTAACAATACTTCATTGAACACTTCCAACATTGGCATGTTTAGAATATTTTGTAAATTTGTCTTTATCCACCAACTGTCTTATATCTTTTAAGGGAAACTTCAGAGTAAAAAGAAAAAAGGAATGGGAAATATTTTGCTTTTCACTTTATCTGTGTAGCTTTTGCTTGAGTTCCAAGAGCTGCACTATTTTAAAAAGTCTTAGTGTTTCACTCTCTGTCTCAGCTATCTAGCATAAATAATAATTACTGGTGCAGGTGTTTTTTATTTTAACAGTCAGTCTTTATCGTCTTCAGTCTCTCAAGGTTATATTTTCTTTTACTTTCTCCCTTGCACTCCTCAATTTCCACCAGCAGGTGTCACCATTGCTTTGCTTCTCTCCTTTTTCTTCCTTTTATATTGTATTGTCCAATCCAAGTTTTTTTTAAAAAAAATTATCTAAATCCAAAATTTATAATCCCCAAAAGCTTCCAAGTTAGTCAATGTTATATTTGAGGTCCCCAGTCCTGCTTTTTAGTTTTAAAGTTCTTTCACTCTTTTAAAAAATTATCTTGTCTTTTTTCCAGTTTTAAAGATGGCTCTCAGGCTTGCTCGGCACTTTTCTTGGGAGGTGGAAGGAAAACAAATCCACCTCCTCTTTTTTGGGTCCCATTCTCATCCAGGCTAATTTCCAGGGAGTTCATTTCTCAATAGAAGTTAGATGTTTGAAATCTCTCACCCAAATCATTTACACTGTTCCTCAGTCTTTTGTGCTTCGATCAGGCATGCAATAGCTGTCTTTTTCTTCCTGCAGGATTGAGAGCCTTCTCCAGATCAATCAGGGAGTTTTCAGACTTCCTGAGATCAACAGAATGTGCTCTCTTGCTTCATGTCCCCTCCGAAGTGATTTAGGTCCATCAGAACCACCTTGCAGCTCAAATTTCAACCCAATTCCACAGAGCCCCATGGGGATCCATCGTATCGCCACAATGTCAGCCCCGTCCTCCTCAGAAGTATCTTGATTCTTAAATGGCTGTGTTTACACCAGGCATATGTGATAATGCTACAGCAATAGCAACATCTGCATCTCCCCTAAATCTAGTGAGAAGCTGGTAGATAATGTGTTTCCTGTACCTCCTGGTGCATCAGTTAAATTTTAAAGAAAGATTGTTTTGGACACATATAATCATGTACTGCTTTTTGCTTTTTATTTATTTTATACAAGCTCATTATGCTTGTAATAGATTCCTAGTTGCTATATAAATTGAGATATTCAGAAGTTGCAAATTGCCTATTCTGACCTTTCTCTTCATACAGCAGAAATTGGCAGTTTCTCCAGGGAATAGGAATGTATGACAATGAGGAAGGACTTTGGCCATGGCACCAACATCAGCAGAAATATCTCATCATGCAAGTTGTGCATTTTGCCTCACTCTTTGTTGAGGTCTTGTTCTTGAAGACAGGTCTTGCTGCACTGAGAAACTGTCACAGTAATTAGTGTCACATGTTTTCAAGATGATCTTTCTTTCCTGCTCCATCTTTTCTTAGTGTCTTTGCTTGAACTCATGGTTTCCCAGTTTCTTGTCCACTATACTAAACTGGCTGTCAAACTGAGTATGACTTAGATAAGTTTAAAATATGAAATTGCATATGAACCAGATATATTTTGTGCAGGGAGGTTGTGCTGGTTATACTGTTATTATTTTAGTATAAGAGAAATGTTCAAGCAAATGTAAGGCATTGAATAGTAATATGGAAAAGAAATCTGAAAGTAAAATAAATCTTCTATTTCCATCCATTCTATTATCAAGTTGTAAAATTATCAATTGCATTACAGATGAAAAACAACTATTTTTTTAGCTAGTTATAAAACTAGATAAAAAGACAAGGCCAAGATGTCATGGTCATATAAGTTTCAAATGAAAGGACAAGAGATCTTTTCATTGGATTTATAGTTTAATGAAATGTATCCAGTTCACAATGTCAAAATCTCTACATGAATTGGAACAGAATTAGATGTTGCTATCCATCTTTCCCCTAATTTTACAACTAGTGTGTTTGATTTAGAAAGAAGTATAAACAAGCTTAGATAATGATAAATTAAGCACAAATGACTCTACACATTATTGTGCAGAACTGTAGAAAAGAAGCACAAAGTTATATGATCTCACCTCTCCCCAACATTGGATGAGGTATTTTAATTTACATTTTGCTTTATTTTAAAAGTGATTTCAATAATTTACAAACTTCTATCACATTTTGGAATAATACACTTCCTTTACAATATTTCAGCAATATCTACATTATCACCCTACTCACAACCACTAAAAAGTCAACAAGTATGCCTTATTTTTCAGTCTTAATATAGCACTCTTTATTGGAACTCAGTTACTGTACATGTTTTTCATCTGCTTAACCTTCATCAAGATTTTCCATAACTTTTTCTTAGTTTCCTTGTCCTTGACACTTCACCAGCTAACAATGGTTTAAATCCTGTATTTAATAGTATATCTGCTGTGAGGGTTCTAAACTTGGACAGGGGGAAAATAAAGTTTGTAAAGGCTAACAGTCTTCTTCCAAATATTTTCTATTTCAATATTGCATTAGCCTGCCACATGGCAAAGGAAGTACAGCTATGCATATAATTCCTTCATCTTATACACATGGTTTATACTTACCATATATTTGACTCCATGTTTCTAGATCAAAGCCCTCAGAAAAAAAATATGTTTGATTGTTTCAAATATATTTTTGATTTGTGTTGTTTGTAAAATTGTGAATGAATGTTAATATGTTAGGACAGGTGTTGAATGTGTTTTTGAAGAAAACTTAGTAGGCAAAAATCTTAGGTGTGCAGAATGCATGATTTTAAAATCTTAATATTGCAACTATTTTGCATTGCAGTAATTTCTTTGAAAATTGCTAAAAAGATTTAACAGACGGTGAACTTTAATGTTAAAATAGAGCTTTCTATGATTTACTGACATCCTTTTTATGATAAAAATAACATGAAATAAATGTGTATGTGTGTGGTGAAATTGCTATATGAAGTATGAACAGAATCCTTTCATACAGGAAACCCTTAAGGGAAAAAAGAGGTGAAGGAAAATATACATAGATTTGGAATATTACACTTTCCAGCATGATAGTCAATTTACTGTATATGGTGTCTGTTTTGTTTAGAAAAACCTCTTAAAACCATTGACTTTTCATTTATTTATAAACTTACAATATGATGCATGAGTAACATACTATAGATCTATTTTAAAAATAAAAACTTATTTAAGGGCCTTCCAAAATAACATATTTTCAAATTTCATTTTCTTTAGATAAATATGATTTAATAGTCTGTTGTATCTAAGAAAAAACGATTTGGCAATAGAAATATACAATATTCAATCTGAGCAAATGGGAATGAATTTATTTAAATTCTCCTGGTGAAGTCAAAGGTTGTTCCCTATTTATTAGGTACAGAATTTCTCTTTTTTAACATAATTCCTAATTTAAATTTCCATGAAATTAAAAAAGTGGGAAATGCTGGAACAGGCAACTAAAAGATTTAGAAAAGGGTACCACAATTAATTGCTCAGGTTTTTTTTCCCTGATTTCTTTTACAATATCAGTCCAAATTGAGAATATTGCAATGGTAATAAGTTCATATGCTAACATGAAACTTAAATTGACTGTGAATTAAAAATATATCATAAATATTTGGTGGCTTAAGAATGATTAAAATCATGATGCCAATGTAAAGATCTGTAACAATCAGCAAGTTAACTATACATGACTTCTTGGAGATGGTTCCTCCTGAAAAAGCAAAGACGGAGTTTGCCAGGAGTACTCTGATATCTTTGACTGTATTGGCAGATTTAACTGTTTCTTGCCTACTGTATCTAATGAAGCAAATTGGGGGAAAGTTGGAGAAGAAAACAGAACACTGAAAAATAATGAAGGGCAAACATGGGTTGTGTGAAAAACAGTGAGCGAGCGAGCGAGCATGAGAGAGAGAGACAGAGAAAAACAGAGAAAGACAGAGACAGGGTACTAATATTTCAAAAGTAAATAAACTGTTAGGATATTAGAACAATTAGAAGTAAAAATATACATCATTTTTTAACGGTTTTCAAAGATGAACTTTAAAGAATCCCTGCTCTGCCTCTCTTGATATAGATTAAAACCATTTGTATACATGTGCCATGTTATTGTCTTAAGGGAAAATACTATAGAGTGGCAACATAAGTACATGCACTGAGAAAAAAACACTAATTTGGGAAAATTTCATAGATCTCCCTTTTTTCCCCTCCATCAGAAATGCCCCAAAGGCACTTAAAAAGAGGTGGGAATTGTTCTGTATGGAAAATAAGTGTAAGCAATTCAGAATCAATAATTGTTTTTGCTCTCACAGTGAGAAATTTCTCCAACAAGACTAGGTTAGAAATAATTTCTAATATCCTTGATATCTCTGTCAGGTTGGCACAATTCTTCCTTTTCAGTTTTACAGATCTCATTGGGGAAAAAATAGAATAGTCAGTGCATATGAGTATGTAACTATTTCATCAACACATCAAAAATCCTTTTTGCAATAAAATAAATAGAGTATCATGTAAAAAACAACAACAGAGTTACCTGTGGATAAAGATAAATGGGAAATGTTGATATTTCTGCCTGTTCAACAAAACTCACACAAATTCACCTCGGCATGTAAAATGATGGAATAGTTTGTCTCCCCCCCCCCCCCCCGCCCCGCCGCTCGCTGTCTCCCCTATCAGCCTAACCTTCTGTGTTGATACATGAATGCTGGTACCCACTTAGAGAGATGCCAGATGATCAATGCAGAATGAAGGTCCCAGGAGGAAAGATCACATGGTTTTCTTTGCCCTGTGACGTCACCAGCAGATGGCATGGGTACCAGCTCTGGCAGTTGGCATCAATGTCACTTTTTAGAGATCAATGAGATAGTGCAGATATACACAGATCTAGACTCCAGGAGACAACGCGACATTCAGATTGAAAAGATTTGGAAGGAACCAATAAAATGAAATCTGTTAATTGAATCTGAATTTTAAGGCCAAGGTAATGCAAGTAAATAAATATTTCTATGTGCTTGTGTCTGTGTATTTAAACGGTACTGTTGAGCATGCATGAAGAGTTTAAAGATTAAGAAAAAGTAAGGCTTGGGTTTTAACAATGCTGTTATTTGATACTGCTTCTGTTTCACTGTTTCTTAAATGTAAACATATTTTCACCAATTATGTAGTATTGTCAGAATGGCATGGATAATACTGAGAGTTGATATTTTGATGGTGGGCTTAAATGTTTAAATTGAGAAACCTGCCTCTGATTCAAGATTTCTTCTGTAATTGTTTGTAAATTTGTAAATGTGTGTTTATCGATTAGACAAACCTGAAAGGCTCTTTTAAAAAGTTACCTCAGAGGCAGAAATAATATAATGAAGAGCAAATGATTTTCTCCCCCCTTTTTTCCTCCCGGATTCAGAACACACGTGCACAATTGCAGTCAGAATCCTGAAACTATTCCTGTCAAATATTAGCTGGAGGGAAACGTCTGTTCCTTGAAGAACACAAATGCCACAGTAAAGTGTGAAAAGGCTTAGGTTTGCCTCTTTTTTATTTTTATTCTAAGTGAAAAGGTGGGGAGGGAACACCAAATATCTTTATTGTAGAATTGGGGGAAATGTTTAGGATCTGTAATCTATCATTTTAAAATAAAGAACAAAAGAATGTATTGCCAAATACTTTATGTGAATATACTTTTCCAGACCTACTTTACCAGAAAAATAATAATAATCCATGTAGCACACATTTTCATACTGATCATTAAAAATTGCCCCTTCACTTTAATTGTCACTGAATGATTATCTTGCCTTCTTTTACATTTTAATTCTTTCAATTAATTTAGCTTTATTGTAATAATTTGTAGAAAATATGTGAAAAATATTGTAATATTGATTTTTCCCATCAGCTTAAAATATTGTAAGTTTTTAAATTATTGTCTTTTTTAATAGTCAAAATCATTGGATATTTCAAATGTATGCATTTTATCTTATTATTTTATATTAAATGTATATTAAATGATTTTTAAAAATATTGTGAGTTCTTAAAAAAACTTTAAAAAGGAAAGTAGTTTTAAAAAGTATTAAAAGTGTCGTTGTTTTGTTCTGTTACATTGCACTTGAATATATAATATTTTAAAATTGTCCTAGGTATAACAAGGGGACATTTAAATATATAGAATATATGTGTATATGTATGCGTGTGTGTATACACATACACACACACATGTGAGTACACATATATGTACATGCATATATGTATATATAAATGTAAACAGACACTCTAAAAACCTTCTATTGGCATTTTTTCAGGTAACATAAAATTATAACATCATGTTAACACTTCCTTTTGACGAATCTGTTGTAATGCAAGAATCCCAGATCTGCAAAAATCTTTCCAGAGAAAATGAAGACCAAAGGCAAATAAAAAAGCCAGAAATGTTTGTAAAACAAATTATGCACCAAGGAACAAGTTATAAAAGATCACCAGCAGAAGACACAGAAAAAGAAGAACTAGAAGATGACCGAGAAGAAGAGGATGAAAATGGTTTGCCCAGGAGGAGAACTCTTCGGAAAAAAAAAATGACCAAGATGAGAATGGATAGGGTTAAATTTAGGCGTCAGGAAGCAAATGCCAGGGAAAGAAATAGAATGCACGGCCTGAATGATGCACTGGATAATTTAAGGAAAGTAGTCCCTTGTTATTCCAAAACACAAAAGCTGTCTAAAATTGAAACTTTAAGGCTGGCAAAAAATTACATATGGGCTCTTTCAGAAATCTTACGAATTGGCAAGAGGCCTGATTTGCTGTCATTTGTCCAAAACTTGTGCAAAGGTCTCTCCCAGCCAACAACAAACTTGGTGGCAGGATGTCTACAGCTGAATGCCAGAAGTTTCTTAATTGGTCAGACAGGAGAAATGGCACATCACACCAGATCTCCCTACTCTACTTTCTATCCACCCTATCACAGCCCAGAGCTGAACACTCCCCCAGGTCATGGAACACTTGACAGTTCCAAGTCCATGAAACCCTACAATTATTGCAGCCCGTATGAATCTTTCTATGAAAGCACGTCTCCTGAGTGTTCCAGCCCACAATTCGAAGGCCCCTTAAGTCCTCCTCCAATTAACTATAATGGGATATTCTCCCTCAAGCAAGAAGAAGGTTTGGACTATAACAAAAACTATAATTATGGCATGCATTACTGTGCAATGCCACCCAGGGCTCCCCTTGGGCAGAGTTCTGTATTCAGGTTGCCTACAGAGAGTCACTTCCCTTACGACTTACATCTGCGCAGCCAGTCACTCACCATGCAAGATGAATTAAATGCAGTTTTTCATAATTAATGAGGAAAGTGAAAATAAACAGTGGTCATTCACCTCTCTGTCTAATTAAAATAAAGCAGATGCTTGTGCCCTGGTTAATTGACGCAACTCTATTAAAATCTGTTTGCTAGGTTCAAAAGTGTGTCAACTGTTGTGGGCCTTTTTTATTTATACGTAGAACCAATAAGAATAAATAAGAATAATTTTACTGATTTTATATTTAATCCAGCTTCGATCCTGGTAAGCACTGTGAAATTTTGTTTTCACTTTTTTTTAATAATAATTTTCTTTTTTTCTCCAGAGTTGCTTGATTTTGTCAAGCAGTATGTTGAAATAAGAATGGTTGAACTGATTAAACTTACATTGTAGAAAGTCTGCAACTCTGTTATAATTGTACAGTCATTGTATGAATGCATGCTGCTCAGATTTGATGAGTTTAAAATGTATTTATAAAAAAATAGAAATGATATATTATGTATTGGAGAGGATGTTTTTTATTTTAAATTTTTGAGTTTTTTTGTTTAAGGAAAACTGTTGCAAGCATTATGAGACACGAGAAACATGGTGCAGCAATATTTTAAGCTATGCAAAAAAAAAAATCTAAGCAAAGTACATCTAAATAAAATAAAGGGTAGTCACTGTTTTCCAGTTGAAATCTGAAAGAATTGCTGGCAGGGGCTACTTATAATTCTTGATTTTTTAGTTTTGCATCCATTTTAATATAAAACTCACATAGCATTTCTTTTGTATTATTCTGCCTTCACTTGTAGAGTTTGTATTACTGTGTTTTTCTTTATTTTCTCAAAATGCAATTAAAATCTAAATGTTTTTGATCATGACATCAGTTATGACATACTAAAATCATATGGTCACATCAGTGGACTATTGCTGTCTTCTTTCTATGGGTGGGTTCTATTCATAGGCTAAAATGTTAATATTTAGTAATACAAATCAATTGTTAAATAAGATCCTATGAAATAATCGAATCAAGTCAGAGTATTTAAATCAGAGTACTAAGGATTGGCAATAAAAGTAAACTCTATCAAGCTGACTAATGACTGGAAGTCCTTGTGGATGTAATTCTTCAAGGATTACTTTTATAATTCTTGCTACAAGCTTGATTTGTACTAAGTATGGCAAATTATATACAAAAATACAATTCATGATCAGGATTACAGCAGATTACAGTTTTAAAATTACAAGAAATCAAGAGTTAATAAAGTTTTAATTCCTTATTGTGAAGTTCAAATATTTTACAATTAATCAAAATATTTGGATCAGTCAAGGTAGATTTTTTGTAATTTTAAAAAGATAGCAACTGAGGCAATAGGCAAGAATGGCAATTATAAGCATGTAGTACTACTAAGAAAGCCCTTTTCTATGGTAGGTATAAAATGTGACTCTGATAAAAGAGAAAATTGGAGAAATAACTTATGGCTTGGACAGACTGATATGAGATGTGGTGTTCCCTCATCTTTTCCAAATCATTGAGGGCTTTAAGCTTCATTCAGTGAAATAAGGGCAAAAGTGTGGGAAAATTAAAATACTTTGCACACCTAGTTTTTGAATATTAGGTTACAAAAAAAGATAAGCATTTATAAAAAGCAGAATTATATGCTTTTACATATGTTCCAGCAAATGTGTTTGAATCTGAAATCAAAGATTGTGACATACCTGTTTCACATCATCAACTTTACTTATTTTTAAGAATATTCTATTAATTTCCAAAGGGGATTTCACTGTCAGATAAGAGTGCTCCAAGTCAGGGACTTCGATCATATATTATTTTGTCTCAAAGCAATAACAATTCTTATGCCACAGAAGTATTTACATGAACAGTTTTTGATATTTCACTGGGATTACTTAAGAAAATAAGCTGACTGTTATTGTTTGCACTGCTTGAATATGTTTTCTGAAAAAGAATACTTAATATTGTATTTCCATGTAAAAGACCCATTTCTGTCCCTGTATGTGTAGGGACAAAATTCATAATTTTCTACAGGAATACAATTCAGGAAAAATCATATATACTTCTGTTTGGTATTTTTTAGAATCAAAATTAGAAGATGAAATTATCGGACTCCCAAAGGGCAAAATACATAGTCTGTGGCATCTTGTAAGGTGGCTCAATAATTACCCATATACCTAATAGTTACTAGTGGTCTTGTTCTTCTTAAAAGGGCAGTTCTCACTGCTAGTTGTCATCAGCTAAATATGCCTCTAAAATTTGGTTCCATCATACATTATACATATGTATTTTTTTGCCTGGCATTTAATGTCTGAGCATGCCTACAGTACACACTGTAATGTGTTTGTAAATCATTAGGACTTGTTAGTTATGATATATTCACCCAATTGATTTCAATGAGTCTTTTCTGATCTTGATTACATCTGGATGGAATCCATGTAAATTATTATTTTTGAGGTGATTAAAAGCATTTATCAGTAATGTAAGTGTAATCACTCCTTGATGTGCTCAACCTATGGCAAAAATCAATGCTAACAAGGACCTTAACATGCAGCATATCATACTGAAAAAATGTAAGTTGTTTCCCCTTCTATTCCCTCATCTAAGTCGTTAATGAAGATATTGAGGAGTACTGGGCCTAAGATGGATATAGAATGAAAAAGAGACATGCTTTCCTTCATATGGCTCATATTGCTCAGCAAAATCCAAAGTTGTATTAAAGAAGATTTCTGCAATAGGCAGAGGTGGACCATATTCAAACTTATTCAAATATGTATATCCTTCCTGAATCTGGTTGGATATGTAAGTTTGACAAAAGGAGAATTTTCTACAGATACATATATACATACTTTCAAACATTCACCAGGTGTAAGAGCAGGCTGACTTGGATGATGTGCAGAACTGATATTAAACCACCATAACAAATCACTACTGAAAGATGCCTCTTTAATAGATTTATCCTGTCTCATTTCAATGATCCATATATTTGTGACCATCTACAGGGATATAACTTTGAAAAAGAGAAAAACAGTAAAACAAGAGGGCCCCATTAAGTGAAAAAAATTTGAGCCACTCAGAGTTTTTCCAATGCAGTGGATATATAGTTTTTCCAATTCCTCCATTTTCAGATCCATTTCCAGGCAAAGTTATAACCACTGCAATAAGGCTTATTTTCAGTAGAGTTTTAGTTGCCATTATGTCAGGACAAAAAACCCACAGTCAATCATTGCTCTTAAGGGCCAACTAAATATGACATTAGTTACTTTAGTAAGTATTGTGCAATGTAAATTATATTTATGTTGTGAGAAGGGGTATGATGGTTCATTATTATGATAGAAGCTCTAAGATATAATGTGGAATGGTATATAACCTACTTACAATAAAATAAAAGTGTAATTGGAACCAAAAACAACTTCCTCAAAACTGTATAGAACTATTCTCTCCCCCAATCATATTTGAGTTAGATTAGGATCATAGTCTTAAAAATGATTATTCTCTATGCCTCAATTCTGTTCTCCTTTACACATCCTCAAAGTTTGCTAAAATATTTTAAGTAATTTAGCATATAGGATATAAAGTGATGAATGGTCCATCCAACTTTGAGTCTTGAGTGCAAAATAATAACTTTTTAAGCACCTAGTTAACCATTTGTTTGGTCAAATATTGTCAGTATTGAGTAAAGTAATTACTTGAACTGATGTACCAGGTGAATTTAAGTGAGTTGCTTTTTTGCCATTTAAAAAATAAAATATCTATTTAATAGGAACAGGAAACAAAAAGGAAACCACTATTTCTCAGATTTTTTTTTCCCTTCCAGGTGACACTGTGGCCTGGTCCTGGTCAATCTTGCAATATTGCTACAGAGGCATTATAACTGTGACTTGTCCCTGTGCTAATACCATTTTATATTTAAACAAAGAAAGGCTATTTCAGAAATAGCAAGAATTCAATGACTTGTGATTTAAGGTGATCCACTGGTGAAAACAATGGGAATTCCTGTTTCTGCTAATTTCCAGCTGATTAAGAAAAGATATCCAAAAATGTGGCATTACAAGATATCCCAATGTATAGCTTTACAAATAACAGAAATTTGTAATGCAATGGTGGATTAACATTGGAAAATGCTTGAGAGTTCTCAATACATTTGTTCAGCATTTTGTTTAACAACATCTCCATCACATAGCTTCTCCTCTGTGATCTGTTGCAAAGCAATGGAAAAACATTTACAAATGCATGTACAGTATTTAAATAAAACATAAAAGAAAAGGAAAGCTAGCAAGTTACTTATTTCTTTATGAATAGAGGAATAAATATTTTTAGGGAGAGAACAGATTATTGGCCAGCTTGAAATAATAGTACAGATTGCCCTGCACTTATCTAACTTAACTGCAGGGATGGGATTCTACTGGTTTGGACCAGTTCTATAAAACTGGTTGTTATGATTCTGTGCAGTTTGGAAAACCAGCAAAACGTGCCCCTGGCTGCCCCTGCCCCTCTCCACCCACCCCTCTCCTCCCTGCCCAGGCAGTCCTTATTGTGCATGAGTGACATTGCTGATTGCATTCTCCCCAACCAAGTCACTCCTTAAGGTATTTCTTTTTTTTCTCTTCCTGATGATCAGCTGTTCTGTTCCCCTGGCTCAATTTTTTGCCTTCCTGGGCCCCAGGGAAGCCTTCTCGGAGCAAAAATACCCCCCCAGGAGGCTCCCCAGAGGCCCAGAAGGCCCAAAAACAGGGGAGGGCTGCAAAAAAGAAGCCATGCCCACCCAGTCACATGGTCACACCGATCTAGCCACACTCACAGACCATTGTTAAAAAATTTGAATGTCACTTAGCTGTCACTTGGAAATAACAAGCACTGGCTGGCTGGTGAGTTTTCTTTTATCGCTAGATTTCCAAATACATAGACATGAATGTACTCATATAGGTTTAGTCAAATCAATCTGTTCTTGTAACCAGTTGTTACAATTCTGCGCAGTTCGGAGAACCAACAAATCATGCCACCAGCTGGCCCCTTCCTGCTAGCCCCTCCCCACCCAGTCACTCCTTATCTCACATGCACACCATCCAATTTGCCTGTGTTGTGCCTTGGCACAATTTTTGGTTAGTTGTTATTTTTTCGTCCCCCCGACAATCAGCTGTTCTGACTATCAGCTGTGCCACCCAATTTACATTAGCTAGAATGTAGGAAATTGTCAGATTTCTTGCTTTCTCGGTAATCTAAATCGCTGTTGTACTTCTTTGCCTTCACCCAGGAGGCTTCCCTGAGACCCAGTCAGGGGTGGTATTCAGGGGTTTGGGGGGGGGAGAAATGGCCTGAAAGCAGAGCTGAACCTTCCTTAGGATTGAAGCTTCTATTTTTCAGTGCAGACTCAGGCAGTAGATTGCAGAAAGGTAGATCTGTGAGTGAACCTGTAATTCTGCAAACAACTCAATCTGCCTGTCTGCTTTGCCTGATTTTGGGTAAAAGTTGATCTGAATCCAGCCCCCAGGCCTTGAGTTTGATACCCCTGATCTAGACCAATTTGTTATACATCACATATAGTATTCCCTAGAAGCATCTATGAAGTAATTCACACACTTATATAATAAACAACCTACATTTTAAATTATTTATGATTGCTTTGTTCATGAAAACAAAATGTATATAAATGCAGAAGATTACAATTAATTAGTTAAATGTTGATTTTATCAAGGCAAAGCAAATAGTTTGTATTTTTAGCATAGGAAATTAATTAGGACAGAAATACTCCCCTGACTTTTTCCAAAAAGCCTTCTCTTTGCTGAATAAGATTCAAAAATAGTCTTCTTGATAGTTACTAAACAACTAATGAATTTATTACTATTGATTCAGCCTTTTATTTAATTTAAGTAGACAATGTAAATTATAAAATGTTGCTTATTATCATCTCTAGACAAGTCGAATACATCAGGAATTAATGTTGGGGTATTGATAAATAAACACGAACAATCCAGAATTTATATGGGGCTGGCCTTTGGATTCTTTGGTTAAATTACTGGATCCATGCTTCAAAGATCCTTTACCATCTGATTGAGTTGATTTCTACTTGAGGAATTTTTAAAAATTAAAATAGTATACAGTTTGTAAATTAAATTAATGAAAATAATTAATTAATTTCAATTTCAATTCACAAACTGCATATATTTTAATAATTAATTAATTTCTTTACAATGAAATCTAGCACAGAGAGAAGTAAATACTGTATTTATGTCTCACAACTAACTAAAATCTTGTATAGCAGATGAAAGTTGCAAGTTCTCCAGATGTTTCCTGGAACCAACATGAACTCTACAATCTCTATTTCAAGACTGAATAGTAGGAATCCATATTTAAAAGGGTGGAGTACCGTACTATTTTTTTTTTATCTGTCCCATTCTTTGGTTTGGTTTTGAATTATATTGCAGAACAAAGGCTTTCCAAAGAACTTGAAAATTTGTACGTTCTTTAGTTGATTCTAATAAGCATATGAAACCCAAACATATTAAGTCTACATTTTCTCCTCATTAATCAGCACAACAATTGTTGCCCCCCACTTTCCCCAATTAATTAAAAGTTTGGAGAGACAGTGAGAAAGCAGGGAGTCTAACCTAGAAATAAGGAGAAACTTAAGAAATTTCTCAAGCCTGCTAATATCACTGAGACTGGGTTGAATTTTCAGTTCTATTACCCATTCCCTTTTTTGCTTATCCCTATTAGGAAAACTTAATTCAGCTCTTAAAATTGAATTTCTTAAAATTGAATTTGTTAAATTTATTTGCTGTCTATCTTGCTGTGGGAAGACTTTGAGTGGCTTAACAAGAATAAAAAGGAAGAAATGAAAACAAAAGTAAAACAATAGAACAATGAAATAAACAATGAAAAAGAAAACATTGAGAGTACATCAACATGATAATAAAAAGATGGATGCATGGAGAGCAGGAAGAAAATGGGAGCAGGTAATGCCTGCCATCAATCTAGCAGCCACCTCCTTAAACTGTTTTCATTCAACCTTGGTAGTTCCTAGAAAAACTTCACTGTTTATGCAGTATAACAATAAAAAAATACTACATCTAAAATTAAGTTACAACTTCAGAGCTGTCAGCTTTGTACTATATCATCATCATAATCAGTGCATTTAAAATTTGTAGAGCATTTTATACCACACCCTATACTATACCACTGGTGGGCCGTGAGAAAATTTTGGTGGGCCGCAGAGTAATCTCACCATCAGAGCATCCCCCCCCCAAAGCAATTAATCCAGGCTGCACAGAAAGACAAGGCTGCACGGCCCACAGGGCCCGTGGAAACCCTGCCCGCCCACTCACTCCTTACCCGGCAAACTTGTCTGCTAAGTTGCTATTTTTCCTTTTTCCGACCATCATTTGTTCTGCTTGCCGGAAGATTTAGATTAGCTAGGAAACAGGAAATGGTTGGATTTCTTGCTTTCTAGCTAAGCACAGCTGAACCTCCCTTAGGACTAAAGGTTTGTTTGCAAGCAAATTCAGTGCAGACTCATGGCAAGCAAATTTGAGAGACTGAGCTAGCTGATGGTAGGTAGATAGATCACTGAATGATTCTGTGAGCAACTCAATCTACCTGCTTTGCCTGATTTTGGATAAAAGTTGCTTTTTTAATAAAAAGTTCAATATTTACATACATGGTGTGTTGTGAGTTAATTTTGTGAGTTTGCTTGCAAGCAAATTTTATGTGACAGACTGATCTAGCCAATAGCAGATAGATAGATTTCTGAATGAATCTGTGATTCTGTGAATAACTCAATCTGCCTGCCTGCTTTGCCTAATTTTGGGTAAAAGTTGCTCTTTTAAAAAAGAAATCAATATTTATATAAATATTTACAATATTTACATATAAGCCATGTCCAGCCAGTCACATGACCACCAAGCCACACCCACAAATTAGGCCATGCCCACAGAACCAGTTAGTGGTCCCTGGGATCTAAAATTATGAGTTTAGTGGTCCCTGAGGTCCAAAAGATTGGCGACCCTTGCCCTATAGCATATGCCAGATGAAGCTGAGACTGGGATGTTTGAATAATCTTACAAAATGGCATCCATGGTTTAAAAGGCCCTGACAAAATTCCTCTCAGTTTGACTGAGGGTAAGCAACTCATTAGAGAATGCCCCAAAGTAGAAATGCCTATCTACTCCTATGCATAAAATTTAACGCAAAAACAGTTCTACAAATTCATTCATTTAGATATCCATCATGCTTCTATGCAACTGACAGTGACATAATCTTTTCTTTTCAATTAAAGATATCAGAGATGATGTTGCTGAACTATAGATCAGCATCCTTTATCATTAATTATGATGACTAAATTGTAATTTAAAACCTATGAAGACCTATTTTTCTTCATTCAGATACTTTTCCTTCCTAGCCTGTTAACGCAACAGAGTAGATTAATGGAAAGATCACAGAGCAATAATGAGTGCAAATCATATTTTCCTTCCTATAATTGTAGCTGCATGAAGGAAGAATGTGTGAATGGAGAACCAATATCTAATCATCCAAGTTAAATATTTATACAGGAGGACATAAGTTCTAGGAAAGCCTAGGTCTAGAACAAAGGTCTGCAACCTTAAATACTCACAGAGCCATTTGGACCCATTTCCCACAGAAAACAAAACACCAGGAGCCACAAATCTGGATGGACATGGCCAACTCAATGTCACTCACTCCCACCCAGTTACATGACTCCCCCCAGCCACATCTACCAAGGTTTTGTGGTTCCTAGTATTTTCTTTTCTCTAGGAAACAGGTCTCTCTCTCTCATCTCTCTCTCTCTCCTCTCTCTCACTCTCTCTTTCTCTGTCTCTTTCTCCTTCTCTCTCATCTCCCTATCTCATCTCTCTCATCTCTCTTTGTCTCTCTCTCTCTCATTTCTCTCCCTCTCTTTCTCTGTTTCTCTCCCCCTTTCTCTTTCTCATATTTTTCCCTCCCTCCCTCCCTCTCTCTCTCATATATGTGTGTTCCCTCTTGAACCATTTCCAAAAAGAGGCAAGGGTTGGGTTTTTGTTTTTGTTTTGCTGATGTTGTCCTTTCTTCTTTGGGTGCTTTTTACCATATGATTTAAATCAAGAGTCATTTCAGGTTCCCAGATAAATGAAGCTTTTTTGTTTCCCTGCTGTGGCTTCTTGTCAGCTGAACCTACCATTGGCTGCCCCCCTTTGCCTTCCCCTCCCACTCACTCCTCACCTGCCCTGAGAAGAGAAGGATGATGGTGATGAATGGAGACTTGCTCCGTATTCCAGAGCAGGAGGGAAATGGCCCTCTACTTGGCTCTTCTTCCACCCATGTTGGTTCTGTGTGCACCTCGGCTGCTCAGGAAGATGCATGACTTCCTCTCCACCCCGAGACACTGACTGGGCCAGCTCCATGTCATAATGGGCTCCAGGAGGAGGAGGAGGGAATGATGTCTTCTCCATTGTGAAGCATGCCAAATTTAAGTGTGCTGTGCAAGACATTGCAAAAGCTGCGAGCAGGCCATGGAGGTGAGGAGATGCACAACTTTCTCTCTGCCCCGAAATACTGGCTGAAATGGCTGCAACTGATGCTGCTGCTCTCACTGGCTCCATGGCCTGTTTGCTGCTCTTCCAGTGCCTTCCACAGCAGAGTTAAATTTAACAGACTTCACAATGGGGGAGACGGTGGCCCCTCTTCCTCCTGGAGCCCATTATGATGCAGAGCCTTGGCTGCAGCATGCCCAGCCAGTGTCTCAGGGCAGAGAGAAAGTAGTGCATCTCCCCAAGTGATCAAGTTACACGCAGCACCAACAAGGGCTGGAAGAAGAGGCAAGTAGAGGGGCACTTTGCTCTTGCTCTGGAATATGGGGCGAGTCTCCATCCACCACTGTCTCCCTTACCTTCTCAGGCAAGGGGTAAGTTGGAGGGGAAGGTGAGGGGGCAGGGCCTGCCAGTGGTGGTATCATTCAATAGGGAGCTGCAGGAGAGGACCCAAAGAGCCGCATGTGGCTCTGGAGCCACAGGTTGCCAACCCCCATTCCAGAAGCATAGGTTCTGTCAGAGTTTGCAGCAATACAACCAGCACACAAATAAATAATTCAGCAGGATTGATTTATAGAAGAAACTTGTTTATATACAATAATATAAAGCATAATGCATGTATTCAATACCCATGCAGCAGAAGCCAGAACCATTAGAACTCAGAATCACAGAAGCAATATAAAAACAGAAACAATATAATACCGAGCCTACTGTATACAGCAAGGACAAAGCATCTCTTATATACAAATCCCCGCCCAGGTTCCGAGATGTCTGGGTCACCAAACAGTCCTTATTGGCTGACCTGTTACCATGTCTATTCCAACTCATGAACTCTTATACACTGAGAGGGTCAATGTAGCATCACAGAAGACTGAGCAATCTGTAGCACAAAGAATATTATTTTTTTCTCAAGTTTTTCCATTATAAACTTAACTTCTATTCTACACAATACACACAAGTAATTTAGTTTTAAGTCTTCAAAGCAAATGTAAAACATTTTATTTTAGCCTTTTTTTAACAAACGAGGGGATTATTAAATAAGATCTGAGGTCTTAAAATTATAATTACGCAGAGAGAGACAGACATAAATGTATTTAAACTTTACTAGTAAACATGATTTTGGTTATTAAAATGTAATTCTGGAAAAATTAGCTTGAAGCTACTAACTTAATACTGTATATTACTTGCAGCTGCAAATCAAACTGCTGTTAACATTGCTGTACAAAATTTAATAAGCACACTATGATTTCATATGGCTGCAGTTTTAGAATCCTGGTCACTCTGATGAGCCATCAACAGAAAAAGCATAGTAGGGCTGTAAGTATTTATTACATATTATATGATTTAAGATAAATATTTGTAATTCCTGAAAAGAAATTTGGAGTGCTATCTGTTTTGTTATTAGTTAACAGAGAACCCATTAATCCAAGTGGTTGGAATTCTATTCTTTGGAGGGAAGTGCAGCAGATATTTTGAAGTTAACCAAACTCCCACTGGATTCACTGATAAATTATCTCACTGATCTCAATGGCTGTCAATTACATTTTGCCATGATTCAACAGCTCCTGTTTCTAGATGAGTCTCAGAGGTGCCTAAATAATTTCATATACACATGGTTGCCTCATTCTCCTTTGCCTATTTGACAGTGTTTTTTATACATTGAGAAGACTGCTCTTAAAGCAGAAATGCCTATTGCTTTTGTCAGTCTGTATTCCAAAAACTATATTTGCTAAGCTTATTTGAATGTGAGGCGAATGGACAGGGGAGATACTAAACCATTTATCTCTCTTCTGATTTCTCCCCAACCAAGGGTGGGATTCAAATTTTTTAACAACCAGTTCTGTGGACATGGCTAAGTGGGCATGGTCATGTGACTGGGTGGGTGTGGCTTCTTCTTCTCTTTTTTTGCAGTACCCCCTCCCCATTTTTTCCCTTCTGGGGCTCAGGGAAGCCTCCTGGTGAAGGGGGGGGGGATCCCAGCACAGCTGATCATTGGAACAACTGATTGTCAGGAGGGGGGGAAATAAATACCTTAAGGAGTGACTGGATGGGGGAGAATGCAGCCAGCGATGTTGCGCATGCATGATAAGGACTAACTGGGTGGGGACGGGAGGGGAGAGGCTGGCCAGTCAGAGATATGAGTTGGTAGTTCTCCAAACTGCACAGAATCCTAACAACTGTAGAAATAGTCCAAACCGGTAGAATCCCATCCTTGTCCCCATCCCTTTTCTTTAAGTTATTTCCGCACATGCTTAGAAATTGGTCCATGAAAAATAATCAAGTAGAATCCTCTTTGAATTACACCAATTAAGAATTTTATACTTAATAAATCGTTTGTGGGTATTGCACACTTTAAACCAGTTCTTCAAAAATAGCACTGAAACATCCAGAAAAGGCATATACATTTGAATATGAACTCCTATTTCAGGATAATATATCCTATTTATCATGTTGTCCATGATAAATGCAATTGTTAAAGATGCCACAAGATTCTTACTGATCATCAATGCAGTTCTCAGAAATCTCTACAGTAGTTGTCCAGGAAAGGACTGGAAAACAATAAACTCAATGCAATTCAGTGTTCTGTAATTTCTGTTCTTCAATCTCTGTTGTTGACTGTATAGTGCAAAGTAGAATGGGTTGAGCCCATTGAAGTACCTTAACTTTAAAAATCCACAGCTCCCTTGGTCTTCTTAATTGCTAATATCTTACCAAGTTGTTTAAATAGAATCATAATTCATCTCCCATAACTGAAATGGTGTGTAGTAAATATGGTTCTTCCATGGTGGTGCAATGGTCAGAGTGCAGTATTACAGGCTACTTCTGCTGGCTGCCAGCTGACTGCAATTTGGCAGTTCAAATCTCACCAGGCTCAAAGTTGACTTCCTTCTTTCCAAGGATAAAAATGGGGACCCAGATTGTTGGGGAAAATATGCTGACTCTGTAAACCCCTTAGAGAGGACTGTAAACACTGTAAAGCAGGGGTCGCCAACCTTTTGGACCTCAGGGACCACCAAACTCATAATTTTAAATCTCAAGGACCACTAACCGATTTTGTGAGCATGGCCTAATTTGTGGGTGTGGCTTGGTGGTCATGTGACTGGTTGGGCATAAATATTGAAGCCAAAGATCTAAAGACTAGCTAGAAAGCAAGAAATCCAACCATTTCCTGCTTCCTAGCTAATCTAAACTTCCCGGCATAGCAAAACAGATGATGGTTGGAAAAAGGAAAAATAGCAATTTTAGCAGGCAAATTTGCAGGGTAAGGAGTGAGTGGGTGGGGAGTGTTCCTGTGGTTTCTGCGGGCCATGTGGATGGCACAGCCTTGTGTTTCTGCACAGCCTGGATTAATTGCTCTGGGGGTGAGATTTCTCTGTGGCCCACCAAAATTTTCTCACGACCCACCTGTGGGCCCCAGCCCACCAGTTGGCGACCACTGCTGTAAAGTGATGTATAAGTCTAAGTATTATGGCTGTTGAAATCCTGTTCCTTGCAGCACCAGGACAAAGCAGAAACTCTAGATAATTTCTCTCCAACCTGGCATCATTCCTTGCCCAAATTTGGCATTCCAGTTGTGGATAATGGAAATTATAATCCAATTTCTCTGAAGGATGCTCTCCTTCAGAAAACCACTCAAGATTATTTCTAAATGGTATTCAACATGAACTTGATTGGGACAACAAAGTCCAGGTACATACATACATCAGTATTCCTCAGCATAAGGAGAATGTCAAGAATAGCACATGAGAAAAGTATATGCGCAGTTCATCCATTTACACACACACACACACACACACACAGAAAGAGAGAGAGAGAATAATTTCTGCAGGAGGAGCTAACACTATTTTCCTATCTGAATGCTGTGTGAACATAGTTGTCAAGAGACACAGGAGCAGGAAGGAAAATTAAGGAAAAAGAAGAAAAAGAAGATAAAAATAAAAACTGAAATTGTCACCTGTGATAATCTCTGAACATAATTCTTTTTTAAAATGGAAGGAGAATGCTAAACTATAGACATAGGATTTGCTGAAAATACGCGCTCTGTTTCCCTTGCTGCAAAGAGATCCTTCCAAGCCTCTCCTTTGTCTGCTATTTTCTTGTGAGTGTGTGCAGACCTCTAGGGAATATAATGAGGCATTGTGGCTTCACCTCCTGGTGTGATGTTTTTAAAACTTCATTTCTAGCAACATATTCCTCAGATGCTCTCCACAATTTTCTTGAGGCATAAGGACCAGTTGATTATGCAAATGAACTTGGAGAATGCAGGAAATGAGTTAAGCACAGAAGGAGTTGCTGGCAAATGCCACCACTTCCTAAGGGCATAATGGTGAGAGACAGCTGTTACTGCAGCCTAAGAACATGGGCTGGTGGGAGTTGCTTTGCTAGGCTACAGTGCTTAAATTCTGACTGTGATTCTCTTGACTTTGGGGAAAACAAAGCTCTTTAGTTCTAGTCTTCACCGTGTTTATGTATGTATTTATTTGATTTAAGTGTTACCCTGGGCAGCTCACAATATAAGAGACAAAATATAAATAAAATATTTTTTAAAGTACTATAAATATACTGCTTTTAATACATTGCTTTTTCCCTGAGTTTACTCTCTGCTTTCTATAGGAGTTAAATTATAAGATCCAATAGAATGGATTTCACATATGATAGACAATACAATTAAATGGAAACCACTAAGTATATATTTTTCTCTGGTCATGCACACAAACTGTGTGTGTGAAAGATGCATCTAAATGTGACTATGCATTTCTGAGATTAACTACATTTACAGTTACATTTTTTTTAAAAGCTAACTGTAAAAATTTAAACCTGTGTATGTTTCTATGTGAACATATGTATATGTTTTCTTATGTTTCTGTGAGTATTTATATGTATGGTTTTCAGCTTTGTGCGGGTATTTTCCCACGTCTTTATAGTTGTGCTTTTAAAGTTGTACAGATGTTTCGGCAGAATCTCATCTGCCATCAAGCCCTAAAGAATGACAGCAGCATAATCATACTTCCAGCAAATAAAGGTGATGCCACAGTAATAATGGACAGAAAAAACTACGAAACAAAACTGACAGACCTATTACAAGACTCCACATACAAACCCATAAACACGGACCCAACCACATATCTGGAAGAAACAACCAAGAAGAAAATCATAACCAGCAACATAAGCAAAGAGATCCAACAGATGATCATCCCAAGAGAAAAATCTTCCAGATGCCCCAAACTATATGGCCTCCCCAAAATACACAAAGAAGGCATACCTCTGAGACTCATAGTCAGCTCCAGAGGAGCACCACTACAAAACCTAGCCAAATACCTAGCAAAGCAGCTATAGCCGTACGCTGAAGCAGCAGCTTCACATATACCAAATTCATACCACCTCTTAGAAATTATAAAAGATCTGCATGTGGAACAAAAATATTTGCTTGTAAGTTTCGATGTGGTTTCACTATTCACCCAAGTCCCGGTGAAAGAAACTCTAGAAATCATCAAAAACAAATACCAACCACCCAAACACCTCATTGGACTAGCAGAACACTGCTTAACCAATACATATTTTATATACAAAGGACAAAGATACAAGCAGATAGAAAGAGCCCCCATGGGATCACCACTGTCACCTGTTATTGCAAACCTGTTCAAGGAAGAATTTGGCCCTGGCAAATGCCACCCACAAACCCAAACTATGGTTAAGACATATCAATGATACATTTGTTATTTGGCCCCATGGAAAAGAAAACTTAAACAATTTGCTAACACACTTAAACAGCACACACTCCAAAATCAAATTCACCATGGAAACAGAAAAAAACAACTACCATTCCTAGATGTACTAATCTACAAAAAAATAGATGGCACACTAGGACACACCATATACCAGAAGAAAACATATACCAATCACTACCTCAATGCCCAATCCCATCACCAACCAGCACAGATAAACTCTGTGGCCAAAACACTAATTGCCAGAACCAAATGCCTGGCAGACAAGACACATATAAAGCCTGAACTATGCACCCTGACCAAAGTACTGACAGCCAACATCTTCCACAAGAGCAAAATCACAGGCCTGAGCCACAAAAGCACACTGAGATACAATGGAGACCTAGAAGATGAACCTATGGAACAGCTGTCCTGCCCTACATAAGAGGTACAGCAGACAAAATCAGTAAGATACTACACAGGCATCATATCAAGACTGTCTTCAAAATTGACAGAAAAATAGCAGCTATCCTAAGAAACCCCAAAGAAAAAATTGACCAGGAAAACCAAGGCATATATGAAGTCCCCTGCACATCATGCCTTGCCACATACATTGGATAGACCAATAGAAGAATAAGTACCCGTCTGGATGAACACAAAAATGCAGTAAAAAAGCTGGAACACACTTCCTCACTAGTCCAACACATGAAAGCCATAGGTCATAGCATCGACTTCAATGGCACCAAAACCCTAGCCACTATAGAAAACCCTAGCCACAGAATTATCAGAGATTGAAAAACGACCTGAAAGCATGAATAGATTCCTCCAGACTGTCAATTATCTGGAAGCCTGCACTCACAAACAAAAAAAATCTCCACACCACAAGCCAAGCAAACACCTGGGCACAAACAGACACCACCCCCCCCCCGATACTCCCAGCTCAAACACACCCAAGCCAGCCACCCAGATGAAACCTAGCTTCCTAATAAACGATAGCCGAAGCCAAGCCTTGCTTAAAGACCCCAATACACAAAACACAATGTTGCCAGCTAATCAAGACAAAAAAAATACTATAAAACAGACAGAGGATATTTGAAACACCAATCAAGCAGAACACAGCAAACTCCAAGACCAATAAACACAGACCAAGACTCCCAACCGATCAGGATGAAGAAAAAAACCATTCTAACAAAGCACGAGGCTAGCATCAAACTTAAAAAGAAACGGCTGCAAAAGCCTGATGCATACAACAAAGACGAACCCAATACACGAGCCTGATGATGGCAGATGAGATTCTGCCAAACATCGCTACAACTTTAAAAGCACAACTATAAAGACATAAGGAAATATCCAAACAAAGCTGAATACCATATATATAAAACTTAAGAAAACTTAAGAAACACACACACACACATACATACACACACACATGTATATATGTTAGTTTTGGGGTACCCATTTAAGAAATATACTTCAGAAAATATTTTCAAAAGAGAATTCTGCACTACAGTGGATTGAAAACTACTTCATGTCATCCTGAGTCCATAGCTGTTGGCAAGGTTCAAGAGATGAATAATACAAATGTTTCAGTGTTGCTAAAACTATAGGGAAACCAATGGTGGGACTCTGCCAGTTCACACTTGTTCAACCGAACTGGTAGCTAAGTTTTTATGCAATTTGGTGAGCCAGCAGATCCCACCACTGGCTGGTCCCACCCTACCCCACCCCTAACCCCTCCCCTCCCAGCCACTCCTCTCCTTGTCTGAGAAGGTAAGCTGACAGTGGGGGAGAGAGACTCACTCCGGGCCCACTGTGCTTAGCCAAAGGGACATTTCAGGGAAAGGGGGGGACATGGTGAGGCTTGGTTGCCTTTTGGGCTGCCTTTTTGTTGCATTTCTGCAGGGCCTCTGGGTGGGAGAAAGAGAAAGTGCCTGGTCTGGGCACACAGCCCTCCAGGAACCTCTTTTGGTTTCCTTCTTCTCAAGCTTGGGAGAAGCTTTATGGTCAAATCTGAGTGAAGGAAAAAGAAGATGGGTAGGCTGAAGGTGGCTTGCTGACATTGATGGGAAAGTTAGTCCCATATTCCAGAGCTCTAGTCACAGAGCTGGCCCATTGGTCATACTGGAGTAGCTCCTCCGTCTGTCTGTCCATCTGTCTGTCGAGGAACAGCCAGGGAGCTCATAAGGGACTGAAAATTTCTGTTTTGTATTGCTTTTGTACTGCTTTGAAATAACTACAACTCTATGGCAATTGCAAGTAGTTTGTTCCTCATGAGAGAGAAACCTGCTTTGCATGACCTTCTGTTTCCTGGTTTCGGATACTTTAATAGGCCTTTTACAATGAATAAGTTTGCAACTAAACTGCTTGCATTTTTGTTTTTTATTGTGATCAAGCACACAAAACCTGAATATAGCTGAAGGATAGTGGCCTATTTCTCCTTTAAAAATTTCCCTTGTCAATAAAGACAGAATGAGCAACTTTTGTTTTTTTGTATATCACTATACTGGTGATGGTAATAAGAATTTTTTCCATTGTTTTAAAAGTGGCTAATGAAAGTGACAACTGGATGACTTGAAAATGTTTTGTGAGAGTTTATTGGAAGGGTCCTATGGTAAATATTTTGTACACTATTTCAAAAGCAGGAACAAATTTGTGGAATTAAATATCCTATATATTTTACTCAGGGAATTTTCTGAAAACTTCCCACAACATAAAGTATACATTTTTATGTGTATACAATGAATTTGAGCCTGTACATGTTTGTGTAAAAGCACAAAAACAAGAGCAGAGTCTTCCATATGAAATTAATTGCATTAGCACTAAAGATTTATTCCAAGCAGAAGAGCTGCCACAAACCAACAATTTAACACTCTAATTTGACTGATAAATATTCCACACATAATACATGTTCATGGATAAATAGATGCACAGACATAAACATACACACAGAAAAAAGACTCATCGTGAGTCTAAAAAAACATGGTAGATAAAATCTTATGTTATTTTCTTCAGAGTCAGAAGAAAGTAAGTAGTTCATGAATTCCTTCCAGAGCTTGGGGATTTTTGATATAATGAGTTTTACAGTTTCAGAAGCTGCTTTACTAATAATTATGTAACAGTAATTAAATCTGAAAAAGATTGTACTCTAACTATGTTGATTTATTGCATATCCAGCAAAGTGTTCCTAAGGCATGCATTGGTTATGTTCCTCCCTCCTCCAGTTTTTCTTTAAATTCTAATAGAGCACTGGGTCACAGATGGTCTGAGATGCAAGTTTTCTTATTAAATTCCTAATAATCTTTTTTTTTCAAGGCTGAGTCATGGAGGCCTGGGGATTTCTCATTTTAATTAGAAGGTTTAAGGAGCTGACTCTGTTTGAAATATCTTGGAAAATAGCTTGACCCCCTCCTCTCTGTGGCAGCCCCTCAAATATTGGAACACCGCTATCATGTCTCCCCTGGTTCTTCTCTTCACTAGATTAGCTAAGCCCAGTTCCTGAAACCATTCTTCATATGTTTTAGCCTCCAGTCTCCTAATCACCTTTGTTGCTCTTCTCTGTATTCTTTTTTATAGTGTGGTGACACTCTGCCTCAACATCTTTTTTATAGTCTGGTGACCAAAACTGGATGCAGTATTTTTGGTGTGTTCTTACTAAGACTTTATAGAGCCTTATATAAGGATTTATGTTTATCTCTTTTCATTGTAGTTGGTAAAAGTTCATGGCAGCTTTGCCAGCACTTTGTCACATCCAGGTCTGGATTTTTGCCAGCATTGCTTGCAATCTAATATGGAAATGAGCCATCAGACTTGATAGTGTATCATTTCTTCTGAATGGTATCACCTGCACCCATCTATCTTGGGAGGATATTTCAAACAGAGTCAGCTCCTTAAACCTTCTAATTAAAATGAGAAATCCCCAGGCCTCCATGACTCAGCCTTGAAAAAAAAAGATTATTAGGAATTTAATAAGAAAACTTGCATCTCAGACCATCTGTGACCCAGTGCTCTATTAGAATTTAAAGAAAAACTGGAGGAGGGAGGAACATAACCAATGCATGCCTTAGGAACACTTTGTTGGTTATGCAATAAATCAACATAGTTAGAGTACAATCTTTTTCAGATTTAATTACTGTTACATAATTATTAGTAAAGCAGCTTCTGAAACTGTAAAACTCATTATATCAAAAATCCCCAAGCTCTGGAAGGAATTCATGAACTACTTACTTTCTTCTGACTCTGAAGAAAATAACATAAGATTTTATCTACCATGTTTTTTTAGACTCACGATGAGTCTTTTTTCTGTGTGTATGTTTATGTCTGTGCATCTATTTATCCATGAACATGTATTATGTGTGGAATATTTATCAGTCAAATTAGAGTGTTAAATTGTTGGTTTGTGGCAGCTCTTCTGCTTGGAATAAATCTTTAGTGCTAATGCAATTAATTTCATATGGAAGACTCTGCTCTTGTTTTTGTGCTTTTACACAAACATGTACAGGCTCAAATTCATTGTATACACATAAAAATGTATACTTTATGTTGTGGGAAGTTTTCAGAAAATTCCCTGAGTAAAATATATAGGATATTTAATTCCACAAATTTGTTCCTGCTTTTGAAATAGTGTACAAAATATTTACCATAGGACCCTTCCAATGGATGGAAATTGAACAAGAGACTCAACCTGGAAATAAGGAGAAGTTTTCAAGATACTGTACTGCCATCTGTCACAAATGGTGTAGATCTCCTGCTTGAGGTAGAGGTTGGACTAGGTGATCTACTAGGACCCTTCCATCTCTGTTAATATGTTAATCTGATATAATTTCAAGATTAAATTTTAAATCTGGCTTTGGCCCTGTTCTAATTTCATCCGCTGATTTCTGCCTTCAATCTTTCTGTCAGAAGTCACATGTCAGAAAATACCCTCCCTAAAGAAATAACTTCTCAAAAACAGAATGAGAAGTTTGTATGATCAACAGCACCACTAGAAAAAAGAGCACACAAGATGGAGAGTGGAAGTAAATCTTTATAGTCATCCGTAAAGAAGTATATTTATCACATCCAAGATTCTTGATGCAAATCCACTCATGATTTCAAATAGTCCCAAGTCCCTTTGAAACTTACTAGCAAAATCCCAGTAAGCAAATTTCCAAGCAGAAGATGGAAGCATTGTCAAGACATAGTCCAAAAGTTATAGAAGTGTCATAGGTTACCAGCCAGTCTGAGTTTAAAAGCACTATCTGAGACAAAGACTGAGTTGTAATAGAGATTATAGTAAACCAAACACGCTCCCAGTGAAGGATTGCTTGCTACAGCAGCTCTAAAATAGAGCCACATCTGGTGCAAGCAGTCTGTATTGGAATGTATGGATGACCTTGAGGGAGAAGGGAAAGAGGTGCTGCATAAGGAATGATCAGATAAAAAAAAGGAAACCAGCAATTGCTTAACAATCATTGAAAGAAATTTTAAAAGAACCTGTCCTAATTCACTAGACAGTAAAAAGTAACAACAGGAAGTTTGTATTTTCAGACTTGCAAAATTGATGTCAGCCTTCTTGAGTAAACCAGGCAGGAAACAGGACTAGATGAGCTAAACCTATTTTGTATAAGATTGCATTAATAGAATCTTGCATATTTAATTGTATCCCCACCTGTCTGTTCACAAGATACTGTTGAAACCATTTGCCAGTTTCATTGTCTCTTAACAATACTTAAAAAAACATGTTTCATCTTTTATTTTCCAAATTTATCACTGCAATAACTACTTAGCATGTATTTTACTCTCTTACTGAGATTGTATTATGAGTTCATAGCAGATTCAAACTAAACTCCATTCGTAGCTCACTTTTTTCCTAAATTGACCCTAAGCTAATGGATCATGCCCAGTATTTCCTAGTCGAACCACAGACAACTACAATGATCTAATATATATCAATTTTACAGAAGACAATGTTGAAAAAGCATTACGCAATCTAAAACTATCTCTATCTATTGGACCAGATGGAATATGTACCTACTTCTTAAAAAAGCTATCCACAGCCATAGCCGAACCTCTAAGCATAATCTTTAAAAAATCTTTCAGAACCAGTTCCTTGCTAAAACTATGGTCACAAGCCACAGTCATCCCCATCTTCAAAAAGGGAGACCCCAGCCTTGTTGAAAATTAAGACCAATCTCTTTATGCTGCGTCACCTGTAAAGTCATGGAATCAATTATTAACCAATCCATCATCCTCCACTTAGAAACAAACAACCTACTCTCTAATAAACAATTTGGTTTCAGGAAAAAGTTATCATGTAATCTGCAACTCTTACACTGCAAAAACATATGGACTACACAACTTGATCAGAGCAAAGCAATAGATGCAATCTACATAGACTTCTGTAAAGCCTTGGGATTCAGTGGTACATGACAAACTACTCTTAAAACTAAAATCTTACGGTATCTCTGGACACCTGCATAACTGGATAGAAGCATTCCTGTCAAACAGACAACAAATGGTAAAAATTGAGAGTGTCCTAACAAATTCTGTACCTGCCAACAGTGGTGTACCCCAAGGCAATGTTCTAGGACCAACTCTTTTCATACTCTATGTAAATGACCTCTGAGATCATATCAAGAACAACTGTGTTTTCTTCGCTGATGATGTAAAGCTATTCAACATCACAGACAATACTGCTAACCTTCAAAAAGATCTTAACTATGTATCAGAATGGTCAAACAAATGGCAACTTCAAATCTCAACAAATAAATGCTCTGTGTTACATATTGGCAAAAAAAATCAGAAAATAAAATACAGGCTGAATAGTCAAGACCTTGTTGATGATCCAAACTTTGTCAAGGATCTTGAGTACTCATCTCTAATGATTTAAGTGCTAGAGCCCTCTGTAACTACATAGCCAAAAAGGCGTTAAGATTTGTTAACCTAATTTTACGTAGCTTTTTCTCTGGTAATATTACACTAATAACTAGAGCGTATAAAACTTTTGCTAGACCAATACTTGAATACAGCTCATCAGTCTGGAACCCACATTACGTATCTGATATTAACACAGTTGAGAAAGTCCAGAAATATTTCACAAGAAGAGTTCTCCACTCCTCTACTCGTTGCAGAATACCTTATGCCACCAGACTCAAAATTCTAGACTTAGAAAACCTAGAACTAAGCCGCTTTTGGTCCGATCTAAGTATGCTATATAAAATCATACATTGTAATGTCCTACCTGTCAATGAATACTTCAGCTTCAACCATAACAACACAAGAGCAAACAATAGATACAAACTCAAGGTTAACTGTACCAAACTTGATTGCAGGAAATACGATTTCAGCAATAGAGTGGTCAATGTCTGGAATACTCTACCCGACTCTGTGGTTTCTTCCTCAAACCCCAAAAACTTTAACCTTAGACTGTCTATTATTGATCTCACTCCTTTCCTAAGAGGTCTGGAGGGAGCGTGCATAAGCGCACCAACGTGCCTACAGTCTCTGTCCTATTGTTTCTTTTATTTTTTTATTTTTCTTATATTTATCCATGTATTCATAACTATGTCTTTACTTATATCTATTATCTTGTAAGCAATTGACAAATTGACAAATAAATAAAAATAAATAAGCTGTTTCTATGAGTAAGTCCCATTGTTTGATTATTCTCTAGCAAGGGCAGTTCTAAAGATGTTGCTATACTCAGTTAAATGACAAGCACTACCACTACATTTTACGAGCTATTTCATAACATACATACATCATACTAAGCTATTTGTAAATTGGGTAGTTTTGTGAAAGCTGGGTTATGTATGCTAATACATTCAATTCTGATGGAAAACCTCAGGCATGAAAATTCTGTAATCCATTGAACTATTATCAGATTTGTTTAGAGGCACAATAATATGAATGCTGGTCAAAAACATTCAATTATAATAGCAATACAATTCCTGAGCAATCTTAAACAAGAAAACAACCAGTGGTGGAATTCAAATTTTTTTACTACCGGTTCTGAGGGCGTGGCTTGGTGGGCGTGGCAGGGGAAGGATACTGTAAAATCTCCAGTCAGAGGTGGTATTTGCTGGTTTTCTGAACTACTCAAAATTTCCGCTACCGGTTCTCCAGAACTGGTCAGAACTTGTTGAATACCACCTCTGAAAACAACGATACAATTCCTATGAGCAGGAGTGGTTGAAATCCTAAACCAGTGTTTGAGATCTGTGAAGGAAAATAGAAGCTTTGTGAAATTTTAAGGCTGCAATACAAGTAATAGAATAAGGGTGAAATAAATCTTTTTTTTTTCAAGCATGCAATGCATTAGATACATGTTAAAAGAAAGTTTTAAGCACTGTTTTTCTACCAATGGCATCATTTTAGATGCTCTGGCCTGAACAGAATGGTTAAATGGATAAATATGTATGTGCATTAATGAAGCTGAAATTTATTTCTTCTTCTTTTTTACAGTCTAGTGGATAATGGAAGTGACCCAGAGGTGATATTCAGCAGGTTCTGACCAGTTCTAGAGAACCAGTAGTGGAAATTTTGAGTAGTTCGGAGAACTGGCAAATACCACCTCTGACTAGAGATTTTACAGTATTCTTCCCCTGCCATGCCCACCAAGCCATGCCCATAGAACCAGTTGTAAAAAAATTTGAATCCCACCACTGAAGTGACCATATCACTGTTTTTTAAAAACACTAATGTTTCTCGGCTCTGATGTAGTGAAACCCACAGCCATATTGGAAAATGAAAATGTTGCTTAACTTGCAATGTGCTTTTTCCTATCTCAATTTCAAAATGTTCCTAATTTTCCTTAACTTCTTGCTGATAGTATATGTATCTGAAATTTATCAATACTGGCTTAACTAATACAGTTGCATTTTCCCATCAGAATTTTATCTTGTCATAATTATATTTTAAGAATTATGACTTAAAAGTATGACATTTAAAACAATTGTATATTTTTTCCCTCAGCCTCATGCAGAACCCTGAAAAAAATCAGGGTATTTTAAAAAATAGCAGAAAGATGAATGAAATTTGACATTTTTTCCAAATCCTTTGTATAAGTTCTGGTCAGTGAAGATTCAGACTACTACAGACCACTTTATGTGAGGTTGCCCTTGAAAACTGTTGGAATCTTATCTTTATAGAAATTTCAGTGACAAACAAGTATTTTGGAATCACTTTTTCTTTAAATGCATTAGTGGCATTTATTTGGGGGATTAAATCAAAAAGTCAAAACATAGTATAACTCATTTAGGATGGCATGTGAGAGGACGTACTTCCTAAAATGTAGTCCCATTTATTCTGCAAAGCTATTGCAAAGCCAACAGCAAGCTCCTTTTATATGCAAGCAGAATCCCTGGCACACCTCACCAGTGCTGTTTAATATGTTGAACTGTCAGTTCTAAGGAAGAAGCTCTTGACTGCATAGATTTAATTGAGGACATTTAAAAAAACATTCTTCATCCAACTTTCCTCCTACTCTCGCAACACATCTATATAAAAACTAATATAGATCAAAATTAGAATAAGCAAATGTTAGATCTTGTTAATAATTCTAGTTATTACAAAAAATGATGGGACTGATGGTCATGAGGAAGAGGAACAGGAGCAGGAGGAGCAGGAGCAGGACAAGAAGGAGAAAGAAGAGGAAGCTAAAAAAGAATCTGAACTATAAGCAGAATGTTCTTTTCAAATTGCAGATAATACTGGTTAAGTGACCCCAGGAACTAGCCGCTTGGTTGTTAAGCTAAGTGAAATTGTGCCTGCATATGATCCTACATCAATTTTCCTTTACTTTATGGACCTGCAAAGGCTTGGTGAGAATTGGTTGCAAGTTAATTTTTTATCATCATTGTAATGGTGTCATTAAATCAGGTAGTTGCTAAACAAGGCCTATTTATAATACTTTAAACAAAAAACTATCACCCCAAATGCAAATCTCTTCTTACTTCTGTTACATGTAGGACTTTGTGGATTATAACATATGAGATAAGGAAGTAGGATCTTCCCACTTCTTCTGAATAATTAACTTGGGGAATAAGTTTAGACTGAAAATAAGATTGACTCAGTGAGCCCTGTTGTGAAGAGTTAAGCCTACATCTCCACAGTCACAATCTAACACTGGGCCACACTAACCAAACAGAAAATATATCAATATTGAGGGGAATATTAAGCTGATAGAGAAAATCTTTAGGGGAAAAAATAATAAATAAAATACTGTGGCACTATTTCCCTGAAAGTAGCCCAATAGAATTAAGCATGCACAGTAGCTATTGAAGTGTTTGTTGAAGAAAAATTAGAAAGGGAAAGGGAAAGAGTAAAGCATATCCTCGAAGAGAGGATATGGGAGCCTTAAACAAAGGCACTCTAAAATTGCACCATTCAGTGGCAGGTCCCTCTTAATTGTAATCTTCTGGGGGGGGGGAGCTTCTTTACAGAACATCATTGCCCCTGAGATATGATTGGCCCCCACCTTGCTTTTTGAAAAAGCCCTGAAGACATGATTTGTCTTCAGGCTTGATGATTTGTCAGTAGGCCTGCAGACTATGAATGGAGATGAAGTCAGTCTGTGTTACTGCTGCCATATTTGGGAGATAGTATGATTTTTCATGTTGTAAGCCATCTGTCTGTGAGTTGGGTAACCATATACATTTTGTTAAATAAAAATAAAATAAATTGAATTTTCATGATTGTTGCCGTTGTCTGCTGTCTTCCTTTTGAAATGTGAATAATTCATCTCAACAAGGTTACCACAATATGACCAACGTGCTGCTTTAGTATGTTCTATTCTGTCAATGAAATAAAAATTAGATCAAAGCCAACAAGAAATATTTTACATTTGAACACCAAATCAATTTGCAATGCTAAGACATTCTGCAAATGCCTGTAGGTTGAACAGAAGTTTCTAGAATTTACTGGATTCTGCCATATGTTGAGCTTTTGTTAAGGAGGAAATTGTGAGCTTTGCCAAACTATGAATGCTTTTGCAGGTTTGACTTCTATGATATATGCTTATAATTCTGCTCTGGTAATGAGAAGGGAAAGTATACCCAATGCTGTAATTGTGAGGAAAATCCAATTATTTTCCTTTTCAGATTTTTGAAATAAGAAAAAAAGAAATTCAGATCTTATGGGCTGAAAGGGAAAAAAATCTTAGATGAAGAAAAAAAAGTCCATATAGTCATACTTACAAAATAAGTTGCTTTGACAATTTCCCCATGAGATCTCAAAAGTTTAAGATTATAAAAAAAGATTATTGATAAATAAACTAGAAGAAAATTCTACAAAACCAAATGCCACAAGAGGCAGGAAAAGCGATGATAAATAACTAGTTTAGAAGGAAAAATATTGATGACTCCAAAACCAGAAAAGCTCTTTTCCCACCTTTCCACCATGAATGACAATTGCAGAAGGGTATTATCTAATACAACTAATCTTTGACACAAGAATTAAGTCATTTTTGCATGAAAGCAGGTCATTAGAAACTAAATTGAATTATAAATAATATCATTCCTATGGAGGATTGTAAATTAATTGCTTTTTAACAATAACATTTCTATGTTTTATTAAAGCAGTGTAAGAATTCAGCAATGAGAAGAATGCAGCAGATAAACAGGGCAGGTGTTGATGATGCAAATGAAATAGATGACAGATGGTTAGTAGCACTATCACTCACTGCATGACTATAATGGATAGAGGTAATCAAATTCCTCAGTGAATTGGTGACTTTCTTTACATTAAGAACTTTTTACTGAGAGATGCTTATAGAGTTGTATTTTAAACTTTTCTTCCACTCAATGCCATTTCAGCTGTTAGATGGCTGTTGCCATGTTGATTCCCAAGCTGTAACAGCTACACCAAAGTATTAGTTGAATATCATTTAACACAAGATAGACCCTGCCCTCCTCTTTTTTTTCTCCCTTTCTCCTACATATTTGCTCTGCATCAGGAATCTGAATTTTTTCTATTCTTCTTAATCAACCATTCTGTGCAATCTGAAACATTGCATACTTCAGTTCAATGCCCATTGAACTTTATGTTGGATCTTTTGGATTAAGCCACAACCTTGTTTTCATATAGTTGCCCAAGCTGAACAGAAGTACATGCACAGATGCACTCATCTATACATGGATTGCAATTAAAAACACATCAACTCTAGAATAAGAAGACTTATTATAAGAATTGAACCAGTATATGAAAGAAACTCGTGGTTACAGTATAACACAGTTTCCTTATTGCAATAACAAATCTTGTGGGAAAGGCTTTGTGAATATCTTTCAGCCTGAAGTATTCTTGAATTAACACCTTCGACTATTAGCTAGAACTACATTTGGGTAGAATGCACATGTGAATAAATCCCACTGTGGATTATCATTTTTAAAGAAGAAGAAAACCTTCATATCTGTTCATATAATTTTAATTAAAATATCTTAATTAAAAGCTTCTCAGCATTATTATTGTAGATGTTCTGAAAGTTGGAAAGCACTTATTCTTCCACTTCCATATCATTTCCACATATTACTCTCATATGTTTTGTCTTATTTTCTTCTTAGTTTTCCTAAATATCCCACCTGATGTTTATTAATTTAAAATGCCTTTTAACTGAAAGCAGAACTAAAGGGCAAAATTTATTTCTTTGTTTACTGTAGTCTATCCTGGCTTTCTGCAAATTTCAATTTTTTTCTTTTGGCTTTCTCATTTTTTCCTCACAACAACCTTACTTTGAGGCAAGTTGAGCTGAAAAAGATTGATAAGCCCAAAGACATCAATAAAATCAAACAGAGATTGAACTCTGCTCCAAATGCAACAACACAGCATTTTTCTTAGCCTTTCAACTCAAAATGTAGCTCTTGAACTTTTCTTTAACCTTATTAATTTTAAATATACTGCTGCTTTTGACTCTGCTAAAAAGTAGACTTTGACCAGTTTTGAACAAGGGAATCTGTCACAGACCCTGTAAAGGAAAAAATATTCACTGAATGTGACTTTGGACAGGAATAGTCTGTTGCCCAAAAACCTCCAGCAATCCTTGGAACTTCAATCAATCTTGCTGTTAAATTTCAATTAATTGTTGGCAATTAAGAAAAATTGTACAATTTCCTGCCAATTTATTATTTGAAACCTAAAGTAAGCTTAACAGGTTGAAATTCCACAAAAGAAGGAAACCTTATTCTGCCAACATGTTCGGCATGTGGCATATTCTCACTTATATACTGTGGAATCTTAACTGATTCAAAAAGAGAATGGCTTATGGCTATCAAAATATCCATACTGTTTCTTTTCCGCTAAATCGCACACTTCTTAATTGGTAACAAAATTCACTTAGGAATAATGCTACAATGTATTTGGGGATATTTACAGGTGAAACTCGAAAAATTAAAATATTGTGCAAAAGTTCATTTATTTCAGTAATGCGACTTAAAGGGTGAAACTAATATGTGAGATAGACTCATTACATGTAAAGCAAGATAGTTCAAGCTATGATTTGGCATTATTGTGATTATGACTTACAGCTCATGAAAACCCCAAATCCACAATCTCAGAAAATTAGAATATTACATGCAATCAATAAAACAAGGATTGTACATAGAACAATATCAGACCTCTGAAAAGTGTAAACATGCATACGTATTCAGTACTTGGTTTGGGCCCCCTTTGCAGCAATTACTGCCTCGATGTAGCGTGGCATGGAAGCTATCAGCCTGTGGCACTGCTGAGGTGTTATGGAAGACCAGGATGCTTCAATAGCGGCCTTCAGCTCTTCTGCATTGTTTGGTCTCATGTCTCTCATCTTTCTCTTGGCAATGCCCCATAGATTCTCTATGTCAGGCAAGTTTGCTGGCCAATCAAGCACAGTAATCCCACGGTCATTGAACCAGGTTTTGATGCTTTTGGCAGTGTGGGCAGATGCCAAGTCCTGCTGGAAAATAAAGTCAGCATCCCCATACAGCTCGTCTGCGAAAGGAAGCATGAAGTGCTCCAAAATCTTCTGGTAGATAGCTGCATTGATCCTGGACAATGGACCAGCTCCAGCAGATGACATGGCTCCCCAAATCAACACAGACTGTGGAAACTTCACACTGGACTTCAAACCTCTCCATTCTTCCTCCGGACTCTGGGTCCTTGGTTTCCAAATGAGATGCAAAAGTTGCTCTCATCAGAAAAGAGGACTTTGGATCACTGAGCAACAGACCAGTTCTGTTTTTCTATAACACAGGTAAGACGCTTCTGACATTGTTTGTTTTTCAGGAGCGGCTTGATAAGAGGAATATGACATTTGAAGCCCATTTCCAGGATCCGTCTGTGTGTGGTGGCTCTTGATGCACTGACTCCAGCCTCAGTCCATTCCTTGTGAAAGTCCCCAACACTTTTGACTGGCCTTTTCCTGACAACCCTTTCCAGGCTGCGGTCATCCCTGCTGCTTGTGCACCTTTTTCTTCCACACTTTTCCCTTCCACATAACTTTCTATTAATGTGCTTTGATATAGCACTTTGGGAACATCCAAGCTTCTTTTGCAATTACCTTTTGAGGCTTATGGAGGGTGTCAACGATGGTTTTCTGCACAACTGGCAGGTCAGCAGTCTTTCCCGTGATTGTGATTCCTACTGAACCAGACTGAGAGACCATTTAAAGGCTCAGGAACCCTTTTCAGATGTTATGGCTTAATTAGCTGATTAGAGTGGGACACTTTGAGCCTAGAATATTGAACCATTTCACAGTATTCTAATTTTCTGAGATTGTGGATTTGGGGTTTTCATAAGCTGTAAGCCATAATCATCTCAATTATGACACATCATGGCTTGAACTATCTTGCTTTGCATGTAATGAGTCTATCTCATATATTAGATTCATCTTTTAAGTTGCATTACTGAAATAAATGAACTTTTGCACAATATTCTAATTTTTTGAGTTTCACCTGTATATCTATATCAATATTTAGAATAGATATTTATATCGAGAGAGAGAGAGAGAGAGATCTCCAGAACCGTAAAGCCTACAAACTTGAAATTTGGCATGTTCCTCTTAGCTTCTAGGTGCTCACTAAGAAAGGATTTTTCGAAATGATCATCAGAGCATTAGTATTTCATATATTATTATTAACATGCACTGATGCGAAGGAGTTCTATTCCCCCTCCCAACCTGAAAAGAAATCAGTTCCAAATGCAAAATATAAGCAGAGAGGAGTTTCAGTTTCAGTTTTAGTTTCACAGCAGCAACCAGCTAAGCCATGCCCAGGCTCCTTGCTGTCTCCTTCTGCTCACACAGCAAATACTGTTTCAGTTTCCAACAGTTTATCTCACACACTGACAGGACGCTAGCCAGATGAATACCGATGCTGGTAGGCAGAGGCACAATTTTTTCCCCTTATTTTACCCCAAAAAAGCTAAGCCCATCACACAGTTTCATAGCAAAGCAGAAGGTATAGAGCTAGTACCTTTATATATATAGACAATTTTTAATGTCCTCTTTTTATTTTTATTTACTGTAATGTATTATTTTGAAATGTACTAGGTGTTCTTTAAAATCAAGATTGTTATCATTATTATTGCGAATCCAAAATCCATTCCCCAAAGTTGTTTTCCTTTGCAAAGAGACAGTTGTTTTTCTATCTCATCCTTCAAGTGTGATAGAGTGATTTTGGACTTCCTCTTAGCTATGATGAGGTGCAGATGCTATCATTTTTGTAGTATATTTGTTACTGACTGCCACATACTTCTTACTCTGCAGTCCTGAAATTTTAACTAAAAAGCATAAAAAGGTCACTTGCATTAAAAAATGATGAATATAAATATAAATAAAAATAATCAAAAACTTCAGATGGAAAATTTCTCTCACATAAGAAAAGGTGAGAAAAGAGAAAATCAAGCTATTCTAAAATTATATGTGTTGTACTTGTGCCTTCAAATCAGCACAAATCTTAAGGGACATGAGGTTCCAGAAAGCAGGTCCTGCAACCTTTACCATTCTGTATTTTAAAATGTTGGAATCAATATAACACTTGTTGGAAGTTAAAACCTACCCCTCTCCTAGATAAATGAAATATTTTAGGATATATTTAAAAAGCAGAATATTTCCCCTAAAAGAAAAGTAGAAACTCAGAGAAGTAGAAATTCACCTCCCCTACCTTTGCTAATGGTCCACTATTTTACATAACAAAGATCTACCTTCTTCAGGCAGACCCATAATAGGAATCCCAAAGTCTTTTCATTACATCATCACCCAGCAAGAGTCAACCAAGCATGGGACTCAGGAAAAACCTACAAATTTGGCCCTGCATGGCGCTATGGGAGTCTGACAACCAATCAAAATACAAACTCAAATTCAAATCCCAATAGAGGGCTTAAAACCCAGGGTCTTTCAGCATCTCTTCCCTTTTTCACTCAGGAGCTCCAAGCCATGTGGTCCTGTCCACCATTAAACAATCTTTCCAAATAGTCACCATTGTTACCAGTGTCTTTCTTCCTCACTTGGAACTGAACCCAGAAATATATTTCTTCCAACAAACCCTTATTGTAGTCTTCCAACAAACTATCCTTCCTAGGGCTCAGAAAGAGGTGGCTTTCATGTTTAAGGCAAGCTGGCTTTCATGCTTAAGGCAGGATTAGCGCTCACCATCTCCTTGTTTCTAGCCTGATGCCTTACTACATTAGGCCAGCTGTCTTGATTCTGAAATTACTGTCATTCAATTTGTTGGGTGAAAAAAATCAGTGTTGTCCCCCTTTGTAAGAGAAGTGCATTTTGGCAGAAATCTTGCTGGAGTAGGCATCTGGCACTTACTATTACTATAAGATAAATTGAAGGTCAGCAGCATCTGGTCTGATGTCCCAGCACTAGTAGAAAAAGCACTTTCAATGCCACAGCACTGATCCCATTTTGCCACCATTTCTGAGGGGTATATTAGCATTGATTTCCATTTCCTCATCTTCCTGCATCAATTTCTTTGCTAAAGAGCACATAATTCAGGAATTTCCATGGCAGAGAATTTGTAGAATGATGGACACACATTTGATAGGAAAAAATGAAAATATATTTCAGTTTTAAAGAAAGATGAAACAGCAATTCTGAAATAGCAGAAGAACAAAAGCAGGTAGGAAAACTTTGGGAACTCATTCATTACTAAGATAGATAGATAGATAGATAGATAGATAGATAGATAGATAGATAGATAGATAGATAGATAGATAGATAGATAGATAGATGATAGATAGAGATAGAGATATATTTCACAAGGCTGATGATGGCAGATGAAATTCTGTCGAAACGTCGCTACAACTTTAAAAGCACAACTATAATGATGTGGGAAAATACCCAAAAAAGCTGAATACCATACATATAAATACCCGCGAAAACTTAAGAAAACATATATAAATGGTGTGTCTTAGTGTGCCATCTGTTTGTACTAATCTACAAAGAACAGATGGCACACTAGGACAGATAAACTCTGTGGCCAAAACACTAATTGCCACACGTAAAGACTGAACTATGCACCCTGACTAAAGTACTGAATCCTAATCCTAACCCTAAAGCAGGGGTGCGATTCAAAAATTTTAACAACCGGTTCTGTGGGTGTGGCTTAGGTGGTGGGCATTGCTTGGAGGTCATGTGACTGGGTGGTCATGGCTTGGTGATCGTGTTATTGGCTGGGTGTAGCCAACTCAATATCACTCACATCGAGGTATGCATCTCTTCGCCTGGCCTCTCATGACTGTGGGGATGCTGCAACAGTTGTAAGTGTGAAAAATGGTCATAAGTCACTTTTTTCAGTGCCACTGTAACTTTGAATGGTCACTCCACACAAGCAAAGTACCATCAAAGGAGGGGAAAAAAACTCCAGAGAAGTTCCAGAGACAGGAAATCTAGTCCTGCCAAGAATGTAATAAGGGTTAATGGAGAGGAAGTTTCTGTAAGCAACATCAGAATGTTTCCTTCCTGCCTTCCCTATAGGATTAGGCCAGTAATTTTTTCTAACAACCAGTTCTCTGAATTGCTTAGAATGTTAATAACCGGTTCTAGCGAATAGGTGAGAACTGGTAGAATCCCACCCCGCCCTAAAGTACTGACAGCCAACGGATTCCACAAAAGCAAAATCACAGGCCTGATCAACAAAAACACACTGAGACATAATGGAGACCTAGAAGATGAACAGACCTACATAAGAGGTACAACAGACAAAATCAGTAAGATACTACACAGGCATCACATCAAGACTGCCTTCAAAACAGACAGAAAAATAGCAGTCAACCTAAGAAACCCCAAAGATAAAATTGACCTGGAAAACCAAGGCATATATGAAGTCCCCTGCACATCATGCCCTGCCACATACATCGGACAGACCTATAGAAGAATAAGTACCCATCTGGATGAACACAAAAATGCAGTAAAAAAGCTGGAACACACTTCCTCACTAGTCCAACACATGAAAGCCACAGGTCATAGCATCAACTTCGATGGCACCAAAACCCCAGCTACAGAAAACCCCAGCTACAGAATCATCAGAGAAGCAATACAGATTGAAAAAAGACCTGAAAGCATGAATAGAAGAGATGACTCCACCAGACTGTCAATTATCTGGAAGCCTGCACTCAAAAAAAAAAAAAAACAAGCCAAGCAAACACCTGGGCACAAACAGACCCTCCCCCCCGATACCTTCAGCTCAAACACATCCTAACCAGACACCCATATGAAACCTAGCTTCCTAAAAAATGATAGCCGTCCATTTACCCGAAGCCAAGCTGCACTAAAAGCCTCCAATACAGGAAACATAATGTTGCCAGCCAATCAAGACAAAAAAATGCTACAAAACAGACAGAAGATATTAGAAACACCAATCAAGCAAAACACAGCAAAATCTAAGACCAATAAACACAGACCAAGACTCCCAACCAATCAGGATGAAGAAAAAACCATTCTAACACAGCAGTAGGCTAGCATCAAATTTAAAACAGAAATGGCTGTGAAAGCCTGACTCACAGACGAACACAATACACAAGCCTAATGATGGCAGATGAGATTCTGCCGGAACATTGCTACAACTTTAAAAGCACAACTATAATGACAGGGGAAAATACCTGAACAAAGCTGAATACTATATATATATGTGTGTGTGTGTGTGTTAGGTTTTGAGCTGATAAATAATTAAATAAGGGAGACTAGGATAGATCTATTTCGAGCTAGTTAGCTCTCTTCAACTAGCCATACCCTTACTGGGATTCGAACCAGGGAAGTATTACATGTGAGGCAGTTGTAATTGCCACTAGACCACTGGTTCTATCCTGTTCACCTGGGGCAGGGAATTAGTATATACTTTGTGTTACAACACCCTGTTAAGCTCCAATTAAGGGAGGAAGCATACTGCTTTCTTTTCTGTCTTTCGGCTCATCACCAGAGACCATCCAGACAGAAAGCTATTTGTTTTGTTGCCTTTTGTTTACATGTGTGTTAGGTTTTGAGCTGATAAATAATTAAGTAAGGGAGACTAGGATAGATCTATTTCAAGCTAGTTAGCTCTCTTCAGCTAGCCATACCCTTACTGGGATTCGAACCAGGGAAGTATTACATGTGAGGCTACATCTGGTGATGAGCCGAAAGACAGAAAAGAAAGCAGTATGCTTCCTCCCTTAATTGGGGCTTAACAGGGTGTTGTAACACAAAGTATATATGTGTGTGTGTGTGTGTGTGTGTGTGTGTGTTAGGTTTTTGAACTGATAACTAATTAAACAAGGGATACTAAGATAGATCTATTTCGAGCATCTTAGCTCTCGTCAGCTAGCCATATCCTTACTGGGATTCGAAACAGGGAAGTATTACATGTGAGGCAGTTGTAATTACCATTAGGCCACTGGTTCTCATCCAGATCAACTGAGACAGGGGAATGAGTATATATACTTGTGTTACAACACCCTGGTAAGCCCCAATCAAGGGAGGAAGCATACTGCTGTCATATATATATATATATATATATATATATATATATATATATATATATTTGAAGATTTTCGCGGGTATTTGTATGTGGATCTTTGGTTCTTCGGGTTTTCTCCCGCGTAGAGTTGGAAATATCTAGGCGACATTTCGATGAAGTCTCATTCATCATCTTCAGGTTTGTGTCTTCGGCCTTGTGCTTCTCAGAGTGATGTGAGCTTGCAGCTGCTTCTTCCTTTTAACTACTAGTGGGGGTGTGACTTGATTGGGTGGGGGCTTGGCTGTGTTCTGATTGGCTGGGGGTGTGTTCTCATTGGTTGGGGGTTTGGTTGTGTTCTGATTGGTTGGGGGGTTGGCTGTGTTCTGATTGGCTGGGGGTGTGTTCTGTTCTGGTGGGGGTTTGGTTGTACTCCGGTTAGTCTCAGTTGCTGGGGGATTTGAGCTGGTGAGCAGTGATCCTATTGTTTGGCTTCGCGTTCGTGGTCGTGCCACATCATCAGTTGGGGGGTTTGAAGCAGGTAGTGATGCAGCTGTGGTACGGCTTCTGGTCCTGTGGTCGTGTTTCATCTTCTGTGTGGGTGTGAGTCTGCTTTCTGCGTGGAAGTGTGGTGGTAGTTTCTTGTGTGGCCCTCGTGGGTGTGGGTCTGGTATCCTTTATGTTAGGTACTCTTTCGTTAATGAGGGCGGGTTTCCAAATGGCTGGTAGGCGGGAGGTGTCATCTCGTTTATTCATGCTGTGTGGGCGTTTTTCTATCTCTATGGCTTCTCTGATTATTCTGTTGTTGAAGTGTTTAGTTTTGGCGATAGTTCTGGTATTTTTAAAGTCAATCTTGTATTTGTATCAGAAGGCTCAACTCAGTGGTGATATTCAAATTTTTTTACTACCGGTTCTTTGGGTGTGACATATTTTGTGGGTGTGGCCTAGGGGGGTCATGTGACTGAGTGGGTGTGGCTTATTTGGTGGGCATGGCCTGGCAGTCATGTGACTGGCTGGCCGTGGCCAAGTCGATGTTACTGACTTCTTTGCCCTAATGACCTACAAAAAGAAGATATACAAAAAGGTAGTTTATTATTTTGTGCACTTACTACTTAAATAAGAATAAAATAAGTACACAAAACAATAAAGGAGGTACACACAAGTACTTACATAAGAATGATAACTGTGCTCTGTGTCTTCACATCACTGACTTATTTGGCCTAATAAATAACCTGCAGAAAGGCGGTATTTTCTTAAGGCACATAAGATTTCACACAATTCGAAAGAACTTTCATACACACACAATGACAATCTCACAAAACAGCTGCTTTCTAAAAATAGAAAAGCAGGTAAAATTTCCTAAATTTTATATGATTATTTTCTAAAAAATTTTTTAACACACTTACTATTTTTTTAAATCAGGGGACTTCAAACTTGAAAGCTTTAAGACTTGTGGAGTTCAACTCCCAGAATTCCTTCTCCAAGTTTGAAGACCCTTGTTTTAAATCAGGGGAGTTCAAACTTGGCAAGCTTAAGACTTGGGGACTTCAACTCCCAGAATTCCTCCTCCAGTCATGTTAGCTCAGGAATTCTGGGAGTCCACAAGTCTTAAGCTTGCCAGGTTTGAAGACCTGTACCCTGATTTAAATAATGCATAGGGGAAAAAAGCCACCTACTTACCCAATTGAAGAGAGCAGGCAGGCAGAATCAGTTGCTCACCAATGAGCAGCACAAAAGCAAGGCAGGAGATTGTAGCAGCAATTCGGGAATCGGGAGAAGACATCTGAAAGAGCTTGCTGGAGGCTGGAGGTGGGAGGGAAGTGGGTTCTTCTAAAAAGTTTCTCCAAGGGCTTTTAGAAGCCCTGGGGGGGTGGCGATCATGATGGCTTGGAAGGTCAGAACAAGGGCGGGCTGCAGCAAGGTGATTGAGGGTCCTGCGGCGGCTTGGCCAGCTGCACGAGGCCCCAGGTTGGAGGCCATGGTCTCTAGATGTGGCTGGAAGGTTGGGACGAGGGCGGGCTGAGGCGAGGCAATCCAGGAGCCTGCGATGGCTTGGCTGGCTGCATGAGGCCCCAGGTTGGAGGCCATAGCCTCCAGAGACGGCCGGAAGGTTTGGATGAGGGCGGGCTGCGGAGAGGCGATCCAGGGGCCTGCAGCAGTTTTTCCAGCTGTTCGGGGCCCTAGGTTGGAGGCCATGGCCTCCGGAGGTGGCCAGAAGGTTGGGGTAGTAGCAAGGAGCTCTCCAGGGGCATTTTGAAGCCTGGTGGCAGGGGTGGCCAGCCCACAAGGGACCACAGTGGCTTGGGAGCTATGCAGGATGCAGATTGAGGCTGCAGTCAGTGGAGGCTGCCGGAAGCTAAGAGTGAGACCAGGCGGTGAGAAGGAGTGCCGGGAGTTCAGCCCAGGGCCGGGGCCAGGAGGCAGGTGGCTAGCAAGTCAGTACTTACTTGGTCCTGTAGGCAGGAGGAGACCAGAAGTTCCATTAGGAAGAGTAGAGTAGAATAGAGTAGAGGCAGTCTCAAATCAGTTTAGATAGGCAGCCACAGAGGAGACTAGCATATACAAGCGATATGGCCATGTGGCAAAGCATTTTTATAGGGTGGGCTTGGGATGGGTGGGGCAAGCATCGTGCGGGCGGGGCAACTGAGCAGGCGGGCAGGGCAAGTGAGCAGTAAGAGCAGCGAGAGGACAGGCAGGGCAAGCAAGCGAGCGGTGACCACTCGGGTGACCGGGAACCGGTTCGGGGGCATGGCCAGCCAGAAGTTGCTAACGGTTCTGTGACCCATGCCAAATTCTTGCTACCATGTTGCCAGAACTGCTGAGAACCAGCTGAATACCACCTCAGGCTCAAGTGCATTGTTCAAACAGGTATAGTGGCGTCAAACATGCACATTAGACAAAAGAGATGTGACAGAATAGGAAACAACAAGGAGAAAGCACTATTAGTTTCTTGCTGAGGACTGTGCTTGCAGATTCCAGATTTCTAAGCTGGTAATGTAAATCACAGAATCTTACTGCTGATTAGGCAATTTATAATTGTGAGATCCACATATTTAGTTAAAAATTGATAGGCCATTTTTACCTTAACTGTAAACGCTCTTGCCTACCTTCCCAGAGCTTTGACCCTTGGGAGCAAGGAAAGGGGATGGTGGGTATTACAGTGTCTTTTCCAACTAATTGAGGGTATATTGAATGGGACTGTAACTAATATAAAGACCAGAGCCCTTTAAACCAATAGATGATATAACCTCATCTCTTCCATATTGATTTTATAATAAATTTATGATAAATGTACATTTCTAACTTTGCTTTCAAGTTTAAATAAGTAGGGAGTTTAAAATTCCTTAAAGAAATCTAGAGATGTGATATCTTTATTAGAGCTTATTTATTTCAGTGGAATTCCACTGGAAAGCTTAGTTCCTTTAGAAAATAAAATCAGAAGGCTTGTTTTAAACAAACATTAAATCACATTTTAATATTAAAGCATTGGCACACCAAGCATGAATACATCCAAGTTTGTTTTGGATCCAGGCCAAAGCCCAAGAGTATCAGTTGTTTAATTTTATAACTACTGAATAAAGTGTGTGCAATGAGGAGGAAGACATTTTCATAGAATATAGTTTTCTAATGATCAATGTTTTAAGATATGTTAAGATGCAAATACAGAATATATGTGCAAAGAGAGCTTAACATTACAATGCTGACGCAAAAATAAGTACGAAGTTGTATTATGTTATGCTGCCAGTGATGTATTAACCATTAAGCAGACTAAACACGTGCTTAGGGCACCAGGCCCAAAGGGGGCACCACAAAGTTGAGAAAGAAAGAAAAAACCAAAGAAGATTTGTACAAAAAAATTGCTAAAACAAAGGAGGGGGGCACCAAATTTGTCAGTTCTTAGGGCACCAGTGAGCCTTAATCCGTCACTGTATGCTGCCTTTATAGATCAGTGTCTCACTCACAGAAAAAAAGACTTTCCATTCTCTAAAAGAAAATATTTAATTATAAAAGCAATCTATAGAATGTTGTAATGCTTTCAAGGAAATTGGAAGTGGGATACTTTTGAATTTGTATACCTACAGTGAATCATTCCAAAATCTTATTTTAAAAAAACTGTAAGATGGCTTTTTATATTAATTCCAACAACAAAACAAAGATGCAAACAAGTAAAAATCACTGCATTGACCTGGAATACCATGTTCCTTAAGATTTGTTCAGCCCATCCCCACTAGTATTCAATAACACTTTGAAAACCTAGATGCTCCTTTACACATAGACTCTTTGTCAATATGTTTCTGTAAGCTTCTTAATGCTTTGATTTGGGTTTCGTCTCAGATGTAATTATTGTATTCTTTTCTGCTATTTATTATTACTTATTTGGATTTTTAATCATACATTTGCTACCTGTTTTTGAGTTTGAGATAGGCAGAGAGGAGAAGGAGCAGGAGGAGAAGGAATGGAGAAAGAGGGGATAAGGGGAACGGGGAGGAGAGAGAAAGGAAGAGGAGAAGGGAAAAATGAGCAGAGGAGAAGGGAGGAAAAGGAGAGTGAGAAGTCAGAGAGAGAAAGGGGAGAGGAAGGAAAGAAGAGGAAGAGGAGGGGAGGGAAGAAGTGGGAGGAGGGAAAAAGTAGAAGGAAATGTTGGGAATGGGGAGGGAGAGGAAGAGGAAAGGGAAAGAGGGAGAGCAAAAAGAGAGAGGCGAGAAGGAGCAGGAGAAGGAAGATACGGCAATAACTACTTTATTCATTGGACATGGCCATGTAATTTTCTTGGCAATTATATGAAAACAATTTGTGATTTTTGCTTTCCTATTTTCTTCCCAGTCTATCTCAGAGCGCAGGGATTATTTGCAGTCCTTCTACTGAAATAGTAACCAAGTTTGATCCTGTTTAATGTCACATATAATATAGCTAAATGTCGAAAGAAAAGCTGCTAATGAAAAAATATGTGGTCTAATCCTTTTAATATAAGGAATCAAAGGTTACAAGACCATCAGGAAAGATTGACAAAAAGCTTATTGAGAAAATCAAGTCTGGAAAGAGGATATCAAATAATGAATTCAGTAATTATAACTTGCATAATGACAGCAATATGAAAATTGCCAAGCTGAAGAATGAATGCCACTGTATCTGTATAATTTTAAACATACATGTTATTTCAAAAAGTTTTATCTTCTATTTAAAATCCTTTACTTATCTCCCTGCTAATAAGAATGAACAAGCTTTCTCATGGAGGTTGTTTAAGATATGGTAGGATGACAATTGTAGTGAACAATTGACTTATGAGGTAGATTTCCTTTGTTTTCGGTTAGATATTAATTCCTTTGTACCAGTTATTTTTGTCAGATGACAGGTACTGACTGTCAAAAGATGGCTACATTTTTGGCTGATCTAGAAATAACTTCCATTTCTTAAGAATTTAAATTTGTAATATTGCCATGTAGGCAGTTGTAATCTGTCTGAACAGTCTGAATTTCCATGTTGTGCTGGTTGAATGATTGCAGCTTCATGTTTTGACCAAACACTTCTGGGGAATCCTAAGCTTTAAGTGATTCCTTCTTCTTCTTGATAATGAAGAAGCCAGAAAGAGCACAGGAAGAAAAAAAGAAGTAGTAGCTAGCATATTCTATTTTGGGAATTAGAGAAGACAGGTGAAGAGAGCAAGGTGCAAGGCCCACTTGGCTCTGGTTGTGCTTTCTAACAAACAAGACTTTAGCATCTTCCCAAAATGTTGACTCCTAACAGGCCTGCAGTTGGATATTCCTTATCTTTAGCAAATTAAAGATTTCCAGCTACTTAAGGCTTAGCAGCAGTATTAAAATGATCACAAAGGATCGTCTCCAACTGAGTGTCCATCTAACTTGTATAATCTATGTAGGCACATATAGGTTTATGTGTATATTATGAATTCTCATATGAAGAGTATAACTCAATCAGGTAGAGCCAGTGGTGGGATTCAGCCGGTTCTCCCCAGTTCGCTATAACCAGTTGTTAATTGTATGTGCAGTTCGGAGAATTGGCTGAATTGCCTTGGCCTGGCCCCACCTCCTGGCCTCCCTTGCCTGGCCCCACCTTGCCCCTCCCCTTCCCCCTGAGCATTTCCTCTGATGATCTTGAGGCTGTCTCAAGATCCCATGGACCATTTTGGCTCAGGCAGTCGAATTCCCCACTGGTTCCTCTCTCAGCAAAGTGAAGGGATTACAGAAAGGCACTGCCAAGCCAGGAATGGGGCTTCTGAAAACTTCAGAATAGGAAGTGCCCAGAAAAGCAGAAGGACCAATGACAATTCTCCCTTCTGCAGCATCATCGTCTCCAGGCAGTCTCCCTTGACTTCAACTGATGGAAGAGATAGTTCGGTGCAAAGACAGAAGTGGAGAAAGAGGAATATTTTCAGTCTTTGGGGGATGCAGCTCAAGGGGGGTTTATGCTGCAGGAGAGTGTGGACTTCTTTTGCCCTCTCCCCTGATCCAGCATGGAGTGGGGCTACAGTGGATTACTGAAGGGGAAGCACAGCCCACAGCCAGTGAGGGGCTTGGTGGTTTTTGAGCAGGCTGTCTGGTGAGTCCTTGGGTTCCTTCACAGAGAGAGAGGGGGGGGGAGGGAGGGAGGGAGGGAGAGAGAGAGAATTCATCACTGGTAGTAGCCCTCCCACAACCTTGTAGGGTCACTGTCCTCCCTGTCCCTCTCGAAAGCTTCAGCCTTTTGGTCCTTCCTAGCAAAGGGGCTGCCGGAGGGGCAGTTGATAAAGGGGCAACACTGTGGGGTTTTCTGGCCCACAGCAAATAACAGTTCAGTTTTTGCTTCAAGAATCGCTGTTATGGATGTCAATGGGGGGAAATAAGAAGGGAAGAAGCAAGAATCCCTGCCTGAGAATGGTGAAGAGACCAAAGAAAGTGGAGGGTCCCATCTAGGACTGCCATGACTCCCCCTTGAACTGCAGTTCCCCCCAATACTGAATGGATTTCCCTCCCAATTTCTCTGCTTCTCTCTTTGCTACAACTCTCTCCTCCTTCAGGTGAAGTCAAAGGACTTTGACCGCTGACACTCAAGTAGTGAAAATTCCCATTGGTGCTGCCACAGGTTCTGGCCCTTCCCACCTCCAAAGTCCATGATAAATGCTTCCTCCCCCCAGTTCAGAACCACCGATTTATCCTCTGGGGCTGGAAGCATCTGGCTGGGACACACAAACACCACACAGACAGACACACACACACACACGTTTCATTTCACAGATGAAGATTCCTTCTCTGGGGCTGGAAGCATCTGGCACGTGCGCACATCCATACCCACACACACATGTTTCATTTCACAAGTGAAGTTTTCTGCTGTAGAAAGAGGTGCTGTGCTGGATGAGAAGAGGGGAGCCACACCCATAGCCAGAGAAGACTTGGGGGGTCACAGAAATCCCTCAATCCAAAGGAAAAGTATGGAAAGCCTTCACCTAAACTAGGAAGAATGGGAGAGGATCTGCAGGGATCTAATCCTGCTGGATCCTCTTTTTAGTTCCCTCTCTTCATGGGGGAAATCCTCTGGTAGGCTCTCTCAGGAAAGGCACAGCTTCGCTTCATGGGGGAAAATGCAATTTCCTTCCTTAAACACACATTTCTCTTGCTCAGAATATCTGGACAAATCAGCTCCTTCAGATTCTCCACCCCTCAACCAGTGGTGAGATTTAAAAAAAATATTATTGGTTCTGTGGGCATGGTGTGGCTTGGTGGGCATGGCAGGGGAAGGATATTGTAGAATCTCCATTCCCACCCCACTCCACTAACCTGCTTTCCAGCCCCGTTCTCCTGTGCAGGGCAACAAAAAAGACCAAGCTGATCAGGTGGGACTCGGGAGGCAGAGAATAGATGGGAGTGGGGCCAATCAGAGATGGTATTTGTTGGTTCTCTGAACTACTTAAAATTTCCACTACCAGTTCTCTAGAACTGGTCAGAGCCTGCTAAATATCACCTCTGTACTCAACCCCGATCTTCCTCTTTCTGTATCCCCCTTTTCCTTGCAAAGCAGCCCCAAATAAAAATCCCAGAATAAAGTTTGCCCATTTTCCTTCCGCTTTCTGCTCCTTTCTTCAGAGAACTTCAATATTTTGCCCTAATTTCAAGGTACTCTCTTTCAGCAGAGAAAAATATAGAAAGTAACATTTTGGAAGAAATTTTGAAATATAAAAGTGCAGATATATTGTGGAACCATGATGAGCTTTTTTTCCCAAGAATTTACATATTTAGCTGTGAAACAGAAAGCACTCCTAAACAAAAGGCTCCTTTTTATTATTTTTATTAAGATTATCATGGTATAAAATAGAAAATAAAGGTAGTAGGGAAATGGGAAAGGGAAGTGTAGGATAAAGGGGGAAAAAGAGAAACCTGTTTTCAATGAAGCAGAATACAAAGAGAAATTTCAGCCTCAATTTTTCCTTCTACTGTACATTCTTAGTAAATATGGTACATTTCTATAACAACCTACTCAGCAAATCCTATAGACAATTTCCTTTCTTTTGCTTCAAGCACAAAGTCCAGAAGTGGTTTCCAGGTAGAAACACAGCTGGATCTATACTTTTCCCTGATCGAAACAGGTCATTTCACCCTCTCAGCCAATTCGATCATTTCTTCCATCCATCATTTGTTCCACTGTGGGAATGGAGGTAGCTTTCCAGTTTTGCATACAAAGAATTCTGCTGCACTCAGCATGTACAATAATAAAGTTCCAATTTTTATTTCATCACAGCCATTAACTAAGCTTAAAGGTCATGGATGAGCTTCAAACATTTTAGCAAAGTGTTCTCTGCCCTGTTGCTGGGTGGGGATGGCCATGATAGGTGTGGTTTAGTTAGCCTCCTGCACCAAGGTGGGGGGCATTTTTGCCCTCCCTGGGCTGCGTAGGCTCTCTGAAAGCAGGAAACAGGCCTATTCCTGGGCTTCCCAAACTTTTTTTGTTTTTCACCATCCCCAAGTCCCCATGCATGCCCTGCACTTACTTGCATCCAAAACAGGCTGCTTGGAGACTCCTGGGAGGGTGAAGTGGGCACGGCCAGCCAGGAATGGGATTTGGGAGTTCTCTGAACTGCACAGAATCTTAACTAGACCCCTGCAAACCCCCAGTAGCTGACCCCTGCTAAAGATATCCTCTGATATCCATTATTTCCCATTTCTCCTGATTAGACTCATTACTTTTTCATCGTCAGTTTTTGTTGACACAGTAAATGAGAGGGGATCTGGCAGCCCCTGTTAGTTTCTCAAACAGAAGTCTCCCCCTCCAGATGCATTCCTTTCGAGGTCCTTTTGTCTTGGTACAGGAGGGGCAGACACCTGGCTTTTCCAGAGATGTCTATGTATGGAAGTGTAAGGATTACCTCTCTTTCTAACTCAAGAAAGTAAAAACTCTTAAAAATTGAGCCTTTCAAAAGGAACCTGTTATTGAGCAGAAGTGATAGCAATACATTCAAAGCAGCATCTGAGTATCCTTAGCCAAGAGAAGTAGAATTAAAGCAGTAGAGACCCCTCCCTTTAGCCAGATGTGGATTCAGCCAATCCACAGGTGTGAAGATGACATTGTACCGGCTGCTCTGAGAAATAGAAAAGCATATATTCCCATGACTTTTCAAGTGAAACAACCCACATGGCCCTCCTCCCTAAACATTCCCCAAGAAGTGAGAATATCTCAGGGCACTTCAGTGCCAGGATACAAGTTATAAAATAACAAAAAAAATTGGGGGGGAGATCTTTTTATGTTCTTCATTATTTTGTAACTTTCCTGTCTCATCTTGCAGCTGGTGTATTATTCTTTTCTCTTTTTCTTTTTTAAATTTAATCTCTCTGGCTTATATATGTGTTTGAAAAAGTTTTGCTTCATGAATTTGAAATCCCTTGCATTGTCCTCTTGTTTTAATAAATTTAATTTGTGTTTAATTAAAGTCAATGTTTCATTGACTTTTCATTTTGTTCCCTGGTTTTATTTGAAGTTGTTTTTCTAATTGTCTGATTTCTACCTGTAGTGTGTTATGTTGCCTCCATTTGTCCTTATTCCTTTTTGCCATATAAGCTATGGTTATCTCCCTTGTGTATGCCTTCATTGTGTCCCATAAGGCTTGTAGTGAAGTGTGTTGTTTCTTATTTTCATTGAAGAATAGGGTCAGTTCCTTTGTAATCCTTTGAGTGTATTCTTTCAGTAGTAAAATCTCAGGGTTCAATGTCCAACTTCTCCTTTTTCTTTTCTGACCTTCCATATTATTTTGAGGGGGTTATGGTCTGCCCAGATGTTCTTTATAGTCAAAAAGAAATAGTGATAGATAAAATAAGCCAGTATTTGAAAAGAGAAAATATTCCACCAATAGAGGAAGAAAAAAAACAATTGTTAAATAGAGAAATAACAATAACAGAACTAAAAGAAGCAATCAAAAAACAAAAGAACAATAAGATCATGGGGCCAGATAGCTTACTGGGGGAAATATATAAGAATTTGGGGGAATTTGACTTCCAGTTGTGGCGCTGCAGTGGTGTGGAGAGAGAAGATCGGGCTCCATTCTCTCATCCCCAATCTGTGCATCTGGAGGCTCCCTGAGAGGCATGCAAATCATGGAGGGATCAGTGAAAGTGTGAGGGAGCCTGAAGTGTAATCAGGCAGAGGGTGACTGCAGGCTACACCATAAGGAAACCTCACAAACTCCAGCATGTGAGTGATGCAATAGATCATGACAAACAAAAGACACATGAACTGAGGTTGATAAAAATTGTGCAAAAATCGGAGAAAGAGAAAGAATTTGATTAATGATGTTAAATGAATTGATGATTTAGTTTAATTATTTGCTTATTATTTAAGTATGGAATATATTGTCCAGTTTGGGCAGAAAACTGAAAGTAAACAGCATAAGACATAAATTATAGGTTTAATCAATATTGGGAATTAGCTCTGAAAATGAATGAATTGCATAGTTGAGATTTTTAGATGACTAATGAACTGTTAATTTGATTAACTGGATGAATTAGTGTGATTAATGAATTAAGTAAAAACTGGTAGACATTTAAGAGTTTTATAATCTTTTTGCCATAATAAATAAGTTATTAGTGAATTAGATAAATTAATAGATATTTAGGAATTTTGCAATTTGTATTTATATAAAAACAGTATTACTAGATATTAGTAAAGTACAAGAACTAAAAACTAAAAATATTGAGATAAGATATTTTTTCTTTATATTTTTTCTTTCTCTCTTCTTTTCTTTTTTTCTTGATTTAATGGCTTTTCTGCTTGCTTCTCCTTATTGTAAGCTTCATATTAGTAGGTTAATTCTTTCTCTCTCATTATAAAATATAATAATATATGATAAAATATTAGTAATTTAAACCAGTAATTATTATTAACAACCCTAGATAAAGATAGGTGTATTATCATATAAAAATATTGAATAGAAGAGATAAAGTGGATAGAAGTAAATTGTAGATGGTAAAGTGGGAAGAAGTATACAATAAAATAAAGAACATGATGAGCATTACAACAACAACCTTAAAAGGAAAAAAAAGCAATTTCAGGTTCATCAGTATCTATTGCATCCCCAGAGAGACAGAAAACAATTGAGGGGATGTTGACTACAGACAAGATGAGCAATCCTGCTAATATGCAAGTAATGCAAGCAGCGCTGCTATCCATCCAAGAAACTATGTTTAAGGTACAGGAGACAATGTCGACAAATCACATCGATTTGAAGATGGAAATGGGAGAGATGAAAGGTAACATTCAAAAACTAGATGGAAAAATAGAAACAATCCAGCAAACAATGGAAAAGAATGAACAAAAAATAAAAAGCATAGAAGCAAAGGCAGAGCAAACAGAAAAGAAAGTGGAAACAATGGACAGGAAAGTGATAGCAATGAACAGAGACCTGGAAGATTCAATAATCCATTTAGAGATGGAGCATGCAGCATTTTACCTGCGACTTCAGAATGTGCAAGAAACAAAAGATGAAGACCTGGGAGCCATAATGGCATAATTGATAGCAGAAGCATTGGAACAAGACCAACAAGAAATCACAAAAGAATTGGACGAGGACTATAGGATCCATATGAATTATGCAAGGCAAAAGAAACTGCCAAGGGAAGTCCACATAAGGTTTGTGGAAAAAAACATGAGAGACATTATATATAAGATGACGAAGATGAGCCAATGATCTACAAGGAAAAATAAATCATGACCCTAAAGCAGATCCTGACACAAGTGAGAGACCTAAGAAAAGAATATAAATTCCTAGCATCATTATTAAACAAACAAAACATCTAGTTCAGATGATTGGTGCCAGAAGGAATGCTGGTTATCTGGCAGGAGAGGAGAATAAGAATTGACACCACCGATAAGGCGCAGGAATTATATGAACAACTGGCAGGAATAGAGAAAGAAGCGAGTAGTAAAGAAGAACTGGAGAGCAAGAACCAAGAAGACCAGCAAGAAGATCAATGACAGGAGATAGCACTTATATACCACTTTATAGTGCTTTCCAGCCCTCTCAAAGCAGTTTACAGAGTTAGAATATTGCTCCCAACAATCTGGGTCCTCATTTTACCCACCTCAGAAGGATGGAAGGCTGAGTCAACCTTGAGCCTGGTGGGATTCGATCTGTCAAATTGCAGTAGGAGTAGCTTGCAGTACTGCACTCTAACCACTGCTCCACTGAGGCTCCCTAGATGCTAGAAGATGAACAGGAAGAAAGAGAGAGAAAGAGAGAGAACAACCAAGAAGAGAATGACTAAGAACAAGATCACAAAGAGAGGCAAGAGTTAATAGAAGACTAAGGCAGACCTATAATTAATACGATGGAAGAAGAAATCAAATTAATTTCAATAAATATTAATGGACTGAACTCCCCTGTTAAGAGAAAGCAAACATTGGTGAAATTAGTGAAACAAAATGTTGATGTCATATATCTACAAGAAGTACACATTAAAAAAAAAACAGTAAATGTCTGGAATATCCCAAATTAGACGAATTTTATGTAGCATTGGCAGACCAAAAAAAGAGGGGTAATTATGTACATTAGGAAAGGGATAAATGCAAAACAAATGTCTGCGGAAGAACAGGGAAGAATTTTGATGGTACAATTGAATATACTTCAAAAACAAATACTATTAGTGGAGATAAATGTCCCAAATGTGAATCAAAAAGAGTTTTATAAAAAGCTATGTGAGAAAATAGTTGAGACAGGACAGGAAAATATATGCTTAGTCAGGGATTTCAATGCCATTGTAGATATTGAAAAGGATTACACCAGTAAGGAACAAAGTAGGAAAAAAGAAAAGAAATGCCTACTAAAACCATTTTTGATTAATAAAAGAAACCAATCTGGAAGATATATGGTGAAAAAGAAATCCAAATGATACATTTTACTCAAGTCCACATAAATCTTGGTCAAGAATCGACATGGTATGGGCAAACGGGACCATTGGAAAAGACATATACAAAGTAGAAATAATGCCAATGTATGGGCAGACCACAAGCCATTAAAAATTATTTGAAGACGGCAGAGGAAAAGAAAGATGAGATGGACATTAAATTCGCAAATTTTGAAAGAAAAAGAATACAATCAGAAAATAAAAAATGAATTGGAAACTTTTTTAAAGATAACTTTTTTAAACATACAAATTTGCAGAATCTGTAGGATAGTACAAAAGCTTATAAGAGAGGGATATCAATAGCCTAAACAATTAGGAAAAATAAGACAGAACGGAAACAACAAAATGAATTGCAGAAGGAGATAAAATAATTAGAAAACGAACTTCAAAAAGACCCCAAAATATGACAATGAAAAAAGAAATAGTGATGGTTAGACACAAATTAAACTTGACATTTTTAGAGGAAAGAGTACAAAATTTAAAATTTATAAGGCATTTTTTTTTAAGTCATCAAATAAGCCAGGTAGATGGCTAGCCCGTAGGTTAAAAGTAGAAAAAGAAAAAAAGACTAATTCAATTGAAAGACAAAGAAGGGAATATAAGTTGTCAGGTGAAAGAAAAAAAATAGATTGCACAAAGTTATTTTGGGGAATTGTACAAACAAGAGGAAGTTATGGAGGAAAATATAATAAAATACCTAGAGGAGAATGGTCTGGGTTCAATTTCAGAAGAACAAAAGGAAATATTAAATAGAGAAATAACCCCAGCAGAGTTGAAAAAGGCAGTACAAAAGCAGAAAAATAACAAAATGCCATGCCCAGATGGTTTTCCTAGTGAATTATATAAAAGCATGTACTATTAGAGGTATATAAGGCGTTACTGGAAGCTAGACTGCCAAAGTCCTGGTCTGAGGCATATGTCACCATAATTCCGAAGGAAGGCACCAATCAACAAACGATTTCAAATTATAGACCAATTTTCCTATTAAACACAGATTATAAAATATTTATGACCATTTTGGCAGAGAGAATGAAACCAATTCTAAGTGGGATCATACATTCGGACCAGAATGGCTTTCTGCCAAATAGACAAATTAGAAACAACATCAGAATAGTGTTAAATACAATCAATTACTATGAAGCACACCCTGAAAAGCAAGCAGCATTAATTTCTTTGGATGCACAAAAGGCCTTCGACAATCTTCATTGGAAGTTTATGCAACAGCAAATAATAAGAATGAATTTCGGTAATAACATAGTAAAAACACTACAAGCCATATATTCTACCCAAACAGCAAGCGAACGGAGATTGTACAGGCGAGTTTGAGATAGGCTAAGGAGTGAGACAAGGGTGCCTATTATCACCCCCCCCCCTTATTTTATCCTTGGAAGTGTTACTTGCCACAGTCAGATGGAATTCAAGAATAAAAGGGACCAAAATTAGAAACACAGGATTCAAGGTCCAAGCATTTGCAGACGACCTTGTATTCATGGTGGAAGAAACCATTAAAAATGGACAAGTACTACTTCAAAAAATAGAAAAATTCAGAGAAGTTGCAGTATTGAAAATAAATAAAACAAAACTAAAATGATAATTAAAAACTGAACTGCAAAACAGAAAATAGAATTACAAAATAAAATGAGACTACAGAGTAGAAAAAAAATATTTGGGAATATGGCTTTCTACTAGGTGTTTGTCAATTAAAGAAGACAATTACACTAAATTAATCAAACAAATTAAGAGGGATTTGGAACTATGGGGGGAACTACAATTATCAATGTTAGGCAGAATTGCAGTGTTGAAAATGAATGTATCTCTTTCAGATGATCCCGATAAAATTAGGCAAACTATTTTTTTACTGAATTAAGTAAAATAACAACCAAGTTCATCTGGCTGGGCAAGAAATCATGCATTAAATTAAAACTGATGCAAGGCAGTAAAAGCAGAGGTGGTTTTGGGCTACCAGAATGGGAACTATATTATCAGGCAGCGATATTAAATTGGATTGAGGACTGGGTCAAATTAAAAGATTAAAGAATATTAACAATAGAAGGTCATGACATCCAGGAAGGTTGGCACGCATACTTGTGAAAGAAAAAAGGCAAAACACATGCCTATTTCAACCGACACTTAATAAGAGATTCACTAATACAGACATGGAGGGAAATTAAGAACAAGTATTATATGAAAATATCATGTTGGTTGTCAATCATGGAGGCTATGATACACCCAAATAGATTGGACTTAGGAAAAATTATAAATTATAATGAATTATTAAACACCAAGGGAAACTAAAATCAAATCAAGAATTTAAAGAACAGGGAATTACAATTGATTGGTGGCCATATCTTCAAATTCAAAACAGATGCAAAACAGACTCAGAAGAATTTGGATTTGATATGGGGCAAAATCAATTAGACAAAATTTTAATTGGACTGGAACAAAAATTTATATCCAAAACATATAGATACTTGTTAGACTTTAAAATGGAAGAGGAAATGGTTAAGAATACTATGATAGCATGGGTGCAGAATTTGGTTATAATATAGATCTAGAAGAATTGGAAAAATTATGCAACATAAACTGTAAACTAACAACAGCCTCAAAATATAAAGAAAATATATAAAATGTTTTATTGATGGCACTTTGTCCTGGCAAGATTAGCCAAGATATACCCAAATATCAGCCCAAAATGTTGGAAGTGCCAACAAGTTGACAGTACCTTTTACCACATATGGTGGCTATGCCCCAAGGCCAGGATCTATTGGACCAAAATCAAAGATTGGATACAAGGAATTACGGGACATCAAATTGAACTCAGACCAGAATTCTATTTATTGGAGATAATTAAAGACCAATATCCGAAAAAGATAAAATACATAATCTTACATATTCTAACAGAAGCTAGAATAGCGTATGCACAAATGTGGAAAGGGCCTAATGTTCCAACAGAAGAATTAGTCTTACAAAAAATAACAGATTGCACAGAAATGGATACAGTTACATTAAAAATGAAGGTAAAAGAAGAATCCGATTATTACTCAATTTGGCATAGATAGTACGAATGGTTAGAAAATAGAGACAAGGAATGAAAAGTGAAGATTATGTGGAAGAACCCTTAAGAAAATTATATGTAGATATGTAAAATAGATAAATATGGATATTAATAACAAACATAAGTAAGGATAATTATTGGTGAGGTTTATGAATAGATGATAGAAAATATATGATAAAATTGTATGTCAGTGCAAAATGCTATTGAAAATATAAACACGATTTGTATTGGTGGAAAACAATAAAAATCATTTGCATAAAAAAAGAATTTTGGGGAATTAATAGAACCAGTATTATTGGAATTATGCAATTATGCTTTGTTGGAAGCTAAAATACCCAAATCGTGGAGGGAAACACATATCACTATGATTCCAAAAGAAGGTACTGATATTAACCAAATTCAAAATTATAGGCCAATTTCACTTTTGAATGCTGAGTACAAAATTTTTATGAACATTATAGCTGGGAGGATGAAGAAAATATTAAACAAGATCATACCCTCTGATCAAAATGGATTTTTGCCATCAAGACAAATAAGAGATAATAGAACAGTAGTGAATATACTAAAATATTCACTAAAATATACTAAAATAAAGTGCATCCAGAGAAAAAAGTGTTTGATAACTAAAATTGGCAATTTATGATTCGACAAATTAAGGTGATAAAATTTGGAGACAAATTTGAAAAAATGGTAGAAGCAGTGTATACCTCCCAAAAGGCTGGTGTAATAATAAACAGGGACACTACAAAAACATTTAAAATAATGAAAGGAATTCATCAGTCATCTCTGCTGTTTATTCTAATAAATAAATATTCTTTATTTATTAGAGACATTATTAATAAAAGTTAGAACAATCCCAGAAATAAAAGGAACCAAAATTAAAAAGGAAGAGTATAAAGTACAAACATTCACCAATGATTTGGTTTTTTTTATTGAGGAACCATTGGAGTCCAGACCCACTTTGATACAAGAAATATAGAAATATGGAGAAGCCTCGGGTCTTAAAATTAATAGAGTTAAAACTAAAATGCTAGTGAAAAATGTAATAATAAAGTACAAAAGAGAACTAGAAAAAGCAATTGGATTACAAATTATAAAAAAGATTATTTAGCAATTTGGTTAATGGCAAGATGCTGCTTAATAAAAGAAGATAATTGTGTGAAATTATTCCATTAAATCAAAAAAGATTTGGAAAGGTGGGGGACTCTACAATTATCTTTATTAGAATGAATATTCATCAAAATAAATATTTTACCTAAACTACTCTACCTATTCCAAATAATTCTTATTAAATTAGACAAGACATTTTTAAAGATATAAATAGAATAACTATAAAATTTGGTCAAATAAGAAGGCATGGATAAAATTAAGAGATTTACAGGATAGCGGAAGCAAAGGTGGCTTTGGACTCCTGGATTGGGAACTCTACTATAAGATGGCAGCATTAGAATAGGTTCGAAATTGGATTATTATTATTATTATTATTATTATTATTATTATTATTATTATTATTATTATTATTATTATTATTATTATTATTATTATCTTTTCTACCTACCCCTCTCCCAAATAGGGACTTGGGGCGGTGAACAGCCTTAATAAAACAGTACAATCCATAAAAATTTTAAAATAGATTAAAAAATTATTAAATTAATGGCTGAATTAAGAATACAGAAAACCCATAAAAACCCGATAAAAATTTAAAACCCTTCTAATGACACTAGGCCAGACCGGCCTGTTGGAAAAGGTGGGTCTTCAGCGCACGCCAGAAGGTTTGCAGGTCAGTGATGGCTCGTATCTCTGTAGGTAGCTCATTCCAGAGGGAGGGTGCCCCCGCAGAGAAGGCCCGCATCCTTGGAGCCACCAGCCGGCATCGCCCAGTGGGCGGCATCCCAAGGAGGTCCCCCCTGTGGGAGTGCCCTGGCCGGCGGGAGGCCGATGGTGGCAGCAGGCGGTCCCATAAGTTAGCTTAAGAATTAGCTTAAGAAATAGAAGAATACTAACAGTTGAAGAGTATGATCTACAAAAGGGATGGCATGCTTTCTGTGCGGTAGGGGGAAAAAGTCACATCTATATTTTTATAGAGATAAAATAAGGGATGCGTTGATACAAACGTGGAGAGAGATTTAAAAAAGGCATTATATGAAAATCCCAGGTTGGCTATCCACCCAACACAATGGATGTAGACAAAAATGGCCAGACATAAGGAAATCTTAGACAATCAAGGAAAATTAGTGGCCAGTTGATTGTTTTGTACTATAAATTTGATTACGTCTGGCTTCGCATTATTGTATTGCAGTTTTCTGGATAGTGCATCCACCAGAAAACGTTTTCCGCTAGGAAGATATTTGAGAGTAAAATCAAATTGTTCAAAGTACTGAGCCCATTGTACTGTTCGCCCTGAGTCCAACACTTGATTCTCCTGGGGCCAGAAGGCATTCCCTCCTCGCCAGGAACAGCAATGTGAATGAGCAGCCAGACAACAGTAATTTTCTGGTAAACAGCCCTTTCGAGAAGGAAGAGACCATTCATTCCGATGCTCCAAGTGACTGCCTTCCTTTCCCTCCCATCGGTGTGTGTGTGTGTGTGTGTGTAGCAATTCTCGACTCAAGTCTTTGAACAAGTTCATTCCCTACAGGCACTTCAAGATGTAGTCCCTCCACTCTAACCTGGACAGCATTCAGGAGGGCGACCTCCTCTCATCCATAGACCTCATGGAAGCATACCTCCATATCCTGATCTGGCCCCCTCATTGCCAGTTCCTGCACTTCTGTTACAATAACAGGCACTACCAGTACTGGGCCCTTCCATTTGGTCTCTCATTGGCCCCCAGGATCTTTACCAAGGTCTTGGCAGCATTGGCAGAATCCCTTTCAGCTCTACCTGGGAGGGTCCAATGTACCTAGATGATACCCTGACCCAATCATCTTCAACTCATTCTGCCAATTATGACCGTCAGACCACAATGCATCTCCTGCAGGACCATGGGTTTTCTATAAACTTTTTTTTAAGTCATCTGCGTCCATGATGAGCAGATGGATCAGATGTATTTCCACTGCCTACGAGACCTTATCTCTCCCAGTTCCCAAGAAGCTTATAGCCCTTCTACTAGGAGTGCAGCAACCTCAGCAGTCTGGGCTACCCAGATGACTATTGAGGAGATCTGCAAGGCGGCCATTTATCCAGCACTATTGTCTGGACTCCTCCATCTCTGCAGAAGTGACATTTGACAGAAGGATGCTTCAGAAGGTTCTTCCCTTGGACATGCAGGCTTTGGTATGTCCCCTTTCTAGACTCTCATAGAGCATGGAGGAGAATGGGTGTTGGTATATTACCTTTCTTTACACATTGCAAGAGAGTCCGCCCCCACCCTATGTTCGTCTGGTCTTGGTTGGGGAGGGTTCTTCTCACTGTTTTATTTTCTTTGTCGAAAAAGCTGGGGGTCCAGCAGCAGGGGCTGGCTTTTATACTTTGGCAGACTCAGCTCAATAACATCAAAGGAAGGAGTCTCATTCCTGGACTCTCTCACAGCTTGTATAGAAAGGCCGTTTTCAGGCAAATATACCAATGCCCATTCCCAGTGAGCAGGAGTAGCACAAGGCAGACAACAAGAGCTCTATAGCTAGTACATGCAGATTTGGTTGGGCCAATGCAAGCAATTTGGGAGGAGCAAAATTCGTGCTGGTCATTGTAGATGACTACAGCAGGTTTCGGTTCTGCTATTTACTAAAGAGTAAAATAGAGGTGCTACAGAAATTTAAACAATGGGTAAGCATTGTAGAAATAAGATATAAACAACAGGTATGCCAGATACAAAATGACAGAGATTCAGAATTCATGTCAACAAGTTTTTAACAGTGGTTTGGACAGTTAGGAATAAAACACAGACGCACAAATCCATACACAGCAGCTGAAAATGGTGTTTCTGAGAGGCAGAATGGAGTCCTACAAATCATGAAGGACTCAATGCTGAAGGACTCTGGTCTGAGCAGGTCATATTGGGATGAAGCCATGTTGACTGCTAATCATTTAATTAATAGGCTGTGGAGTTCCTCTATTAATTATACTCCATATGCAGTGCTATATGGGAGAAAACCATCTCTGGCACATTTAAGGATTTTTGGAAGCAATGTGTGGGTTCATTTTCCAAAAGCAATTAGAAGAAAGGAACAACCAAAGGCTCAGGTTTATGGGCTATAAGCCAGGCACAAAAAACAATCACTTTAGCGATGGGAACAAAAGAATAGTGATTTCAAGGTCTGCTAGCTTTGCAGAGCAAAATTGAAACAGAATTGATGCAAATTTCAGGAATGATTCACTTAGTGATGATAATCCATTTAGTGACAGTAACTCAGTGATGGTAATTCACTTAGCAATGGTAACTCACTTAATGATGGTGTCAGTGTTCAGGGAAGAGAAGCTGAAAAAGATATGAAGCAAAAGAGGGTTGAAGCACAGGAGCAGCCAATGTCACGCAGGTCAGAGCAATGGATCAAGGGGATTCCACCTGACAGGCATTCTGCTAATAAAGTTGAAGTGTGTAATGTATGGTATGAGCCAAAAAACTATAAGGAAGTATTGGCATTACCTAAAATTGAACAAGTAAAGTGGAAAGAAACCACGGATAAGGAAATGAAACCCATAGGAGAACATGAAGTGTTCACATCTATGACTTTGCTAGAGTAGCAAAGCTGTAGGATGCAAGTGGGTATATAAGAAAAAGGTACTACCCAATAATGAGGTACAATATAAAGTAAGGTTAGTGGCAAAGGGTTTTCACAGATGAAAAATGTGCATTATGATGAGGTATTCATACCAACTGTAAAGAGTGAAAGCATCAGGCTGGCAGTAGCATTGGCAGTAGCACATGGCCATAAAATTTGGCATTTTGACATAACCACTGAATTCCTCGATGCAGAATTAGAGGAAGAAATTTACATGGTTCAAGCACCAGGATATGAAAGTAAAAGACCTAACCTGGTGTATAAATTGAACAAAGCCATTTATAGGCTGAAACAGTCAGCCAGGAATTGAAATATATGTTTAGATACTGCATTGAAGGATCTTGGGCTCAAGAGTTGCAAGGCTGATGGTTGTATATACACTGGAAAGTTAAAAGGTGGGAATTGTCAACTATTAGCATTTGTGGATGATCTTTGCAAAGGATGTATCACAGGTAAACAAATTTGCTAATAAGTTGGAGAAGAAATTTGAATTAAAGAAGAGAGAAATAAAAATTATCTCACGCAGAGATACAAAAGATGAAAAAATGTGATTATATTCAGTAAAAAAAGAAAAATTGAACAGTTGTTGGAGAGATATAACATGAAAAATTGTAATACTGCTCCAACCCCTATGAGTACAGATTTTCATAACAGTTTGGGTGAGGACAAAAGTGAAGCCTGTAATTAAGAGATATATCAGTCAGCAATAGGAAGCCTGTTATATCTATCACAGTGGTCCAGACCAGACATAGCTTCTGCAGTAAACATTTTGAGTCGCTTTACTGCTACACCAATGTAATTGCAGTGGATGGGTGTAAAAAGGATTCTCAGGTAACTGAAGGGAACTGTGAATTTGGGTCTTCAAATACAGGTCTCTGAATAATTAAAATTGAAATGCTATGTTGATAATGATTGTGCAAATGATGCAAAAATCAGAAACTCAAATTCTGGGATTGTGGTATTGTTTGGAGGGGCTTTAATTGGTTGGAAGTCCAGGAAGCAAACAATTGTAGCCCTTTCTACTGTGGAGGCAGAATTTATTACTTTGTCTGAACTCTGTTCAGATATAACTTGGTACATACAGCTGTTACAGGATTTAAATGTAAAAGTAAATGAAGCTGTATCAGTGTATAAGGATAATGCTACCTGCATTAAAATGGCAACACGTGACAGAGTAAAAAATAGAAGCAAGCATGTGGACATTAAATATTGTAATGTAAGAGAAGCCATCAAATCTAAGCTGATTAACTTGCTTCACTGTGTGTCAGAAAATAAACTGGCTGACATAATGACCAAGACTATAATGGGTGGTGTACACCATGGGAAGAATATTAAATTAATTGGATTTATGTGTCTTCCAGTTATAATGGGAGGAGTGTCAGAATATTCATGAACTGGCAGAGCATGGTAACAAGGTCAGCCAATGAATAGGCATAGCAAGTAAATCAGCCAATGAGACTGTTTGGAAACTGAAACTGGAAGGAGCCTGGGCATGGCTCTGTATTAAGCTCTGAGCTCTGAAGCTGCACCGCTGAATCAAAACTGAAACTGTTCTCTGTTGTTCTCTCCTCTGCTTGTGTTTTGCCTGTAACTGCTACCACGTTGGGAGAATGTTCTGTTGCTATTGTAAATTTACCTCATGTGTTCTTATGTATATACAGAAGTTAATGAATCCTATTGAATCAGATACCTGTGTGTGCTTTTGGATTTGATTTTCTGCAACAAACTCTGATATATAAGGTGCTAACGAGAAGACTTCCAAGGTCATTTCAACTTTGTTATTCTATTATCTGTTATTCTAACTGATCAAATGATGTCAGCTACTGCAAGAGCAGAGTTAGCAGAGTTGTTTTGTCTCTAGTTCTGAAATGTTTATTTGCAACCAAAGCAAATCCAGCCATTACTTTTTTAGGGTTAAAGTTTATGTGTAGTCCATTCTCCTATTCTTCTGCTTGTCTTCTGGACCCAAGTGAGCCATTACATTACATGGCAGTTATTGGTTGGGAAAAAACCCTCAAGCTTTCTTGCTCCTTGCACTTTGGATAGTCTCTGCAGAGAAAACAATGAAAACTCTTATTTTGGTTAGCTAGAGGGAGCATTGATTAGTAATGATGATCTCAGCATGTTGATTGCACTTCAGAGCCTGCAGCAGGGCAGGCAGATCACTTTTATGCTGCTTTGGAGTGACAGCCAAGAGGGTATTTTTATGCTGCATGTCTAAAGATAATGATAAATGATGAAATGCAACATTTGAAATATGTATGAAATTCAAGTTGGTAGCCCAACCATGCTATCAAAGGTCTGGCCCTATTTTACAATACACATAACATAGGACAGGATTCTATCCTAAATCAACCATGTGATTTCATGTTTATGGCCACCATCTTGAATATTGATTGCGCTCCCCCAATTGTGGTTTGTAAGATCATATGATGCAAAGTCTACAATGCAGCCATTAATAGTGTAATTATTTGTATGTTAGCTTTTTTCTTTCAGAATGTCTGTTTTGAGGATCAATTTATATAAATCAGTGGATTTTGATCCAAGTCAGTGCCACATGTTCTAACATGCTGTTCAATATAATTTCTTAGGAAATAGTTTTAAAATGTTTCCAAGATCCACTGTTCGATTTACATCTATATGTTTATGTATGTGTATATGTGTCTTTATGCCATCAAGCAATATTTTTTTCTATTCGGCAACTCTTATTATTTCTTTCACACAACTCTGTCCTTGCTATAAGATTTATTAAAGGAAGCATCTGTTTTGCTTCAATTTCCAAATACACATTGAATTTTTCCTATTTGTCTATGTTTACTTTTCCAAACTTTTCTAGCCAAAAACAATTGATAGCAGGTGGCTCTATTCATACTGCCATTCAGACTATGCCAAATTGCTCTAGCAGATCACAATGTTTTAATTTAGAAAAATAAAATGTTATAGATTTCTTCTACATTGTTACTTTGGGAAACTTTATTCAAATCCTGTATTTAACATCTGCATACTGCTAAGGATTGTGGAAACAGGAAACCAACCTAATAAAAAAATGGACGCTGACCAGCTATTAGGTCTTCACTTCTGTGATATATATAAAAAAGGTATATATAGCAATAGCACTTACATACTGCTTTATAGTGCCTTGCAGCCCTCTCTAAACTGTTTACAGAGTCAGCATATTGCCCCCAACAATCTGGGTCCTCATTTTACCCATCTCAGAAGGATGAATGATTGAGTCAACCTTGATCCTAGTGGGATTTGATCTGCCAAATTGTGGGTAGCTGGCTTCAGCAGAATAGTTTGCAATTACTGCACTCTAACCACTGCACCAACGAGGCTCATAAATATGAAATCCAGGGTGGAAAGTTGGGAATGTATTACCATGCACAGTTATCTAGTACTAGTCATAACAATGAATAAAGATACAATGTATTATGATGTCATGATATAACTCCTAACCTTTCATTTGTGCCCCAACATCAGCAATAACAGATAATTCAAATTTATGTGAGTTAATATTATAATTTCTGAACTGCATTTCTAATGATAGAACACACAAGTCATATCCAGCCCTCACTGAATTCTTTAGTAAATGCAAAAACCCACTTGTTTTCCATTGTGTTTATCATATTTTAAGAACACTAGAATTTATTGAAACACTCTGCCCAGTTTAGGAACAGTCTGATAATTTTTCAAGTTTCTTTTTCCAAAGGTTATATAAATAATTAATATTTATTTTATTTCCTTCCTTCAAACATCTAAAAATACATTATGGCTTGGACCCAACTGAATCTTCCAGAACCAGAATTCAGTCATATAAACATTTTAAGACTGCTTAAATATCTCTAAACTAATACAAGATGATAATGTTGGGCATGGTTTAGATTCAAAGGGGAAAACATGTTGCTCATATAGCATAAATTAATAACTTCTTAATTAGTTAATCTTTTAATTAACTAATTTAATTTAATCTTTTAATTTTAATTAACTTAATTAATTAAACTTCTTAAGGTAGTTATTCTTTTTCTCAGGATTGTGCTTGCCTTCCAAAGCCAGAGTGCAATTCCAGGAATAGATAGTTGAAAGATTTGCCAATTGATGGTCTCCTCAGACCCACCTACCATCTAAAACACTGTTTTACTTGTAGCACAAAGCACTGTACAGACCATAATGCTCTTTAAAAAGCAGTAACCTTAACATAAGGCTATTCTATTACATTATATTTTTTAGTTAAACAATTCTATCTGTGATCCCATGTTTTTCCTACATATCATATGTATTTTGCAGCAATATAGGCATACTAGCAGGGTACCCATGTTTCACTACGAAACTATGTGATCGGGCTTAGTTTTTGAGGAGGAAAATAAGGGGAAAATTGTGCCTCTGTGTACCAGCATCCATTGGTATTCATCTAGTTAGTGTCCTGTCAGTGTGTGAGAGAGTTCAGGGCTATTTGGAAACTGAAACAGTATTTGCTGTGTGAGAAGAGAGAGAGAGCAAGGAGTCTGGGCATGGCTTAGCTGAACTGCAGTTGGAACAGATTTATTTTCAGGTAGGGAGGGAGAATAGAACTCCTCAGCATCAGAATGTGTTAATAATAATGTAAGAAATACTAATGGTCTGATGGTCATTTCAAAAAATCCTTCCTTAGTGAGCACCTAGAAGCCAAGAGGAACATAAGTGCCAAATTTCAAGTTTGTAACCTTTACGATTCTGGAGATTTTGTGATGACGCATGAGTGCTTTTTTGTTTTTATAAATATATAGATACTGAAATCAAATCTTCTAGCACTTAATAAAATTTCATTGGGGTAATTTAGTAACTTTCCAACTTTGGCTGGAAAACAGCTGGATTTTACCTAATGATTGACCTAAGAATTTGTGGAATGATATAATCAAAGGAAACTATCACAGAGAAATTGTTTAGAAGTATATAAATCCACTTAAAATAATGTGAAGCTTGAAGTTCTCTTAAAATCTAAATATAAGGAGTTAATTTTAATGTCCTTTATCTTGTTCTACATAGTTAATGATATTTGGGGCTGCTTGTCTAGATCTTGTTTAATTTGTACATAAATAAATTCAAATTTGCAGTTTGAGAAAGCTTTCTATACATTGCAATATATCAAAATAAATAAAAGAAACAAGAGTCCAATTTAAAATCTCAAGGCCTAAACAATTTAGGAATCCTTACTTAGGCTGAATGACATCAAGTCTAATTTAAATAAGTTATCTAAAAAACAGACAAAATAATACGCTCTCATACTAATAAAATAAATTTTCTAAAAAGAGAGGGCATAGCATCAATTTTTAAAAGAAAAAGATATCCTATTGAAAATCACGCATTAGAGAGTTAAAATAACATACATAGCTTATGAATTTAATAAAATAAATACATCACTTTTAAACAGCCAACAGTCAATCTTTTCATTAACATGGTGATGTAAATATAATGGTATAAATAACATAGTGAAAGAAAATTAAATACATGTGTAAGGATTACCTCTCCTTCTAACTTAAGAAAGTAAAGACTCTTGAAACGAAGTATTTCAAAAGGAACATTTTATTTAGCAGAAGTGATAGCAATACATTCAAAGCAGAATCGGAATACCCTTAGGCAAGACAAGTAGAATTAATGCAGTAAAGACCCCTCCCTTTAGCCAGATGCAGATTCAGCTAATTCACAGATGTGAAGATGTTATTGTACCAGCCACTCTGAGAAACAGATAAGCATACATTCCAATGGCCATTTCAGCAGTGTTTCGGTTAGTTCCTCCTGGTCGGAGAGTGCTTCTAGCTCCAATTTTGACACCAGCTTTCAGTTACCACGGATGAGGATGACTCCTCTGGTCTTCCCATTTCAGCTGTCTTTCTTCCTGATGGTGGAGGGAGAACAACATTTTGAAATTAAATATATCATTGACTCATGCACTCACACCATGGCTCTACACAATATTTAATAGCATGAAAACACATACCCACCCCTAAAATGAATGGGTAGCCAAAAAATGTGTAAAAAATCCCACATTGTTATGGAAATTCCACCTAAATACAGGGGTGGGATTCAAATTTCTTAACAACTGGTTCTGTGGGTGTGGCCTAACTTGTGGGTGCGGCTTGGTAGTCATGTGACTGGGTGGGCATGGCTTGGTAGTCATGTGACTGGGTGGGCATGGTTTGTATGTAAATATTATAAATATTTATGTAAATATTGATTTTTTTAATAAAAAAGAGCAACTTTTACCTAAAAGGAGGAAAGCAGGCAGGCAGATTGAGTTGCTCACAGAATCACAGATTCACATAGAGATCTATCTATCTGCAATCGGCTACCTGAGTCTGCACTGAAAAGCTTCAGTCCTAAGGAAAATTCGGCTCTGCTTTTAGATTAGCTAGAAAACAAGAAATCCAAGGATTTCCTGCTTCCTAGCTAATCTAAATCTCCCGGCAGAGCAGAATAGCTGATGGTGGGGAAGGAAAAATAGCAACTTACCAAACCAGGCAAGTTGGATGGCTCACATGCTAGGTAAGGAGTGAGTGGGCAGGGAGGGGTGAAGCTGGCCAGTGGAGCGACTTGCTGGTTCTCCAAATTGTGGACAATCATAACACGCATGTGTGCAGTGTGTGCAAGAAATCATCAGCTGTGCCACCTGGACAGCTGACGAGTGCTGCGCGCGGGTGCGCATGTTTGAAAATCCTCTTGTTTCCTGCTTTTTCAACCTCAGCTGTGCCACGCAAAGCAGCTGAAGAGGGAAAAGCAGGGAATAAAGCACAGCCTAGAGCCTGGGCAGGCAGGTGGGCCAAACACCAAACCAGTTCGGTGTCAGCTGCTCTTCTCAGCTACAGGTTCTATAGAATTGGGCCGAACTGGTAGCATCCCACCCCTGCCTAAATACCCTCACAAACCATCCTAATTCTTAATGTAATATATGCTTTATGTTTTCCAGGTGGAAGAAAGGGGGCGGGGTTGAATTTGATACATTTAATTGTTTTCCTCTCTATATATTTTAAAATATCCTATTTCTTTCATTGTCTTTTGTATAACCTTTTATATGATTTATAACCATTGCCTGGTGTCCCAGATGCCTGGAAAATTCTCATCTCTTGTGGAGATGCAAGGGGAGAAGGAGCCATGTGGATTGCAGTGCTGGAAGATAGCCTGGGGAATTTTCCTTATCTGGTTTCTCAGAGATGCTGGTATAATAACTTCTTCATACCTGCGGATTGATGAAATCCACATCAGAATGTTGGAAGAGTCTCTAATTCCCTTTATCCTAGTTGCATGCCCCGAGGGACCTCAGATCCTGCTTTGAATTTTGACTTTTACCTCCCTTCAATAAAAAGATTCCTTTTGAAATACAAAGTTTTCAAGAGTGTATACTTATTTTTTGAAGAGTGGAGAGGCTGATCCTTACATGGTCACTGTATTTAACTAGAACAGTTTTTTCCCCAATGCCATCACTGCTAAACAAATAACAAACTATTTACTAAGTCTGCATTATTATAACTATTAATCTTCCCATCATTCCATTCATCCATCTCCTCCTGCTTATGACTGTAACTTTGCTGCTTGTATCCTTACAATTTTATTGACTGTTTCCTAGTATGATTTGATTGCTTATTGTATCTTATATATTCTATATACTACATACCCTATGACTATATAACCCTATGATTATTATTAAGTGTTGTATCTTATGATTTTTCTTTTCTTTTATGTACACTGAGAGCATATGCACCAAGACAAATTCCTTGTGTGTCCAGTCATACTTGGCCAATAAAGAATTCTATTCTATCAGACCATCTTACCGTATTTTCCGGCGTATAAGACGACTTTTGAAACCAAAAAAAGACAACCGAAAATCCGGGGTCGTCTTATACGCCGGGTCGTCTTATACGCTGGAAAATATTACGGGTGTCGCCGGGAGACGCTCCTCCCCTTCCCGAAGAAAACAAGATGGCGGCCGCTCTGCTGGCCCATCATGCTCCGCGGGAGGCCTGGTCGTCTTCCGTGTGTGTGGGAGAGAGACCGAGAGAGCCGCCCTGGGGCCGGAGGAGGAAGGTTGTACGGTCAGCTGATGCGAGCGCGAAGGAAGGAGAAGCATTTACAAATCCTTGCAGCTTAATTTTGAATACCCGTATTTTCTGGTGTATAAGATGACTTTGAAAAAAGTCAACCAAAAATCGGGGGTCGTCTTATACGCCCGGTCGTCTTATACGCCGGAAAATACGGTATTTGTCTCTTGAGAAACCTATATGCAGGTCAAGAAGCAACACTGAGAACTGGACATGGAACCACTGATTGGTTGAAAATTGGAAAAGGAATCTGGCTAGGCTGTGTACTGTTGCCCTACCTACTTAACTTATATGCAGAGCACATCATGAGAAAGGCAGGGCTAGATGAATCAAAGATTGAAATTAAGATTGCCAGGAGAAATATTAACAACCTTAGAAATGCAGATGATACCACTCTAATGGCAGAAAGTGAAGAGGAACTAAAGAGCCTCTTGATGCAGGTAAAGAAAGAGAGTGCAAAAGTTGGCTTGAAACTCAATATTAAGAAAACTAAGATCATGGCATTCAGCTCTATCAATTCCTGGCAAATAGATGGGGAAGAAATGGAGATAGTGACAGATTCTATTTTCCTGGGCTCCAAGGTCACCGCAGATGGGGACTGCAGCCAAGAAATTAAAAGATGCTTGCACCTGGGAGGAAAGCTATGGCAAATCTAGACAATATACTAAAAAGCAGAGACATCACCCTGCAAACAAAAGTGTGTATAGTCAAGGCTATGGTTTTCCCAGTTGCAATGTATGGCTGTGGAATTTGGACCGTAAGAAAGGCTGAGCACTGAAGAATTGAGGCCTTTAAACTATGGTACTGGAGAAGACTCCTGCGAGTCCCATGGACTGCAAGGCAAACAAACAGGTCAGTCCTTGAGGAAATCGACCCTGACTGCTCTTTAGAAAGCTAGATCCTGAAGATGGAACTCAAATACTTTGGCCACCTAATGAGAAGGAAGGACTCACTGGAGAAGAACCTAATGCTGGGAAAGATTGAGGGCAATAGAAGAAGGGGATGACAGAGAATGAGGTGGCTGGATGAACACACTGAAGCAATAGGCATGATCTTAAATGGACTCCAGAAGTTGGTAGAGGACAGGAAGGCCTGGAGGAATGTTGTCTATGGGGTCATGATGGGTCAGACACAATTTCGCAACTAATAACAACAACAATGCTATAACTATTGTATTTTACCCTACTCTCATTATAAATTGTTTGTTTGGAATTTTATTGCCATACCACACATGTCTTTTTCTAGCATCAGGCTACAGCTGCATGACCCTGTGAAAAATTGCAGCTGCTTTAAGCAATAATGAAACCTCCCAAAAATTCTGAAGCATATTTTCCCCCTCCAGCCCAAACAATGCAAAAGTTAGGCATGGTTTATATCACTAGGCAAGTGGGGGTGGTGGGGGACAGATCATGATCAGGTGAATAAATAAATGAACATACATCCATATATATCCAAACCCATGGCTAGGGAAGTGGAGAAAATACAAGACATGGTAATAATGTTAGAAAATGGAAAACTAGAGAAAGTGCTAGGTAATCATCTTTGTATTACCAATATTTCAGTTTTTCTTATAACATCTCCAATCTCCAATAATCAGTATATAACTTTGTTTACATTTACGTTTATATCTACAGCCATGAAAACTGAGCAGAAATGAAATTTTTAAATTCTCCAAAGAATTTGTGGGCAGAGAAATTAGGTGAAGAAATTTTACAATATAAAAAATTGTAGAAAAAAGTCATTTTAAAAAAGTCCTACATAGCAGTGACAAAACATAGGTACAAAAAAAAAATCTACAGGAAGAGTTCTTTTGCTATGTCTTCAGTTTAGATTTAATTTAATTGAACCATAAAAAATCAGTGAACCTGCACACCACTGTTTGGATAAAAGTAAAATAAAACAGGGACACTACAGATCCATCCATCTCAAAACAAATGAATAATCAGTACAACATAATCCACTGCTTTACCCCAGGAGAATTTCTCCAGAATTTTCTTCCACACTGAAAAAAATATAAAACAGATTTTTTTTCTCCAAATAAAGAACTGGCTGAGAAAAGTGCATATTTTCCTGTCCAGTGCTACCTATGCCCAGGGATGGGATTCAAATTTTTAAAAAGCCAGTTCTGTGGGCATAGCGTGGCCATTTGATTGGGTGGGGGGTGGCTTCTTTTTTGGCAGCACCCCCTCCACATTTTTTTTTTGCCTTCTGGACTTCAGGGAAGCCTCCTGGGCGAAGCAGTAAGATAGCGAAGGGGATCCTGGCACAGCTGATCATCAGGAGGGGGGAGAAATACCTTAAGAAGTGACTGGGCAGGGGAGAATGCAGTCAGCGATGTCATGCATAGACAATAAGGATTGACTGGACAGGGAGGGGAGGGGCAGGCAGAGAGGGGCAGGGCCAGCCAGGGGCATGATTTGCCAGTTCTCAGAACTGCACAGAATCATAACAACCGGTTCTATAGAACCGGTCTGAACCAGTAGAATCCCACCCCTGCCTATGCCATATTAGATATATTTATCATTATGCCACAAGAATATGCTGAAATTTGACTTATTTTCTCCAAAAAAGTCTCTCTCTCTCTCTCTCTCTCTCTCTGTGTGTTTGGATAAACAGCCTACTTCATCAACAGTCAAGTTAGGATTGATGCACCAGTTCTCCATCAACCCCACCCCTATATTAGTAGAGTGTAAAAAAACTACACCAGGCAGAAACTATTCACAGCAGCTTGAGGTTTTAAGCTAAATTATCAGAATAATTCCATACACAAACATTTATTAAATAAAAATAAAAATCAAGCCTAAATATAATCTCCATTTCATTAAAATATCTTGCTCAGATGATCTGACCTTGAGTTTCTAGTGAAGTTTCTGTTATACAGTACAGAGGTTTGGATGGGAAAACTTGGCAGGGTTGCTGTAATTGAAAGTGGGCTTTAGCTTTGCTTTCTGCTCCCAATTTGGTACAAACTTTGCCTAAAATCCTTTCAGCCTTTGATTGGGGGAGGTTATGTTGCCGCTCTTCATTCATGCTTCCCAGCCAGGTTCCATTTTTTTATCTATCTATAATTGAGAACATTTTGCACCATCTGCAAACTGTTTCTCCAAATGGTTGTCTTGTTTGAAAGGGCATTTTTAAAAATTAGACAAAGATGGTAACAATAGAAAAATTAGCACATTTGGAGGGGGAGGATAATTTTTTTTTTCTGCAGACACATAAGGAGAAAGAACAAGCACCACAACTATCATGGCTTGCTAAGAAAATTAATGATACAAAAAACTCAGTTTTGTTTTGCTTTTTTTAAAAAAAATCCTTACATGTCTTTGGACAGATGGAAGGAAGGAGGGAGGGAGAGAAGGAGGGAAGGAAGGAAGGAGGGAAGAAGGAAGGAAGAAAGAAGGAAGGAAAGACTGATGCAGATTCTTACTTTGGCATTATGTAATTGGCAGAAGAAATCTTAATTATTTCCTTTTAATAGTTCAAACTTTTATAAAAATGTATGTCTGTGTTTGGGAGTTTCAACAGTATAAACATTAGGATCAGATTGACCATTTGGGGGCAGCTACCAGTTTAATACTCAGCATCAGCAATGGATGCAAGGGGGCAAGGAGGCAAATGATAAATGCTTCTTAGCACTAATATGATGCAAGTTGTGCTTTCACAGATGCATTGTGATGAGGTACACACATGCAAGAGGGACAAAGAGAGTGTGACAGCAGAATCCTGGTGCTTTCCTCATTTTCATAAAAGAGATGGATTCTCTTTACTCCTTATTCTGACTATATCTGTTTAGGTCATTGGAAGGAGAGCTTTTCCATCAATCTGCTCATTTTCTACATATTGCCATCTTTTTCATAGCCTGGAAATCTCTGTATTTAATCTGAAACCTTATTTGTACTCCACAAAAACCTTCTCTGGAAACTAGAATGGTTTCCTCCCTGTTCCACCTACAGTCAAAATGTTAAGATTACAGGTTCGTTGCATAATATGACAGATTGAAAATGGGAACTTTTGATATGGCATTGTTTTCATTTACAGACAACTCCACCCTCCCCCTTCAGATTCAACTTTCTCAACAAGTGCCAATATACTATAATCTAGATTGATGAGATCAGGAAACCAACTCTGTAGAAAGGCTAAAACTACTTTAACTGAGATTGGCTATAATAACAGAACCTTGCAAGTCAGCTTGTGCTGTTCATTGCCCTCTCTCTCCTCCCCCACTGCCTCTTCCCTTTCCTTTCCCCTTCCCTCCCTCCTCATGAATTAGTGAATGGCCTGACTCTGAGCCATTATTTTATTGCTCTGGATTTAAAAATGCTTCAGCTTATTTTGCCCAGATAATGGTCCTACATATTTCAATAAAGATCATCTTCCTTACTCTCAACAAGTTGTTTGATCTACTCTCTCTTGTAATTCTTTTCTTATCCATTAGTGGTTTTTTTAGCAGAGAAATTTCACCCTGAGTCTTCCTACTTGGATTATAGTCAGAACAACATCTTTGGTCTTTTTTTTAAAGACTAGTCTTTCATTTATTTATGATATTCTGTTCAAGAATATAGATGGATTATTCAGAGGCTTCTGTTCATGCCAACTTTTTAAAGCACACATTCTTCATTCAGGTTTATTTCAGCATATGTGCAGTTTACAGCAGGGGTGTCAAATGCAAAGCCTGCGGGTCAGATCCAGTCTGCCATGTGATCAGATCCAGCCCTAGTCTACCCAATATGAAGAGGAAAGATTGGCCTGGTTTACGCAGTGGAAAGTAAGATCAGGCCAGTGTAGCTTTGGCCAGATTTATCCAGTGCAAAGAGGAAACGTAGGGCCAGTGTGGCGTCAGCTCTGTCTTCCCAATGCAGAAGAAACATGCCAGCAATTTGGGGAGTGGTGTCAAGATAGCCTTGCCCACTCAGTTGTCCATGCCCGCCCAGCCCCCCAAGGTCAACCACAGCCCTGATGCAGCCTTCAATGAAATTGAGTTTGACACCCCTTGTTTATAATATAGTAATGGATCATATGCTTGGCTTTTTTTAATGTGCCCAGCAACTCTGCTGTGTGCCATTGGGTGACCTCTTGGTTTTATAGCAGTGGTTCCCAAACCCTCAGTCCACCACCCTCTTGGTGCTACAAATTCGTCCTCAATGCCCCCCACTCAGGGGTGGGATTCATTTCTTAACAATCGGTTCTGTGGGCATGGCCTAATTTATGGGCATGGCTTGGTGGTCATGTGACTAGGTGGCGTGGCTTGCTGGCTGGGCATGGCTTGGTGGTCATGTGACTGGGTGGGCATGGCCAGATGGCTATGTGACTGGCAAACTAAATACAAGTTATCCTCGCTTATAGACCAGTTGCTTAGCAAGTGTTCTAATTTATGACTGACCTTCCCAGAGCTATTTGACCTGTTTTGGAAGTTTTGGCAGCCATGCACGCACCCACACACACACACACACCCACCCACACACACACACACACAGACACTCCCTTCTAACCCTGCTGGAGCAGGGGGTTAGACTAAATATCTCATTCACTTTCTCCTCCCTCCCTCCCTCCCTTTCTTTCTTTCTTTTTCTTTCTGTCCCTTCCTTCCATCTCCCCCTCTTTCTTTGTCTATCCCTTTTCTTCCTTTCTCTCTCCCTTTTTCTTTCCCTTTTCTCTTTCTTTCCTTTTTTGTCTCTTCCTTCTCTCTCTCTCCCCCTCTCTCTTTCTCTCTCTCCTTCCCTCAATATCCCATTCACTTTCTTCTCCCTCCCTCTCTCTTTCTTTTTCTCTATTTGCCTCTCTCTTTCTCTCTCTCTTTCTTTCTCTCTTTCTCTTTTTCCCTCTCTCTCTATTTTTCTTTATGTCCCTTCCTTCCATCCATCCTCTTTGTCTATCCCTTTTCTTTCTCTCTCTCCCTTTCTCTTTCCCTTTTTCTTTCTTTACTTTCTTGTCTGTTCCTTCTCTTTCTCTATCTTTCTCTTTCTTTTTTCTCTCTCTTTCCCTCTATCTCTTTCCCTCTCTTTCTCTCTTTCTTTCTGTCCCTTCCTTCCATCCCCCCTCTTTCTTGTCTATACCTTTTCTTCCTTTCTCTTCCTTTCTCTCTCCCTTTTTCTTTCTTTACTTTCTTGTCTATTCCTTCGCTTTCTCTCTTTCCCTCTCTTTCTTTTCTCTCTCTTTCTCTCTTTCCCTCTCTCTCTTTCCCTCTCTTTCTATCTTTCTTTCTGTCCCTTCCTTCCATCCCCCCTTTCTTTGTCTATCCCTTTTCTTCCTCTCTCTTCCTTTCTCTTTCCCTTTTTCTTTCTTTACTTTCTTGTCTGTTCCTTCTCTTTCTCTCTCTTTCCCTCTCTCTTTCTCTTCTCTCTCTTTCTCTCCTTCTTTCCCTCTCTTTCTGTCTTTTCCTTCCATCCCCACCACTTTCTTTGTCTATTCCTTTTCTTCCTTTCTCTCTCCCTTTTTCTTTTTTTATTTTTGTCAATTGCTTACAAGATAATAGGTATAAGTAAAAACATAGTTATGAATACATATAAGAAAAATTAAAAAAAATAAAAGAAACAATAGGGCAGGGATGGTAGGCACATTGGTGCACTTATGCACACCCCCTACACGCTTATGCATATGTATGTTCCTTCTCTTCCTCTCTTTCCTTCTCTCTTTTTCTTTTCTCTTTATTTCTCTCTCTCCTTCTCTCTCTCTTTCTCTCTTTCCTCTCTCTTTCCCTCTCTCTCTATCCAGATTGGCCTAATCAGTCAAAGACCTGGGCTAATCCTGCATCAACCCATTTCCCCTTTCAGAGGCCTGTTTCCTCCCCCATGACTGCCTCTTTCATCATCCCAAAGCCGTGACTTTACCTTCCTCCCATGGCTGGCTGCCAGGGAAGGCAAGTCAGGGCTGAGCCAATTGTTGTTGCTAGGCTCCCCTTCAGCCCATGTCGCCTTGTCATGAATGCCTGCAGCCGCTATGTGTTCCAGTCACGAAACTGGGTTTTAACTCTGTGAAAATCTCTTATCAACCACAATGGGCACTCTGTTAAGTCTAGGATTTTTTTATTATCAATAATTTCAAATTTCATGTATTTAGTTAACATTTATAAGCAAACCCTGAGAGTCAACTTAATCAATCTAGTTAACAACTAATTTCTTCAAAACATTTTTCTTGAGAAAATTAAGGTAGTCTGGAGAGTTAGTGAAGGGTAGACTATTTTTCTAGGTTGTTTACACCAGTGGTTCTTAACCCCAGGGGTGATTTCATTTTTCAGGGGGGCAATAGAACGAAAAGGGGTGATGCAGGGGCGAAGGAACAGAAATGGGGGTGATATGGGGGCGATGGAGTGAGAAGTTTTGGGGACACTTCTGAGACTTTTTCATACAGTGAACCACTGTATATCTGTTGTACAAAAACATCAGATCGTTCGTTATTAGTGGATTGAACTGTGTTTTAAAATGTTCCTCCAGCTAGCTTCAGTACAGAACATCATCCATATGTGAATACGCATCGCTCATCTTCATGCGCGTTGTGCAGCAGCCTTTATCACTCTTCCCATTAAATGTGTTGCTCTGGTTTTTGTTGTTTTCCTTCTGTAAAAATTTTCTTTGTGTCTTTTTAACTCTTTTTACAGTGTGCATGAATATATATTTTCCTTGAATCTTAATTTAGTTTTAGAGTTTTTGTCTTGAAATTCTTAGTTCCTGCATTGCGGTTTGTTCTTATGCTCTTTTTATATTTCTTTTTGTGTCTTAAAATTCACTTGTAATTAAATCATTAAATGTTACTGTTTTTTCCGGGCATTTCATTTTCTTGCAATTGAATTTTGTTTTCAGTGGTCATTGCATTTAAGTGTCTTGAATAAATAAGATAATAATGACATACATGTATCACGAAGTTTGGGAGTAAAGTGATGGGTGGCATCAGATTTTTTTCACACAGTTGAGATATGGGAAAAAGACTGGAAATAAATTATTTGCATTGATATGTCCTAATGACAATTTTAAAGAAAACAAAAAATGTGTTTACATAAATTGAAGAATTATTTCCCTGTGTTGTGATTGAGAGGTTATGTTGGGGGAGGGGGTGATGATAACTTCCTCAATGGCTCAAGGGGGTGATTCTTTCACAAAGATTAAGAACCACTGGTTTACACCACCCAGGCATGAATTAAAATGGCAACAGGTGACAGAGTAAAAAATAGAACAAGCATGTAGATATTAAATATTGTAATCTAAGAGAAGCCATCAAATGTAAATTAATTGACTTGCTTCTCTGTTCTTCAGAGGACAATCTGGCAGATATAATGACCAAACCATTGGGTGGAGTGCACCATGGGAAGAATATTAAGTTATTTGTTTTATGTCTATTCCAGTCATAAAGGGAGGAGTGTCAGTGTATAAGGATTCATGAACTGGAATAGGCATGGCAACAAGTCAGCCAATGGGGACTGTTTGGTGACTAAGACACAGGATTTGTTCTGTGAGCCATGCAAGAAGGCTTGGAGCCTGGGCATGGCTTAGCTTAACTGTTCTGTGTATAAACGAGTTCATTTTGTCTTTGCTTGAGAGTTCGAGTGCTTGTTCTTGTACTTGCTACTTCTTCTCTCTACCATGTTGCAAGAGCTGCATGGGTATTGTATACATGCATCATGTTTATATGATTGTATATAAAAAAGTTTCTTCTATATAATAAATCCTGCTGAATTATTTGTTTGTTTGCTGGCTGGATTGCTACAAACTGCGATAGCATGTGCACCATAGGGACATTCGTTAATCCTGGCTAGACATTGATGTATAAATTAAATAGTAATGAGCAGGGATGGGATCCAACTGGTATAACTACCGGTTCTGTCTATTAGCATCATGCGCACATGTGCGAGTCACCCGAGTGCAATTTACAACCTGCTGAGTTGCCCGGACAGCTGAGCAGTGCTACATGCAAGTGTGCAGCGGTTGAAAAAGCCCTTGTTTCCTGCTTTTCAACTGCAGCTATGTCACGCAAAGCAGCTGCAGTTGAAAAAGCAGGAAATAAAAGTCAGGTAAGAGTCCGGTCGGGCAGGTAGGCCAAAACAGCAGCAGACAGAACCGGTTCTATGTCTGCTGCTCTTCAGAACAACCGGTTCTACAGAGGTGGACAGAACAGGTAGAAACCCACCCCTGGTAATGCGGTTAAAATGCACCCTTGCCTTACTCCTTTGCTCGTGTGGATCCTGTTAGTCAGGGCTCCATTAACCTCATTCCACACTTTCAAACAAGTATTTATATATAGGGCTTTAATTAGGATTAGTAGTCTAGGTTCAATTCAAAGAGCTGTCATTTTTGGCACATAATCATCATAGTGAGAGCCATATGGATCTTTGGGGATCTATTCCAGAGGGCAAGCACTGAAACCCTTGTGAGATATCGGACACTGTTTAATTGAGAGGACCCAAAGTGCAAATAGTTTGCCAGATCTTATTGGATCTTCAAAAACAATTGGACATTGGTGGCCTCTCACTTAATGAGACCTTATGCCATGAAGGATTTTATAGGTGATAACCAGCATCTTGAATTGCACCCAGAAGTAAATTGGCCAACTGGCATAGTTCACAGAGAATAGTGTCACACATAGGAAAAATTGTACATAAATATGTGTGCCATCAAGCCAGTCAATTTTCTAACCACTTTGAAAGAACACCACATGTATGACTGGAGTTAGTCACTGCTCAGCAATTTGGGTCATTTAGTTAAGGCTGCAGAAAACAGTAGATCAGCAATATTTCACTTTCTACTTCTAGTCCCAAGCAGCACCTCTGCAGACTTGCCATTCCATGTGCAGTCCAGCATGTCTCACAAAATCAAAAACCTGGGGCCAAGACAGAACATAAAACAGCAAAGATGGAGAAGAGAGGAGAGGAGAGATATTCATTTCAAATCAACATACACTATCTTCACATGATACACAGCTTTTTCCACTGTAACCATTTATGATAAGATCTATCCTTGTATTTAAATGTCTTAAGAAACCCTGATTTACATCTCTATCAAGACCAAAAACTCTGAAGAGGAAATTCTATTTTTTCAAATGGCAGCTTCATCAATGGACCAACAAAAGAGATGAGCTTAAATAGTTTTATACGCACCTCACCGTTTTATGTTTTGTTTCATATATTGGAACTTCTCTAATGAGTTTAACTAATGGGAGAAAATAAATAAGAATATTGCTGTTTATAGTGCTGTTTTAAGTATGCTTTTCCCCCCCTTAATGCATGAATTTGGTAATTAAATCTATTTCTGCTGGTCTTGTGGCCATATGTCAGCAGTATGCAAAAATACATCTTGTTTCTCCCCACCACCATTCTATTAAAAAATCCTTTTGTTCTTAGTACAGACTGGTTGTCAGATTGAGCTCTCCAGATTCCTGTGTGCTGGTATCCATAAGCTTCCCCCCACCCCAAACTGTCAGTCTGGAGTGTCACACCTTACTGCCTTTAAAGATTGCCCTGCAGAGATAGAAGGAAATGGCAATTTTTACATGATGCTGTCTGGTGGCCCAGGAGATTTGAAGTCAGAACTGCTGCCAAGAATTACCAGGAGATTAAGCAGAGGCAAAAAAAAAAAAAGGAAACTTGGGCCAAGGAAGGGTGGATAAAAGGGGGAAGGGGAAAGGAAAACATCAGAGCCGGAGAAAGGGTGTTTGAAAAGTATGAAAGGGGACTGGATACTGCATGTGTGCATTTGAAGAAGTGAGGTCTTAAAGAAATGACAAAGAAAAGAGGTTGGCTTCTTTTTTCTTTTGCTTTCTTTCTTTTCTTCCTTTTTTTCCATGCCCCAAATTGTAGTAGATTGCAGAATGTAAATGAGACAATTATTACACCAATGCTCATCAAGCTGTGCTGGAAAGACTTCAATAGCCTGATGAATATGCATGCAAATTTGTTAATTAAGTTAATTATTCTGCTGAAAATTCATTTGTCTTCCAAGGACATTTTCCCAATGATTTTAACATGCTTCTCCTATTAGTCATGCTCCATGCTATTTAACATTACTTTTTGTCCACCTTTTTCCTTCTCTCTTCCTTTCTCTCATTCTCTCTCATCCTTTCTCTCTCCTTTTCTCTCTTATTTTAATTTTAAAAACAAAATGTTTGGCTCTCTTAATTAAGCCCTGTGATCCTGGAAAAGACACAGCTGGTTCTGTCGGAATCTCTTATAATACATTTCTTTTTAATATTCCTTTGACTTCAAAAATGTTGCCTAAGAGAACAAAAAACTGCTCAGACATAGCATATGAACTACACCATTCAGGGAAGCTCTGACAATTCTCCAAATTGTCTACCTGTAGTTTACTTTTATTTAACACCAGTGGTTTTCTACCTTACCCCCAAAAGTAAGGTTTTTCCCTTGTCTCTGAACGTATGATGGCATATTCAAGACGTTTGCAGAAGGAACAAGATATGGGAGACCTGAGGCCCAAAACTGGTTACTGCAGCAACCAAAGAAAAATGCAGTGTTTAAAGTCGCATCTAAATTGTACAATGGCATATTTTGTAGAAACACAAAGAAAAGGGAGGGAGGGAGGGAGCGAGGAAGGAAGGAAGGAAGGAAAGAAAGAAAGAAAGAAAGAAAGAAAGAAAGAAAGAAAGAAAGAAAGAAAGAAAGAAAGAAAGAAAGAAAGAAAGAAAGAAAGAAAGAAAGAAAGAAAGAAAGAAAGAAAGATCACCATAATATATGGCTCCACTTCTTGATTTTATTTCTGAGAAATTTTAATTTCTTTAAATTGCCATCATTATTGTCAGATCCCTAACATTGATACTGACATTTAGTTAGGAGAAGGGGGGCCTTGAATTCGATTCATTACTATTGCCCATTAGAATGGTTATTTTATAACTTGTATCCTGGCACCGAAGCACCCTGAGATTTTCTCACTTCTTGGGGAATGTAACAAGGGAGAGGGCCATGTGGATTGTTTTACTTTGAAAGCCAGTGGAAGATGGCCATGGTATGCTTATATATTTCTCAGAGCGGCCGGTACAATAACATCTTCACACTTGTGGATTGGCTGAATCCACATCTGGCTAAAGGGAGGAGTCTCTACTGCTTTAATTCTACTTGTCTTGCCTAAGGGTATTCAGACTCTGCTTTGAATGCTTTGTATTCACTTCTGCTCAATAAAAGGTTCCTTTTGAAATACTCAGTTTCTTCTTCTTTTTTTAAATTTTTTAAATTTTTATAACAAAAAAGCAAACAACAAATAAAACTATTCTGCAAATCTCCAATCCTTTGCATATCTGAATTGTGGTGTAGGAAGATAATAAAGCCTCAACTCCATGATGATTGGAGCAGCTGCATGGTATGATGGTTTCAGGCAAGATTGAGGGAGACCTCCCCCAACCCACCAAGGGTCAATTTAGTGACCAATCTGGATTACAGATGTGATCACATTACATGGACTACATTTCCCAGGATATTTTAACTACATTTACCATGATGCATTCCCTTAAGGGGACAGCTCACAATTCCTAACTAACTATCTCAAATCCCATTAACTCTAAACTGTCTGGACAGCACAAAAACCTTCTTTCAGTTATACAGTATGTTGGCTGGGTACATATATCATGTGCACAATATTTATATACCTTTCTTCTTAAGTTTACATTTATGTTTATATTCTAATCAACTTTATATATCATATTATATCATTATTATACTATCATTAAATTTTTATTTCAATTTCAAACTATCCTTAAAAGCAAATCCCAACCCTTACTAAATTATATTCATATTATAACATTCAAAAATAATCATTTATAATATATGGTTATTATTACAATATACAGTACTTCAATTTTTTGCTCTTCTTTCTAACTGTCATGCGTATGAGCAGAAATAATTAGAACAGACTTGAAATACTGAAACACGTAACTGGCTTTATTGAAGATACTGCAGTACCGGCACCCTTTAACCCATACCAAAGATAGTATGAGGCAAAGGAGACACCAATTACCGGAAAGACCATATATTTATACCCAAATATAATGATATAAACAATTACATACCACATGTTGTTTTTCAGTTACAAAGATACATAGAATCCCATAGGAAAGTTATGGGTATTTCCACTGACCTCTTCTTACTTGACATTGGATTGTTACCAACATCCTCTTTCCCGGATCTATCTCCAGATGTCCGGTTATGCAATTATCAGAGGGCTATACTTTTGATTAATATGACTATATAATGTCAAGTCGCCCTCTACACATTCTAGAACCTCATCCAAGGACACTTTCGCAATACCACATGTTTATTGTACAAAAACATATTTCTCAACTTTTCTGTCCTTTTAAAAAGGTCAGTCTATGAACACAAAATGGTTACAGTCTGGTTCTGTAGTTTCTCAAGTATAACATCCAAATTTACTTATAATACTAACCATTCATAAAATAAATCCCAAATCATATACTCTTTTTCTTCTTGTTCTCTACTTGCTAGTGTTAATCTACTCATTTCTGCATGTTCAATTATTTTCTTAATCATCTCCCCCTCCATCAGAATTTTCTCATTTTTCCAGTTTTGAGCAAATACAATTCTAGCTGCTGTTATTACATTAATAATCAAATATGATATTTCTTTACTATAACTTTCAGGCAAAATCCCCAATAAAAATATCTCAGGCTTTAAATCTATGTGTTGTTTTATCATTTTTTCCAACCATGTGTGTATTTTAGTCCAGTATCTTTTGGCTTCTACACATGTCCACCACATATGGTAATATGATCCAGGTATCTGATGGCACTTCCAACATTTCACCGATTTGTCCTTGAACATCTTTGCTAATCTTGCCCGGGGGATAGATGCCACCTGTAAAACATCTAATATTAATTCTCTTTGTAGGCTGTTGACATTGTTAATTTATAGTTTCTAGTCCATAGTTTATCCAAGTCTATCCCATATCCAAAAAATTTTCCCCAAGCAATCATCATTTCTTTAACTTGTTCTTCTTCTAATTTCACTTCTAGTAAATAGCCATGTAGTTTTTTAATCATCTTTTCTTCAGTACCTGTTAGGATTTTATCTAATTCAATCAATTCTTTATAAAACCCATCTATCTTATTATCTTTTCCATATCTAGATTGTATTTGCATATTTAAATACCAATTCATGTTCATCCCTTGTTCATTTAATTCTTGTTTTGTTTTGAATTCACCCTTTTCATTTAAAACATCATTATATCTAACAATATATTCCATTTTAAAAACATTTTGATACACAAATGCCTCAATTGTTGATAACCAGACTGGAATTTTCAGATAATGTTGCTCCCTTATTTTCTCCCATGTTGATAATAAAACATCTTGAACATAATGTCTCCAGAAATAACCATGTGCCTTGCTTTTCTTATACTATAAAAATGCATGCCACCCCAATTGTAAATCATGGTCTTCCAATATTAACAGCCTAGTATTTCTCAAAACAATCCATTCTTTCATCCACATCAATACTACTGCCTGATAACATAACTCCCAATTGGGTAATCCAAACCCTCCTCTCAATCTAGTGTCCTGTAGCAGTTTTAATTTAATCCTTGTCTTTTTTCCCCTGCCCTATATATTTCAACATCATTTTATTTAAATCCTCAAAATATTCTTTCCATAACTTTATTAGAATCAACTGGAATAAATATAATATTCTTGGTAACATATTCATTTTAATTGTTGATATTTTCCCTATTAAAGATAATTGTAAGTTTTTCTATTTTTCCAAGTCTGTCACAATCTGTTGTTTTAGTCTATGGTAATTATCCTCCTTGAGTGTTCCACATCTTGCTCTCAATTGTATCCCCAGATATTTCACTTTTTTGTGATCTGGATATTTAATCTGTCCATCAGACTTTTCTTTGTTTTTCCATTATGTTTTTCATTAAAATCTTAGTTTTTTTTCTTTATTTATTTTCAGTCCTACAACCTCCCCATATTCTTCTATCTTTTCTTTCAACTCAGGACCTGTTTCTAATGGTTCTTCTAATATGAAAACCAGATCATCTGCAAATGCCTGTAATTTATATTCCTCATTTTTTTATCTTCATTCCCTTTATTTCTTTGTTTTTTCTAACGTTTCTATTTAGTACTTCCAAAGTCAATACAAATAACAATGGTGACAGCACATCCTTGCCTAGTTCCTTTTTTAATGTTAACATTATCAGTCAAATCTCCATTTATCATTACTTTTGCTGATTGTTTATAATATATTGCCTCAATTGTTTTAATAAATCTTTCTCCAAAGCCCATCTCTTCCATTTGCAGCAACATAAATTGCCAATTTACATTATCAAAAGCTTTCTGTGCATCTAAGAAAACCAAAGTCATTTGCTTCTCTGGGTGTGCTTCATAGTATTCCAGTGTATTCAATATTGTTCTCATATTGTCTTTTATTTGTCTCTTAGGCAAAAAGCCATTTTGATCTATTCAGAGTTTTGCAGTGATAATTCAGCACCAGAAAAATAAACACAGATGGCTGATGCTTCATTTAACATATTTATAAACATAATAAGTAGATTTTACAAACCAGTTGTAGATTTCTCCAACATGGAGAAAAGTCAGACAGAAACATGTTACAAGTAACTTCAGTAGCAAGCATTATACACAGCAGAGGAGAGAAACAGTTTCATTTTCAATAGACAGACTCAGAGTTTTAACATAGCGGCAGAGCTTAACATAGCTGCCACGCCTAAGCTACTTTTAGTTTCAATTTTTCAAAACAATCCTCATTGGTTTACTTAGTTGCTATGCCTATTCATTGGCTGACCTTGTTACCATGCTCTATTCCAGTTCATGAATATACTGTCATGATCTTTATGTATAAAATAGTTTAAATATCTTTTAAGTCTTTCTGCCATTATTGAGGCAAATATTTTATAGTCTGCATTCAACAGGGTCATCAGTCTATTGTTTTTTATCTGTTGTAAAATTTTATCTTCTTGGGTATTATATGCTTAACTATATCCATTTGGCTTTTAAGATTCTTTTTTTGCAGTTATCTTTGTAATTCTTTCTCTAGTTTCTCGTAGTCCTCTAAGATCTATTGTGCTGGTCTTTTTTTAATATTCCTTCTTCTTGTATAAGTTATAATCAGACCTGTAATATAGGCCTTCATAGTGTCCCATACATTTTGTAATGAAGTTTCCTCCTTTTTATTTTCTTTAAAAAGAAAGCCAGTTCTTTTTCCATATTTTTTTTTATAAATTCTTTTTCCTTCAAAATTGAGTTATTTGAAGTCCATCTTGACCTTTTCTTTTGTCCCTTCCTTTTAACCCATATTGGATTATGGTCTGCCCAAGTACTTGTTTCAGTATTTATTTCTTGTATATTTGAGATTAATTCTGTTGACATTCAAATCATATCTAATCTTGACCATGATATGTGTCTATTAGAGTAAAATGTGTATTGTCTATTCTTGATGTTCAATTCTCTCCAGATGTCTCGAATACTTAATTCTTCTGCCATCTTAAAAAAGGATTTCAGCAATGTCTTTCTATTTTTTTTATTTACTTTCTGTGTTTCATAGTCCAATTCTGTATCCACTATAGCACTGAAGTCTCCTAGAATACATATATTGTCATATTCTAATTTGATTATTTTCTTGTGTAATTTTTTTATAGAACTCCTCTTGTTTATTGTTTGGTGTATATATTGCTATTAAAAGTATCTTTTGATTATTGTATATTATTTCCACCATCAATATCCTTTCTTCTTTATCTGTGAAAATTAATTTAGCCTTTATTGTATTCTTAATGTAAGAATACAATATTTTATTTTGTTGTGCCAATGAAATATATAAATTCTAGGACAACCCAAAACTTGAGCATATTGATTTTTTAATATGTACTTCTTGTAAACAGATTATATCTAACTTTAATTTTTCTAGCTTATGAAAAGTCTTTTCCCTTTTGATGGCCAAATTCAATCCATTTACATTTATTGACATTAATTTCTTTTCTTCTTCCATTATTTACACTTTATATGTAGGGTTTATTGCTCTTGTTGTTCTTTGCTCTCTTGTCTCTTTTGGCTCTACACTTCCACCTATTTATTTATTTATTTTATTTATTTATTTTCAAGATTTATATACCGCCCCCTCTCCCTGCAGGACTCAGGGTGGTGTGCAATCATTAAAATATGATAATAATACAACAATTAAAAATAATTAAAAGATTAAATTTGGTGGTTGAATAATAGAAATGAGACAAGAGTTTAAAAAGTAAAGACTAAAACCAATTGAGACCGAATTTAAAACCCATAAAACCCTAGACCAGACCGGCTTGATGAAATAAATAAGTTTTCAATGCACACCGGAAGGTCAGAAGGTCAGGGATGATCCTCATCTCCAGGGGCAATTCATTCCAGAGGGAGGGTGCCCCCAAAGAGAAGGCCCGCACCCTCGGAGTCATCAGCCATCCAGCCAGTGGCACCCCGAGGAGACCCACTCTATGGGAGTGCACCGGCTGATGGGAGATTGATGGTGGCAGTAGGCGGCCCCGCAAATACCCAGGTCCCAAGCCATGGAGTGCTTTAAAGATGGTAACTAACACCTTGAAACGCACCCGAAAGACCACCGGGAGCCAATGCAGCTCGTGTAAGAGTGGTGTAACATGAGAGCTTCGAGAAGACCCCAAAACCACCCGTGCGGCAGCACTCTGCACCGGTTTGAGCCTTCGGGAAGGCTCAAGGGAAGCCCCATGTAGAGAGCATTGGCATAGTCTAGGCGTGAGATAACAAGGGCAGATATGACTATGCAGAGCGCATCCCGATCCAGAAAGGGCCGCAACTGGTAGATCCTACGGACCTGATAAAAAGCCCCCCTGGCGACGGCTGTGATATGTTCTTCTAATGACAGCCGTACGTCCAGGAATTCCCCCCCCAGTCAGCGATGGAACTAGTTGGCTGTATCAAGGTGCCGGAAAGCACAGCCATTCGGTCTTAGCTGGGTTGAGCTGAAGCCTGTTCTGCCCCATCCAGTTCCGCACAGCCTCCAGGCACCGGGTCATCACTTCAACGGCTTCGTTGGGGTGGCCTGGGGTAGAAATGTACAGGTGAGTATCATCAGCGTACTGATGAAACTCTACCCAAAGCCACGGATGATCTCACCCAGCAGCTTCATATAAATGTTGAACAGCAGGGGTGAGAGCACCAACCCCTGAGGAACCCCACAGATCAGGGGCCTTGGGGTCGATCTCTGCCCCCCGTCAACACAAATTGCAAACAGTCAGAGAGGAAGGAGTGGTTCTCCGCAAAACAGTGCCCCCCATTCCCAACCCCCTCAGCCGACGTAATAAGATATTGTTGTCAACAGTATCGAAAGCCGCCGAGAGGTCTAACAGGACCAGGACAGGAGAATAATCTTTGTCACAGGCCCTCCAGAGATCATCCACCAACGCGACCAGTGCCGTCTCTGTGCTGTATCCGGGCCTGAAGCCTGATTGGCATGGATCTAAGTAGACAGCTTCATCCAGGTGCTGGGGAAGCTGTCATGCCACCACACTCTCAACACTTTCGCCACAAAGTGAAGGTTGGAGACCGGATGATAGTTAGATAACAAACTTGGGTCCAGAGATGGTTTTTGAGGAGGGGTCTCACTACCGCCTCTTTCAAGGCGGCAGGCAGAAATCCCTCACTCAAGGAAGCATTAATAATACCTTGGAACCAACCTCGTGTCACCTCCTGAGTGGCTAATATCAGCCAGGAGGGATATGGATCCAGTAAACAGGTGGTAGCATTAAGCTCATCCAGCATCCTGTCTATGTCCTCGGGGGTCACAGGGTCAAACTCTCCCCAAATGACCTCCCCCAATTCCGCTCCCGACCCCCCATCCAGAGTTGCCCAGTCAGAGTCCAACCCATTCCGGATCTGAGTGATTTTGTCCAGCAGGAAATTTGAAAAATCCTCAGCCCATCCCTGCAGAGGATCCTCCCACGCTCTCATTTCTAAAAGGAGCGGGTCACCCTAAAAAGGGCGGCTGGGCAATTTTCTGCAGATGCGATAAGGGCAGAAAAGTAAGAATACTTTGCCACCTCTATCGCCACTAAATAGGTCCTAATATAGGACCGCAATAGTGTTTGGTCAGATCCGGAGCGGGTGGTCCTCCAACTACTCTCTAGGCGTCTTTTCCGGTGCTTCATCTCCCTCAGCTCCTCAGAAAACCATGGAGTCGAGCGAGACTGGCATCAGATCAGAGGCCGCAATGACTTGGTCAAGGGCCCAAGCCACCACCCTATCCCAGGTGGCCACCAGGTCCTCAACCGAGTCATGTGTTTGAACACTGGGCCCAAGTTCCATCAGGAACCTATCTGGGTCCATCAGGTGCCCGGGGCGGAACCATCGTATCAGTTCTGCCTCCCTGCGACGAAGGGGTGCGGCCTGGAAGTCCAGTCTAAGGAGCGAATGATCTGACCATGACAAGGGCTCAATAACAATGTCCCCTATACCCAGATCATCCTGCCACTGTCCGAGACAAAAACTAGATCCAAGATGTGACCTCCAATGTGAGTGGGGTTCCTAATTAGTTGGGTCAGGCCCAAGGCTGTCATAGAAGCCAAGAACTCCTGAGCAATCTCCGAGATCCCGCCAGCCGAAGGCAGGTTGAAATCCCCCATGACCATCAGCCTTCTTATTGCTCCTTCTTCTCGTATTCTTGCTTCTCTTTTTTCTTTATCTCTTTCTTCAGCCATCTCTCTTGGAATTTAATTATTTCTTCATCTCTTGTTCTCTCTTCTTCTTTTCCTCTGAAATATTGATCATAAAATTGCTCTGCTTTCTCTATTGAATCTAATCTGTGTCTTTGTTCTTGCCAAATAAACATCAACCTTCTGGAATCAACCATCTATAGTTCACTCTTTTCTTAATTAAGATCTTTGTCAAGAATTGATACTCTTCTCTCAAATCTCTCACTCTTCTCAGTACTTGTTTTAAGACGATAATCACCTTTCCTTTATATTTCAATGGGTCATCTCTTTCTGTAATATTTCTGTTTTAATTGCTTTCTTGGTAAATCTCTTGGTAGTTTATTTCTCATAGCATATCTAGAATACACTTGGAATACTTCATCAATTTCATCCATCATTTTTTCTTTTGGTATCTCCATAGATCCTGCCAGCATTTCTGTCATTATTTCTTCAAGGTTTTCTCTTTTTTCTTCCTCGACATTTTAAAATCTTAGATAAAAATCAGTTCTGTCCATCTCTAGGGCAATCATTTCCTTTCCCTTGTCTTGTTCCATTGCAGTCAACCTGTAGTCTATTTCTCCTACTTTTTTTCTCTGTCTCATCTTCCCTTTCATCAATTTTTTGCATTTTTTTTTTCATTCTTCATCATTATCTGTTGTATGTGCTCTATTTTCTCTTTCATTTTTCCCATTTTTCCCCAAACCTGGTTGGGCCCAGAGGGTGGCGTCCCTCTGGTAGAGATGTGCCCACTAGGTTTCCAAGCATTCCATCGACCGAAGTCTCAGGGAAGGGGTGGTGGGGTGGCGGCGATTATTAGAGAAGTCCTTTGTCCTAGGGAGGTCACTGTTCCTCAGACGGCTGGTTGTGAGTCTCTCTTTGTGAAGTGGGGTCGGGGGGTTCAGATGGGCCTGTTGATAACGTACCTGGCTCCCTGCCACATGTTATCGGCCCTGCCCGGGCTCCTCGAGGTGATAGCCGGGCTGGCGGTTGAAACCCCCAGGCTTTTAGTCATGGGTGATTTCAACCTGCCTTCGCTCGGAGAAACCTCTGGGGTGGCCCGGGAGTTCCTGGCTTCCATGACGGCCATGGATCTGACCCAATTAGTTTCTGGCCCCACTCACACAGGGGGACACACACTGGACCTGATTTTCGCCTCTGGTCAGTGGTTGAATGATCGTGCTGGGGACTTAGTTATAAAACCCTTGTCATGGTCCGATCATTCTCTTCTTAGACTGGACTTCGGTGCCGCCACCCCCCATCGCAGGGAGGTGGAGCCGAGGAGATGGTTCCGCCCCAGGCGCCTGATGGTTCCTGAACGGTTTCAGATGGAGCTTGGGCCATTTCCTGAAACTCTGGCTCATAACTCGGCCACAGACTTGGTGGCCACCTGGGATAGGTTGGCCGCTGAGGCTCTGGACCGAGTTGTGCCTTTGCAACCTCTGACTTGGCATAGATCCCACCTGGCTCTGTGGTTTACGGGGGAGCTGAGGGGGATGAAATGCCAGAAAAGACGTCTGGAGGGCATCTGGAGGGCCAGTCGTGCTGAGTCTGACCGGACACAGGTGAGGTCCTATATTAGGACCTACCTAGTGGCGATAGAGGCGGCGAAGCGTTCACACCTCTCCGCCCTTATTGTGTTGGCAGAAAATCGGCCTGCTGCCCTGTTTAGAGTGACCCGCTCCCTGCTTGAGCCGAGAGCGCGGGAGGACCTCTTGCAGGGTAGGGCAGAAGAGTTTTCCCAATTTCTGCATGATAAAATCGCTCAGATTCAGGATGGGCTGGACTCCAGTTGGGTGGTCCCGGGGGAGGTGTCCGGAGCAGGTCTTGAGATGGTTATCTGGGAGGAGTTCGATCCTGTGACCGCCGAGGGTGTGGACAGATTACTGGGGAGGCTGAATGCCACCACATGTTTATTGGACCCGTGCCCTTCCTGGTTGGTTTCTACCTCCAGAGAGGTGACACGAGGCTGGCTCCAGGGGATTGTCAACGCTTCGTTGATGGAGGGGGCGCTTCCGACCGCCCTGAAAACGGCGGTGGTGCGGCCCCTCCTCAAGAAGCCTTCCCTGGACCCGGCTCTTTTGAATAACTATCGTCCTGTCTCCAACCTTCCCTTTGTGGCGAAGGTTGTTGAGAGTGTGGTGGCGCGTCAGCTCCCTCAGTATCTGGAGGAAGCATTCTATTTAGATCCATTCCAATCAGGCTTCAGGCCCGGGCACAGTACCGAAACAGCATTGGTCGCATTGGTAGATGATCTCTGGAGGGTCCGTGACAGAGGTTATTCCTCTGTTCTGGTCCTCTTAGATCTGTCAGCGGCTTTTGATACTATCGACCATAGTATCCTATTGTGGCGGTTGGAGGGGTTGGGAATTGGGGGCACCGTTTTGCGGTGGTTCTCGTCCTTCCTCTCGGACCGCTCGCAATTTGTGTTGACGGGGGGGGAGAGGTCCACCCCTAGGCCCCTCATGTGTGGGGTGCCTCAGGGGTCGGTCCTCTCCCCTCTTCTGTTCAACATCTATGTGAAGCCGCTGGGAGAGATCATCCATGGTTTTGGGGTGAAATGCCATCTTTATGCTGATGATACTCAGCTTTACATCTCCACCCCAAGCCACCCCAACGATGCTGTGAGGTTATGGCCCGTTGCCTGGAGGCTGTGCGGAACTGGATGGGCGAGAACAGGCTTCGACTCAACCCTTCCAAGACCGAGTGGGTGTGGTTTCCGGCGGCCCGATATAGTCAGCTGACTCCGTCGCTGGCTATTGGGGATGAGATCTTGACCCCCACAGAAGGGGCCCGCAATCTTGGTGTCCTCCTGGATGTACGGCTGTCTTTGGAAGATCATATTACGGCCGTCTCCAGGGGGGCTTTTTATCAGGTTCGCCTGATACGCCAGATGCGGCCCTTTCTTGATCGGAATGCCTTACACACAGTCACTCATGCCCTGGTCACCTCCCGTCTGTACTACTGTAATGCCCTCTACATGGGGCTCCCTGCGGGGAGCACCCGGAGGCTTCAACTGGTACAAAATGCAGCCGCGCGGGTAGTCATGGGGGCGTCGAGATACTCCCACGTGACGCCCCTCCTGCGCGAGCTGCATTGGTTGCCGGTGGCCTTCTGGGTTCACTTTAAAGTACTGGTTTTGGTCTTTAAAGCGCTCCATGGCATCGGACCAGGATACTTACAAGACCGCATTCTGCCAGTAGTCTCCCACCGATTGGTGCGCTCCCACAGAGAGGGTCTCCTCCGGGTCCCGACGCCTTCTATGTGCCGCCTGGTGACCTCGAGGAACAGGGCCTTCTCTGTAGGGGCACCCACCCTTTGGAACGGGATGCCCCCTGGACTACGAACAACCAGTGACCTGAGGGCCTTCAGACGTGACCTGAAGACCTGGCTCTTCGAGCAGGCCGGCCTGAGCTGACTCAAATGGGATTTTTAAATGGGGTTTTTAGATTAGTTGGGATGGGGTACAAAGTTTTAATTTATTTTAATTGGGGTTTTTTAGATTTTTATAGGGACAGCCTAGGATTTAATTCTTTTTTAACAATTTATATTTGTCTATATGTATTTTAGTTGGCTGTTCACCGCCCTGAGTCCTTCGGGAGAAGGGCGGTATATAAAACCTAAAAATAAATAAATAATAAATAAATTTTATCTCCCACGTGCTTCCCTGATCTTGTATTGCTTGCATCATTATTTTTAGTTCTTGCATTGAAACCTCCTTTTCCTTTTCCCTTTTTTTTCCTATTGCAACACAGCTTGTATTGATCACTGACCCACTGGGCTTAAAGAGGAGGAGGTAGGAATCGAAGATGCTGTAGCAACTGTCTTCCTCTTCTCAAATTAGTTGTAATCTCAAGCAAAAGATTAATCTGCCAATTAATCCAGGACCAGTTTTCTTCAGGTTCTTCTCTACCTTAATCCAATTGTAAAAGAACCCCAAGCTCTCTGTATCAAGGAGCAAAAAGAAATAAAAATATAAAAGCAGAGAGTTCAAAAATACAAAATCCACAAAGAATCCATACAAGAAAAAAAGAGAAAAAGCATTAATAGTAAAAAAAATTCAAAAGTAATCCACTAGCAGTAATCCAATAATTGCAAAAAGGCCAAATTACAGATAAAAAAGAAATGGAAAAAAAGCTGAAATATTCCAAAGAAGAGGCTAAAACAAAAAGAAAAAATGGATATAGAAAAGCAAAAAGACCCAAGAGAGATACCAACAACAACAAAAACAAATTAAAATTGCCAGCAGTCATTTTAAATGAAAGTCACAAAGCAAATCCAAGCCACCATATAATATCCAAAAACCCAAATCAAAACAATAGCAAAGTATAATCCAAGGTCAAAGCAGTCTTTTCTCTTTCCTCTTCAGTCGCCAGCTGTTTATATTATATTAAAAGAGCAGCACTTGTTTAAACAATTGTTCAGTACTCAACTCTCTATTTTTTTCTTAAATCTAAACAGCCTGTAGTCAAAACAGTTTTCTCACAAGTTCAATCCTTTGGTCTCTTCAGCTTTTTTGTGACTTCTAAGTGGCACTGTTGCTTAACTTTCACTTCTTTGTTATATTGTGGTCAAAAAGTTTCTAGGAAAGTCACTTTTAAAATTTTATCTAGATTAATAGATAAAAAATAAAAAGGGAAAAAGAGTCCAAATTTTTAAATTAAAGTTTGTCTTCCTTTAGTTATTGTTATAAAATCCAGTCCAGTTAAAAAATTGATCTCTTGTTAAAAACACAGTAAAATAATCCTAATTAAATTTGACAGTTAGAAATATGCTCTATTTCACCGCTAATTTCTGTCTTCTGTCTTTTATCTTCTTAAAATTCTTTTTCCCGTTAAGGTACTCTTTTATTCTGAATGAAAAAAAAATTAGAAAAATCTCACCCAAGATCAGCACACTTTCCTTCTGCTTCTTCTTCCATTCCATTAAAAGCTGTCCCAGCTTTTAATGGCCACTTTCCTCCGCAGTCAGATTAGAGAGCTTCCCCTGCAGTGGTGGGATTCAAATTTTTTACTACCAGTTCAGTGGGCATGGCTTGGTGGGCATGGCTTGGTGGGCATGGTCATGTGACTACATGGCTTGGCTTTTTTTCTTTTTTTGCAGCCACCCCCCCCCCCCCCCCACACCCATTTTTGAGCCTTCTGTGCCTCAGAGGAGTCTCAGGGGCATTTTTGCTCACAGAAGGCTCCTCTGGGGCTCAGGAAGAAAAAAACAGAATTTGGTGGCAGCACACCCTATCTCTGTTTTGGGGCCATCCTCAGAGTAGCCTCTGGGCGAGGTGTTTTTGCTCCGAGAAGGCTCCTCTGGGGCTCAGGAAGCCTTAGCAAGGGGAATCCTGGCACAGCTGATCATATGAACAGCTGATTGTCGGGAGGGGGAAAAAGGAAAGAAATACCTTAAGGGGCGAGCATCAGGTGGGTGGGGTGAGAAAGCATCTAGTGGGCAAGACAAGCGAGCCAGCAGTGACTGGGTGACCAGGTTGGGGGTGTGGCCAGACAGAACTTACTACCAGTTTGGCGACCCACACCAAATCCTTGCTATCAGTTTGCCTGATCCATTGAGAACCAGCTGAATATCACCACTGTTCCCTGGATCAATAAGGGACTTTGTGATGTCTCTGGGATCAACAGGATATGCTCCCCTTTTTCACCATCTCTGCAGGATGGTTTAGGTCCAATTGGACCGTCTAGCTGCAGGGATTTTGATGACTTTTCAAGAGCTTCCAAATCGCCCATGGTCTTGCCATGACATCAGCCCCGGCCTCTCAAAATACTCAGTTTCAAAAGTCTTCACTTTCTTGGAGGAGAGGCAATCCTTACATAAAGCAATGTCTGAGAAAGAGTCAACCCGGAAAAGTAATCTTTGCTCTACCAATCATGCAAACCATGTTCGAGCAAAGCAGTAATCAGGGAGAAGCTGATGTTGGGGAGAGACATCAACCACCACTCAACTGGATGCCTGCTCTCTCTACCAGCTGGAGAGGTTGAGGTGACCCTGGAAGATCCCAAAAATACCTGCTGGTCAATTGGCATTAAGAAAAAAGACAGCTAGGATGGGTGGACCAGAGGAGTCATCCTCACCCATGGCAGCCCAAAGCCAGGATAGAAATTGGAGTTAGAAGCCCTCTCCAACTAGGAGGAACTAACCAAAGCCCCACTGAGGGAGGAGCGTTTGAAGAGACATATAACCCAGTTGGTGATGGAAAATCTCAACATTCGAGGAGACCCAGACCAGCAGCAAAGGAGCACTGAAATGGCAGCAGCTGCGGATGATGCCAGGCGGTCAACTCCTCTCCAGGAGTGGCCGATCAAGCTGATGGCACAGCCACAGGGCCAGGGATCCAGCAATTCCATCTTAAGTGGCACACGCACTGGGGCTCATTCCAGGTCAGCCCCAAGTCCCGCAACTGGAAAGAAAGACTTCCCCCCTTGGAATGAAATTTGATGGGGACCCACAACAACTGGGATTCTTCATGGCACACATGCTCATGTACATGCAGGAGTACAAGTGTGAGTCATTGCCCTAGCCCTGGAAGGAGCCACTGCCAGATGGATGGTAACCCTACATAATGCCAATGCACCAGAATTGCGGAACTTCAACCATTTCATGGTGGCCCTATGCCACCAATTCAAGGACCCCCTCACCAATCGCAAAGCATGTAACCACATTAAAGTCATGAAACAGGGACACGACCAGTGTCACAGTATACCAAAGAGTTTCGGGATCTCACATGCCATGTAGACTGGCCAGAGGATATCCTAGTAAGCTGTTTCAAAGATGGATTGAGTGACGACCTCTACAAGGCCTGTGAAGCCCAAAATGCACTGAACCACCTATATGAGTGGTATCTCACCACCAAAGAAGCTGAGATCGATATGGCCAGAAACCAATACTGAGCCAGAACAAGTGTGGAAGAAATCCTCACCCCAAGGGAAGCGGGAGCCATTCAAGCCACAGACGGCATTTGTACTGAAGCTTTCAGTCTGTTTCAAGTGTGGAAAGGAGGGGCACCGAATTGCAGAATGTCATTCCAAAACACTTGCCTGGAAACCAGAATGTGCATGGGGGGTGGGGGGAAACCTGCAAAATCAGGCCAGCGTGGGAAGGAGACCACCTTGAGAAGCAGCGAAACCATTGAATTTCAATCTCTTCCTCTCCTTGGGGATGAAATTCTGGCATCTTAGCAGGAGGAACCAAACTCATTCAGAAGTGATGCAGAAGATGAACCGTGGTAAGCAAACCAATTGAACCATTTACCCTCCCCTTAAGACTATTTATCCCCAGCTGGAACAGAAGATAAAAATATCCACTCTATTGGACTCAAACCTGCTGTTTGATCAGCCCAACCCTGGTAGAAAAACTGGGGATTAACTTAAGAAAGCTGAAAAGACCCATCACTTTTTGCAAACTACATGGGTCAGTAGCAAGGGGGAGCCAGCATTTTTTTGCCACCAAGCCTCTACAAATAGGCATAGGAAAGCACAAATAAATGCTTACATTTATAGTGGCACCTGTCATGGAATGGCCGCTAGATCTGGGCCTTGCATGGCTGAAAAAATGGAACCCCAAAATTAATTGGAAGCAAGGCCCCATAAAGTTTCAGATGCATGTAATTTTTGTGGAGAACCCAATTAAAAAGATTGAGGAGGGGAGGGCAGCAGGAAACAGCATGTCTGGTTACACTTGCTGACCCAAGACATACCCAAAGAATAGAGACCATGGTTGAGGTTTTTAGTGAAAAAGCCTCTGATAAGCTCCCCACCACCACTCCACTGTCTGCGCAATTAAAATCTTACCTGGAGCCAAAATTTGGGGTACAAAGGCCACCCACAATGTTATGCAGCTAATAAATGAAATGCTACATGAGCATTTATATAAGGGGGTCCTGGTTTATCTAGACATTTTAATATATATTGTAACAGAAGCAGAACATGTAAAATTGGTCCGTGCTGACTTAAACAAACTCTACTCAGCCAAACTTTATGCTAAACTCTCTAAATGTGAATTCCACCAAGAAAAAATTGATTATTTGGGATACTGCATCTCACACCAGGGTGTAGAAATGGACCCTCAAAAAGTGCAGGCTGTAATTGATTGGGCACTACCTTGCATGCATAAGCAGTTACTTCCTGGGATTCCCCAATTTTTACTGCCAGTTTATTCCCACTTGTGCCCAGATTGCCCTCCCCATTATCAACCTCCTAAAGATGAAAGGGGATGGTAACTCAAAACCGAAACAGCCTTTGAACTGGACAATGGAATGCAATGCTGCATTTGAAAAACTTAAACAGCTGTTCTCAGCAGAACCAATTCTAAAGCACCCGGATACAGAGAAACCATTTCTTATACAAGCAGAAGCTAGTGATGTGGCATTAGGGGCGGTCCTGCTTCAAAAGAATGAGCAAGACCAATTACAACTGTGCACTTACACATTCAAAAAGTTGAATGAGACTGAGCAAAGATGAGCCATTTGGTAGAAAGACGCTTATGCAGTCCGTTGGGTGCTTTTAATTTGGAGGCATTTTCTAGAGCAAGGGTCACCAACCTTTTGGATCTCAAGGACCACCAAACTCATACTTTTAAATCCCGACTACCAGTAATACGAATTTTTTTAAAAAGCTAATATATTTAACATAATTTTTTATGTTAAATATAAATTATATATATACACATACACACACATAAATACATGATACACACACACATACACACACAAACACACACTTATTTAATTATAACAAAAATGTAAATGCTTAATGATAACAAAATAAAACGTTCCGGGCTGGAAGCCTCCCCCCACCTGGCACTTTCCAAAGAGATAGAAGAGCAGGAGGGGTGTGTGTGTGTGTGTGTGTGTGTGTGTGTGTGTGTGTGTGTGTGTCTGTGTGTGTCTGTGTGTGTGTCTGTGCTGAGGGGCCTTGGGGCAACTGTCGCTGGGAGAAGCAGAGGCAGATAGGGGGCTTTGCTCTCCTTAGGAGGGCAGTGCCCCTTGGCTGCCACTCCAGGGGCTTCTCAGCAGGCATCTGCCTGCAGAAGAATTGCTGTTCTTGGTGATTAATTGGGGGAGGGAAGGGGAGAAAGTGGGAGCTCCTTTCAGATCTGGGTGGAGGATTGAGAGGCTCAGATATGCAGCCAAGGAAAAGCTGGGGGGGGAGAGTTGGCTCTTCCAGTGTCACCTGGAGACAGGCAAGGAAAGGTGTCCCTGGGGGCACTTCGCTCGCCTTAGCACTTTGCTGCCAAACCCAGCCACAGCCAATGATTATTTGGGGGTGGGGGGGAGAGAGAAAGCATCTCTTTCACTGGGACCTACAAAACACCAATCTACTGTGTTCCAGGAGTTCTTCAAAATCATCAAATGCTCCCATTTGCAGTTCCCGTGCCTCCCACTCAGGTCCCTGAGATGCACGCTCTCATACATGGCGGCGGTGGCAACAACAGTCCCCTCCCCCAGCTCCTGCTGTCAGCTCTCCCCATTAGTTTTCTAGCTTTGAATTTCTCCCGGCTGTCTCTCTTTCCTCCCCCCATCGCCCACATGCAGGCAGGAAAGGAAAGGGAGACAGAGCTGTGCACAGCTCTCCCCTTTTCCAGCCCTTGCTGCCTCGGAACATCAAAGCCTCGGAAATGCAGGCAAAGCCACTACAGAGGTAGTGCTCTGAGTTGCTTCCTTCTCCACTACTGCCTCCTCCTCCTCCAGCACCACTTCCTTCTCTGCGTAGGGTGATTCTTAACTAACTGAGCGTGCTAAGACAACTCAGGATACTACCGCTGCGGTGGTTTTGCCTGTGTCTCCAAGGCTTCAATGTTGGGAGAAGCAGCAAGGGTTGGAAGAGTGGAGAGCTGTGCATGGCTCCATCTCCCTTTCCTTTCCTGCCTGCATGTGGGCGGGTAGGCGGGAGGAAAGAGAGAGAGCCAGGAGCAATTTAAAGTTAGAGAACTAATGGGGAAGAGCTGACAGCGGGCGCTGGGGAAGGGGACTGCTATGGCCGCTGGTGCCGGGTGTAGGAGCTGACTGGTTGGCTCGTTCATCTCAGACGTTTAACTCCAGGGTCCCTCGGAGAGCCAGGAGGCACAAGAACTGCGTGGTCCAGATTAATTGCTTTTGGGAGCCATTTCTTGTGTGGCCCACCAAAATTTTTCCATGGCCCACTGGTTGGCAACCACTGTTCTAGAGGGAAGCAAAATCCTTTTCGAGGTATGGACTGATCGCAAAAATCTAGAAGCCCTCAAGACCCCAAGGGAACTCTCCCCAAAACAAGTATGATGGGCTCAGTACTTTAAACAATTTGATTTTACTCTCAAATAGGAGAAATCATTTTCTGGCGGATGCACTATCTAGAAAACCGCAATACAATAGTGCGAAGCCAGACATAATCAAGTCCATTATTACAAAACAGTCAACTGGTCACTAAAGTAATCATCAGATCCCAGGCAAAACAAGAAACATTGATTGACAATGCCACCACTCAAGTTTTTAAACAAGCACTAGCCAACAATGAATGGTTTTTGAGCCACAAATCCAGCTGTTTAATGAAAAATGGGTGGGAGGGAAGTTGTATGTTCCAGCTAGCCAGAGACTGCTGGACACTTTGGATTTGTGAAAACTAATCAAAGACTATTTTAATGGCCATCATTAAAAAAGGACATAGAGAGTTATTTAGCGAGTTGTTCCATTTGTGCAGCAGCAAAAAGATGTCAGGGGAAAACCCCAGGACTTTTACAGAAGGTAGCAGAACCTTCAGCAACCTGGAGAGAGATTTCTATGGACTTTATTGTAGAACTGCCAGAAAGTGCAGGAAATACTGTTATTTGGGTCGTGAGAGACCTGTTTTCAAAACAGGCACATTTTATACCTTACCAAAAAATCTCCACTGCTAAAAGCCTAGCCAAATTACTCCTAATGCACATTAATAATCTTCATAGTGCTCCACAATGGATTGTTTCCAACAGAAGGGTCCAATTGACCTACAAATTTTGGAGGGCATTTTTGAGCTTACTTGGCACCACACAGGGTTGAGCTCATCACACCACATGTGCACTAATGGTCAAAATGAGAGAACTAACTCAGTGTTAAAACCATATTTAAGATGCTTTATTAATTATCAATAAGATAACTGGACTGAGTGTTTGCCTTTTGCAGAAGTTGCATTTAATAACTCTGTACACTCAAGTACTGATTTCACCCCTTTTAGAGTAGCAACAGGCCAAGATTTCAGCACCATGTCTGAATTACCCACAGAACTCACCATCCCCTCACTTAAGAAGTGGATGGATACTTCACACATGGCCAGTAGTTAGATTAGCATTAAAGGAAGCTAGAAAGACTTTTAAAACTCAAGCTGATAAGAATAGACCCCAAATCTTTCCTTATTGAAGATAAAGTATACTTATTGTCAGGCTACAGAACTTTTTCCCATTCAATCAATAAGAATGAACTTCTGAGAACCAAACGTATCAAGAGGAATCTTTTATTGAGATGAGATAATTCATGTAGGAGTTCAAAGCAGCGTCTGAGGTCTCTCAGGCATACAGTAATAGATAAGGGAGTTTAGAACCCCTCCCCTTATCTCAATGTTTATTTAGGGAAACAAAAGTCAATGTTAATTCCCCTCCCAGCCCCTCTGTAGGAAGGATCTTTCTCACAATTTCCCAGGATGTACCTAACTTCCCCCCACCCCTTTTTCAGAACGGACTGTTTTTTGGAGATTGCCCAGAGCACTTCACTGTGGAATTTTTATGGTCTTCTCATTTCCTCTCAGAGGTGTTAGGTTCTGGCCATCTGGCTTCCCTCCCTCCCTTGTATCATTGTGGGTGTACAAATTCGATATAAGGTTAAATATATTCAGGTTACATCAAGAAAGGATTTCTTTATCAGTTCCACCACCTCCTTTTCTTCTTCCACTGAAGAAATGACAGATACACAGATCTGACACTTATCCACTAAATTCCTGCAATCCTTACAGCTGTCAAAGAAATTAGGCCTAAAGTTAGATATTTTCCTATCACTATCATCATCAATCCAGTGACAGTAGAATTACTCCTTCCAAAAACACTCAGGCAAGTCCACCCAGTATTTCACATTAGCTTACTCATATGAGAGGTAATATCACTCCTCAGACTATCTGCATCTACACCACTTGTCGCCATCCTGATAGAAGGTGAACAACACTTCGAAATCAAGAAAATCCTTGACACTAGGATCTACAGAGGGAAAACCCAATACTTAGTTGCATGGAAACATTTACCCTCATCCCAAAATGAATGGGTAACTAAACATCATGTTACAGCTCCTACATTACTGAAAAAATTCCACTCTCAGTATCCAGACAAACCTTGCTAACATACTAAAATGGTCTTTTTCTATCTTTTTATATGTGGATATTTCTCTTTTTTCTAAGGAGGGCAGCATGTCAGATCCATAACAGTGATACTGCCATTCAATTGGGAGAAGGGGGGCATTGAATTCAATTCATCACTATTGCCTGTGACAACTGTTATTTTATAACTTGTATCCTGGTGCCAAAATACCTTGAGATTTTCTCACCTCTTGGAGAATGTAATGGGGAAAAAGCCATGTGGGATGTTTCACTTTGAAAGCCAGCAGAAGATGGCCATGGGAATGTATTCTTATCTGTTTCTCAGAGTGGTCAGTACAATAACATCTTCACACCTGTGGATTGGCTGAATCCACGTCTGGCTAAAGGGAGGGGTTTCTACTTCTTTAATTCTACTTGTCTTACCCATTTATTCAGACTCTGTTTTGAATGTATTGCTATCACTTCTGGTCAATAAAACATTCCTTTTGAAATACTCAGTTTCAAATTTCATTTTCTTGACTTAGGAGGAGAGGCAATCCTTACATATAGCACTCTTGAGTAGTTGTCAGGGACTTAATGTGTTCCCTAATACAAAGGCTGTCTGAAAATCCTATCAGATTTTTCTGGATCACAATTCTAAGTGGACTGGCTGTCATTTCAGTTTCCCAATACTATCTTTAAAATTGTTTTGTGGTGAGAAGTTTACATAAACGGTTTTAACTGGGCTGAGTTTTGCATTATTGTGCTGGCAGATAATGAAGATAAGTGTGCTAGTATGCAGGCTGCTGTGCTTCACATGCAAGTGTTACTAAAGCTTTTGAGGTTGTATAAATGTAAAGATTACTCATACGATATCCATTGAGATAGACTCTTGAGTTTGGGAGTGGATAGATGCTCTTATGAGTTGAGTTTCAAAGTGTATTCAGTTGATTTGTCAAGCTTATTTTTAATGTGCATTTTATGAATGATTTGATTTGTGTTTATAAATGCATTATGCATATTCTTGTATCTTATTTTCATAATGATAATGTGATTCATTATATTAAAAAGCCTGCCTGCCTGCCTGCCTGCCTGCCAGCCAGCCAGCCTTATCCAACAATGCCCCTCCACATTGCTAGCTGTAGCAATTGTTTCATTTATTCCTGGAGGGAGTATACTTCAAAAAAGAATAATAAAGCTTGGATAAAAACAATCAAATAAATATATAATTTGATCTAATTAAGTAAATAGGATGACAATAAATTAGCCAAAGAGATTATTTTTATTATTAAACAGTAAGAAAAGTTCATTGGCATAGTATAATTTTTGTTGTTTGCTCGCTATTCAGGTTAAGGTAGCGGTTAACTGAAAAAAATGTACAAATGATTAGTGTAAGTCTTTATTGATTAGCCCTTGGGCCATATCAAGATGCAAAGTTCAAATTGTTATTAAAATTTAATAAAAGCAATTCAAAATGAAATTTGATAAAATACTATTTAAAATGGAACTTGATAAAATACAATTTAAAATATAATCTAGACCAGTGGTTCCCAAAGTGGGGGCGATGGAATGCCTTGGGGGGTGCTAAGAGGCAAGGGGGCTGACAGGGGGGCGCTAAGAGGTGGCAGGGGGCGTTTGAGGTGCCAGGCCCACAGGTTCACCTATTGACTGTTGCACTGCTCCAGAGCCAGTGCCTCGAATGCCTCCCTGTCGCCTCTTAGTGCCCCTCTGCCGGGCCTCTTGGGGACAATAAGAGGTAGCAGGGGGGCATTCGAGGCATCGGCCCTGCAGGCTCACCTATTAACTGTTGCACCACTCCGGAGCCAATGCTTCGAACGCCCCCTGCTGCCTCTTAGCATCTCCAAAGAGGCCGGCAGAAGGGCACTAAGAGGTGGCAGTGGGGTGTTTGAGGCACCGGCTGTAACACTGCTCTGGAGCCAGTGCCTTGAATGCAGCAGCAGTGGCACATTAAATGCCGCCGCATTCGACGCGCTGCTCCCCTACCACCTCTTAGCATCCCCAAGGGCCTGGCAGAGGGGCGCTAAGTGGAAGCAAGGGGGCATTTCAGGTGCTGGCCCTGCAGGCTCACCCATTGACTGTTGCACCGCTCCGGAGTCGGCGCCTCAAATGCCCCCCTGCCACCTCTTAGCGCCCCTCTGCCGCCCCCCTTGGGGATGCTAAGAGGTGGCAGGGGAGCGGAACATCAAATGCAGCAGCACATAACATGCCACTGCTGCCGCATTCAAGGCGCCGGCTCTGGAGCAGTGCAACAGCCGGCGCCTCAAATGTCCCCCTGCTGCCTCTTAGTGCCCTTCTGCTGGCCCTTTTGAGGACACTAAGAGATGGCAGGAGGACATTGAGGTACTGGCTCCAGAGCAGTGCAACAGTCAATGGGTGAGCCTGCAGGTGCCTTGAATGCCCCCCTGCCACCTCTTAGTTCTTCTTTTTTGATTGAGTTCTTATGTTCTTGTTAGAACATGTTGTTCACATGTTCTAACATGTTCACTTGTTAGAACATTGTTGTTCACATGTTAGAACACAAGAACTCAATCAAAAAGAAGAACCGACCTCTTCCCTGGTCCAACACCTCAAAGCCACAGGACATAAGATTGACTTTAAAAATACCAGAACCATCGCCAAAACCGAACACTTCAACAACAGAATAATCAGAGAAGCCAGAGAGATAGAAAAACGCCCACACAGCATGAATAAATGAGATGACACCTCCCACCTACCAGCCATTTGGAAACCCGCCCTCATTAACATTAACAAATGAGTACCTAACATGAAGGACACCAGACCCACACCCACGAGGGCCACACAAGAAACTACCACCACACTTCCACATAGAAAGCAGATTCACACCTACACAGAAGATGAAACACGACCACGGACCAGAAGCCGTACCACAGCTGCATCACTACCTGCTTCAAACCCCCCCAACCCATACATGAAGGGAACTGACGCCTACCATGAAGATGTGGCACGACCACAAACGTGAAGCCAAACAACAGGATCACAGCTCACCAGCTCAAATCCCCCAGCAACTAAGACTAACCTGAGTACAACCAAACCCCCACCGGAACAGAACACACCCCCAGCCAATCAGAACACAGCCAACCCCCCAACCAATCAGAACACAGACAAACTCCCAACCAATCAGAACACACCCCCACCCAATCAAAACACAGCCAAGCCCCCACCCAATCAAGTCACACCCCCAGTAGCAGTTAAAAGGAAGAAGCAGCTGCAAGCTCACATTACTCCGAGAAGCACAAGGCCAAAGACACAAGCCTGAAGATAATGAATGAGACTTCATCGAAACGTCGCCTAGATACTTCCAATGCTACGTGAGGGAAAACCCGAAGAACCAAAGATCCACATACAAATACCCACGAAAACCTCCGAAAACAAATATATATATATACTTGTGTTACAACACCCTGGTAAGCCCCAATCAAGGGAAGAAGCATACTGCTGTCCTTTTCTGTCTTTCGGCTCATCACCAGAGACCATCCAGACAGAAAGCTATTTGTTTCATTATCTTTTGTTTATATATGTGTTAGGTTTTTGAGCTGATAAATAATTAAACAAGGGAGATTAGGATTGATCTATTTCGAGCTACTTAGCTCTTGTCAGCTAGCCATACCCTTACTGGGATTCGAACTGGGGAAGTATTACATGTGAGGCAGTTGTAATTGCCTTTAGGCCACAGGTTCTCATTCAGATCAGTGATACAGGAGAATGAGTATATATACTTGTGTTACAACATATATATATATATATATATATATATATGTGTGTAAGGTTTTTAAGCTGATAATTTTTAAATAATAAATAAGGGAGACTAGTATAGATCTATTTCGAGCTGTATGTATGTATATATATATATATATATATATACATACATACATATGTATGTATGTATATATATATATATATACATATGTATGTATGTATATATATATATATATACATATGTATGTATGTATATATATATATATATATATACATACATACATACCTGTCTCTCTATCTATCCATCCATCCACCCATGTTCGAAGCGCCGGCAGCACAGACACATCGGAAAAATAGAACAAAGCCAGTCTGGGAGGGAGGGAGGGAGGGATGGAGGGGAGGGAAGGATGGAGGGAGAGAGAGAGAGGGAGGGAGAGAGAGGGAGAGAGAGAGAAGAGAGAGACAGACAGACAGACAGACCTGATGCATCAGATTGAAATGAGGCCTAGTTTAGACAGAGGCCCTTTTCCACATTGAAACATCTTTGGCTTCTATTAAAGGTTTTGTGGACGAAACTTGGTCAAGAATATGAGGAAGCTCTCACATTTTGTTGAGGCTTTAAACAGGATCCATTGGACCAGATCTCTACACTAAAAAATTACTTTCCCCAATATATTACAGTGCCAATTCTGAAGAAGGCAAAACCAAAATGTACTGGTAAATTACAAGGAGAATACACACACACACACACACACACACACACACACACCACTCCCTTCTAACCCTGCTGGAACAGGTGATTGGACTAGAATAGCTATCTTATTATCTTTCTTCTCCCTCCCTCTCTCCTTTATTTCTTCTTCTTCTGTCCCTTCCTTCCATCTCTCCCTTTCTTTGTCTGTCCCCTTTTTTCCTTTTCCTTTTCTTTTTCTTTTTTTCCTTCTCTCTTTCTCTCTCTCTTTCTTTTCTCTGTCTCTCTTTCCCTTTCTCAGGCTCACCCCATTGACTTGGTGCACTGCTCCGCTCAGACTTGCTTTGCCAGGTCCTTCCAATGCAGCAGGCTCAATGGGGTGGACTGCGGGGCCGGCACCTAGAACATGGCAGTGGCTGCACATTTGAAAAGTAGAGCAAAGCCAGAGGTCGGTAATTTTTGAATCACAAAAGCTTCTGGGTTGTGCAGAAGAAGGGCACATGTCAATGCAATTCAGCAACATAAAATAAAGAAATAAAAATAAAAATCAGCAAGAATCGGCAAAGCATCTCTGATTGGATTCTATTCACTACTAAAATCTAATCAGATATGCTTTGCCGATTTTAGTCCAATGACCTGCTCCAGCAGGGTTGGAAGGGAGTATGCGTGTATGTGTGTGCATGACTGTCAAAACTCCAAAAACAGGTCAAGTAGCTCTGGGGAGGCCAGTCATAAATTAGAACACTTGCTAAACAACCAGCCATTAAGTGAGGACCACTTGTATTTGGTTTGCTAATCACCTGGCCACGCCCACCAGTCACATGACCACCAAACCCACCTACCCGGTAATGTGACCAGCAAGCCACACTCTCAAATTAAGCCACACCCACAGAAATTTGAATCCCAGCCCTGGGTGGGGGGCACTGAGGTTGAGTTTGTAGCACCAAGGGGGCGGTGGACTGAAAAAGTTTGGGAACCACTGATCTAGATAAAATACAATTTAAGATGAAATAGTAATAAAATACAATCCAAAATAAAATTGTAATAATGTACAATAATTTAAGATATAGATAAAATGTAATAAAATGTTTTGGGAGTTGTGACTTCAAGTAGCTATCTACTTGGAAAGTACATTTGTATTTACTCAACCATTTCAAGTTACCTACCTCACTAAGGATAGCTATATCAGTCTGTGCATCTATATCCTTAATTCTTTGGGCAACTTTTTTTTTATTGTTCTCCTGTTACACAAGAGATAGGAAGACCACAGCTTCTTACAAAATTTGTTAGTTTAATGATCCAGGAGATTTGTGATTGTAGTTTTATTTGTTCTAGTAGGCATAATTTGGGTAGTCTATCAGTCTCTGTTTCATTAACTTTGCATCAGTAGTTATAAGCTCTAATTTTAGGTAATGCCTGAATTGTATAAATTTCCAATTCAGCTCTAACTGCTGCAGCAGATGTTTTTGGGTCTACACCCAAAATACATCTCAAATGCTGGGACTGTGTTTGTTCTAGGACTGTGATTGAGTAAAGACCCCCAATTTCTGCTCCATACAAGAGCATTGTGATAACCTTAGCCTTATAAACCTTAATTAATGGGACTAGGGACCCTGCATAACTATGGTTTTTAGTTTGAGCAATAAATTCAAATGGGCTTTTGCTCTAAATGTACTTCATTGTTGATGGCAGGCCCAAGATCCAGTTTTGGAAAAAGTTATGCCCAAATATACAAAGGAATTAACTGGTTCACCATCCAATTGCCACCTATGTCTCTGATGGTTTCTTCCAAACACCATTATTTTTTATTTAGATTTACTAATGATTAGAGAGTAATCATGGCAATAAGAGCTAAATCTTCTTAATAACCTACATAATTCTACTTGTGTGTATGATAATAAAATCATATCATCAGCATAAAGCAAGCTGTTACAGTAAGTATTTAAGATCATCGGCATACGTACTATGGTATCCTTCATTAACCCTGGCAAGTCAGTTTTTTGTGCTGCTAGCATGTTGCTTGGAGTCTCAAAAATTGTTGAGAACTAAAAATATTTGAGAGGACTATATGAGAACATTTTTCCACAGAGAGCTATGTTTCTATGGAGATTTGTTTTAATGTTTTCAAAATGTTTTTAAAATAATACCTTTCGCCAACTTTTTCTACAAATTGAACTTGTAGCAGTCAGCTTTAATTGCCATCCTAAGTATTGTTGTATTTCTGGATGACAAATAAGAGACCAGATACTGATTCCTAGTTCCCAATGTTTTCTTTCGCTAAAACTACTTTGACAGAACATGGGACAATCAAATTACTTCAAAATTTCTTTTATTAGAAGACAGCTCAATTCAACTCAACTCAAAACTCTTCAAGAAACTTGGTATTTCAAATTTAGATGTTTTATTCAAAGTTCAATACATGATATATTTCTTGAACTTAATCAGGATTTCCTCAGACCTGATGGATACCACTACAATTGCCAATAGAAGAACTTAGATTATTCCTCTGGAATGAAATTTACAAAAAAGTATCTTCCCATAACAGAAAAAAAGCTTACAATGGGGAGACTGTCCTTTTGAATTGTAACATACAATTAAACAAAAGAAAGAAGGAAGATGATTATAAAAGGTAAAAAATTGGAAAATTAAGGAATTAATTAACAACAAAAATTATTTTGTGCATACTAATTGTAATACACTACACAACCTTGAATGGCACTGTAGTGTCAAGACTGTAAACCAATTAGGTTGATATTTTAAACTATAATTTCTGTAAATTCTATTTTACAGATCTATTTTAGATCTGCTTTAGATGATTTAATTAGGCAACTTTTAACTATAAAAGCCAACTGTATCAGGATTTTAAAAAGCAAGTCCAAAAGCAAGAAAAGCTCTTTAAAGCAAGAAAAAACCCTAATCATTTTAAACACTAGTAAGTGCAAATGAGAAAATATGGAAATTAGATTCCCTCCTTCCCTCCTTCCCTCCTTCCAGGAAATACATAAAAATATACATGTATATAAAGTGTGTGTGTGTGTGTGTTTATAAATTCTATGATTTTATTATTAGATTAGGCATTTGATAACAACTAATATTGTGCCTTAAAGAAAAACAAGCCATTTCCCATCTCTTCTTTTGAAATTAATGCTAAAATTTTGAGTATTAATAAAATTTAACTGTAATATGTACATAAAGCCTAAATTAACAGCTGGCATTCTTGGACAATTATCCTCAGACCTCTCTGAGTCCTCAACAATAAGTGAGAGTAAACAGGCATCATGAATTTCTCGCAATGCTTCTGAATAATACTATATCAGTTATTTAAGGGCACCTTGAAAACTAACATTTTGGCTTGTTTGTCATTGTTATAGTGTCAGATCGATGTATCTTCCATTCTTCAATAGAAGAAGAAGGGGAGGTTGATACAAGTAATCATTTTTGATGTAACCTGAATATCTTAATTCTTGTATTGAATCTGTATAACTTGCACATGATATACAACTGGGGACTGGAGCCCAGATGCCTGGAAACCTGTCACCTCTTGGAGAGATAGCAAGAGGAGAAGGGAGCCATAAAAAATCCAGTTCAGAAAGAAATTTCCTGGGAAGTTTTTCTCAGAAAAACAGGGGTGGAGGAATTAACATGTTACTTCTTTGTATTGACAAAATCCACACTGGACTAAGGGAAAGGGTTCTAACTCCCTTTATCTAAGCTGCATGCCTGGATGCATATTAGACACTGCTTTGAATATTACCTGGATATCTTCTTTTTCAATGAAGTATTCCTTTTGAAATGCCCAGTTTTCAAAAAATCATTCTTATTGTCTGAAGTGGAGAGAGTCTGGGCCTTACATATACTGTAGCTTGGAAGATGAACTCCATCTAGTGGAGTTCAGTTCTACTCCACTACATGGAGATCCAGATTAGTATTTGGACCCTGAACCTGAGGAGGACCTAGGACAATTTGTCATGTCCATCTCACCATGCCAACTCATTGCAGCCATCTCATTGCAGGACAATTTGCTATGACCAACTCAATGTAGGACAATTTGCTATGGACAATTCTACCTCAACAACCTCTACCTCACCAAAAATCAATCACTTTGCATTCAAACAAAAAGAAACCACGTTCCTTCAACCTCTACTTCATCAAGATTCCCTGGGCAGAGACTCCCTGAGCAGAGATTTCCTGTCAGCTGAGACGGAGTCAGCTATACAAGTGGATCAGATAACAGCAACCAGCAAAGCAATAAATCTTTTTCACCAATCAGATTGGTTAGCAACAACCAGCAAAGCAATAACTCTTTACTTGCTGACTTACTACTTCATTACTTCAATACTTATATCACTGATTAGTTCATTACCTCAAAACTTATAACTTTATTACCTCAAGACATATATCAATGATTAGATAATGACATCTATAAAATAATTTCTCTATAATAATTTCTCTAAAATAATTTATCAGTTGATTGATTGTTTGATTGATTAGTGTGATTAGCGTGTCTAGTGCAAATAATGTGATTATCAATCTGCAATTTAATTGATTAGCAAAATTAATTATTAGTGTAATTAATTGACTAGGGTGATTAGTGATTAGTGTAATTAATTGTTTAGGGTGGTTGTTAATTAGTGAAATTACTTGACTAGCATGATTATTGTAATTAATTGATTGGTGCAATATTGTTATTGATCTTGTTTGATTGAACAATTTAATCAACGAACTATCTCAACAAACCCACCATGCCAGGAAAAAATCCAATGCCAAACCACAAACCCAAACAAAATCCCCACCAATGAACCACAAGACTCCTGCACATGCCTTATATGTAAAGAAACTTTAGAGGAGAATGAAAATTCTATCAAATGTTCTCTATGTGACAACTTTGCTCACCATGGCTGCTTGGGATTACCCAAGCAAATGGCTCAATTCCTAGAATCATCCAACCATGAGTTTCCATATTTCTGTCCACCATGCAGACCCAAATTGGACAAATATATTGTCCTGTTTGAAAGAATTGATACTATAGAAACACGAATATCATCCCTTGACACCATAGTAGAATCTCTGGACACTATAAAAACAAGACTCACTAACGTTGAAAAAAAAGACACAACACAAAAAATGAACATCCAATAGCTGAAAACCACATCTTTACCTAACAACTGCAACCACAACCCAATCCACAAAAAAACCACAAATCCTACAAATAATGATATCCCAATCCTCATCAAAGAAGCCATCGAGCATGAACGGAAATGTTCCCATGCCATCTTATTTGGTCTAGAAGACAACAATGACAATGATGACAACACCAATGTCCACAACATAATCAGTGACTATCAAGCATCTCCCCTGATGAAATACTCAACATTTCCCGCATTGGCCCAGAGTTCAAAAACAGTGACAGCTCGTTGGCCCCATGCTTCTGCAGGGTTGTTTGCAAAAATGAATTAAGCAAATGAAAATTCATTTATACTATAAACTCACTTGCCAAGAGCAACATCAACCATAAGAATCTCCATTCTCTTCCTGACCTAACCTTACAGCAATGTGAACTACACTCTGAACTCAAAAGACTACAAGAACAAGGAAATACTAACCTATATATTGACTACCGCACAGAATGTATCAAAAGCAAGACCTTCAACTTACATTCCAATAACCATCACCCCAACATTCAACATTAGGCATGCATGCCCCTTACTTCCTCCAGATCCACTACTACATATCTAAAATGCAAACTACTCAATGAAAGAAGCCTCACAAAAAAAATGCATGAATTCCTCATCTTACAGCCAATTCGATATTATATTTGTCTGTGAGACGTGGTTGAATGCATCTTTTCCAGACTCCATTACTACAGTCAGAGAATATCACGTTGATCGCGAAATCCGTAGAGGAGGTGGAGTTGCTATCTTCTATTAAAAAATCCCTAAATCTAAGAAAAATTCTTATTACACAGGAGCTTGCTCTTCCAAAGACCATCATTTGTGAGCTATCCTTAAATACCACTATCCGCTTCTTACTATGCTACAGAGCCCCTGATTATGACATAGTTCATGCAAACAAACTAACTTCACTGCTGACGTGGGCTGCCTTTTGTCCACACCCTCTTATTTTCCTTGGTGACCTCAATCTACCGCTTATAAACTGGACCCTAAATGAATGTACATCCAAACCCATACATGCAACCCTGTACAATGTTGTTACCACGCTGGAACTGGATCAAATAGTAACAAACAACACTAGACTCAACAACTGCCTCGACCTCATCTTCTGCAACAGCTCAAACTCAATTTATGGCCTACAAATACAAGAACCTTTTCAAACGGTGACCACAGTATGATTGACTTTTGTCTCAATTTATGCCCTCACAAAGAAGATCATAATGATGGATCTCCAAAATACAATTTCAAAAAAGTCAACTATGATCTCAAAGATGCCGACCTATCATCTCTTGATTGGCATTTTCTGTTCTCTAACTGTAATACTACAGAAGACCATTATAATGCATTCTTACTTGAACTTGAAAGAGTCATTAACTATATGTACCATTAGTAACCCCTAAAAACAAAAAATAAATTACCCATAACAATAAGGAAACTTCAATTTTTAAAAAATCGCTATGGCGTAAAAACAAAACTAGTTACGTAGCAAACTTTAAAAACCGATACACCTTATGCTGACAGATAAAGACAGAATTTATTTATTTATTTTATTTTATTTATTATTTATTATTACATTTATATACCGCCCTTCTCCCAAGGGACTCAGGGCGGTGAACAGCTCATCTAAAAACCCCACAGAAAATACAAAAGTTAAAAAGTAATTAAATTTAAATCGGCTGTGTAATAAGACTAAGAAACCCCCCCCCCACCCTTAAAACCCAATTTAAAATTAAAAATGGAGATCAAATTTAAAATCATCATCTCAGCCCAGGCCGGCCTGCTCAAAGAGCCAGGTCTTTAACGCGCGCCTGAAGGCCCTCAGGTCCGTGCCGGTACGAAGTTCCGGTGGCAGAATATTCCAGAGGGCGGGGGCACCCACAGAGAAGGCCCTACTCCTTGGCGCCGCCAGACGACACATAGCGGCCGACGGCACCCGGAGCAGACCCTCCCTGTGGGAACGCACCGGCCTGTTGGAGAACGTTGGCAGAATGCGGTCCTGAAGGTAACCTTCAGGATGCACAAATTATTACTGCAAGCAGGAGGAAAACCTCCTATGTACAAAATCTACCCACACCTTCTACAATTTTGTAAACTCCAAACTTAAAGACTCAAGAACCATCCCACCTCTAAAGGGACCAACTAGGAAAGACTGCAATGACAAAGCTGTTAAGGCCAACCTCTTCAATACATTCTTCAGTTCAGTCTTTGTAAACAGCAATGGCTCATGCTGCACATTTCTAGTTGTATTACAACTAACTGCAATGATCTACTACATATTGACTTTACAGAAGATAATGTAGAAAAGGCACTATGAAACCTAAAACCATCCCTATCTATTGGCTCCAATGGATTATGTGCATACTTCTTAAAAAAGCTTTCCTCTGCCATAGCAGAATCCCTAAACATTATATATGATATATCATTCAAAACCAGCTCCTTACTGAACCTATGGTCCTTAGCTACGGTCATCCCTATCTTCAGAAAAGGTGACCCCAGCCTGGTTGAAAACTACAGACCAATCTCACTGTGTTGTGTCATGTGCAAAGTCATGGAATCAATCATTAACCAATTCATCACCTCCACTTAGAGTCAAACAACCTACTCTCCAAAAAACAATTTGGTTTCAGGAAAAAATTGTCCTGCAACCTACAACTCCTACACTGCAAAAACATATGGACTACTCTACTCGATCAGGGTAAAGCAATAGATGCAATTTACATAGACTTCTGCAAAGCCTTTGATTCAGTGGTACATGACAAACTACTGTTAAAACTAAACTCTTATGGCATTTCCAGATCCCTTCATAAGTGATTACTGCATTCCTGTCAAAGAGGCAACAAATAGTAAAAATAGGGAGCACTATATCAAACCCTGCTCCAATCAACAGTGGTGTCTCCCAAGGCAGCGTTTTAGGACCCACACTCTTTATACTCTATATAAATGACCTTTGCAATCACCTTATAAGCAATTGCGTCCTCTTCGCGGATGATTTAAAACTACTCAACACCAACGACAATACTACTGTTCTTCAAAGTGACCTTGATTATGTGTCTGAATGGTCAAACATTTGGCAACTCCAAATCTTGACCAACAAATGCTCTGTCCTACACATTGATAAAAAAAATCAGTTCATCAAATACAAGCTAGGCGGATATGACCTCGCTGATGACCCTCACTCTGTCAAGGACCTTGGAGTACTCATATCTAATGATATAAGCACTAGAGCTCACTGTAACAGCATTGCCAAAAAGGCATTAAGAGTTGTAAATCTAATCTTACGAAGCTTCTCCTCTGGAAATATTGAATTGCTAACTAGGATATACAAAACCTTTGCTACACCAATACTAGAATACAACTCATCCATCTGGAATCCGCACTGTATACCAGACATTAATACAATTGAGCGAGTCCAGAAGTATTTTACAAGAAGAATACTACACTCCTCTGCTCAAAACAGAATACCCTATATCACCAGACTTCAAATTTTGGGCTTGGACAATTTTGAACTATACCGCCTACGGTTGGACTTAAGCATAATACACAAAATTATCTGCTACAATGTCTTACTAGTCAATGACTATTTCAGCTTCAACCGCAACAATACAAGAGCACATAACAGAAAACTCAATGTTAACCTCTCCAAACTTGATTGCAAAGTACGACTTCAGCAACAGAGTGGTCAATGCCTGGAAGGCACTACCTGACTCTGTTGTTACATCCTCAAACCCCCACTCCTTTAACCTCAAACTATCTACTATTGACCTTACCCCATTCCTAAGAGGTCTGTAAGGGACATGCATAAGTGCACCATCGTGCCTCCCATCCCTGTCCTATTGTACCTATTTCCTGTATTCTTACTCATGTTTATACTTATACCTATTATCTTGTAAATGATTGACAAATCAAATCAAATAAATAAAATAAATAAATAACTCAGTGCAATAAAGGTTATGCATCACTGTTTCTTTGATATTATTTCCATTGACAAAAATGGAAATAATTGAAGAACAGTGATGGATAACATTTAATGTGTTGAGTTATCTTGCATGGAATTTTCCATGACAAATTGTCCTGCAGCAAATTGGTCATAGTGAGTTGGCCATGGCAAGATGATCATGGTGAGGTTGTGGCAAGTTGGCTGGCTACAGTGAATTTTCACATTCTGACTTGAGGCAGGGAATTAGGAACCTGTAGAATTCAAGCCAGATTGTCATGATTAGAATCATATATCTTGGTTCTACGAAGGTAGTTAAACCTAGATAATCTTCCATGCACTCAGAACCTAAGCAAGCCTGGTTAGCACTTAGAAGGGAGATGTCCAGAGCCAGACAATACCTTAGTTGTAAGTTGGACTCAGAAATATATATGTATGTAAGTATGCATGTATATATGTATGTTCAGAGGTGGTATTCAGCAGGTTCTGACCTGTTCTGGAGAACTGGTAGTGGAAATTTTGAGTAGTTCGAAGAACCAGCAAATATCACCTCTGACTGCCCCCCCCCCCACATCTATTCTCTGCCTTCCGAGTCCCAGCTGATTGGCTGGGTATTCTTTTGTTGCCCTGAACAGGAGAATGGAGCTGAAAAGCAGGTTAGTGGGGTGGGGAGGGAATGGGATTTTGCAGTAACTTCCCCTGCCATGCCCACCAACCCAGGCTCAGAGAACCAGTAGTAAAAAACCTTGAATCCCACCACTGGATTCAAAGTTGGATGAATAGATGGGTTATGTATCTATTTATATATGTATTTAAAATTCAGAAGAATGATAGATGGAAGACCAAAAGATAAGAAATGCTTGTTGATTTTCTAAGACTCCAACTACTTACTTTCAGTGGAGACCATGCTATTTGACTAAATAGCTAGCTAGCTATCCTCAAAGAGCTCTAACAATTAGCTCTAACACTACTGACATTTCATGAAATGTTTCAGGGTTTGAAGTTTGGGGGATGGATGGCCATATAAATGATATCAGTAAATAAACATAAAGGAATATGCTAATCACAATTTGATTTTCCCAACTAAAAGCTCCTCTAGATTTGCTGAATTATATTAACCATAATTCATAACTGGGTGTTCATTGTCTATATTGATAGAAAGTAATATAGGTAACTTATCTATAAGTAGAAGTATTTGTTCTAAATTAGGTTTGATTTGTTGTAGAAAGCACACATTTTACATAGTAAAAGATCAAATATGAGAGATTCTAGTCTACAAGAAGTCAGTAATTGTTATTTTCTCCTTGATCCCTAAACTCCCACAATAGTAAGTTCCAGGTTGAGTCCATGGATACTTGATATATCTAGACTGAAATAGTTCAAGAAAACTATCAATATTTGCTAATACTATTTATATTGGCACCTACAATTGGAAGTGCCCAAACTATGCAATATTGATATATACATTTTAAAGTTATTTGCCCATCTGTAAATCACAAGATTATAAATTCCTCAAAGGCACTTAGTCATAAATGAATTTTAGATATTTAGATACATCCTCCACAAAAAAGAAAATGCATGGAAGGCAAAATGGAGGGGGGGGGCTTTTGAATCAAATAATTCCCCAAACTGGAACTTGTTGCCTCCATCCTGTAGCCAGTCATTGGCAGGGACTGCCAATTGTTCTGGGATGAACAATTCCAGCAACTGAAGGTAGGAAGTTATGTCTCACAGCCACAACTTCTCCAGCTGAGCTGGGCCCTAACTCAGCCCACGTTCACTTTCCCTAGTCCAAGACTTGGCAGCGGAACCAGCATGGCGTCGGCCAGAGGTGGCTGGAGAATCAGCTCAGCATAGCAGGGCCAAGCAGCAAGGGAGGGACAGCAGATGCAACTGACATTTGGTACGTTACAAACCCCAATTCCTCCCTCTCCACAGCCAGTGGGGAAGTTACCCCCTGTGGAGAGTATTCCTCCAGGGTGGGGATTCTATCCTGGTCAGGGATGGGTCCAATGCCAGTTGATGTCAGCACCAGTTTCACCATCTGGTTTGGGACCACCACGGCCCCAAGGAATAGCACCGATCCTCACTCAGCAATGGGATCATCTTAGGCAGCAGGCTGCAGCAACCACCCCTTTCCCAGCATAGTGAAGAGTTAAGCAGGTGGCCCCTATTCAACAGATTCCAATCCAGCTGTCTCTTGGGGTACCCCTGCAGGCCCCCCTCCTTCAGCCTGCACTGGCTCAACAATTTCTAGCTCAACCAGCAGTCGCTATGGTGATCCCTTCCCCAGACCAGACCCACTAATCTTCAGAGCAACTTTTGACAGACGGCCTGAAAACTTTGCTTACTTTCTCACCTGGATCTGGTCACATATAGATCAATTTGGAAACCACTACGCAACAGATCACAACCTAGTTTCCACAAGTTGGGATGAATGAGGGGGATGCTTCTGCTTGGGTGGCCCAGCTACATTATGAAGATGTGCCCAAACTAAATGATGCTGACACATTTGTTGAGCTGCTCAGTGCTAGGTTTGAAAACCCTGACAGAATAGGTGAGAGTGAAGATAAAATAATGGAAATGAAGCAAGATAATCAACCCTTAAAACACTTTGTATGGGCCTTTAAATGGGTCACAAGCAATCTCATGAATTAGCCTGACAAAATATTTCTGCACTATTTTAAAGAAGTTATTGATCCAGAAGTCAGAAAAGTCGGCAGCGTCAGAGGAATACTAGAGCAACTACAGGATTGGTATTCCATGTCCATTAGGCTGGATAGGGAAATCCACCCATACCGAAAACCTCCCTCTGAGGGCCCACGTAAGAGAACTTTGGCCAGACACCCTCTGACTAAACCTGCTGAAACTGCTCCTATCCAACCTACAAGGATTATAAAGTGCTATCGATGTGGCCAGACTGGTCATAGGGCCGTCAAATGTCTGGGTCCTGCACCTGTTCCACAACCAAGGCCTAGTACAGCTGCCAGAGGCCAAAGAACTCCATGAAAGCCTCCGGACACCAGCTGGTTTGCCAGGCATGCTGTAAAGGCTCCACTCCCCACAGAAAAAAGCAAGGAGCCTCCAGCCAAAGAAACCTTTCCTGAAAAGGCAGATGAAGAAGAGGCCCCCTGATGAGTGCTGCCATTCCCCCTGTTACAGTTAAAGTGAAGTTGGTGGTGCCTGAGACTGGAGAGGCAGGGGAGGTAGAAGCAGTAATAAATACTGGGTTTACCAGATGCCTTATTGGACTCCCTATAGTTGAACAATTAGGGATAAAAATTACAGCCCTAAAACACACAATCAAGTTTGTACAGGTAGATGGAACATTAATTGGAGGAGTCCCAGCCACCCAAATTACAGAGTTAATCCAACTAGAGATGGGTAGGCATCGTGAACTTATATGATTTGTAGTGGCTCCAAAAATGTCAGAATCTATCATATTGGGACTTGCTTAGGTTGATAAATGGGCCCCTAACATTAAATGGGAAGACGGATACCAGAAAATCATAATTGGCTTGCTGCCCTTGGTTCCTCCTGAAAAGAGACTGCCACACAACAGGGATCCACAACCAGAAGCAGGAACCACTGCTTCAAACTCTCCTCCAGGTGAGCCCCAGATCCCTAAAGAATACAGGGACTTGGCTGAGGCTTTTAGTGAAGAGGAATGCAACATTTTACTCCCTCATCGAGCCACTGATTGTGCCATCGAATTAGAACCCGGGGCAAAATTGCCCAAACAAAAGATGTATTCCATGACACCAGCTGAGATGACTGAATTGAGGAAATACATTGATACAATTTAGCCAGAGGCTTCATTGAACCAGCCAAATCTAAGTTGGCAGCCCCAGTACTGTTTAAAGAAAAGAAAGATGGCAGCTTGCACTTATGTGTGGACTTTAGGGGTGTGAACACTGTGTGCATAAAAACACGTACCCTCTCTCCCTAATGAAGGACTTACTAAATCACCTGTCTAAAGGCAAGATCTTTACCAAGCTAGATCTGAGAGAAGTCTACTACTGAGTCTGCATAAGGAGGGAGATGAGTGGAAAACTGCCTTCAACTGCCCTCTGGGTATTTTCCAGTTCCGTGTCATGCCTTTCAGATTCCATGGGGCCCCTGCTGCATTTATGCAACTAATCAATGAAGTGTTACTTTCATACCTGTACAAAGAGATCCTGGTCTACTTGAATGACATTCTTATATTCAGCAAAACCATCAAAGAACATGTCAAATTAATTAGACAAGTACTGAAAAAACTTTTAGCCACCAAATTATACACAAAGCTGTCAAAATGAGAATTCCATAAAGAATGTTTGGACTACTTGGATTACCGAGGGTCTAACTAGGGGATTGAAATGGACCCTGGAAAGCTGAAGGTGGTGCTAGACTGGCAACACTAAAAACAGCTAAACAACTTCAGAGCTTCTTGGATTTTGCAAAATTCTATAGACAATTTATCCCTTCATTTGCCAAGGTCACTCTCCCTTTAACAGAGTTACTAAAAACAGGGCCTTTCCCATCCAAACCAAAACCCAATCAACCCCTTACTTGGACAATGAACTGTCAGAAATCTTTTGAGACATTAAAATGCCTTTTTGCTACAGAGCCTATCCTCCAGCATCTGGACCCGACCAGATTTTTGTAATCCAAGCTGATTCCAGTGATGTGGCTGTCGCAGCCACAACAAAAGACTCTACTTCAAAAGAACTCCCAAGGCCAGTTGGTGCCTTGTACTTGTGTGTCAGAGAGACACAAAGTTGACAGACACAAAGGGTAGGTGGGAAGTTTGCGAAAAAGAGGCATTTGCTGTGCGATGGGCTTTACTATCTTGGAGACATTTCCTGGAAGGAGTGAAGGAGCCTTTTGAGATGTGGACTGATCATAAGAACCTCAAGGTTCTGAAGATACCTCAGAAGCTTTCTCCTAAACAAGTACACTGGGCTCAATTCTTCAAGAGATTCAACTTTAACATGAAAGTATATCCCAGGAGGCAAAAACATATTGGTGGATGCCTTGTTGAGAAAACCCCAATTTGACAGTTGCTGGGAGGAAGTAGTGCAACTATGATATCAGAAGCCCAACCCGTAGGCAAAGCAACCACCAGAGGCCAAGCTAAATGCAGCCCCAGACTCCTAGAAGACAAACTGACAACTGATTTGAAAGCAGCACTTTTAACCGATCCATGGTTTGTTGAACATCAAACCGATTTGCCAATGAATTAAGGATTGGCTTGGAAAGGAACCAAGATTTATGTACCCAATATACTACGATTGATAGTGCTAAAATGGAGACATGACTCACAGTTGGGGGACACTTTGAGTTCCTAAAAACCCTACATTTAGTCAGAAGACAGTTCTGCTGGCCAAAAATGAAAATTAATGTTGAAAACTATGTGAAAAGCTGTTCAATTTGTGCCACGATGAAACACAGAACTGGAAAAACCCCTGGCCTCCTCCAACAAGTAGTTGAATCAATGAAGCCGTGGGAAGAAATTGCGATGGACTTTATCATAGAGTTACCGGAGTGTGGAGAAAGTACCAAGATTTGGACTGTTTTCGACTTATTCTCTAAGCAAGCCCACTTTACAGCATGTAATGGAATACCGTTGGCTAAGAAACTGGCAAAACTGTTCGTGAAACATATTTATTGGCTTCATGGAGTGCCTCATAGAGTAATCTCAGATCAAGGTGTACAGTTTACTGCCAAGTTCTGGAGGGAATTTTTGAAGTCCATTGGGTCATCCCAAGGGCTTTCCTCAATGTTCTATCCGATGTGTAATGGCGCCATGGAGAGAACAAATGCTATGGTGGAACAATACATTAGATGTTATGTAAATTATCAATGGGAGAACTGGGCAGAACTGTTGCCGTTTGCAAAAATTGCTTACAATAATGCAGTACACAGCAGCGCTTAACTCCTTTCCAAATCAACATCAGCATGGATTTTGTCCCTATGCCAGAGTTGCCTAGGGAACCTCCAACATCCATGTCATTAATGGATTGGATGGAATCACTAAAGGACTGGGAGGATATCAAAAAAAAAAAAAAGCTCTAGCAGAAGCTGCCCAGATTCTCTTAGTAATATTTAACAAGTGACTGCCAGCCCCATAGCTGCCGTCATGTTCTGCTACTAACTGCTGATCAGTGTTGTGCTCAGGTCTGCTCACAAACCAACTTGCAGAATTAAAAAAATATATAACAAATGATTTCAGTGTTAAATTTAGGTATAAGCTGAACAAGCCTATGCTTAGAAAATGGGGGTCAAACTTGATCGTGTCATGTGATATAATGTGACATATTGCTATGGTTTTTTGCTTTTGTGGAGCCAGGGTGGGCAAAACCTGTGCATGATGCATCTGGCCTGTGGACTGCCAGTTTGACATTCCTGGCTTAGAACCTCACAAAATTTCAGAATAGCAAACTTCCTAATTTGGGAGAAGAATTCATTATTAATTATATTAATAAAAGTAATCCAGATTACTTAATATATTTTGTGAATATCCAGAATGGACCTTAGCAAGATATTCTAACAAAACTTTTAAACAAAAGGCTTTATTTTCTTTTTTATATTTTAACACACTTTTAATCCATTTTTAATCCATATCGGATTTTTTTAATAAAAGCACATATAGTGAGAATACCAATTTGTTTTAGCTACATTTTAACAATACAACAAGCCAGGATTTTAAAAAATGGAAAAAGCACTCTGCAGCACAGAGTTCATCCATTCATCCAAGCCATTGAAACAGGAGAAAATGGAAGATTATACTGCAAACAAACAGTCTGCTCCAGTAAGTAACTCATCTGCAGTCTCCTTATCAGATAAATTTAATATGCGACTTATTGGAATAGGACTTACACACTGAACTTGAAAGTAAATAGCATATTGAACTTTCTTCCTCTCTTGCAGAAAATGTCTCCCCTCCTTGGAGCTCAGCAGCCATTTTTCCTTGCACAGGAGGGGAAGGTAATACATTTTAAAAAGGGAAAATGTAACAGATGTCCTTTCTAGACAATGTTTACTTACAGCTCAAACTGTAAACTCAATCTATTAACTTTTATCTGTTATAAATAAGGTTGACTTCTTGAAAGAGTCTTTTGCAGAGTTTATTAAGAGCCACCCAAATACTGCTGAAGGACTTAGGAGGACAGCTACTGATAGATATGGGGTTGCTAATTCAGCAACTGAAACTAGAGAAGGCCCTTTTCTCCCTTCCAAAAATGTGAAAGAAAAGAACATTCATAAAGAAAACACTCAATCAGGTAAAGGCCTAAATAAGTTAGGATACTACCGGTTTGGACCAGTTCGGGTGAACTAGATGTTAAATTTTCATCTGGTTTGTTGAACTGGTATTTCAACTGACTGGCTGGCCCCGCCCATCCTGCCCTGCCCCTCCCAGGCCCATTTTTGATGCAGTTAAGTGCACAGAGGCTTTGGGAGGGGGAAAATGGGCCTTCTGGACATCAGGAAATGGGCCTATTTCCAGCTTCCAGTGGGCCTCCGGAGCCTGGGGGAGGCCTCCAGACCCTTGAGAAGGTGAAAAACGGCCCTCCCAGAAGTTCCAGTAGGCCATGCCCATCATGGCCATGTCCACCCAGCAACGAGGCAGTGAATCGGTTGCTGGGATTTTTGAATCCCACACCTGAGCCTAAGAGATGACCAATATAACTACAGTCTGCAAACTAACCAGACTGCCTTGCAAATTTATGACAACAGAATGAATAGAGGATATTGGAGTGATAGAAAAGCTGTTAGGCTGTCTCTGAGCCAACTGCTCTGCTGTGAATTCACTCTGATAAATCTACTATACACAGAGTGGCTACCAGTGAGAGGGCAATCTATGAGAATTTTGTCATTGTTCAAGCAGTCCACAATTCCCTCAATGCTCTTTAAAATGAAGCCCTTCCTGAGCATTTTTTCAATATTCCCATTACGGGTCTTTTGCTTAGACAAAGTGTGCCCACTTCTGAATCAACCTCTCCAAGAGGGAACTGTTGCTTTAAATCCAAACTGCAACAGCCCTCACACTAATAAGCCTAAAGCTGCTGTAGTGGAACTGACCTGAGAAAACAAAGGAGTGATCTACAAATTCAGAAACTGCTGAGGATGTGCCAGAAGAAATGCTGATTGACCTATTCAGTGCATTGCCAGAACCTGAGCAAGTTAATATTATTCAAAGATTGGATAACCTAAAAGAAGTCTGACAACAACCCAATCTATAACAAAGCCTCTATTCCACTGAGTGACCCAGATTCTGAGATTCTGAAAAATAGATTTTTTTTCCATCATATAGTGCCCCCTAAGCAGGCAAATACTAAGGATATAATACATCTTCCACCCTCATTTGAGTCAGAAGTGCCCTCAACATCTTCTCACAAGATGAATCCCCAGCTATGTCCCCCAAAAAATGAATATAAATCTACATGGGTTTAGGATATGGATTTTGATTAGACAATTGCTAAAAGTGAAGACGCTCTAATCCAGCTACCAGTTGGTGATCAGAGATAGAGACAGAGGCATGCCTCAGTGCCCCACAGAAATGTGGACGTTATGGGGGGGCTGATGTCGTGATGATACGACGAGCAATTCTGGAGCTCCAGAACCGGTGTCGATACCACTGCAGCTGAGGGGTCCATTTGGATCAAAACCACCCCGTAGAGATGGTGAATGAGAAGAGTACAGCCTGCTGATCCCAGGGATATCGCAAAATCCCTAGTTGATCCAGGTGAAGCTCTTCAAACCAGCTGTGGAAGGAAGTGGCCATTAAAGCTGCTGAAAGGTTGGGGCAGCTCTGGAACAGAAGAGAAGAAGAACGAAAATTGTATCGGCTTCGGTGAGATTTTTAAATTTTTCTTTTTTAAGAGAGAGCACCCTAAGAGGGAAAGATCTAAGAATATTGAAGAAAGAAGAAGAAGAATCAGCAAAATTAAACCTGAAGTCAGAAGAAATGGTATTATTTAAGTGATTTTTACTGATTTTTAATAAGAAATTCGATTTAACTGGACTGGACTTTTTAAAAAGAACAATACAATTCTTAAATTTGATTTTAAAGAGAGATTTTATAGTTATTATTATTCTTTTTCGGCTTTTGTTAGTTTTCCTTTTTTCCTAGAAAGAAAACTTTATTTTAATCAACTTGGACTTTTTTTTTCTTTTTATAATTTTAAAAAGTGTTGATAGCTAAATATTTTAAGCAAGACTGCCACCCAGAGGCCTTTAAAAATACTCTCTGAAAACTGATGGGAATGTTTTTACTATCCACCTATTGTTTTTATTAAGACAAAGAGAAGAGCACTGGATGAATGTTTTTACAGGTGTTCCACTTGGAAAATAACTTCAGCAGTTGGAGATTGAAGTTGAAAGAGTCTAGATTGGTGTGATCTTGGACTATACTTTTGCTGAATAGCATTTCAACTTGATATTAGATATTAGACCTTGGGCAGTGTATGGTGGAAGTAACTTGCTTTATGACTTATTTTGACCTGCCACTGGGAATTTTTTGTTTTTAAACCATCAGTCTGATTTTGACTTCACTGTTTGATTATTAACTTTTCTCTCTTTTTTTTTCTAAAGAAGAAGGCCTCAGGCCTGGCTTCCTGACTTAACTCTATTTTTTTTTCTTTTTGATATTTTTTCTTTTTCTTTTCTCCTTTTCTTTTTTCTTTTTTCCTCTGGGAATTTTTTAAATTTTTTAATTGTTCTCACTTACTGGATTAGGATTAGAAGAACCTGAAGATAGTTGTTTTATGCAACACCTAATTGATTGGAATTACAATTAATTATTAATTAATGATGAAGAAAACAACTTCCTCTCTAAGTCCAAACTCTCAGCAGAATCTTCATACTATGCTGCAGCAGGAGAAGGACAATGAGAAGGAAAAGGGGAAGGAGGTGATACTACAAAAGATAGTGCAATTAATACAAGATCAAGGTAAACTCCTGCAAGATAGGATGGAAAGAATAGAAGAGAGAAAAATGAAAACAGATGAGAAAGCTTTATATTTTTACAAAAATATTAATTTAAAAAAAAGTGAATTACAGATGGCTGGTTCTGGAAGGTTTAACTTTTATTTGGCGAGAACAAGGACATAGATTAGATTCAATAGAGAAGGCAGAATTATTTTATGATGAATTTTTAGAGGGAAAGGAGAGAAAATGGGAGGAGGAGACAGACAAGTTTCAAAGGGAAATGGTGGAGTTAAGAGATAAAGAAAAAAGAGATGAAATAATGCAAGAAGAAGGAGCAGTTGGTGGAAGGGGGGAGCCTAGAGAGCCAAGAGAGCAAAGAACAATAAATTCTACATATAAAGTATAAATAATGGAAGAAAAGAAATTGATTTCAATAAATATAAATGGATTAAACTCACCCATTAAAAGGAAAAAGACACTCCACAAACTAGAAAAATTAAAATTAGATATAGTCTGTCTGCAAAAAGTTCCATTAAACAACATGCTCAAATAATGAAGTACCCTAGAATTGGTGACATATGCTTAATTGGTTCAACAAAATAAGAGTAGTATTATACATGAAGAACACAATCAAGGCCAAATGAATTTATACAGATGAAGAAGGAAGAATTTTGATGGTGGAAATAATGGATAATAATTTGAAAATACTCTTAGTAGCAATCTATGCCCCAAATGAAAAACAAGAATAATTTTATAAAAAGTTGCATGAGAAGAATTGGAATATGACAATATTTGCATGTTGGGAGATTTTAATGCCATAGTAGACACAAAATTGGATTACAAAACACAGAAACTTAACAAAAAGAACAGAAAGACAATTCCAAAATCCTTTTTTAATATGGTGGAGGAACTTAGTATCAGAGATGTTTGGAGAGAAATGAATTCTAAAAGTAGACAATATACATTTTATTCTAATAGACGCCTATCCTATATTGAGAATTGATATGATTTGGATGTCATTGGAAATAATTTCTAATATAAGAAATTAATATTGAAGCAAGGACCACAATCCACTACGGGTTAAATGGCAAGGACAAAGGAAAAGATTAAGATGGACTCTAAATAATGTAATATTGAAAGAAAAAGAATTTCTACAGAAAATGGAAGAAGAACTGGCGTTCTTCTTTAAGGAGAATAAAAAGGAGGAAACCTTACTGCAGAACCTATGGGACACTATGAAGGCATATACTAGAAGTCTGATTATACAAGAAGAAGAAACACCAAGAAAAGACAGAATCAACAGACATTAGAGGATGATTATAGAAAATTTGAGAAAGAACTACAAAAATACCCATAAACAATGATAATTAAAAAACAAATGGAGGTTATTAAGCATAAAATAGGGTTGACAGAAAAAGAAGAATTAGCTCAAAAAATTAGAAGTGCCAAACAAAATTTCTTTGAAAACATGAATAAACCAAGTAGATGGCTGGCATACAAACTAAAACAGAGAGAGAAACGAAAAATATAATACAGTTGATTGATGATCAAGGTTTGAGCTGTAATAGATTTAATATCTCTTTTCTTCATAAAGAAAGAGATTGTACAGAAGTATTATGAGACATTGTACAAGCAAGATAATATTGAAGAAGAAAAAGTTAAACAATATTTACAAAAAGCAGAGCTACCCTGAATACCTGAAGATATTAAGATAATGTTAGAAGGGAAAATAATAATGATGGAACTGATAGAAGTATTAAACAGACCAAATATTGGGAAGGCTCCAGGCCCGGATGGCCTTCCAGCTGAATTTTATAATACTTTACAGAAACCGCTGAGTAATATAATGCTTGAAGTGATGAATGAAGTCCTGTTGAAAGCTAAAATACCTGACTCATGGACAGAAGCATACATTATTTTAATACCAAAAGAGGACCCTGATTTACAACAGATTAAAAATTATAGACCCATCTCCCTGTTAAATGCAGATTATAAAATCTTTGCCTCAATAATGGCAGAAAGACTTAAATGATGCTTGAATAACTTTATACATGTTGATCAAAATGGATTCCTGCCTCAGAGACAGATTAAAGACAATATAAGAATAATTTTGGACACTTTGGAATATTATGAAATTCACTCAGGAAAGCAAATGGCTTTTTTTTTTAAGTGAGCAAAAAGCCTTTGATAATGTAAACTGGCAGTTTATGATACTTTAAGTGGAACAGATGGGCTTTGGAGAAAAAGCAATTGAGGCAATATATCAAAAGTAATCTGCTAAAGTGATGATTAATGGAGATTTGACAAAAAATATCAATATTGAAAAAGGAACTAGACAAGAACGTCCTTTGTCGCCATTACTGTTGTGTTGACTTTGGAGGTGCTAAATAGAAATATTAGAGATAATAGGGAAATAAAGGAAATGAAAATAAAAAGGAGGAATATAAGCTACAAGCATTTGTGGATGACTTGGTTTTCCTATTGGAGGAACCATTGAAATCAATGCCCAAATTGTTCGAAAAGATTGAAGAATATGGACAGGTGGCAGGATTGAAAATAAATAAGTATAAAACCAAGATATTAGTTAAGAATGTGACTGGAAAACAAAAGACTGTCTTGATAGAAGGACTGAACATTCAGATTATAAATAAAGTAAAATGGAAGTTTAGGAATATATCTAACAGCAAGATGTGGAACTTTGAAAGAAGACAATTATGTTAAACTTAAACAACAGATTGTGACAGATTTTAAAAATTGGCATAATCTACAGTTATCTCTAATAGGGAGAATATCTACAATTAAGATGAATATATTACTGAGGATCTTATTCTTTGTTTCAGACTATTCCAATTAAATTAGGGAAATATTTTTTATGGATTTAAATTAAGTAATATTGAAATTCATATGGCAAGGGAAGAAGGCAAGAATTAAACTTAAGTTGTTACAAGATGCTAGAATAAGAAGAGGATTTGGCTTACCTAACTGGGAATTATATTATCAGGTGGCATTGATATGAGTTAAATAATGGGTTTTATTAAGGAATGTTAGATTATTAACACTAGAAGGTCATGATCTATTACTGGGATGGCATGCTTTTCTATGGTATAAAGAAAGTAAAACCCATGGATATTTTAAGAGATACTATGTATGAGACTCTTTATTGTTCTCTTTATGGGGGAGAAAATAAGAAAATAACATTACATGAAAATTCCAGTCTGGTTGTCAATTACAGAAGCATTTGCATACCCAGTTGTTTATAAAATGGAACATATGATTAGATATGGTGAAATTTTAAATGAAAAGGGTGAACTCAAATCTAAACAAGAACTAGAGGAGCAAGAAATTAAGATGAATTGGTATACATATATGCAGATACGTTCTAGGTACGATAAAGATAAAGACAGAGGGATTTTATAATGAACTTACAGAATTGGATGAAATCTTAACAGGTACTGATGAGAAAATGATTTTAAAAATTTATGGTTACTTACTAGGAATTAAATTGGAGGAAGAACAAGTTAAAGAAACAATGATTGCCTGGGGGAGGAATTTTGGACATAGGATAGATCTAGATAAATGGCTAAAATTATGGTCTCAAAATTATAAATGTCAGTAGTATATAAAGAGAACTTGTATAAGATGTTTTACAGGTGGAACTTACCCCCAGCACAAATAGCAAGGATGTTCATGAACAAATCAGAGAAATGTTGGAAGTGTCATCAGATACCTGGATCATATTATCATATGTGGTGGACGTGTGTGGAAGCTAAGATATACTGGACTAAAATTCATACATGGCTTGAAAAAAATGATAAAACACCATATAGATTTGAAACCAAAAATATTTTTATTGGGTATTTTGCCTGAAAGATACAGTAGAGAATTAACATATTTGATTATAAATGTGTTAACAGCAGCTAGAATTGCATTTGCTAGAAATTGGAAAAGTGGAAAAATTCTAGTAGAGGAAGAGGTGATTAAGAAAATGATGGAATGTGCAGAAATGAGTAAATTGACAGTAGCATACAGAGAGCAAGAAGATAAAGAATATTATAAAATTTGGGATTTATTTTATCAATGATTAGATAAGAAAATAGAGAAGTAAATTATGTTATAAAAAGGAATAGTATAATATCCAAGATAATATGATGTAATGATATTATATAATTGAACATAATGAAAAGAATTCTCAGATTTGTTAAAACTCAGGTTTGCTCAATAAGAATTATGTGAATTTATAGTTGAGTCTAATGATGATATAATAATAATATAATATAATGTAATGTAATGTAATGTAATGTAATGTAATGTAATGTAATGTAATATAATATAATATAATATAATATAATATAATATAATATAATATAATATAATATAATATAATATAATATAATATAATATAATATAATATAATATAATATGTATAGTTGACTTATGTAATGTGAATATATGTTTGGAAGGGGAAGACTGTTGATATTATGACACTGCATGCAAGAAATGTACCAACAGACACACTGTGTTTTGGAAAATGGTTTTATGTTAATGTTTTATGTTTCTGTTGGTTAGTGTTTGTCTTTAAAAAATAAAAAAAACCTTTACAAAAAGAAAAAAGAAATGTGGACATTACCTGTTGCGTTCGGCCATAGTTCTCCCTCTGGTCCGCATTTCAAGTGGGAGCACACACCACTCCTATTAGCTAAGCCACTTGACAGCTAAGTGTAAAAGTGAGCTGTTAAGTGGCTGTTGCCTGTCAGCCAGCCACCCTGTTAGTCGGCAGGGGCTGCAGGTAACCATTTGCTTGTTACAAATAAATGTTAGCTGAATTTTTCACTCATGTCGCCTCTGCTATTCCCACTGCTTATTTTACACTGGCAACAAGGCTGGGATCAGCAAATAGAGGTGACCAAGCTGCAAGTCACTTGAGCTGATAGTCACTACACAAAGAGCTGATTGCCAGTACTAATACAGAATTGATGTCACTAAATAGTTCCTACACCCAGAAATAGGAAAAGATGACTACGACCCCATCTTTCCCTCCCTTTCATCTGACATCTGAAACCTATATAAACTGATTTGACTGTTTCATAGACACTATCGATCTAGCCACAGGAAAAAAAGCTTATTTCCTAAGCTTTTGCAGAGCCGCTGTCTTTGACATTGCCGCCACATTACTGGCTCCATAGATGGTCAAGTCTGTGACTTGGGATGACCTTAAAGAAATTCTGAGCAACCACTTTTTGTCAAAACCATCCCGAATAGCAAGTCAGCATGCCTTCCATAGAGAGAACCAAGCTGAGGGAGAATCAATCAGGATGTATAAGGCTGTGCTTAGAACAGCCACACATCAATGCGGTTTTAGAGACCTGGATGACATGTTGTTAGACCAGCTGGTCTGGGGCATTAGATACCTCTGTTTACAAAGGTGCCTTCTAGTTAAAGCCAACCTTACACTCAAAACGGCAGAAGAAGCTCAAGCTGCTGAGCTGTCAACACTCTCAGTGGCAGAAATTCAAGGAAACCCTGCTGTCAGCCATTCATTATGATGATGTCTTCCCTAAAGAGCTACTAGACAAGGACAATGACATAAATCACCTCAGGCAACCAAGACCCTCACAGAAAAAGAACTTGTCTGGTGAAAACAAACCTCCACAGGGTGATGACCTGGGGTGTGGCACAAAAATAACAAAGTCACCAAAGTAGATAAATTCCCTTTAATGCTTCCAACCTGGCCCCCAATGTCCAGTTATCCTCAGCTGGAGATCAAACTCTTCTAAAAACAGTCTATGAAGGGAAGAAATGCAGTCCGAATCCAAAGTAAAGATAATTAGAAATTTAAAAACCAACACAAACCACACTGAACTACTTAACATGACAGGCCAGGATGATAAATTGCAGATTTCCAAAAGATTGTGCAACACCCACAGTTGGGAGGACACCAAAACCCGGATAAGCTCAACAAAGATAATGCATGCTTTACTTCCAGTAACTTTGCCATGCGCAGTTGGCCCTTTTAAACAGTCTTCCCAGCTGCAGCCCATGAAGGGGATCAGGGCCCTTTTCTCTCCCATAAGCAACGTTGCTCCCTTCTCTGTTCCTCCCTGCGTGCACTAGGATGAAGAGGGGATGGCCCTGGATCTTCCTCTGACTGCCCAACTGGATTGTGCCCTTCCCCTGCTCCTTTCACAGCCACCGGATCCACACTCCCACTCCCTGTCAGCTGCTCAATCTTCCCCTCAGAATCAGACTCCAGCAACACTATCTCCCCCCGCAGGGCCCTTCCCCCGGGACCAGGCAGATGGGGATGTTGAGGAAACCGGGCGTGGGAGTCATGGATCAAACAAGGGGCATCCGGTCCATAATTTTTCCATGCCACCAAATACTGAAATTGGCCCTGCAGCAGGCATGAATCTCGAATACTGTCCACTTTGTACTCCGCCTCTCCCTGAGGGGCTACCAGACCTGGTGGTGGTAGAACTGGTCTATGCAGGGTGTTGGCCAATATTGGAACTAATAAGGAGCGATAAAAGATGGGATGTATACGGATATTCAGTGGCACAGATAGGCAAAATGCCTCAGGATTGATCATCAACCGGAAAAGATCCCAAGTAGGTTTTTTGATGGTCACGTCGTTGGTAAATACCAGGTAGAGAGCCAAACCCAATCGCCTACAGCTAAAGGCAGAACATCACAATGATGCCGATCTGCAAAGCGATGCCAATCTGCAAAGTCCTCCTTGCCTCTCTCCAGTTGGTCTTGGACCATGTGGTGCATGGCTTTTAACTCTTGCAAGAATGTATCCACTGCTGGAACTGGGGAGTCAGATGGGGCCAAAGGGAATACTTATGGATGAAAACCGTAGCTCGTGAAGAACAGGGACATGCGGGTGGATGCAAGTTGAGCATTGTTGTAAGCGAATTCTGCCACAGGCAGCACCTCCACCCAATTGTCTTGTTGAGTGTTGTTCAAACAGCGGAGGTACTGCTCTAAGATAGCATTCACTCTCTTTGTACCTCCATCAGTTTCAGGGTGATGGCAAGTGACAGACAAGCCTGTACCCGCAGTTCTGTGAGTAGGGTCTGCCAAAAGCATGCCATAAATTGTACCCTCTGGTCTGACACTATTCAGTCTGGAAGCCCATGCAACCAGAATACACGGGAGATAAAGAACTGGGCCATCATCCTTGCCATAGGAAGACCCGCACATGGAATAAAGTGGGCCATTTTGGTCAGCATATCCACCACCACCAAAATGGTTGTAGTGCCTTTCGATGGGGGCAACTCAATTATGAAGTCCAATGAGACTGTGCCCCAGGGTATTTCTGGTATGGGTAATGGCTGCAAGAGAGCAGTGTGTGCACCTGGAGCATACTTGGCCTGTCAAGAGATCCCACAGGACACTACATATCCCAACACATCATGCCTAAGTCAAGGCCACCAAAATGTCCTAGAATGAGGTGCAGCATTTTGAAAACCCCAAAGTGTCCCGCTGCTGGGCTATCATGGCATTCATAAGGCCATGAAGAGGACCTCTGGGCATGTAGATGTGATCACGGAATCACAACAGATCCCCTGTATATGCCCAAGGAGTCTCTTAACTCCCATCCTCATTTAGTTCTCAATGACAAGCTCCCACAAATGGATCCTTCTGCTGCACCTCTTGAATCCTAACTCGAAGATCCACAGGTTCCTCAGTGGCTGCAAATCACTCCAAATCACCATCCAGGGCAAGATTTTGTCCTCCCTTCGGGTATACTCGAGCTTCCAGGATAGTGCATCAGCACATTGATTCCACCCACTCGGAACATAAGTCACTCTGAAATCAAAATGGGCAAAAAACAATGACCAACGCACCTGATGCTGGTTCAATGTCTGGGCTGTACGTAAATTTCTAAATTGCAATGATCCATCTGAACCTTGATCTGGTGACAAGCCACCTCCAGATGGTGCTGCCATGTCTCAAAAGTGACCTTAACTGCCAATAGCTCTTTGTCCCATATTGTATAGTTGCACTCCAGAGCAGACAACCTCCGTGAATAATAAGCACAAGGGAACAAGATGCCTATGGGAGCGTAGGCCTGGAGGAACACTGCACCAATGGCCACATTGGAAGCATCCATTTCCACCGCAAATGGCTGGAACAGATCAAGGTGTTTGAGGATAGTCTCGGAGGCAAAGGCAACCTTTAGGGCATTGAAAGCTTCCTGCTCCTCAGCACTCCAATAGAACTTCTCCCCTTTCTTGAGCAGATTAGAAAGGGGAGCAATCAGGCAGCAAAGTGGGGAATAAATGTGCAGTAATACTTCACGAACCCTAACAGTCAATGCACATCTTTGACTCACTGTGGAGGTTCCCATACCTGTAACAATTCAACTTTTTCAGGGTCAATTTCCACACTGGCAAGTGAAATATGATGACCCAAAAAGTCAATCATGGTTGTGTGAACTGGCACTTCTCCCACTTAGCAAACATGTGGTTATCTCGCAAGCGTTGCAACACCAGCCGCACATATTGCCAGAGTTCCTGCAGGGATGTTGAGTAAATCAAAATGTCATCCAGATAAATGACCATGAACTGATCTAATAGTTTAGTCCTGGAAGACATTATGCATAAAATACATAAACACAGCTGGAGCACTGGTTAAGCCAAAATGCATCACGGCATACTCGAAATGACCATACCTCGTCTGGAAGGCCGTCTTCCACTTGTTGCCTGCATGAATGCGAACCAGGCTATAGGCCCCATGCAAGTCCAGCTTCATAAGATCTTAGCTTGACAAAGCTGCTCAATCTGTTCAGGGATGAGAGGAACGGGGTACCATTCTGTACTGTGGTTGCATTCAACTTGCGGTAATCAAAGCACAAACATAGCCCCTCCGATTTCTTCTTGACGAACAGCATCAGTGCAGCTAACGGGGAGGTAGGACAGATAAACCATTTATGGAGATTTTTCTCAATAAAATCCAGTAACACGGCCAGTTCTGTTTCCGACAAAGAATATATCCGACCCACTGGCAATTTAGCATCAGGCAACAAGTAAATTGGACAGTCATATGACTGATGCATCTGCTTCCTTCTCCCCAAACACATCAGCAAAGTCCAACAACTCTGCAGGTAGATTCAAATCTACGGGCATAGCCACTGCCCCTGCACAGGCAATGAGTGACATACTTCCTGCCAAGAAACTGCACTGCTCCAGATGACCAGACAATCTATGGATCATGGCCCCATAATCACTCCAAATCCAGCACCACCAGAAAATGAGGTACTGTGGCAATGTAGAACACAGCTTCCTCCACATGCTGCCCAATATGCATGTGAAGGGGTTTGGTTGCAGTAACCACAGGTCCTGAATGAAGGGGCTGACTATCAATTCTCTCCACCAATATCAGCGGTGATACCTGCTGCTGAGGAATGGACCACTGCATGACAAAATGAACATCCATGAAATTGGGTGTGGCCTCTGAGTCCACTAAGGCCTAGATCTCCACCTCTCCCTGACCAGGCACGAACACACTTGCTGTCAGCACAATATACTTCACCAAGAATGACTGGGATGGAGATGGTATAGATGGCAAAGATGGTGGTCCTGATTCCACTGGAGCCCAACCTACAGACCTCCATAGGCCGGCCGATGCTCATTTCCCGCCGATGCTGACATTGCTGCTTTAAGTGCCTTAGCAGGATATGTGCCTGCAAAATGGTTTTGGCTGCCACAGTAGAGACATAGGCCATCACAACAATGCCTATCTTTTTCATCTTGGGTCAGGCAAGGTTGGGCAACCCCCAACTGCATGGGATCATCCAGAGGCACTTCCAATGGGGCTGCCTTTTTGATGGGAGTGGATGTAGTCTCCATCTGTCATTGCACCTATTGCTGCTGAAGCCTGGTGTCTATATGAAAGCACAAATGCATAAGCTCCTGCAGGATGCAAGGACATTCAGTGTACACCAACTTGTCCAGGAGCTCTGACAACAGGCTTTCCTGGAACTGGTCTATCAGTGCTGCCTCATTCCATTGCAAGTCCTGGGTGACCACCCAAAAGTCAGCAATATAGTCCGTGAGTGAGCTTTGCCCCAGTCTCAATTCTCTCAATTGTCTGTTTGGGCCCAAACAGGGTCTTCAAATATGGCTAACTGATGGCAAAACTTGGCATAATTATCCAACACCTGTTACTGTTTTAACAGAAGGCCAGCCATATCGAATGGAAGTAGACACAAGATCTTCACTATCCATTGTATCTTGGAGCACTCTGAAGTATATCCTGCCAAAAATGGCAAGAAAAGGCTTCAGGATTGCCAGCTAACCCTTCGAGACTATCAGGGACATTCCATTCCAGTCATCGGGAAAAACAAGTTTACAATTCAATTTCAAAATTTCAAGGGACACCTACTATTAGTCATAGTTGATGGTTCCCTATCTAGCTTGCTAGGATTGAATTGGTTTGCCTCCCTGGCGTTACATGTGGGAGGCATTAACTCCATTAGTGACCAGGAGGAAGATACCGTGCTTAATGCCTTTGCTAATGTTTTCAGTGATGACCTGGGCTGTTATGTGGGAACTCCTATTTATTTTAATTTGGATCCACAGGTCATACCCATCCACCTTAAACCACACAGAGTATCTTTTGCACTACATCCTAAAGTGGATGAACAACTTGATAAACTGATAGCCCAGGGAGTATTAGAACCTGTGGATTTCGCCAAGTGGGAAACCCCAATTGTTACTCCACTTAAAAAAGGATGGCTTCATAAGAATATGTGCAGACTATAAATGCAAAATTAATAAATCTTTACAAATTAGTGCCTACCCTGTTCCAGTCACTCAGTACTTGCTGCATTCCTTGGGACCTGGCTCCTTTTTTTTGCAAAGCTGGACATGGCTCAAGCCTATCAACAGCTCCCTGTTGATGATCTCTGCTGAGGCTCAGACTATAGTCATACACATGGGTGCCTTTAACTGCAAGCGCCTGCAGTTAGCATGGCCCCAGGGATTTTTCAATGCCTCATGAAACATTTGCTGCAAGGCATCCCAGGAATCACCCCCTATTTTGATGACCCTATCTCAGCCACTGACAAAGCACAACTCATAACATTTTTAACCAGAGTACTAATGTGTTTTCCAAAAGCGGGACTTAAACTCAAAAGGGACAAGTACACTATTGCTGCCACTCAAGTGGACTTTCTTGGTTATTGCATAGATGCTGCTGGGATTCATCCTATCAAATCCAAGGCACATGCCATTCATGATGCTCCAACACCTACCAACGAATCTGATCTACAATCCTTTGTTGTCTACTAAATTTCTATTGTTCCTTCTTACCACATAAAGCTTCAGTAGCAGAACCACTGCATAGACTTTTAGACAAGCAGGCTCCATGGACATGGGGTCTTAAAGAAGCCTCTACCCTTAAAGCTGTCAAATCCCTATTGACATCAGACTGTGTTCTTATCCAATTTAACAAAGATCTTCCATTAGTATTAGTCTGTAATGCTTCCCCTTTTGGCATCAGCGCTGTCCTAAGCCACGGACTGCCTAATGGCCAGGAAGTGCTCATTGCCTTTTTCTCAAGAACCTTGTCACAGATTGAGCAAAACTACAGTCAGATCGACAAAGAGGCTTTAGCAGCAGTGGCATCAGTAAAAAAATTCCACAAATTTCTTTATGGCCATCATCTTGATTTAGTTACTGACCATAAATCTCTATTAGGAATTCTTTCTAGAATTCCTCAGGTTTGATGGTTCTTGGTCCATGACCAGATGGACTTCATTTCTAGCAACTTATTGTTACACTTTATCGCACCAAGTTGGAAAGCACCTAAGCCATGCCAATGCTCTCAGTTGCTGCCCATTGCCTACACGAGTGGAAGACCCAGCCCCAACAACTTTGGTCCTCCTGATAGATGAACTCCACCTGCCTCTTACAGCTGCTGACATTACATGCCGCTCTGCCAGGGATAAGGTAATTATTCAAGTCCTTGACTGGGTAGGAAGGGGATGGCCCAAGGGTCCCTTTGTCACTGAATTCCTGCCATTTCAGGCTCGCCAGCAAGAGCTGTCTTCCATCCAGAGCTGCATCTCAATTATTCACCAGCCATGCCCTTAGACTCTTCTAGCCAGGTCAGATCCTTCATTTTAAATGACCCAGTATACCCTAGAAACTTTGCTGGCAACCCTTTGTGGTTGCCAGGTCTGATAGTAGCAGTGACAAGCCCAAAATCCTATAGGGTCCAGCTACAAGATGGCTAAATATGGCATTGGGAGGGAGCATTGGAGTACCTCTACAGGTTGCCAGCCAGACGAAACTCAATCAGAGACTTTCGAACCTGCTGATGCGAGACCCAGCAAACCTGACCATGAGGCAGACCTACCTTTGAAGATGTTCCCGCCATATCCTGAGTCACCCAAGGCTGAGATTCTTTCATCACCTCTACTAGAGAAGAGTAGTCCTGCAGGAGATCTTCCTCCTTCGATGATTCAGACTGCGTAGGACATGGCATTTGAGACAGTGCCTCGCCTACTTGAAGGACAATGCATGCTCCGTTCTGGGAGAAAGGAGTTGTCAGCTTTGGAAGCCATATTCCATGCTGCCACATAGCTTGAGAAATTGGGAGGGGTAATTTCAATTGAGTAGTTCTAAGTAGACAAAACAAAATTATTTTGGTAGTTCACAGTTATTAAGTGTGGCACAGGATGGAAAAGGGATCTTATACTAGGATGGATTGTGATTGATCCATGTGATGTGATGATGGTAAAAAGGGGATGGATTGTATTTTGAGACATTGTGGGAAGTCTGGGAAACTTTTAGTTTCGAGATTCCACAGATGTGCTAGTTGCTATTCTAATAAAGGTATTTTTGAGATTATGCTTGTCTCAGAGTTACTGGTTGGAATGGAGATTTGTGTCACTGAAGTTAAAATCCCAAAGTTGCAACTGTGATGATTTGCCAAAAGTAAGTTTGAACTTCTTTCTGAGGAAAAAAGAGCTCCGGTGAGGGGGGATAACCCCATAGTACAGGTGGCAAGACAGTAAAAAAGAGCTGTGATTCAGCACTTTTTACAAATGGAAAGAGACTGAAGGAGAGGGGCTATAAGTTGGAAGTGAATAGTTCTAGGAAGCTGAAAGGTGGAGATTGAAATAAGACGAGAACTGGTGGGAGAAGAAGAAAATCCAGGGAAACCAGAGGAGGACATGGCAAAAAGAAGGTGATAAGGGAGAGACGATTGACTCCTCTCTGCTTCTTGGACAGAAGGTGATTATAAGACCAACGTGGCGAGTGGAGAAGGAGAAAGTGAAATCTGATCAGGACATGAGAGTGATACGAAGGAAAGAAAAGAAAATCTTGGAAGGCAGGAGGAGGTGAAGCAGAAGTGGGGAGACGTTGAAAGGATCAGAAGGAAAGTTGGGATGATGGAGGTGAGAAAGGCAAGACACGGAGAAAGGAGTGATTGAGCAATTTTCAAGCGGAAGGAGATGGCAGGACATTAATGGGAGCAGAAAAGAAGACAATTTGGCGGAGAGTGGGCTGAAAGAGACGGTGAAGGAGGATTGGAAAGAAACGGAGAAGGTATGAGTGGAATCATAAAGAGAGAGACTTGGAGGGAGTAGTAGAAAGACAAAGCAGAAGAGAAAAGAGAGTGGAAAATGGTTTGGACTGAGATGGTGAGATTGGAGAGAAAAGAAAAGGAAATCTTTGAGTGAGGTGTATGAACTGTATACTTTAAAGATAACAAAATAGGCTGGTATTGAAATATAAATTTGATTTATATTATTAACATGATCTGTATGACTTGCATGATTTGAATGTATGTGTCTATTAGAGTATTGTCTTAAGGTGGTTGTGGGCATAAGAAATCAAAAAGGAGGCTTTCTCCTTCTTTAATTTGAAATAACTTGATGGTATAGTTATCTTGACTAAATAGGATTATTGGATTAAGGAATGTAGTGATAAATAATTTTAGAGTAAGATATTAAGAGTTTAAGAAGAATACAGTATATATTGTTGTGAGTATAGAGAATCTAAACCTTGACCCCCTCACACAAAACATTGTGTATAGAAAGAAATAGAAAAGGGGTGTTTGAGTAAGATATATAGAGATACACGCAGATATTGATCTCTCAACTGACAAATACCTGACTACTGGATTACTGCTCTAAGTTAAAAGTGAATTAACAAACTAAAAGAGGGGGAGCTTTTTGTCTTTCCTTCTCTATTGGAGTGATATTTGAGGTTATAATTACTTTGATTAAGTATTGTGTATTGAATTAAGGAAACATAGTGATAAATAAGTTTTGATTACAATATTAAGTGATTAAGGGGAGCGTATATCTAGATATTATATATAAACGGAAATTGGATTTCCCCTTTTATTATAGATAAAAGGGAAAAAAGAATAAATTTAAGAATAAATTTTTGTGCATAAGAAAAGACAGGAGGGTTTTGTCTGAGTAGGGTATTGTTAGATATATGGTGATATTGACTTTGAGATAGAGAAAGAGATAACAAGTGGTGCTAATTCTATATAATTATAATAAAGAGTTTTGAAAATAAAAAGGAATAAATTGAAAGTAAGAGATTAGTTTAAAATATATGGTAAAGGAGATAATAAAATAGGCAGAAATAAATAGAGCTTGAAAATAAGACAAGTGCCATGACATCAGCCTGAAGAATGGCAAAGAAGACAACATCTAGTCCAACATTGACAAGTACATCACCAGCCGGTCAAAAGGCAATTGAGGGAATGTCAGGGGCAGAAAAACAAACTGTAGCCAATATGCAAACAATATAGGCTTCGTTAATGACCATTGAAGAAACCATGCTTAAAATGCAAGAACAACAGATAAAAACACAAGAGAATATTTTGCAAAATCATATGGAATTGAAAGGCAATATTAATAAATTAGAAGACAAAGTTGATACAATAAAGCAAACAATGCAAAAGAATGAGCAGAAACTAGAAGAGGTGGAACTTAGAACAGTACAAAATGAAAAGAAAGTGGAATTAATGGACAACAGGATGATGACAATAAACAAAAGATTAGAAGAACAAATTATCCACCTAGAGATGGACCGCGCTGCCTATTACTTGAAGTTTCAAAATATCATTGAAAGTAGAGATGAAGATCTGAATGTGCTTACGGCAGAATTACATGCGCCAGCTTTACAAAGGAGACTCGAGAGATCCTGCTAGAAATCAATGAGGCCTATAGAGTTCAAACAAGTTATGCTCGATGTAACAGGTTACCCAGGGAAGTCCACATATGATTTGCCAGGAAACAAGTACGTGACATAATATAAAAGAAAACGTGAGATGAACCGTTGGTTTATAAAGATAAAGAAGTGCAAACACTGAAGCAGGTTTCCAAGAAGGTGTGTGAACAGAGAAAAGACTATAAGTTTTTGGCAACACAACTTATCCAGAAGAACATAATGTTCCAATGGTTAATTCCAGAAGGCTTGTTGGCAATATGGCAGGAAAAGGGGGTCAGGATAGATAACTTAGACAAGGTGCAAGATTTCTATGAGCAGATTGGAGGAACAGAAGAAGAAAGCAATGGTAGAGAGGATCTAGAGGCAGAAAGCCAAGAAGAACAATAACAGCAAGACACAGGAGGCCTAGAATAAGAAGGAGAGAACAAGGAGGAGACAGAAGGAAGAAGATTAAGAACACGCTCGCAAAGAGAAACTAGAGTTAACAGAAGACAGATAATATCCCACAAGTAGAAAGATGAAAACAGAAATGAAGCTATTATCATTAAACATAAATGGTCTAAACACCCATTAAAAGAAAACAGATACTATCTAGATTAGCCAAACAGAAATTAGAAATAGTATGCCTGCAAGAAATCCATATTAAAAAACAATTTTGGAAATGTATAGAATATCCTAAATTGGGAAGGTTATTTGTAACCCTGGCAGATTAAAAACAGAAAGGGATAGCAGTATATATTAAAAAAGAAATTAAGGCAGTAGAAAAATATGTAGACCCACAAGGGAGAATTTTGATACTTGAACTAGAATTAGGGTACAAGCTAAGGTTATTAGTTACAGTTTATGTGCCGAATGACAACCAAGGTCAATTCTATAAGGATTTACATGAGAGAATCGTTGAGATGGGACAAGATAATGTATGCATTGTGGGAGATTTTAATGCGGTAGTAGATATAAGGAAGGATTATTTTAGTAATGCAAAGAATGAAAAGAAAAGGGAAATTTTGCCCAGATCCTTTTTCAGTATGATACAGGAACTAAATTTGATAGATCAATGGAGAAGAATAAATTTGGGAGGGAAAGAATTCACGTTCTACTCTAACCCACACAAATCGTGATCTAGATTAGACATGGTGTGGATGAACGTAGAACTAGGAAACCAACTAGATACAATAGAGATTATGACAAATATATGGGCTGATCATAACCTATTAAAAATAATTTGGAAAGGAAGGAAAAGGAAGAGTAGAAGGTGGATACTTAATCCCCAAATTTTAAAGGAGAAAGATTTTGTAGAGAAAATTAAGAAAGAAATTGATTTTTTTTTAAGGAAAATACAGTGGAGCACTGTTCTCTTTTCAATGTTCCCTGTTCTTGCTTGTATGTTTTGAATTCTTTGCATTATCATCTGCAGTGTCACCTTTTCCTGTTCTTTTTCTTGTTGTAACATCATCTGTATTGAGCGTTGTCCTCCAGATAGTGAAGAGGAAGAAGTAGGAATTGAGGAACCAGCCACTGTTAATTTCGTACTCATTTTAAACAATTCAAAATCTTCAGGTTCTTCTAGACCTTAATCCATTTGTGTAATGACCAATTGTAATTCCAAGTAAAAATAGTGAAAGAAAAGGAAAAGCAGAATAAAAGAAAAGTTTCTTCAGGTTCTTGTACACCTTAATCCAATCAATAGCGAGAAAAACCCAAAAAAAGAGAAGAAAAAAAACCATAAAAAGAAAAAGGAAAAATTGCCAAGTATTGTGAGGGGCAAAAAAAAAAGTTCTTCAGGTTCTTCAACACCTTAATCCAATTAAAAAGTCTCAGGTATAAAAAGGAAAAAAGGAGTCACAGAAAAAACCAATATAGAAAGTAAATAGAAAGATGGGAAGAGAAAGGAAAAAAACCTACTCCCTTGATAATAATAATAATAATAATAATAATAATAATAATAATAATAATAATAATAATAATAATACCAAAAAACAGGTAGCTGAAAAAAGATTTTCCCTTTAAAATAAGATACAAAAATAAAAACTAGACTCAAGAACAAAAAAAAGTAAAATCAAATTCCAGAGGGCCAAAGGTCCAGGTGATTATCAAGAATAGTAAACTAATAAGGAGGGGGTTTGTTGAAGTAGAGAATAGTCCAATATAAAAAAGTAAAAAAAAGAAGGAACACACTGCACCTATCCAAGGCTTTTTGTTAATTTCTAAACAATTTTATAACTCTCTTCTCTAGAGTCTTATAATCTTCTTTCTGTAAATTTCAACACCAGACTCCAGCCACTGATAGAAACCCAGAGGAGCACCTGCAATAACACTCTCCCGTGCTCTTCCCTCTATCTTATCAAACAGGCTCAAAGTCCTTGAAAAGAAGCCTCAGTTCTTTCTCAGCTTTATCCGGTCTTCAATAGTAAAGAAAAAGAAAACAATGTTTCCAAGCCTCTAGATAGCAGTGTTACAAATTTTCCTCTACTTTCATTTTCCCCCTCCTTTTTCAAACAAAATGTGTTTTAAGTAAAAAAAAAGTTAATTAAGAATAAAAGAAAGGTTTTAAAAAGAAAACTAAAAGGGAATCTCTAGCCTAGAATATTATAAAGACAAAAAAGAAAAAGAGAAAAAGTAAGGTTAAAAAATCCAGTCCAGTTTCAAAATAAAAAATCATACATTAAAAGTCCAGCAGTAAAAAAGAAATACTAATTTTGTCTTTCTGTTTAAAATTGCCGCTTAATCACTTCTGTCTTAAATTTTACAAATTCTTTCTTTTCCTTAGGGTGTTCTCTCAGATCATAAAAGAAAAGAAAAACTCTCACTAAACCGGCACACTTTCTCTTTCCATTCTTTTCCGTTTTGGAGCTGTCCCAACTTCAGCAGCTTTAATGGGTGCCTCTTTGCCGCTGGCAAAAAGAGCTTCTCCTGGATATATCAGAGATTTTGCGGTGTCCCTGGGATCAACAGGATGCGCTGTTTACATTCACCATCTCTTAGGGACAGTTTAAGTCCATTTGAACCATCCAGCAGCAAAGATATCAGTGGCAAACTTGGATCTTCATGCCGTACTGTCACAACGCCAGCTCCACCCTCCTACCCCAACAGCAGATTCTTCCAACATGGTAGCAGTTACAGGCAAAACACAAGCAGAGGAGAGAACAGCAGAGAACAGTTTCATATTTGATTCAGAGTTGCAGACTGGTTTGCAGCTTTAGAGCTCAGATCTTAATACAGAGCCACACTCTGGCTTCTTCCAGTTTCAGTTTCCAAACAATCCCCATTGGCTAATTTAGTTGCTATGCTTATTCATTGGCTGATCTTGTTACAATGCATCTGCCAGTTCATGAATATTATGACACTGTCATGACTACTGTCATGACTGGAAGAGACATAAATCCAATTAATTTAATATTCTTCCCATGGTGCACTCCATCCAGTGGCTTGGTCATTATGTCATCCAGATTGTCTTCTGACACACAGTGAAGCAAGCTAATCAATTTACATTTGATGGCTTCTCTTACATTACAATATTTAATATCCACATGCTTGCTTCTATTTTTTACTTTGTCACCTGTTGCCATTTTAATGCAAGCAGCATTATCCTCATACACTGATACAGCTTCATTTACTTTTACATTTAAATCCTGTAACAGCTGTATGTACCAAGTTATATCTGAACAGAGTTCAGACAAAGCAATAAATTCTGCCTCCACAGTAGAAAGGGCTACAATTGTTTACTTCCTGGACTTCCAACCAATTAAAGCCCCTCCAAACAATACCACAATCCCAGAATTTGAGTTTCTGATTTTTGCATCATTTGCACAATCATTATCAACATAGCATTTCAATTTTAATTATTCAGAGACCTGTATTTGAAGACCCAAATTCACAGTTCCCTTCAGATACCTGAGAATCCTTTTTACACCCATCCACTGCTATTACATTGGTGTAGCAGTAAAGCGACTCAAAATGTTTACTGCAGAAGCTATGTCTGGTCTGGACCATTGTGATAGATATAACAGGTTTCCTATTGCTGACTGATATATCTCTTGATTACAGGCTTCACTTTTGTCCTCACCCAAACTGTTATGAAAATCTAGGGGTTGGAGCAGTATTACAATTTTTCATGTTATATCTCTCCAACAACTGTTCAATTTTTCTTTTTTTACTGAGAATATAACCACATTTTTTCAGTCTTTTGTATCTCTGCCTGAGATAATTTTTATTTCTCTCTTCTTTAATTCAAATTTCTTCTCCAACTTATTAGCAAATTTGTTTACCTGTGATACATCCTTTGCAAAGATCATCCACAAATGCTAATAGTTGACAATCCCTACCTTTTAACTTTCCAGTGTATATGCATCCATCAGCCTTGCAACTCTTGAGCCCAAGATCCTTCAATGCAGTATCTAAACATATATTTCAATTCCTGGCTGACTGTTTCAGTCCATAAATGGCTTTGTTCAATTTATACACCAGGTTAGGCCTTTTACTTTCATACTCTGGTGCTTGAACCATGTAAATTTTTTCCTCTAATTCAGCATTGAGAGTGTGGTGTTTATGTCAAAATGCCAAATTTTATGGCCGTGTGCCACAGCCAATGCTAATGCCAACCTGATGCTTTCACTCTTTACAGATGGCATGAGTACCTCATCATAATGCACATTTTTCATCTGTGAAAACCCTTGTGCCACTAACCTTGCTTTATATTGTACCTCATTATTGGGCAGTACTTTCTTCTTGTACACCCACTTGCATTCTACAGCTTTGCTACTCTGTGGCAAAGTCATAGATGTGAACCCTTCATGTTCTCCTATGGATTTTATTTCCCTTATCCATGCCTTCTTTCCCTTTACTTTGTTCAATTTTAAGTAGTACCAATACTTTCTTATAGTTTCTTGGCTCATACAATACATTACATATTTTAACTTTACTAGCAGAATTCCTGTCAGGCGAAATCCCCTTGTTCCATCGTCTGACATGCATGGCATTGACTGCTCCTGTGTTTCATCCCTCTCTGCTTCATATCTATTCAGCTTCTTATCCCTGAATGCTGACACCATCACTAAGTGAGTGACCATCACTAAGTGAATGACCATCACTAAGTGGATCACTATCACTAAGTGAATCATTCCAGAAATTTGCATCAATTTTGTTCCAATTTTGCTCTGCAAAACTTGCAGACCTTGAAATCACTATTCTTTTGCTTCCATCGCTAAAGCGATAGCTCTTTGAACCTGGCTCATAGTCCATAAATCTAAGCTTTCTAGCCTTTGGTTGTTTCTTTCTTCTAATTGCTTTTGGAATATGCACCCATGCATTACTTCCAAAAATCCTTAAATGTGCCAGAAATGGTTTTCTCACATATAGCCCTGCATATGGAGTATCATTAATAGAGGAACTACACAGCCTATTAATTGAATAATTAGCAGTCAATATGGCTTCACCCCAATATGACCTGCTCAGACCAGAATCCTCCAGCAGTAAGTCCTTCATGGTTTGCAAGACTCCATTCCGTCTCTCAGCAACACCATTCACAGCTGCTGTGTAAGGATTTGTGCATCTATGTTTTATTCTTGACTGTCTCTACCACTGTTAAAAATTTGTTGATTTGAATTCTGAACCTCTTTCAATTTGTATCTGGCATACCTGCTGTTTATACCTTCTTTCCATGAAGCTTACCCATTGCTTCAATCTCTGTAGAACCTCTATTTTACTCTTTGGTAAATAGCAGAACCCATGCCTGCTGTAGTCCTCTACAATGACCAATCCATACCTTGCTCCTCCCAAGCTGGCTGCATTGGCCCAACCAAATCTGTATCAACTCTAGAGCTCTTGTTGTCTGCCTTGTGCTACTTTTGCTCACTGGGGATGCCTTTGGACTTTGATGATTTGCATACTGCAGAATCCAAATATGCCTTACATCCATTTAAAGTCAACCCTTCTGCAAACTGGTCCATCTTTTGCATGGCCAAACTTCCTTTGCAAGAGATGAACAAATGAATCATGCTATGCCATGTTTCCAAATGTTTGTGCACATTGCAACATATAAAGATTATCCTATTTTATGCCCTGTGCACATACATTCCCATTTTGCTTTATGAGATACTTCCCATTTACAAATGTGGTCTCATATCCTTGCTTGTCTAAACTAGAGAGACTCAGCAAATTATACTCCATTTCAGGCACACATAATACATCATTAAACATCTTTTCCAGATATGGAATTTGCATGCTGCCTCTTCTAGTGACTTTAGCCTTCTTGCCATTTGCCAAGGCTATTGCATCTCCAGCAGCTCCAACAATTTATAACTATTAACAATTATTTGATTTGCACCACTGTCTAGCAACAATTTGTCTCTACTATTGCAATAACTGACTTTTGCTACAGCATCTTCTCCATCTGCTGATTTTCCCTCCATGCAAATTGTTTCTGTCTTGCAAATAATTTCTTCCTTGCAAACAGTTTTTCCTTAAATGTGTGTTTTCCCCACAAATGAAACACCTCCATTGTTACTGTTCTTTCTTCTTAGAAAGTCTTTGCTGGGCTGTAATCTGATCTCTTCTGCTGCTTTTCTCTCCTCTGCAGACAGCCAGTCTGTGGAGCTTTCCATTGCTCTTACCTCTCTGCTTCTTGGGCAGAAAGATATTGTTCACCTTCTAAACTCAAGATGATGTAAGCCACTGCTTTATCATGCTGCCTCTCTTTTATTTATTTATTATTTATTTATTTGTCAAGCAATTATAAGATATAAGTATAAACATAGTTATGAATACATGAAATGGATAAAAAGATAAAAAGAAACAATAGGACAGGGATAGTAGACATATTGGTGTGCTTATGCATGCCCCTTTCCTCTTAGAAAAGGGGTAAGGTCAATAGAAAACAGTCTAAGGTTAAAGTTTCTGCAAATGGTGCCAGCAGGTCCTTAGCCTTCAGGAAACATTCCATCTTTGAATCCTACATTATATAGTTCTTCTGTCCCAAAGAGGCACAGAGCTCTCCTTAATTTCAACAGCAGCCATCCTGCAAAGCCTTCTCTGCCTTGTGGTTCTTTATTAACATAGGCAATCCTTCAGCTTAATTACAATTACAATTCAGTCTTTCTGTGTGCTCTGGGCTGGGTCCATAACCTATCAGAATTTGTTGCAAAAATCAAATCCAGAAAGCACACACAGATAACTGATTCAGCAGGATTCATTATATACAATAATAACACATGAAGTAAATTTACAGTACCAACAGCAGATTCTTCCAACATGGTAGCAGTTACAGGCAAAACACAAGTAGAGGAGACAACAGCAGAGAACAGTTTCAGTTCTGATCAGAATTGCAGACTGGTTTGCAGTTTCAGAGCTCAGAGCATAATACAATATTGAACTTAATTTTAATAGTGCTGGTCATTATTATACAAATTATTATGCAAACCAATCTCATGTAAATATCTACATTTATATACCTTTATAATTTTCATATACGCTTATAATTTTCTTATCTTATTTATTTTTATTTCTATTGTTTAACCATTTATACCAATTATCCTAAATTTCATAATACTCTTCATAAGACTCTTCTTTATCTTTTAATTTTAGCATCAATTTATCCATTTCAGCACAATCTAGAATTTTTTGAATTACTAATTCCTCCAACGGTGTATTATTTTGTTTCCAACATTGTGCATTTACTATCCTTGTTGCTGTCAAAATATGGAATAAAATATATTTAATCTTTTTTTATATTTCCTTTTAATTATTCCCAACAGAAACAATTCCAGTTTAAATTCTATTCAATCTTCCACTATTTCTTGTATCCAACTCCATATTTTGGTCCAGTATTTTTGGGTTTCCGGGCATGACCACCATAAGGCAGAAGGCATGGTGAGGATGTACGTGCTGTGAAGGAGGAGGAGGAGGCCGGCACCCAGCGAGAAGTTTTGGCCCCCAGTTTCCTCTCCGACAGTGGAGCGTACGGCCCGCCACCGACAGCTCCAGGGAAACACAAGAGTGATCAGTCCTGGTTACTTGACTCTACTCTCTGGGAGCCCAGCTTCCACCACCTCCGGTGCCATGTTTTATGCATGAGGGCAAGAGGACTCCATTGATGGATGGGAATGTATCACATACACATGGCATAGGGAAGATCTGTCAATATAGGCCACATGTCTTCAAACACATAGAGAGGAAAGTGATTGGTGCTTGTTCTAGCATACATAGGTTCATCAGAACAGAAATCTTCCAGCCAGGCAAGGATTGTATTTTGAAGGAGTTGAGCTTTGGGGAAATCAATATATGTGTCATGCTATTGAACAGATGCTCTAAATATTTCTTCTGCAGTCCCAAATGTTCAGTGAATATTGTAGTAGAACATTGTTTATTTCCATGTCTCTTTCTATAAGCATTTCACTTGTATTTTTAATTAAAAAGTATAGATTTTGATATATTGAATGCCCTTTTCTTTAAATGGTCTTGAGAAATTTTCTTCTTTAGTATCAAAGTATTTATAGATATCAAAGAAGAAAATTCTCAAGAGCATTTACTATAAAGTTTTCAGAATCTTCTGTTTCTCCATCATTTAAAACTGTTGTGCTGAGTCGAATATTTCTGATGAAACTTGAGAACATAACAGACTCTTTACTGGGTACAGTTTTCATTTCAAGAATCCAATACCTGGTTTTTTTCTCAGCCATTAATTTAATTCTTTTAAATCTTTTTTAAGTTCTATTTATTGTGGGGGGTTTTATCTTGGCTGTACACTTCCCTGAGTCCCATTGCAGGAGAGGGGGCAGTATAAAAATTTAATAAAATAAATAAATAAATAAAATAAATATGATAGAAGGTACTTTGATACCATTTCCAGCATGTCGAATTCATGTTAGAGTACATTTTGGCCAATCTCATTGGTGGCAAATGCCAACAATAAAACATCTTGTACATATTTTCTTTACAGGCACTGATCTTGTTAATGTATAATTTTTATTCCAAATTTTTTCCACTCTGCTAAATCTATATTATGTCCAATATTTTCCCCATGCTATCATGCAGCCTTTTACTATTTCCTCTTCCAATGCAATTAGTCAATGAGTGGTTGATGAACTGAAATTAGAGGTAAAGGCCCTTCCTACACCAATGAAATTCAAACAAGTTGATGGGTCTTTACTAGGAGGGCCACCAATGATGATGATGACTGCTCCTATTCATTTGGAGATTGGAGCACACTGGGAACAACTGAGGTTCATTGTGATCCTGGAGATGAGGGAGGCAGTCATTTTAGGATTGGTGTGGTTGGAAAGATGGGAACCCACAATATGGTGGGAAGGTGGGTTTCGGCGTTTGATAGGTCTGGAGCCTCTTTAGTCAATTCCAGAGAAGGAGTCTGTAACTACTATATCAAAATCCAGCAATTTGTCTTATCCATATGTCTACAGGATTTGGCAGAGGTATTTAGTGAAAAGGAGTGTGAGACTCTGCCAATGCAAAACAGACTGTACAATAGAGTTGGTCCTGGGGGCAAAGCTCCCGAAGCCCCCTATGTATGCGATGACACCAAAAAAAATGGAGGAAATGCAGAACTATTTGGATGAAAATTTGGCCCGGGGATTCATACAACCCGGATGGTCGCATATAGCGGCTCCCGTATTATTCCGGGAGAAAAAGGATGGGGGCTTACATTTGTGTTTCGATTTCCGAGGGCTGAATGCAATTTGTGTGGACAATTTATATCCCCTGTTGTTGATCAGTGAACTATTAGCTATGTTGGCTACCAGGAAGTTTTTTACTAAATTGCATTTACGTGAGGCATTTTACCGGGTTCGTATATTTTTTATTTATTTATTTGTAATATTTATATACCGCCCTTCTCCCGAAGGACTCAGGGCAGTGCACAGCCAATCACAAACCCCAGTACACTATACAAAAGTTAAAAACAAATTAAATAATTTAGGCTGTCCAAAAGTTATGCCTTTCCCCCATAAATTAATTAAAAGCCAAATATTAAAAACCTAATTAAAACGTAATACTAAATTAAAAATCCTATATCAGCCTAGGCCGGCCTGCTCAAAGAGCCAAGTTTTTAATGCACGTCTGAAAGCTCCCAGATCCATGTTAGTGCATATCTCTGGAGGCAGACCATTCCAGAGGGCGGGGGCTCCCACAGAGAAGCCCCTACTCCTGGGAGACGCCAGACGACACATAGAAGCCGACGGCACCCGGAGAAGGCCCTCCCTGTGGGAACGCACAGGTCTTTTGGAGATTATCGGCAGAACGCGGTCCTGCAGATAATCTGGTCCAATGCCATGGATCGCTTTAAAGGTCAGAACCAGAACCTTAAAGCAAACCCGGAAAACCACCGGCAACCAATGCAGCTCGCGCAGGAGAGGCGTCACATGGGAGCTTCATGACGCCCCCATAACCACCCGCGTGGCCACATTTTGTACCAGTTGGAGTCTCCGGGTGCTCCCCGCAGGGAGCCCCATGTAGAGAGCGTTACAATAGTCCGGGCGAGAGGTGACAAAGGCATGAGTGACCATGCATAAGGCGTCCTGATCCAGAAAGGGCCGCAACTGGTGAATCAGGCGAACCCGATAAAAAGCCCCCCTGGAGACGGCCGTAATATGGTCTTCTAAAGACAGCCGTGCATCCAGGAGGACACCCAAAATCCGAGCCCTCTCTATGGGGGGTAAAATCTCTCCCCCAATAGCCAGCGATGGAGTCAGCTGACTATATCGAGTCGCCGGAAACCACAGCCACTCAGTCTTGGACGGGTTGAGCCGGAGCCTGTTCCCGCCCATCCAAATCTGCATGGCCTCCAGGCACCGGGACATAACATCCACAGCATCATTGGGGTGGCCTGGGGTGGAGATGTAAAGCTGGGTATCATCCGCATACAGATGACACCGCACCCCAAAACCACAGATGATCTCCCCCAATGGCTTCACATAAATGTTGAACAGAAGAGGGGAGAGGACCGACCCCTGAGGCACCCCACAAATGAGGGGCCTAGAGGTGGATCTCTCCCCCCCCCGTCAATACGAATTGTGAGCGGTTGGAGAGGAAGTAGAAGAACCATCGCAAGACAGTTCCCCCAATCCCCAACCCCTCCAACCGCTGCAATAAGATATTATGGTCGATAGTATCAAAAGCCGTTGAGAGGTCTAACAGGACCAGGATAGAGGAAAACCCCCAGTCACAAGCCCTCCAGAGATCATCAACCAACGCGACCAATGCTGTTTCGGTACTATGCCCGGGCCTGAAGCCCGATTGGAATGGATCGAGGTAAGTCACTTCCTCCAGGAACTGAGGGAGCTGACGTGCCACCACACTCTCAACAACCTTCGCTAAAAAAGGAAGGTTGGAGACTGGACGATAGTTATTTAAAACAGCCGGGTCCAGGGCAGGCTTCTTGAGGAGGGGCCGCACCACCGCCATCTTCAGGGCAGTAGGGAGCGACCCCTCTCTCAACGAAGCATTAATAATCCCCTGTAGCCAGCCTTGTGTCACCTCCCTGGAGGTTGAAACCAACCAGGAGGGACACGGGTCCAACAAACATATGGTGGCATTCAGCCCCCCCCAGCAACCTGTCCACACCCTCAGCGGTCACAGGGTCAAACTCTTCCCAGATAAGAGTCTCAAGACCTGCCCCGGACACCTCCCCTGGGACCACCCAATTGGAGTCTAGCCCGTCCCGAATCTGAGCGATTTTGTCGTGCAAGAATCGGGAAAACTCTTCTGCCCTACCCTGCAAGAGGTCATCCTGCGCTCTCGGCTCCAGCAGGGAGCGGGTCACTCTAAACAGAATGACAGGCCGATTTTCTGCCGACGCAATAAGGACGGAGAAATGTGAATGCTTCGCCGCCTCTATCGCCACAAAGTAGGTCCTAATGTGGGACCTCACCTGTGTTCGGTCAGACTCAGTGTGGCTAGCCCTCCAAACACTTTCCAGACATCTTTTCCGGTACTTCATCTCCCGTAGCTCCTCCGTAAACCACAAAGCTAGATGGGATCTGTGCCGAGTCAGAAGTCGCAAAGGCACAACTCGGTCCAGAGCCTCGGCAGCCAACCTATCCCAGGTGGCCACCAAGTCTCCAGGCGAGTTATGAGCCAGAGTCTCGGGAAATGGCTCAAGCTCCCTCTGGAACCGCTCAGGGTCCATCAGGCACCTGGGGTGGAACCATCTACACGGCTCCGCCTCCCTGCGGTGGGGGGTGGCGGTACAGAAGTCCAGTCTAAGAAGAGAATGGTCTGTCCATGACAAGGGTTTAATGTCTAAGTTCCTGAAATTACAGTCATTCAACCACTGACCAGAGACAAAAATCAGGTCCAGCGTGTGTCCTCCTATATGAGTGGGGTCAGAACCTAATTGGGTCAGGTCCATGGCCATCATGGAAGCCATGAACTCCTGAGCTGCCCCAGAGGTTTCCCTGAGCGAAGGCAGGTTGAAATCCCCCATGACTAAAAGCCTAGAGGTCCCAACTGCCAGCTCGGCTATCACCTCGAGGAGTCCAGGCAGGGCCAATGACACGTAGCAGGGAACCAGGTACATTATCAAAAGGCCCATCTGAACCCCCTGCCCCCACTTCACAAAGAGAGACTCACAACCAGCCGCCTGAGGAACAGTGGCCTCCCTAGGACAAAAGACCTCTCTAATAAGCACCGCCACCCCACCACCCCTTCCTGAGACCTAGGCTGATGAAATGCTAAGAAACCTGGTGGGCACATCTCCTTCAGAGGAACACCACCCTCTGGGCCCAACCAGGTTTCGGTAACACCTACCAGGTCCACGCCCTCTTCTTGAATAAGATCACAAATCAGGGGGGCTTTATTGACAACGGACCTGGCATTGCATAGCATCAGCCGGGTACTCAGGGCCCGAGGCTCTGGACAACCAGGCCTGCAGGATGGGTGAAGAGGGTCGGAGCGCGCTACCGCTTGAAGACAGTGACAGCGCGATCCCCCAACCTGATATGGCCCTCTACCCCCGCCATATCTGCCCCTCCCACTAACTGTGCTGATAGAACTGGCCCCCGGCATCCCACCCTCTGTCTGCCCCCCCAACACACACCCCTCTGAGCCCTCCCAGACGTGCATGCCAGCCTGGCTGCCCTCAGATCCTCGCGGGTTGTCCCCCAAACCCGGTTCAGATCTCCCTAATCCCCTTAAAAACCCCATTAAAAAACTACAAACCCCAGACTTCCCCCCAACACGTTTCCTGAGGCCGCACCATCTCTCGGGATCCCAGGATCCATCATGTCCTAGAGAGCTTTGAGGGCCACTTGAGGGGGAGGGGGGCATCCCTCAAGGCCCAAAGCTCTCTCCTAGAGTATTTCAAGGGCTCCGATAAAAATATCCAGGCCGTCCGGCGATGCCCTCTGTAGTCTTTGATATTTTTCAGAGTTCCTCTGCCATCTCTGCTGTTCTGCTGTTGCTCCAGGGCCCCCATCCCCCTGGCCCTTCAACCACCTCTGCCACCGGTGGGGGTCTGGGAGGAAAGGAAACCCCAAGTGCAGCATCAAAAGGATGACTCCGAAGCTTCCGGCGGTTCCAGCACCCTTCAAGCCCTTCGGAGCCACTGACCCCCCCACCCCCGGTCCAACCACCTCTGCCACCGGTGGGGACCCAAGGGGAAGGAGCAACGTCCGTGGCCCCATCAGTCCCCCGGGGCTGTTGCCACCGAAAGCCGTGCACAAAACAGCGAGTTTGACGCGTTCCAGCTGCTTCAGGGCCCGTGACCCCCCCCCGGTCTATCCATCTCTGCCATCGGTGGGGACCTCGGGGGGAAGAAAGTCACAAACGGGGCCTCAGTTCTCCAGCCTTGCCGCCACCAAACGCCGAACACAGAGTCACAGCCTGTCCTCGCTGCCATCCAAAGGCCCTCTGATCGGCCATGGAACCCACGGAAACGCTGTCTCCCAATCTCTTCAGAGCCGCTAACCCTCCCCCCCTCCCGGCCCGACCACCTCTGCCACTGGTGGGGGCCTAAGGGGAAAGGAGGCATCGTCCGCTGCTCCGCCAGCCATCCGGGAACGCCGCCGCCGCCCGACACTGTACGCAGCTGCCCAACGCCGATGACAGCCGCAGCCGAACCCCCGCCGCCCAAGGCATCCGGGTGATTCCGACTCTCTCGACAGCCCCGCCGGCCATCTGGGAATGCCGCTGCCGTTGCCCAGCACCAAATGCAACCGCCCGACGTCAAACGCGGCCGCAGCCGAGCCTCCGCCGTCCACAAAGCCGCCGGGCAGCTCCAGCTCCTCCAGATGCTCCGAGGCTTCACCAACCCCCCCTGGTCCTTCCCCCACCTTTGCTACCGGTGGGGGACCCAGGGGGGAAGAGGCTCACCCCAAAAGCCAGACATCCCAACGGAGCTCCTCTCGGGAACCTGCTCCGGCCACCATCTTGGAAACTTTTATGACCAGGGGATGAATGGAAAACCACGTTCAGCTGCCCATTCAGTAACTTTTATTTTAAGATTATGTCTTTCAGATTATAAGGTGCCCCCACGGTATTTATGCAGTTCATTAATGAAATATTGCACAAATATCTATACCGCGGGGTACTTGTATATTTGATTGACATCTTAATCTACTTACAAACTATGGAAGAACAGTGGCACTAGTACGAAGTGTGTTGACTAAACTCCTGCACACCAAATTATTCGTAAAGTTATCAAAGTCCAAATTTCATTGCACAAAACTGGATTATTTAGGCTATAGGATATCAAACACAGATTTGGAAATGGATCCTAATAAGGTGAAGGCAGTGTTGGACTGGGAACCCCCAAAAATGCAAAAGCAAGTACAAAGTTTTCTGGGCTTTGCTAATTTTTATCGACAATTTATACCCCAATTTGCCCGTATTGCGTTACCATTAACTGAACTGCTGAAAACAAAAAGTCAAGCATTAAAACCATATCCTAGCCGAGCATTTGAGTGGTCCAAAGACTGTCAGCAAGCATTTGATAATTTAAAAACCTTATTTTCTCAAGCACCTATTTTGTGACATCCAGACCCATAGGGAAAGCACATCATTCAGGCAGATGCTAATGACATAGCTATGGGGGCTGTTTTACTACAAGAGAATGAACAAGGGTTATTACAGCCCTGCACTTATACATCACGAAATTTCACTGCTACAGAGAGGGAATGGGCTATTTGGGAGAAAGAGGCATTTGCAGTCAAATGGGCATTAAGCACATGAAGACATCTGTTAGAAGGGGTAAAGAAAGAGTTTGAAGTGTGGACTGATCATAAAAACCTAGAGGCATTGAAAAAACTGAGAAAGTTGTCCCCCAAACAAGTTAGATGGTCTCTATACTTCAAATGTTTTAACTTTCAATTACATTATGTGTCAGGGGAAAACTTTATGGTAGACGCCTTGTCCCATTTGCCACAGTATAATTCAACTCAAGAGATTGTAGTCCAGTTAATGAGGCTTCACCTGTAGATATAGGTCAAGTAATATGATTAATGGATTTAAAAAGAGACACATTACAGGAGGATACAAAGCAAGATGAATGGCTTGCTCAGAATGAGACTCTGGTGTTGCACAAGGATGGATTTGCATGGAAGAGGAATAAATTGTATGTACCGATCCAGTGTAGAAAATATATACTAAAAAAATGTCATGATGTGAAACAGGCCGGACATTTCGGATTTTTGAAAACCCTGCATCTGGCGAGGCGTCAGTTTTGGTGGCCTAGAATGAGATCTGATATCAAATAATATGTAAAACAATGTCATACCTGTGCCACTTCAAAACCAAGAGTCAGAAAGCCGTTAGGATTATTACAAACTGTGTCAGAACCCAGCATCCATGGCAAGACATTGCCATGGATTTTATTGTTGAATTGCCAAATAGCAAGGGCTACACAGTAATATAGACCATAATAGACTTGTTTTCTAAACAAGCACATTTTATTCCCCGTAAAGGTTTTCTGTCAGCAAGGAAATTAGCATGTGTGTTTCTTAAATGTGTGTATCGACTACATGGACCTCCTAGAAGAGTGATATCAGACAGAGGAGTACAGTTTACTGTGTGGTTTTGGAGGACATTCCTTAACCTGTTGGGGTCTTCACAAGGGCTTAGTTCAGCATACCATCCTAGTACTAATGGAGCCACAGAAAGAGCGAATGCAATGGTGGAAAGATATTTAAGGTCGTACGTATTGTATCAATAATGAGAAGGGGCTGACTTACTCCCATTCACTGAAACAACCTACAACAATGTGGTACACAGCAATATGGGATATAGCCCATTCTATATAGTCAATGGTATTGATTTTGTACCAATACCAGAATTGAAATGTACGGATGACGAACCCATTACTATTCAAGTGTGGTCAAAAAAGGTACAGGCGTGTTGGCAGGATGTTCGGAAGGCATTAGAACAGACATCTAATGAATACAAAACTCAAGCAAATAAAAAGAGACAGGATCATAAACCATTCCAAGTGAGGGATAAAGTATATTTATCTACAAAATACATAAAATTGAAATTAAACCACAGAAAATTGGGACCCAAATATATAGGGCCATTTCCAATAAAGAAAATGATTAACCCTGTCACAGTAAAGCTGAAATTACCATCATTCCTGGGGCGTATCCATCCAGTTTTCCACATCAGTCTCCTGAAGCCTGTTGAAGTTGAGAGTGATTTGCAGGAAGTGAGCCCTATACCATTAACAAATACAAACCACTTCGAAATAGACTAAATACTCGATTCCTGCGTACGAAGAAATAATGTTCAGTACCTAGTACGCTGGAAAGGATACCCAGACACAGATGCATCCTGGGTACATCATGAAGATATGTGTGCAGATAGACGGTTAGGATGTTTCCACACTAGATACCCCGATAAGCCTGGATCCCTGTTGTAATGTCTATACATGATAACTTACTTTTGTGTTATTTTGCAGGATAGATCCTGGTAGAGGGGGCCTCCTGTCACAATTCCAAGATGACTTCCAAACTGGTCCCATGGAGCTGCGACAACGGAGTTTGTGGTCTTACTGTGTGGTGGTCTCGAGGTTGCTGCAGGATGGGCGTGCTTGGTGTGCTTGGACTAATCCCCTCTGTAGCTGAGCTTTGTCGGCATTTTCCCCGATAATGCAGGATGGCGCAGCTTGATGACATCAGCAGCTGACAAGACGCCAGTGGCAGGATGGGGCTTATTGCATGAAAAGAGAGTTTTCGTGAAGAAAACATCGAGTGCTGTGGGTGGTGGATGGTGTTTGTGAAGGGGATATAGGTGCTAACAGTATTTAGAACATAACCTGTATATTTCGTAGTAAACAGTAACCTGATGCAATAGATATTCCAGATGGTTGTAATCATTGTCAGCATTGACTGGATGCTGGATGCCTTAATTATGTAATTAGTTAATGTATGATATGCATAAATACAGCCAGAGCTGACTTTAAACTATTATGCTTCATTGTTACCTAATGTTTTGGAATGAAAAAAGAAAAAAAATCTCACTACTTGTTCAGCGTGAGTTGTCTTTTTCATCACTAAATCCGGAAGAACATCTGAGAGCTGATTTGTCTTGATGCAAGAAATCCATTTTGGTCTGGGTGTATGAATTCATTTAATATTTTTTCAGTCTTTCTGCTATTATAATTGTATTCTGCTACTATAATCAGCATTCAGTAATAATATTGGCTTATAATTTTGTATTTATTGGTTATCTATATCCTCTTTTGGTATTAAAGAGATAAATGCCTTCCTCCACAAGTCCAGTAATTTTGCTTCCATCAATACATCATTGTACACTTCTAGCATTAATGGTTTTATCAGTTCATCCATCATTTTATATATTTTCTCCTGAAGCCCATCTGAACCTGGAGTTTTATTGTTTTTCTATTTCTTCATCCCTTGTTACTGTTCTGTCAATGTTATTTCTTTATTTAACATTTCTCTCATTTCCTCTGCTATTGGCAAAATACCTTCCCCTTTCAAGTAATCTCCTATTTTCTCCTTTGCTATTTCTTCACATTTATGCAGTTCTTCAAAATACTTATAAGTAATCCTATTGTAGTTTAAATAACATTCTTTCCCATGGGAACTGAGAATGTGACTGCAGGTGGTTGGAAGTAGAGTTTGGAGGCATCGGATCAGATAGATTGGGGAATGTGACTTGGGGAGGGGGTAGTTTTGAAAGTTTGCTTTTTTACTGGGTGTAAATCTGGATTGTGGTCAGAGCCGGATTTGCACCAAGACCTTGCCAATTTGAAAATGCCTGCATTGGATTTCTTGTTACTGGGGATGTATTAATTGGAACCTTGACAGCTACAATGCTGATCCGACTCTCCAAGAAATCCAGTATGACACCCCTGAACTAGACTACCAGTTCTGATTTTTCCAATCAGCTGGCAAGTAGAGTTGTCTTGTAGTTTGAAAGATATCTCAATTTGAGCCTGTGAATGTGATAATTGGCTACTGGCATCCACTAGAACTAGAAAGCAAAATTATTAGTTTTTCAAGTAAAGTAAGTTTTATAACATTTCTCCTTGCTGGGGAATTATTTAATATTCAGATGCTGGAAGCCCTCTGCTGGTTACACACTGACGTCTTCACTGATGAGTACATGAGAGTTAACAGGGTAATCATATTAATAATACAATATATAATGATTTGAGAATGTTTTGTTTGGAAATCTGATGTATATCAGGTTAATTGGGAGTACAAATGTTAACAAATCTGTTGTTAATTGGCACAGCTGTCTAATGTTTTGACAGTTTGTGTTATTTATTTACATTTCACAAACTCCATTTTCTGCTTGCATTTGTAAAACTATTTCTTACTCTTAGAATGTGGCTGTCTGACTTCTCAGTTTTGTTCATCCTACCTTAATTTTACATCTTCCAATGTGTTTGAACTGCTATCCCCATGTCACTTTAGAGTGTAGTAGTCAAAGCACATTTAAAAGACACCAGATTGCAGAAAATAGTCCAGATAATAATATCATGAAAAACATATGACTATCCTCTAAAAATAAAATCTATATTTAAATCTTAATAGAAGAGTAGCCAGGTTTCTGTGTTTAAATAATATTTCTGGGTTTTTTTCTATTACAATTCTTGATTCTATAATCAGAATAGAATATCTTTGAATCTACTTTCACATCACACAGTGACTGGTATCAAACTGATTCTAGGTGGACAAAGAACTACTAAAAAGGAAAACATGTACAAGAAATATTTTTAAATATTTCCTTTTGTTTTAATCAATTAAAACATCTGATTTCTTCTTCCAATAATCACTTATATTTTGATGAATTCCCTCTATTTATGATGCATGTTATTATATTGCTAATGTATCATGCTGATCAACAATCTTGAACAAATCCAAGGAATGCAGAACTAGGAAAAATCTTCAGATTGGTAATAATCAGTAAAGTGGACAAAACCAGAGAAGTTATTCAGCAGGTTCTGACCAGTTCTGGAGAATCAGTAGCAGAAATTTTGAGTATTTGGGAGAACCGGCAAATACCACCTCTGACTAGATATTTTACAGTATCCTTCCCCTGCCACGCCTACCAAGTCACACCCACAGAACCAATAGTAAAAAAAATTGAATCCCACCACTGGACAAAACCCACATTTTCCCACAAAAATGAGATTTGCTAAGTAGTCATCAAATGCTGGAGATAGAGGGGGAGACAGGAAACTGAATGAGAGAAAATTGAATGTGTAGAATATGACAATGGATTTATTCAACTGTATTTCAATACAACCGCATAAATCACTCTGTCATTTGAAGCCATCATCTTCTCAGCAAAATATAAAATGTTCCACATGTCACTCCTGACAAGGAGACAAGCAGTTATAAAGCAAAATAAATTCATTGGTAGTTAGATCATTGCAAAATGACATTAAGTATGAAGCTTTTCCTATTGTATTGTATCATATCGTATCATATTATGTTATATTTAGAAATATTTCTATTTCTACTCTGTTTCCTTTGCTTGGTATTGCTCTTTTTTTCCTTTCAGAAAATAAAAAAATGTTTAAAATTGGGTGCTAGTGGTTGAATTGGAGGGACTAGGTCAAACTCAACATCTGATTTTTCAACCCCATGTATTTACATCCCTAGAAAAAGCCAATTAATGTTATTCTGAAAGTTATTTTCTTGTTTATATTTCTTTCCAATTCCCATATACTGAGGATAAGTGTTGTGTGTGTGTATTGGCAATGATGACATTGGGGCACTTTGGCTAGAACTAAATTCCACATACAATGCAGTCTACTGTAAATGGAACAAAAACATATTAAATGTAAACATACACACCTGATAATTAAATCCCTTGGATATAAAACAAACAAACACAAATTTTGGAACATTATATTCCAACCTACAGATGGAAGAAAATTAAGGAATTTTTGGGAAATTAGATAAAATACTGTACAATCTGTATTTTGCAAAGATGAGTTAGAAGAAGACTGAATTACTTTCTTGTGAATGTGGAGAAGTCATTATTTTCCTCTTAATTTTTTATTTGAGGAGTTTAAAAATGATGGAAAGAATCTTTTGCCATGGCAAAGGACCTCTGCTGAAAGATTATCCATTCAAACAAAGTTGGTTCTTAATTTATGATTTGTATAAAATATTGTATTCTGAGCAGTTTGCAATAATTATATGATGATCATAATAATTCCAAAACATCTCAATGAGAATAATGGCCAGAGAAAGGTATTGGAAAAAGATGGTTTTTAACATCCATGAACTCTGGCGTTCCACAATGAATAAAGAAAGGAAAAAAGATGGGAATTCATAATGTATGACCATTAATGAATTCCAGCATCTTAACGTGTCTTCTGGCATCCCACACTACCATTCTTGGCACAACCTGCCCTCTTACCTTTTATACAGGTATAGGAATGCTCTAAAGATCAGAAATCACTAGTGGAAATATGAGATGTATATTTAACTGCAGTATAAATTAACAGATACATTCACACATAGAAATATTATGCAAACTTGTTTGGTTCTGAACTACTTTTGCCTACACAGAAGTAACCATGTCTTCCATAAAAATATACAAATCAATAATTATATTAAAAAATCAACTACATCCCCACACCTCAATCATTTTGTGTACAGATTTAGATTACTGAGCCAAGAAATTCCTATCCCAACATTCTCCTTATTGCTTCAGGTCACAACAGAAAAGTTCCTGCTGGGGACCTAATTGCAAGCTTCAACAGTCTGGGAAGCAAAGCTAGGAATATGTGACAAGTTATAAAATGCCTGCAGATTTTACACTGAAACAGCATCTATAAAAAGTTAACTTGTGCTAAGAATACATTCCTTATCCATTGGATTTCTGCCAAAGATTTGATTTAATTAAACAAGTTGGATCATAGTGACCTCTACAGGTAAAAAAAAAAACATTTGCAGCTGTGGCCGAAAGAAAGAGAAAATGTGCTATTTTCTACTGCAAAAGGATTTGCCTGAATATGATATGTAAGATTAAAACAAAAATGCCACTTACAAAGAGCAGGACATATACATTCAGTATAGTTTGCAGAAATGTTATTAGAAACAGCACACACACAGAGACACAGAGACACACACACACTTTGATTTTGGACAAAGACACTACCAATCTAAAAAAGTTATCTATTAGGAATAATTTTCTAAACTTTAAAGAAACAAGTAAAATTCATATTCATATTCTGAAAAAATATCTCCTTTTTTTAAATTCAGTATTCATCTGCTTCCTTTGGATTGCAATTTGGAAGTGACTTTGGGGAACTAACTGGATTTCCAAACTTACTTATTTTCAAGTTTAAAATTAGGTAAGCATATTGAGAGAAACATAAATAAGACATCATACTAAAAAAAAATCTCACAGTGTTTTGTCAGTTTTTTTCCATGATGTATAGCATATAACAGTAAATGCTGAGCAATTGAATGCTGATGCCCGCAAGACTTGAATTACTTAATTTTGGAGATTTTTTTTCAAAGCCAAGGCATAAAGTTCTTAAATACCTTTATTTCTATCTTTACCATTACTCCCTGATTGTGGAAATTTCCTTCACCATCCCATATTTCTGATCACCACACTGAGATTAGTAGCAGAAAAGAAAAGGTGGAGAGAAGAGAGTTTTCCTTGCTCACTGAAGCAGCAGAGAAAGAGAGTTGAACAGTTTGGCAAACCAGCCACCCATCACAAACCAAAGCATATTGGAAACCTAGCCCAGATTTCTTCTGGGTCAAAGAAGTGACTTTATATTGCTATAGGCATCTGGTCACTATTCTGCTCAAAAACACACATGAATGTGCTTTAAAATTATTTTGCATGGGGAATACTCTCCAGTGCTGTTGGTGCTAATGTAAAAAAAAAAACTTAAGGTTTACACATTGATATCTACATTTCTGACAAGTAGAAACACAATTTTAAAGATTCAGGATGACAGCAGAGTGCCTGAATCCAAGATAAATGGAATCTCTTTTTGAATTCTTTTTCAAGCAATTTGGATTTGTTAGTTCCAACAGTTGGATAAGAGAGAACCCTTGTAGATATAACAACAGCAATAGTACTTTAGACTTATATATTGCTTCACAGTGCTTTACAGCCCTCTCTAAACAGTTTACAGAGTCAGCATATTGCCCCCAACAATCTGGGTCCTCATTTTACTGACCATAATATGTGGGAGAGTGAGGACCTATAATATCCTTTCCTCAATTTGATGGTCCCATTAGTTGTCTGCCCAATGATCTCTATTCCACATATGTTAGAAATCTGACTCATAGAATTCTTAGTTTGATAGCCATACCAGCTAAGCACTATAAGTCAGTGGTGGGCTCCTGTCAGTTTGTACCAGTTCTTCCAAACTGTATGTTAATTTTCTGAGCAGTTCAGAGAACTGGTTGTTGGAAGAAATCTTTTCCCACTGTACAGAGCTAATCCTACAAAGAAGGCAGGAAGGAAATATTCTAATATGCCTGTATTTCTAGTCTAATCCTTATCTTAATTACTGCCCCTGCTGCTTTAAGTGTTTTCAGAAACTGCCTCTGGGCTAGGCTTTGTTACATTGTAACAGCCTTAATGGTTCTTGGCAGTACACCCACACTTTCTGTCTGTAGCTGAGCTTCTCGGGAGTCCCCCCTCCTCCCAGAGTATTTTGTGGTATTTTTTATTCCTGGGGCTTGAACATCTATTTACAGAAGGGTTGGCATAGTCATAGAAGAAATGCCTGACATGCTGGATGCAAGCTTGGCATTCTGACTGATTTTTTTTTACTGCCTTTCTGAGGACATGTGGTTTTTCCTTAAATCTGGATGATTACCTTAGGATATCTTGTGAGGTGAGTGAGATCAGCTGGTATCTTTAACTGGTGAAAGTGGTTTCCAGGAAGTCTACTTTCCTCTAGAAAAAGCACCTTTGGGCAGGAGTCTCTTGCATTACTTCAGAGTGGTCAAGGCATATGATTGCTCACTGATAATAATTGGATCCTCCTTCCAATTTGTTATAGTTTGTTCTTATGATAATATGACATAATAACATGGCACCAATTGTAAAAAGTTAGCACCCACCCCCTCCTAGAAGAATGAAATATTTTGAGAAATATTAAAAAGGAAGAATATATTTTCCTGGATGAGAAATGGAGAAACATGTTTTCTTAGAGGTAGAAAGCAGCCCCCACTTTCCTTAATAGCCCACAACAGATGTCAGCACTTAAGAGAGAGATAGTTATATTCATAGGCAAAAATTCCCTGCAGCAAGGTCTGAACAAAGACAGAATGGGATTAGCCCTCACTCAAGATGTTAATTTGTTTCTTTAGCCCAGCATTTTGTAGTCCAAATATGCTCACCCACTTTCTGGAGACCTCTCTGCTAAAAGGTTTCACTTTATGAGCAAGCGTTGGCTATTTTAACTATTTTAATTCTTCAATATGTTCTGGCATCCTGTCTGATTTGTAACTCTGGGTTGCAGGTATTGCTGAGGAAAAAATGGTATTCAAACAGAATGGTTTAGCTTTCCATGACATCTGTGACTCATTGATCTTCAGTGTATTCCCCCATTTCTAATTTAATGATTGGTATTTAGGACAGCTTTTTGCAAGTAAAGAAGCTTTTTGTATTTTTGGATAGGCAATCCTTGATTTACAACAGTTCATTTAGTGACCATTTAAAGTTACAATGAGACTAAAAAAATGACTTATGACTGTTTTTGACACTTATGATGGTTGCAGCATTCCCATGGTCATGAGAGGCCAGGAGAGGCTAAGTACCTCTCGATGTGAGTGACAGCAAGTTGGCCATGTCTACTCAGTCACAGGACCACCCAACCATGACCACCCAGCCACACCCACCCAGCTAGTCATTAGGGCAGAGAACCGGTTGTTAAAGAATTTGAAGCCCACCACTGCTATAAGGATCTGTAATTACCCTAACACATCTTGTTGGTGTTAGGGTAATTACAGGTCCTGTAATATGGTCTGCTTAAACACAAATTATGCATACTTAGATTCAATCTGCTGATATTTGTTAGCATAAAATTGCACAAATGAAGTGTCAATCCTACTGGTTCAGTAAATTATACTTTTTTTCACTTTTCCTATAGCTTTTTCTGTCTACCAGCATATTATCACACCTGATGATATATATTAGAATTATGTCTGAGACATAAATGCTAAAAGTTCATTTATATTGAGAAATGGATGGACTTTATATTATATAATCTGCAGCCTTTACAGAAGAAGAAGAGTGAGTCTACTGGAAAACCCTTGACTTTGTAATTTAAATTAAATTACACAGTAAATCAAAAACTTCCTAAATCTTAAAATAGCTCAACAAGAGACAAATCATTCCACTGAAGAACTAATACTTGTATATTTTTCTGAAGAACTAATACTTGTATATTTTTCTAGCCCCAAATTTACAAGTTTCTATTGGATTTCTTTTAAAGCTCAGTCATTTTTATTTATGTTACAGATGACCCTTTAGATGGTTGTTTTCTGAAAACCATGCTCATGATCAGAAAGTGTCTCAGGACAGCAGTCTAAAAATCCATTGGCAGACAAGATGATGAAAAATAAGTTATTTTTTATTGCAACAGCATTGGCTATGTTTACCATTCTATTTAATTAGATCAGATAATAAATTGACATTATAATGGAATTGTATATACTAGCTAGATGGTCAATATGAATGATCTTTAGGCCTTCATAAACTTTGTACTATCTAAAGCACATCATACCCCTCTGCCCCCTCCCCCCCCCCGCCCACAATCCCTTTTACAGAAGTAGTGATATGACGGTTCCCTTGGCCCTTTAAGTTCCACAAACCTATTCACCGGAAGTAATGTGTTATATTAATTATTTGCCAGAGAGTGTTCTTATTGGTCCATATTTGTAGAGGCAGTGATTGGTAGCAGCAGCCTATGACATTACTGCTATGTTCAGATTGGCTTCCCATTGGCCAAGTCTGAGCATAGGTCTGCTTAATACAAAAAAACAGAGGTATATCTGATTGGATAGTTGCCTGTTTGAGCAGTGGGGAGGCCCCAAAAATTCATTAAAATGCCTGTTTTTGCACCACAGGGAGTAAAGGCATTATTAAGCATTAACAAAAAAACAGCGCGCGTTGAAGACCTGGCTCTTTGAGCAGGCCGGCCTTGGCTGAGATGGTTTTAATTTGGTCTCCATTTTATTAATTCTAAATTGGGTTTTAAGGGGGGGGGGGGGGTTTGTTAGTTTTATCAAGCAGCCGATTGAAATTTAATATTTTTTAACTTTTGTATTCTTTGTGGGGTTTTTAGATGGGCTGTTCACTGCCCTGAGTCCCTCGGGAGAAGGGCGGTATATAAATGGAATAAATAAATAAATAAAATAAATAAATAAATAAGCAGGTCCTGTCCCTGTTTGGTACCTGTTTCCTCTTGTAATGCAAGGAATTTGGGTATCATCTTTTCTTTGTTCTAGGATGTTTTATATTGCAGAGATGTAAAAATAAAATACTATTTTGCAAAGGCCCTTTTTGTATGCGTGTTTTGCTTTTTCCAAAATGGTTCAGGGCTGGTGTTAAAAGACTGGAAACAATAAAATTAAGAGAGTGGATTATGTCTGCATCTGATGATATGCCTATGTCAAATCCTAGGAGTGTTTAAAATTTGGTGACTGGCTCAAAATGTGAACAAATGAAACACTGTAAAACATGCTATGCTTCTAATATTTTGTGTTTATTTTATAATGGGCCATACATGTTGGCATACATTGGTAACTGTTACATGTTCTGGAACCCCTTCCAGGCTTTGTATTTACTACAAACTGCTTCACTGTTTGATCATTTTTGACAATGTATTCAGAGTATAGCTTTGAAACATCTTCGTGAGGTAACCCTTTAAAGCATTTAACTAGATAAAACAAGCAATGCTGCCCACAGGTTATTGCTAGGGGATGCTGCAGTTGAAGAGGTTGATATGCGCATTTCTTAGCTTGCAGTTTTAAAAACTTCACAATGTCAACAGGAAAGGCAGAATTATCTGGAGTTCTTCCCTAGGAATCAAAAAATTCACCATTGCTGTGAGTTGGAAAGTAGAGCGCCAACTAGTGTTTGCTGGGTAGAGTATGAGGGTGGGTATTTACAATTAACTCGAAAGGCCTCTTGGAGATTTTTCTCTTGGGCAACAAATCACTGGAGTATACACCTAGAAAGAGTGCATTTCCAGACAATGCACATTGTATCTGCATGATGTCCATTCTCACATATAATCAAACAGTACATTCCTTGTATGGCTTATTTCAATAAGATTTTAAAAGATTGTATAGAGCAGTGGTCGCCAACTGATGGGCCATGTCCCACTGGTTGTCTGTGAGAAAATTTTGGTGGTCTGCAGAGAAATGTCTCCCCCAAAGCATCCCCCCAAAGCAATTAATCCAGGCTGCGCGGGAACTCAAGGCTGCACTGTCCACATGGCTCATCCACCCACTGGTCCCCACCCTTTGGCCAAGTGCAAACCTGCAAAAAGCAGTGCAGCCCTTGCTGGCCAGGATGAGGTAATGGTGCTGTTACAGCAAGAAGGGGCTGGTGGCAGAGGTGGGCTGGAGCAGCAATGGACATTGCCAGAAGGTGCAGGAGCACCATGCTGCTTGCATTTTTGTGGTACTCCTGCACTTTCCAGTTCACCTCTCCTGGCTTGGCCTCTTCCTCAATAGCTGCAGGCTGTAGGGACAGCCCAGGGCAGGAAAAGTACCAGATGGTGGTGGAGGGAGTGGGCGGAGTAGATAAGTCTGCACTTACCAGTTCAGAGGTCCAGAATGGGGCGGGATCAGCGGCGTCAGTTTTCTCGTCCCTCTCAGTGCTCTGCTCTGCTATCCCACGGCCCCACGGCCCCAGCCATCGCTTCCCAGGGAAGGCGCAGGAAAAGTGAGCAGAAACATAGTTCTCGCTGGGGCAAAAGAGCTGAGATTGAGGAAGGCACAGGCAACAGAAGACACAAGCTGACTCCTTTGAAAAGTGCTGCTTTCCATTGCCTGTGCCTTCCCCAATCTCTGCTCTTTCGCCCCAGCAACAGCTATGTTTCTGCTCGCTTTTCCTGTGCCTTCCCCAGGAATGGCTGGGACCATTGGGGGGGCAGCAGAGACATCAGTGCTGCTCTCCCCAATCAGCAAGCCAGACCTGGAGGAACATGAAGAATTGTGGTTGAGCGCCAGAGAAAGGCGTGTTGGAAATGCCAACACATGTTTCCAGCGTGTTCTCTTCTATCCCGAAGTAGGATTGAGTGGGGGGAAGGGATCAGGGGGAAGGGTAGGAGGGACAGAGAAACACAGCTGGTTTTCCTTTTGGTATGAAGCGGGGGAGACCAAATGCCCAGTCCAAAAGAGCGCCGAGGAAAATGGGCTCCTAATAACTAACTTGTTTGTGCAGATGAAAACTTGAGCTTTTCTGGGTTCGACACATACACCCCTTTGGGAGGGACCCTTCTCTGCTTGGAAGCAGCAGGAGAAACCTGGAGCTTAGTCTTGGGGAGTCCTCTTGTGTGGAGGCCAAAGTGGGGTGTGTTGCCTGGTTATTAGGAGCCCATCTTCCTTGGTACTTCCAGCCTGGCCCTCCTTCCCTCCCCCAACTCCAGGCAGCACACCTGACAAAAGAGGGAGAGGTTTCCTCTGACTTGGGGGAGATATGAAAAACAGGAGACCAGATTGGGGGAAGCTCTGCTTTTCTTCCATTTGAGGGGGAGCCGGTATCTCCCTGTCCAGATCTTCCTAGCCTCCAGGCACCATGTGACTTCTTTTGAATCCCAGCAGTATTAAATCCTCCCTGATGAATGAGGCCCCTCCTTTCCCTTTGCTTTGCCCCATAGTTATGATTAAGCATTTATGATTTTATTATAATTAAATAAGCATATATATATGCTTATTTAAATATTTAATATAAAATATTTAAAATTAAAATATTTAATATAAAAAATAAAAAATTATATTAAATATATTATCTTTTTTAAAAAATTCATATTAGTGGTCCTCAGGATTTAAAAGTATGAGTTTGGTGGTCCCTGAGGTCCAAAAAGTTGATGACCCCTGATATAGAGTATCATGTCGACGGTATTGGGGAGGGACACAGAAAATGTAATTTCTCCTCTGAGGTTTCCATTCCTGGTAGGGAATAATGCTCTGAGCAGCCTTGATCAGGACTCAAATTAAAACAATCTAAAGTATAGCTGTTGTTAAATTCCTCACGGTCGATTAACAAGACTGATATTTCACTGCTTTGCCAGACATTTGTAACATATATTCTCCTTTTGATTTGAGTCCTGAAGTCATGAGCCTTGTAATATGCAGGGCAACCATGAAAAAAACAGCCATAAATTCAAAAGCTGTGAGGGCCCCATTTACAACAGCAAAACCATCCAAAAAGTAAACACATACTTGCTTTTCAGCACCCTGCAGAGCACATTGAATATTTGTCTTCTCAGTATGTGCTATATACATCAGCCATTGTATAGCGCAAGCAGAAAATCTTTTATTGTTCTTCTGGTAATTGTCCAAAGGGCGATGATATCCTTTTTCAAAAACATGAAATGGTATTGTGCCATATAAATAAATGCTAATGTAACATACTGGAAAGGATCAATGAAATGAATTTCCCTCTCTTCAAGAACCTCTCCACCCTTTCCAGTGAAAAACCCCTTTCCTGTCATTTGCATCACTTGCTCCCTAAACCTGTTACAGCAACTTTTTTTTGATGTTAAATGCTATAGCTTTATTAGCAGCATACCATTTCTCAAATTCCTCTCTCTCACCGTGCATCATGGTTTCAGAGCTATAATACTTGGCATCTGGCAATGGACCCTCATTGTCAGCCTTCAAGATTTTCTTCTTTTGCTTTGCATCTTTTGGCTGTCATAAGTAACGGGGGGAGGAAAGGGGCCATGATTATGGGAAACAAGCTGGGGATGCTACAAAACAGAACTGTATAAGTTGGGGGGGGGAGATTCTTGCTTAGGTTTCTATCCTATGCTATGCGCAGCCACAACTCTTTATCAAAATATGTCAAGGCCAAGGACAGAGGCCTCATCACCACCTGGAGATGTCCACATGATGCTATATGCAACTTTTAATTGGATGAGCCAATTGAACTATTGGGGGTGGGAATATTGCCATCACTTTTTATATGTGATTTACGCACTCATTTTCTCAGATTCAGAATTCTTTTGTTGCTACCACTTGATTTCCAGTAAAAGATATCTTTTCTCTAACTAATGGAGTCTAAGTATTTCTTTCTTGGATTTTGAACAGAGCACCAGCTGACACTCATAATCTTGATTCTCTTCAGTGTTGAACAAATGAGGAAAATATCCCTTGGCTCCTTGAAAACCCATGGCTTTGGGCAGTTTACTCAGTTTCATGGGTAAAAATGAAAGGCTATCAATAAAACATATAAGAAAGAGCAGTAGGGTTATGCATAACAGTTTACCGCCCTGAGCTAAGAGTTGTACCTTCACCTTTTCACAAATCAGCTGCTTGAGGATTAGATATCTATTCTAGCTCTTAGAATTGTGAGCAATTAATGTAGACCCTCTAAACTTAGGCTGTACAAATGTTTTCACAAATTCCTCCAGACACTTATCACTATACCATTCCCATTTCCTAACAGCACCACCATTCAACATGTTCATGGCATAGACCAGAGGTGGTATTCAGCTGGTTTGCAGTGATTCTGGCGACCCGGTAGCAGGAATTTGGCATGGGTCGTGGAACTGGTAGCGACTTCTGGCTGGCCATGCCCTCAAACCAGTTCCCTGGTCCCCAGTCACTAAGTTGCCCCACCCACCTGATGCTTGCTCATTTGTACAGCTTGCCTGCCTACACTTGCCCCACCCAGTCACTCCTCCCTTCCTATGTGGCACGCTGGGCCCTTTGTGGCTTGCCTAACCTGACTTCCCCACGTGGTGCCTGCACCCCAACTGAGCAGCCCTGATCTGCCTGCCCTGATCACAGGTAAGCCTGCATTGCACTAGGCCCTCACTCACTCCCTGGGGCCTTTCTGGGCCTCCCCCCCCCCCACTGTCCAGGGCCTTTCTGGGCAGGAAGAGGCCAAGGTGGGGCATCTTTTTCAGGCCAGTCCAGAGGGTGGGATGCGGACAGTAGTGGCTGCAGTGTGGCTATGGGAAGCAGCCGCAAGAGTTCCCAGTCTCCCTTTTGGGGCACCCCCACCCGCCACTGCCACCTCTCTCAGCCCCAACTCCAGCGCAGCAGATCAAGCAAATGGAAAGGCTTTCTGTTCACTTTCTCCCTGCCTTTTGGGGCACCCCTATACTCTATAGATCTGTACTGTCCTCTGCCATGATTAAATGCTTGCCAGGTACACATCAGGTGCTTCTGGTGTACTTAGTGAGTCAGAATCTTCTGAGTGTCCCCATTACCCTGCTGATTGTTTTTCTGACATATCACACTCTTTACTGGTAATATCACCTTGAATTACTGTAGGTTGTTGGTCCTCATTGCCCTGTTTTGACTTTTTACAAAATAGTTCTAAATATATAAAAAAGTCATACCTAAGAAACATCACTGGTTTAATGAATACAAACATTCATATTTAGACATTATTGAGCATTTTAATTAACCTTGTATGTCACGGGATGTGGATGGCTGGGGTTCAATTTCCTATCCCTGTACCTCTTGTGCTATGCACGAAGTGGATGGCTGAGGTTCAATATTCTGTTGAACTTGTGAAACAGTAGGCATTGGAACTTCTGCAAACAACTGATTACTATCTCTGTCTGTAGGAACACAAATAAATAACAGTTACAATTCTTATTTATCGTGCAAATAACATATAGAATGCAGAGTGAAAATTCATAATAAATTTGGATTTTCTAAAAATTGTATGTAGTAACAGTGTCAGCGTTCTAACTAACAAATTCCAAACCAATAAACTCTGAGACAAAATTTTCTCAAAGTTCCGTTTTATTAAAATTGTCATATTGACACATTTAGGAAAACCTGAATTTGAGAGTTTTGGGTTTTCCCTTCCCAATAGAAATTTAAAGATCCATCCCTGAAGCCACCAGTCCATCACATGAACCAATCAAACATCATCCCAACTGGAGACATTCCTCCAGACACTCCTCTCCAGGTGCAAGGTAACATGTCCTTGACTTTTTAAGAAAGAATGTTTTTGTGTCTAACCTCTCACCTCTCTATGAAATCCCCCCTCCCAAATTCCCAGGCACTAAATGCGGCAGCCTCGAAGCTTCCAAGTAAACTATGGCTTCCAAGGCTAACAAACAGTTCTTACCTTGCATTTTCATTTCTTCCAGTTCATATGTTGCAGATAGCTGGATGTTTCATTTCCGGCAGTGGTTCCTCCATAGGTCCATGTGATGTGCTTTGTTGTGGGTTCCCACCCCATTGAACACCTTGTGAAACACTGTTCCTTGGGAATTTGGCATGCACTTGACCATTCCACCATTCTGAAAGGAATGTACAGCAATGAGGTACTGGGTTCTCACGTTTATTAAAGTAAATAATACTGACTATAGTATGAAACATAACACCTTCCACACATATTATTGTATAATAACAGACCTTCATTTCATTTCTTAACACTTTAAGTCTTTTATACAATAGTTATGTCTGCAAATTAAATACTGTACCTTCTAATTCACTTTTGTGCGTCCCTCATAATGAGGCTTCCCCATAGCCCCTGTTATATATGGCCCATTGAGATTCTGTGGGCATTGTAAATGTGGCAAACATTTCATCATCATCCCATTCTGAAAAAAACACTGAATCATATACGTATCACTGTTGCTACAGAAAATGTAGAGCCACCCCTAAAATATTATATACAAGCCATGAGAATCTGTGGGCATTGTAAATGTGGCAAACAGTTCATCTTCACATTCTGAAAGAAACATTGAATCAAACTGGAATCCGTACTGCTACCCAAAAGGACAATCTGTCCCTCTAATATTTGCATGGTAAAAGGAAAAAGAACGCCTTCATATGCTTTAACATATGGCAAATCTGTAAGCCTCCTCCTAATAAACACTAAACAACTGCTATAAATATTATTTACTACATCTATGCCATGCAATATCTTAAAATAGTTATAAAAGCACTTACATTAGTATCTGTCATCCTGAAAAGTTCTTTACCAGTTAACAGAGCAGTGCTCCTATGGTTAACTAACTAGCACCTTCTTATCAGTTTTAAGTAGCTACACTTCCAGTACTCCAATGCTGTTGATGTCATGTTTATTCCAGCAATCATTACCCTCCGGTTCTAAATACCCATTACCAAACAAAAATAACAACAGATTTCCAAATGGATCAGTATACATGTTTTATTTGAAATTCACACCCTTTACATTAACATTTTCTTGTAATAAATTTCTGATACATTTTGGCATATCAATCTCTTGACAGATATAGGCATCTCAGCTCGTATCTTTGCCATTAACGCCAGTGACTCCTTCATCTTCTCATGTGCTTTGTATACAGGCAGTGTATACAGTGTATCCCTTGTGAAATATAATTTACTGATTTTGTCTGAAATATTAATGATTATCCATACAATTTGAGGTATAGTATTTGAAGGCAGTCTTTTAACAATGCTTGTTTCATTGATTCCATCCATTTGGTCTTCATTTTGCAGGCATCCCATTAAACAATGGTGTAGTATCTTTACAATGCAACTCCTGACAATTTGCAAAAGTCCTGTGTTCTGATGAATATCCAGTTCTGAAAGAAGAAATATCACACATTATATATTTGATTTTCAACTCATGAAACTTTTTAGTTTTCAGTCTGCATAATTTGGTGTTTGACAGAATCAGCAATGACAAATTTTAACCACCAAGTCACGCTTACTCTCAATATTAAATACTTTACAAGGGGTGCACAGAAGTACACCATTGTGCCTCCCGTCCCTGTCCTATTGTCCCCATTTATTTGTACCTATTTCCTGTATTCTTACTCAAGTTTATACTTATACCTATTATCTTGTAAGTGATTGACAAATCAAATCAAATAAATATATAAAATCTTTTCCTAACTTCTTTTCTTCCTTCTTTGGTGGTTCAGGTATCATTTTTATATCAAATAAATCATCACCTGGCTCTAACGTAGCATAATTTTTATTATTTCCTTCATAAAAGCATATGTTATCATTAAACATGGGCTATGCTTTAAGCGGCTAAAATTGGCAACTGTCTGCAAAGACCCTTTTTATCAGACCGTTAAAAGCAGGCCACACCTAGGGAAGGTCCAAACATGCCCCAAGCATGCCTGTCACACGTGGTCACATGTGTCACATGCATGCTCTCTAATATGACTCTACAGTCATATTAGATAATAGCCCCTGGGACATGTCCCAACATGTCCTGTGCCCAATTGTCATAAATAAGCATGCACATAAGTCCCACATTTTTATTTTTTTATTTGTACATTTTCCAAATGTAACCCTCCTCTGTCATTCCTCAAACCCCAATCATTCTCTTTATTGTTTTATCCTGTTACATGCCTCTTTGGCCGAATCTATATTTGATGCATTAGTGCTAGTCGATGTAATGATCACTACATCTTACATACCCATCCACTCTCTTAATTTTATTTTTTCCAGACTCTTAATACTACCACTGAACCATTTCAGAAAAAGCAAAACATGCATACAAAAAGGGCTTTTGCAAAATAGTATTTTATTTTTACATCTCTGCAATGTAAAACATCCTAGAACAAAGAAAAGATGATACCCAAATTCCTTGCATTATAAGAGGAAACAGGTACCAGAACAGGGACAGGGCCTGCTTACTTTACATTGATAATGCCTTTACTCCCCGTGGTGTGTAAACAGGCTTTTTAATTATTTGGGGGGCCTCCCCACTGCTCAAGTAGGCAACTATCCAGTCAAATATGCCTCTGTTTTTTGTATTAAGCAGACTTGTGAATTTGGCCAATGGGAAGCTGATCTGAGGCATAGCAGCAATGTCATAGGATGCTGCTATCAATCGCTGCATTTACAAATATGGACCAATGAGAATGCTCTCTAGTGAATAATTAATACAACACATTACTTCCAGGGAATAGGATTGTGGGACATAAAGGACCAAGCTTCCAGTAAAAGGTATTGTGGGGCAAGCGGGGCAGAGGAGTATGACCTCACAGTCCTCCAAGGGAGGGGGTGGGTGGAAGTGATGCCACAAAGGTATGGGGCTAAACTTCCTCATAAAAATGGTATATACTACATATTACTCCTACTTTTTGGTACGACAGAATGATTTCACCATATGTATTGATGTCTGTGGATTTTGCCTTTGGCAGTGGAATGATGACATTCTTTTGTGAAAACTACAATAGTGACTCCCTGAACTTTTTCTGGAGTCCCTTAAAGAAAATAGTAAATTCTGGGAGATGATGTTCACACATATGAAGCATGTAAAGGTTGGGGAATACTACTTTATTTTACTTTACTTATCCTAATAAATCATCTGTATTTTTGAAAAGTATAAGTCAAGATTCCTGTCTCATTTGTGGATAGATAGGGTTAGACAGAATAATAGAATAACACCAAGAAGGTAGCTTGGAGATCTCTAATCCAACCCACTACTCAAGCAGAAACCCTATACCATTTCAGACAAATAGTTATCCAATCTTTTCTTTAAAAATTCCAGTGTTGAGAAAGGGGTGAAGCCTCCCAGAGATTACCAGGTATAGAGAACGGTCACCTCCATTCCTATACTGGTTCTTTACTTGTTTGTGAGCTCCGATATGAGCCTAAACTGCTCTGCAGTGGCAGTGAAGCTAAGGAGGGGCACTCTGTGAGGTAGCAGGGGAGGTTGCAATCTCCTAGAGCCCCAAGGCTTTTTCCCTCTATGCCACGGCAAGGAGAAGAAGCAGTCTAAGAAGGCTGCCATGAAAGCTGGTGAGAAGATGAGCATCTAAGCACTGTGCAGGAGCAGACATTGGTGAACAGTGTGTGAACTAGGTGAGCTTTATTCAAATTTTTAATCCCAAAAGAGTATCTAGAGGAAGAGAGGTTCACAACTATAAACAGAAGTGATCTAGCACTTTTGAAAAGCTGGAACTATCCATTTCAACCCTATTTTAAGAAGCAAAAATAATCTTTAGAAGAAGCTTTAAAATATAGAAAACTTGGAAATTAGCTGAATAACCTGAAAGGCGATCCTTGGGAGGAACTAGCTTTTATATCTGTAAGTTCTAAACCCCAGGGAGTTATGGAGAAATCAGTTGTTTTGACATATTGTTTCATGTTGGAGTGCCATCTATTGGATGAAGAAGAGTATTACAATGTCAAATCCTCTATGAAAGTGTGGAATAATATAATAAAAGAAAGTAAACAAAGCTAGGAAAGCAGTTTGACCTTGACTTCATCTCAGAAGGCGACTTGGATATTTTGAACTACTGAGTGAGCTTTACCTCCTTTTTGAAGATTTCAAAGATAAACTAAATTGTTAAAATTACATACTATTGAAACTGGTTATTGAACTGAGGACTCGAAAGATTGGAGAAAGCACTGTGGATTAATTTGGATTTGAACTATTAATATTATCTGATAGAACATTACATGAGGTCAAAGAAAAAAAGGATAGAAGAAGAGAGAAAAGAAGGAAAATTAAATAAAACTTTAAAATTTGGACAATTGGAAAGACAAACGATTGGAAGTTAAAAGACTATAAATTACAAAAGAATTATAAAAAATTATAAATTTAAGGAATTTGGAGATACAACCATGAGAATGAAGTTTTACTAATAACTGGACTGATGGGAGTGTTTAAATATTGAGTTGTTGGAATTATAGAGATATATTGAGTAATTTTTTACTGAATTGTAATAAAATGGATTACCAGGTGATAATAGAGGGATATGAAGAAATAATTTTGATATTTAAAGATATGCGTGGAACTATAAAGAACAATAATAGACAAGGGATGTGCCTAAAGATAAAAAATTGAGTGTGGAGCACCTGCAATAACTGGGAGAAGAAGAGGAACGAGATATTTGGGAAATAGATCAGAAAGTAAAAGAAGCAGTCGAAGGAGGGATATCAAAGTGAGATTCAAGAAAATAAAGAAGGTGGAGAGAAAGGACTGGTAAGTTGGAACCAAGTAAATAATGCTTTAAAAGCTTATAACAGAATAGAGGGGGGGAGGAAAACCTCAAAAAAGGGAAAGTCAAGAAAGCAAAAACAAAAAACTCTCTCTCAAAAAAAGAATGATTTATGGATAGGTGTTCAAAAGAGATAAAGGGCAACTCGAAAGGAATATTTAGTGAGCACAAAAAACATAAAAAAACACAAGTTTCCAAGAGACAAAAAGAAAAAGATGATTGAGAAGCTAACAGATGACAGAACTCCAAAGAGACCAAGAGATGATGGATAGCAATAAAACACATTAGCAAAACAGACAAGTAGAAAATATAAACAGGGAAAACAGTAGCATATACAATAATAAAAAACATAAATTTATTTAAAAATAAGTTAAGGGTAGAAGGTGGAAATTTAGGATTAGGGAATTTAATGGTATTAATATTAACAGTGTGTTAAAATATATGGTGAATTTTAAACTTTTAAGGATTAGAAATTGTGAGGAGTGGGAGATGTAAACCCAGGATCGATTGAATTCTCAGCAAAGCACACAGAGCCAAACCACATCCAGGCTCCCATTGGCTGGTCTGTTCCATGCTTACTCGTTGGCTGACTTTTTTTACTAAGCTCTATTCCACTTCATGAATATATTCTGACACTCCTCCCTTCATAACTGGAATAGACACAAATCCAATTACCTTTAATATTCTTCAGATATCTGTATTTGAAGACCCACGTTCACAGTTCCTTCCAAATACCTGAGAAATCCTTTTTATACCTATCCAATGCAATTGGGTTGGTGCAGCAATGAAGCGACTTAGAATGCTTACTGCACAAGCTATGTCAGATAATTTTGTATTAGTCCCAAATTCTTTAGTTCAAATTTTCTTCTCCAACTTATTAGCAAATTCATTTACCTGTGATACATCCTTTGCAATGAAGCAAAGATCATCCACAAATGCTAATAGTTGACAATCCCCACCTTTTAACTTTCCAGTGCAGTGGTCGCCAACCGGTGGTGACCTCCAAGCCTCCAAGCCTCTCCCCAGAGCACATGCATGCTGGGCTCTCTCCACGGGGAGAGGGCATCTACAGAAGACGCCCCCACCCACCCTCTCACCAGCAGTGATCCCAGGTTGGAGAAAGAGGAAGGGGCTCCAGGTGCCTGGCCCTTACACTGCACCCCACTCTTAGCAGAGCAGAGAGCCAAAAAGGACAAGAAAACTAACACCATTGACACCGTTCCATTCTGAGCCTCTGAACTGGATGGTGAGCGCAGACTTGCCCACTCTGCCGTATACCACCAGCAGCAGCTGGTACTTTTCCTGCCCCGAGTCATCCCTACAGCCTGTGGCCATCGAGGAAGAGCCCAGGCCAGGAGAGGTGAGTTGGAAGGTGCGGGAGCACCATGCAAATGCAAGTAGCACAGTGTTCCTGCACCTTCCAGCCATCGCCATCACCGCTTCAGCCCACCTGTGCCATTATCCCCCTTTTGCTACAATAGCACTATTATCTTGTCCTGGCTGATGATGGCTGCACTGCTTCTTCCATGTTGCACCACCCACAAATTTGCACATTACAGGTGCCAGCCCACATGGCAGATTTCCAACCCCACCATGCACGACCACCGTCCTATATTCCAAGACTGGCCCTTTGGTCATCCCAGAGCAGCTCATTTATGGCAGGCCAGTGAACAGGCCAGTCCTATGACTACTACAGTTCTGGAATATGGGACTGACTTTCCCACCATCAGCAAGCCATCAGTCAAAATTCATATTAGTGGTCCGCGGGATTTGAAATTATGAGTTTGGTGGTCCCTGAGGTCCAAAAGGTTGGAACCCCTGTTCCAGTGTATATTTATTTATTTTATTTATTTATCACATTTTTATACCGCTCCCTCTCCCAAAAAGGGACTCGGGGCGGTGTACAGCCTACTAAAAAACACATAATAAATACACTAAATACAATTAAAAATATATTAAACACGTTGGTCCGGCTGTGTCCCATCTAGTTTAAAATTTAACAATATAAAATCAGGGAATCGATTAAAAAATTAAAATATAAAATGGATTACTAAAACCCAGTTAAAATTTAAAACCGGAACCCAATTACTGGGCCAGGCCGGCCTGTCTAAAAAATAGGGTTTTCACTGCGCGCTGGAAGGTCAGGATATCCGTCATGGCCCGTATCTCCGGGGGGAGATAATTCCATAGGGAGGGAGCTCCCACAGAGAAAGCCCGAACTCTCGGGGCCGTCAACCGACAGCGGCCGGGCGGCGGTACCCCAAGGAGGGCAACCCTGTGGGAGCGTACTGGGCGGCGGGAGGTTGACGATGGCAGTAGGCGGTCCCGTAAGTACCCAGGTCCCGAGCCATGGAGCACTTTAAATACCATCAGTACCACCTTGAATCGAATCCGGAAGGCCACAGGAAGCCAGTGCAGCCTGCGGAGAAGCGGTGTAATGTGGGAGCTCTGAGGGGCACCCACAATCACCCGCGCGGCTGCATTCTGGACCAACTGCAACCTCTGGAGACTCTTCAAGGGGAGCCCCATGTAGAGAGCATTGCAATAATCCAGGCGGGAGATAACGAGGGCGGAAGTGACTGTGCGAAGTGCGCCCAGATCCAGAAAGGACTGCAACTGGTAGATCAGACGAATCTGATAAAAAGCCCCCCTGGCGATGGCTGCAATGTGTTCTTCTAAGGACAGCCGTACGTCCAGGAGGACACCCAGATTGCGCGCCCTTTCCACGGGGGTCAAGACCTCTCTCCCCACGGCCAGCGAAGGAACAAGCTGGCTGTATCTGGGCGCAGGAAACCACAGCCACTCGGTTTTGGTTGGGTTGAGACGAAGCCTGTTACGACACATCCAACTCCGCACGGCCTCCAGGCACCGGGACCTCACTTCGACGGCTTCATTGGGGTGGCCCGGGGTGGAGATGTACAGCTGAGTATCATCAGCGTACTGATGGAACTCCACCCCGAAGCCACGGATGATCTCACCCAGCGGCTTCACATAAATGTTGAACAGCAGGGGCGAGAGCACCGACCCCTGAGGCACCCCACATAGTAGGGGCCTCGGGGCCGATCTCTGCCCCCCTGTCAACACGAATTGCGAACGGTCGGAGAGGAAGGAGGTGAACCACCGCAGCATGGTGCCCCCCACCCCCAACCCCTCCAACCGCCGCAATAGGATACTGTGGTCGACAGTATCAAAAGCCACTGAGAGATCTAACAGGACCAGGACAGAGGAACAACCCCTGTCCCGAGCCCTCCAGAGGTCATCCACCAATGCGACCAACGCCGTCTCCGTGCTGTGCCCGGGCCTGAAACCCGATTGGAGGGGGTCAAGATAACTCGCTTCATCCAGGTACTGCGGGAGCTGACGTGCCACCACACTCTCAACAACCTTCGCAACAAAGTGAAGGTTGGAGACAGGACGATAATTAGATAACAATGCTGGGTCCAGAGACGGTTTCTTGAGGAGGGGCCGCACCACCGCCTCTTTCAAGGCGGCGGGTAACAGCCCCTCTCTCAAGGAAGCGTTTATAATACCCTGGAACCAGCCTTGTGTCACCTCCCGAGTGGCCAAAACCAGCCAGGAGGGACACGGGTCCAACAAACAGGTGGTGGCATTAAGCCCCCCCAGTATCCTGTCCACGTCCTCCAAAGTAACAGGGTCGAACTCAACCCAATTGACCTCCCCGATATCCACCCCCGCCCCCCCGCACGGAGATGCCCAGTCAGAGTCCAGCTCGTCCCGGATCTGAGCGATTTTGTCCTGCAGAAACCTGGAAAACTCCTCAGCCCGCCCCTGCAAGGGGTCCTCCCGTGCTCCCACCTCCAGGAGGGAGCAGGTCACCCTAAACAGGGCGGCTGAGCGGTTTTCTGTGGACGCAATAAGGGTGGAGAGGTAAGACCTCCTCGCCATCCTTATCGCCACTAAATACGTCTTAATTTAAGATCATAATAGTGTTCAGTCAGACCCAGAGCGGCTAGCCCTCCAACTACTGTCTAGGCATCTTTTCCGGCGCTTCATCTCCCTTAGCTCCTCAGAAAACCAAGGAGCCACTTGGGATCGGCACCGGGTCAGAGGCCGCAAGGGCACGACTCGGTCAAGGGCCCCGGCAGCCATCCTATCCCAGGTGGCGACCAAGCCCTCAACCGAGTCGTGTGTGCGAGCTTCGGGAAATGGCCCAAGCTCCATCAGGAACCTATCAGGGTCTATCAGGCACCTGGGGCGGTACCATTTTAATGGTCCCGCCTTCCTGCGGTCAGGGGGTGTGGAACGGAAGTCGAGCTTCAGGAGCGAGTGATCCGTCCATGACAGGGGTTCTACAACTATATCCCCTATACCCAGATCACTCTGCCACTGATCAGAGACAAAAACCAGATCCAAGGTGTGACCTCCCATGTGAGTAGGGTCCCGAATTAGCTGGGTCAGGCCCATGGCCATCATGGAAGCCACGAACTCTTGAGCAGTCCCCGAGGCACTGCCGGCAGAAGGCAAGTTGAAATCCCCCATGACCATAAGCCTGGGGGTCCCAACTGCCACGCCAGCTATGACCTCAAGGAGATCAAGCAGAGCCGCTGCCGCATAGCAGGGAGCCAGGTATGCGACCAGCAGGCCCACCTGAACCCTGGGACCGAACTTCATGAAAAGGAACTCACACCCGGTCGTCTGAGACACAGTGGCTTCCCTCGGACACAGATCCTCCTTAATAACCACCGCAACCCCCCCTCCCCTCCCCTGGGCCCTCGGCCGATTAAAAACCCGAAACCCGGCTGGGCACATCTCTACCAGAGGGACTCCTGGCCCAGCCAGGTTTCGGTGACACCCACCAGGTCCGCACCCCCTCACAGATCAAATCGTGAATGAGAGGGGCCTTATTAACAACGGACCTGGCGTTACATAGCATCAGCCGAAGGCCCAGGGCCCGATCGCTCAGACCCCCTGGGGAACGGGAGATGACAAGGGGGTCGGAGCGCGCCACAGCAGACAAACAGCGGGGGCGCGCTCCCAATACAGAATATGGCCCCCTATAACCGCCAAATCTGCCTCTCCCGCTCACCATACTAATAGATTTAATTCCACCCTCCCCGGCAAACCCCCCCATCCTCAATACAGTCTTATCCGGATCCTGACTCTCCCGGCCACACCCAACCCACGGCCTGGTCCCAGCCCCCAGCGAGTTGTCCCCCGACTCCTGCCCGGACATTCCTAACCCCTTTAAAAACCTAGCTAAAAATTTAGTTAAACACCCCTCCCTCCCACGCTTCCTACAACCCCACCATCTTCCGGATCCCAAGATCCGTCCTTGAGATGGACCTTCGAGAGAGCAGAGGGCCATTCCTGAGACAGGGGGACAATCTCAGGGCCCACAGATCGTTCATAGAATAGGATAGCGTCCCAGACTGAGTCCTCTTCTTTAACTGACCCCGACCTAGCTGGGAACCAACCAGCCGGGGCCCGAGTCCAGGTCGAGACCACTCGGGGCACATCAATAGTCCTTCCAGTCTCCTCACTTGCCTCCGCCGCTGGGGACGGGGGGGCAGTATCAAACCTTGGCCCCAAGATGGTAGAGATGATAAAAACGGGGCCACTGCCGCCGGCGCCCGCAGGCCTCCCGCAACAGTTCCGGCCCCCAGTCCAGGCTGCCCTTGCCGCCTCCGAATAGATGGAAAGAAGAAAAAGGGCTCCAACCGCGGCGGCAGTCCTCCAGCCCCGGCTCCAACCGAGATGGCAGTTCTCCAGCCCCGACTCCGACGGCGGCGACAGTCCTTCAGCTGCCCCGGCTCCAGTCGCGGCACCAACCGTGGCGACAGTCACGGCTCCAGTCGCGGCACCAACCGTGGTGACAGTCCTCTAGCCCATCATGCAACCATCAGCCTTGCAACTCTTGAACCCAAGACCTTTCAATGCCTTTTTTGTTTTCATACCCTGGTGCTTGAACCATATAAATTTCTTCCTCTAATTCTGCATTGAGAAATGCAGTGGTTATGTCAAAATGCCAAATTTTATGGCCATGTGCAGCTGCCAATGCTAGTGCTAGCCTGTTGCTTTCACTCTTTACAGTTGGCATGAGCACCTCATCATAGTACACATTTTTCAGCTTTGAAAAACCTTGTGCTACTAACATTGCTTTATATTGTATCTCACTATTGGGTAGTACTTTCTTCTTGTACACCCACTTGCATTCTACAGCTTTGCTACTCTGTGGCAAAGTCATAAATGTGAACCCTTCATGTTCTCCTATGGATTTTATTTCCTTGTCCATGCCTTCTTTCCTCTTTACTTTGTTCAATTTTAGGTAATACCAATACTTCCTTATAGTTTCTTGGCTTATACTATACATTACACATTTTAACTTTACTAGCAGAATACCTGTCAGGTGAAATCCCTTTGTTCCATCGCTCTGACATACATGGCATTGACTGTTCCTATGTTTCATCCCTCTCTGCTTCATATCTATTTCAGTTTCTCCTCCCTGAACACTGACACCATCATTAAGTGAGTTACCATCACTAAGTGAGTTATCGTCACTAAGTAAATCACCATCACTAAGTGAATCATTCCAGAAATTTGTATCAATTCTGTTCCAATTTTGCTCAGGAAAAGCTTGCAGACCTTGGAATCACTATTCTCTTGCTCCCATCCCTAAAGCAATAGCTCTTTGAGGCTGGCTCATAGCCCATAAACCTGAGCTTTATAGCCTTTGGTTGTCCCTTTTTTCTTATTGCCTTTGGAATATGCACCCACACATTGCTTCTAAACACTCTTAAATGTGCCAGAGATGGCTTTCTCCCATATAGTACTGCATATGGAGTATTATTAATGGAGGAACTCCACAACCTAATAATTAAATAATTAGCAGTCAATATGACTTCACCCCAATATGCCTGCTCAAACCAGAATCCTCTAGCAGTGACTCCTTCGTGGTTTGTAAGATTCCATTCTGCCTCTCAGCAATCATTCTGCCTCTCAGCATTCTCAGCTGCTGTGTAAGGATTTGTGCGTCTGTATTTTATTCCCAACTGTCCCAACCACTGTTGAAAATTTGTTGAAATGAATTCTGAACCTCAGTCAGTTTGCAGCTGACATATCTGTTGTTTATACCTTCTTTCCATGAAACTTACCCATTGTTTAAATTTCTGTAGCAACTCTATTTTATTCTTTAGTAAATAGCAGAACCCAAACCTGCTTTAGTCATCTACAATGATCAATGCATACTTTGCTGCTCCCAAACTGGCTTGCATTGGCCCAACCAAATCTGCATGTACCAGCTCTAGAGCTCTTGTTGTCTGCCTTGTGCTACTCTTGCTTACTGGGAATGTCTTGGACTTTGATAATTTGCTTACTGCACAGTCCATATATATCTTACATCCCTTTACATGCAACTCTTCTGCAAACTGGTCCATCTTTTGAACAACTTTAAAGCTGTCATGGCCAAGCTAATGGTGTAAAAGATGAACACATTAATCATGTTTTGCATATTTCCAAATGTTTGTGCATAATGAATATTTTGTCCCTGCAACACATAAAGGTTATCTTGCTTTATGCCCCTTGCACATATTATGCTATTGTGCTTTATGAGACACTTCCCATTTACAAATGTGGTCTCAAATCCTTTCTTGTCTAAACTAGAGACATTCAGCAAATTATGCTCCATTTCAAGCACACACACAACATCATTGAACCTTATTTCCAGATATGAAATTTGCACACTGCCTCTTCCAATGCTTTTAGCCTTTTGGCCATTTGCCAAGGCTACTGCATCTCCAGCAGCTGCATCCATCCTGTAAAACAATTTATAATTATTAACAATTGTTTGACTAGGCCCACTGTTAATTAGCCATTGATTTTTACTTCAATAGCTGATTTTTGCAACAGCAGCCTGTCCACTAGCTAATTCTCTTCCTTGCAAACTGCTTCTTCGGTCTTGCAAATAATTGTTTCTTTGCAACTTGCTTCTGTGCAAACAGTCTCTCTTTAAATGAGTTGTTTCTCCACAAATGAAGTACCACTTCTATTGCTGGGTTGTAATCTGATCTTCTCTTCTCCGGAAACAGCCAGTCTGTGGAATTTTCCATTCTGCTCGTTGGGCCCCCTCCTCTGGGATTTCTCCTCGTGGCTTTTCCTAAAATGGTGTTTCTGCTCTTCAGCTATCAGACATGCTTTTAATGCCTCCAAATGCAATGGTTTGCATTCAACACTGCAGAAACAATATCCCATGATTCATCCAGACTGTTCAAAACCAAAAGCACTTTCTGAGATTCAGGAATCTGCATCCCATGCTGTTCTAACTCCACAAGCAAGTTCGCATGTTCACCAGATGCTGTTCAACAGATTCTCCCAGTTGCAAACTGGCTCTATATAACTTTCTTGATAATTGCACTATATTACATGCTGACACAATCACATGTACAGTCCTTAACTTTTGCCAGACCTCATTTGCAGTCTTTAAATCAGCTACATTGATAAACTACTCATCTTGTAAACTGAAAATGATATAAGCCATTGCTTTATCATGTTGCCTCTGATCTGCAGCAGGTAAGGACGCTTGGGGTCGATTTTATTTATTTTATTTTATATTTATTTTTTGTCAATTACTTACAATAGGTATAAATAAAAAAACATAGTTATGAATACATGGATACATATAAGAAAAATAAAAGAAATAAAAGAAACAATAGGACAGGGACGGTAGGAACGTTGGTGCACTTATGCATGCCCCCTACAGACCTCTTAGGAAAGGGGTGAGGTCAATAGTAGACAGTCTAAGGTTAAAGTTTTTGGAGTTTGGGGAGGAAACCACAGAGTTAGGTAGAGTATTCCAGACATTGACCACTCTGTTGCTGAAGTCGTATTTCCTGCAATCAAGTTTGGTGTGATTAACCTTGAGTTTGTATCTATTGTTTGCTCTTGTGTTGTTATGGTTGAAACTGAAATATTCATTGACAGGTAGGACATTGTATGATTTTATATACTATACTTAGATCAGACCGAAGGCGGCATAGTTCTAGATTTTCTAGGTCTAGAATTTCAAGTCTGGTGGCATAAGGTATTCTGCAACGAGTAGAGGAGTGGAGAACTCTTGTGAAATATTTCTGAACTTTCTCAACTGTGTTAATATCAGATACATAATGTGGGTTCCAGACTGATGAGCTGTATTTGAGTATTGGTCTAGCAAATGTTTTGTATGCTCTAGTTATTAGTGTAATATTACCAGAGAAAAAGCTACATAAGATTAGGTTAACAACTCTTAACGCCTTTTTGGCTATGTAGTTACAGTGGGCTCTAGCACTTAGATCATTAGAGATGAGTACTCCAAGATCCTTGACAGAGTTTGGATCAGCAACAAGGTCTTGACTATTCAACTTGTATTTTATTTTCTGATTTTTTTTTTTTTGCCAATATATAGGACAGAGCATTTATTTGTTGAGATTTGAAGTTGCCATTTGTTTGACCATTCTGATACATAATCAAGATCTTTTTGAAGTGTAGCAGTATTGTCTGTGGTGTTAAATAGCTTTACATCATCAGCGAAGAGAACACAGTTGTTCTTGATAGGATCACAGAGGTCATTTATATAGAGTATGAAGAGAGTTGGTCCTAGAACATTGCTTTGGGGGATACCACTGTTAACAGATACAGAATTTGATAGGATGCTCCCAATTTTGACCATTTGTTGTCTGTTTGACAGGAATGCTTCTATCCAATTATGCAGGTGTCCAGAGATACCATAAGATTTTAGTTTTAGGAGTAGTTTGTTATGTACCACTGAATCAAAGGCTTTACAGAAGTCTATGTAGATTGCGTCTATTGCTTTGTCCTGATCAAGTTGTGTAGTCCATATGTTTTTGCAGTGTAAGACTTGCAGATTACATGATAGTTTTTTCTTGAAACCAAATTGTTTATTAGAGAGTAGGTTGTTTGTTTCTAAGTGGAGGATGATGGATTGGTTAATAATTGATTCCATGACTTTACAGGTGATGCAGCATAAAGAGATTGGTCTTAATTTTCAACTAGGCTGGGGTCTCCCTTTTTGAAGATGGGGATGACCATGGCTTGTGACCATAGTTTTGGTAAGGAGCTGGTTCTGAAAGATTTTTCAAAGATTATGCTTAGAGGTTCAGCTATGGCAGTGGTTAGCTTTTTAAAGAAGTAGGCACATATTCCATCCGGTCCAATAGATAGAGATGGTTTTAGATTGCATAGCACTTTTTCAACATTGTCTTCTGTAAAATTGATATGTATTAGATCATTGTAGTTGTCTGTGCTTCGACTAGGAAATACTGGGCATGATCTATTGCTGTTTACAAATACTGAGCCAAAGAATGTGTTAAAGAGGTTGGCTTTAATATTGTCATTGTTGCAGTCTTTACCATTAGGTCCTTTCAGGGGTGGGATGGACCTTGAGTCTTTTAGTTTGTTGTTTACAAAATTGGAGAAAGTGTGGGTGGAATTGGTGCATAGAAGGTTTTCTTCTTGTTTAATGTGATAATTGGTGCGTTCAGTCTTTATCTGGTGGCATAAATTTTTGTATTGGCTTTTGAAATTGGCAATGTGACCAGATTTGTTTTTCCGCCAAAGTGATCTCTTTTTGGATTGAAGTTTCCTTATTGTTATGGGTAATTTGTTTTTTCTGGTTTTGGGAGTTGTTAACATATAGTTTGATAACTCTTTTGACTTCAAGCAAAAATATGTTGTAATGGTCTTCTACAGCAGGGGTCGCCAACCTTTTGGACCACAGGGACCAGCAAACTTATAATTTTAGATCCCAGGGACCAATAACTGGTTCTGTGGGCGTGGCCTAATTTGTGGGTGTGGCTTGGTGGTCATGTGACTGGCTGGGCATGGCTTGTATGTAAACATTATAAATATTTATATAAATATTGATTTTTTTTATAAAAAAAGAGCAACTTTTACCCAAAATCAGGCAAAGCAAGCAGGCAGATTGAGTTGCTCACAGAATCACAGATTCATTCAGAAATCCATCTATCTGCCATTGGCTAGCTCAGTCTGTCACATAAAATTTGCTTGCAAGCAAACTCATAAAATTTGCTAGCAAGCAAACTCACAAAATTAACTCACAACACGCCATGCATGTAAACACTGAATTTTTAATTTAAAAAAAGAGCAACTTTTACCCAAAATCAGGGAAAACAGGCAGGCAGATTGAGTTGCTCACAGAATCATTCAGTGATCTATCTATCTACCATTGGCTAGCTCAGTCTCTCAAATTTGCTTGCCGTGAGTCTGCGTTGAATTTGCTTGCAAACAAACCTTCAATCCTAAGGGAGGTTTGGTTGTGCTTAGCTAGAAAGCAAGAAATCCAACCATTTCCTGCTTCCTAGCTAATCTAAATCTCTCGGTGCAGCAGAACAGATGATGGTTGGAAAAAGGAAAAATAGCAACTTAGCAGACAAGTTTGCTGGGTAAGGAGTGAGTGGGCAGGGAGGGTTCCCATGGGCCATGTGGGCTGAGCAACCTTGTGTTTCTGCGCAGCCTGGATTAATTGCTTGGGGGAGTGCTCTGGGGGTGAGATTTCTCTGCGGCCCACCAAAATTTTCTCATGGCCCACCAGTGGGCCACAGCCCACCAGTTGGTGACCGCTGTTCTACAGTATTGCATCCAGTGACTAGAAGTTGCCAATCAAGGGATGAGAGATTGTTGTTTATAAGATCATAGTTGCCTTTTCTGAAGTATAATTGGGGATTCCGTCATTGTGATGATTTTTGTCTGGATGTATGTTGAGACAAAAGTCAATCATGTTATGGTCACTGTTGGAAAAGAGTTCTTTAATTTGTATTCTGTATATTGAATTCAAACTATTGCAGAAGATGAGATCGAGACAGTTGTTAACTAGTTGTTGGTTACTAGTTGTTCTAGTCTAGATTTGTTACTGCATTGTAGAAAGTTGCATGTGTGGGTTTAGTTGTATATTCATTAAGGGTCCAGTTAATATGAGGTAGATTGAAGTCACCAAAAAAGATAAAAGCGTGTGGGCAGGATGCTGCCCATGTTAATAGTGTATTTAGCTTGTTTACATATTTGATGTCATAATCATGGGCTCTGTAACATAGTAAAAATCGAATTGTGATATTTAAGGACAGTTCACAGACAATGGTCTCAGGAAGAGCAAGCTCCTGGGTAACTTGGATATTTTTTAGATGTAGGGACTTTTATAGAAGATAGCAACACCGCCTCCTCTATGGATTTCACGATCTGATCAGTAAACATGATATTCTATTACTGTGGTAATGGAGTCAGGGAGAGATGTGCGGAACCGTGTTTCACAGACAAATATAATGTTGAATTTAGCCGTATTAGTAAAAGAAGAAATTCAGGTATTTTATTTACAAGGCTTCTTGCATTGAGTAGCTTGCATTTAAGGCCAATTGTCGTTGGAACAGAGGTAGTTAGGGGCATGTGTGCCTAGTTTTGAGTGATATTGGATTGGATGAAGTGGGGTTGGATGCAGAGTTGTGGGTTGTGTGACTTTCTTTTGATGCAATCAGCTCGGTAATCAATGTATAGGTCCTTTTCTCTATTGTCTAGATGGTTTTTGAGTTTTGCGCGGAGTTCATGGGAGCGGATTCTTTGCAGTATGGGTAAGTCTGGTCTTGAGCAAAGTTTTTTCTGGTTGGGATTGGTTTTTGCAGTGGCATTTATTGTATGAATGAATATGCGTTTGCTGGACTCATTTTTGCAAAATTTCTATAAAATCTTGGGGCCACAGAGCTGTCATTGTATTTGCACCCAGGGCCATCTCTGGTTATTTCAATGATATCTTCAGGAGAGATGTTGTATTTGAGTTGCTTATGATATCACGAACTTTGGTGATGTCTGATTCGTTAGTGTCTTCGAGACCAAATAAGATGGCATTTGGATGTTTCTGTTCACGTTCCATGATGTCTTTGATGAATAAGGGGATATTATTTGTGGAATTATTTGAAGGGATAGTAATTATTTGTGCTGTGGTTTGGTGGTTATTTTTGGTTGTAGTTGTGATTGTAGTTGAGGTAGTGGTTGTGGTTGTTGTGGTATTTTCCACAATATCCCACAGTTCCTTAGCTTTCAGGAAACATTCCATCTTTGCAGCCCAAATAATATAATTCTTCTGATCCAAACATGGCAGAAAGCTCTCCTTAATTTTGTCAGCCATCCTGCAAAGCTTCTCTGCCTTCCTCTTTTAAACACAGGCAATCTCTCACCTTAATTACAATTCAATCTTTTTTGTGTGTTCTGATTCTGGGCCCATAATCTGTTAAAGTTTGCAGCAGAAATTCAAGTCCAGAAAACACACAGACTGATTCAGCAGGATCATTAACTTCTTTATAAACATATTAATATGAGTAAAGTTTACAATACCATTTGTAGATTCTTTCAATATAACATAAGCAAAAACATAAGCAGCAGCAGCTCAAAGCAGATATCAGTTTCCAGTAAAGCAAGCAAGTTAGTTTCAGTTTCAATTCTCAATAAAGCACACAGAGCCAAATCACACCCAGGCTGTCAGCTCCCATTGGCTGGTCTGTTGTCATGCTTACTCATTGGCTGACTTTTTTTACTAAGCTCTATTTCAGTTCATGAATATACTCTGACATAATCAATGCTATTCAGAGAACTTCCAGGGCATATGCAGGATAGGAAACTTCAGCCTGGCCCATTTTATCAGGCGTCAGCATGCACAGGCTCACAGGCTAGCCCACGCCATCCTGCGCTATGCATCCTGGTATGCATAGAAGGTGACTGTGATGGTGGGGGGTGGGGCCTGAACACGCATGTGCCCATTGACTCCTCCACCTGAATGCACTCACCAACTTTCCCCCATGGCCCATGGAGGACAAATAGAACACTGATCTGGCCCATGGAAAAATTGAGTTTGACATCCCTGCTTAATTCTAGCTTGCTTCTCTTCCTGGTTAGTTTCCATCCATTGTTTCTTGTCTTGCCTTTTGGTGGTTTGGAAAATAAATCGATCCTCTCTTCTTTGTAACAGCCCCTCAAATATTAGAACACTGCCATCATGCTGCTCTTATCCTTTTCATTAAGCTAGACATACCCAATTTCTGCTACTATTCTTCATATGTTTTAGCCTCCTAATCATCTTTGTTGCTCTTCTCTGCTCTCTTTCCAGAGTCTCAACATCTTTTTTATATTATGGTGACCAAAACTGGATGCAGTTTTCCAAGTATGATTTTACCAAGGCCTTATAAAGCAGTATTAATACTTCACACGATCTTGTTTCTATCCCTCTGTTAATGCAACCTAGGATTGCATTTGCTTTTTTGGCAGCTGGAGCACACTGCTGGCTCATATTTAAATGATTGTGCACTAGGACTCCAAGATTCCTCTTGCGGTTTATTACTATCGAGACATGTTTCACCTAATCTGTATTTATACATTTGGTTTTTCTTGACTAAGTGTAAAACTTTATTTTTTTCTACATTGAATTTCATTTTGTTAGGGCCCAGTGATCAAGTTTATTGAGATCCATCTGGATCTTGAGCCTATATTCAGAGATGTTGACTATTCTTGCCAGTTTGGTGTTGTCTGCATATTTGATGAATTTACCTTATATCCCCTCACCTAAATTGTTTATGAAGATATTGAAGAGTATTGGGTCTAAAGCAGAATCTTGGGGTACCTCAGTGCTTACTTCCCTGCATGCAATGTAATTCCATTAAAGGAATGCAATTTATCAGCCAGTTACAAATACATCTGGTGGTGATGCTATCTAATCCACATATTTCTAGCTTACCAAGTAGGTTGTGATCTACTTTGTCAAATGCCTTACTGAAATCCAAGCATACTATGTCCACAGATTTTACTAGTCCACTAACTTAGTCACTTTGTCAAAGAAAGAAATAAGGTTTGTTCAACAATTTGTTCAACTGTTTTAACAAACCCATGTTGGCTTCTGGTTATAACTTTGCTTACTTCTAAGTATTAATAGATCTGTTGCTTGATTATCTTTTTCAGGATCTTCCCAGGTATTGATATCAAGCTGATTGGTCTATAGTCAGAGGTGGTATTCAGCAGGTTCTGACCAGTTCTGGAGAACCGGTAGCGGAAATTTTGACTAGTTTGGCAAATCCCATCTCTGACTGGAGATTTTACAGTATCCTTTCCTGCCATGCCACCAAGCCACATCCACAGAACTGGTGGTAAAAAAATTTGAATACTACCACTGTCTGTAGTTATACCATATAGTGTTCTAGTACTAGTAGATACAAATACCAGCAATTGTAAGTTAATTTGAATAATATTATCAGATATTGGGCAAAAGCAGAACATGTCCTTTTTGTCTTCATGTCCTCAAATATTGCCTAGTATTTTGAGTGTCTCATTTGTTTGGTTCCCCCTACAGCACTTTTCACATTATTCAGCATTTAAACTTTAATTTTCATCTTAATTAACTGCTTCTTTCTTTCACTCACAATTTTCTGTTTGACAAAAGGAATACATTACATATGCTTTATGTCATTGAAAAGAATAAGATTAATCTTCCTCAGTGCATATTATATTACTTAGTGCTTAGTGATGATGCCATAAAACTTAATTTTTTGAGTAATACCTTATAATAAACCACAGCGAACTGAAAAATAAGCCAATGCCATTTTCTGGTACACAATTTCAAAATCTGAAAGTGTTGTGGTTCGCTGGCAGCAGGTGCGGATGGCTGAGATATCAGAGAGTGAGGACTCAGATGAGGGGCCTGTGTGTGATGCAGGGTTGGGGCCAGGACCATGAGGGAGTGGAATGTTGCTTTTGGAGATTGTGGAGGCTGGCAGCAGTGATGAAGAGGTCCCCGAGGAGCCTGTGCCCAGTGTGCATGCACACAGGGCTGCTTGAAGGAAAGAGCAGCTGCAGCAGCTCTGGCAACTTGGGAGTAAGGCTGCAAGGGAATGGCCCCTCCTTTAAGAGATAAAAACCAGCTGAGAAACTGGAGTTCTTTGCAGGAAGCAAAGAAGTTTTTGCACTCAAGCCTTGTGGATGTTCTGAATATCTTGGTTGGTGTTTGGAGATTCTTTGTGTTTGAAATATTTCTTAGTAATTTTATCTAGTGTTCTTGGCAGCCTTGCACAACCTTGGGCAAGGCTCATTCTTATCAGAGACAATTAGTTTGAAATAGCCTTTTAACCCTGAAGGAATGGAATTCATAAAGAAGCATTAAAAGGTTTTACTGTTACCTCTGTTTTGTGTTTGTTTCCTTGGAACAAGGTTTGGGTCAGAACAGAAAGACATGAAGTTAGAAATATACTATTGGAACTTTTCATCAAATTCCAGCTAAAATAATAAATCATCTTATACACTATTATTTCTTGTTGGTTAAAATCAATAAAATCAAAAAATATATATTTTAAAAACTCATCTGAATTGTTGCTTCTGCTGATATTGTGCTAGGCCCAAAGCACAAAGAGCTAACAGAAATTTGACTTCCTGAAAATTCAGTTAAATCCATGAGCAGCTGAAAAAATTTCTATTTCAAGCATAGAATCAGAGCATCTATTTTTTCAAATTCACCAGAGAAAATAGCATAATGTTGTCAATTATTTACATTTTATGGAATTTTCAGGATAAAATGCTTTTTGTTAAGAATTAAGGACAAATAAAATGAATAGGTTTTGATAGGAAAAAGCTGATTGGACTATGCAAAGAAGGTATCCTAATGATGCCTTGCTAGGTTTTTTATATTGGTATAAGAAAAACAACTGCTATAATCATGACTCATTATATCAAACAAACATTGGTTATTAAAACAATTCCAAATAATTTCTGTGATTTTTTTTTAATGTGACCTTGGAATTTCAATTTTGTAAAAAATGGTGCTTTAAATGCAAAACATTTTTGCAGTATTTTATTAGAATACACTATGAAACAATGTGTTTCATAATGATGATAGATGAATAGATGAAGGATGCTTTTGAGATGAAAGAATAACTTTTCTGCAATGGAAATAAAGGGTTTATAGAATGCATTTATAGACAGGTTCACCTTTCAGTAGCATCTTTCATGGACATTTTTAAACCTTTGAACAATCTCAATTTAAAATGTAAGGAAAATGTGACAAATGTATTGCATGCTGATATTATGGATTGGCTTATTGAAAAAATGGCAAACTAAAATGCCTGATTTCTTATCTTCTACAATATTTTTCAATCGCTGAAAATGGGGAAGGCTGGGCTTCCAAGGAAATGGAACAAACAACCACATTCTTTTCTGTTCTATGGAGATTCTCAGTCATTCAGGTCATGGTTGTCTCAAAGATGCTTTTTTTCAAAAGACAGCAGGACTATATTTTTGCCTTGAGAAAGAAGAAATTGTTTCACTTCTCATCCAAGAAGTTTCAACAGTTTTGGTTGGATGGCGGGAGGGAATAGAAAGATTAGTTCTGACAGTATGTTTGGGATGGGGGAGTTGGAAGGTTTATATTTCTTTGTAATCATCTGGTTGTTAACACTCTCTCTGAAAGCTACTGAGGCCTCTTGGGGATTTTCCTATCACCCGAATCAGAGTGAAAATGAGTGTGGAATCTTCTTGGAATTACTGAAAATATTGCATTATAGACAGGAGATGGGTGGTATTGTATTCCTTTCTCTCTATTGAGAAATGACTGTTCAATTCTAACATAGACTTTACTTCTTCAAAAGAGTGACCTTTGTCTTTCAAATGCAAATGGACCACTGAGCATTGTCCTCATGGGTTTATTCTCTTCTGTTGTACAATGTATTTGTGGTTGTTTTGTTTCTCCAATGCATAGATCTGTACATGGCTCACTGCATTGTATGGCATATATCACATTGCTCAGTTTGTGTCTGGGAGTTTTATTCTTGGGGTGAACAAGCTTCTACCTTAATGTATTTATACATGGTGTGTTGATTGAAAATCCCCCTGAGCTTTTCAGATATTCTGCAACATACAGAATGACAATGTTGCTTCATTTATTGTTCTTTTCCTTGTCTGTTATAAAGGAGCTCCTGCTGAGTATTTTTCTGGATTTGATGAAAGTCCAGTTGGGATAGCCACAGGTTCTGAGGGTTTCCTTGAACGTTTAGTCCTTTTTCCTCTGTACTGGTAGACAAACATTCATCCTGGTGGTATATTTGTACTCATGTGGGTGGTGAGAATCAAAATGTAAATACTAATCTATGTGTGTGACTTTTCTGTAAACTTCAGTGTTAAGGTTTCTTAATGTGCACTGCACAATCCATAAAAGCCTGACTTTTTCTTAACATCTTCCTGTGTGAACTTAATGTATATGTCCCCAGAGTTGATGTGTTTGTTTCTGCTTCTTGAGTTTTAATCTTGACCCACATACCTATACCAGTAAGTGAGTGGAATTCCTGTGAAGGAATTTAGGGCTTTGTTTTCTATCTCTTCTATGTAGAGATTGGCCACAATGGGGAACACAGGTGAATCCACTGTGTAGCCATGTTTTTGTTCCTAGAAACTTCATTGTATTTAAAATAGGTTGCAGTCAGGCAGAAATTCAGCACATATGTGATCTGGACTGAGGTTAGCTCTGTTGTCTAGTGTGCTGTCTTGTAGCAGTCATTTTTGATAGCTTCAGTTGCTAGAATGAAGGTGAAGAGTGAAGTCATATAAGAAATCATATTCTCATCCATATCCAGTTTTAGTTTTTAAACCTCGCGAAGTCCTATGAATTGTCAGGAAGATTTTTTTTTTTATGAAAAAGCAGATTAAAGAGGAATATCAAAGAAAAGAATAAACACATGTAGCATTCCAAAGTTGGCCAAATTGATCTACATAAAAAACACATCAGAAAAGAAGAACATTTCACTCTGGAAATCTAAACTTCAGATTAGCACATTGTGATTCAGTCTCATTGATAAAGAACAATGTTTGTACTCAGGGTTGAAATGAAGGGTCTGGTTCTCTCTGAGCTTGGGTGTTTTCGTACAGATGTTTCATTACCCCAACTAGGTAACATCATCAGTGCCCAGTCATATTGCCCAGTAGTGTTTTTCACTCCTGTTTTAAAAATGGATAAACTGAAGCAATCATCTCTCTTTCTTTCACACACGCATATTTCATTGCTACTGTTATTGATTGTCAGCTGAAGGACAGGGGTGCTTGAGAGGTTTTACCACAGCAACATATGTTCAGCGGGGAACAGAAACGTGTGCTGTGTTAGAAGCTGGGAGAATAGTTGACTCTCATGCCCCTGTTGGAATCTGATTCTGAGGGGGAGGCTGACAAGCTGACAGGAAGTGGGAGTGTGGCTCCAGTGGCTGTGGAAGAAACTGGGGAAGGGCACAAGCCAGCTGGGCAGAGCAGGGGAGAGGTAAAGCAAGGAAGAGGGAATTCAGAAGAAGATCCAGGCCCACCCCCTCTTCATCCTAGGGCATGCAGGGAGGAATGGAGAAGAAATCAAAGTGAGTTGCATGGCTTATGGGGGAGGAAAGGGCCCTAATTCCCTGCATTAGCTGCAGCTGGGAACACAGTGTTTAAAAAGGGAGGTTCCACACAGCAACTCATGGGAAGCAAATCGTAAGTTATCTTTTATGTTTGAGGCTTATCTGGGATCCTGGCTTCTTCCCACTGTGTGTGTTTTGTTAATCTCTGACGTCTGCAATTCCTTATCCTGCCCTGTCCAGTTAATTACTGCAGCATGGTTTGTTTGGATTTTTATTTACAGTTTATATGTACTTTGTTTTCAGACTGAATTTCCTTCATTTAAAGACTGTTTTTGGAAGAGTTTTTTCTCCAGCCGAAGGTAACTGGACATTGAGGGCAAAGTTGGAAGTATTAAAAGGACTTTTCTTACTTATGTGACTGTGTTGCCTTTGTGCCACACCCTGGGTCATCACAATTGACAGTAAAACAAAGAACTATGAGTTATGCTAGAAGGACCAGGAAATAATGAAGGCGAACATTCAAGCCGCAAAATGTGATTAGTGGCAGGTTGGGTGCTCAAAGGACTGTGCAGTCCACAGTCTTTTGAGCACACCCCATTGAAGTAATAATAAGTGAGAAAAAGAAACAAACACTCCCCCAGAAAGAGATGGGAATGAGAAGCAAGAAAGGAAGGAAGAAAGGAAGGAGGGAGAGAAGGAAGGAAGGAGAGAAGAAAGGAGGGAAGGAAAGATTATGAGAGGGGGAAATGGCCCCAGGGAAGTCCTGCCTTACCTTAACACTTGCCACCAGGAGCCCTGCTGCCCTTTCATTGTCCCCTCTACTCCTGGTGATCTTCCATCCTATAGCTGAGGATGTGTTGGTTCCAAAGCCAGGTTTTCTCACAAGGAGAGGGAGTGGCCCACCCTCTGACCTATACATTTTGCCCTGCACATGAGCAAGCTGGCCAAGGAGAGAGTACAGGAACCCAAGCCTCAACGAGGAGGTAAGCGCAGCTGGGTGCCCTCCCAGGGAGGCTGGGCTAGGAGGTCCTGGTGGGGTCCTGGTGCCCTGGGAGCTCGAGGGCTGAGCTGGGTGCTTGTCCTCCACTGCCCAGGGCTCCAGGGGATCCTCTGAGTGTCCTGAGAAGGGTGGGGAGCCTCGTCTGGTGGACAAGAGCTTGATGCTCACCCTGGTCTTGCCTTCCTCCACTGGAAACAATGGATCCCCCAGCCCTGCCCAGGCCATGACAGGTGCCCCCTGAGGCGAGCAATGTTGAACTGGCCACACTCACCCCAGCCACACCCACCCAATTGGCTCTGACCAACCAGCTACCTCTGTTAGGTGTATAATTGTATAATTGGACTAACATTGAGTGACCAGCAGCTAGTCCATATTCATGGAGAAGAATCTGCTGCTAGATGTTGGGAGAATTTGAAGAGGATTTATGTTAATGACAGTGTAGTGCACACCATACATCTTACACGTAAACTGTTTAGAGCACATCTTCTGAAAGATGAAGATATGTTAGCTCATTTGAACTTCATGAAAAGAACTTTTCAAGAGCTACATGAAAAGGAACTGATATTTTCAGAGTTGCATTAAGTTTACATCATTCTTTCCTCATTGGATGAAAGTTTGATGATTACGTATCTTCACTGGAAGTCCTGATCAGAAATGAACTGACATTGACTGACATAACCGGAAGGTTTTTAGAAGAGGCAAGAAGACAGCAGGATAGGGACCAACTGAAAGAGAAACAACCACAAGAAGAGGATTTGTTTTCAACTGTCTATACTGTTAGGAAAAGTTTTTCTTGTGGGGCTAGGGGACATATAGCTAGATTGTGTAAGAAGGGAAAATGACAGAATACTGGTAATCACCAGAAGGCTAAGAAGAATGTTAATTAGCTATGTCTAGCAATTCAACTGTAAACCATGATTTGTGGGTAGTTGATAGTGGAGCATTGCAGTGCATTACTAGAAATAGAGAGAGGAGAATAACGGGGAATACCTCAACATTGGTTATGGGCCCAAATAACAGGACTGAGTTTATTAACACTAGATTCCAAACGATGTTGAAATTGGCTGGTATCAAACATAAGCGTTCTGCCCCTTACAGGCCACAACATAATTCATTTATAGAACGAAGAGGGCAAACGTTACAAGCCATGGCTTGCACTATGTTATCCGATTCGGAATTGCCTGAAACACTGTGGGGTGAAGCCATAATGTGTTCTAACCATATGTTAAACAATGTGGTGAACACAACTGATGAATTGCCACTCACTCATTGGCATGGCAGAAAACCAAATTTAAGTTATCTACATACATTTGGAGCTCCAGCATGAGTGAATATTCCCTCACAAGTAACATTAAAAGGGCAACATAGTGCTAGGAAATTAATTTTTGTAGGTTTCGAGGCCAACCATAGATTGTTTAGATTTTGGGATCCAGGCACAGCTAATGTTTACTGTAGTGCTAGTGCTAAATTTCTTGAGCACGTTAGGTGGCATAAATTAGAACAGGAATTCAACAATGATGTTGTTATTGACATCCAAATAGTCCCTAATGATGGGTTAGTTAAACCATCAATAGCCATTAAAAAGGAAAAACGGGTACAGGAGGAAGTAGACGAACAGGAGCAGGTGGAACAGGAGAGTCCACCAGTAAGCCCTGAATTACCTAGACATTCAACCCATGTAACACGACCATTGATATCAGGCTAGCATAGTATGCCAAGTAAATATAGTTCCTATTAACTATCATGAACTGAAACTGTATCCTGCTAAGGATCAGGCTGGATAAGGAACTTATATGGATTTAGTATGTTATAAACAACTAATGATAGATATGGGAATTAATGTAAAGGATTCTATTGTTGTATATGAAGACAACCAATCAACAATTCAGATGGCTTCCAATCTCGCCGTAAAGACAAGATCAAAACACACAGATCTATGATATCTGAATGTGAGACAATGTGTGCAAAGTAAAATGATTAAAGTGGAGTATTGCATGTCAGAGAATAACATTGCAGATCATTTTACGAAAACCCAAGGCACTGTAAAGCATAAGGCTTGCTGTGAGGAATATGGACTTAAACTGTAAGGTGTTATATATTGTCCTACCCAAAGGGGAGAATGTTAGGAATGTTAGTCACCTAACAGTTGGGTTGGCAATATATAAACCAGGATAGTCATTTAATATTGTCTCTTTAAGGGAATGCTGTAATTGTAATTGGATGTGGTTCCTCCAACGGCCATAGATGGAGCCAGAAACCTGGTTTGTAGTTCTTGCATCTCCCTACTGCCTTTTGCCTGATCGTCGTTCTGCTCGGATTGCTGTGAGTCTGTTTACTGAACTTTGTTTATGATACTGGACTTTGTTTTTGGATTATCTCTGGACTGAATACTGACTGCTTTAACCATATGTGACTTGGACTGTTTGTTGGACTTTGCTTACCTGTTTACTGGAATTAAAATCTATATTTTACTCTTCAGTGTATCTGTATGCTAGTTGTGTGTTATTCATCGCCATTCTTATTACATTGCTCTGAGAGCACTCATTCTCCTAACAGGGAATACCTCAACACTCTCCACCCACCACCTCTGAAATCAACCACAAACCTGATTCAGCCCACAATGAAATCGATTTTGACACCCCTGATCTAAAGGATAGTATATACAATTGATCCTTCTTTAGAAATCACAATTGAAATTAGAGTTTTGCCATTAAGTCAAGTGATTATGACTGTATTTTATTTTTCACCAGTTCCCCACAATTGGAATGGTCATCCCATGTATGGGATAATTAACATGGGAATTACTACTTATATTTACATCCATTGGAGAGGAAAGAATCACAGGAGAGTAAGCAGACATATATACCAAAATAATATGGTGATGCCACCAGCTTTGAGTAAAGGCTGGTTAATTTAATTTCTTTCCAATCTCTCTGCTCTCCAAGGAGATGATAAGAAAACAACTACAACAAGGATTTCTATAAGTAATCTATCGTTTGCCTAATTTGTTTACACATCCCTCATAGAGTAAAAAGTTTGAAGAGAAAGGGATTACAAAGAATAAGTAGACACATGCTAGAGAATATATTAACTGGTGCCACCCATATGCTTTTCCAGAGCACTGCAACTGGAGAGGAAACCCCTCTCCCCAGGAGTGAGTACAATGGTAACCCACAGCAACTGGGTTTTTTGCTGGCACATGTCCTCAGATACATGCAGGAGTATGGGAGGCATTTCCAGACCCAGGGCACACAGATCCAAGTCATTACTAAGGCTCTTTAAGGGGCAGCTGCCTGTTGGATGGTGATCCTCCACAACACAGATGCCCCTGAACTGTGGAACTTCAACTGATTTATAATAGCCCTCTGCCAATGATTTGAAGACCCCTTGGCAGATCACAAAGCTTGCAATCGCAACAGAACTGTGAAACAGGGGCACCGGCCAGTAGCTGAAGAATTCTGAGATGTCACCAGCAGAGTGAACTGGATGGAAGACATTCTAGTGAGATGGTTCAAAGACAGCCTGAATTATGACCTCTACCATTCCTACCTGGCTCAAGGAGCCCCAAACCACCTGCATGTCTGGTACATCCTGGTCAAAGAAGTGGAGATTGACATGGCCAGAAACCAGTACTGAGTGGGAAGAGATACCCACCCCAGGGAAAGCAAGAGTCATTCAAGCCACAAATCCGCTAGCACTGAGATCCTCTGCCTGTTTTAAATGCAGGAATGGGGGGCACCGTGCAGCTGAGTTTCATTCAAAAACTCCCACTTGAAAGCCAGAATGCTGGTCCAGTGGGAAGCCCATGAAAACAACTCCCTGAGGAAAAGAAACCACACTGAGAAGCGGAGAGGCCATGGAATTTTGTCCTCTCACAAAATTGGGAAAGAAACTTTGGCATCACCTGGGGAGAAATCAGGTCTGTCCGACAGCAACCCTGAAGATGACCTGCTGGTAAGCAAATCAGTTGAGCCACTCACCTTGCTCCTAATACTATTTGTTCTCAGTTGAGGGAAAAGAATGAAAATCTCAGCCCTCTTGGACTCAGGGTACACGGTGTTTGATTAGCTCAATCCTGGTAGGAAAATTGGGCATACACTTACGGAAGCTAAAAATATCCATCACATATTGCCAATTAAGTGGATCATTCATGGGGGGGACCAATCATTTTGCCACAGAACCTCTGGACATAGCAATAGGGACTCATGATGAAAGACTCACTTTCATTGTGGCACCCAGAATGGAATGGCTGCTAGTTAAAGGGTTTACTGGTTGAGGAACTGGAATCCCAGAGTGAACTGGAAGCAGAGAACTCTAAGGTTTCAATGGGGAGTGGTTGGACCTGATGGCTGAAGAGAAGAACTGGGGGGGAGACCCAAACAAAGAATCAGCGATGGCAGGAAAGGCCATGCCAACACAAGGCATCCCTGGGAATACAGGGATCTAGCTGAGGTGTTCAGCAAAGAAGATTCTAATGAGCTCCCACCACCATTGCCCCACAGACTGTGTTATCAAAATCCTCCCAGTGGCCAAACTACCAAAATAAAAAAATTATAGCATGTCCTCCAGGGAACTTGAGGAGTTGAGAGCCTTCTTAGATTTTAAAAAAACTTGGTTTCATCGAACCCATGCAACCAAAAATTGCCACCCCGGTACTATTCCAAGACATGAAAGATGGGTTTTGCACCTTTGTATGGATTATAGAAATTTAAACATTGTGAGCGTGGAGAATGTGTACATCCATCCCCTCATCAAAGACATGTTAGCCCACCACTCCAAAGAATTCCCCTCAAAAAAACAGTACTTAAGAGAGGCTTACTACCAAATCAGGATTAGGGAAGGGGATGAATGAAAAACAGCTTTTAACATTCCTTTGGGGTGTTACCAATTCAAAGTGCTCCCATTTGGACTACAATGTGCCCCTGCCATGTTTATGCAATGAGGTGCTCCATGAGCACCTGTACAAAGGGATCCTGGTATACTTAGAAGACATTTTAATATACACTGAGACAAAAGCCGAGCATGTAAAATTTGTCCAAATAGTCCTAAACAAACTCTGTGCTGTGAAGCTTTACCCAAAACCTTCTAAATATTAATTCCACAAAGATAGAATTGACTACTTGGGATATAAGATTTCCCCTGAGGGCATGGAAATGGATCCAGGGAAAGTACAAGCAGTAATCAACTAGGCTCCCACCCACCCACAAACAACTACAAAGCTTTCTGGAGTTTGCAAATTTTTATGGCCAATTTATCGCAGTGTTTGCACAAATTGTGCTCCCAATCACTAACTACTGAAAACAAAGGTGGGGGGTGGGAACCAAAACCAAATCAGCCCATAAACTGGATCGTGGAATGCCAGGCAGCATTTGATAGACTGAAACAATTGTTCTCAGCTGAACCAGTCTTAAAACACCCAAATCCAGAACAGTCATTCATCACACAGGCAGATACCAGTGAGGTAGCAATCAAAGCCGTCCTACCCAAGAAAATGACCATGGCCAACTGCAGCCCTGTGCATATACATCTAAAAAACTAACCAACACTGAACAGAGATGGGCTAACTGGGAGAAGGAGGCTTTTGCAGTATGGTGGGCTCTCCTTCCTTGGAGGCATTTTCTAGAGGGAAATACAATCCCTTTTGAAGTCTGGACTGATCATAAAAACCCAAGGGCCCTAAAAACCCCACAGAAACTCTCCCCAAAATAAGTTCACTGTCTCAATACTTCAAACATTTCAATTTCAACCTAAAATACTTCCCTGGGGGGAAAAAGCTGTTCTTTGTTTTACTGAAACCTGGCTTAATCCACAAATTCATGAGGACAACACCATATACATCCCAGGATTTCAGACATTTAGATCAGACAGAATTGAAGACACATCAGGTAAAACAAAGGGTGGAGGATTATGTTTATATATCAACAACAGCTGGTCTCAGGATATAACTATAATATGTAAGTTTTGTGATGAAAACATAGAGTCTTTACATATCAACTGCAAGTCATTTTACTCTCCACGTGAGTTCTCCTCATTTCTCCCAATAGCTGTGTAAGTTCCTCCACAAGCCTGTGTAAAAGGCATTACGAACTTTTGCTGATCAAATTATGGAGGCTGAAGCCAAACACCCAGGTTCCCTTCCCATCATTTTAGGAGATTTCAATCAAGCAAATTTAAGGAAAGAGCTCGCAAAATATTTCCAGCATGTCAACTGTCCCACCAGAGGCAAAAATACTTTAGACCACTGCTACACAATAGCAAAAGATGCTTATAGGTCTTTACCACGAGCAGCTGTGGGACACTCTGACTACTGCATGATTCACCTTGTACCTGCCTACAGACAAAGTCTTAAAACCATGAAACCAACTATTAAATCAGTGAGGACTTGGTCGGATGAGGCAAAGCTGAAACTCCAGGCCTGCCTTGATTGCACTGATTGGAATGTTTTTGAAGATGCCTCTGCAGACCTAGATGAGCTCACTGTAACATCATGTCAGCTTCTGCGAAGACTTATGTGTACCAACAAGGAACCTGAAAATATATAGTAACAATAAACCTTGGTTCACAGCTAAACTTAAGCAGCTACGTCATTCCAAAGAGGAAGCCTACAAAAAAGGTGACAGAATGCTATACAACCAGGCCAGAAACATATTAACAAGAGAGATCAGAGCAGCAAAAAGAAGCTACTCTGAAAAGTTAAAGAATCAATTCTCAACAAATGAACCAGCAAATATGTGGAAAACTCTAAAAAACATCACTGGCTTCAGCAAGCCTCCTTCCCAGAAGAAGGAAATCAACAACTAGCAGATGACCTGAATGTATTTTACTGCAGGTTTGAAAAGAAACTACAGCCACCTATCTCCACAATCCACATCTCAAACACACCAACAACAGCCAAGCCTCCTACAAGTGGCCCCAATCCATTGGGCTCACAACCTCTGGTGATCACAGAAAAAGAAATGCAAGATCTATTACACAGACAGAAGCCAGGAAAAGCACCAGGGTCAGACAAGGTAAGTCCTTCTTGCTTAAAAGTCTCTGTTTTGTATTCAAATACTTACCCGCGATTGGTTACCGTTTCGGCGGGAAGTCTAAACCCCTGTCATTGGCTGGCGAGCCGCGAGCAGCCTATATAAGAAAGGCTGCTGCGGCTCTTTGGCATTTGGGATTCCTGAAATAAACAAAAAGAGCTAAATCACTGAATGTGTGTGCCTCGTTCTTCGGCCGCCAAAACACTGGCGACGAGGATGGGATCGAGTAATTCAATCGAGTGTGGAGCGGCGAAGATCGAGCGGAAAATGTCCGGAAACAACACACCACCCGAGCAGTTTAATCCCGCTAAGGAAGAATGGCAATCATATGTGGATCGTTTCCTGATGTTCCTAGAAAACAGCGACCTGAACGGGGTTTCGGAACAGAGGAAGAGAGCGGTGTTTCTGACACATTGTGGTCCGACCGTTTTCCGGATGGCAAAAGCGCTAGTGGCACCCACAGATGTAAAAACATTGACCTGGCCAGAATTAGAAAAGATTCTGCGGGCTCATTACGCGCCGACAGTATCCTGCCTGATCAAGCAGCATGAATTCTACCTAAGGAACTAGAAGGAGGATGAGAGTATTGCCGACTTCGTGGCAGCCTTAAGGGACATCTTTCCTCTTAGAAATTTTTCTTTTCTAGAGTGAACTGAGTCCAATGCTGCAGTATTTTCCCTAATAAAGCATCCTATAACTCAGATTATCAAAAGTCTATTGTTTTCATTTTTGAATGCTTATAACAATTTTGGCGAGTGCCAGCCGGAGTTAGACGTTTTTTTCTTCCTTTGGATGGATGATTTTTCAGGACTGCAATGGCGCTTCTCCGCTAAATTTGTGGAGGCAGTTACTGGGTCTTCCGCCCAAGGGAGGGGAAATCACTTTTAAAACCTTGACTGGTAATCTGGTTGTAGATGCTTGGAACGGCCGAGGTTTGGTGCACCGAGGGTCTCAGGTGAGCTGCATTTTAATTAGTAACTTTTCAAATTGTGTTGCAACATTTTCTAAATTGGAATGGGATTGTTTAGATGGGTCTGAAGATGATTTCTGTTTGACATGTGTATGAGCTTACACTGTTATTGTTTTCTTGTCTCTTTTCTCCCTGTCATATTTTGTGTTAAGGGGGTTTATAATGAGAACAAGATGTTTCTAAAGTTTCAGAGTTCTCTTTTGGAGAGCTGGTTCAGCTTTTGGCTGCTGATATTGAAGTATTATTCCCTTGATACAGATTGTACTTTGTATGACTGGAATGGCTGAAATATGTTTGAAACAGTTTAAAACTTTAGAGTGTGTATAGAAATGTCTATTGGTTTGAATGCCTTAAAAGCTGTGTTAAACGGTTAACTGTTGAATCTTTCTATTGTCTCTTTTAATGCTGTGTTGAAGAATTAAAGAGATTATGCCCAGGTGATTTATGTTGATCTGTGATAGTATGTGGAAGGGTCTTTTCCCTTCTTAGTGAGAGGTTTCCTTAAGGAATATGTGAGCCAACTTTGCGAGAGAGAGTTGTGAAGATTTTATGTTTGGAATAGTTATAAAATTTACAGCAAAGAATTTCTATTTGTAGTGTGAAATGCCTAATAGTCTTATAGATGTGTTATTTACTTCCTCTGTTTTGAGGAATTATAAGTTGTCAATGCTGAGATTGGAAAGTGTTCCGGTAAGGAGTTTGTTCCTGGATTAAGCATTTATACTTTTGTGGAGTTGCAGCATATTTTGGATTATTTGTTTACTTCAGAAGGGATATAGATATTATACTCTATGAGTATAGTCTATTGCAGGAAATACCTGGTGATATACTGGCTGGAATAGTCAGGGCAGTTTAGTATAAGGTATTAACAACTGATGTGCCAAGAGAACGGAATCTGGTTAGAGTTTTTTTTTAGATGGGTTAGTTTAGAGATGAATTGTCAGCTGAATTCTTGAATAGAATTAGAGTTAGTTTGAATAAGTGTTTATTTTTTCTCTTCAGAGAGACACCAGAATACTAAGCATTAATGAAATTGTAGTTTGTGACAGAGGCCACGGAAGGTTTTTCTTTAAAGTTGTGATGAAAAAATCTTATCGGTGAAATATGTTTTCTGTGCTGTTATGAAGCAAGAGAGACAGCAGAGATAAGTCAGATGGATTTGGACTTGTAATAGTTAATAATATCACAAGATTGGATCTTCATATTCATATTTATCTACTGGGAGTAGATGGAAGCATCCAGAAAAGGGGAGAGAATAGAATTTCTTTCCTGGAACAGAAATAGCTGCTGAAAAAAGTAAGCAGTGTGTTGCTTGTGGCATTTTTAGAGAAATTTGCCCGGACAAGTGGAGAAATGCAGCAGAGGCTGTATACCCTAATTGGAGATTAGGGGGGGTCAAAGGCTTTTAACACTTGCGTCTCATCAGATGTAAAGGTGAGATTTGAGGAAACAGTTGTGGTTTCCTGATAGATACGTAGCCAGAATTTTCTTTTGGCCAGGTATGATGTATCTAGTGTTAAGGGAGAGCCTTTTGATGTTTCTATTGTTCAAGATGTGTCTCTAAAAGGAGGACACTCTGAGATAACATTGGATGCTATGTGTATACCTGAAGCAGGTATGGACCTTTTAGGATGAGATGCTTTGTCCTTATTAGGTTGTGCTTATCTTTCTGAAGATAAGTGTACTGTTCAGTTATTGACTGATGAACAGAAGAGATTTATAGATCCTATTGTGTGGGAAGTAAAAAGAGGTGTTTTGACTATTACACTTGTAATATTAGTGATATATTGTGCCAGTGAGGCGGAAACAATATGATATTTCCCTGGAAGGGAGATGTGGCTTGAAGCTAGTGATAGAGTTCCTGTTAGGGGATGGGCTAATTGAGCCTGTGATGTTTCCGTACAATATATTCATATTGCCTGTGGAGAAACCTGATGGTTTCTGATGTCTAGTGGTTAGTTTCATATAATCACTTGGTGATTATTGTGCCAGAATCCCTATACGGTGTTAGGGGGAACTTCCATATGAATACAGGTGTTTTAGTGTGATAGATTTGAAAGACGCTTGGACTTGCCCAGTATTGAGGGCTGATCCAGATACACATTGAACTTGACAGTATCAATGGTGTGTTTTACCGAGAGGGGTTCTTAGAAAGCCCTAGTTTGTTTGGACAAGCTTAGAGCAGGTCCTTGGGGGCTTTGAACTGCCTGTGAGTATAAAGTTGTTACAATATGTAAATAATCTGTTGGTCTTAGGTGAGAAGAAGAGAGATGTTGAAAAGGGTGTGTAAATGCTTTGTTAGAGTTCTTAGAACAATAGGGCCTAAGAGTTTTAAGGAAGGAATTGTAATCTGTGGAGTCTGATTTAGGACATTTGATTAGGTATAGAGAATCAATCCAGAGAGAGAATTGAGAGGATAGTTAGATAATCTATGCTGAGAACTAAGAGAGCTCTTGTGTTGACTTTTTGTCTGAGTTCAAGTGTGAGTGGGAAGCAGACACTTATAGTTCTGTTTTTGGTTGACAATTGATGGATTTAATAGTGCTTTAGTAGTTTTAGTGTTTTAATGCGGGAGGTATATGTGGCTTACATATGTTAGATTTTTGAAGCAACTTTATTGTTGAGAATTTTTTTTTTTCAACTGACAGGAATTTAAATTTAGTTGAATTCCTTTTGAGAGAGAGACAGGAATGGAAGTTATAGAACTATACATGATTGTATTGAAGTTCTAGATTTACTGACAAAAGTGAGAGAGGATTTGGAAGATAGCCCAATAGAGGGAGGTATTAATTCATGTACTGATTGATCTTCTTGAAGTAAAGAATGCTTATCTGTTGCGTATTTTGCTTAGGTGTGTGAAGTGTTTGCTTTGGTGCAAGCTTTGAAGCTTCTAGAAAATGCAGTGGGTATGCAGTGGCTGAAGTTATTGGCTAAGAAAAGTTTTCCAAAAAGAGATTTTGGGAAATAGATTAGTAGATGAGGCTTATGTATGTATATATAGATGCATGTATGAGAGAAATACTGATGATGGTTTTAGTTCCTGTTTTGGAATGGGATATAAAACCAGGTTTTCTTGATGAAGAAGAGAAACAGATGAAGTTAGAGATGTGCAGTATAGAGATTACATATAATTAATAAGCCTATTATGAGGGACATAATAGAGAAGGTACATGAGGGTACTTATTAGGCTTGTGTGAAGAGAAAATATGTTTGTATAAGTATGTACACGATAGTTATGCAAGTGAGTAGAACATATATATATATTGTGTGAATGCATATAATCCTGATAGGCGGAAGAGATTTGGCTATTTGGCCATTTTAAAGAATGTGAGTTGCTTATACTGCAATGTCAGCAGTGAGTACTTTGAAATATCTGTTGGTGATTGTTGATCATTTGAATGGCTGGAAGCTGTTCTGTGTGCGAGAGTGAATGCACAAATGACTGTGAAGTTAATATTGGAACAGATATATAGATAGATAGATAGATATAGATATGCATTGATAGTGCATTTATAATGATAGAGGTACACATTTTACTTTTTATGTGGTAAAAAAGGGTATAGGAAAGAATTGGAAATAGATTGGCAATAGACCTACTGGGTTTTTTCCTCAGGTGGGGTGAAGAATGAGAACTATAAAACAATACATTAAAGAAATTAATGTTAGCAGTTTAATTACCCTGGATGAAATGTTTACCTCTAGCTTTATTGTGTGTACTTGTTTGAAAAAAAGATGTTGAAATTTCACTGTATGAAATGATGTTTAGCATACCTTATACTGGAAGTGTGGGTATGTCTAGAAATTGTATCTGAAGATATTTTATTTTGTTTAGAAAATATATACAGGGACTGTCCCAGTGTTTTTCTCTTTTAAGGTCTAGAGGACTTTTGGCGCAAACACCACCGTTTGAATTTCGAGTGCATGATTTTAAGAGTGGAGACTGGGTCCTGATAAAGCAGTGGAGAGCTTTTGGGAAGCTGAGGCCTATCTGGGAAGGACCATTACAAGTACTGTTGACTACTGAGTCTGCTGTACGGACATGTGAGTGAGGCTGGACACATCATTCGTGTCTACAGGGATTTGTGGATTCGGTTCCTGTTTCCAGTGGAAGCAAGCTTCGGAAAGACTGGACTTTTTATTTTCTATTTCTTTTAGATAGTGGGGATAGATAATTACATGTCTAGTTTAGCTTAGGTTTGTGGAACTTTGAGATGTATTGTTGATTATTTGGTTGCATGTAATACCTTTTCTTTGTATTGTTTAGTATTTTAAGACATGAAATAAGAGACTCTTGTACACAGGTATTATATCCTCTGTGTGCGGAAGAAGATAAAGAAGTGGATGTAAGTCCCCAGAGACCGGTTGTAAGTTTTGAAGTGTAAAACTACATACGTTAAGGTGGGTGGGGGCCTAGTGCATTTGTGAATATGATGTGGATAGTGATTATTGCCTTATGTAGGGTAGGTATGGAGGCTTCTGAGGTATTGCCTGGTTATTCATTAACATGGCAATGGTTATGTTTCCAAACTGAACCCAACAGTACTGAATATGAAGGGCAGATATCACTGTCATTGATGAAATCTATGGCTGAGGTTGGAATCTGTATAAGATCCACCCTAGATGATGGTTCATATTTGAGAAATATCTAGCATGTAACCGCACATATGACATGAGGACTTGTCTAAGAGGATGGAACAACTATATGATCGTTGTTTTGACCTGTATGGCAATTATTCTCCTTCCTATATGAGACTTAGAGCTCTGAATGAAATGTTAATTATGCCATTCATTGAATTAAGAAGTACTCTAATGAAGTTGATGTTTTTGTGTGACAGTTGGTTAGTGCAAAATGTTCATTTAACTGGAAAAGTAGTTGTACAGTTAGATGTTTTGAGGTACCAAGAATTCTACAGAGAAGTGTAAGATACTGAAAGGAACAGAGCCTAATGTGAGAAGTGAAAATGTTGTTCTGGAATTAATGAGAGTAGCTTTGAATAGTTTTTCTTTTTGTGTGAAAGGAAAGACTACAGTTACAGACATCATGTCTATTTGTTTTATAAAAGTTCCAGTATCAAAAGAATTTTTATGGTAGAGTTTATCCTGATTATATTTTGTATATTTGTAAAAGGTGATACTTTTGTTTGGATTGCCTGTGAAGCCAACAAATGGACTAATCAGGAAAGCTGACAATTTTTCAGCTTATGATTGTATTAAGTATAAACATGCAGATGACAAAACAATTTATACTTATGTACCTACTGAAGAAGTTTTTTTTTACTGAATGGAGGTTGAAGACATAGGTGGAATGACACATGTGTTGTATTTACCTAGAGGTTGGTTAATGTTTTGTAGAGCATATGTATATGCATTGATACCAATTAATACAATGAGTATGCAATTGGTCGTTTAATGACTGTTATGGCAACTGCCCACACTAAGGATGAACATGTGAAGAAATATAGAGAACAATGTTAGTGTTTAGTGATACTTCTTTTACAGACTGTAATGATATGTAAGTTGTGTTTCTGCTGTTGTAAGATTAAGAAACCTGAGGAAAAATGCAAGATATATAGTCAACAAGAAGTTAGGTTTATGCTGAGAGAGCTTGATGATCATTCTCAAGTATAAATTGGTGATAAAAAGAAAGGGAGGAGTTGTTATAAGTAAAATTTGGATATTATACTTGAGAAACTACAGAACCAGACTGTAGCTATTTTGTGTCTGTAGCCTGACCTTTTAAAAGGACAGAAAAGTTGAGAAATATGTTTTTGTGAAACAAATATGTTGGATTGCGAAGTTTGTCTTTGGCATAGGTTAGAGAACATTTGTACTGGGGCGTTCTGACATTATAAATGTCACCTTAAAGAATATTAATGTTTCCTTATAATTTTTCTGGAATGTGAAAAACAGGAAATCTGAAAATATTGGAAGTTTACCATGGAAGGTTGTATAACATCCATATATGGAAAAAGGAAGTATTATGTAACTATGTGATTTGATAAACCTATATAAGCTGTATTCACTGAAAGGAGTGCGTCTCCTTCCTCTTAGAAATTTTTCTTTTCTAGAATGAACTGAGTCCAATACTGCAGTATTTTCCCTAATAAAGCATCCTATAGCTCAGATTATCAAAAGTCTGTTGTTTTCATTTTTGAATGCTTATAACAGCATCTTTCCATTCATAATTCAATGAGTTAATAATAAGACTGATCATTTGAAAATCATCCACAACATAACCTTGTTCAGCAAGTTCTTTTCTCTTTCCTTTCAGTTTAGTTAAATGTTATCCAATAGATACATCAGATTTCAATTCTGAACCATGAAAATCGGTTAAGAGCAAACATGTAGATTCAATCGAAATAGGCTGGTAACATGCTTCTAAGTGAACCCAAATTTGTTGGGCAGTTGCATCAGGTGAAAAAGTAATCTGCAGTTCAGTGTCCATTGTCATCAATAACGTTGTGCATGCTTTCATATTCAATCCTCTTATGTCAGGAGGCCAAGGTTGTGGTGGAGGATTAAATACCATAAAGTGAGTACCTTCTCTACAAAGTAAAATGCCAACCTCATTGACCCATGCCTTGTAATTTTGTCCTGAGCACTTTAATTTTGAATCACCAGTCAGTGGGGTGATAGAAGATTGTTGAAGAGGAATTTGTATAACTTGTGCTGGTTGAGCAATGCCTGCTTGGGCTCCAGGAGGCGCTGGGGTTGGCACAGGTGCCGGCACTGGTTGACTTGCTGAAGGCATCTGCACAGCTGGAGGTGGTGTATCAGCTTATTTATTTATTTATTAAATTTTTATACCGTCCCCTCTCCCGTAATGGGACTCAGGGCAGTGTACAGCCAAGATAAAAAGCCCCACAATAAATAGAATTTTAAAAAGATTTAAAAGAATTAAATTAATGGCTGACAAAACATTAAAAACAAGGTAGAAAAGTTAAAATTACCAGAAAAAAGAAGAGAAGGCCCGTATCCTCAGGGCCGCCAGCCGGCATCGTCCAGCTGACGGCACCCCAAGGAGGCCCACCCTGTGGGAGCGCACTAGCCGGCGGGAGGCTGATGGTGGCAGCAGGCAGTCCCATAAGTACCCAGGTCCCAAGCCATGAAGCGCTTTAAAGGTGACTACCAACACCTTGAAGGCCACCGGAAGCCAGTGCAGCTCACACAGGAGTGGTGTAGCACAGGAGCTCTAAGGAGCCCTCAAAATCACCCGCGCGGCCGCACTCTGCACCAGTTGAAGCCTCCGGATGCTCTTCAAGGGGAGCCCCATGTAGAGATCATTGCAGTAGTCTAGGTGGGAGATGACGAGGGCAGAAGTGACTATGCGAAAAGCACCCCAATCCAGAAAGGGCCGCAACTAGCAGATCCGTCGGACCTGACTAAAGGCTGCAGAAGGCTCTGGCGACAGCCGCAATATGATCTTCTAACGACAGCCATACATCCAGGAGGATACCCAGATTGCACGCCCTCTCCATGGTGGTCAAAATCTCTCCCCCCACAGCCAGCGATGGAATGAACTGACTGTATCTGGGCGCAGGAAACCACAGCCACTTGGTTTTGGCCGGGTTGAGACGAAGCCTGTTTAGACCCATCCAACTCTGCATGGCTTCCAGGCACCGGGTCATCACTTCAATGGCTTCGTTGGGATGGCCTGGGGTAGAAATGTACAACTGAGTGTCGTCAGTGTACTGATGGAACTCTACCCCAAAGTCACAGATGATCTCATCCAGCAGCTTCACATAAATGTTGAACAGAAGGGGCGAGAGCACCGACCCCTGAGGCACCCCACAAAACAAGGGCCTCGAGGCCAACCTCTGCCCCCCCACCAACACAAATTGCGAGCAGTCGGTTAGGAAGAAGGAGAACCACCATAACACAGTGCCTCCCACTTCCAACCCCCCCAATCGCCGCAATAAGATACTGTGGTTGACAGTATCAAAAGCTGCTGAGAGATCTAACAGGACCAGGACAGAGGAACAACCCCTGTCCTGGGCCTTCCAGGGATCATCCACCAACGCAACCACTGCCGTCTTCATGCTGTATCCGGGCCTGAAACCCAATTGGAGAGGATCTAGGTATACCACTTCATCCAGGTGCTGAGGGAGCTGTCGTGCCACCACACTCTCTACAACCTTCGCCACAAAGCGAAGGTTGGAGACCGAATGATAATTCGACAATAGTGTTGGATCCAGGGACGGTTTCTTGAGGAGGGACCTCACCACCACCTCTTTCAAGGTGGCGGGTAAAAGCCCCTCTCTCAAGGAAGCGTTAATAATCCCCTGGAACCAACCTCGTGTCACCTCCCAAGTGGCCAAAACCAACCAGGAGGGACACGGATCCAATAAACATGTGGTGGCATTAAGCCCACCCAGAATCCTGTCCACGTCTTCCAGGGTCACAGGATCGAACTCAATCCACATGACCTCACCAACATCTGCCCCTGCCCCCCCCCCCCCGCCCAGAGATGCCCAGTCAGAGTCCATCCCATCCCGGATCTGAGTGATTTTGTCCTGCAGATATCAAGAAAAATCCTCGGCCCGTCCTTGCAAGGGATCCTCCCGCGCTCCCACATCCAAAAGGGAGCGGGTCATCCTAAAAAGGGCGGCCGGGCGATTTTCTGTGGATGCAATAAGGGCGGAAAAGTAAGATCGCTTTGCCGTCCTTATCGTCACTAAATACGCCCTAATACGGGACCGTAAAAGTGTTCGGTCAGATCCAGAGCGGCTGGTCCTTCAACCACTCTCTAGGCATCTTTTCCAATGCTTCATCTCCCTCAGCTCCTCGGAGAACCAAGGAGCCAATTGGGATTGGCACCGGGTCAGAGGTCGCAAGGGCACGACCCGATCAAGGGCCTCAGCCGCCACCCTATCCCAGGTGGTCACCAAGTCCCCCACTGAGTCGTGTGTGCGAGTCACGGGAAACGGCCCAAGCTCCATCAGGACCTATCCGGGTCCATCAGGCACCTGGGGCGGAACCATTTTGTCGGTCCCGCCTCCCTGCAACGAGGGGGTGTGGAATGGAAGTCCAGCCTAAGGAGCGAATGATCCGACCATGACAGGGGCTCTATAGAAACATCCCCCATACCTAGATCATCCTGCCATTGATCAGAGATAAAAACCAGATCCAAGATGTGACCCCCAATGTGTGTGGGGTCCCGAATTAATTGGGACAGGCCAAGTGCTGTCATGGAAGCCATGAACTCCTGAGCAATCCCCGAGGTCTTGCTGGCAGAGGGTAGGTTGAAGTCCCCCATGACCATAAGCCTGGGGGTCTCAACTGCCAAGCTGGCTATAACCTCAAGGAGCTCAGGCAGGGCCGAAGTCACATAGCAGGAAGCCAAGTATGTGATCCATAGGCCCACCTGAACTCCAGAACCACATTTCACAAAAAGGGATTCACATCCGGTCTTCTGAGGAACAGTGGATTCCCTAGGACACAGATCTTCCTTAATAACCACCACTACCACCCTACCCCTCCCCTGAGCCCTCGGCCAATGAAAAACCCAAAACCCAGGTGGGCACATCTCTTTTGGCCCAACCAGGTTTCGGTGATACCTGCCAGGTCTGCTCCCCTCTCCCAGATCAGATCATGAATGAGGGGGGCCTTATTAACTATGGACCTGGCATTACACAACATCAGCCGAAGGCCCAGGGCCCAATGTCTCGAACCGCCCGGGGAACGGGAAATCACCAGGGGTTCGGAGCGCGCCACCTCACGCAAATAGTGGGGGCACGCTCCTGGTACCAGTTATGGCCCTCTATAATCACCAAATCTGCCTCTCCCGCTTACCGTGCAAATTGACTGCATCTTTCCCTCTTGGAAATAACACCCCTTCCTCAATCTGAGCCCCCCTGATCCCAAAACCTCCCCGGCGCGTTCAACCCCCAGTCTGGCCTCTGTCTCAGGCGGGTTGTCCCCCAGCCCCCACCTGGTTACCCTCCCTAACCCCAATAAAAATGTTAATAAAAAACGATAGAGTTGGGTACCACTCCCGAAGTGTTTCCTATGGCCATGCCACCTCTCAGGATCCCAGGATCCATCCTTAAGGTAGGCCATTGACAGTCCGGAGGGCCACTGCAGGGAAAGGGGGACATTTCCCAAGGCCCACAAGTCCGCCGATGAGTATTTAATCAGCCCAGCCGACCGTGTCTCGAGTGTCCGATGATGGCGATACAAAGGCCCGGTAGGCTGGACCCAGTTGATCTGGTCACCACCACCCCTTGGCCACGACCTCCTCCAGCCCCACCACCAACACCTTCGTCGTCGAGGCCAGAACCGAAGTCGAGCCCGAGGACGCCCGGCCGCCATCTCTGCCACATCAGGCTACCATTGCCGTTGCCACCATCACCAGCGAGGGGACCGTGTCACCGCCACTATTGAGGCCTCCGAGGTCAGGACCACCACCACCACAGCTGCCGCTGCTGCCGAACCAGGCGACGCCACCAAACCCCGTCGTCGCCGTCGTCGTCGTCGTCGCCTTTGAGGCCGCCGAGCTGCCTCCGCCTCCGATGGGGCCGCCAAAAAGACGGCCACCACCACCAGGATCATCCCCATCACCGGACCAGGAGACATTGACAGACCAGGCCACCGCCGTCTCCACCGTTGTCGCTATCATTGCCGTCGAGGCCTCCAAGCTGTTGACACCAACATGGGGGTCACCACTGCCGAGGCTGCCACCGCCGGGGCCATCATTGCTGACAGGGCCATCAGGGCTGGAGCCGCAGATGTTTCCGCCACCGGGGGCGCCTTGTCTGAGGCCATCGTCGCCAAGGCAAGCCACCGACTCCGACGCCGCCAATGCCACCACCGTCTACTCCGCCATCCATGCCACCACCGAGGCTGCCACCGCCAGGGCCATCATCACTGACAGGGCCATCAGGGCCGGAGCCGCAGATGTTTCTGCCACCAGGGGCGCCTTGTCTGAGGCCATCGTCGCCACCAGGGCAAGCCACAGATTCCGACGCCACCAATGCCGCCACCGTCCACTCCACTGTCCATGACACCACCAAGGCTGCTGGGGCCGCAAAGGCTGCCCCGCCGCACCACCAGGACTGGCCATGGTCCCACCACCACAGCCGACCAAGCCACGCCCCCAACCGGGGCTGAAGCCATGGCCGAGGCCAGAGATAGGGCCATGGCAGCCAAGGGAGGACCGCCACTACCAAAGCCGAAGGCCCGGCCGCAACCAAAACCGGAGCCAAGGCCAACGGCTGCCAGAGCAAAGCCACCCACGGCGGCAGCCGCGGCACCACCCATGGTGGCCGCGGTGACCACAACAAAGTCCTCTTCAGCCGCGGCAGCTGCACTGCCACCCGCGGCGGCCGCGGTGACCACAAGACCATCTTCAGCTGCGGCGACCACAGCGCCACCTGCGGTGACCATGGCGAGGCATCCGCACCCCCGGCCGCCGCAGCGCCATCCACGGCACCACCCACGGCAGCCACAATGGCCGGGGCAGAGCCACCCCCATCCGCAGCAGCTGTGCCACCTGCAGGAGCCGCGGCAGTCAAGACCAGGCCGCGGCAGTCAAAGCAGGGCCGCCGCCACTTGCAGCCACCCGAGCGGCAGCTCAGGCAGTCTGGGCGGCCACACAAATGGCCCCTCCGTCACCTCAACCACCTCCCCGACACCGCCTGATCCCCCCCGGTCCTTCAATCAACTCTGCCACTGGTGAGAGGACCGGGGGGGAGGCTCAGCCAAAAGACCGGAGACCCGCAACGGAGCTCTTCGGGAACCGAGCTTCCGGTCACCATCTTGGAAACGCTATTGAACAGCTTGAACAGCAGACTGACTTATCGACATCTTTGTAAAAGCTCTTTGTAAATTTTGTAATTGTTCATGTATTGTATGCAATTCGCCAGCAGATGGTGCTACAACATTAGAAATCGCAGAAGCTCTTGCTGTTTCAGTTGAGTCAGCATCACGAGACATATCACAAGATAGCTGTGATGTAGGCAAAGCTCTCTGTTCTGATTGGTCTGACACCACTCCCTTGTGATCAACTTGTGGGTGGTCCCTTGGCTTCAATGAAGAAGGCAAGATGGAGGATTCCGGAACTACAACCACACCCTTATATGTCTGAAGGGATAGGGCAAAAATCTTAGCTTGCTGTATGCTGTGTTCAAAAACTGCAATATGTTGCATATAATCCTGCACAGCTTTCTGACGCATTGTCTGCTCAGGACTCAATGGAGAATAATAAATTTCACCTTTCTCTTTGGGTGAAAAATGCTCAGCTAATTGTATAACTTTAGGCTGAGTTGTTTCTTGAGCAGTAGTGTGAGAGCATGCATCATAAATTAAACTTGGTACAGACCTGATTTCTTGTCCTCCCACGGCAGCTTCCTCCAGACGAGCAGCAGAAGCAAGCAATGTCTGCCAAGGTCTTATCTCCTCCTTAGGTATTTCAAATGATAATAAATCTTCCACTGACCGAAGTCTCTGTTTTGTTTTTCCTTTCTTGCGTGGCATTTTTTGAGTTAATCAAAAACTTCCTTGGAAGTTATGAACTAACTAAAAAAAACTTAACCGCTTACTATCAAAGCAACCAGCAAAGAAAAACATCATAAATTCTCAACCATCCTCTGCTACCAAATGTCAAAGCGAAAAAATTCAGCTTCATAAATTAGAGGAAATGAACGGTGTTTTTCTGTTGCCAGCATACTTTTTATTAAACATAACTAGGAAGAACAAAAGAAAATCAGTACAGTATCTAAGAGGTACAGAAAAAGAAAAGTAAAACTCCTCCTCTGCAAGCATGCGCAGTAAATCAAACATCACAAGACACTCATATCTTAATTGCCATAGAAATATGATAATAATTCTAGCTTAGCAGACAAACCAAAAAGAACGTACTATCATATAGGACTGTAACTTTGTTGCTTGTATCCTTACGATTTATATTGACTGTTTCCTAGTATGATTTGATTGTTGATTGTACCCTATGAATATCATTATGATTCTTGATCCCTAACGAATGTATCTTTTCTGTATGTATACTGAGAGTATTTACACCAAGACAAATTCCTTGTATGTCCAATCACACTTGGCCAATAAAGTATTCTATTCTATTCTTTTTCAGGAGTTGCCTATAATAACTCTGTGCATTCTAGCACTGGGTTCACCCCATTTCAAGTTGCCACTGGCCGGGATTACATCCCAATGCCAGAACTACCAGTAGAAGAACCAACCATACCTTCCCTTAAGGAATGGATACAACAACTACAAAACACCTGGCCAATAGTGAGATTAGCTCTGAATGAGGCTAGAGCCACTTTAAAGCCTGAGCTGACAAAAGGACAACCAAACCCATTTAAAATAGGTGATATTTTAGTCCACAAAATTTCTAAAATTCTTACAACCCTCAAACAAATTGGGACTCAAATTCATAGTTTCTTTCCCAATCACGAATCATCAACCCTGTAATAGTGGAATTGCTACTCCCCAAGACACTTAGATAGATACACCCAGTTTTTCACTGCAGCCTCTTGAAACCCAAAATTATTTTTTATTTTTATTTGGTTTGTTAATTGTTTACAAGATAATAGGTAAAAGTAAAAACATACTTATGAATACATGGATACATATAAGAACAATAAAAGAAACAATGGGACAGGGACGGTAGGCACATTGGTGCACTTACCCCTACAGGCCTCTTAGGAAAGGGTTGAGGTCAATAGTAGAAAGTCTAAGGTTAAAGCTTTTGTGGTTTGGGGAAGAAACCACAGAGTCAGATAGAGTATTCCAGACATTGACCACTCTGTTGCTGAAATCGTATTTTCTGCAATCAAGTTTGGTGCGATTGACCTTGAGTTTGTATCTATTGTTTGCTCTTGCATTGTTATGGTTGATGCTGAAATATTCATTGACAGGTAGGACATTGCAATGTATGATTTTATATACTATACTTAGATCAGACCGAAGGCGGCATAGTTCTAGATTTTCTAGGTCTAAAATTTCAAGTCTGGTGGCATAAGGTATTCTGCAATGAGTAGAGGAGTGGAGAACTCTTCTTGTGAAATATTTCTGGACTTTCTCAACTGTGTTAATATCAGATATATAACGTGGGTTCCAGACTGATGAGCTGTATTCGAGTATTGGTCTAGCAAATGTTTTGTGTGCTCTAGCTAGTAGTGTAATATTACCAGAGAAAAAGCTACATAAGATTAGGTTAACAACTCTTAATGCCTTTTTGGCTACGTAGTTACAGTTGGCTCTAGCACTTAGATCATTAGAGATGAGTATTCCAAGATCCATGACAGAATTTGGATCATCAAAAAGGTCTTGACTATTCAGCCTGTATTTTATTTTCTGATTTTTTTTTGCCAATATGTAAGACAGAGCATTTATTTGTTGAGATTTGAAGTTGCCATTATGCTCTGATACATAGTCAAGGTCTTTTTGAAGGGTAGCAGTATTGTCTGTGATGTTGAATAGCTTTACATCATCAGCAAAGAGAACACAGTTGCTCTTAATATGATCACAGAGGTAATTTATATAGAGTATGAAGAGAGTTGGTCCTAGAACACTGCCTTGGGGGACACCACTGTTGACAGATACAGAATTTGATAGGACGCTCCCAATTGTGACCATTTTTTGTCTGTTTGACAGGAATGCTTCTATCCAGTTATGCAGGTGTCCAGAGATACCATAAGATTTTAGTTTAGGAGTAGTTTGTCATGTACCACTGAATCAAAGGCTTTACAGAAGTCTATGTAGATTGTGTCTATTGCTTTGCCTGATCGAGTTGTGTAGTCCATATGTTTTTGCAATGTAAGAGTTGCAGATTGCAGGATAGGTTTGTTTTTTTTTGAAACCAAATTGTTTATTAGAGAGTAGGTTGTTTGTCTCTAAGTGGAGAATAATGGATTGGTTAATAATTGATTCCATAACTTTACAGGTGATGCAGCATAAAGAGATTGGTCTGTAATTTTCAACTTGGCTGGGGTCTCCCTTTTTGAAGATGGGGATGACCGTGGCTTGTGACCATAATTTTGGTAAAGAGCTGGTTCTGAAAGATTTTTCAAAGATTATGCTTAGAGGTTCTGCTATGGCAGTGGATAGCTTTTTTAAGAAGTAGGCACATATTCCATCTGGTCCAATATATAGAGATGATTTTAGATTGTGTAGTGCTTTTTCAATATTGTCTTCTATAAAATCGATACTGTAGTTGTCTGTGGTTCGACTAGGAAAAACTGGGCATGATCCACTGCTGTTTACCAATACTGAGCCAAAGAATGTGTTAAAGAGGTTGGCTTTAATGGTGTCATCATTGCAGTCTTTACCATTAGGTCCTTTCAGGTTGGGGGGACCTTGAGTCTTTTAGTTTGTTGTTTACAAAATTGTAGAAAGCGTGGGTGGAATTGGTGCGTAGAATATTTTCCTCTTGTTTAATGTGATAATTGGTGCATTCAGTTTTTATCTAGTGGCATAAATTTTTGGCAACGTGACCAGATTTCTTTTTCCGCCAAAGTGATCTCTTTTTGGATTGAAGCTTCCTTATTGTTATAGGTAATCTGTTTTTTTCTGGTTTTTGGAGTTGTTATTGGTTCATATAGTTTAATGACTCTTTTGACTTCAAGTAAAAATATGTTGTAATGTTCAGTATTGCATACAGTGAATAGAACCTGCCAATCAAGGGATGAGAGATCGTTGTATATAAGATCATAGTTGCCTTTTTTTGAAATTATAATTGGGGATCACATCGTTGCATTGATTTTTGTGTTGACATATGTTGAGACAAAAGTCAGTCATGCTGTGGTCACTGTTGGAAAAGGGTTCCTTAATTTGTATTCCATAATTTGAATTCAAACTAATTTCAGAAGATGAGATTGAGACAGTTGTTAAAGTCTGGTATTGTTGGTTACTAGTTGTTCCAGTCCTAGGTTTATTACTGCATGGTAAAAGGTTGCATGTATGGGTTCAGTTTTACATTTGTTTAGGGTCAAAAGTCACCAAGAAAGATAAAAGTGTGTGGGCAGGATGTTACCCATGTTAGTAGTGAATTTAGCTTGTTTATATGTTCGATGTCATAATCAGGAGCTCTGTAACATATTAAGAATCGAAATGTGATATTAAAGGACAGTTCACAGACGATGGTCTCAGGAAGAGCAAGCTCTTGGGTAACTTGGATGTTTTTTCGATGTAAGGACTTTTTATAGAAGATAGCAAGACCACCTCCTCTACAGATTTTACAATCTGATCGGTAAACATGATAGTTTCTTACTGTGGTAATGGAGATGCATTGATCCATGTTTCACAGACAAGTATGATGTCAAATTTAGCCATATTTAGTAAGAGCAGAAATTCAGGTATTTTATTCACAGGCTTCTTGTATTGAGTAGCTTGCATTTAAGGCCAGTTGTAGTTGGAACTGAGGTAGTTAGGGGCGTGCGTGCCTAATTTTGAGCGATGGTGGGTTGGATGAAGTAGGGTTGGATGTGGAGTTGTGGGTTGTGTGACTTACTTTTGATACAATCAGCACAGTAGTCAATGTAGAGAGCTTTCTCTCCATTGTCTAGACATCTTTTGAGTTCATTACATCCCCTTTGAGACCCCAGCAATCTCTGATCCCTATTATGGTTGAAGGGGAACAACACGTTGAAATCAAAGAAACCATTGATTCCTGCACCCACCATGGTTCAACTCAATACCTAGTCTCCTAGAGACATTTACCTCCCTCACAAAATGAGTGGGTAGCTAAAAAACATATTAGGGTTCCTACATTGTTGAAAAAGTTGAAAAAGTTGAAAATGTCGAAATATTCTAACGAACTGAACTAATTATTTATGATGTTCATCTCTTTGTTCTTTTTTACAGGTAATCTCATTTTTTTGAGGGGCAGGCAGCATGTCAGACCCTTATGATGATATTGCCATTCATGTGGGGAGGCAGGGGTGGGATTCTACCAGTTCGCACCTATTCGCTAGAACCGGTAACATTCTAAGCATTTTGGAGAACTGGTTGTTGGAAGAAATTACTGGCCTAATCCTGTAAGGAAGGCAGTAAGAAAACATTCTGGTGTTGCTTACAGAAATTGCCTCTCCATTAACCCTTATTACATTCTTGGAAGGACTAGACTTCTTGTCTCAGGAACGACTCTGGAGTTTTTTTTCCCCTCCTTTGCTGGTACTTTGCTTGTGAGGAGTGACTATTCAAAGTTACAAAGGCACTGAAAAAAGTGACATGACCATTTTTCACACTTATGACTGCACAGACATGAGAGGCCAGGAGAGGAGATGCGTGCCTCAATGTGAGTGATATTGAGTTGGCCACAACCAGCCAATAACATGACCACGAAGCTATGCCCACCAACTAAGCCACGCCCACAGAACCAGTTGTTAAAAAATTTGAATCCCATCCCCGTGGGGAGGGAACCCCGGATTCTTTTATTCATTTATTGCTCTCATCCTGTTTCTTATGTATCCTGTAATTTCCCTAACTTTTATCCTGTCACCTATTCTACCCTATGCTTTGATTTACCTTGGGGAATGTACAGACAGATGGGGGAGAGCCATCTGTTTTCTCTCAGTTCAGAAGCCTCATAGAAGAAGTGCATGGGAACGAATGCTTTTCACTTTATCAGGATGACCATTTCCACAACATCTTTGCACCTGTGGATTAACTCATTCAACATCAGACTGAGGGGAGGGATTTCTAACCATTTTATCTTAACAGAATTGCCTGGGGGAACTCAGACCCTGTTTTGCATTGTCCTGCATTCACTTCCTTTCCATAAAAGTTTCCTTTTGAAATGCTAAAGTTTCGAGAGTCCATGCTTTCTTGAATGGGAAGGAGAGGCAGGACCTTACAATAGCTTCCTGTTTCTGGTGGGATACACAGAAACAAATAGGGAAAGGTGGTCCTTCAAATAATCTGGCTGTCAGATTTCCAAGTGATGAAATCCATTTTAAAAGAAAATAACAAAGTCCATCTTCAAAAAGTTTTCTTTTATTTAGGAAAGCATCAAATTGGCGAAGTCCATGGTAATTCCAGATCTGACCTAACCCGGAATTACAATATTAGAAGTTAGAAACAACCCACAAAAGTCACATTCTCCAACAGAAGTAATTCAATGTTGCTTGAGGTCATAAAACTCCACCTCCAGGGGACCAAGCACAGGGCAGCTCGTTTTCCATGGGAAAGAAGATCACCCAGCCATAACAGTCTCTTTATCTTCACTCCTCCCCCCCATAGGAATGTGTTAAGCCAGAAACCCTTCCCCCCATTACTGCCACAGAGAAAATAAGAAAAAGAATATATACTAAGACAAACTAAAATGGCTACACTTATGTCAATTTCGGGCTTGACAGGCTGCCCTCCCTCATTGGAAAAGAAATCCCTGCAATGACATAAAATACACAAAGATTGAAATTAGGTTAAACACAATCATACAATGCACATTTTTAACCTCCTCTGCCACCCACAGAATTCGGTTTTGGCTTGTGTGGATATTTTTCATGGAATTTCCCCACCAATCTATCAGTATTTACTTTCCAGCTATTAACCCAAGTCAATTGTGAAATTGGATAGCCTTTCCAATAAATTAAATATTGTAACTTCCCCCTGAAAATCCTAGAATCCAAAATTTTCTTAACTTCATAATGTTCATGGCCTGCAATGAACAAAGGCTTCAGATGTCCCTGTTCTGCTAGCCACAAGGAAGAATTAACAACCAGCTTTAATAAACTACTGTGAAACGCCTTATGTATTTTCCCCAACAATCTAGGGAGATTAAGTTTCACAGTTACTGGATTTATTACTTTAATTATCTGAAAAGGCCCTATAAATTTTGGAGTTAATTTTCTCGAAGGTAAATGTAACTTTAAATATTTAGTTGACAAATAAACTTTATCCTGCACTTTAAATTGTGGCTGCTGGGAACGGTGTTTTGTCAGCTTGTATTTTTTGGATCTGTGCTGCCTTATTCAAAGCTTTTTTTGTGTTTTTGCAAAAGTCTTTAATTGCGTCCATCCATTCAGTTACTGACATGGGTGGCGGGAGGTCGTTCAGCAATTCAGGTATGGGAACAAACTCCATCCCAGTGTCGATTTGGAAAGGTGTTAACCCAGTACTACTCCTTGTAGTCCAAATTGCTTTACTCTGAACTGAAAACTGTCCAAGGGGGTGTTGAAAGCAGTTTTCCATTCATCTCCTTCTCTGATGTGGATTCTGTAATACACTTCATGGAGATCTAATTTGGTAAACACTTTCTCTTTCGCTAGGTGCCCTAATATGTCTTTCATAAATAGCAGGAGATATGTGTTGTGGATACTTTGACCGTTCAGAGACTTCAAATCAATACAAAGATGATACCACCCATCTTTTTTTTCTTTAAATAATATGGGGGCAGCCACCCTGGATTTGTGTCTATATAGTTTTGTAGCTCCTTCATTTCCTTAGGAGTCATGGAGTACATTTTTGATTTTGGTAATTTCGCCCCCTCTATAAACTCTATGGCACAGTCAGTGTTGCGATGGGGCGGGGTGGGTAGCACATTGCATTTTTCCTCACTGAAAACTTGAACTAGAGCACGGTACTGGATCGGGATTTTGGGAATCCCTGGGGGTTGATCAGCTAATGATGCTATTTTATCCTCCTGGCTTTTTTGTATTTCCAGGTTGATAATTTGGCTGTTATATTGTTCAGGAGGTGGCTCAAGACAAGTGCTAATTTGATTCCCCTATAGCCACCTTCCCAGCTTATATTTGGCTGCCATTTGTCTAGCCAGACGAGACCCAGGATTACTCATTGGGTCATCTTTGGGACTACTATGAATTGGATTATTTCCCAGTGTTCCCCTATGGTTAGCTTTACTTTTTCAGTGATTTGTGTAACTGGACTTCCCCCTATCATGGATCCATCTACTTGTTGGAATCAAATGGGGGTAGTTAACATTTTTGTTTCCATTCCTAGCCTATGCACAGTCTCAGGACTGATAAGGCACAGTGAACTATGATGTCAATGATAATGTCTATGGGCCCTTCTAAGCCAGTATGTGTAACAGTTAATATCCCTTCAATTTTAAAAGGTAGAATGGCTCCACTTACCATCGGGTCATCTTCACTGTCTGCATCTTGCACGATGGGTACTCCTGCTACCAGAGTTCTTTCCCTTGTTGTTTGTTGGGGGTTGGGGACCTCGATGGCTTGGCACACAAATTTGCTTTTTTCAGGAGGTTTTCTAGGCGCCTTTTTCCCTTTAAGGGGAGCGATGCTCTCCCTTGAGGTACTGAGGCTGGTGCTAAGCATTCTAATGCTCAGTGCCCTTGCTGACCACAATGGAAAGATTTCATGGAGGTTGGGGGGCTGCTGTTTGACATGCTTCCCCTTGGTGTGGAAATGAGCATCGTGTGAATTGCCTTTTTGATTGTTTCTCAGCCTTGCTCTTCCTGTGTTGTCTGAGGGAGTTGTCCATTTTTATGGCCATCCTGTACAACTCATAGATTCTATCTTCAGGCAAACCATGGCACAGGCAGATTTTTAACAACTCCTCATCCAGGCTTTCTTGAAAATAGTGCACAAGTAATCTTTGAGACCAATGCCTGAGATTAGTGGCCAGGCATCTGAACTCAAGCACTAAATCCTTGGTGGGTCTATCCTTCTGCTGATGCTTTTTATTTCAGCTTCTCCTTCTTATGCTCGGGAAGAATCCTCAAAATGTGAACAGAGCTCTCTTAAGAAGTCATCCACATTATTTAGTTCAGGGGCTCCTTCATCATTGAGCTGGGTGAACTATTCAGATACCTTTTCCTCCAAATTACCTCCAAGGAATTGGACTAGTTCTGCCTCATCATGTCTCTTGATGTAAGACCATGCTCTATTCATGAAAAATGCAAGTTTGCTTGCAGTCCCATCAAACATGGTTTTAAAAGGTGTTGGATTGTTCGCACACGGAACTGGTTGTGGCGGGGGAGGTGGAGATGAATGCATGCTAGGATTGGGAATACAAGACTTTGTATCCTAAAAACAGCACCTTGATTTGGCTTTGGATGTCTCCTGGCAATTACAATTAACTTTTACAATTGTGTTGAATTTTGGACAAGCAATAGCTTTCAGATCATTTTTATAAGCAGCTTTCTGCAAAGCAAGTTGCAATGGACCATCAGCAAATAACATTCAGTACACTTCAGCCTGAACACAAGAGATTATAAGCCTAACAGTTCTATCTCTAAAGGACAGTGCTTTTTCTGCATCTCCTATCTGCAAGAGCCAGTATAATCAATTCTGGGTGTTGAAATACATAAATCATATTTCAGAGCAAATTCCTCAATCTATCCTGTTAAAGGATGACAGCTATTTCAAATACTGTATATTTTGGATGAACTTTTAAAAAATGTGTTTCAAAAATTAGTATTTCTCTCTTCTTGTCCAAATCACTTTCATCTAAAAAATATACAGGTTACCCTCACTTAACAACCAGAATTGAGCCTGGGATTTCCATAATAAGTCATTCCAGTTAAGTGAATTTCATGGTCACTAATTAAGCCATAACACCTGCAAAGGGTTCCTGAGCCTTTAAATGGTCTCTCAGTCTGGTTCAGTAGGAATCACAATCATGGGAAAGACTGCTGACATGACAGTTGTGCAGAAAACCATCATTGACACTCTCCATAAGGAGGGAAAGCCTCAAAAGGTAATTGCAAAAGAAGTTGGATGTTCTCAAAGTGCTATATCAAAGCACATTCATAGAAAGTTATGTGGAAGGGAAAAGTGTGGAAGAAAAAGGTGCACAATCAGCAGGGATGACCGCAGCTTGGAGAGGATTGTCAGGAAAAGGCCATTCAAAAGTGTTGGGGACTTTCACAAGGAGTGGACTGAGGCTGGAGTCAGTGCATCAACAGCTACCACATACAGACGGATCCTGGACATGGGCTTCAAATGTCGTATTCCTCTTGTCAAGCCGCTCCTGAACAACAAACAGTGTCAGAAGTGTCTTACCTGGGCTAAAGAAAAACAGAACTGGTCTGTTACTCAGTGGTCCAAAGTCCTCTTTTCTGATGAGAGCAACTTTTGCATCTCATTTGGAAACCAAGGACCCAGAGTCTGGAGGAAGAATGGAGAGGCACACACTGCAAGATGCTTGAAGTCCAGTGTGAAGTTTCCATAGTCTATGTTGATTTGGGGAGCCATGTCATCTGCTGGTGTTGGTCCACTGTGCTTCATTAAGTCCAGGGTCAATGCAGCCATCTACCAGGAGATTTTGGAACACTTCATGCTTCCTTCCACAGACGAGCTTTATGGGGATGCTGACTTCATTTTCCAACAGGACTTAGCACCTGCCCACACTGCCAAAAGCACCAAAATCTGGTTCAATGACTGTGGGATTACTGTGTTTGATTGGCCAGCAAACTCGCCTGACCTATACCCCATAGAGAATCTATGGGGCATTGCCAAGAGAAAGATGAGAAACATAAGACCGAACAATGCAGAAGAGCAGAAGGCCACTACTGAAGCATTCTGGTCTTCCATAACACCTCAGCAGTGCCACAGACTGATAGCTTCCATGCCATGCTGCATTGAGGCAGTAATTGCTGAAAAAGGGGCCCAAACCAAGTACTGAGTACATATGTATGCTTATACTTTTCAGAGATCTGATATTGTTCTATGTACAATCCTTGTTTTATTGATTGCATGTAATATTCTAATTTTCTGAGATTGTGGATTTGGGGTTTTCATGAGCTGTAAGCCATAATCTTCGCAATTATGACAAATCACAGCTTGAACTATCTTGCTTTGCATGTAATGAGTCTATCTCATATATTAGTTTCACCTTTTAAGTTGCATTACTGAAATAAATGAACTTTTGCACGATATTCTAATTTTTCGAGTTTCACCTGTATGTTGCCAATGATCAAACGATTATTTCCTGCATGCCATGAGCATCTATGAATTCTACTGACTGTTGCTAGAGTGCAACTAAATTATTATCAAATAATGAGTGATCATTTTACTACTTATTTTGTTTGTAGATTAAGCTGAGGAAGAATATGATTGGCTGCAAGGGATAAAGATGAACGAAGTCTATCTCTAACAACAGGTTCATGTTTCATAGATTACTGAATGATTACAGCCACGGTAAAGAGCAGATTTGAATAAGCCACACCCCATCTCCAATTGCGTGTGTGTGTGTGTGTGTTTATATGTGCATTATATTATTTATGAAACATCAAAGGCAACTTCCACCATGCTGGCATTCTATGTAGCAGGTGTAGGGCCTGCAGCATATTTCATGTGTTTCCAAGTAGCATTGAACTATCTTGCTGGAAATTCTTGGAAGTATGGTTTCGACCCAATTGGAGGGTACCAGGTTAAGGAAAGCAATATTAATATATTCAGCTGTTTTGCATACAGTAACTGGAAAAGGTGTATAGTGTAGTTTTCTTTTAATTACAATCTAGAACTTCAAATAATATATTATTAGAATCTCATCGCTTCCCTGTTTATAGAAAGTTAAATTATCAAGGAGGTAGTCAAACAATTCATTTTTCTGAATATGTATTTAAAAAAACAAAACATTATTGATGGGATTCTTCTTAATTCTGGAACAGGTCACCAATTTACTTGAAGTAGCATCCTGACCTTTATAAAGTGGGGAAAAATCTCAATTCAGATCTGGATTTTTTTAAAATAAACTTTATTGAATTTTTATTACAGTAAGAACATAAAAAATATATCACTCAGTAATAGCTATTTGTTGTGCTTATCATAAAACAGTCATTTGTGCAATATTTACAGATATTAATTTGTGTATAATTATATTCTTATTCTATCTATATTCTATATTTAACAATTACCTATCCTTAATCTGTCTCTGATCTATCCACCTATACCATTGTTCCCATACCTTATAAAATATTGAAGCTTCCTTATCTTTTAAACTCAGCGTTAGTTTATCCATTTCAGCATAATTCATAACTTTTTGTATAACCAGTTCCTCTACAGGTGTATATGGCTGTTTCCAACATTGGGCAAAGGCAATATGTGTAATAATTAATATGTGTAATAATAAGTATTTTGTGCTCTTTATGTTTTTTTTTTTTTTGAAAATTCCCAATAGGAAGAGTTCTGGATCTAGGTCTAATTGTTCATTGGTGATTTGCTGTAGCCAATTTTTGATTTTGAGCCAGTATTTTTGAGCCTCTGGGCAGGATCACCACATATGATAATATGTTCCCTCTTTTTTTTTTTTTTACATTTCCAACATATAGGACTCATTTTAGGCAGGGGTGGGATTCAACTTTCTTAACCAGTTCTGTGGGCGTGGCCTAATTTGTGGGTTTGGCTTGGTGGTCATGTGACTGGGATGGGAGTGGCTTGCTGATTGGGCATGGCTACGTGGTCATGTGACTGGGGTGGGGGTGGCCATGTGGCTGGCAACCCAAATTTAAATGGTCCTCACTTAATGACTAGGTGCTCGCTTAGTGGCCAATTGCTTAGCAAGTGCTTTTTGCCAGTTTCCAAGGTCTGGGGAGGCCCAGGCAAGGCCCGGGCAGGTGATCATGTTGCTGGCAACCCAAATTTAAGTGGTTCTCACTTAATGACCAGGTCCTCACTTAGTGGCCAATTGCTTAGCAAGAGCTTTTTGCCAGTTTCCAAGGCTGGGGGAGGCCCAGGCAAAGCTCAGGCAGATGGCCATGTGGCTGGCAACCCAAATTTAAGTGGTCCTCACTTAATGACCAGGTTCTTGCTTAGTGGCCAATTGCTTAGCAAGTGCTTTTTGACAGTTTCCAAGGCCTGGGGAACCCTGGAGAGAGCAAGGCGAGGCGAGGGCAGCTAAGGGGAAGGCTGCAGAGGGCTGGGTGAGGCCAACTCAACATCACTTCTTTGCCTAATGACTAAGTATTTAAAAAGATATACCAAAACAAAAGGTAGTTTATTATGTCATGTCTTTAATGCTTAAATAATAAAAAGGTGCACAAAACTATTGTTACGACATTTTAAAATATTAATCAAAAACTATTACATAACAAAACTTTACAAAAAACAATAAAACTTATTTAAAGTACTCCCAAATTGCTTTTCTATTATCGTCCCAAGTTACAGTTTTCTTGTGTTTAACACGAGCATCATCAGCTGTGTGATGATGTGACCATAACCATTTCTTTACTATAGGAACAGGGTGCCATTCTTGCACAGGTAAGCCAATTAGACTGATGGTCAGGAGGTTTGTAATATTGGAAACTGTAAGGTGACTTCTGTCTTCTGAACATATTATGTTCATCTGCGAGAAGCACCTTTCTGCTTCTGCTGAACTGACTGCAATTTTTCTTTCGTCGAAATTTCAAATCTTCTGCAATACTTGCAACCTAATTTTTTCTGGGAAACGTCCAGTCCATCATATTTTTCCCTAAAATTATTGTACTGCTGCAGTGTTCAGCAGTCAGGAAGGTTCCCTTCAATGTCTGATTTAGCTCTTCCAGTACCTGATGATGTGCTGGCTCCTTCCTCTCGTCGTGGTGTGGATGATGTGCTGGCTCAGCTTTCTTTGATGGATGATGTGCTGGCTCTGCTTTCCTCAGACTCCAATGGTTGTGATTGTGACTCTTTTGGATCTCCTTTTATTTTTTTGCCAAAGAAAGCAGGCAAACTCATTTGCCTTTTCATCTTGGCAATATGCTGCAAAAAAAATCAACAGTGGTTTGGACGTGATTGTTGTTGTAAGTTGAGTGGTGAAGGCAGTGTCAAGCGAAGAAAGTAGACGAGGAATGGAGATCAGTTATATTCAGTTACTTTTAGGAGTCCCTGATACTATAACTAGTTAGTGTTTAAAAGATGTTATGGAAGAGGAACAAGTTTCACCAGATAAGAATGAGACAGAACTGAAAGTGGATTTGAAAATGACAGCCTATAAAAAGATGTTGCACTGTGTATATAAAAGAATGATTGATATTTTCATAATTACAATTCATTAATTGAAAAAAAAACACTTAAAATGGAAATACTGTAAACAAACCAAGGGAGTTTGTTATTTTGTAATGGCACAAAAATCTTTCCTAGCCAAAACTACTTACCTGGATCAACAGTCCCTAATGGAATGCTCTCTCTATAGCAGAGAGACAGAAGCCAGGGGAAGCCATGTTTGGTTGCCTAATCTTTTTAGAATGCAACTTAAAAATACACTGAAGCTTTTTACAGCCTTATGCAGATATATATAGTACAAAAAGAGAGATAATAGTACAAAATCATCTAAGAAGTTAGATTACAAATAGAATTGATAGGCACATTCACAGAGCAATACTGAATTCTTTTGTTGAAAGAAATATCCTTCTGGGTTCAGTTCCAAGTGGGGAAAAAAGACACTGGAAACATGGAGGCTGCTTGGAAGGTTTAATGGTTACAGGGCCACATGGCCTAGAGCTCCAGAGAAGAATGATCACATGCTTCAAGGTGAGAAGAGAAGGGGAAAAAGGGAAAGAGGGAAAAAAGGGAAAAGCGCTGAGGTGCTGAGAGTGCCTGGGTTTTATACCCTCTGTTGGGATTTGAATTGGAGCTTGTATTCTAATTGGTTGTCAGACTCCCAGGGGCAGGGGTCTTAACTTTGTAGGCTTGGTTTGGACCACATGGCTTTACCTGAATGCTGGTTAATGCAATCTTCCCAGACCATGTGGTGAGATGGGTAATCCTATCATTTCCTGAGGGCCATCCTTAATCCCATCACCCTGGAGTTCCTTCTTATGTAAAGTATTCTGGCCCAGGCCTTAATGGCCCACTCATTAACAAAGGTGGGGGTGAGTTTCTGCTTCTTGAGTTGAGTTTCTGCTTCTTGAGTGACTATTCTTTTTAGGAGAAATATTCTGCCTTTTTAATATTTCCTTGATATTTCAATTTTTCTAGGAGAGGGGTGGATGCTAACTTCCTACACTTTTTCTGAAATTTATTCCTCAGTTTAAAAAACTGGAATATATGAATTCAGTATTGGGCACTGCTAGTGTAGCTATTCAAGAGGATATGTCCAGGTTAGAAAAAATGGTAAAGCAACATATAGATTTAAATTTAAAAACCAGAAATATTTTTGTTGGTACCCACATAAAGGGAGTACAATACATATTTAATGTTACGCATGTTAACTGCAGCTAGAATTATGTTTGCACAACAGTGAAAAAACAAAGAGATCCCCATAGATGAAAATGAAATTAAAAAATTACAATATGCAGAAATGGATAGAGACAAGAGGTAGAAATTAGGCAGAGAATGATCATTGCTATGTATGAATTAAATACAGAAGGTTGATAATTATAAGCATGTTGATATAATTAACAAAATTAGAAATAAGTCAATACAAACAAATTTAAATAATTTTTCTGTTACACTGCTGTACTGATTGACATTTGTTTCTGCTTTGCTGTTTCATTTATGAAATATTTTATAATACTTTATAATATAAGTATAATAGAATTACAGAGGTAAGGTAAAGTAAAGATATATTATTATAGAATAGATTGGTGATGATAAAATGAACGTTATAAAGTAGATTAAGTAAAAAAAAATCACATAAAATGATGTAATATTAGTAGTCTAGTAAGTAATTAATAATAGTAATAATATAAATATATATAGTGGATTTATGATATAAGGATTAATGCAAATTGGAAGGGAAATACTGCAGAGATTGTGCACAAGTGATTTGTACCAACCAACACACTATGTACCTGAAGATGTTTTATGTTTTATGTTTGGTTTGTTTATGTTTAAAAAAAAACCACTTTTATTTTTAAAAAAATTCATTTATGTACGCATGCAACTTCTTGTTACATTGATGTTGCTATATATTAAGCAGAAACAGATAATGTATAATATCAATGTAACAAGAAGTTGCCTGTCTCCCTTTTGGTAAGTTGCTTTTTTTATTTATGTATTTATTTATTTTTTTATTATCTGTTTTTATTTTTATTAATCATAAAAACAAAACAGATACTAAAGAAATAAACACACACACAAATAAAAATTATTTTACTATTCATCTTGATGTTTCTTTAAGCAAAGGAGAAACATCAAGATGAATAGTAAAATAATTTTTATTTATGTGTTTATTTATTTTTTAGTATCTGTTTTGTTTTTATGATTAATAAAAACAAAAACAGATAATAAAAAATAAATAAATACATAAATATAAAAAAGCAACTTACCAAAAAGAAGACAGGCAAGTTGGCTAGGCAACTACACCGGGGTCCTCCTCAGTCTTCTAGCTTGCTGCGGTGAGGATGGCCGATGCAGGAGTCAGTTCTCAACCGGGCTGGCAGCGACGGCGGCACAAGAGGAGATAGGGGACCGGCCCAGCAGGACTTGCTGCTTTGCCTCCTTACTACCAGAGGTGGTATTCAGCAGGTTCTGACCAGTTCTGGAGAACTGGTAGCGGAAATTTTGAGTAGTTCGGAGAACCGGTAGCAGAAATTTTGAGTAGTTTAGAATACCACCTCTGACTGGCCCCGCCCCCATCTATTCTCTGCCTCCCAAGTCCCAGCTGATCAGCTGGGTCTTCTTTTGTTGTCCTGCACAGGAGAACGGAGCTGGAAAGCAGGTAAGTGGGGGGGGGGAGGGAATGGGATTTTACAGTATCCTTCTCCTGCCATGCCCACTAAGCAACACCATGCCCACCAAACCACACCCACAGAACCAGTAGCAAAAATTTTTGAATTCCACCACTGCTTACTACCAATCGGCAACCCTTGGGCCATGGCGGGTGAGGGAAGGTGGCAGGCCGGCGCCAGCAGCCTAGCCAAGATGGTGGCTGCCATGTGAGCGAGACAGTGGCGCACGGCCTGGGAGTCGGTTGGTAGCAGTGGTGGCGCCGGCAGGAGGAGGTAGGAGACTGGGCCAGCAGGAGCTGCTGCTTTGCCTCCTCATTACCAATCAGTGGTGGGAAGGCAAGGCAGCAACAATGGAGGGCTGTGGGCAAGGTAAGATGGGGGCGGGTGAGGCAGGGAGTGTCAGCAAGGGCGGTGGGCATCCCAGAAGTTGGCAATCAACCAGGACTGGCGGCAGTAGGTAGGCGACCAGGTTGGAGGTTGTACTTACAAATCTGTGTCTTCGGAGGCCGGTAGGATAGGCAGTTAGAGTGGGTGAGGATGGCTAGTGGCGGCAGTGGCCGCCAAGGCTTGCATCTTCTTTAAGGTAAGGCAGGCAGGCTGGAAGGCAGGCCGGGCAAGGCAGGACTGGGAGGCAGGTCAGTCAGTTGAGGACGGTTAGCGGCAGTGGTGATCGGGGCTGCGGCTTGCCCTCACTCAGCAGGGTGGCAGAAGGCAGGCAGCGATGGCTGGCTGGCTAGCTGGCTCGGCGGCTGGCTGGCTGGCTGGCTCGGCTGCTGCTGCTGCTGCTGCTGCTTCTGGTGTGGGCGATGGTTCTGGATGGGAAAATTTTTGTAGTTAGCGCACATGCACTATAAGTAGGGGCGGGGTGAGGCAGATGGAGGAGAATGAGGAAGGGATTTTTGCCCATGCGCAGCAAAAAAAAAAACCCAGTTTTTTTTTAAAATAAAACCAAGGTTTTTTTTACTTTGGAGCGGTGGATAAGGGCGGGGGCCGGTGCAGCAAAGGGAGGGGCGGACAGGGGAGAATGAGGAAGGGATTTTTGCGCATGCACAGTAAAAAAACCCATTTTTTTAAAAAAAACAACTTTTTTAGTTTGGAGTTGCGGATAGAGGTGGGGGCCGGGGCAGCGAAGGGAGGGGCCGGCGGGGAAGAATGAGGAAAGGATTTTCGCACATGCGCAGTAATAAAAACCAGTTTTTGGCCCGTAGGAGCGGCAAAGAGGGGCAAGGCCAAGCAGGGGTCGGTTTTACTGGTTCTTAGAACTACCAGTAATGTTAACTACAAGTTCTACAGAACCGGTGCAAACTGGTAGAAACCCACCCCTGATTTTAGGGTACATTTTCGCTAATCTTGAAGGGGTAAGTGCCACCTATAGAACATTTTATATGCATTTTCTTTGTATGTTGCTGATTTTGTTATTTTGTGATTTCTATTCCATACAATCTCCCAGTCTGATAACTTTATGTTATGACCAATATTTTGGCCCCATGCAATCATGCATCCTTTTGCTACTTCTTCTAAATCTACTTCTAGGAGATACTTGTGAATTTTGGTAATATTTTTTTTATCTGGGCCTAATAAAACTTTGTCTTATTGTTGTGGTTTCAAGAATATTCAGTACTCCTTTACATCCTTTTTATATTGGTTTTGTATTTGGAAATAAGCCCACCAGTCTACTCATAGCCCTTGTTCTTGGAGCTCCTGTATTGTTTTTAAATTTCCATTGGTATCCAATAAGTCTTTATATTTTAACATTTTATTCAGATCTAAATTATTTGGGTGGATCATTGCTTCCATTGTAGATAGCCAGATTGGGACTTTAATACAGTGTTTCTTTTTAACCTTGATCCAATTGTATATCAGTGAATCTCTAATCAAATGTCTGTGGAAATATTTTTGTTTGGTGGGTCCTGTGTCCCAAAGAAAAGCATGCCATCCTCTCTGAAGATCATGACCTCCTATAGCTAATATTCTTTTATTCTTTAAATTAATCCAATCTTTTAGCCAAACTAATGTTGCTACACTATAATATAATTACCAATTTGGCAATCCAAAGCCTCCTCTGCTCTTCATACCTTGTAGTAGTTTCATTTTTATTCTGGGTTTTTTACCCTGCCAGATATATTTTGCTGTCATTTTATTAAAATTATCGAAAAAGATCTTTTCTAATTTAACTGGAATAGTTTGGAATAGATAAAGAAGTTTTGGTAATATAGACATTTTTATGGCTGTTATTTTTCCTAGTAATGACAGTTGCATTTTTATCCATAATTCTACGTCTTTTTTTGTTTGTTGTAATAGCTTATTATAATTATTCTCCTTTATCGCCTTACAATGTGCTGTCAGCCATATTCCCAAATATTTAATTTTTCTAGTTGTTTTGGAGTCCAAGCACCCTAATTCTGTTATCTGTAGATCTGTTAAATTTTTTACTAAAAGTTTGGTTTTCTGTCTATTAATTTTCAATCCTGCTACCGCTTCATATCTTTCTAATTCCTTAATTAATATTTGTCCTTTTTTCTATTGGGTCTTCCATAATAAAAGCCATATCGTTTGCAAATGCTTGCAGTTTATATTCTTCTTTTCTAATTTTCAATCCTTTTATTTTGCCTCATTCTTTCTAATAGTACTTCATATTATATACATATGATAATATGATGAGCAGTGGACAGCCTTGTTGGACTCCTTTTTTATATTTAAAGTAGGGGTATTCTCTCTGTTTATTATGATATTTGCTTTTTGTACAGAATAAATTGCTGTTATAAGATTCTCAAATTTGGTGCCGAAATTCATGTCATAAATTTGCTGAATCATAAATTGCCAATTAAGATTGTCAAAAACCTTTTGAGCATTCAAAAAAACAAGAGCTACTTGTTTCCCCGGGTGGGCTTCATAATATTCCAGACTATCCATTATTATTATTAAATTGTTCCTAATTTGTCTATTTGGGAGAAATCCATTTTGGTCTAGATGTATGTAATCATTCAGAATTTTCTTTAATCTAGTAGTAATAATAGTAATAAATATTTTATAATCTGCATTCAGCAAAGAAATTGGTCTATAGTTTTGTATCATTCTGGCATCTGAGTCCCCCTTCAGGATTAGCGAAATTAATTATTCTCTCCACGTTTCTGGCATTTTAGCAGAAAATAATATCTCATTATATTATTGGTCCCACTTGTTCTTCTATTGCTCTATAAAATTCTGCTGGGAGGCCATCAGGGCCTGGGGTTTTATTATTTTTCTGGATTCTAATTGCTTGTTTTAATTCTGTCTTAGACATGTCCTTCATCAAAAAAAATTTCATCTCTTAATTTCTGGAGTTCTTTTTTCTCTTAGATATTCCCTTATCTGGTCTTCATCTATTCTTGCTTTCTTATACAATTTTTCAAAATATTTATGTGCAATCTCTTTTTTCTTCTCTATTGTGTGTTGATAATTTCCACTTTCATCTTGTAGTTGGTAGATGGTTCTTTTCTCTTTCTCTTTTTTGAGCTTATAAGAGAGCCATATACCAGGCTTGTTTGCTTGTTCAAAGTATATTTGCTTAGTTGCTTTCAAGTTTCTAATTAATTCTTCCTGTTCCACTAAATTAAGTTGATGTTTATAGAGAATCAATTGTTCTTATATTTTAACATTTTGTGGGGTGTCCTGTAATTCGGATTTTAGTTTTTTAATTGTTTGATATAAATTGTTTTGTTGAGCATGTTTTTCTTTATCTTTTTGTGCAGTGTAAGATATTATAATTCCCCGTATAATGGCTTTCATAGTGTCCCATAAATTTTGAATAGTTGTGTCTAGGTTGTTATTTTCTTTAAAATAAAAAGTTTCTTCCTTAAGTTTCTTTATAAATTCCTCATCCTTTAATACAGTACTTGAGAATCTAAAGTCCACCTTCTCCTTGATTTTTTCTTACCTTTCCAATTGATTCTAAGAGGGTTGTGGTCTGCCCAAGAGTTCAGTATAATTTCTACTTCTGTCACTTCTTCTACTAAATATTCACTCATCCATGCCATATCAATACGCGACCATGACTGGTGGGGATTTGAGTAGAAAGTAAATTGTCTCTTATCTGGGTTTAATTTTCTCCATACGTCTATTGAATTTAATTCTTTAATCATTTCTACACAAATTTTAGGTAATTCTCTTTTCTTTTTTTCCCTTCCCTTCTTGTTCCCCCATTATAATCTTTTTGATAATTTGCTACAGCATTAAAATCCCTTATAATACAAATATTTTTCCTTTCTAGTTCAATAATTTTGGCATATAGAGCTTTATAGAATTCTTTTTGATTGGGCATTAGGGGCGTAAATTATCACCAATAGAATTTTTAAAAAATTATCTGTATTTCTATTGCCAGAACTCTTCCTTTGGGGTTTGCAAATATTAATGTTGCTTTTATCTCTTCTTTAATGTAAATTGCTTTTCCATTCTTTTTTTCATTATCTGCAGAAGCTGTAAACAATGTCCCTATTTTGGGGCAGTCTAAATATTTTTCCTCTGTTTTTAAAACCATTCAAGGGGTTCCTAGCCGGACTAGGAATCAGACACGCACTCTCAGCGCCTGCACATCTGAGCATGAATGGGCAAGTGGAACAGATGGTCCGAACGACCAAGGAAACCCTCTGGAGAATGGTCAAAGGGGACTGGCAGGAAAGGATCCATAGAATGCTGCTAGCCCAACACATCATGCCCCATTCAACAACACACCACAGCCCAGCAGAACTATTAATGGGCCGAAAGCTCTGGTCAATACTAGACAGAGCACACCCAAACTACAATCCCCAAAACCTCAATAGACTCCACCGGGAAGTGTAGGAACTTTTCCATAGGGGACCCAATCTATGCACACAATTAGTCAGGGGCACCTATCTGGGTACCCGCCAAAGTCACTGCAATCACCGGGTCCAGATCCTATCGAGTTGAGACTGAGGAAGAAAAACAGTGGGAGAGACACATCGACCAAATCAGAGGCTGAATCTCAACTGTAGACAACCGACCAGAAAGCAACACAAGCAAGCGAAACAGCCCCTAGCAGAGGCCTACCTACAGAAGCCAGAAAAAGGACTGATGAGCTAGCCTCAAACCCGACTAGAACACGGGGACACCTACCTGGCGAAGAAGAAGTCCCGCGAAGTATGTCTGAGGACTCTGGCTCAACAGTCCCTGCCGCACCACAAGATGACTTCGAGACACTTCCATAAGCGGGGACCGAGCAGCAGTGGACCCGACCATTCGGGACGCCGCCCCAGGAACGAGTGAAGTGCGCAGGTCCAATCGCACCACTCGAAGCCCCACCTACCTACGCGATTACATGAGGTAGACTGGTGCTGATTGGATGGACTCTAACTAGGAGGGGAAGAGTGTTAAATATTACCAAATATAGCCATAGAGTGGAGGCAGCTAACAGACTCCACTCATTGGCCCTGCCACTGATGGGAGAAATAAAGCACCATCAGTGGCTGAAGCCTTGGGCAGCGCCAGCTACAAAAAGCTGTGCCTGCCGCAGCTGAGCAGCTTTTTTACTTAAACTTGAATAAAGACACCTTTACCATTGCTGCCATATCCTGCCTCTTGATTCCGCAAACCCATCTAACAACTAGTATCCTGATGCCAGAGCGGCCTGAGATTATCCACCACTTGGGGAGATGGACAGCTGGGAAAGCCATTTCATGCTAATAGCCAATGGAAGGAGGGCATAGGAATGTATCCTTGTATGTTTTCTCAGAGCAATCGGAAATAACATCTTCAAACCTGGGGAATGGCTGAATTAACATTTGGCTAAAGGGAGGGGTCTCTAAGGCTTTAATTATACTTGTCTTGCCCAAGGGTAGGCAGACATTGCTTTGAATCAAATGCTGTCATTTCTGCTTAATAAACATTTCGTTTTGAAATCCTTTACTTCAAGAGTCTTCACTTCCTTAAATAAGGAGAAGCAATTCTTATAGTATTAAGTCCAGTATGGCTGTCCCTCTAGTTCCCTCCTCTATCTTTGGACAACATTGCCAACTATGTTGGTTATAGTTGTCAGCTATGTGGCCTATAGTATAGGCCTATGATCATGTCATTCTTTTTTTCTTTTATATTGCCCTATATACATTCTAGAAGATTTTCATCTTTGGTTTCATGCATTTCTGTAGTCCTTTACATACAGTGCAACTCCACCTACTCTTTTATGGGATCTGGGTTTTTTGAACAGTTTGTATCCTTCTATCAGTATGTTCCAGTCATGGGTTTCATCCCACCAAGTTTTTGTTATTCCAACTATATCATATCTGTCTTCATGTATTAGTAGTTCAAGTTCACAGTTTGTTCCCCAGACTTTGTGTATTTGTATATAGACACTTGAGATCTTTATGTCTGATGCTGGGCATGCTTCCTATGTCTCTTATTTGGTGTTTGCATTTGTCTTCCTTCCCATCCCTCCTTACTTCATTATTTGATTTGCTTTGTAGGGGTTTTTGGTTAGAATTAGATCCTGGAGATCCTAAAGTTTGGTCACCCTCTCCCCTCAATTTTAGTTTAAAGCCCTCCTGATAATTTGAGCCAGTCGTTTTTCTGAAAACATTCTTCCCAATCTTTGTGAGGTGCAACCCATCCCTTGCCAGAAGTCCATCCTGGAGATAGTATGGATCAACATTTTTTGGGTGACACCAACTTTTTAGCCAGTGGTTCACTTCTAGAATTCTTTGTTCTCTTATCAGATGTTGTCCTTTCATTGGCTGTACAGATGAAAAAACTACTTGTGCACCTATGTCCCTGACTTTCTTGCCTAGCTGCTCATAATCATTCAATATGATTTTCAATTCCTTTTTTGTGTCATTCATCCCTACATGTAGTAATAGAAAGGGGTAGTAGTCTGTGGGTTTTATTATTTGAGTTAGGTTCTCAGCCACATCTTTGATTTTAGCTCCAAGGAAGACAAGGTATCTCTCTGGATAGACTGTCTGATCTACAGATGGCAGATTCTGTTCCCTTGAGAATTGAATCTCCTATCACCAGCACTCACCTTTTTTTTTCTTAGGGACATTTGAGGTGTTTTCTATGTGCCACAGAAGCATTTGATGGTGTTACTTTTTAAGGGACATTTGATGGTGCTTCTTTTCTATGTGTCTGCATGTTTTCTTCTAGTGAGAGTCCGTTAAATCAATTGCTTAGCACCAGTGGGGCTGCATCAGAGTGGGTTGGTTTGGACAGAGGTTTTGTACTAGGTTTGTGTTTTTTTTCTATGGGTGATATGTTTCCATCAGTCTTCTTCTTTTTCTAACTTATTTTAGAAGTTGTTTGATCATTATTATGTTCAATTTGGGCATATTCTTTTTGCAAGGTTTGAGGTTTTTCATTTTATGAGTTGAGTTTCAGAGTGGTTAGACTTTCCTATAGACCCTTTACTTTTTCTTCTATTAACTTGGTTAGCTTACATTTGGTACATATTGGGTATTCTATGGGCATAAGTGCATACATGGAACATGTTCTGCAGATCACAATAGTATCAGTTTCTTCTTTCATGAGTGGATTTAAAAAAATTGAAAGTGGAAGAGTAGAAGGTTTTACCACAGATTTTTAAAGGGAAAATTTGTAATATTATATTCTAACAGATCATTTATTTCAAATTTAAGGAGAAAAGTGTGGCTAAAAGTTTAAGGTTCTAAAAGAATTTCTAGTTTAAGGATTTAAAGTCCTGTAGTTCAAAATTGTCTAGTTTACAAATTTGAAGTTCTAGCAAATCATTACATTGTGCAATTTTAAATTTTCAGTGTTGAGTGGGCTTAAGTGTGAGGTTCATTCTTAGCCTGTACTGTATTGTTCTATGATTGTCCCTTTCCTCTCTTCCTTCTTATGATCCTTTTCCTCCCTACCTTCCGGTGGGCTTAATTTGTCTCTTTCTTTTCTGCCTTTGTATATTCCTTGCTTGCTATTGTCTACTTGTCTTTGACTTTTTAGCCTTGTGTCCTGTGTTGTCTTTTTATCCTCCCTTCCTACTTGCTTTTCTCGTACCACTACCATATATTCAGAAATGTGTGAACGCTATTTAAATAGACATGACCAGAGTAGTCTATCTTCAGGATTCTTTACCTGTTGCCTTCCAAATTTATTTGAATGATTCCATGAATTTTGAACCAATATCCAGGCTTAAAAATCTGGAGGATTTTAGGATGAAACAAGCTATGGTAGAAAAGGACTATGTCAGAGTTTGCAGTGATCCAACCAGCACACAAGTAAATAATTCAGCAGGATTCATTTAAAACATGATATATGTATACAATACCCATGCAGCTCTTGCAACATAGTAGCAAGTACAAGGACAAGATGCAGAAGCAATCAGAACCACCAGAATCACAGAAGCTTTATAGTTATACAGACCAGTTACTCTAAGCAACACCCAGTCTCCAAGCTGTCTGACATGGCTCACAACAGGTACTGTTTCTTAGTCACCAAACAGTTCCCATTGGCTGACTTGCTGTTGTGGCTATCTCAGCTCATAATGTCTTATATATTGATAGCAGTGGTGGTATTCTACTGGTTTGGGCTGGTTCTGCTGGGCTGGTAGTAGCAATGAGCAGTGGAGACCGAACAGGTTCTCTCCAATGCTTTGTGTTGGACCCACCCACCCATCCATGCTCCCATATTAACCTTTGTGTTCTGCTTTTGAAGCACAGCTGCTTTGTGCAGCACAGCAATTGCTGTGTGGCAGCTGCTGAAGTGACAGGGAGAATTGTAGGATTGCAGAAGGTGAGTCAAAACTGAGAAAGTGCACATTTGGTGTATGTGCATGCACAGTGTGTGTGTGTGCACAAAGCATGCCCACCAAGCCACACCCACTGAACCAGTGGTAATAATTTTTGAAATGCACCACTGACTGACAAGACTATTGAATTAGGGAATTATAAGAGAGGAACATAATAGTGCTCTGCCCTGTCCAGGCATTAAAGTGCAGCATGTAGAAGGAGAACAGGATAAGCACTGGGTCCATCCCTTTCTTGCTGTGAAACTTAGTTTAAAAAACTTGACCATTGGGAAAATTAGGGGGATCATTTCAACAGGAAACTCTTATTGTTTCACCTTGAGGACAGAGATAGGCATGAAGACTACATACTTCTGATTTCTGAAGTTAGTTATTTTGTCACAAATATAGTGGAAGGTATTGCACTGTTACCTCATTCCTGTAAATAAGTTTGCATTTTAATTCCAAACAGCACTGTCCAATGAAAACAATTGTGAGAATTGTAGTCAAAATTAGTTGACCAGAGGAATGCTGTCAATATAATTTACTTGGACTTCAAATAAAAGTAGACCATAGTCTATTACTAGATAAAGTAGAAAAATGTGGGTTAGACAGCATTACCATCAGATGGATTTGTAACTGGTTGACCAACCGCACTTAACGTGTAATCCTCAATGGAACTGCATCTACATGGAGGGAAGTATGCAGTGGAGTACTCCAAGGCTCTGTTTTAGGTTCAGTACACTCCAACATCTTCTCAATGACTTGGACAAGGGGATAGATGGGAATTCATCAAATTTGCAGATTGCTGGTAGGAATAGCCAACACTCCAGAAGATAGGTTTAAGATACAGAAGGATCTTGACAGATCCTGTCAAGATCCATTGGGCGCTATTTAAAAAAATGAAATTCAATGGTGAAAAAAATAAGGATCTATATTTAGGCAAGGAAAATCAAATGCACAGGTACAGTATATGTGGTACCTTGCTCAATAGTAGTAACTGTGAGAGGGATCTTGGAGTCCTAATGGATAACCATTTAAATATGAGCCAGCAGTGTGCAGCAGCTGCCAAAAAAGCCAACACAGTTCTAGGCTGCATAAACAGAGGGATAGAATCAATATCATGTGAAGTGTTAATACCACTTTATAATGCCTTGGTAAGGCCACAACTTGGAATACTGCATTCAGTTTTGATTGTCATGATGTAAAAAACATGTTGATACTCTAGATAGAGTGCAAAGAGCAAAAAAATGATTAGGGGACTGGAAGCTAAAACATATGAAGAATGGTTGCAGGAACTGGGTTTGTCTATTCTAATGAAAAAAAAGGACTATGGGAGACATGATAGCAGTGTTCCAATATCTCAGGGCTGCCACAAAGAAGAGGGAGTTAAGCTATTCTCCAAAACACCTGAGGGCAGGACAAGAAGAAATGGGTGGAAACTAATCAAGGAGAGAAGCAACTTAGAACTAAGGAGAAATTTCCTGACATCAGTGAACAACTTGCTCCAGAAGTTGTGAATGCTCCAACACTGGAAGTTTTTAAAAAGATGTTGGATAACCATTTATCTGAAGTAGTATAGAGTTTCCTGCCTAGGCAGGGAGTTGGACTAGAAGACCTCCAAGGTCCCTTCCAATTTTGTTATTCCATTCTATTCTAGTCCAAAATGTATGGAAATAGAAAGGGTTGAATTGTTTGTCTACATGGCTTTTGGAGAAAGTTCCAACTAGTTCTTTTCCTTATAGAGCAAAAGTTCTTGGGGGTGGGGAGAAGTCCCATTATTTATATTTTCTTAAGTATAAACCGATTTAGATCTCCCTGTAAAATGAAAATTGTGAGGAAAATCTGGAAAATATTACATATTGCCTGGCTCAATAGTTCTTGCATAAGTTTCCCTTTGGTGTTTCTGTGATACTTAACCAGAGGCAGTGATAACAAATCTGAAGACATGGAATATCCAAAACATCCCCAATACCGGAACTGAATGAATTACAGGGTTTATTTGTGTGGTGCAGCTTAATATATATATATATATATATATATATAGTTTCATTGTCTTTTGTTTACATGTGTGTAAGGTTTTTGAGCTGATAATTTTAAATTATATATATATATATATATATATATATATATATATATATATATATATACACACATATACGCAGGTCTTGCCATGTTCAGCTTTTTCTTAAGAATATGTTTCTTAAGAAAAAGCCAGCCAATCTGCAAACATCAACTCCATCAACCAATCAAGAAATGACAACACAGCCAACCTCCCCACCAGTATATATAGGGAGACAGCAGCTCAGATCACGCTTTGCTTGCACAAGCACAAAGCGAAAGCACCAGCCTGAAGATGGCGAGTGAGATCTCGTCGAAACGTTGCCAAGATAGTCTCAATCTTATATGGGAAGAGACCCGAACACGCCAAGACCTGCATACCTGTACCCGTGAAAATCTACAAATATATATATATATATATATATATATATATGTGTGTGTGTGTGTGTGTGTGTGTGTGTGTGTGTGTGTGTGTGACATGTTCTTCAAGTACAATAACCATGATGTCAGAGATGCAGAACTTCTAACACTAAAAGGACATTGCTATGGTCCCCGGAACCCCTTCAAAAATTGCTGACAAATTGTGGTTTTTCTCAAGTAACAATAGGGGGACTATAAAATATGCAGGAAGCAATTATATTTATTGTATTTATCTCAATTGAAGGACCATGCAGTAAGAACCACAGAATATCACTCTAATGTACAGTATAACACCAACCCCCAAACTTACACATTCTTTTAACTTAGATGCTACATCATGGGTGTCAAACTCAAGGCCCACGGGCTGGATCTGGCCTGTGGGGTGCTTCAATCTGGCCCACAGAACTGGCCTGGAAATAGCTCCCCTCCTGGCCAGCCCACGGAGAAGTACAATGCTAATCCATCCCTCGAACTAATCAAGTTTGACACCCCTGTGCTAAATAATGATAAATTTAGGCAATTGTATCATTATCTGTTAGGAATATTTTTTATGTTTGTACATTATAAAAAGTATATTAACTTCATACTACCATAACAAAAGAAGTTTCCAATTCACTCTCCTTCACATATCTGTTCAGTATCAAAAAGATGTCATAATACTCTCTCCTTCCTATACATCCAGAAGATGAATAGAACCTGTAGGTATCCTGTATTCATCAACATCTATCTATCCAGTGTTGATGTCATAGCATGCTTAAATGCAAATAGCTTTTGGTAACATTTTGGCCCGAGTTACTACTCACATACATGTAAAACTCTGTATGAATGTCAGATAGTCATGGATAATGGCAGGATTTAGTAAGGGACTGGAGAGATATTTTTGTTCACAGAATATATTTTTTTTCCTTCTAGAGTCATGAGAAAAAAAATGGATGAAAAAAATCCTATTATGCTGGTTCATTCCTGTAATTGATCCAATGCATATTGGAAAAAGTATTGTAGTAAAAATAGTCACAAATTCATACAAATTAAAGTATTAGTCTCTTTATGTTCTTACTACAAGAATCCATTTTCTTATTGTTTCAGCAATAACAGGTAAGCTTAAGAACATAAGCAGATACGGAAAAAAATCAGGAGTGCGCAAGATAAAATGGGCAAAATAATTATGTATTTCACATTTCTAAATCACCCATCTGTCTCAAAGAGGGATTTTGGGCTTCCTTGCCCTTCCCATAGAAAAATTTGCCATTCCATCTGTCTCTGATTAGTGTAGACTATGATTTCATAATCACCTTCTTTCTGAGAAACATCAGTGTCTTAAACCTAATTTAATTCTTTTGAGAAAGTGTTATTTAGGTGTGTTCAAAAATCATGCTCCAAATGAAAAAGGAAATATTGAGAAGCAAATTGCAACCAATTTGGACATTTAATATAATTTATATAATACATTGTGTGGGGGCTAACTGTGGATATGCTTTGTATACTCTATTGATTGAAGAAGCAATTCCCAAAGAAAACAATGCTAGCAGATAGCAATTTTGGTATATAATGTGGAAGAGAACTTCCAGTCACACCACTTCAGCATGATTTAAGCTTGGCAAAGATAAATAACATTCAACCATTTTTGACAGTTTTTAATTTTTATTTACTAAAGTTTTTATTTTTTTAAACTTGAACCTTCCAAAACAGTGCAAATATATTAGAATACAGGTGCACACATAGGCAGTAAATACAGGTGGTAATGATAATACAGACAACATGTTTTTCCTCACAAATATATCTAAACAAAAGGTAATCTTTCTAAAGTGAATGAAGTGAGTGAAAATAGGACAAATGGCTTGCTCTAGTCACACATCTATCTTGGGGGTCTCACAAACTTCATGTCATTTTATGTGACTTATATCAAGGTTATGTGAAGTCCTGCGTGTTTAGATGATCTACCTAAATGGATAATAAAACATTTGCAAGCAAACAAGCAATCTTAGAGAACACCAAAGAATCCACAGTTCAGCACTGACCTACATATATTATATTATATTGGAATCAAAGTTAATTATAGAATCTTCTCTGTTTGGAGTAATGCCATTAATGTCAGATGGCAAACGAAGGCAAAACATCAATTTGAGAAGTTGTGACATTTTATTAAAAAGCAACCAAACTATTGTTCAAGAATTTCTGTTTATCTGAGAATTCTTAATTTCATACTTTTTATGATAAGTAAACACTTTCAAGAAATACTGAATGTTCATTAAATTGAGGGTCACTAAAATTCACTTCTACTAGGAAGCTAATAAAATTACAGAATGGTGCAGCCTTTCCTTTCTTTCTACTGCTTAAATTGCATATTATGTACTTGAAGGCTAAATTGTCTAAAGTTATCCCATTCCAAATTAATTCCCAGTTATGAAAAAGAAGATAGGCACAGGAAATGAAAAATATACAATATTTTCTGGAACATCAAGTTATTTTTGCTCATATGAATTAGTTATAAATACAGTAATCACACAAAGTGTAATGAAGTTGATTATAGATATGGAAGTGGAATTTACACAATGGTGTTCAACTGCAATGCTATTTTAAATGTCTTATATGTACTAACCCAGGAAAAACAGAATTTTTATTTACTCAATTATTTTATTTATTCGATTATTTTTAATAGTTTCTTGGGAAAAAATATTTTTAACAAGACTTTCAATAGTACATGGCAGGCAAACAGTACACTGGATAGATAAACATGTTATTAATCCATTCAGTATCTCCTAGATTCTTGCTGTAATGTGAAATTTTACTAAAAGGAGATCATATGCTGTAGTATCACACACAGTAAACATGTTTTATCAATCCCATAAAACAAAATTGACAAAGCAATCCAACATAAGTTTATTCATTGAATTTAACCTGACCCTCATGGTAGACATTTATGCATCTATCTGCCTATGCATAAATCAATCAGAATAGAACTTGGAGGTCCTCTAGTCAAACACCTTGCTCAAGCAGGAAACCCTATATCATTTTAGATAAGTGGCTGTCCAGTATTTTCTTAAAAACCTTACAACAAGCTATTCCATTGGTTAATTGACCTGTTAGGAAGTTTCTTCTTAATTCTAGGTTGCTTCTCTCCTTGATTTTTCATCCATTGTTTCTTATCTTGTCCTCTGGTGTTTTGGAGAATAACTTGACCTCCTTTTCTTTGTGGCAGACTCTCAAACACTGGCATACTACTATTATGTCTCCCCAGTATTCTTTTCTCCAGACTAGCCAAATCCTGGTTCTTCATATGTTTTAGCCTCCAAGGCTTTAATCATCTTAATTGCTCTTCTCTGCATTTTTTCCAAAGTCTCATCTTTTTTGCAAAGTGGTGACCAAAACTGGTTGCAGTATTCCAGGCATAGCCTTACTAAGGCCTTATAAAACGTTACTAATACAGTATACAAATTTGTACATTATACAAATACATATAGGATAGCCTCAAGGAGACAAATGAAAGCTGAAAAGCAAATTGGATTTAAGAAATATGGGAATTCTAGGAAGACTCACTGTCTACTGTAGCTCCACTGGCACTTTCAGGCAGTGATGGCTTGTTTTCTTGCTGCATCATGCAAATACAGATTAAATATCCTTTTCATTTAGATTTCTAACATCAGGATGGAGAGACTCTGCCACAAGTTTCAGTATTTATTTATTTGTGATAGGCAATTGTGCACTAATAGTATGTTGATGAATTCCTTGATTCTCAGTTTAAGATGACACAATTTTAAATTAGGTATTCACTAATCATTTAGTATATACCGTATTTTTTGGACTATAAGACGCTCCAAAGTATAGCTTTTGGGGAGGGAAAAAAATCTGCCTCTGCCTCCCAGCAATTTGCCTCCTTAGCAAACAGCCAACAGCCTGGTCAGCTTTAGTACAGCCTGATTAGCACAAGCAGCTGATTGTCAGTTGGATCAGCCTCCTGACGATCAGGTGTTTCAGGCTGCAGGGATCACCATCGCCTATTGCCACCTCTGAACGTCCCATTGGCCTCTGCATCTCGTTTTTGGCCTCCGTGCACCCTGTTTTTATCCTCCACCCACCCCATTTTTGGCCCATTCCAGGTGCAGGGGCTATTCACTGTGTGCATTCACTAAGATGCACAGACATTTCCACCCACTTTTTTGGGGGGAACATATATCAAAAAATACGGTACATTATAGAATAAACCACAAGAAAGTAAGTGCCGAAATTAATTGATGGACTTCAGTTGTATGTCGACTGTTAAGATTATACATTTGTCTCTTAATCCTACTAATTTATTAAGTCACCCAAAGAAGCTCTACATATCAAATTGGATTAATTTTGCTTTCATAAGCTATAGTAAGTATGATTCAGTCAGGTAATTCAGCCAGTGATGGGATTCAGATGATTCACACCAATTCAGCCAAATTGGTAGCTAACTTTTAATGAAGTTTGGCGAAGTGGCAAAAAAATAAAGTGCAAGAGAGTTTTTTCCCCTTTTCTTTCCCTTCTGTTAATAGCTCTGGGCAGACAGCCAAAAATCACTTAACAGGCAAATACTTAGTTGTGATAATAAAACTGCAGGAATGCAGCCAGCACACGCCTTGAATAAACAATAGTATTATGTAGTAAACGGTATTAAGTAACACTTTTACAATCAGCTGGTACTCCCTGGAGTTCCCCAAGACCTTTTATTGCTGCTGCAGTGTTGGCTACTTCTTGTTTCTTCCTGGGGGGAAAAAGATACAGAATGGGACAATGATGCAGCTTGATCATACAGGCCCTGAATGTAATGGATTTGTGATCCAGCCAGCTGTATTGCATCTGTTATGAAGCACTTAATTTAGAACATATACATAAAATAATAAGAATTGGAAAGGACCTCTGAAGTCTTCTAATCCAACTCCCTGCTCGAGCAGGAGATCCTATATCATTTCAGACAAATAGTTGTCCCATCTCTTTTGGAAAGTCTCTAGTGATGCAGCACCCACAACTTCTGAATGCAAGCTATTCCATTGGTTGACTGGTCTCACCCTTAGGAAATTTCTCCTTGGTCCTAGGTTGCTTCTCTCTTTGGTTAGTTTCCATCCATTATTTCTTTTTGTGCCTTTTGGTGCTTTGGAAAATAGATTGATCCCCTCATTTTTGTAGGAGCTCCTCAAATATTGGAACAGTGCTATTTTATTGTGAGTTTTCAGTGCTATTTTATTGTGAGTTTTCAGTGCTATTTTATTGTGAGTTTTCAGTGCTATTTTATTGTGAGTTGGGGAGATGTTTGGCAAAATTGATTAAATGGAAGAAAGGGCATGGTTGAATTTGCTTTTTAAAATCCTGTCAGCGCTTCTCTAGATAAAAAGTGAAAGATCATTAAAAAGATCACCAGTATTGTAGAGCTTAGTGATTTCTGCTGCCATTGCCTGTCAGTCACATGGATGTTTTACCACATAACCCTGGCATGTGAGACAGGTAAGATTTCACAGGCTGTGCTATCATTGAAGAATAAACCAAAAAGTAGAGAAAAATAAAGTGAATAAAAATGAAATAATGCAGTAGTGTAAGGCATGTGACAAGGCAGTCAGCACCCCCTTCTCCTTTAGAAGGACATCATTCTCACAAATGATTGTCAGAGTAAACAAAGAAACCAGATTGAACTGGATAGAGAAAGTGAAGGTATTCAACCAAGAGAAGGTAAGCGGGATGGGATGTAATAGAAAGTAATGAAACAGAGTGTACAGAGACATTAGAAAATGAAATTAGAAGCAGTTCCAGAAGCAGTAGTAGTAATGGTACTAGTAGTGTTTGTAGCATTGAGAGTAAAACTGCAGCAGGAGATGTGGACATAATAGAGATAGAAAGCATCATGAATATGATAAAGCATCCAGCTGTTCAGTTTTAAATGGGAGGAGTATCAGGGTAATGATGATTTAATAGCTGACCAGCTGCTGTAATGTTCTAATGCTTTAATATTATGATGTAATGATGATGCAATGGTAGCAATGAGTCAACAGGGTTATTTGACTGCTACCACTTTAAGAAGCTGTAATATAAGGGAGATCCCATGAGAGTATATTTATCTCTCCATGTGTGCTTCTGTGATGTAGCTGATTACTATTTGTTTCAAGGGCTGTATCAAAGTACTTGTATATGTGTGTGTGTGTATATATGTGTGTGTGTGTGTAAATACAAACCCGAGTGCTGTATTTGCTCCTGGGTTGTCTCACCTAGTCACACTGTGTGCATTCTGACAATGATTTTTTAATTTTGTTAGAAATTTATCCTATCTTTATTACTTTATAAGGAATTCAAGGTGGAGAAGTTATCTAATATTCCTTCCTCTTCTTAATTTCCCCACAACCACAATCTAAGAAGTGGTTTGGGCTGGGAAAGAGTGACTAGTCACTCAGCCATTTTTTCAAGCCTAAAATGGGTCTAGAACTCAGAATCTCTTGGTTTTTAGGACAGCACCTTAACCACTACTTTGTTTAAAAAGGAGGAAGGAATATCAAAGTAACTTGTAAGAATTGCATGTGAAAACAGGATTGGAGGAAACAAACTTGTAAAGCTGCAAACATCACAGAAAACATTTCAGAATAATCTCCCATAGAATGATGCAAAAGACAAGAGAGGTTGTAGCAAAGGACAATCTGAAATGGATCTGTTAGTAGGAAAGGAGACTAGAATGAGCAGTAATACTTTGCAAGATGCATCAAACCTGAAGTCAAGATGTTTGTTATTTATTTGCACAAAGTGAACATTCTTTTTATTTGAAAACTACTCCTTCGGCAAGATGAGCAGCCATGCATGACAAGAAATGGCAGGGAGGGGCCGGGCATGATGAGGGGCTGGGTGAGGCAAGGCACCCTTAATGTGAGTGATATTGAGTTGGCCATGCCCACCCAGCCACGCCTACCTAGCCGGTCATTAGGGCAGAGAACCAGTTGTTAAAATTATTTGAATCCTACCACTGAATTCAGCCATGCTTTGTGCATTCTTGCTTATATTTTGTCTCTGTGTTACACTATTGGTGTTAACTAAAAGTGGTTGATAATTGATAAAGAGTTATGAAAATTTAACACAAACTGAATGTATTTATTTTTTGTATATCAGTGTCAAGGCTGTTTATTATAACTGAAACTAAAAAACCAATTATAGGGCTGCACAGAAAGATCAATACAAAGGCAATACAGAAAACTTCTTAAAAAAAAACCTATATCACAGTGCACTTCAAGCACTAACCTTAAAAGGTTCTAGATTGATGGAGGGAAACCTACACTTATAATAGGAAGGACTCAATGGTGGGATTCATTTTTTTTTTTAACTATCAGTTTTATGGGCGTAGCTTGGTGGGCATGGATACTGGGGAATGATACTGTAAAATCTCCATTCCCTCCCCACTCCTAGGGGAAGGTTACCACCGGTTCTCTGAACTACTCAAAATTTCCACTACCAGTTCTCCAGAACTGGTCAGAACGTGCTGAATACCATTTCTGGAAGGACTCCTTTGGGGAGTTTGGGTTTAAGTCTTATGGAAATAAAACAGTGATTTATTTCTATTATGATTCATGAAACATTGGTTTAAAAATAGGAATATTTCATATCTTTAGCCATATTATGTCTTGGTGATTTAACAAATAAACCGGAAGAACTAAAACTCAACTTTATAGTGATATAACACCATAACACTATCAATAGTACAACTGAACTCCATTATTTAATTGAAGGCATTGGCTTTGCATGATAGTTTTTTAAAAATATGAGCCATGTTGTAATTTTTACAGCTGAAAATTTTAATTTTAGTTCACAGATCACTTGCTGAGAAAAAAGTTTCCATTCCTTACAGGGAAGGCAGATTTTGATTCAACAACCAACAACTTATTTAAAGTTATCTCAACTGCAAAATATCCAGTACCAAAGTTATCAAAATTCTCCTTATATATATTTCTATTGGAATGAAACTGTGCATAACAGATTAAAAGGGCAATTATTTGATCCATTAACATCTTATAAACCTCTTCAAAACATCACAAGGTACCTGATAATAAATATTTGCATTTCTCATGTAGAAATAATGTCTGCATTAACTTTTTATGTATTTTTTAAAAAACAGAAACAACATATTGTGCCATAAGCTGAAATATTGAAAAGGTAGAAATCATTAAGAATTTTTGTAATTATTTCAATATATTCAGATTCCATATACATTCCAGGGAAAGGGGGACAATTTTTTTTCAAATCAGGAGGAAACTCTTTTTTGCTGATCTGGCTTCTGAGCTATAAGGCCAGGATGCCACCTCCTGGCATTATTTTTTATATTCTAATAGCTGCATAATAGAGCAACAAAAGAACATTGCTCAAAGGCAAAATGTGTGCATGGGATTCAGAAGGTCCCAATTTGAAATTATTCCTCCATTTTAAAAGCATCATATAGAAAAACCTGTGACAGAAATATAGATGAGTCATAGCATATCAGAAAACATTTCTTTCTGAACCTCTGTAGCTTCATATTGTGCGTGGATAAACTGACATCCCATAAAATATTTATGCTGGAATATAATCCCATTATAAATTGAAAGTAAAATGTTAAAAAGCTTGATTTAAGATTTTTACCCCTTTGGTTATCTTAAATAGAATAACGAAAACATAATTTGAAGAATTATCATTACAGGACAAATTGCATTACAGATAGTCTTCACCTAACTGGGACTGGAATTGCCATTGTTAAGTCATACATCATGTGATAAGTCATACATTGTGTTATAAATGGTATCACATAATGATGTCACTTAGCAACAGCATTTTTGGTAAGGACCTCATGCTTCTCCTGCCCTGCCACATTTGCCTCCGCTTCATCTCCCCTGCATTAAGAGCATTTCTGTCTTTTTGGCCATCCTGCACTATTTATTTATTTATTATAACATTTATATACCGCCCTTCTCCCTAGGGACTCAGGGCGGTGTACAGCCGAATCAACCCCAAACAATGCAAAAGTTAAAATACAATTAAATAATAGGCTGTTGATCTAAAAACAACCCTCCCCCTAAGAATGTTAAAACCCTAATTAAAACCAAATTAAAGGAGACAATTAAAACCTATGTCAGCCCAGGCCAGCCTGCTCAAAGAGCCAGGTTTTTAGCGCGCGCCTGAAGGCCCTCAGGTCCGCGCTGGTGCGTATCTCACGTGGCAGAGTATTCCAGAGGACAGGGGCCCCCACAGAGAAGGCCCTACTCCTGGGGGCCGCCAGACGACACATAGAGGTCGACGGCACCCGGAGAAGGCCCTCCCTGTGGGAACGCACCGGTCTGTTGGAGATCACCGGCAGAATGCGGTCCTGCAGGTAACCTGGCCCAATGCCATGGATCGCCTTAAAGGTCAAAACTAGAACCTTAAAGCGAACCCGGAAAGCCACCGGCAACCAATGCAGCTCGCACAGGAGAGGCGTCACATGGGAGCTACATGACGCCCCCATAATCACCCGCGCGGCTGCATTTTGCACCAGTTTGAGTCTCCGGGTGCTCCCCACAGGGAGCCCCATGTAGAGAGCATTACAGTGATCCAGGCGAGAGGTGACAAGGGCATGAGTGACTGTGCGCAGGGCGTCCCGATCCAGGAAGGGCCGCAACCGGTAAATCAGGCGAACCTGATAAAACGCCCCCCTGGAGACGGCCGCAATATGATGTTCTAATGACAGCTGTGCATCCAGGAGGACGCCCAGATTGCGAGCCCTCCCTGTAGGGGACAAAGTCTCTCCCCCAATAGCCAGCGAAGGTGTCAGCCGGGGCACCGGGAACCACAGCCACTCGGTCTTGGATGGGCTGAGCCAGAGCCTGTTTCCGCCCATCCAATTCCGCACGGCCTCCAGGCACCGGGACATAGCCTCTACAGCATCGTTGGGGTGGTCTGGGGTGGAGATGTATAACTGGGTGTCATCTGCGTACAGGTGACACCGCACCCCAAGACCACGGATGATCTCGCCCAACGGCTTCACATAAATGTTGAACAAGAGAGGGGAGAGGACCGACCCCTGAGGCACTCCACAAATAAGGGGCCTAGAGGTGGACCTCTCCCCTCCCACCAACACAAATTGCGAACGGTTGGAGAGGAAGGAGGAGAACCATCGCAGGACAGTTCCCCCAATCCCCAGCCCCTCCAACCGCCGCAATAGGATACTATGGTCAATAGTATCAAAAGCCGCCGAGAGATCTAATAGGACCAGGACAGAGGAGAACCCTCTGTCACGGGCCCTCCAGAGATCATCAACCAACGCGACCAATGCTGTTTCGGTACTATGCCCGAGCCTGAAGCCCGATTGGAACAGATCAAGGTAAGTCGCTTCCTGCAGGTACTGAGGGAACTGACGTGCCACCACACTCTCAACAACCTTCGCTATAAAAGGAAGGTTGGAGACTGGACGATAGTTGTTTAAAACAGCTGGGTCCAGGGAAGGCTTCTTGAGGAGGGGCCGCACCACCGCCACTTTCAAGGCGGTAGGGAACGACCCCTCTCTCAAAGAAGCGTTGGTAATCCCCTGACACTATATGTCCCTGCTGACACTATATGTTCCTACTACCCTGAGGTCTACTACCCCTTTGCTGTTGTCTTCTTTCAGTTGTTCACAAAGGCTGTTTGGATTGACACTTTGCATGGCACATTAGGAACGCATCATATGGCCAGTAACTGCCTTGTAAAGGGACAGACATCTTAGCAGCAGTAGCAGGAAGAAAAAGACTGCAAAGGTCAGTTTGGGAACAGGATGGTTGTGGGGAATAGGACAGCAGAGGTGGCCAAAAGGGCAGAGATGGGGACAGATAGGCAGCTAGGGAAAAGTTGAAGTTGTCCGAGATTTTTCTACTCTGCAGTTAGTGCAAAATGTGGGTGGGTTGCCAACTGCCTGAATTTTGATCACATGTCCATATGGACCTTGCAGAAACTACTAGCACCAGGTGTACATACTATTCATTCAGCACCTTACACTGAATGGATTGCAGATTGCTGAAGAGTGGTTAAGGAAGGATTATTTGCAATGCATATCAGTGTAATGTGTGATAGTTTCAAATATTAAGGGTAATATCAACAAGTTTATTTAAATTTATGGAATTTAAGTTGGATCATGAATCTATGAACCCAGTCAACAAAAGTGTACTTTATAGCTAAATACTTAAATATATTCATACTCAAAACATTTGCTTATATTGAACACTGGTAATATACATATCCTTTTATAATAAAGTGTTATTAGTACAGTGAGAAACATACAAAGGACCTTGTTAAGCATATGTTGCTAATAAGCAGGAGTCCAATGTCTAAATTTCAGGATTCTGATATGAATTAAACCTGAATCAGAAATATACTGATTAGGCACAGCAATATATCTTTAACTTCCAACCTGCAAAACAGATGATCATCTGCAGGGGTAGCTACTAAAAGATACAGAACCAAAGGAAATGACAGGTGCATAACAACACAATAAGCAGACATTAGATAATGGGAATTTCTCTTTTCTACATTTATAAATTCTTAACACACCTTCTTCACTTTTCACTCCACAATAAAAAGTTTCTTTTGCTGAGTTAAAGGAAGTTATTTGTGCTTCTTTCTCTGATGCAATGTGTCCTATCAATAAAGCCAACTAAAAGTATGAGCATTAGATATTTAATTACAATGCATTTTTAATCATCCAGAGAGAATATCGCACATTGGAGAAAATGGAGGGACTAGGCTTAAAACAGAATAGTATATAGTTTTTATTTTATTTTCCAGAACTATCATTTTCCATGTGAGTATATGCCATCAACTGTATTTTTTTTAAACAAACATAGTCCTCCAAATTTTCCATCTTCACTTGATTTCCCCCCTCCCCCAAAATAGGTGATACTCCAAAATGAATGAGAGTGATTAATTCCAAAATTACTTTTTGGGATACTTCCAAAAAAGTAGTCATTAATTTTAGAAGTGGCTTCTTGCTGCCCTTCAAAACAATCTAATACAGGGGTCTGCAATCTTAAACACTCAAGGAGCCATTTGGACCCATTTCCCACAGGAAAAAAAAAAAGAACAATGGGAGTCACAAAACCTGGGTGGGCATGGCCAACTCGACGTCACTCACTCCCACTCAGTCACATGACCCTCCTGGCCATGCTTACCCAGCCACAAAACCCTTCTCCCTCTCCATGTCTCTTTCCCCCTCTCTCCCCTTCTATATCTCTCTCTCCCCTCCCCTCTCTGTATTCTTCTCTCTGTGTATTTCCCCCCTCTCTCTGAATCTACCTCCCCCTCTCCTCCCTTTCTGAATCTCACTGTATTTCTCTCTATGTCTCTCTGTCCCTCTCCCTATTTCCCCTCTCTCTTCCTCTATCTCTCCCCCTCTTCTGTCCCCCTCTCTGTCTGTCTGTCTGTCTGTCTTTCTATATATATATATATATATATATATATATATATATATATATATATATATATATATGTGTATGTATGTATGTATGCATGTCTGTCTGTGGGTGTCTCTCTCTTAGAAAGCTGTGGCTGGGCCAAGCCAACAAGTTCTCCTTGGGGCTCTTCGCTACTACTCCCCCCCCATCCCTCCCGCATCTCTTCTCTCTCTCTTGGAAAGCCATGGCTGGGCCAAGCCAGCAAGCTCTCCTTGGGGCTCTTTGCTACTTTATTTCTTCTTTTTGGAAATCCAGGATGGCTGAGGAATGATTGCCAGCTGTGGCAGAGGCTTCCCTTCGGGAAACTCTCCGCTTCCTCCCCCCCCCTTCTCCTCTCATGACCCCTTGGCTAGCTGTGGTGGTGTCAGGAGGGTGCTCATGCATGGGGAGACCCTCTTCAAGTGAGTGGTTGGTCTCAGCCAAAGCGCAGCAAAGGCACGCATGGGGCGGGTGGCAGGTCACTTAAGGAGGGTCTCCATATGCATGTGCACCCTCTTCGCCCCATCATAGCTGGCCAGGGGGTTGCAAGAGGAGGAGGGGAAGGAGGAGGGATGGTCACCCAAAGGAAAGCCTCCGCCATGACTGGCGATCATTTCTCAGCCAGCCTGGATTTCCGAAAAGAAGAAATAAAAGGAGTAGATAGCTGGATAGTAGAGAGAGGGGGAGGGGGGAGAGGGACAGAGGAAACTGGCTGATCTTTGGTGAAGGCTTTCTCTGAGCCTAAACCCCAGGGTGGGCATGCGAGGTTTGGTGGGATCAGCTTCCTTTCCCCACTGCCCTGAACCTCTTAAAACCATGGCTGGATGCTGCAGGTCTGTTCCCCTTTCCATCGTCTCCTCCTCCTGGATCTCATCCTGCCAGACCTCGTGTTAGCAAAGCTGGCATCAGTTGCATCCTGGTTGGGCCAGTGTCTCAGTGCGGACAGCAGATTATGCTTCTCCCCAAGCGACCGAGGCACATCCAGCACCAATAAGGGCCGGAAGAAGTGCCAGAGAATCAGCCCCGGTGGCTTCTCTATTCCCTGCCACTGCCCTTACCTTCTCAGGCGAGGTGAGAGAGGGGAGGGCAAGGGGTGGGGCCAGCCAGTGATGGGACAGGGAGCTGCAGCAGAGAGCCCAAAGAGCCACTTGTGGCTGCAGAGGTTGTAGGGTTGCTGACACCCAATCTAGTGTGTGCCATCCACTAACACACAGTTTTAGGTCTAATTCCTCCTTGAATAATTGACGGTGATATGTGTATGACTGCGTCTTCCCCTTGGAAGTGCAGAGTGGTTTTTGTTAAAGGAAACAGTTAAAGAGGAAGTAAAAGTCTTGGGTGGAATATTGGGCTCCAAAATGGAATGAATGTTTGTTAAGGATACTGAAAAAGAAATTCCTTCTAGTTCCCCTCTTCCCCTCTGGTGAAGATATTATGTCAATAGAAGGAAACATAGCTGCATACACTTACGGTTAAATACAGTGACAATGCTTAGAGACAGATAGTAAAACTCCTGTGATTAATGAAAATTAAGAACAACGGGTGTAACTTTGAGTAAAAGTGAGAAGTTCTCGAAAACAATTAGGAAGATGTTTTGGCTAATCACTGCTGTTACGTGTGGTAGGAAGGAGTAGAAGAAAAGAAACTAGTAGTATTTTTGTCAAAAGTTGATGGATCTGGTATGTGTGGTTAGCCTTTGTGCATTCAAGTGGTGACTTATTAATGTTGTTATGATGTAGTTATTCCAAGAGAAGTTGGTTCTCTTAATTGATAGGAATTTAAATCCAGGTAAATATCTGTTAGAGCACAGTTGGGTGGAGTTAAATACCAAATTGTGGAAGGGTTTGGAAGAAAGCCCTGTAGAGAGAGGAGGTAATTTGTTTATCAATGTATTGTCCCAAGTGGAGGATAGTAAAAGGAAGCTATACAAAAGAGAATGGAGCAATTGGGGATTAATTGGCAATACCACATAGCTATAGAGGGAGTGAGAGGCTGCATGGAGAGAATGAAACAACCTTTAAAAGAATTAGTAAAAAGGATAATATTGGAGCTCCAAGTCCTCTGGATGAAATGTTTGCCCTTATCCCTAGAAAAGATGTGTGTATTTCACCATATGAAATGATGTTTGGAGTATCATACCTGGAAATTCCATGATATGGCACTAAAGATGTTTTTTGTAAAGAACTGTATACTTGGGTTCTCCTTTTCTTTATCTTACTCCAGGAAAAAAGGACTGCTAGTTCAATTTGCTGTCTATCGAGATTCCCCCCCCACCCCCCAAATTTGCTATCCATAAGTTCCAACCTGGTGATTGGATAAAAAGCTGATGTAAGCAAATAGCCAAGTCTGGGACAAGTCTTGCTGAATTCTGCTAACCATTGAAACAGCAGTCTAGACAAATGACTCTCCAAATGGATAGTGAAGCAAGGTGCATAAAGTCCTTCTACACTTATATTTTTAAAGTTATATATATACTTAGTTGATGGAACATTGGGAGATTGAGTTGCTCATTTGTTGCTCAAACTTTTATATTGTGTTGTCAATTATATTGAGAAAAAAGATAGTAGACTGGTGTAGACAATGTCTGTGGTACAAGCAGGAAGAAGAAGTGGATGTAAGTCCCCAACAACCAGTTGTAAGTTTTGACATATAAACTACAGATATAAGGTGGGAGGGGGCCCAGTCCATTTATAACATTGCAACATGAAGTTGATAGTGATAGTAGTTAGTACCTTGTGTAGGGTAAGGATGGAGACTTTTGATGTATTGTCTAGTTATCCTATGACATGGCAGCAGCTATGTTTCCATACTGAACCCGACAATGATAATTACCAGGTGCAAACACCACTGATACTAACTGAATCCACAGCTATGATAAGATCCACCTTGGGTAATGGATTACCTTTAAGTAGATATCCAAAGTGTAATCGTACATATGATGTAGTCACCAGTCATACGGATGTGTTAAGAAGACTGGAAGCTTTGTATAATCAATGTGTTGAATTATATGGTACTTATTCACCTTCCTATACGGGATTTAGAACTTTGGAGGAAGGACTATTTTGGCAATATATTGAATTAAGAAGTACTCAGTTGAACCTTATTTAATGTATTTCTGTGGAGACCTTCCATTTATATGGAGTGGTAGATGTACAGTTGGATACCTTAGAGATACTAAAGCTCCAATTAGATGTGCTAGACAAGTCAATGGACTGATAGAGAGGAAGGAGAATGTTTTCTTGGGTTAGTTAAAGTGGCTCTTTCATCCTTTTATGTAACAGGGAGAAACTACGGATTCTACTAATATGTCCACTTGTTTTATAGGAGTTCCAGCTCCTATAGCTTTTATTTACAGAGGCAAATATCACCATGTAATTGAATTCTTATACTTTTTATAATTTGTCAAGGGTGGTTACTTTATTTGAAGCTCCACTGAAGTCACATAAGTGGACTAATCAAATGGAAGTTGTAATGGAAGTAAAAACAATTTTACTAGCTTATGATTGTGTAAAATATAAGCGCCCGAGAAAGAAATAGGATAAGGATATAATCTATAATCCTTTATCTACTGAGGATATATTTTCTTGTACTGAAATAGAAGATAAATGCAATGGGACAAGTGTTATAGCTAGATGGTAGTTTATATTTTTTTGGCTTATATACTTATGCATTTGTATATGCAATAAGGGGACCCTATGCAATATGCTATATGACAACAGGTATGGAAGTAGCGAACTCCAAGAACATACACACGTAAATGGAGTTATGATATGATGAATGAGGATCTTTCTAATGGCGGTGGATTTTTTAGGATACACAGGAAAGACACATGTACACAAAAATGTATACAAAAATAAGGCAGAATCTAAATCTGGGGTAACAGGAACAATTATAATATACCCACATCAACCAATATGATGGCTTATGAGTATAGGGGAAAATTATCTACATTTGAGGTATATTCTGCAGATTGTAATGATATGATAGTAATATTATCTAAAATAGAGACAGGGTGTTTAGGATTATTTTCCTAGGGAGCTACCTTTTGTAACCAGATGCCTTATTAAAAGCTATATATACAATATCATCAGCTATAGATGCTATGGCCGATGAGATGGGTGAAAAAGGGAACTTGATATGGATTAACTTCTTGTTTATCAAATTTTACCTAGTTGGAAGACTTATTCATTTGTATCATTATTGGTATAATCGGCTTCATTTCTTGTATTTGTATTCAGTGTATGCCTATATGTTATTATGTTAAATATTGTTGTAACATAACCAAACCAAGAAAAAAGGAGATGGTTAAGCCACCAGGAAGTGGTAATTCACAGATATAAACCGGTGAAATAGAAAAGGGGGGATTGTGATATGTAAAATTATACCTGTGAAAATATAAAGCAATGGTAACACCATTTTTAACCTCTGTGTTAACCTAAGATAATTTACTGGAATATTATGTAAGAATTCTCTATTGTTTTGTATAAAGGTTATATATTTTGCGGGTCACGTTGTCCAGTGTCATATTAATGATGGAGATTACTGGAAATGGGTAAATGACAAGGAAACAGATGGTATGCTACAATAGGGTGTTGCGTTGGGAAATACGTAGCTGGATAGACTGTATATTTGAAACGATATAAATCCCAGCTCCCCTAGGAAACATGTCTTCTGTAGCTCCACTCATGAGTGCAGAATTCCCTTTTTCAAAAGCTCCATAGTAAAGCTATTTATTATTCATGTGTCTCCAGTTGTCTTGAATACCTGAATGGTTGATTTTTATCACACAGTTTAAAACAAAATGTCAATGTCCCATTTTTGCTGCCTGCCTGAGACTACAAAACTAGGAAGTGAATAGCAAGTCCTTGGCAAGATTTAATTTTACTGCTGATTTGCTATGCACTTTGAACTTCACCCAACATAAAACTCTGCTGTAAGTATAAACAAATGGAGCATCACATTAACCCACAAGCATTAACCACTGCCAAGGGATTGCCAAGCTCAAGAAATTGTAAATTACTACTTTTTTAAAAAAGAAAAGCACATTCCTATCTTTCTTCCTCCCTCCCTCTCCCCATGTGTGTGTGTATGTATATACATACATACATATATACATACATACATACATGTGTATGTGTATGTGGGGGTATGGGGCTGCACAACTGAACATTGTAACAAAAGGAAAATGTATAAAAAATTGTTCCTTTTGAAATGGATGTCATGCTTAATCCCTAAACAACATTTTTTTAAAAAATTTCATATAGGCAAACATTTAACTTCTGATTTTCTTAAAATGAAAGTATTTGGCTTTACAGAAACTAAAACCAGGACTGGTTTTGCTACATGAAATCTTTGTGTTCTTTTCATCTGCTTCTATTTCGTATTGACATTCAAAAGTACAGTATAATAGATACAAAAACATATGCATGACCAAAATTTCCGCTGAATATCAGTGCTTTACAGAGTCCTTTGTGAACTTATTCAGAAGGAAGCCGCACTACACCCAACTAAATGTAATTGGGTTTATTCCCTGTTAAGTGTGCAAAAGATTACAATCTAACAGTGCATTGTCTAATATACCTACTGGTTCTTAGAAGTAAGCTCTATTGAATTTATTGGAACTTAGCTTCCAAGCAAATGTGAATATAAGACTGCAGCAGCTATTGTGAATCTATCTCAAAAGAAAACATACAACATTGATATATACATACATACATACATATATACATCCCCACCCCCACAGCGTGTGTGTGTGTGTGTGTGTGTGTGTGCAAGAGAGAGAGAGAGAGAGAAAGAGAGAGAGAAAGAATGTATAAGTATGTATATATAAACATAATCAGTATAAAAGCTTATTAAAAAAATTTTTTTCAGACACAAGTCTTCACCTGAGGGTATACCACATATATGTTGGATTCATAAATTGATCTGCACTGCAGTTTAATTATCCAAGTTCATTTCTTCCAAGATGTATAAATTGCATCAGTCACCTGACAAAGTCTGCAGTGATACTTCCCTACTGTAAGATGATGAATCAATGGGGCCTCCGGAAAATCTGGAGAAGATTTCTTCTTCCATATATGGAAGATACAAGAGCAGGACCAATAGGGAACAACTGTGTACCACATGGTCAGGATTTTAATGTTTCCTTACCCCCAACATAATTCATTGGCTTTTCTGGACCCAGTCCCAACTATCTTCATTCTCTTGTCTATTCTTCTCAGCCTCAATGATTTCTTTGTATTTTCTGCGAAAGAAGCCCATCTGCAAATTTAAAAAAAAAGTGAGGAGGAAAGAAACAACTTTCATGAATATTTGGATTCCTTTTTTTGTATTTGTAATATATATTTTCAGGTTGCTTCACCATCTGTTAATAGAAAGGAACACATCAGAAAATAAGCAAGCTCAGATCAGACTTCCCCAGTAAGAAGCATTCCAGTAGTGTAGGAAACTTCAAGATATGTATTCAAATACATATGAAGGGTAGTATTCAAGCAGAGATATGGTTTGAAATTATATTGGGTGTGGAAGATTCATGGATCAAGTAATTATGAACATAAGAGAAAAAGGCATGTTGGTTTCAAATAGTCCAAACAAACAAACATGCTTCTGAGAAAATAATAAACAGAATGTGAAGTTTAAAACTCTTTTCTGTAGTTGATTCCCACCATTCAGATATAAAGAATGATTGTATGATCTTTGCTTTCCTTTAGCCTGAATCCACAGTACTCAGTTTGATAGCCTACCTTCTGATTCCTTTACAATAATTATCATTATTCCTCTATTTACTGACAGTATTTGCTCTCTGCCTTTTTACTTTCAAGGATCCAGATTGACAATGGAAAATAAAAGGGGCCTTTGTTGTTAAAACACAGATTTATGTACTTCCTACTCTATATCAAAAAGGCACCTATTTAGGAACCACAACCACCAAAAATGTATAATACAGAGAAATAATATTACAAAAGCATATTCTATTTGATTACAAGACATGATAGGAGAAAGAAGCACTGAAATAATTTGATATAGGAAATTAATTCCTGTGTTGAAATATAGTAACACATTTTTCCCTTTTGCAATCTTCCCTACTTATTGTTCTTCACATCCTGCTCCATCTAAAATTCCAGTGCTATTTGTTAGAACTACCTGTTTTTTGATAAGAAAAGGATGAAGGTTCTTGGGGACTCTAGAGCTACTATGTATATTTTCTCAGGTTACAATAGTTATTTTTAGAGAGGCTTCAGGAGAAGGACTTATACTTCTCTATAAGACTAACATTTGATGACCTACTTTTATTTTGCACAAGAACACAAATTCCTTTCCTATCTAATAAGCATAGATTCTTTAGGAGTTACCTGCCCTTGGCATTTCAGGATTATATTTGATGGCCACAGCCTGGAATTAAGTGCTGCTTAATGAAGTAGCAATGAGAAGGTTTTGCTACTCATTAAGATTTTTTTAAAAAAATCTCCTTCACCTTTAACAATTACTTATACCAAGTTTCAGTTAGGAAATATTCAAGCACAACTTTTTTTGTTAAAGTTTATACTAAAAGTATCTCATGATATTCTGTAAGAAGTAAGTATTCAACACTCATATTAACTACTTTGGTACATAAGAGGGGTACAGTTGCAAACTCAGCATAAATCCAGCAAATTTTACCTCCTATACAAACCCCTGAATATCAAACTATCAAGAAACATTATACTGTTTCAATAGAGATCATACCCACGATGTCAGATAACATCTGCACACTTTTTGCTCAGTTTGAAAATGTGGGCCGCTATTTTGACAGATCATTTATTATTAATTAGTGGCTTTACAACTCCCCTTATCAAGTAAAGTAATTGGCTTTTGTAAACAGTTGCACCCTTCTTCCTTACTGGGATTTTTATGCCATTCCATAAACAAAAATAATTCTAATAAAAAGATTTGGGTAACCATTCAAGAGTAATTGCTCAAATGTAGTAACATGCCCTTGAGATCATTAAGTCAATATTTTGTTCATTGTAATTAAACATTTATCTAACTCCTACTATTTTAAACATGTTTTAATCCCTCCTGCAACGTGTGATGTTTTAGTGCACCTCCATCAGTCAGATATTATTATTCTATTTCCCAAGATGGAGTATATTTAAAACAGCTTTGATCCTGCTATGCTCCTCTTAAGTACAGATTTTTAATTGAAAATCTTTTATGGAATTGTAGGTCCTACAACAATTTAGAATTTGGGGATATTTCTGGTTAAATGCAATGCTGGCAAGTAAAAAAAAATATTGTTTATATAATGAACTAGCACCACGATGGCGAACCTATGGCACGCGTACCAGAGATGGCATGCAGAGCACACTCTAGGCATGCGAGCTGTCACCCCAGCTCACCTCCACCGCTCATGCATATGTGCCTCCTGCCAGCCAGCTGGTATTCAGGTCTCTGCCACGCATGCATGGGGGACATATGCACATTGCATTTTGGGGGTTTGCATGCATGCATGCACATATGCACGCACATGCTTTGGGAACTCAGTGCCAGAAAGGTTATCCATCATTGAACTAACATATAGCACTGATGGTGCTATATTATGTATGTCCAGCATTATGTTTCAATCAGCCTCATTAATTATTCTGTTTACCATTGAGAACATTGGCTTATCTCACCTATATATCAATAAGTTCCCATTTTAATGGATATTGTGATAAAATTATAATAGGATAATTTTTCAACTTAGAAACAGTGCACATGCTTTTCTTCCGATTGCTTGTCATCAGAGTTGGAGCAGAATCTGCGACCATGCGCAGTTTGATCACTTGTTGGAGGGTCCTGATTGGAACTGGAACCACCCTGGAGGGGTGGTGAAGAAAGAGGGAATCACTTGGAGGGTAGAGGGGAGCCGCAATTACCCTCCCTGACAAAAAAAAAACCCTTCCGAAGACAAGTTGCAATAGTGATCTAAAATGGCCACCACAAAGACGGGAAGCAGTCTGGAAAACTAAGACTGTGCTGGAGGGTGAAATAGTGATAGAGTGTGAACCAGGAGAAATACATGGACTTTAAGGTGTCCTGGGATTAAGAAATAAATAACAATTTTGGAGGAAAGTATGTAGAGGCAGCAACCAGAGAGAGGGAGAAGGAAATTGGAACTTATAAAATTGGCTTGAACTATTGCAATGAAGTAACTTAGAGGAGAAAATTCAGAGAAAAATATTTGAACACAAAAGGCTGGGAATTTAAATTGGATAACCATTGGACTTTTGGCACTAAATAGGCATAAATAAATGCTGGAATTGAACGTATTGAAAAGAAATAATAGCTAATAATTGAAATTAGTGAACTTAATAAAAGTTTTATAATTAAAAAAGAAAGCAAAAAGTTAAAGAATGAGTGGATTGTGGAAAAAGAATAAAAAGCACCTACTGATGGTACAGGAAAAATTTCAATGACTCTTTGAAAAGTGTTTGGTCTTTCTAATTAATTGGATTTTGGCATTTAAAAGAAAATAAGAAAAACTTCATCATAATAAAATAAAAACCCTGAAAAGTGGTACTAAAATACTGTAAGGGGAAAGATGAGAAGTGGTATTCAGCAGGTTCTGACCAGTTCTGGAGAATCAGTAATGGAAATTTTGAGTAGTTTGGAGAACTGGTAAATACCACCTCTGACTGGAGAATTTACAATATCCTTCCCCTGCCACGCCCACCAAACCATGCCCACAGAACCGGTAGTAAAAAAAATTGAATCCCACCACTGGGAAAGATACTTGAAAATATTACCTTGGAATCACCCAGTGATTTTGGGAAACAGTTGGAAAAGGACCAAATAGAAGACCTGGAAACGAAGACTTATGGACATTGATTGTTGAAAATAAATATAAAAGATGCTGGTTGAAATAATGTACTGGATTTTTCGATCAGATATATTTACTAAGGAAGAAAGAGAAAAAAGGAGCAGACACAATGGAGGAATTACTTGTTGAGATAAGATTGGATTTACAAGATATGAAGGAAATGATGAACAGTGAGTATGGAGATGTGTAGCAATATATTACAGAAATTAGAAATGGCAATTCAACTTGAAGAAGAACAAAGGGAACCAGAGGGGGAGGAGTTAAATAAAGAGGAAACCAGCTTGGGAAATCAAGCGGAGCAACAATCATTTAAGCGGGGGGGGGGATTAAAAATTTGTGGTTTGATGTGACTATAAAAGGGGGAATAGTTTGGAAAATGAAACAAAGAAAAGAAAAAAAGTAGAAGAGGGAAGAGCAAAAGAAAGATTGAGAGCAGGAGGGGGATAAAATAAATAACTGGAATGAGAAATGGAGGGGAATAATAATGGGAAAAAAGGGAATTAAGAGAACGGATCAGAAAATAAAGAGAAACAGGAAGCAAACAAGAATGAAAAAAAATTACATTGTTAGGAGAGTGAGAGATAATGGGTAAAAAAGGAGAGGGAAGGAGATTCCGCAAGGTAATGGGTTGTGATATATAAGAATAAGTATTAAAAATAGTTAAGACTGGAACTGGTATTGTTTTTTCTTTCTTTCTTTTTTCTTTTTTATTAAAGGATTATCGCTATATTAGATATATAATGAAGTGAGAAGCTTCTGAAGATAATTTCTACTTATTAGTAAGATTGAAAAAATTTAAAAGCAAAAATACAGGAACCCCACAATATATGCCAAAGGATGTGAATGAGTGAGTAAACAGAGCAAAGAACAAACAAAATGTAAGCCAGCAGCTCACAAAAATCTAAAATGAAACAAAACTAGAATACTCAGACACAAACCTCAGATAAGATGAATCACTTTAGACCAGGGTTGTCAAACTCACACCATCACGGCGTCATCATGTGATGTATTGGAACTTTTTTCCCTTTGCTAAACCAGGTGTGGGTGTGGCCAGAAAGTGACGCATCTGGCCCATGGGCTGGGAGTTTGACAGCCCTGCTTTAAACTGAATCCAGACCAAAATTACTCAGGGGAGGGGGGGCAGCCTTCCCTACCATTATGACTGTTACATGTGTTGAGTTACAGATTATATCATTTTCAGCCAGCATGAAACTTCTAGACAGAGATAATATGAATTTTAACTCCAACATTTCTAGAAGGCAACATAATAAGTAAATTTCAGTTACTGCATTATTTCCCTTTATTGCTTGACTATCCATTGTCCCACTACCCCATCACATAATATTCACTCATTTAAGCATTGGGTCCCAAATTTATTGTTTAAAGAAAAGAAGTCCATGGACAGTTTGATCTCCTTAATAAATCAGTGAGCATAGCAGATATAACTGTCGTTGCACCATCATCTTTCAAAGGAATTTAATAAATACAATAGGACACAAGTGCTATGTGACTTGCATCCATCCCTGAAATATACACATATTTGATTTATTTTTTTTTAAATGGCTTACTGAGCTTTAAAGATATCTATTCTTCATACAAATCACATATTTTGAACATTAAAATCTACATTTGCAGTTAAGATCAAAATTACAAAAATGAATTTTAATTTCCTCCAGGGCAAACAAACAAGAACAAATTATTTCCTACTGTTCTTTTAATAAAAACTGCCGGCTTGCAAAACATCTGCTTCAGAAATTATCACTAAAAGTTTGCTACAACAATTTCTAGCATTTCACCTTTTAGTATTTGGATAAGGAATTGTTCCTCCCATAAGTAATAAAAAAAAGTTGGAAGAGTTAATCAATATTAATGAAACAAGAAATTCTGAATCTACAGATGATCCTGCTAATGAGTTCAGAAATAGAGTTCCTGTAATAAGCTAAGAAGTTCAGTAAAACCAAGACAAAATATAGGAAGATCAACAAAGGGGAAGGGAGAGTTTTCAGTTTGATACATGAAATCTGTCTTGGCTTGGGTTCCAATGCAAATAAAAGTTTGCATTATTCATATTCAACTATGATTCATTCTTCTCTTTGTAAGCTTGAATGTCTTCTCCTTTATCTTCTGATATGTGAAATTGCTTCCCTTTTTGTAAATTGCAGTTAACAATGGTTTGCCTGAAGATAAGCCTGACCAAATAATCTGCTCTACTATTTAAACTACTGGAGTATAGAGTATTTAAATTACTCAATACATCAACAGAATAACACAGTGAGTATTTTAGAGTATATTATATGAAATCTATAATTTTGATCTGTTTGTTAAACAAGCCATGGTAACTTGATTAGAACATTACGCCAATCTACACTGGGTAGGCTTATATCATCTTAAATAAAATGTAGAATAGTGTTAGATCCCTATATCTGCCATTCTTCTACGAAAGAAAGGGGGGTTGGATTTGATACATTTAATTATTTTCCTCTCTATGTATCCTAAATATTCTATTTCTTACATTATCTGTTGTGTAACCTTTTACACGATTTATAACCATTGCCTGGCGCCCCAGATGCCTGGAAAATTCTCACTTGGGAGATGCAAGGGGAGAAGGGGCCATGTAGATTGCAGTACCAGAAGGTAGCTCTGGCAACTTTCCTTATCTGCTTTGTCAGAAAAGCTGGTATAATAACATATTCACACCTTTTGATTGGTGGAATCCACATCAGACTATTGAGAGTGGTCTCTAATTCCCTTTATGCAAGTAGCATGCTCTGAGGGATCTCAGATCCTGCTTTGAATTTTGACTTGTTTTACCTCCCTTCAATAAAAAGATTCCTTTTTAAATACAAAGTTTTCAAGAGTCTATACTTATTTTTTAAAGAGCGGAGAGGCTGGTTCTTACAAATAGAATTTATGGTAAACAAGGCCAATAGATAGGAATGAATTAGATGGTGGGATTTGTTAGGAATGATAGTCATCTAACAGTTGGGTTGGCAATATATAAACCAGAATAGTCATTTAATGTTGTCTCTTTAAGGGAATGCTGTAATTGTAATTGGGTGTGGTTCCTCTAACCATAAGATGGAGCCAGAAACCTGGTTTGTTAGTTCTTGCATTTCCCTATTGCCTGTTGCCTGATCGTTGTTCTATTCGGATTCCTGTGAGTCTGTTTACTGAACTTTGTTTATGATACTGGACTTTGTTTTCGGATTATCCCTGGACTGAATACTGACTGCTTTAAACATGTATGACATGGACTGTTTGTTGGACTTTGCTTACCCATTTACTGGAAGTAAAACCTACATTTTACTATTCAGTGTATCTGTGTGCTACTTATGTGTTATTCATCACCACTCTCAACACTATACCTCAACACTAGTTATGGGCCCAGGCTCAGATAACTGAGAGTTAGTGTGAATACACAGTACCATATACAGACAGCTGTTTACTGTTTAATTGTGGGTTACTGTCCCGGTAAAGATCGCACAAGACCTGTCAACAAATCTACCACTGATAACCTGATTGGATGGAACGAACTATGTTTCCTGGTCTATGAAGTGCAGTCTACTTCTGCATAGGGAAGGGTTATGGAATGCAGTTCAGGATCCATCAGATGTAAATGCTTGGGATCCAAATGAAGAGGATGATGGCAAGAAGTTAGCTGACTTTAAACAGAAAACAAACGAGTTTTTTTGTATAATTGGACTAACATTGAGTGACCAGCAGCTAGTCCATATTCGTGGAGAAGAGTTTGCTGCTAGGTGTTGGGAGAATTTATGTTACACGTAAACTGTTTAGAGCATGTCTTCTGAAAGGTGGAGATATGTTAGCTCATTTGAACTTTATGAAAATAACTTTTCAAGAGATACATGAAAAGGAACTGATTTTTTCAGAGCTGCATCAAGTTTACATCATTCTTTCCTCATTGGATGAAAGGTATGATGATTACGTATCTTCACTGGAAGTTCTGACCAAAAATAAACTGACATTGACTGACATAACCAGATGATTATTAGAAGAGGCAAGAAGATGGCAGGATAAGGACCAACTGAGAGAGAAACAACCACAAGAAGAGGATTTGTTTTCAACTGCCTATACTGTTAGGAAACGTTTTTCTTGTGGGGCTAGGGGACATATAGTTAAATTCTGTAAGAATGGAAAACGACAGAATACTGGTAATCACCAGAAGGTTAAGAAGAATATTAGTTTAGCTATGTCTAGCAACTCAACTGTAAACCATGATTTGTGGGTAGTTGATAGTGGAGCATCACAGTGCATTACTAGAAATAGAGAGAAGTTTGTAAAGATGTCCACAAGTAAGCAACATGTATCATTGGTAAATAGATGGAAGATGAAAGCATCTTGTGAAGGTACTGCATTTTGTTCTTGTGTAACATTTATCTATGTTATATGTACCTAAACTGAAATTTAATTTGTTATCTGTAAGGGTTTTAGTTAATATTGGTTATGTAGTAACCTTTAGAGGAGATAACTGTATAATAGAGAAAGAGGGTAAAAATGTTACTGCTACTTTAGAGAATGATTTATATGTGATACATGATGACCAGTTGCAGATGGCTAACTCAGTTTATAACAATGTTAAGCCACATGATGAATGTATACATTTACTGCATAGACGTCTGGGGCACATTAATTTCAAAATGCTGAAACAAACTGTTAACTTGTCAGAGAGAGTAAAATTAAAACCCTGTAGCAAGTACTTAAACTGTAATACCTGTAAACAAGAGAAAAGCAATGTTACTCCTGCAAACAGACTTAATGGATTTAAGACTAAAGAACCTTTAGAAGTTGTTTTTGCTGACATAATTGGTCCTAAGAAACCCAGTTTGGGAGGTGCCTGCTATGTTTTGAGTATAATGGACCATTACTCACAGTATGGTTTTTGCTATCTAATGAAAAACAAAACAGAAATGTTTCAACATTTCTTTAATTGGCTAAGATTTGCTGAGAGAAAAATGAGACGTAGGGTAATTACTTTAGATAATGGAACTGAGTTTATTAACACTAGATTCCAAATGATGTTGAAATCGGCTGGTATCGAGCACAAAGCGTTCTGCACCTTACAGGCCACAACATAACTCGTTTATAGAACGAAGAGGGCAAACGTTACAAGCCATGGCTCACACTATATTATCCGATTCAGATTTGCCTGAAACACTGTGGGGTGAAACCATAATGTGTTCTAACCATGTGTTAAACAAGGTGGTAAATACAACAACTGGTGAATTGCCATTCACTCATTGGCATGGCAGAAAATCAAATTTAAGTTATCTACATACATTTGGAGCTCCAGCATGGGTACATATTCCCTCAGAAGTAAGACTGAAAGGGCAACATAGAGCTAGAAAACAATTTTTCGTAGGTTACGAGGCCAACCATAGATCGTTTAGATTTTGGGATAAAGGCACAGCTAATGTTTACTGTAGCACTAGTGCTAAATTTCTTGAGCATGTTGGGTGGCATAAAGTAGAACAGGAATCCAATAATGATGTTGTTATTGACACCCAAGTAGTCCCTAATGATGAGATAGTTAAACCATCAATAGCCATTAAGAAGGAAGATCAGGCGCAGGAGGAGGTAGAAGAACAGGAGCAGCTGGAACAGGAGAATCCACCAGTAAGCCCTGAGTTACCTAGACATTCAACCCATGTAACCCAGATAGATATCAGGCTAGTACAGTATGCCAAGTAAATATAGTTCCTACTAACTATAATGAACTGAAACTGTATCCTGCTAAGGATCAGGCTGCTTGGCAGGAAGCAATGGATAAGGAACTGAAATCCTTACAAAGGTTGGAAGTATATGAAAATGTCAGGTTACCACCAGGTAAACATGCCATAGGATGTAAATGGATTTATAAAATTAAGACAGATATGGATGGGATTGTTACCCATAAAGCCAGGTTAGTAGCACACAAGGGTTCGATCAGACAGCCAACGACTACGATGAGGTGTTTGCACCTAGTCTGAAGGCTACCACATTACAAGCAGCATTAGTGTGGGCAGCTAAGGAGAAATACATAATAAATCATTTAGATGTAGAGACGGCATATCTACATGCACTGTTGCAACATACTATATATTTAAAGAAGCCTTTGGGGATAAAAACTGGCAACAAAACTGACTGTTGGAAATTGAAAGTCTTTATGGGTTGAAGCAATCAGGCTATGAATGGAACCAGTACATAGTGAAGGAATTAACAAAGATAGGTTTTGTAGATGGCATGGCTGATCCATGTTTATTTAAAAAGGAAAGTGATGGTATAGTTTCATTGTTGCTATTGTTCACTGATGACATAGCATTAATCACCAAAACTGAGCAAGAAGCTATTGGGATTATTTCACTGTTAGAGAAGAAATTTAGAATCAAACATTTAGGTGAGATTAAACAATATCTTGGTTTGAAAATAGATAAAACTAGGGAAGGTTATAAAATCTCACAGGCAGATAAAATTAACCAGTTAGTGAAGAACTTTAAAATGGAACTTTGTAAGCTGGCTAATGAGCCAGGAGTTTAGTCACAATGATGTACAAAGTCCTGTTTTTGATAAAGACATTTAAAAGACATTAATTGGTAGTTTATCCTATCTTAGTAATTGGTCTAGGCCAGACATAGCATATAGTGTTAAACAATTAATCCAGTTTAACGCTGAGCCAACTGAAAGGCACTGGCAAGCTGCTAAGCGTATGTTGAGATATCTTAAACAAATGATGCATTTTGCATTATATTTGGAGCCTAAGGATGAACTAAGTTTAACTGCATATGCCGATGCAAGTTTCGCTACAGACATACCTACACGTAAATCAACATCAGGTACTGTAGTGTTATTAGGAAAAGTGTTGATTGAATGGCGGTCTATTCGACAAAACATCTAAGCTTATCAACAATGGAGGCTGAATTCTCATGTTTGTCTCTATTATGTACAGACTTAGTATGTTATAAACAACTAATGATAGACATGGGAATTAATATAAAGGATTCTATTGTTGTATATGAAGACAACCAATCAGCAATTCAGATGGCTTCCAATCTCGCTGTAAAGACAAGATCAAAACACACAGATCTACGATATCTGAATGTGAGACAATGTGTGCAAAGTAAAATGATTAAATGGAGTACTGCATGTCAGAGAATAATATTGCAGATCATTTTACGAAAACCCAAGGCACTGTAAAACATAAGGCTTGCTGTGAGAAATATGGACTTAAACTGTAAGGTGTTATATATTGTCCTACCCAAAGAGGAGAATGTTAGAAATGATAGTCACCTAACAGTTGGGTTGGCAATATATAAACCAGGATAGTCATTTAATGTTGTCTCTAAGGAAATGCTGTAACTGTAATTGGGTGTAGTTCCTCCAATGGCCATAACATGGAGCCAGAAACCTGGTTTGTTAGTTCTTGCATTTCCCTATTGCCTGTTGCCTGATTGTCGTTCTGTTCGGATTGCTGTGAGTCTGTTTACTGAACTTTGTTTATGATACTGGACTTTATTTTTGGATTATCCCTGGACTGAATACTGACTGCTTTAGCTGTGTATGACTTGGACTGTTTGTTGGACTTTGCTTACTCATTTACTGGAAGTAAAACCTACATTTTACTATTCTGTGTATCTGTGTACTAGTTGGGTGTTATTCATCACCACTCTCATTACGTTTCTCTGAGAGCATTCATGCTGCATTCTAACCACCGTGCCACAGAGGCTACTAAATGAAAGAATATTAGGAATATTAAACACAAAGAAGAGGATTGGACTGAAGCAAGATAATAATTTAGAAATTAACTTAATAACTAACACTATCTTTGAAGGATTTGAGATGATTTTCTAAATAATTTAATAAAAGAGAAAGCAAAGCTTTCGCTCTATAAACTGGAAGATTGTGCTGGAATGACAATTAGTGATGAAAAGGAGATACTACTCAGGTTGGAGTGAATTTTGAAATAAACAGAACTGGAATAGATAAGAGATACCTGCAAGATCATTTATTCTGTATTTGGAAATATGTGACCTGTTTTAGAATGTATTGAATCTTGTGGATTATAAATATAATCTGACTCATGAACTGTTTAACAATTGAAGGAACTGACTTTTTGAACTATTTGGATATTGGAGAGTTTGGTGGGCCATTTTGGATTACAATAATTGTTTGACAGAATAAAGAAGAGTGAAGCAATATACAAATTTTGAATGAAAAAAGCTGGATTAGAAAACTGCTGATTTTGAACTGTTTTTTTTAAGTAGATTTAATACTGGAATGTATATAAAACTGGAACAAAGTTGTAAAAATGTATTGATAGTCTAACTGAATAATATATGGCATTTGCATGTTAAGACCGAAGGGGTTGGCAGGCCCCTGGTGAAGCCGCGGGGGATAATGCTAGAGCCGCCGGGGTTGCCAGAGTGGCTCGGAAGATCGTTGACGGAGCCGCGGATAGACCTTCCTTCCCCCCCGGGTTCCCACCGGTGGCAGAGGTGGTGCAGAGAACGAGGGGGGGGGGGGGTTGGCGACCCCGAAGAAGCGTCGGGACCTCGGAGACGACGTGGTTGATGCTGGACGGCGATTCCAGAGAGAGGATGGAGCCATGGATGGAGTCCCTTTCCTCCCCAGGCCCCCACCGGTGGCAGAGGTGGTTAAAGGGCCTGGGGGAGGATTGGTGACCTTGGACAATCAGCGGAGAGACTTTGGAGCCCTTGGAGAGTCTAGAGCCGCCGAGGTGTTCCCCGGACGACGATGGCTCCGATGGATGCAGTCTCCTGGATCGATGGCGGTGGTGGAAATCTCATTGACCCCTGGCGGTGGCAGGTGCAACGGAGAATGGGCAGTCACGGAGTGGTTGGGTATAGAACCTAAACCGGGCTTTGGGGACAGCCTAGGGAGGGTTGGGATCGGCCAGGCTGGCACACACGCCTGGGAGGGCCTAGAGGGTCGGGGGGTGGGGAGGGGGCCGGAGAGTGGGCAACCGGGAGTGAGGTCTATTGACACTATATGTAGGAGAGGCAGATACAGCAGGGGTAGAGGGCCATATCAGACTAAGGGACCATGTGCCCGATGTCTCCGATTGGTAGTGCGTTCCGACTCTCTTGACCCGTCTTGCAGCCCTGGTTGCACAGAGTCTCAGTCCCTGGGTACCTGGCTGGTGTTGTGCAATGCCAGGTCTGCCATTAACAAGGCCCCCCTGATTTACGATCTTATTCAGGAGGAGGGTGCGGATTTGGCAGGTATTACCGAAACCTGGTTGGGCCCAGAGGGTGGTGTTCCTCTGGGTCAGATGTGCCCACCAGGTTTCCTTGCTTTTCATCGCCGAGGTCCCAGGGCAGGGGTGGGGGGGTGGCAGCCATTATTAAAGAAGTTTTTTGCCCTAGGGAGGCCACTGTTCCTCAGACGGCCAGCTGTGAATCCCTCTTTGTGAAGTGGGGTCAGGGGGTTCAGATGGGCCTTTTGATAACGTACCTAGCTCCCTGCCATGTATCACCGGCCCTGCCCGGCTCCATGAGGTGATAGCCGGACTGGCGGTTGAGACCCCCAGGCTTTTAGTCATGGGGGATTTCAACCTGCCTTCGCTCGGTGAGATCTCGGGAGTGGCTCGGGAGTTCATGGCTTCCATGGCAGCCATGGACCTGACCCAATTAGTTTCTGGCCCCACTCATATTGGGGGACCCACGCTGGACCTGATTTTTGTCTCTGCTCAGTGGTTGAATGATCGTAACTTTGGGGATATAGTTGTAAAATCCTTGTCATGGTCCGATCATTCTCTTCTTAGGCTTGACTTCTGTGCCGCCACCCCCCACTGTAGGGAGGCAGAACTGAGGAGATGGTTCCGCTCCAGGCGCCTGATGGATCCTGAACAGTTCCAGACGGAGCTTGGGCCATTTCCTGAGACTTTGGCTCACAGCTCGGCTGAAGACTTAGTGGCCACCTGGGATAGGTTGGCTGCTGAGGCTCTGGACCGAGTTGGCCTTTGCGACCTCTGACTCAGCACAGATCCCATCCAGCTCCATTGTTTACGGAGGAGCTGAGGGAGATGAAGTGCCGGAAAAGACGTCTGGAGGGTGTCTGGAGGGCCAGTCGCACTGAATCTGATCGGACACAGGTGAGGTCCTATATTAGGGCTTACCTAGTGGCAATAGAGGCGGTGAAGCATTTGCACTTCTCCGCCCTTATTGTGTCAGCAGAAAATCGGCCTGCTGCCCTGTTTAGAGTGACCCGCTCCCTACTTGAGCCGAGAGTGCAGGAAGACCTCTTGCAGGGCAGGGCAGAGGAGTTTTCCTAATTTCTGCATGATAAAATCACTCAGATTCGGGGCGAGCTGGACTCCAGCTGGGTGGTCCCGGGGGAGATGGCCAGAGCAAGTCTTGAGATGGTTATCTGGGAGGAGTTCGATCCTGTGACCGCCGAGGGCGTGGACAGGTTGCTGGGGTGGCTGAACACCACCACATGTTTGTTGGACCCGTGTCCCTCCTGGTTGGTTTCTACCTCCAGTAAGGTAACACAAGGCTGGCTCCAGGGGATTGTCAACGCTTCATTGAGGGAGGGGTCGCTCCCTACCGCCCTGAAAATGGCGGTGGTGCGGTCTCTTCTCAAGAAGCCTGCCCTGGACCCAGCACATTTGAATAACTTTCATCCGGTCCCCAACCTCCCCTTTGTGGCGAAGGTTGTGGAGAGTGTGGTGGCGTTTCAGTTTTCTCAGTACCTGGAGGAAACGACATATTTAGATCCCTTCCAATCGGGCTTCAGGCCCGGGCACAGTACTGAAACAGCATTGGTCGCATTGGTTTATGATCTCTGGAGGGCCCGTGACAGAGGTTATTCCTCTGTCCTGGTCCTATTAGATCTCTCGGTGGCTTTTGATACTATCGACCATAGTATCTTGTTGCAACGGCTGGAGAGGTTGGGAATTGGAGGTACCGTCTTGCGGTGGTTCTCCTCCCTCTCTGACCGCTTGCAATTTGTGTTGACGTTGACAGGGGGGAGAGGTCCACCCCAGGCCCCTCATTTGCAGGGTGCCTCAGGGGTCGGTCCTCTCCCCTCTCTTGTTCAACATATTTTTGAAGCCACTGGGGGAGATCATCCGTGGTTTTGGAGTAAAGTGTCATTTTATGCGGATGACACTCAGCTTTACATCTCTACTCCAAACCACCCCAACGATGCTGTGGAGGTTATGTCCCGGTGCCTGGAGGCCGTGCGGAATTGGATGGGTGAGAACAGGCTTCGACTCAACCCTTCCAAGACTGTGTGGCTGTGGTTTCCGGCGTCCCGATATAGTCAGCTGACTCCATCGCTGACTATTGGGGGTGAGATCTTAGCCCCCACAGAGAGGGCTTGCAATCTAGGCGTCCTCCTGGATGTACAGCTGTCATTAGAAGAGCATATTACGGCCGTCTCCAGGGGGGCTTTTCATCAGGTTCGCCTGATGCACCAGTTGCGGCCCTTTCTTTGATCGGGACGCCTTATGCACGGTCACTCATGCCCTGGTCACCTCCCACCTGGATTACTGTAATGCCCTCTACATGGGGCTCCCTTTGGGGAGCACCCAGAGATTGCACCCAAAATGCAGCCGCGCAGGTGGTTATGGGGGCGTCTAAAAGCTCTCATGTGATGCCTCTCCTGTGCGAGCTGCATTGGTTGCCGGTTGCCTTCCGGGTACGCTTTAAGGTTCTGGTTTTGACCTTTAAAGCGCTCCATGGCATCGGACCAGGCTATCTGCAAGACCGCGTTCTGCTGGTAGTCTCCCACCGACCTGTGCGCTCCCACATGTGCCACCTGGCGACCCCGAGGAACAGGGCCTTCTCTGTGGAGGCACCCGCTCTCTGGAATGGGTTCCCCGCAGAGTTGAGAATGACCACCGACCTGAGGGTGTTCAGGTGTGATTTGAAGACCTGGCTCTTTGAGCAGGCCGGCCTGGGCTGATCCTAAATTAATTTTAATGGGGTTTAATGTATTGAATTTTAAGGTTGGGATTTTAGATTCGGTTACAGCCCTTATTTAATTCTATTTTAATTGTTATATATATGTGGTTTTAGTAGGCTGTGCACCGCCCTGAGTCCTTCGGGAGAAGGGCAGTATATAAATTTTAATAAATAAAAAAAAAATAAAAAAAATATATATGGTTGTATTGATTATAAGATTGATTGTAGAGGATAAAAGGCATTTAAAAAGAGAAAAAAAGGAGTGGAACAAAAAATGAGCACTCCAAACTTAACTAAAATTGGGGTGGGGGGAAGCATCTTCCACACCAACATCAGCAACATCTAGCCCATCAAATCAGATATCAATAGAAGTAATGCTACAACATGAAAAAATGAATGTTTTTCCAAAAAGAAATACAATCTATACTACAATCAATTTCCTCTTACACAAAGAGGAAACAAGAAGAAACCATAATGAGGTGAAAGGCAATTGGGAGGAAATGAAGGAACACGTCCACAATATGGATGTGAGATTAGGAAATGTCTAGCAAATAACAAAAATGAACAAAGAATACGGAAAATAGAAGACAAATCAGAAGAAATAGAACAAAAAAATAGAAGAAATAAATCAAAAATTGACACAAGCAAATAAAGACTGGAGATACAGTCATAATACTCAAAATGGAAAAAGTGGCACACTTCTTAAGATTTCAGAATATTAATGAGGATAAAGAAGATCTCCCAGATTTTATTATAGAGCTGCTAACAGGTGCCCTGGGGATAGGCAAGAAAAAGATGGGGGAATAGATGAAATATTTAGAATTAACTCAAGCTATGCAAGGAGACACACGTTTCCAAGGGAAGTACATGTGAAATTTGGGAAAAAATCAATAAGAGATGAAATATTGGGAAGAGTAAGAGATGCGCCATTACAATATAGAAGAAAAGAAATCACTGTTCTGAAACAGTTCCCTAGGATGGTTAGAGATATACGGAAACAATATCAATTCCTGACAATTAAACTACTTCAAAGTTTAAAAAATTTCAGAAGTTAATTTCAGAGGGAGTTTTGGTCAATTGAATGGCAAAAAGATATAGATTAGATTCAATGATAAATGAATAGAATTTTACAATAACTATATTGCTGCAACTGAGGGAAAAGAAACAAGAGGAGAACAGGAAGATAAAGGACAGGAGGAATCAACAGTACAAGAGAGAAATATACAATGAGAAGAAGGTGAAACAGAAAAGACAGAATAAGAAGGAGCAAGGACAAAGGAACAGAGACAGACAAGAACAACTAGGAGAATAAACCTATATATAAGTAAAGGAGATGGGGATAGAAAGTGAAATGTGGTCAATAAATATACATGGATTGAATTCTCCCACAAAAAAAAGGGGGGGGGAATTTGCACAATCACAAAAGTTAAAAATAGATATAATTTGCCTACAAGAAACTCATACAAAAAAAAACCACGGTTAATTATTGGAATGGCCCAAAATTGGGAAATTGTATTTTTCATCAGTGCAGCAAAAGGAAAAAGGGGTAGCTCTATACATTAAGGAAGCAATAAACTACAAACAAATATATGGAGATGAAGAAGGAAGGATTTTAATGGTGGAAATAGTGAGGAACCAAAAACAGGTACTTTTGATAGCAATATACACATCAAATAATAAGCAAGAAGAATTTTATCAAAAGTTGCATAAAAAGTTATTAGAAATGGAGTACCAAAATATATGCATTGTAAGACACTTTAATGCAACTGTAGATGCAAAATTAGACTATAGGAGTAGTAAGACAGGGAAAAAAGAAAGTAAGACACTTCCCAAGGCATTTTCTAAAATGATAGAAGAAACTTGTATACAAGATATGTGGAGAGAAATGAACCCCAATCAATATACATTCTATTCAAACAGACATAAATCATGGTCCAGAATTGATATGGTATGGATGTCACCTGAATTAAGAACCAATTTACAAGAAATTGAGATAGAAACCAACCATATTGGGCTGACCACAACCTGATAAAAGTAAACTGGAAAGGAGAAAGAAAAAGTTGAGATGGACACTGTATCAATCTATATTAAAAGAGAAAGAATTTATACAAGCAACAGCAAAAGAACTGGAATTTTTCTTCAAAGAAAATAAAAAAGAAGAGACATCAGTGCAAAATGTATGGGACACAGCTAAAGCAAATATTAGGGAATTAGCTATAACTTAGACATCAAAAAAGAATAAGAAAGAAAAACAACATCAAATGACATTAAGGGAAGAATTTAAAAAACTTGAATTGGAATACAAAGAGATCCACAAAAGAAAAATTTAAAAAACCAAATGGAAATAATAAAACACAAACTGAATTTAATAGAAAAGGAAGGATTGTCACAACAAATTAAAAGAGCAAAACAAAACTTTTTTGAAAATGCTAATAAACTGGAAAGATGGTTAGCCTACAAATTGAAAAAGGAAAAAGAGAAAAAATTGATAAGTAAACTACAAGATGCGAAAGGGAACTTACAGTTTTAAAATGAGATTAAAAAGAAAATAATTCAAGAATTTTATGAAAAATTATATGATAAAGAAAAAAATTCAGAAGAAAAGATAATACAATACTTGGAAAGAGCTAAACTGTCAAAAGTGCCTAAGAACATTAAAGATATGTTAAATGAAAAAATAGTGATGATGACGCTGACAAAGGTGATAAAGAGGCAAAAATAATAATAAAACTTCAGGATCAGATGGATTACCAGCAGAAGTTTATAAACATCTACAAGATACCTTAAGCCTGTCAATGTTAGATGTTTATAATGAGGTAATGTTAGAGGCCAAAATATAAAACACTTGGATTGAAGCAAATATTACTTTAATTCCAAAAGAAGAAACAGATTTGACACATAAAGAACTATAGGCCAATTTCATAATTTATTTATTTATTTATTTAATCAAACTTTTATACCACTCCCTCTCCCAAAAAGGGACTAAATGCAGTACAAAATATTTGCATCAATAATGGTAGAGGGACTTAAAAGATTTTTAAATGAATTTATTCATCCAGACCAAAATGGATTCCTACCAAAAAGACAAATAAAAAACAATGTAAGATTTATTTTAGATACATTGGAATATTATGAAACACATTCAGAAAAAGAAATAGCATTAACCTTTTTAGATGCAACAGAAAGCATTTGACAATGTACATTGGCAATTTATAATGCAACAGCTAGATTGTATGCACTTTGGAGAGAAATTTATAAACATGATTAAGACAATATACTATAGACAAACAGCAAGAGTAAATAGTCAATGGGGACTTTACAGAGAATTTTAGTATTAAAAAGGTACAAGACAAGGATGTCCATTATCCCCATTGCTATTTATATTAACATTGAAGTGTTAAACAGGAATATTAGACAAAATGTAAAAATAAAAGGTATGGAAATTTTAAAAAAATTACAAACATTTGTGGATGATTTGATATTCATCCTAGAAGAATGATTGGGAACCAGACCCAAATTAATGACAAGAATAGAAGAGTATGGGGAAGTAGCAGGAATGAAAGTAAACAAAGAAAAAAATTAAAATAATAGTTAAAAATCTTACAGACATCAAAAAAATGAACTCATAAAAAAGACAAACTTTTAGGTAGTTAAGAAAATTAAAAAATTGTGGCAAATTCTTAAAGAGATGGGAGTACCAGATGATCTTATTTGTCTCTTGAGAAACCTATATGCGGGTCAAGAAGCAACAGTGAGAACTGGACATGGACCCACTGATTGGTTCAAAAATGGGAAAGGAATCTGGCAAGGTTGTATAATGTCGACCTGCCTATTTAACTTATTTGCGGAGCATATGATGAGAAAGGCGGGGCTAGATGAATCAAAGATTAGAATTAAGATTGCAGGGAGAAAAATCAACAACCTCAAATATGTAGATGATACCACTCTAATGGCACAAAGTAAGAGGAACTAAAGAGCCTCTTGATGTGGGTGAAGAAGGAAAGTGCAAAAGTTGGCTTGAAACTCAACATTAAGAAAACTAAGATCATGGCATCTGGCCCTCCCAATTCCTGGCAAATGAAATTTCAAAAAGAAATGGAGATAGTGACAGATTTTATTTTCCTGGGCTTCAAGGTCATCACAGATGGGGATTGCAGCCAAAAAATTAAAAAACGCTTGTTTCTGAGGAGGAAAGCTATGACAAATCTATACAGTATACTAAAAAGCAGAGATATCACCCTGCAACAAAAGTGGTATAGTCAACTGGTTTTCCCAATTGCAATGTATGGTTGTGAAAGTTAGACCATAAGAAAGGCTGAGCACCAAAGAATTGAGGCCTTTGAACTTTGGTGCTGGAGAAGACTTCTGTGAGTCCCTTGGACTGCAAGGTGATCAAACTGGTCAGTCCTAGAGGAAATCAATACTAACTGCTCTTTAGAAGGCCAGATCCTAAAGTTGAAATTCAAATACTTTGGCCACCTAATGAGAAAGAAGGACTCACTGGAGAAGAGCCTAATGCTGGGAAAGATTGAGGGCAAAAAAAGAAGGGGACGACAAAGAATGAGGTGGCTGGATGGAGTCACTGAAGCAGCAGGTGTGAGCTTAAATGGACTCCAGAAGATGGTAGAGGACAGGAAGAACATTGTCTATGGGGTCGCGATGGGTCGGATATGATTTACAACTAACAACTACGATACTTAACAGCAAGATGTGCAACAATAAAAGACAACTATATAATTTGATTTGGAGAAATGGAAAAATTTGCAATTATTAATGGTAGGAAGAATAGGGATTATAAAAATGAATATTCTATCAAAATTACTTTTTTTTGTTTTAAACAATTCCCATAAAATTAGAGAAAAAATATTTTGACAAGCTAAATACAACAATTTTGAAATTTATTTGGCAAGGAAAGAAAACTAGAATAAAACTGAAAATGTTGCAAGTATTCAAAAACAATCGTGCATTTGGGCTACCAGATTTGGAGCTATATTACCAAGCATGTATGAAAGAATGGATAATTCTTAGACATAGAAGATTACTGTATTTAGGAAGGTCATGATCTCCAATTAGGATAACATGCATTTTTATGGTATAGTAAGAACAAAATCCATAGTTACTTCCAAAGACATTATGTAAGGAATGCTTTAGTATGAGAAAAGGGGAAAGCAAAAATTTATATGAAAATACCAGGATGGCTTTCAACAATAGAAGCATTTGTTCACCCAAATCTAGTAAACTTGGAGAAAATTTTAACATATAAAAATATATTAAATGTGGAAGGGAAACTAAAAACTAAACAAGAATTACAGAAACAGGGTGTTGATTTATCGTGGTGGCCACAAATGCAAATGCAAGTGAGATATGAGAAAGATATTAAGACTTATGATTTTGATAAAGAGCAAACAACATTTGATCAAATATGGTTAATGGTGGATGAAAAGTTAATTAAGAAATTATATAATTTTCTATTAAATCTAAAAATGTAAGATGAACAGGTAAAAGAGACAATGATTTTTTGGATATACCATATAATTAGATAATTGGCAAAAGCTCTGGGAAAGAAATTATAAATTGACGATGGCAACTACATATAAGGAAAACTTATACAAAATGTTTTATATGTGGCCCTTACCACCTGCTAGACTAGTCAAAATGTTTAAAAACATGTTTGGTAAATGTTGGAAATGTAATCAAACTCCAGTTGCATATTATCACATGTGGACATGTCCAAAAGCAAAAAAAGTTGGTCAAAAATGCATATGTGATTAGAAAAAACGTTAAAGTAGCATATACATTATAAACTAGAATTATTTTTGTTGGGCATATTACCAGAGAAATATGATAAAGGGAATGTATAGTTAATATTACATGTTTTCACAACAGCAAGAATTGCATTTGTGCAACAATGGAAAAATGAGAAAATACCCACAGAAGAAGAAATAATTAAAAAATATTAGATTGTTCAAAATAGACAGATTAACATTAAAGGAAAAACAAAATATTTTTGAATTTGGGATTTGTTTCATCAATATTTGGATAATAGAGGCAGAAATTATGAGTTTAACATTGTCATGTAAACAAATTGACTTAGACAGTACGCTGTTCACTAAGCCCTTATTGTATACAAAGAAAAATATATAAACAAAAGAAATAGTAAGTTAAGAAAGCTTCACAACTGGTATGGAGATACAAACTCATTGTCAGCCTTGGAAGTCTTATTTTATTTGGAAGCTTTGAGGCTGCCACATTTAGTGCCTGGGAATTTGGGAGGGGGGATTTAATACAGAGGTATAAGATTAGACTCAACAACTTTCTTTCTTAGAAAGTCAAGGACATGTTACCCTGCACCTGGAGAGGAGTGTCTGGATGAATGTCTCCAGTTTGATTGGCTATGTGATGGATTGGTGGATGCAGGGGATCTTTGAATTTCTATTGGGAAGGGAAAACCCAGAACTCTCAGATTCGGGTTTTCCCAGATATGCCAATATGACAACTCTAATAAAATGGGATTTTGAGAAAATGCTTGTCTCTGAGTTTATTGGTTTGGAGTTTGTTAGTTGGAATGCTGACATTAACCTGAATTCCTAAATCTTCAAGCAGCTCCCTGGTGATTGGGGGCTGTCTAGAGTCCTTAGCCCCAAACACCGACCTGTCAACCAGGCAGCGTAAAGACTCAGGGAAGATAGAAGAAAAGACGACAGACAAAGAGGGACTTATGGGGATTGACTCAGGATCATTTGTCAAAAACCTGTATTCTCTCTCCTGAGGAAATAGTGTGGGCCATTGAAACTGCTGAAGCAGAACGACTGCAAAGCACTTGACCCAAGGAGCCAGAGTCCTGGAAACTATGTCAACTCTGGAGGTAGGACCCGAGATGAGACCACCTGAGCACCGACTAGGGACCAGTCTGATGAGGTCAGCCCACGGTCCTGACTGAAGAGACCCGAGACCTTTGGGATCAGACAACTCCTGGGATTGGAGCCTGCTGCTTCCCTCACAGAGCCAGTCTTTGACAGGTCTCCCAGAATGATTTCAGCATCTCAAGATGGGCAATTATATCCTGTGAACCCAGGTTGGCCAGCCAAAGTGGATCCTAACACAACCTACATTCAGTTTCCCGAACCAGAGTCTGCAAGTGGACACTTGTCATGACAACATCCTTCTATTCAGCCAGAGAGGAGAACCAGGCCAATACACCCAGCCCAGCTTGCAGGAGAGGGACAGTGGCTGCCACCAGCAGTTAGAGTTATACAGTGACCAGCTACTCCTCCTTGCCAACCTGTTTTATGTTGCCCCCAGCTGAGTGTATTCCCCCTGGCTGCAGCTTCTATCCTGGCCAGGGGTGGGTGCAATACCAGTGGACGCCAGTCCCATTTGTGTCACCGACTCTTGTCCCATAACCAGATCTGGACCAGCAGCCAGTTCCAGCCCAGCAGCCATCTTGCAGCACAACAACAACAGTAGGCCCTTGCCCTGCTGGTGGCTGCTCCAGCAGGGCCTCCATCTGAGCATCCGGCCCCACCAGCTGTGGTGCAGCCATCTAGATTCAGAGCAAATTTTGATGAAACCCCAGGAAAATTGGCATATTTCCTCAACCAAGTTTGAGCATATGTCGACCAGTAAGGAGACCAGTACTGGTCGGACTATGACCTAATCTCAGTAATTGCAGAAGGAATGAACGAAGGTGACGTTGCTGACTGGATAGCCCAGCTGCACAATGAAGGGGCTGTGAAACAAGACAATGCTAATGGATTCATCCAGTTGCTTCAGGTCAGATTTGAAGACACGAACCACAAGAATGAAAATGAAGCCATTATGAAAATGATGAATCAAATAAATTGATAAGGAGTTTGTCTAGGAGTTCAGAAGGGTGGTCAGCAACCTCAGACACTGGCCTGAACAAATTCTCGTCCACTATTTTAAAGAAGCCATCGACCCAGAGATCAGAAAAGTATGTGGTATTCAAGGAGTACCCAACCAACTGCAAGTACACCATAGCCATGGCGATGGACTGGAAAATCAATCTACTCTGCAAGGCCACAACAGAGAAACAAGTGAGGAAATCTTTGGGCCGCCAAACCTCGGCAAAGCCTCCCAAGCTGCCACCCACTCTGCAGACAGGTACCATTAAATGCCACTGCTGCAGCCAATTGAGTTACAGGATTTCCGAATGCCTAGCCCCCACACCAGTCCCACAACCTCAGCCAGCCATGGTGGCCAGAGGAAGAAGAGTTCCAAGGAAGCCATTGGATGCAAGCAGATTCACCGCAAGCCTAGATGCAAGCCTTCTTACAGGAGGTGAAAAACCTCCGGCCAGAGAAGCTCCTTCAGGGACTGCCAGCGGAGAAGACAATCTGATGGTGAGTAGAGTCATTCACCCTTTTGCAGTAAAATCAAAATGGTTGTACCAGAGACTGGGATGCAGGGAGGAGTAGAAGCAGTGATAGACACAGGCTGCACCAGGTGCCTAATTGGGCTCTCCATTGTGAAACATTTAGGAATAAAGACACAGCCCGTGGCACATCAAATTTGTTTTTGAGCAAGTGGATGGGACATTAATTGGTGCAACTCCGCCACCCAAGTCACAGAACTTGTTAGGCTCGAAATGGGTGCCGGGAATGGATCTTTGAATTACTATTGGGAGGGGAAAACCCAGAATTCTCAGATTCAGGTTTTCCCAGGTGTGCCAATATGACAACTCTAATAAAATGGGGTTTTGAGAAAATGCTTGTCTCGGAGTTTATTGGTTTGGAGTTTGTTAGTTGGAACGCTGACATGGCATTTCGATTGGGAAAGTGAGGTGAAGTCCCATGTGTACTAAAAGGGAGGTTTACTCTCAAAAATTATTACGCTGCTGAGTTCTAGGACTCCAGATGAACGAAATATCTGAAGATTCATATAACATCATACTGACATTGATTGGACCCTCAGCACTGGACCCTAGGGTAAGAGACTTGGGAAAACTTTCAATCTGTAACTTTCATGCATTTTGAATCATTTATTGCCTTGTTTTCACTGCTACTACTTCAAACTCAATAAAAGTACCTCTTCTCTATCTTAATGGAGTTGAAGGGTTTCTTTCTTGGGTTTTGAATGGAGGCAGGTCTGATATTGGCTATACAAAAATCACTGGCAGAATAAATCAGATCATTTCCCATTTCTCAAGACATATAATATAACTTGAGGCCATGGAGAGAGGGAAATGGATAAATTAGAAAACATGTAAAATGAATCCTTACTTTCATGTTCATTTTCACATTGGCTGATCTTCCACTAAGTTTAAGGAGTTTTCTTTTTTAAAAAAAAATTATTGAGTTTTATACATTTACAAATACAACACAAATACAAAACAGCACAAATACAAAAACAACACAAATACAAAACAGCACAAATACAAAACAGCACAAATACAAAAACAACACAAATGCAATATTCACAGTATTGTGACATCGACTTTTCCAGTTTCTTCTGAATATATTGCCCCTGACTCAATTAGGCTTACTATAAAGAATACCAGATCTGCAATGCCTGTGTTTTAAATTCTTCCTTTTTTATCTTAATTCCCATAATTTCTTTATTATTCCTAAAAAGTTTAAAGTGTTTTCTAAATGTAAAAATATGATGTGGAGTATTTATAGGAACAGTGCTTTGACCATTTTCCTAAGCAAGCCCTGTGTATTTAGGGATGACACTTTTCTAAGTGATTTCACGATAAACCCACTGAAATGCATGATTTGTTTAATTTGTTTAAAATGCATGATTGTTTAAAAAGACTTTCATGTATTCATGAATTCAAGACGTGTTATTAAGAAGAAAACTGAAATGCTACTAGAATCTAAACCACATGATAGTTAAATTAGAGCCTCCTGTGATTTATCTGTATGAATTTATCTATTCAATGGAATAATAAAGCATATTTCTTAGATTTAAGGACAAACAAATCCCGCTTTACTATGAAACAGATCAGAAAAACAAAATTTAGATGGTGTATGCAGCTACATTCTAGTTTTTAGTTTCCCGAAGTGATTTCATTACTAGGAGTTTGCACTAAGCACAAAATTTGGTTGATATTCTGATCAGCAATGCAAAAAAGAATCTTAACCTCCTCTGACAAAGCCAAAAAGATTTATTTAAATATTCCAACTATATTGTCAGCAGCAGTATTGTTTTCCTCCATAGTAGGAGTATTGTTTTCCTCCATAGTAGCAGTATCTATTTGGGCAAAGGACTATTTTAGTCTCATCAAAGAGAGAAAGCTACTTCTGTAAATAAATAAAATAGAAAAAATGGTACATGCCTGCCTTCTGTTATCAAAGTCATTCATAAGCTCTGCAGAACTTGATGATTTTGTCAGAAATATGAAACAAGAGACATGTTATTCAGTGGTGGGATTCAATTTTTTTTACTACTGGTTCTGTGGGCGTGGCTTATTTGGTGGGTATGGCTTGGTGGTCATGTGACTGGGTGGGCGTGGCCAACTTGATGTCACTCATGTCAAGGGGTGCCTTGCTTGGCCTCAAAGAGATACAATTTCCCCCTCTACTTATTTACTATTTCTGAACATCCAAAATATTTAATTCTATGTATATATGCCATATGTGTACATACATATTACAAAGTATAGTGTGTGTAAAGGCACATAAAAATATGCATCAAAGATACATCTCATCCTGGGAACCGTTTTTTGAACTATTACCATCTGGCCGATGGTACAGAATAATTAAAAAAAGGACAAATAGGCTGAAAAACAGCTTCTATCCCAGGGCAGTAGCTCTTTTAAATTCTGCTGCATAGTGCAGTATTGGTGTGGTGTTGGGGTTTTTCAGTTCAATGTGTGTAGAGTGAAGGATATGTGTTTGTGTTTATTTTCAGGGTCATGGTCATGATGTGCACTGAAGATGGTGTTCGATTTTGTTATACAAGGTGCAATGACAATAAAGCAAACTAAACTAAACATTATCTACTATATATACTGTATGTGTATGTGCGCGCGCGCGCACACACACACACACACACAGAGCTCTTCTAAAACTATACATATTCAACCTCACTGCATTTGAAAAAACACACCCATAGTCCACTTTCTGCCACACATTTAATTATAACGTTTGTACATTAGAACATTGCACACGCCTTTGGATTTACTTCCCTAACCTGCACATGACCGTTAAACCAGGAGATATCATGGATTGAGTAAAATGTGGTGAAACTCACTTAACAACGCTCTTGTTTAATAATCAAAATTTTGGGCTCAATTGTCATCATAAACAGATTATCTCTGCCTTCCTCTGCATGGGAGCCTTGTCCTAGTATACTCCTCTGCCAATTTTCCTCTCTGTTAGAGGATCTCCTGGAGCAGGGAGTTGGACTAGATGGTTTCCAAGGTTCCTTCTTACTTTGCTATTCTATGATTCTGTAAAGATCTCCTGCTGAAGCAGGGGGTTGGACTAGATGGCCTCCAAGGTTCTTTCTAACTCTGCTATTCTATAATTCTGCTGGAGCAGGGGGTTGGACTAGAACGGGATCTTGAAACTTAACAGTTTTAAGACCTGTGGACTTCCAACTCCCAGAATTCTTCCTCCAGTCATGTTAGCTCAGGAATTCTGCAGTTGAAGTCCACAAGTCTTAAACTTGCCAAGTCTGAAGACCCTTGGATTAGAAGATGACCTCTGAGATCCTTTCCAGCCCTACATTGATGTGCTGTTTCAAAGAGTCTTCTGAAGCCAGGGTTTGTATCTTTCCTCTCCATTTTTTCTCTCTCCCTCCCTCTCTCCTTCCATGTATCTATCCATTCATTCATATATCTCATTCATATTTCTTCTCTCTCCCTCATTCTTTCTCTTTCTCCCATCCTGTCTTTCTTTGTCTATCCTTTTTCTTCCTTTCTCTTTTTCTTTCTTTCCCTTTTTTCTTTCTTTTCTTTCTTCTCTCTTCTCTTTCTCTCCCTTTCCCTTTCTTCATTTCTCTCTCTTTTTCTCTTTCTCTTTTTCCCCTCTCTCTTTCTCTGTTTCCTTGTCTCTCTTTCCCTCTTTCTATCCCTTCCCTTCCTCCTTCACTCTTTCTAAAGCTAAGAGAGGAGACCCACCTGAAACAAACATACACACATACACACACACACATACGCTTCAAGTGCCCGGCAGCATCGCTCATTATGAGGGTTCTTCTCAGCTAGTCTCTGGGCAGGCAAGTCTTCCGGATCCAACAAAAAGGGCCGTGGGCGGGATTTCCTCCGCTCCTGCTTTTGGGGAAAGTTAAAGACTGGAAAAATAAAGCTAGGAGAGGAGACCCACCTGAAACAATACACACACACACACACTCTTCCAAACGCCCACCTGAAACACACAAACACGCTTCCAAGCTCCCAGCAGCATCGCTCGTTACAAGGGTTCTTCCTGGCCAGTCTCCAATCCCACATTGCCCAAAAAAGCCGGCAGGCAAGGCTTCTGGGTCCAAAAAAGGAGTCGCGGGTCGCACTTCCTCCCCTCCCGTTTTTGGAGCTGGGAAATTCAAGCAAGATGTGTGCTGCAGCCTTGCCCCCCTCCCTGCCGGCAGCTCTGGGCTAAGCAGTTTTCCCAACTTCCTGAAACCTTACTTTCTTTCCTCCCACACTGAAAAAAACACGCAGCAACTATAGACTTCTTGCAGCGGCTTTGCTCCGCTTCTCCAACGTTCTGCCACCGCCGCATTCTAGGCACCAGCCACACAGGTCCACCCCATTGAACCTGCTGCACTGAAGGGACTTGCCCAAGCAACTCCAAATAGAGTGGTGCAGCACTCCAAAAGAGGCATCTGGAGGCAACTTTTTTTCGGTCTCCAGCTGCCCTTTTTTCAGCGCAACCAGCCAGCTGCTCCCCTTATTCTCTGCCTGTCTGTTCTGTATGGCTAAGGAGGAGGAGAGTAGTCAGCCGGTTGGGGGAGGCTTCTTGAGCTGCTAAAGAGGTGGTTGGAGGAGGCTCTTTTTCGGTCTCCAGATGCTTCTTTTGCAGCACAAGAAACCTCCCCCAACTGGCTGACTACTCTCCTCCTCTTCAGCCATACAGAACAAACAGGCAGAGAAGGAGGAAAGCAGCCGGTTGGTTGGGGGAGATTTCTTGCACTGAAAAAGGAGTGGCTGGACATGTGGCCACCTACTGGCTGGCCGGGCTGGGCTGGAAGAGGGCCGTCTAGGAGAAGGAGGAAGGTGTACTCCAGGAGGGAAGGCGGATGTCCCAGGGCCACTGCACATGCGCACTGCATGTGTAGCGGCTGCACACAATGCACATGTGCAGAGCTATGAGACATCTGCCTGAGCTGCGCCAAGGCCACCATATGGTAGGGAAAGCTAGGAGATCGACTGGGGCAAGTGAGAGACAGGGTGAAAGGGTCATGGCCATGGCTAGCTGGGGGGACCCACCGATTCGGTGACCCATGCCAAATCACCGCTACTGGTTCACCAGAACTGATGCAAAATGGTTGAATACCACCTCTGATGTTATTGCAATGCAAAGCCCAAGAGCTATGTATCTGTGATTATCACGGAGATTGTACAAAAGTAGATACCTACTTGATACCTGCCGATACCTGGAAATTGGTCTTCAGTGCTCAGATCTAGTGTTAGTTGAAAGAAGCAGAATTTTCTGCATGAGGAAATGCTTTTGAGCATATTTTCAATGAAAGTAAGAGCTGAGTTATGTCATTCTAAAGGTAGAATGAATGTGAATCTACTTTTTAAAAATGTTCATGTTAAAAATCAAGGAAACATAATCAAAGATAAATTAATTGAAAAATGAATCTTCACTACAAAAAAACCCATGTTGAAGGGGATTGGTTACACTGAAAGACTGAACTGAACTGCAGAACAATAAGGAAGGAAGAGTGAAGAGGTTGTGAGGAAGACGAGAAAAGTCAAAGTAGTGGTTGAATGAAGATTCTGAAAAAAAGGTTAAGAACTTTAAAGAATAAAAAATTGTCAGAGTTTATTCATGAACTGGAATAGAGCATGGTAACAAGGTCAGCCAATGAATAGGCATAGCAACTAAATCAGCCAATGAGGATTATTTTGGAAACTGAAACTAGAAGCAGCCTAGGCTGGAAACTGAAACAAAAAGTAGCTTAGGCATGGCTCTGTATTAAGCTCTGCAACTCTGCAGCTATGTTAAGCTCTGAGTCTGTCTATTGAAAATGAAACTGCTTCTCTCCTCCGCTGTGTATAATGCTTGCCTGCTGAACTAAAGTGAAACTGATGTTGTTTCTGTGTGCTACTGAAGTTGCTTCCAATTATGTTTCTGTCTGAGTTTGCTCCATGTTGGATAATTCCACAACTGGTTTGTAAAATCTACTTATTATATTTATAAAGATGTTAAATGAAGCACCAGCCATCCGTGTTTATTTTTCTGGCGCTGAATTAAAGCTGCAAAACTCTGAATGGGTTATGGGCCCAGAAGGCCAGAGAAAAGACTGAAGTGTAATTAAAGCTGAGAGGCTGCATGTTTTAAAAAAAGAAACAATGAAAGAGGCTTTGCAGGATGGCTGAAAAAATTCAAGAAAACTCTCTACCTAGGTCAGAAGAATTATATTATTTGGACTGCAAAGATGGAATGTCTCCTGAAAGCTAAGGAGCTTTGGAATATTGTTGAAAATCCATCCCAGGCACCATTGAATGCTGCAGATCAGAAGCTGCATGATAGAACATTTGCTCATATCATCTTAAGTTTAGAAGATGATCAATTTATAAATGTAGCTGATTTAAAGATTGCAAAGGAAGTCTGGGATAAATTGAGAACTGTTCATGTGAGTGTATCTGCACGCAACATTGTACAATTATCAAGAAAGTTATATAGAACTCATTTGCAGCCAGGAGGTTCAGTGGAACAGCATTTTGTTCATATGCAAACTTTGTTTGTGGAATTAGAACAATGTGGGATGAGGATTACTGAATCTCAGAAAGTGCTCCTAGTTTTGAACAGCCTAGATGAAAAGTGGGACACTGTGTCTGCAGTGTTTGAATGCAAACCAGAGCAGGAATTGAGTTTCGAAGCTCTGAAAGCATGTCCGATAGCCAAAGAGCAGAAATGCCATGATATAAAAAGCCTCGAGGAGGAAACATTTCTGAGGAGGGACGCCAAGAGGAGCAATGGAAATTTCCATAGCCAGGCTGTCTGCAGAGAGCAGCACAGAGATAAGAGCCTTGCAGTTACCAGAGACCAGAAGAGCAGTAGAGGACATCAGATTACAACCCAGCAACAGAAGAGGTGCTTTGTTTCTATTCACTTAAAGAAGGACTGGTTGCAAGACAGAAGAAGTTTGCAAAGACAGGTTGATGGACAGATTGCTGTTGCAAAAGCCTGCAACAGTAATGGAAGATATCAATGGCTTATCAACATTGATAGCCAAATGATTATTAATAGTGCTAAATTGTTTTACAGGATGGATGCAGCTGCTGGAGACACAGTAGCCTTGGCAAATGGCAAGAAGGCTAAAGTTATTGGAAAAGACAGTGTGCAAATTCCATATTTGGAAACAAGGTTTAATAATGTTTTATGTATGCAAGAAATGGAAAATAATTTGCTGAATGTCTCTAGTTTAGACAAGCAAGGATTTGAGACCACATTTTTAAATGGACAGTATCTTATAAAGAAAAATGGGATTGTCTGTGCAAAGGGCATGAAGCATGATAATCTTTATATGTTACAGGGACAAAAAGTTCAATGTGCACAAACATTTTGCAAAACATGATTCATGTGTTCATTTTCTGCACAGAAAACTTGGTCATGCCAACTTTAAAGTTGTTCAAAAGATGGACCAGTATGCAGAAGAATTGGATGTAAAGGGATGTAAGGCATATTTGGATTGTGCAGTATGCAAAACATCAAAATCCAAGGCATTCCCAGTAAGCAAGAGTAGCACAAGGCAGACAACAAGAGCTCTAGAGCTAGTACATACAGATTTGGTGGGCCCAATGTAAGCCAGTTTGGGAGGAGCTAAGTATGCGCAGGTCATTGTAGATGACTATAGCAGGTTAGGGTTCTGCTACTAAAGAATAAAACAGAGGTGCTACAGAAATTTAAGCAATGGGTAAGCTTTGTAGAAAGAAGGTATAAACAACAGGTATGTCAGCTGCAAACTGACAAAAGGTTCAGAATTCATGTCAACAAGTTTTCAAAAGTGATTGGCACAGTTAGGCATAAAATGCAGACACACAAATCCTTACACAGCAACTGAGAATGGTCAGTTGCACAGGGGTTTTCACAGATGGAAAATGTGCACTATGATGAGGTGTTCTCGCCAACTGTGAAGAGTGAGCGCATCAGGCTGGCACTAGCATTAGCAGCGGCCCATGACCATAAATTTGGCATTTTGACATAATCACTGCATTTCTCAATGCAAAATTAAGGAACAAATTTACATGGTTCAAGCAGTAGCATATGAAAGTAAAAAGCCTAGCACAGTATATAAATTGAACAAGGCCATTTATGGCTGAAGCAGTCAACCAGGAATTGGAATATCTGTTTAGATACTGCATTGAAGGGTCTTGGGTTCAAGAGTTGCAAGGCTGATATGTTGCATATCCACTGGAAAGTTAAAAGGTGGGGATCAACGCAATTGCGTTGGATAGGTATAAAACGGAATTCTCAGGTATTTGGAGGGAACTGTGAATGTGGGTCTTCAAATACAGGTATCTGAAGAATATTAAAGGTAATTGAATTAATGTCTATTCCAGTTATGAAGGGAGGAGTGTCAGAGTATATTCATGAACTGAAATAGAGCATGGTAAAAAGGTCAACAAATGAATAGGCATAGCAACTAAATCAGCCAATAAGGACAGTTTAGAAAGTGAAACTAGAAGTAGCCTAGCTAGAAACTGAAACTAGAAGTAGCTTAGGCGTAGCTCTGAAGCTAAGTTGAACTCTGAGTCTGTCTATTGAAAATGAAACTGCTTCTTTCCTCTGCTGTGTATAATGCTTGCCTGCTGAACTAAAATGAAACTGATATTGTTTCTGTGTAGAAGTTACTTGCAACATGTTTCTGTCTGAGTTTGCTCCATATTGGATAAATCTATAACTGGTTTGTAAAATCTACTTATTATGTTTATAAAGATGATAAATGAAACATCAGCCATCTGTGGTTATTTTTCTGGCGCTGAAATTAATGCTGCAAAACTCTAAATAAATATTATTTGTGATTTGAGGGTCAATATGGTGGAAGAAAGAATGGTTTCAGGTATGAGGAGGCATATAAATGGTGTTGCATTTATTTATTTATTACATTTATATGCTGTAAATTAAATTTACCTACATTTCTTTTCATTTTCACATATCTTATGCTCTTTATTTTATTCCCTATTCCTTTTTTGTGTTTTGCATTACTTATTTATAAAAAATGAGAAGTATTATAATGGGAATTAGTTTTAGGCAGATAAATGAAACTGCAGAGAAGACAACTAAAAGGTATGGGAGCATTAAGTATATCCATTACTTTGAATTTCTTTCTTTTCTTCCTTCCTTCTGATCTTTTCTCCTTCATTTATTTATTTATTTCTCTCTCTCTCTCTCTCTCTCTCTCTCACACACACACACACACACACACACACACAGGCAAACAGATAGAGACAGAAATAAAGAGAGAGATAGAGATGGCAGAAAAATAACTACAATAATAACAAAAACAGAAAGCAAAAACATACCAAAAAGCTTCAAAAGAGTGCTTCATTCAAAACATTGTTGAAATCAAGCCTTCTTTCAAAACTTTTGTCTAGTCCTATCCATTATAGTGCATAGAATCTGCATTAGTCAGGAAAGACAAGAGGCTAGCATGCTGATAGCAAAAATTGGGTTATGTAACTTGGGGCAGATCTACACATTCATCTTGCCTCAAAGTAAATATGGATCAATAACTATTTCTCAAGGGCAGTAGTAAACAACATTGCCCGTGATTTGGTTCCAGACCATCAGAAAGTCAAGTTCTGCTTGGTGTTTTCTAATCTGTTGGCTCATGCAGCACTCTCTGGTTCACTTCACTGAAGGGAAACACCATTTCAATTGATTTCTGTTCAGTCTGGTAGGAATATCATCTTTACCCCTCTGATCAGTTCTCAATTACTTTTCCCAATCATACAAGTTCACTGATATAACAGTAAAGTGTTGCCTCTTTCATGGGCTTAGATGTTACACGAACGTGCCACCCATGAAAAATCAGTTTATGTGGAAATTGCCATAACATGTTCCTCTTTCAAGGTTCTGACATCATAATTTTAACAATCCTTCATTTTAGCAGCAAAGAAAATGAAAACACAACATTTTATTCTGAAATTTAATGATCCTGGGATATAAGATTTATTATTTGCAATTAATGGATGCTAAAGAGTCTAAAAGACCCAAAAGCACGTTAAGCCAAGACTATGGCTAATCCTTTTGTCTATGTTGTGTCTGACAGACAACTTACCTTCCATAGCAGTACAGCCAATAACAGGAAGATGAGAATTCCCACCAGTAAACTGATAGCAATGATCCATCCAACTACATAACCACGAGCCTCCAGATTATGCAAGGCCTCAAAGACCACCTATAGAGTAATTAGAGGGGGTGGAATTATACAGTTAGTCTTTAGTACTCCCCATATCAGATATACTTCATTATATCTTCTTACAATAATTCTAAAAGCAAGATAACAATGTCAAACTACAATTACAACTTTAGTTATCAGGCTATTTTTAAAAGTCTTCTATGAAATCAGAAGTACAAGTAAAATGTCATGCTTCATCCTTGATTATTCTATCCTGTTGTTTTCCACCCAGAAGTGAAACTCCATTCAGTATCTGCCATTGTCAGATGCAACAATAAGATGGAAATTGATTTCAATAGGTCTACTTTAATCTAAGTTTGGAACTCCCCCACAGTTTCATCAGGTTCTATTCTGGTCAGCCTGCAGACTATATCCACAATATTTGGAGATAACAAGTTAATCTTGCTTTGAAAACAGGAGAGGAAAGAAGACCAGCCTGTCACTTTAGCCTATGTCAGGGGAAAAATGGTCTATGCCGTTATAGGAAAAATTTACTATAAATTAGAAATAAAATTTTATCTATTCATTCATTTATTCAATTATGTAGCTACTGAACTTCATAAACAAGTGACTCTCAGTGCCATACAACAAAGCTAAACAATCAATAAATATCTAAAACTATCACCATGATTAATTATAAAAAAAATAAATCATAAAAAGACTATAAAACAGCAAGAAAAAAGTAAATAGATGTTGTTAATGATAACAGAGTCAATTCACATGTCTTCTTGTCCCTTGGGTGTCCCAGACCTGCTGGGATAACCAAGTCTTAAAAGAGTTTTGGAAGGTCAGAAGATATGAGACCAATCTTATTTCAGGAGATTTTACAGCATGGGGACCAGCAGAAAACCATCTCTAGCACATTTAAGGATGTTTGGAAGCAATGCATAGATGCATATTCCAAAAGCAATTAGAAGAAAGAGACAACCAAATGCTAGAAAGCTCAGGTTTGTGGACTATGAGCCAGGCTCAAAAAATAATAGCTATAGCGATGGGAGCAAAATAATACTATTTTCAAGGTCTGCAAGGATTGCAGAGCAAAATTGGAATAGAATTGATGCAAATTTTTGGAATGATTCACTTAGTGATAGTGATCCACTATCCACTAATAGATGGTAACTCACTTAGTGATGGTGTCAATGTTCAGGGAGGAGAAATTGAACAAGATATGAAGCAAGAGATGGTTGACACACAAGAGCAGTCTGTGCCACGCAGGTCAGAGTGATGGAACAAGGGGATTCCACCTGACAGGTATTCTGCTAGTGAAGTTAAAGCGCATAATGTATGGTATGAGCCAAGGAACTACAAAGAAGTATTGGCATTACCTAAAATTGAACAAGTAAAGTGGAAAGAAGCCACGGACAAGGAAATGAAATCCATGGGAGAACATGAAGTATTCATATCTATGATTTTGTCGCAGGGTAGCAAAGCTGTAGGATGCAAGCAGTTATACAAGAAAAAGGTACTACCCAGAACTACCGGTTGCAGCACTATGGTGGTGTGGGGAGAGAAGAGTGAGCCCCATTCTCTCAGCCCCAATCTGCACATTGGAGGCCCCCCAAGGGGCACACAAATCTTGGAGGGATCGGCGAAAATGCGAGGTATAATCAGGTGGAAGGCGACTGCTGGCTACAACGTAAGGAAACCTCACAAGCTCCAGCATGTGAGTGATCGGCCATATTATTGGCGGACCGAAGCCGTGGTGATAACAGATAATCAGAGTTGGAAGGGACCTTGTAGGTCAACCCCCTGTCCAAGCGGGAGACCCTACACCATTTCTGACAGATGGCAGTCCAATCTCTTCTTGAAAGTCTCAAGTGATGGCACTCCGACAACTTCTGAGATCAATGTGTTCCATTGGTTGATTATTCTCACTGTCAAAAAAATTCTCCTTATTTCCAGGTTAAATCTCTCCTTGTTTAGTTTCCATCCATTATTCCTTGTCTGGCTTACAGGCACTTTAGAAAATAACTTGACCCCTTCCTCTCTGTGGTAGCCCCTCAAATATTGAAAGACTGCTATCATGTCTTCCTTGGACCTTCTCTTTACTAGACTAACCAAGCCCAGTTCCTGTAACCATTTTCATATGTTTTAGTCTCCAATCCCCTAATCATCCTGGTTGTTCCTCTGTACTTTTTCTAGAGTCTCAACATCTTTTTTGTAATGTGGTGAATAAAACTGGATGCAGTACTCTAGGTGTGGTCTTACTAAAGTTTTATAGAGTGGTATTAATACTTCCCTTGATCTTGATTGTATCCCTCTGTTTAGGATTGCATTAGCTTTTTTGGCTGCTGCTGCACACTGCTGGCTCATATTTAGCTAGTTGTCCACTAAAATTCCAAGATCCCTCTCACAGTTACTGCTATTGAGCCTGGTTTCACCCAGTCTATAGGTGTACTTTTGGTTTTTCTTGCCTAAGTGTAGGACTTTACTTTTCTCTACACTGAATTTCATTTTGTTAGATATGGCCCAGTGTTCTAGTCTGTCAAGATCCATCTGGATCTTGAACCTATCTTCTTGGGTGTTAGCTATTCCTGCCAGCTTAGTATCATCTACAAATCTGGTAAGTTCAACTTCTATTCCCTCATCTAAATCGTTAATGAAAATATTGAAAAGTACTGGGCCTAAGATGGAACCTTGTGGCACCCCACTGCTTACTTCCCTCCCTGTCGATTTAGACCCATTAAGGACTAATTGTTGAGTACGGTTTGCCAGCCAGTTGCAAATCCATCTAGTGGTGGTACTATCTATTCCACTTTTTTCTAGCTTACTAAGAAGTAGGTTGTGGTCTACTTTGTCGAATGCCTTGCTGAAATCTAAATATATTATGTCCACAGTATTTTGCTGGTCTACTAATTTAGACACTATGTTGAAGAATGAAATATGATTGGTTTGGCATGATCTGTTCTTAACAAACCTATGTTGACTGCTAGTTTATTACTTTACTTGTTTCTAGATGTTGGCAGATCTGTTTTTTATTATCTTTTCTAGTATCTTCCCAGGTATTGATGTTAGGCTGATTGATCTATAGTTTCCTGGGTCTGTGTTTTTTTCCCTTTTTTGAAAATGGGAATCACATCATCTCTTTTCCAGTCTTCTGGTAGTTCTTCAGTGCTCCAGGATTTTTGAAAGATATGGTGCAGTGGTTCTGAGATGACCTCTGCCAACTCCTTTAAAACTCTGGGATGTAATCCATCAGGCCCCCGTGATTTGTGTTCATCAAGATCAGACAGGTGTTCTCTTACTATTTTTTTTTTTTTGCTTATTTTTACTTTTATTTCTGGTCTGTCTTTTACAGTTATGTTTTTGGTGGATTGAGCTATAGTTTCTTTTTGTGTGAAGACCGATGCAAAGAATGAGTTAAGCAGTTCTGTTTTTTCTCTGTTGCCTGTTACTTCCTTGCCATCTTCTCTCTTTAGTGGATCGACTGTTTCCTTGATTTTTTTCTTGTTATTTATATGTTGAAAGAAACTTTTTAAATTATCTTTGACTTTTGTTGCAAGTCTTTGTTTGTTCTGAGCCTTTGCTATCCTGACTTCGTCTTTGCAGATTCTGGCTATCTGCTGATATTCTACCTTAGTTGTAGGTCCTCCATTCCATTTTTTGTACTTGTCCTTTTTTTCTTTCAATTGGCCAGAGAGATTTTTGTGCAGCCATGCTGGTTTCATCTGGATTTCTTGTTTTTTTTTTCTCAGTGGTATTGTGCTGGTCTGGGCTTCTATGATCATACTTTTCATACTTTTGAGTTGTTTTCCCCTTTAGGATTTTCTACCATGGAATCTTTCCCAAGTTCTCTCAGAGTTTATTAAAATCAGCTCTTTTAAAATCCAAGACTCTAGTATCATTATGTTCTATTGCTTGTGTTTGTGTTATGTTGAATTCTAGTACGACATGGTCACTCTCATCCAAGGTTCCGTAGTTTCAACTCCCTCTATCACTTCTTCTCTGTTGGTAAGAATTAAGTTCAGTGTGGCTGTTCCTCTCGTTTCACCCTCTACCTTTTGGACAACAAAGTTGTCAGCTAGGTTGGTTAGAAACTTATTTGATTTCTCACTTGATCCAGAATTAGTTTTCCAATTGATATCAGGATAATTGAAGTCTCCCATTACTATTGTTGTGTGTTTCCTGCATATGTTTGTTAGTTGGTTGGCAAAAAGGACATCTATTTTTTCTGCTTGATTGGGTGGCCTATAATATACATCTATGGCCACGCGATCACATTGAATAAAGGAAGATATAATAGTGACAGCAGCGTGACATTGAACCAACTATTGAGCGCGATCAGGGGAAGGTGGAGAGTGACTGTCAAAGAGGAGAGGTCTTAAAAACTGGTCGTCAGAATCGTGAGTCTTGAAGAGGGGGTGGAAGTCCGATAGCGGAGTGGGTGATCTAGCATTGAAAGCACAAGATTGAAGATAAAAATTAGAGCCAGTATGATTTGGTTACCTAACAATGTTTGAACAGAATTTGAGTACTGGATCAAAGGACTGAATCTTTGTGATTGGACTTGTGGTTGATGTTATAAGCGTGGGAGAGATTAGAGGAAAGAGATACAGTAAGAGACCTGGACTAAGAAAGGAGGCAACCATCTTAATTTCAAAAGACAGTTGATGCAATAGATCGTGAAAAGCAAAAGACATATGAACTGAGACTGATAAAAACTGCAAAAAAGGGAGAAAGAAAATGATTAATAACTGCTACTGTTAGAAGTTAAATGAATTGATGATTTAGTTTAACTATTTGCTGACTATTTAAGTGTGGAATATATTGTCTAGATTGGGTAGAGAATTGAAAGTAAACAGTATAAGATGAAATTAAAGGTTTAATTAATATTGGGAATTAGCCCTTAAAGAATGAATGAATTACATAGCTGAGATTTTTAGGTGACTAATGAATTGTTAATTTGATTAGCTTGATGAATTAGTGTAATTAATGAATTAAGCAAAAACTGGTGGATATTTAAGAATTTTATAAACCTTCTGTTACAATAATAAGTTATTAGTGAATTAGATAAAATTGATAGGCATTTAGGAATCTTATAAACTGTCTGTTTATAACAAATAAGTTATTTATATAAAAACAGTATCACTAGATAGTAATAAAGTAAGAATAAGAACTAAAAACATTAAGATAAGATATTAATTTTTTCTTTATATGTTCTTCTTTCTCTTTTGCTTTCTTTTTTTCTTGATTTAATATTTTTTCCTCCTGCTTCTTCTTTCTGTAGTTTTTGTATTAGTAGGTTAATTCTTTCTTTCTTAGTACAAAATATAATATATGGTAAGCTAGTAATACATGGTAAAATATTAGTAATATATAATATAATATATGTTAAATTGATAATTACTATTAATAACCCTAGATAAAGATTTGGTGTATTATTATATAGAAGTATTGAACAGAAGAGACAAAGAGGATAGACGTAAATTGTGGATGGTAAAGTGGGAAGAAATATACAATAAGATATAGAACATGACAAGTACTACAACAACAACTTTGAATAGAAAGAAAGCAATTTCAGGCTCATCAGTATTCATTGCATCCCCATCAGGACAAAAAAAAATTTAGGGGATGTTGACTACAGACAAGACAAGCAATCCTGCCAACATGCAAATAATGCAAGCAGCACTGTTATCCATCCAGGAATCGATGCTCAAGGTACAAGAGATAATGTTGAAAAATTACATTGATTTGAAGACAGAAATGGGAGAGATGAAAGATAACATTCAGAAATTAGATGGAAAAATAGAAATGATTGAGCAAACGATGGAAAAGAATGAACAAAAAATAAAAAGCATAGAAGCAAAGGCAGAGCAAACAGACTAGAAAGCAGAAGCCATGGACAGAAAAATGATAGCAATGAAATCTGGAAGACTCAATAATCCATTTAGAGATGGAGCATGCAGCATTTATTTGCGATTTCAGAATGTGCAAGAAGTGAAAGATGAGGACTTGGGAGCCATAATGTCACAACTGATAGCAGAAGCATTGGAGAGGGATCAACAAGAGATTGTAAAGGAATTTGATGAGGTTTATAGGATCCATACAATTTATGCAAGGTGAAATAAACTGCGCAGGAGGTCCACATAAGGTTTGCAAGAAAAAATGTGAGACATTATATATAAGATGACGAAAGATGAGCTGATGATATACAAGGATAAAGAAATTGTGACCCTAAAACAGATCCCAAGGTGAGTGAGAGAAATAAGAAAAGAATACAAATTCCTAGCATCAGTGTTAAACAAGCAAAACATCTGGTTCAGATGGTTGGTGCCAGAAGATCCGTTCCAATCGGGCTTCAGGCCCGGGCACAGTACTGAAACAGCATTGGTCGCGTTGGTAGATGATCTCTGGAGGGCCCGTGACAGAGGTTATTCCTCTGTCCTGGTCCTCTTAGATCTGTCGGCGGCTTTTGATACTATCGACCATAGTATCCTATTGCGGCGGTTGGAGGGGTTGGGAATTGGGGGCACCGTCTTGCGGTGGTTCTCGTCCTTCCTCTCGGACCGCTCGCAATTGGTGTTGACGGGGGGGGGGAGAGGTCCACCCCTAGGCCCCTCATGTGTGGGGTGCCTCAGGGGTCGGTCCTCTCCCCTCTTCTGTTCAACATCTATGTGAAGCCGCTGGGAGAGATCATCCGTGGTTTTGGGGTGAAATGCCATCTGTATACTGATGACACTCAGCTTTACATCTCCACCCCAAGCCACCCCAACGATGCTGTGGAGGTTATGGCCCGTTGCCTGGAGGCTGTGCGGAACTGGATGGGCGAGAACAGGCTTCGACTCAACCCTTCCAAGACCGAGTGGCTGTGGTTTCCGGCGGCCCGATATAGTCAGCTGACTCCATCGCTGGCTATTGGGGATGAGATCTTGACCCCCACAGAAGGGGCACGCAATCTTGGTGTCCTCCTGGATGTACGGCTGTCTTTGGAAGAGCATATTACGGCCGTCTCCAGGGGGGCTTTTTATCAGGTTCGCCTGATACGCCAGATGCGGCCCTTTCTTGATCGGGACGCCTTACGCACAGTCACTCATGCCCTGGTCACCTCCCGTCTGGACTACTGTAATGCCCTCTACATGGGGCTCCCTGCGGGGAGCACTCGGAGGCTTCAACTGGTACAGAATGCAGCCACGCGGGTGGTTATGGGGGCGTCGAGATACTCCCACGTGACGCCCCTCCTGCGCGAGCTGCATTGGTTGCCAGTGGCCTTCCGGGTTCGCTTTAAAGTACTGGTTTTGGTCTTTAAAGCGCTCCATGGCATCGGACCAGGATACTTACAAGACCGCATTCTGCCAGTAGTCTCCCACCGACCGGTGCGCTCCCACAGAGAGGGTCTCCTCCGGGTCCCGACGCCTTCTATGTGTCGTCTGGTGACCCCGAGGAATAGGGCCTTCTCTGTGGGGGCACCCGCCCTTTGGAATGGGATGCCCCCTGGATTACTGAACGACCAGTGACCTGAGGGCCTTCAGACGTGACCTGAAGACCTGGCTCTTCGAGCAGGCCGGCCTGAGCTGACTCAAATGGGATTTTAAATGGGGTTTTTAGATTAGTTGGGATGGGTGTACAAAGTTTTAATTTATTTTAATTGGGGTTTTTAGATTTTTATAGGGACAGCCTAGGGTTTAATTCTTTTTTAACTATTTATATTTGTCTACATGTATTTTAGTTGGCTGTTCACCGCCCTGAGTCCTTCGGGAGAAGGGCGGTATATAAAACCTAAAATAAATAAATAAATAAAATAAGGAATGCTAGTTATCTGGCAGGAGAGGAGAATAAGAATTGACACCATCAATAAGGTGCAGAAATTATATGAACAACTGGCAGGAATAGAGGAAGAAGTCAGCAGTAAACAAGAATTGGAGAGCAAAAACCAAGAAGATCACAAGATCAGTGACAGGAGACACAAGAAGAGGAACTAGAAGAAAGAGATAAGGAAGAGAGAGAACAACCACGAAGAGAAGGACTAAAAACAAGACCACAGAGAAAGGCAAGAGTTAATAGAAGACTAAGGCAGATTTATAACTAACATGATGGAAGAAGAAATCAAGTTAATTTCAATAAATATTAATGGGCTAAACTCCCCATCTAAGAGAGAGCAAACATAGGTGAAATTAGTGAAACAAATTGTTGATATCATATGTTTACAAGAAGTAGACATTAAAAAAACACAGTAAATGTCTGGAATATCCCAAAGTAGGTGAACTATACGTAGCATTGGCAGACCAAAAAAAGAGAGGGATAATTATGTACATTAGGAAAGGGATAAGTGCAAAACAAATTTATGCAGAAGAACAGGGAAGAATTTTGATGGTACAATTGAACATACTCCAAAAATAAATGTTACTGGTGGGGATATATGCCCCAAATGATAACCAAAGAGAGTTTTATAAAAAACTATATGAGAAAATAGTTGAGACGAGGCAGGAAAATATATGCTTAGTTGGGGATTTCAATGCCATTGTAGATATTGAAAAGGATTACACTAGTAAGGAACAAAGTAGGAAAAAAAAGAGAAATGCTTACCGAAACCATTTTTTGACCTAATAAAAGAAACTAACTTGGAAGATATATGGTGAAAAAGAAATCCAAATGATAAAGATTACACATTTTACTTGAGTCCACACAAGTCTTGGTCAGGAATTGACATGGTTTGGGTGAATGGGTCAATTGGTATACATACATACATATATACATACATACATACATACATACATATATAAATGAATTGGAAACATTTTTTAAGATAAACTTAAAAGAACATACAAATTTCAGAATTTGTGGGACACTACAAAAGCCTATATGAGAGGAATATTAATAGCCTACTGAATTAGGAAAAATAAGACAGAATGGAAACAACAAAATGAACTGCTGAAGAAGATAAAAGAATTAAAAAATCGACTTCAAAGGGTCTCTTTGAAGTCAATTTTTTAATTCCTTTATCTTCTAAAAATATGACAACAAAGAAAGAAGTAATGATGGCTAGACACAAACTAAATTTGACATTTTTAGAAGAAAAAGCACAAAATTTAAAATTTATTAAGACAAAACTTTTTTGAGTCCGCAAATAAACCAGGTATTTGGCTAAGCCCGTAAGTTAAAGATAGAAACAGAAAAAAGATTAATTCAGCAATTGAAAGAAAGAAGGGAATATATGTTGTCAGATTAAAGAAAAAACCAGATTGCGCAAAGCTACAATACAAAAGCAGAAAAATAATAAAACGTCAGGACCAGACAGTTTTCCCAGTGAACTACACAAAAACATATACAAATTATTTGAACCAATACTATTAGAGGTATATTATGAGGCGCTATTAGAAGCTAGACTACCGAAGTATTGGTCTGAGGCATACGTCACCCTAATTTTGAAGGAAGGTACCAATCAACAAATTATTTCAAACTATAGATAAATTTCGCTGTTAAACACAGATTATAAAATATTAATGACAATAGTAGCAGAAAGAATGAAACTAATTCTAAGTGAGATTATATATTCAGACCAGAATGGCTTCCTGCCAAGTAGACAAATTAGAAACAACATCACAATAATGTTAAATACAATCGAATAATATGAAGCACATCCCAAAAAACACGCACAAAAGGCCTTCAATATTCTTAGTTGCAAGTTTATGCTACAGCAAATAAAAAGAATGAATTTCGGCACTAATATAGAAAAAACACTACAAACCATATACTCTAATCAAACAGCTAGCGTGTTACTGAATGAAGATCGTACAGATGAGTTCAAGATAGGCAAAGGAGTGAGACAAAAGTGCCCACTATCACTTCTGCTGTTTATTTTATCCTTAGAAGTGTTACTAGCTAAATTCAGATGAAATTCAAGATTAAAAGGGATCAAAATCAGAAATGAAGAATACAAAGTCCAAGAATTTGCAGATGACCTTGTATTCATAGTGGAAGACCCAATAAAGAACAGACAAGTACTACTTCAAGAAATAGAAAAATTCGGACAAGTTGCAGGATTGAAAATAAATAAAAACTAAACTAAAATGATAGCCAAAAATTGCACTGCAAAACAGAAAATAGAACTACAAAATAATATGGGACTACAAAATGAAAAAAAAATATTTGGGAATATGGCTGTCAACTAGGTGTTCATCAGTTAAAGAGGACAATTATACTAAATTAATCGAACAAATTAGGAAAGATTTGGAACTATGGGGGAAACTACAATTATTAATACTAGGCAGAGTTGCAGTGTTGAAAATGAATACCTTACCAGAATTGATGTATCTCTTCCAGATGATCCCGATAAAATTAGAAAAACCATTTTTTATTCAATTAAATAAAATAACAACCAAATTTGTCTGGCTGGGCAAGAAACTACACATTAAATTAAAACTAATGCAGGATAATAAAAGCTGAGATGGTTTTGGGCTACCAGAATGGGAGCTTTATTATCAGGCAGTGGTATTAAATTGGGTTAAGAATTGGGTTAAATTAAAAGATAAAAGAATACTAACAATAGAAGATCATGAGCTCCAGGAAGGTTGGCACACATACTTGTGGGAGAAAAAAGGCAAGGCACATGCCTACTTTAATTGACACTTAATAAGAGACTCACTCATACAGACATGGAGGAAAATTAAGAACTAGCATTTTATAAAAGTACCACTGGTACTTTCAATCACTTGGTTGTCAACCATGGAGGCCATGATACACCCAAATAGATTGGACTTAGGGAATATGATAAATTATAATGAATTATTAGACATCCAAGGGAAACTAAAATCAAATCAAGAACTTAAAAAACAGGGAATTACAATCGATTGGTGGCCATATCTTCAAATTCAAAACAGATATAAAACGGACTCAGAAGAATTTGGATTTGATTTGGGGCAAAATCAATTAGATAAAATTTTAATTGGATTGGAACAAAAATTCATATCCAAAACATATAGATACCTGTTAGACATTAAACTGGAAGAGGAAACTGAAAGAATACTATGATAGCATGGGGGCAGAATTTTGGACACAATATAGATTTAGAAGAATGGGAAAAATTATGGAGTACAAATTATAAGTTAACAACAGCTTCAACATATAAAGGAAATGTATACAAAATGTTTTATCAATGGCACTTAGCCCTGGCAAGATTAGCCAAATTATACCCAAATACCAGCCCAAAATGTTGGTAATGCCAACAAGTTGATGGTACCTTGTACCACATGTGGTGGCTTTGCCCCAAGGCCAAGATCTATTGGACCAAAACAAAGATTGGATACAAGGAATCACAGGACACCAAACACTCAAACCAGAACTCTTATCTAATGGGAATAATTCAAGATCAATACCCCAAAAAGCTAAAATACATAACTTTACATATTCTAACAGCAGCCAGAATAGCTTATGCGCAAATGTGGAAAGGGCCTAATATTCCAACAGAATAATTAGTTTTACAAAAAATATCAGACTGTGCAGAAATGGATATGCTTACACTAAAAATGAAAGACAAAGAAGAATCTGATTATTATTCAATTTGGCATAGATGGCACGAATGGTTAGAAAATAGAGATAAGGAATGAAAAGAGAAGATTACATAGAAGAAACCTTAAGAGAATGATATGTAGATATGTAAAATAGATAAAGATAGAGATTAACAATAAGTATAAATAAGGATAATAGATTTTGGTGATGTATATGAATGGACAATAGAAAATATAAGGTAATATTGTATGCCGATGTCAAAATGCTGTTGAAAATGTAAATATGATTTGTACTGGTGGAAAAACAATAAAAATTATTTAGTAAACAAACAAAAAAAAGGTACTATCCAATAATGGATGTACAATATAAAGCAAGGTTAGTTGCACAAGGGTTTTCACAGATGAAAAATGTGCAGTATGATGAGGTATTCGTGCTAACTGTAAAGAGTGAGAGCATCAGATTGGCTCTAATGTTGACAGCAGCACATGGCCATAAAATCTGGCATTTTGATATAACCACTGCATTTCTCAATGCAGAATTAGAGGAAGAAATTTACATGGTTCAAGCACCAGGGTATGAAAATAAAAAGCCCAACACAGTATATAAATTGAACAAGGCCATTTATGGGCTGAAGCCAGGAACTGGAATATCTGTTTAGATACTGCATTGAAAGGTCTTGGGTTCAAGAGCTGCAGGCTGATAGTTGCATATACACTGGAAAGTTAAAAGGTGGGGATCAACGCAATTGCGTTGGATAGGTATAAAACGGAATTCTCAGGTATTTGGAGGGAACTGTGAATGTGGGTCTTCAAATACAGGTATCTGAAGAATATTAAAGGTAATTGAATTTATGTCTATTCCAGTTATGAAAGGAGGAGTGTCAGAGTATATTCATGAACTGAAATAGAGCATGGTAACAAGGTCAACAAATGAATAGGCATAGTAACTAAATCAGCCAATGAGGACAGTTTAGAAACTGAAACTAGAAGTAGCCTAGGCGTAGCTCTGAAGCTATGTTGAGCTCTGAGTCCGTCTATCGAAAATGAAACTGCTTCTCTCTTGCTTGCCTGCTGAACTAAAGTTAGAGAAACTAACTTGCTCTCTGAAGACTGGAACTTTGCTCTGAACTTGCAACATATTTCTGTCTGAGTTTGCTCCATGTTGGAGAAATCTACAACTGGTTTGTAAAATCTACTTATTATGTTTATAAAGGTGTTAAATGAAGCATCAGCCATCTGTGTTTATTTTTCAGGCGCTGAATTAATGCTGCAAAACTCTGAATAAGCAAGTGGACATTCAATATTGTAATGTAAAGAAGCCATCAAAGATACATTGGTTAGTTTGCTTCACTGTGCATTAGAAGACAATCTGGCCAACATTGGATGTAGTGCATCATGGGAATCATATTAAGTTAATTGGATTTATTTCTATTCCAGCTATGAAGGGAGGGGTGTCAGAGTATATTCATGAACTGGAATAGAGCTTAGTAACAAAGTCAGCCATTGAATAGGCATGGCAATAGACCAGCCAATGGGAGCTGAATTGGAAAGTGAAACTAGAAGAGTCTCTGTTCTGAACTCTGAAACTGCTGCTTGTGTTTTGCTTGTGTTTTGCTTATGTAGCATTGGAAGAATCTACTATTAGTATTGTAAACTTTATTTCAACTGTTATTATGTATATAAAGAAGTTAATGAATCCTGTTGAATCAGTCATCTGGGAGTTCTTTCTGGATTTGAATTTCTACTGCAAAATGTAACAATTTTTGGTGAGCTATAAATCATTCCTACTTCACACTCCAGATGGCATAAATTATATCTTTGGAAATGGCAATAATTTCATCACTTCTACTTCCCTCTGCCACTTCTGGTTAGCACTGAATTGATACATAATTTCATAAAACTTCATTAAGAGTTAACAAACCTATCAACAGAGCCTGTAGGCACAACAGCTATGTAAAACTTTTGCATAAAGAAGCAGAAATAACAGAGACCTCACTATTGCACTATAACATTCCATTAGAGAGAAACTTGATCTAGCAAAATAATATTTTTATAATTGTTTTAAAAATGAGGGGCATATAGATATTGTTAGTAAGTCAAGGTACAAACTAACTGAAAACAGAGATCCTGTGAAGTCAGATTCTTTTGTCATAACTTTTCTTGCTTCTCCTGAAGAATATATATTTACATCCATGTGCACATATTTACCCAGAGGTTAAAAAGTATCTTCCTTTCAAATCTAATGAATGATGTATTAGCAGTGCCAGAACATTGGTATTTTTCCCTGCTGTGCAATTAATAATTAGCTGGATTATGGGGAAGAATGGAAAGCTCCATAAGTCACAGATAGAGATGACATGACTGCCCATATGTGACCTTTCAGATCCATGGAGAAAAACCAAACTGAAAAAGATTTTGATTTATCATATCGTCTTCATTACAAAGATGTCCAGTAAACATTGTGAAAACAGGAAGTAATTCATATTTTCAAGGTGTTGGCAACATTGTTGTGAAAAAGAAAATGAGCCAGCCAGATACCATGCTTTGGATCTGCCTGTAACTTCACTCATACAACATTCAATCTTTTATTGCTTTAGTGCTTGATATTTTAAAAAGTACCATTACATTAAGGCAATTCATACAAAGTGAGCATAGTGCTACCTTAGATCCAAACATGGGCTGCTGCTGGTTTGCATTTGTTTGGGCAAACAGGTAGTTAAGATTTTGAGCAGTTTGGCGAACCAGCAAACCCCACCACTAGCTGGCCCTGCTCCTGCTGGTTTTTTGGCCTATTTTCTGAGCTGTTTTCAGGCCTGTTTTTGGACCATTTTCAGGCCATTTTTTGGGCTGTGTTTGGCCCTAAAAATGGCTAACGAACAGGCCGAAAAATGGGTGGAGGCGGGGCCAACCAGTGGTGGGATTAGTCCCAACTGGCTGAATCCTATCCCTGCCTTTGAGGTGAGTGGCCAGGATGTCACCCACCCAGTGATATCACCCTTTAGTCACATGACCAACTGGCCATGTCTACCCAGATAAATGGCTGTTAAGTTATTCATATCCCAACACTGCTTAGATCTGACAGACTTCCAAGATTGATATAAAAGAAAAATGAACTGTATGAATATAAATAAAGGAAAATCATTGTGGAAATGTGGAGTCAATTATAAACTTATTTACAATAATATGTTCTGAACCTATGATTAACCTAAGGGCAGAACCTGATTGATTGATTGGTTGATTTTAATTCATAATGCCGCCTATTCACCCATGATGACTCAAGGCGGCTTACACAATGTAAAACCATATTTAAAACAAAAAATAAAAAACAATACAAACTACTAAAAATAATCAAATGAATTAATAAAGTACAATAGAACAAAGTCTGGAAAAAGAATAAAAAGTCACTCCCCCCCCAACTCCCACCCCCTGCCCCAATGACAGCAGATTACACTAGTCATTTGATGGTCTCCATCCTGCTCTGGGTTCCTCAGGCCCGCTGGCAAAACCAGGTCTTCAGTGCCTTCCAAAAGAGTACTAGAGTGGGGGCCATTCTAATGTCTGGGGAAATGATATTCCAGAGAGAGGGAGCCACCATGGAAAAGGCTCTTCTTCTGGGTCCCACTAGGTGTATTTCCCTCAGGGATGGGACCCGCAACATTCCCTGCCTCCCCACTCTAATGGGTCAAGTAGATGTGACTGGCAAGAGACATTCCCTCAGATAACTTGGTTCCAAGCCATGAAGGGCTTTAAAGGTGACAACCAGCACCTTGAATTGCACCTGGAAGCAAATCAGTAACCAATGCAGTTCCTGTAGGAGAGGTGACACATGTGCCTACCGGGGTCTCCACAAAACCATATGGGCTGTTGCACTTTGCACAAACTGGACTTCTAGATGCTCTTCAAGGGCAGCCCCATGTAGAGCGTGTTGCAATAATCAAGAAGGGAAGTGACTAGGGAATGAGTGACTGTGAGTAGGGACCATTGGTTTAGAAAAGGGCATAACTGATGCACAACCCACAGTTGTGCAAAGGCCCTCCTGGCCACGACCGCTACCTGCTCTTTGACCAGGAGTCATGAGTCCAGGAAAAACCCCAGATTATGCACAGATTATGCACTACCTCTGTTTGAGGTAGTGCCACCCCATCCAAGACCAAAGGTGCCAATTCTCCCTGAACCAACAAGCCCCAAACCCAGAGCCACTTGGACTTGCAAGGGTTTAGTTTCAACCCGTTGCTCCCCATCCAGCTCCTAACAGCCTCCAGGCACTGCAAGAGGGAGGACACAGCAATGGGCCGAGACATACAGCTGAGTATCATCAGCATATTGGAGATACCTCAGTCGATGGTGATGGATGATCTCACCCAGCAACTTCTTATAAATGTTGAACAGGAGTGGAGAGAGTACCTAGCCCTGTGTGACCCCATAAAGCAGTGGGTCTCTCCCCTCCTATCAACACTGACTGAGAGCAGCCACAGAGGAAGGAAGTGAACCAAGACAGCACAAGGCCTCCCACTCCCATCCCCCGAAGCCACCCTAGGAGAACCCCATGGTCAATGGTATAAAAAGCTAGCGAGAGGTCAAGTAGAGCAAAGATGGATGCACTACCCCCATCCTGCTCCCACCAGAGATCATCCAAAAGTGAGACCATGCCGTTTCTGTCCCAAAGCCAGGCCTGAATCCTGACTGATAGGGGTCAAGATAATCCGTTTCATCCAGAAACGCCTGAAGCTGCTGTGCTACTACCTTCTCAACAACCTTTCCCAAAAAGGGAAGATTGAAGACAGGTCGAAAATTATCCAACAAGGTGGAATCCAGTGATGGTTTCTTAAGAAGAGGTCGGACCACAGCATCCTTAGAGTGCTGGGGCACCATCCCGTCCTATAGAGAATTTACTGTAGAATGTCAAGCAAATAGCACAAAATTGGATACATTAAAGAATGCAATTAGAATTCCACATTATATATTTTTAGATTTCCTACCACACTGAAAAAGCTTTTATTGTGGTTTGGTATTTACACTTTACCTTATAATAAATGTTCCATTCCAAGTAGCATATAGGACCCCCCCCCCCAAAGCAGGAATTAATTTAAGAAATAAATTCATAATGCAATTAGGCAACTTGCCTATGAAAGTGGAGAAGCAATGCTTTCTGGGGTTTTTCACAAAACTATCTAGCAAACAGATTTGTAGCGCATTTATACTTAAAGTGATTTAAACAGTCTTATCTTGGAAAAGAGGCTCATCTGTTTGCTATATACATAGCAACAAATGTCCAGGCATTGTTCACTAAAGACATTTACAATCTCCATTGTTCTTTGATTGATCAATTTTTACCAAGAAATAGAAGTTAATTCATTGAGTAGGATCAATACCAAATAAATGCACTTATTTTCCATGAAAACTCAGGAAGTTAACTATGGAAGTTAACTATGATTTCAATAGGACCTAATTGCAACTCATTTATAATACAAAGCTATTCATAAATACGTTTCACTTACTTACATAAAAATTTATTTCTATAATTTCTTATTTCTAAGTTAAAATGATAAACATTAAAGTCTAAATCTAATTTCAACACATTTTATTAATATGTAGTAAATTTAAATATCTTTCAAAATTCAAACATTTTATTTAAATCATTTATTATTACTAATTACTAAGTAAATAATTATTACTTAATTGATTATCTAGTTAAACATAAATCATAAAAATAAATATCCCAATGGAGATGTTTATAATTTGTATGGGCATGAGATATCTTCCACGCATATTGCAAGACCTAATCATGGTCAACATGATGAGAAGCAATTGGCTAGTAATTTAAGTGCTGGCTTATTACTATATTCTTTGTACTCTGTTATTGGCAAACATTTGTGCCATCTGTGCAGAATCATTTTATTTCATTCTATCTTGGACTGGGCAAATGCCTCTAGTTTGGCAGGCAGAATTCTTTATTGCCTTCTGTCATATTATCATTTAATTATTTTCAGAATGCCATGAACTGCTTTCTATGATTGGGCTGGGGGTTGGAAATGTACAGTATATCAGGAATGGAGGAGGAACAGAAGGTCTTCCTGCCTTAGAAACAATGGCTGGAATAAGTACTCCTCTGGCAACTCCCCAAACCTACAAATGTTAACTATTTGATAGCAATGCATGTCTTAACTTGAGATAAGGCCAAGTAGTTTATGCAAATCAAATTAGCTAGTTTGATTATTTTTAGGGTAACCCATTGGGTAAATTCAGCTTAACACAAGTGTAAAAAATAGGGACACAATGGCTCAGTGGCTAAGACGCTGAGCTTGTCAATCAGAAGTTTGGAAGTTCAGCAGTTTGAATCCCTAGCGCCAGTTATTTGTCCCAGTTTCTGCCAACCTAGCAGTTTGAAAGCATGTAAAGATGCAAGTAGAAAAATAGGTATCACATTGGTGGGAAGGTAACAGTATTCTGCGCTCCTTTGGCATTTAGTTATGCCAGCCACATAACCATGGAGACATCTTCGGACAATACTGGCTCTTTGGCTTTGTAACGGAGTTGAGCACTGCCCCCCTAGAGCCAAAAATGACTAGCACATATGTGTGAGGGGAACCTTTACCTTATTAGCTAAATTCAGTTTAAACAAATGGGAAGCAGAAGTCAAGGTTCTCTTGTAATCTGTTTTTTGAAAAGCACTTTAAAATAGTTTATGGTGTTAACTCCATAATTTACGTGAAACACCACAAACTGCCAAGAACTGAAAAATGAAAAATCAAGGCCATCCAAATTAATCTTGTACAGAATTACACTATTATATTTTCTGATTTTAAAAAATTGAAGCAAACTAAGGAGATTTACTGATATCAATGAGATTTAAATTAAGCATGTTAAATCTCACTACTTTATTTCAAACTACAATCTCAAACCCACAATCTGAGTGGTAAAATATCTTGTTAATAGATTTATATCCAGAAAAATAAACACTATCTTGATGAAGATTCAAAATAAAAAGAAACAAACTAAAAGAAGTGCTAGATCCGTGTATTTGCCATTCTTTAGTGGAAAAAGAAGGGGGGGTTGATACAAGTAATCCGTTTTGATGTAACCTGAATATCTTAATTCTTTTATTGAATCTGTATAACATGCACATATACAACTAGGGACTGGAGCCCAGATGCCTGGAAACCTGTCACCTCTTGGAGATAGCAAGAGGAGAAGAGGCCATAAAAATTCCAGCTCCGAAAGAAACTTCCTGGGAAGCTTTCTCAACTACATTCCCAGAAAAAAGGGGGTGGGAGGATTAACACGTTGCTTCTTTGTTTTGATGAAATCCACACCAGACTAAGAGGAAGGGTTCTAACTCCCTTTATCTAAGCCACATGCCTGGAGGCATATTATACCCTGGTTTGAATATCACCTGGATATCTTCTTTTTCAATAAAGAATTCATTTTGAAATAACCAGTTTTCAAAAGTTCATTCTTATCGTCTGAAGGAGAGAAAGTCTGGGCCTTACAAGAAGTAAAAGAATAAAATGGACCAAAGTTGTTACCCATGAATAATTTATAAGTTATAAATTATAAGTTTATACTGTAGAATGCACAATTTTTTATAATATTCTGTGGGGTGTTCAAAGGAAAGTATAAAAAGGAAGAAAGAATAAAATCCTTGAGCTAAACCACAAGACATCTCTTTTTTCAGAAGTATAAGCAAACATGAAGCATATCAAATCAGAAAAAGTCAAGAGACATAGAAATGGAATAGATAAACAGTAAAACTAACATTTATATTAGAAAGAAATGAGATGGCAAAATGTTTTCAAAACAAAATGATATCTAACATTTGTTATCAGCTAGTACTTCACAGAGAGCAAATACAATCACTAGTCTAGTGATTATATTTCTTCATTACAATGAAAAATGAATGTAGAGACTCATCCAACATTATTCTGTATCATTTGAGTCATTGCCCTACTCTTTACTTTAGCAGATATTAAATCTATAAATGTTATGTCACCTGTTACGTAATGAATATATATAGTTGTGTTAAGCCCTGCTAAAGTGAAACTAACCTTTAGATGACCCTAACTGTTAACTCCAACTGTTTTGGAGGGAAACTTAGAACATTCATATTTGAGTGGACTTTTTCAAGTATTATGATTGGTTAAGGCCCTGTGGGCCTAGAGTATAAAGTCACATTTGATATAGCTGAAAACTTGATAGCATTGGCAAGCATAGAGACTGTGACCTACATAGACCTCAAGAAAAAATTAAGGGAACATTTTGAGCCTAAACTCTTAGTCATCACCTGGCGCCATGCATTTGAGCAACGTGAACAGAGATCTGGGGAATCTGCAGCAGAGTTTGTGGCAGCACTTCGCCAAGCTTCACGCCAATGCGAGTTTCCTGATCTTAAGACTGTCTCAGAGATAGGCTTGTTTGTGGCCTGCATAATAGTGAATTACAGTGGCACCTATTTGCCATGGAGAAACTGACTTTCCAAGATGCATTGAAGGCAGTCATGGCGTATAAAGCTGTTGGAGGGCCCATGAAGACTCTCCAGCCACCAAAAACACACACCAGCCCTGCAGTGATCCACCAAGAAACTGCAGAAAGCCCGAGGGAGGTCAGTAACAGTGAGGAATTCAATCACTTGCAGAGAATGCCACCCAGAAGGCCATGCTCCAGAGAGCAAGCAACTCCCTCACAGAGCTGCGCATGCAGAGGGGGACAGCATGAAAGAGCAGAGTGTAGATTCTGCACAGCAGTATGCCATGCCTGTGGAAAGCAAGGGCACATTGCCAGAGTTTGCAGAGGTCGCCAGTGGAAAATGAAACCTGTGACACAACACAAGGGGAAATGACCCTCAAGACAGAACAAAGTTGCTTGGGAAGGTATAGCATACAATGCACAGGGGCCCAATGCCCCATCAAAGAAAAAATTAGATTCCAACCAAAACAATTCAGAGAGTTTGAGGGTCCCCTCAGCACAGTGGTCATAGAGGGGCCGTACACCAGCCTCATAGATCTGAACTTGTTTGATACCTTGGGCATCAGGATGATGGCCATCCATCAAACTCAAATAGCCGATCTAGCAGTGGTATGCCAACAATACTGCTGACATATTCAGCATTGAACTGGGACAGTACAAAGGGGCACCCATTTCATTCAACCTCGATTCAGGAGTAACTCCAATCTGATTAAAACCACACAGGGTTCCTTTTGCATTGAAGCTTAAAATTGATGCAGAACAGATAAGCTAGTACAGCAGGGAGTGCTCCAACCTGTGGTCTATAAACAGTGGGAGATTCCCATAGTGACTCCAGTTAAGCCTAATGGGGACATTCGCATCTGCACAGATTACAAGTGCACCATAAACAAGGCACTACAGCAGCATGCTTACCCTGTACCAAAGGTAAGCCACATCCTCACCTTGCTCCACAGAGGCCAAATCTTTACTAAGCTAGACCTTGCCCAGGCCTACCAGCAGCTACTGCAGAAGCACAAACAAGGTCACATACAGAGGTGCATTCTGCTTGCATTTGGGGATAAGCGTAGCACCAGGGTTGTTTCAAAGTATTATGAAACGAACTCTGAAGAACATTACTGGCATCTGTCTGTACTCTGATGACATCCAGATTGTGGGGGAATCAGTGGAAGTCCTGGCAGAATGCCTCCATGCAGTACTCCAACATTTCCACAAGGCAGTCCTGAAATTCAAGGAGGAAAAGTGCCAGATCGGTGTGAAATCCACAGAATTCCTGGGTTTCCACATCAACGCTGCTGGAATTCACCCATCTGAAGCAAAGCTAAAGGCAATTCAGCAAAATCCAAGGGGGAGCTTGGGCTTGCTCCATTTTACCCCTCCTTCTTATTGCATAATGCTGCTCTGGCAGAACTGCTACACTGCCTATTGGACAAAAAGGCACCCTGGATCTGGTCGAGCACTCAAGACAAAGCATTGAAGATAGTAAAATCATTGCTATCCTCGGACTCTGTCCTAGCTCATTTCAATCAAACCCTACCAGTAACGCTTCTCCATACGGCATTAGGGCAATACTAAGCCACAGGATGCCAGATGGTAGAGAGGCCCCCCTCACATATTATTCTAGAACATTATCAGCAGCTGAAAGAAACTATGCCCAGATAGACAAGGAAGCCCTCGCCATAGTGGCTGGCATTAAGAAGTTCCATGACTTCTTATATAGATGAACCTTCACCATCTTTACAGACCACAAACCGCTGCTTGGTCTCTTCATAGCTGACAAACAGGTACCACAGATCCTGTCACCACAAATGTTATGATGGTCCATTTTCATGACTGCATATTCGTACCAGCTAGTCCACAAGCCAGGAAAAAAAATGGGCTACACTGATGCTCTCAGCTGACTGCCTCTACCACAGACTGAGCCAGATCTGGCCCCAGCTTATCATATTCTGGCGATCCAGGATTTGCCTGAAGCACCCCTACACCCAGGGGACATTGCAGCCACCACGGTCAGAACACATTCTCAATTGGGTGTTAAAGGGATGGCCAGAGGCCCAGCCAGGCCCTGAATTCTAGCATTATGCTTCTTGGAAAAATGAACTGTCAGTTCACAAGGGATGTGTGCTGTGGGGTAGCAGGGTCATCATTCCACCCAGTCTTCACTCCAAGGTGCTGGATTTCCTACACGAGGGGTACCCAGGAATTGTGCGGATGAAAGCTCTAGCCAGGAACTACTTGTGGTGGCCAGGCCTGGACAAAGACATTGAGAATCAAGTAAGAAGTTGCCAGGCCTGCCAAGAAACCCAACCAAAGATTCCACAAGCACCAGTACACCACTGGGAGACCACACATGCCCCATGATCTCGCGTGCACATTGATTTTGTGGGCCCTTTCCAGGGGCAGGTGTTCCTGATAGTAATGGACAGTTATTCCAAGTTGTTGGAAGTGGCACTGGTCTCTTCGATGACAACAACCAGGGTCATCCAAGAGTTGTGAAGGCTGTTCACCAGACGTTATCTGCCAGATGTGTCCGACAATGGGGCACAATTCATGGCAGAAGAGTTTTAATGTTTCCTCAACGCCAACATGATTTAGTATGTAACATCTACTCCATTTCACACCATGATCAATGATCAGGCTGAATGAAAGGTCAGGACCACAAAGGAGGTGCTCAAGTGTATGATGAATGGGGACTGGAATCATCACCTGGTGGACTTCCTCCTGTGTCAAGAGACAACTCCCAGTACAGCAACAGGTCACAGCCCAGCAGAGCTGAGATGGGGTTGCCACTCACCATGAAGCTCAACCAACTTCACCCAGAGTAGTGGTGGAGACGGCTCAACCAACCCCCCTCCCCAGGAACTTATGGTGAATTGGTTTGAATAACTATGGGAGTGGGGGACCTTGAGTGGCAGCTAGGGTAAGCAAGGTAATGGGCCCTTTGTTCATACGAGGTTATTCTGGGGAATGATCATACAGTCAGATACCACATTGATTAGTTAAAGCATTGGCAGGCTGGGCCAGTCCCAGGTGAGGATCCCGAGGTATTATCAGACCCACTAGGGAATTGTTTTCCTCCGAGTTTGCCTACATCATCCGTGGTCTCCTCTGGAGAAATACGGGTACCAAGGGCATGTGAACTGCCATCACTCAAGGGTGACCAAAATAACCATCAAGACTCTGTCTTACCCTCAGTTTGTTCAATATTCATAATCTTTAGATTATGAATATTGAACAGACTGAGGGTAAGAACTATCCTAGGGGTAAGGGGTGTTATATATTGAATATATATTGCTGTGTTAAGTCCTGCTAAAGTGAAATTAACCTTTAGATGACCCTAACTGTTAACTCCAACTGTTTTGGAGGGAAACTTAGAGAATTCATATTTGAGCAGGCTTTTTCAAGTATTACAATTGGTTAAGGCCCTATGGGCCTAAAGTATAAATTACAGGCATGTGCCAGCTGTTCCTCAGTTCCAGTTTTGAGTCAATAAATGCTGTTGTAGCAATGCCGTTCTGTTTCTTGCCTACTGAAGTCTACTACACAATATCACCCTTCCTGATTACAAAAATGAAAAATAGCTCTTTTTTAGATAATAAACAGACAGCTTCAAGATCTATTTGAACAGATCCACCAATTAAAATAGAGATGGTGTTGCTGAGAGGCTTATTAAAGTTAGGGAGATCCTACTTCAAGTCAACTCTTAGGTATAGCACTCCCAATAGTGGGCAGGCATTGTTTCTAAGTTAAAATCAAAATCAAATCAAACCAAACCTTTATTGTCAATGCACAACATATGTACAATGAAATTGAATGAATCTCCCTTGGTGCAGCCCCTGCAAGTCTATCATATTAAACCTAATTGTGGTGTGTATTGCTTTCAGAAGTCTGGCAGCCCACGGATAAATGCTATTTTTCAGCCTATTTGTTCACCTGGCTATTCTTCTATATCTCATGCCTGATGGTAGGACAGTAAAGAAGTGCTGACCAGAGTGTGAATCATCCTTGAGGATTTTCCTCACTCTGCTGAGGCAGCGGGTCTTGGCAATTTTGTCCAGTGGTGTCAGGAGACAGCCCATAATCCCCCACCCTACCCCAGCATATTACAAAGGAAAAAAGTGGGAGACAAAAGTGATCAATGTAACCTTGAGTTAAGATAGGATACAAATTTAATAAGTAAATGAATTATAATAATAAAATGGTAATATTTTTTTCTTAAGCAAGACCAAAATGTTATCCATCATCTTGTCAGGTTATACTCTTAATAATACATTCCTTTTCAGTTTTCATTTTGGAGTAATGTGGACCAAGATATTCTATTGTTAAGTAACACAGCAGATTAAATACTTCAGGATGGAAGATCACTCTAGGATCTGATGGGCTTTTGTTTCTATTTGCTTCAATGTATGGGATAGCTTTGCAAGTGGATAGTGCTGACAGAGAAATAGGAAGAAATGTCACAGTTACGACTCAGTATTATACAATTGTGCTAATATATAACAAAATTCCAGTTGCCTTTTCCCCCTTTTTTTAAGCAGAGTGTGTTTAGAAAGTGTGGGTATCAATTAATCATTGTTTTTTTAAGGAATTCAACATATTTTTCTCCCCATAAAAATAGTGATGTCTTGACTCAAGCTTAATAACTATCAAGTAATTATAATTATTAAATTTAATGATTTAAATTTTAAATAATTCATAACAATTGAAAGTTGTTTAACAAATCACCTTGAGAATTTTAGAAGCCCCTATTTAAGGACTAACCAAGGGCAGTTCTGTTTAACTTCCAAGATTAGACTACAAAGAGAAAAAGGTAAGACAAGACAGAAAAGCAGAGGCAAGAAAAAGATTGATCTATGCTCTATGACTGTGCTACATTTTTTTTCCTATTTCTAAAACAGCACTCCCCTTTTCTCAATTTTCTTTAAAGACTGTTGTGATTATGGTGTTTGTATTATTAGTTAGCATTACTTTTAGTGTTTGAGCTTCATGTTTCAAATGTCATTCTAACTTTAAGCTGTACTGAAATCAAGCAATACTTCAATAATTTAAACATTTAAAGGCAACCTAATCATCTAAATCAGTGGTTCTCAACCTGTGGGTCATGACCCCTTTGGGGGGGGTCGAATGACCCTTTCACAGGGGTCTCCTAAGACCATCGGAAAACACATATATTTTTGATGGTCTTAAGAATCGAGCCATAATTTTATGGTTGGGGGTCATCACAACATGAGGAACTGTATTAAAGGGTCACGGCATTAGGAAGGTTGGGAACCGCTGATCTAAATGCTTCTGAAACAGAAAATAATTTGCATTTTTTTAAAAAAAGCAGTTGAGCATGCATAGGTACCCATTAGCCAAACTATGCCTGTCTGTCTGTCTGTCTCTCTCTCTTTCTCTCTCCCTCTCTTTCGTGCATGTACACACACACACACACACACACTGTCAGAGTTTACGCAGCAAATCCAACCAGCACACAAGTAAATTATTCTGCAGGATTCAATTACATAAGAAATATTCCTTATATACAATACCATACAGCAGAAGTCAGCATACAAATGCAAGAACACAGGGGCAATATTCACAGAAGCAAAATAATTACAGAGTAGAGAGATACATGTTTAATCCAACAGTTCCACTGACTGAGCATGTCCATTCCGGCCAGTCCCCAATGGCTGACCTGTTGTCATATCTATTTGAGTTCATGAACTATATACACTGACATGCCTCATTTCATGACTGGAATAGGCAAAAACCAAATAACTCAATGTTCTTTCTATGGTGCACTCCATCCACTGGCTTGGTAATTTTTATCCTCACTCAAACTTTCATTATATATGCAACCATCAGCTTTGCAAATCTTGAACCCAAGGCCCTTCAATGCAGTATCTATACAGATATACCAATTCCTGGCTGACTGCTTCAGCCCATAAATGTTTGATGATTTGCATACTGTGCAGTCCAAGTATGCCTTACATCCTTTTAAGGCAACCCTTCTGCAAACTGTTGCCTTTTTTGTAAAACTCTGAAGCTGGAATGGCCAAGCTTTCTGTGCAGAAGATGAACACATGTATCATGTTGTTCCACATTCTCAAATGTTTGGGCACACTTAACCTTTTGTCCCGGCAACACATAAAGGTTATCCTGCTTTAAGCCCTGTGCACATACTTTGCCATTTGTCTTAATGATACACTTTCCATTTACAAATAGGATCTCAAACCCCTTTTGGTCCTGACTAGAGACACTCAATAAATTATACTCCTTTTCAGGCACACACAATATATTGCTAAACTTTTCCTTCAGACATGGAATCACCACACTGCCTTTTCCAATGACTTTAGGCTGGCTATTTGTCAAGGCCATTGCATTACCTCCAGCTGGATTCATTCTGAAAAACAATTTACAATTATTAAAAATTGTTTGACTAGCCCCACTGTCTATTATCATTTGTCCTTGCTATTACAATAGCCAACTTTTGCAACAGCAGCCTGACCATCTGTCGTATCTTTTCTCTGCAAATAGTCTTTCTTCAAATGAGACTTATCCCCACAGATGAAACACTGCTGTCCTGCTGCTCTCTTTGTAGAAAATCTTTGCTGAGCTGTTTTCCGATCTCTGCAGACATCTTGCCTGTTGCTTTTCTCTCTCTGCTCCTTGGGCCCCCATATCAAGAATTTCTCGTGTCTTTTTCTAAAATGGTGCTTATTTTTCTCTGAAATCAAGCTTTTAGACCCTTCTTAAGTCCTGTTCTGGTTTGTACTCAAAAACAGCTAAAACAATGCCCCATGTTTTATCAAGACTGTTTAACATCAACAGCAATTTTTGAGATTCAGGAATCTTTATCCCATGCTGTTCCAGCTCAATGAATAAAGTCTCCATGTGCAACAAATGCTGTTCCACACTTGCTTGTGGCTGCAGCTTGGCCCTGTATACATTTCTCGGTAATTGTACAATATTGCATGCTGATGCACTCACATGCACACTTCTCAATTGCAGCCAAACCTCTGTTGAAAGGTAAAGCCTTTCCCTTTCACTAGGTTCGAATTTCCCAGCTGCGAGGACGTGCAGCATAAGGATGCAAAGCAAGCTGCATGAAAGCCAGATCTCGTTTATTGATTTAGGAAGGCAAGTGGCAGTAAGAACCAGTGTTCCCAGGTAGGGGGCTTGGTATACCTTTGTGGCAAGTGAGTCCATGTATACTGTTGGTCTTCCCAGGTGAAGGCAAAGAGATATTGGGATGCTTGGTCTACCGGAATGCTAAAGAAGGATGAACACTGGTCTATGACTGTAAAATACATAGCCGAAGCTGAGACTTTGGTGATTATAATTGCAGGATTTGGCACTACTGGGGCGTGTGGGATCACACACGTGACTTAAGTCATGAACAAATCTGAAAATTATTGACCTTTACTTTCTTTACTGGAAAAATGGGGCTATTGCAGGGAGAGGTACATTTTCTAAGAACTCCCTTTATTAATTTCCTAATAAGTTTCAGCTGGAATTTTATATTGGGGAATACAAGGAAGTGGTACGTTCTTTACTTGAATTGTGACTGGGGTCACTCCTTTTAATAGTCCCACTTCTGTTGCATCCCAGCCCCTCAGGGAAGATGGCAGGATTTTCAGATCCGCATGAAGTACCATGCTGTTTGTGACAAGCATATAGATACCTTTCCCTGGAATGTTGAATGTAAGACCCTTTTCCACACATTTTATGGTGGCTTCTATTTTGCATAGGAAGTCCCTTACCTAGAGGGAGAGTGGGGACTGGGGATAAACAGTAAAAGAGTAATTTGATGAGTATAGTCCTAATTCTACCTTTATTTCACGAGTGAATTCTACAGGAATGATTTTTCCTCTGACTCCCATAATATTGTCCCAAGCCCCTTGAACCATTGAATCTTTATACGGGGGCTCTGTAATTAATGAGGATGTGGCTCTGGTGTCGAGCAATCATATTTTTCCCTCCTATGGTCAGGGAAACAATAGGTTCTCCTTCAGGGCCATTCCTTAGGGGAATTGCAAGCCCGTTGAAGGTGGCTGTGAATTCAGTGTTTTCGTTTTTTAGTCAAGAAAAAGGTGCATCACTTTCCCTTCCCTGATCTCTTTGGGGTCTATTACTATCCCTGCATTCGTTGTGATGGAATGGATTGTTTCACAGGAAAACAGCTCTAGGCAGATCCTGGTGATGATTATTCCTCTGCTCACTATGGGAGAAGGTGTTATTGTCTGGCATAGAGCTTCTAAGTGGTCCTGAATATCAGTTGCGAGCTAAGTTCTTCCTACAGTTCTGGCTAAAATGCCTAAATTCCCCACAGTGATAGCAGTGTTGGCACCTATCTTGGGGCCGTCCTGCCCTATCACATTGCCACCATTCCCATCAGTTACCAGTGGTCCGGCGTGACATTTGCCTAACATTATTATGCACGGCAACAAAGATTTTTAGCTCCTCATGTCTCTATCCTCTTTTTTTCTCTTTTTTCTCCTCTCTTAATTTATCCCTTTGGTCATAGACGAAGTTTGCAATCCTATGCAGCTCTGCTATTTCCAAGGTAGACCAATTAGACACGATGTGGTGAAAGTGTTTCTTGATGTCACTAGTGGACTGGTTGACAAAGGCTGAGGCTATAATCTTTTGATCTTTTTGGCAGTTCAGGTCTAAGTGTGCATATGTTATGGCTGCCTCTGAGAAATGAACCCAAAAGGTGTTGGGATTTTCCTTGTCTGTCTAGGTTGTCTTTTGAAATTTTGACCAATTTAGAAGTTTCTTTCCTATTTCTTCTAGGGCTTCCATTATATTACTTTTTGCCCTCTTATCCAATGATTGGTATCGTTGTAACCCCAATCAGGGTGATGTACTGGCCAGGCAAATCGTGCTGGGGCAGCTTGCCATGGGATAATTGGTTGCTTAGCTATTTGGTCTGTTTTTTCAAACAGCTTTAATAGTTCATCCCTAGTCAAGAAAACCTGCAGCAACTGATTCATGTCTTCCCACGATGGGCTGTGGCTCTCTATTATTGATTTAAGGGTTTGGATTACCATTTGAGGGTCTGCCCTAAATGTTGGAATGTCTTTTTATTTATTTATTTTATTTTATCATATTTTTATACCGCTCCCTCTCCCAAAAAAGGGACTCAGGGTGGTGTACAGCCTACTAAAAAACATATAAATACATTAAAAATACAATTAAAATATATATTAAACGTAATTTTTCCGGCTGTATCCCATCAAAACCAAATACAACAGTATAAAATCAGGGATCTTAGATAAAAATTAAAAGTTAATTACTAAAACCCAATTTAAAACCAAAACCCATTCATTCGGCCAGGCCAGCCTGCCTAAAAAGTAGGGTTTTAACTGCGCGCCGGAAGGTCAAGATATCCGTCATAGCTCGTATCTCCGGGGGGAGATCATTCCATAGGGAGGGAGCTCCCACAGAGAAAGCCCAAACTCTCGGGGCCGTCAGCCGACAGCGGCCGGGCGGCGGTACCCCAAGGAAGGCAACCCTGTGGGAGCGTACTGGGCGGCGGGAGGTTGATGATGGCAGCAGGCGGTCCCGTAAGTACCCAGGTCCCGAGCCATGGAGCACTTTAAATACCATCAGTACCACCTTGAATCGAATCCGGAAGGCCACAGGGAGCCAGTGCAGCCTGCGGAGAAGCGGTGTAACGTGGGAGCTCCGAGGAGCACCCACAATCACCCGCGCGGCTGCATTCTGGACTAACTGCAACCTCCGGAGACTCTTCAAGGGGAGCCCCATGTAGAGAGCATTGCAATAATCCAGGCGGGAGATAACGAGGGCGGAAGTGACTGTGCGAAGTGCGCCCAGATCCAGAAAGGGCCGCAACTGGTAAATCAGACGAATCTGATAGAGAGCCCCCCTGGCGACGGCTGCAATATGTTCTTCTAAAGACAGCCATACGTCCAGGAGGACACCCAAGTTGCGTGCCCTTTCCACGGGGGTCAAGACCTCTCTCCCCACGGCCAGCGAAGGAACCAGCTGGCTGTATCTGGGCGCAGGAAACCACAGCCACTCGGTTTTGGTCGGGTTGAGACGAAGCCTGTTACGACCCATCCAACTCCGCACGGCCTCCAGGCAGCGGGACATCACTTCGACGGCTTCGTTGGGGTGGCCCGGGGTGGAGATGTACAGCTGAGTATCATCAGCGTACTGATGGAACTCCACCCCGAAGCCACGGATGACCTCACCCAGCGGCTTTACATAAATGTTGAACAGCAGGGGCGAGAGCACCGACCCCTGAGGAACCCCACATCGTAGGGGCCTCGGGGCCGATCTCTGCCCCCCCGTCAACACAAATTGCGAGCGGTCGGAGAGGAAGGAGGTGAACCACCGCAACACGGTGCCCCCCACCCCCAACCCCTCCAACCGCCGCAATAGGATACTGTGGTCGACAGTATCAAAAGCCGCTGAGAGATCTAACAGGACCAGGACAGAGGAACAACCCCTGTCCCGGGCCCTCCAGAGGTCATCTACCAACGCGACCAATGCCGTCTCCGTGCTGTGCCCGGGCCTGAAGCCCGATTGGAGGGGGTCGAGATAACTCGCTTCATCCAGGTACTGCGGGAACTGACGTGCCACCACACTCTCAACAACCTTCGCAACAAAGCGAAGGTTGGAGACAGGACGATAGTTAGATAATAATGCTGGGTCCAGGGACGGTTTCTTGAGGAGGGGCCGCACCACCGCCTCTTTCAAGGCGGCGGGTAATAGCCCCTCTCTCAAGGAAGCGTTTATAATACCCTGGAACCAGCCTCGTGTCACCTCCCGAGTGGCCAAGACCAGCCAGGAGGGGCACGGGTCCAGCAAACAGGTGGTGGCATTCAGTCCCCCCAGTATCCTGTCCTCGTTATTTTCCCAAATAACGAGATCTGACGCAGAGAAAAGCGTATGGGGTAGGACATATTCTAGTTAGCCCCTTGTTCTATCTGGTACAGATTTGCTCAATAGGGAAGCAATAATTCTTGCCTCAGTTTTACCTTCTACGGAATGGGTTTGTACTTTAGCTTGATTTTTCCCTGCAGTTAAGTCTTTGGTTCTGGCTAACTCAGCCTAGCAGTACCAATAAGGTATTGGCTGGGGTTAATTCGGGATCTAAGTGCTTTTAGAGTTTTAAAGTCAAAAGTACCACTGTCAGGCCAAATTTGTCTTCCATTGTCTTCCCTTAGCAAAGTCCATTTTTTTACATATCCTTTTTGCTTTTCTCTTATTTATACCGGCCACACACTGCTGTCAGTTTTCAGAGAAGACTGTCCCAAATGAGGCAGAGAGCTCTTTCTGAATTCAACAGCCTTCCTGCAATCTTTCTCTGCCTTGTTCTCTTTTACTATAATATAGGCAGTTCTTCAGCTTAATTACAGTTCAGTCCTACTGTGTGCTCTGGGCCACTTGTCAGAATTTTTGCAGCACATCCAACCAGCACAAAAGTAAATTATTTTGCAGGATTCAATTACATAAGAAACTTCTTTATGCAACATCGTACAGCAGAAGTCAGTATACACATTCAGGAACACAGAAGCAATTCATAACAGAGTAGAGAGATACAGAGGCCCAGAAGCCTAGATTTACAGAGGCCTAGGTTACAGAGGACAAACCAACTTTATATACAGTTCAGAAAGTCAAAGCCACACCCAGACTCCAACTGTCTCTTATGCCCTATACAAAACAAATACTCTGTTTCAATATCCAAACAATCCCCATTGGCTGACCTGTTGCCATGTCTATTCCAGTTCATGAACTATATATACTGACATACACACACTCCACAGCCGATGTAATCCTGGAAATGCTTGGCTATACAATCAAAAAATGCAGCATAATACCCTTCTCCTAAAAATGATTAGAGGCTACAATCAAGACAACTCAGAAAGAGATTAGTTGACTAGTAGGATTAGAGAGGGGTGAAGGTTAAGGATAAGACTTGGCAATTGACCAAAATACAATGTCTAGATGCACCGAGCTGGATCGACTACAGCAGGGGTGTCAAACTCAATTTCATTGAGGGCTGCACCAGGATTGTGGTTGACTTCAGGGGGTCTGGGTGGGCATGGCCTGGGTGGGCACGGCCATGGTGGGTGTGGACATGATGGGCATGGCCAGCTCCCATTGCTGCTGTGCTTGCTCTCCTTGGCTAGGTTGCTCATGGTTTGTACAGGAGGGCAAATTGTGTGGGTTGGAGGAGGCCCATTCCATCTTCTTACAAGGAGACCCAGCTTTGTAACCAAAGCTTCCTCAAGTAATAGGATGGGAGACCACCAGTAGTGGTCAGAGGAGGGGACAAAGGGATGGCAAAAGGCAGCAAGGCTGCTGGTGATTAAGTGTTAAGGTAGGACTTCCCTCAGATCCTTCGTTCCTTCTCCTTCTCTCTTCATTCTCATTATAATCTCCTTCGTTCCTTCTCCTTCTCTCTTCATTCTCCTTTCTTCCCTTCTATTTTTCTTCTTTGCTCTCTTCCCCTCTTTCCTTCTTTTTCTTTCCTGTCTCTTCTTTGGATGCTCAAATGCAAAAGGAGAAACATTCATCGCCTTGTGATCAAATGCCACTTTTGCTTGTAGTTTGTGGCCACTTATAAGACTGAAAACAAACCAGGCCCAGTTTATCCCATACTTGCATTTCATTGGGGCATCTGCAGACTACACTATAGCAAAACTGTCAAAATGATGGCTCTGACAGTTTATCGGAGCTCCTCTGTTTTTTATGTGCAATAGCTTTAGTGTTTAAGAACAGAGATAAATTAGTTGCTTTTCTAGTAATACATAATCCTTAAAAGGGCTCTCCTGTAGGGACTCTGCCATGGCCTAATTCAGGCTGGAAATATAGCAAAGGAAAATATTTTCCCTACTTGCTTTGTCCTGTTTTCCTCACTGGAAATAGCTGTTTGCAACATACAAGGAGAGTATACTTTCCTAAGGGCTCATAATTCAAGAATCCCAACAAGCACATGAGGTATTTCACACAGTGGGGAAGGCCATGTGGGGCCTAGAGATAGAACAGGCCCTCAAGGCCTTCCCAACCCACTAAGAAAGCTCATGCTTCTCCCTCCCTTCTAGAGGTGGTATTCAGCAGGTTCTGACCAGTTCTGGAAAACCGGTACCAGAAATTTTGAGTAGTTCAGAGAACCAGCAAATACCACCTTTGATTGGTCCTGCCCCCATCTATTCTCTCCCAAGTTTGGACACAATCCGTCTTGTAGAGATGGTGGGTGAAGAGAGAGCACCCTGCTGATCCCAGGGACACTACAAAGTCCCTGGTTGATCCAGGAAAAGCTCTCTAATCTGGTTGCAGAGGAAAGTGGCCATTGAAAGCTACTGAAAGGTTGGGACAGCTCTGGAATGGAAGATGAAGGGGAAAGAAAGTGTGTTGGTTTTGGGTGAAACTGTTTAAACTTTTTCTGTCAAAAATAAGAGAGCATTCTAAAGGGAAAAATATTTAAAGAAGATAGAAGACAGAAGAGTGAATAAGCAGCGAAAGTGAACATGTTTCAAACTGTTAAAATTAGAATTATTTTATTGTATTTTAACAAGGACTAAACTTTTAACTGGACTGGATTCTATAATAACAATTAAAAAAGACAATTCTTAATATTTACTTTAAAGATAGATTTGGAATTTTTCCTTCCCCCCCCTCCCTATTTTAAAAGGGAATCTTTTATTAGAAACTTTTTTGACTACAATAAAGCAAGGTAGTGAAAGTAAAATATAACAAAGCAATACTGCCACCTAGAGGCTTTAAAAAAAATCCTGAAGGGACTGAAAAAACAAATTGCTGAGAATTTTTTTTTTACAATCACAAGCTGTTTACATTAAGAGAAGACAGAGATTGACCACTGAATAAGAATTATTTTAACAGGGGGATTTCCGGTTTGTTCTTCATCAGTCGGTGTGAATCTATGATCGTGAGCTCACTTGCTGGAGGGTCCCCATCAGGACTGGAGCCACCCTGGTGAGAAGAGGGTGAAGAAGGAAGAAATCGCCTGGAGGGTTGAGGAAAATCCCTCCCAAAGGCAAGTGCAGTGGTGGTCCAAAATGGCCACCATGAATACGAAGAACACTCTGGGAAACTAAGTTTTGTGCTGGAGAGAGAAGTAGTGAGCAGAGTGTGAACCAGGCAAAGGACATCACTTTTGAGGTACCCCAGTATCAAATTAAAGGGCTATTTTGGAGGAAAGTGTATGGAAGCGGTGACCAGAGAAAGTGAGAAAGAAATTGGTTTTTAAATTTGGATCTGATTATTCTATTGGACTAATTTGGAGGAGAAATTTAAAGAAAAATACATTAACACAACAAAGGATTAAAAATTAAACTGGACATATATTGAACTGCGGGCACTTAAAGGGCATAACTAAATGCCGGAATTGAGTGTGTTGAAAAAAATAGCTAATGATTGAAATGAGCAAACTTAATAAAATATTATATTCAATAAAGAAAGTTAAAAAGACTCAAGAGCACCACCTGATGGTAAGGAAAACTTTAGTCCGTTTTAAAATGAGCGTCTGGTCTTTTTGAGAGTTTGGATCTTCGAACTTGAAAGAAAATAAAAGGAACTTTATTATTATCATAGAACCACCTGGTAATTTGGGAAACAGTTGGGAGGCCAATTAGAAGATTTGGAATAAAGACTCAAGAGTATGAATTGTTGAAAATAAACTCAAAAGATATTGGCTGAAATAAGATACTGGACTCTGGGATTGAATATATCTATCAAAGAAGAGGATTTCAACTATTAAGGAAGAGAAAAGAAAAAGAAAAAAGGAGAAGATATAATGGAGGAGACTGAACTCATTAAGACATTAAGATCAGATATGCAAGATACAAGGGACGTGATAAAAATCAAATTTGAAATATGTAATTATGTATTACAGAAATTAGAAATGGTGACTCAACATACACAAGACACAATAAACCGGAGGGGGAGGAGTTCTATAAAAAAAAGCCAACTTAGAAGAACAAAACGAACAACAATTATTTAAGCAGGGGGGAAAGGAAGTAGAATTAAAAATTTGTGGTCTGATGGGGTGATAAAGGGGAGAATGGTTCGGAAAATGGTTAGAGAGAGAAGAGAAAAGCAAAAAAAGGAAGTGCAAAGGAAAAATCAAAAGAGAGAGACAGAAAAGTTTAATAACTAGAATGAGAAAAGGAGAGGAATAAGAATGGGGGAAAAGGAAATTAAGAGAAAGGACCAGAAAATAAAGAGGAACAGGAAACAAACAAGGATGAAAAGAAGGTACATTGTTCAAAAAGTGAGAGATAATGGGTGAAAAAAGAAAGGAGGATAAGGAAGGGGATTCCACAAGGTAATATGTTGGGATGTATAAGAATATATTGAAAATAGTATTTTGTAATGTATAGATGGTTCATAGAGAAAATATAATGCGGAATCTGAGAAAAAAATATATATTTGTGTTTTATACTAGATAGGGAGATTGATATTAAGGAAGAATGAAGGTGGTTAGCTCAAATTATTAACTAGAGGGGACAACTATATTTACAGATAAGGATTGATAAAATGACAAATTGACAGGAAAAAATAATAATAATATGAGAAATGATAATAGAAAGAAGATGAGAATTTTAGATAACATTGTAAAATAAAATATAAAAATATACTAAGAAAAATGGAAGGAGATATATTAAGATTTGGAATTAAATAAATGAACATAGAATTGTGATGAGAATTTTAGATAATATTGTAAAATAAGATATGAGAACACGAATTGGGATTGGATAAGATAAGCTTAATATTTAATAATGACAAGGATGATGCAATATAAAATTAAACAAAAAAAATGAATAGGTAAACTATGGTCATGTTTGTATTTAGATGTGAAACCTGGATCCACACTGCTTGCCAAATGAGAATTTTTCATTTAAAAAAAATAAAATGAAATCAGGGAGAAAATTGAATAATGGAATTGATATAATGGCATTTCATTAATATGGTGGTATGCATTTGGAGAGAGCAAATAAATATTGAAGAAGTATGAATTAATATGAATATAATGCAATGAGAAATGTATGATATATTGACGCCATACTGTTAATGTATTGTTATATGTAGATTGAAATAAAAAAAATTGAGGAAAAAAGAATTATTTTAACAGGTGCTTTTCTTGTAAAACAACTTAAACAGCTGGAAATTGAAGCTGGAAGAGAAAAGACTACTGTGACCTTGGAATATATCTTGTTGAAGTTTTGATTGTGATGCCTTGGGCGTTGCATAGTGGCTGTGATTTGTTTTGTGACATTTTTAAATTACAACTGAATTTTCTTTTAATGGTTGACACTCATTCTAGGCCTTGTTTGATTTTTGTTTTTGCTTCTTCTAAACTAACAATTTGACTTTAGCCTCATTGTTGGAATATGATTTTTTTATTTTGCCTTTCCTCTTTTCCCTTTTAAAACTATCTGTGGATTACTTTTTTATTATCATTGCTGCCTTTTCTCCTTTTTCTTGGATTACTTATTAGAGGATTTTATATTTTTGATTTTTTGGCTCCCTGGGATGAATAAATTGGTTTTTTAAAAAACTTGTTTTCTTTCTTTCTTTTTTTCCTCTTTTACCTTTTCTTCTCATTTACAATTGGATTAAGGTAGAGAAGAACCTGAAGAAAATTGGTCCTGGCATTGTTAGCAGATATCTATCAAGGACAACTAACTAGAGATGAGGAAAACAGCAGCTACAATTACTCTTCAGTTACTATCTCCTCCTCCCTAAGCCCAGCTGATCAGAGGTCAATTCACACCATGTTGCAGCACGAAAAAGAGGGGGGGAGAGAAAAAGGTCATATTACAAATGATAATGCAAACAATACAAGAACAAGGGAAATGTTTGGAAGATAGAATGGAAATAATAGAAGAGAGAACAGGGAAAATGGATGAGAAAGTAGAGAATATACAACAAATAATGATGAAGAATGAAAAAAATATTTCAAAAAATAGAAGAAAAAGAAGATCAGACAGAGAAAAAAGTTGGAGAAATTGATAACAGGCTAATAATAGTTGAACAAGACAAGGGAAAAGGAATGCTTGCCTGGGAGATGGACAGAACAGATTTTTATCTCAGAATTCAAAATATTGAGGAAGAAAAAGGAGAAAACCTTGCAGAGAAGTGCTGGCAGGAGGCTGGAAGATATCCAAAGAAAAAATGATGGATGGAATAGATGAAGTGTTCCAAGTGTATACAAGATATGCTATGAAAAATTACCCAGAGAAGTCCATATAAGATACACTAAGAAAGCAATCAAAACACAAATATTACAGAGTGCAAGGGGTGACTCACTGAAATATAAAGGAAAGGAGATTACAGTCCTAAAACAAGTACCGAGAAAAGTGAGAAATTTAAGAAGCGAATACCAATTCTTGATGAATATTTTAATTAAGAAGGGAGTGAACTGTAGATGACTGATTCCAGAAGGTTTAATATTTACTTGGCAAGAGCAAAGACACAATAGAAGAAAGCAGAATTATTTTATGGTGAATATTTTAGAGGAAAAAAAGAAGAGGGAATACGAGATGATGAAATAGTTAAACTCCAAGAGGAAATGGTAGAAGTAGAAAAAAGACAGGAAGGATACGAGAAGAGGGAGCAGCAGGTGGAAGGGTGGAACTAAAAGAAGCAAGAGAGCAAAGAACAACAAGAGCAATAAACCCTACATATAAAGTATAAAAAATGAAAGAAAAGAAATTGATTACAATAAATATAAATTGATTGAATTCAACCATCAGAAGGAAAAAAAGTTTCTTAAACTAGAAAAATTAAAATTAGATATAATCTGCCTGCAAGAAGTTAATATTAAAAAACATGTCCAAGTGTTGAATTATCCCAGAATTGGGAATCTATACACCTCATTGGCACAACAAAATAAAAGAGGAGTAGCTCTATTAAGAATACAATCAAAGCTAAATTAATTTTTACAGACGAAGAAGGAAAAATATTGATGGTAGAAATAATTGATAATAATCTAAAGATGCTTTTAGTAGCAATTTATGCACCAAACGAGAAACAAGAAGAATTTTATAAAAAAATTTATAAGAAAATAATAGAATTGGAATATTATAATATATGTATTTTGGGAGACTTTAATGTGATAGTGGACACAAAGTTGGACTGTAAAACAACAGAAAGTTAATAAACAAAATAGAAAGACACTTCCGAAATCCTTCTTCAAGATGGTAGAGGAATTAAGCATTCGAGACATTTGGAGAGAAATGAACGCTAATAGACAATATACGTTTTACTGTAGTAGACATTTATCATAGTCAAGAATAGATATGATTTGGATGTCAACAGAATTAATCTCCAATATACAAGAAGTAAATATAGAAACAAGTACTTGGGTGGACCATAACCCAATATGGGTCAAATGGCAGGGACAAATAAAAGATCTAGATGGACTTTAAATAATTCAATTTTGAAGGAAAAAGAATTTATACAAAACATGGAAAAAGAACTGGTTTTTTTCTTTAAAGAAAACGAAAAGGAGGAAACTTCATTACAAAATGTATGGGATACCATGAAGGCCTACACTAGAGGTCTGATTATAAATTACATGAGAAGAAATATTTAAAAAAGACAAACACAACAAATATTAGAGGACAACTACAAGAAACTGGAGAAAGAACTACAAAAATATCTACAAAAGAAGGATGTTAAAAGTCAAATGGAAATAGTTAAACATAAAATGGGATTGATGGAAAAAGAGGAACTAGCACAAAAAATCAGGAGAGCTAAACAGAACTTCTTTGAAAATGCAAACAAACCAGGTAGATGGCTGGCATATAAATTGAAAAAGGAGAGACAAAAAAGATAATACAATTAATAGATAGATGAGCATGGAATGGTTTGTAATGGAGATGAAGAAAAAAAATAGTACAAAAGTATTATGAGAAATTATATGATCAAGAGAACATTGAAGAAGGAAAAGTTAAGCAACATTTGCAAAAAGCAGAGCTGCCCCAAATACCTAAGGAAACTTTTAGAAGGGAAAATACCTAAGGATAATTTTAGAAGGGAAAATAACAATGATGGAACTGACAGAGGTGATAAATAGACAAAACACTGGAAAGGCTCTGAACCCAAATGGGCTACCAGTAGAATTATATAAGACTTTGCAGGAATCTTTAAACACTATAATGCTTGAAATAATGAATGAGGTTTTGTCAAAAACCAAAATACCTAATTCATGGACAGAGGCTTATATTACTCTTATACCAAAAGAAGATATCGACTTACAACAAATTAAAAACCATAGACCTATACCCAACTGAATGCAGATTACAAAATATTCACCTCAATAATGGCAGAAAGACTTAAAAGATAATATTACTATTAAAAAAGGAATTAGAGAAGGATGTCCTCTGTCGTCATTGCTATTTGTATTGACTTTGGAAGTATTAAACAGAAATATTAAAAAAACGAAGAAATAAAGGGAATGAAAATTTAAAAAGAGGTATATAAATTACAAACATTTGCAGATGATCTGGTCTTTATATTGGAAGAACCATTGGAAACATCATCTAAATTGATAGAAAAGATTGAAGAATATGGACAGGTGGTGGGATTAAAAATAAATAAAGATAAAGCTAAGATTTTAATTAAGAATATGATGGAAAAACAAAGGAAATAATTGACAGACAGACTGAATATCCAGTTCACAAATAAAGTGAAATACTTGGGAATATGGTTGACAGCAAGATGCAGAACATTAAAGGAAGATAATTATTATAAATTAAAACAACATATTGCAACAGATTTGGAAAAAATGGGAAAATCCACAATAATCTCTAATAGGGAGAATATCTACAATCAAAATGAATATACTACCAAGGATATTATATTGGTTTCAGACAATTTCAATTAAATTAGGGAAAGAATATTTTGAGGACTTAAACAAAACAATGTTGAAATATATATGGCAGGGAAAGAAGGCAAGAATTAAATTAACATTGTTACAGGATGCTAGAATGAGAGGAGGTTTTGGGCTACCCAATTGGGAATTATACTACCAGGCAGTTACACTGATGTGGGTGAAAGAATGGGTCATTTTAAGAAATACTAGATTGTTAACACTGGAAGATCATGATTTACAATTGGGGTGGCATGCATTTTTATGGTATAAGGAAAGCAAAGTACATGGGTATTTTAGGAGACATTATATTTGAGATGCTTTATTGTCAACATGGGAGAAAATAAGGAAACAACATTATATGAAAATACCAGTCTGGTTATCAACAATAGAGGCATTTGCGTATCCAATTGTTTTCAAAATGGAACACATAATTAGATATAGTGAAATTTTAAATGAAAAGGGTGAACTCAAACAAAGCAAGAATTGGATGAACAAGAGATATAGATGAATTGGTATTCGCATGTGCAAATACATTCTAGATATGATAAAGATACTAAGCCAGAAGGGTTTTACAAAGAAATTACTGAATTAGATAAAATCTTAACAATACTGAGGAGAGGATGATTAAAAAATTATATGGTTATTTACTAGGAGTGAAATTAGAAGAAGAACAAGTTAATGAAACAATGATTACTTGGGGGAAAATTTTGGATATGATCTAGAAAAGATCTAGAAAAATAGCAGAAATTATGATCTAGAGACTATAAACTAACAATGTCAACAGCATATAAAGACAATTTGTTATAAGATGTTTTACAGGTGGCATTTACCCCCAGCAAGAATATTTAAGATGTTCAAGGATAAATCAGCGAAGTGTTGGAAATGTCATCAGACATCTGGATCATATTACCATATGTGATGGATATATGCAAAAGCTAAAAGATACTGCACTAAAATACACACGTGGCTGGAAAAAATGACAAAACAGCATATAGATTTAAAACCAGAGACATTCTTATTGGGAATTTTACCGGAAGATTACAACAGAGAATTCACATACTTGATTATTAATGTTTTAACTGCAGCTAGAATTGTATTTGCTCAAAATTGGAAAAATGAGAAAATTCCGATAAGAGGAGGAGGTGATTAAGAAAAAAATGGAATGTGCAGAAATGAGTAGATTAACATTACCAATTCGAAAGCAAGAAGAAAAAGAGTACTATAAGATATGGGATTTATTTTACCAATGGTTAGATAGAAAAGTAGGAAACTGAAGTATAATACAATAGCAATGATATGTTATAATTGACTATTTTGGGATGAATTATAATATGAATTAAAATTAGTAAGAACTGAGATCTGCTCTAAAAGATAATGTGGATTTGAAATTAATGTCTAATGATGATGTAATAATAATATATGACATGGAAATTTATTAATGCAATATGAATGTAAATCTAAGAGGAAAAGACTATAGACATTGTGCACAAGAAATATGTACCAACCGACACACTGTATAATTGAAAGAAGGTTTTACTTGTTGTTTTATGTTTGTCTGTTTATGTTTGTTGTTAAAAATAAAAAAAATTAGAGAAAAAAAGTGTTTGCCAGTTTCCTGCTCTCCCCCCCTCCCCCCCCGCAAGCTACTTTCCACTTAACTACTTAATAAGACTTGTTGTCCCATGGAGCATGCTTGCATGCAAATGGGGAAAGACAGGGAGAGAGCAAGAGAGTGAACAAAAGCAATCCAATGCAACTTCTGTTTGTTTGTGTGTGTGTGTGTGTGTGTGTGTATGTGTGCGTGTGTATGTGTGTGTATGAAAGAGAAAGTGATTTTTAGCCAGGGCACCCAAGTTGCTGGCAGTGGCGTGAGCAGCAGGAACTACCTGAGCAGCGAGGCAATCAGGGATGGAGTAAGAAGGAAGGCGAGTGTGGCTGTGTACGTGTGTGTGGAACTGCCTGCCCATGCCCAGCACTGGCTTACCTGAGTGTCCTGCCAGCCAGGCATTGAAGTGCCACAACTACTGCTGCAGTGAGACAGAGATAGAGAGAAGGGGGTTCTCTCTAAACTCTGTGTGTGTGTGTGTACGAGAAAGAGTGCATGATCCCTGCTTCAGTTGGGGCATTCAAGCTGCTGGCAGTGGGAGGGGGCAGGAGCACATGAACTGCCATTTTTCTCCTTGTCCTCCCCATTCAAGCAGCAGTGGGCTCTGCGGGACAGCAGGCCTTCTCTATTTCTCCCCTGGTGTGACAAACTCCAATGTCAGTGGGGGCATTCAAGCTGCTGTTAATGTCAACCACCTAAGCAGCCATGATTGCCCGCTCCCCAACCAACCAGCCAGCCATCACTGACTGACCTGCTCCCTGCCTGGCCAGCCAGTGCAAAGCCTTACCATTCTTCTCCTCATTATCGTCCTCCCCACCCAAGCAGCAGCAGGCTCCACGGGACAGGTCTCATTCCTGCCCCGGCACAGCAAATTCCAGTAGGCTGGATGCAGGTGTGAAGGGCCTCCCCCCACCAATGTTCCTTGCTCAGTTGAAGGCTTCAATCAGCTTCAAACAGTAAGGCTAGCCCATGTACATGAGCAGTGCACTACGGTCACAGACAATGTTGGTTCCTGCACCTAGCCAATTCTGATTCCACAGTTGGCCACATGCAGAGCAACTAAAGTAGTGTGTGGGACTATGGTAAAAAAAAATAGTTCAGATCTTCCAACTTCTCACAAAAAAAAAAAAGATTTTTTTTACCGTAGTCCCATACACTATTACTTAGTTGCTCTGCACACTGCAATGGAGAATGGGGCCTGTGTGCTCACTTGCCTGCTGGGCTGGCATGGGCTGACTGAAGTGATGTGGGCTGGAACTATCATGCCCCTGTCAGAGTCTGAATCCGAGGAGGAAGCCGAAGAGTTGACAGGGAGTGGGAGTGTGGCTCTGTTGGCTGTGGAAGAAACTGGGAAAGGGCAAAGTCTGGCTGGGCAGAGCAGGGAAGAGGCAGAACTAGGGAGAGGGAATTCAGAGGAAGACCCAGGCCCACCCCATCTTCATCCTAGGGCATGTAGGGAGGAACAGAGAAGAGAGCAATGTTGGTTGCATGGCTTGGGGGGAGGAAAGGGCCCGGATCCCCTTCATTAGCTACAGCTGGGAACACAGTTTATAAGAAAGGCAGACTGTGTGTGGCAGGCTGCTGGGAGCAAATGTGACTTTATCTTGTACTGTTGTTGCTTATCTGTGTTCTTGGTGTCTTCCCAACCATGTGAGTTTTGCCGTGCCTTCAAGTCTAAAATTCTTGCTCCTGCCCTGCCAAACTAATTACTTCAGTTTAGCTTGATTGGACTTTAAGTTACAGTTTGTGTTGACCATGTTTTGGACTTAATTTTCTGCAGTCAAAGGCTGTTCCTGGGAGAGTTTTTCTCCAGCCAGAAGGTAACCAGGACATTAGGAGCAAAGTTGGAGATTATAATAAAGGAATTCTTATTGATTATCTGACTGTGCTGCCTTTGTGCCATGTCCTAGGTCATCACAGGAATCTTACAGTTTCCAAGATGGTGATGTGGGCCAGATTCAGCCTCATCATGGACCCAACTCTGCTATCTAATTATCGTCCCATCTCCAACCTTCATTTTATGGCGAAGGTTGTTGAGAGTGTGGTGGCACAACAGTTTCCCCAGCACCTGGATGAAGCTGTCTATTTGGATCCACGCCAATCAGGCTTCAGGCCCGGGCACAGCACAGAGACAGCATTGGTCGCATTGATGGATGATCTCTGGAGGGCCCATGACAGAGGTTATTCCTCTGCCCTGGTCCTCTTAGATCTCTCGGCGGCTTTCGATACTGTCGACCACAGTATCTTATTGCAGCGGCTGGAGGGGTTGGGAGTGGGAGGCACTGTTTTGCGGTGGTTCTCCTCCTTCCTCTCTGACCGCTCGCAATTTGTGTTGGCAAGGGGGCAGAGGTCAGCCCCTAGGCCCCTGGTCTGCGGGGTGCCTCAGGGGTCGGTGCTCTCGCCCCTTCTGTTCAACATTTATATGAAGCCGCTGGGTGAGATCATCCATGGCTTTGGGGTAGAGTTCCATCAGTACGTTGATGACACTCAGCTGTACATTTCTACCCCGGGCCACCCCGATGAAGCCATCGAAGTGATGACCCGGTGCCTGGAGGCCATGTGGTGTTGGATGGGACGGAACAGGCTTCAGCTCAACCCATCTAAGACTGAGTGGCTGTGCTTCCCAGCACCCCGGTACAGCCAGCTGGTTCCATCGCTGGCTGTGGGGGGGGGGGGAAATTCTTGCCCCCACAGAGAGAGCCCGCAATCTGGGTGTCCTCCTGGATGTGCGGCTGTCATTGGAAGACCATGTGGCGGCTGTCGCCAGAGGTGCTTTTGGTCAGGTCCGTAGGATCTACCAGTTGCGGCCTTTTCTGGATCGGGATGCGCTTCGCACGGTCACCTCCGCCCTGGTGACCTCCCGCCTAGACTATGCCAATGCTCTCTACATGGGGCTGCCTTTGAAGAGCATCCGGAGGCTCCAGTTGGTGCAGAATGCGGCCGCGAGGGTGGTAATGGGAGCTCCTCGGGGCTCCCATGTTACGCCACTTCTGCACGCGCTGCATTGGCTCCCGGTGGCCCTCCGGATGCGCTTCAAAGTCTTGGTGATTATCTTTAAAGCGCTCCATGGCTCGGGACCGGGATACCTGCGAGACCGCCTCCTGCCATCATCGGCTTCCCACCGACTGGTACACTCCCATAGAGTCGGCCTCCTCGGAGTGCCGCCGGCTGGATGGCTGGCGACCCCGAGGATGCGGGCCTTCTCATTGGGAGCACCCCCTCTCTGGAATGAATTATCCCCGGAGGTGAGGGCCATCCCTGATCTCAAGACCTTCCGTCGCCTACTTAAAACTCATCTATTTCGGCAAGCCGGACTGGCCTAGGGGTTTTTAAATTTTAACCTGGTTCTTAATCTCTTTCAACTTCTTTGTTTTAAATTTTTGAATTAGAGCCAAACTGTATTTAATTCTTTTAATTTTTAATATTGTCATATTGTACATGTGTTCTGTATGTGTATTTTTTATCCTGGCTGTTCACCGCCCCGAGTCCCTTCGGGAGAGGGGGCGGTATATAAGTCTAACTAATAAATAAATAAATAAATAAATAAATCATGGGCTGGATTTGGCCTGCGAGCCTTAAGTTTGACACCCCTGGACTATAGGAAAGTCTATGATTCAATACTGCATAAGGATTGCTAGTGCTATACAAAGTCAACAGGTCATTAAGGACCTTCCTCAAGAACTCGATGGGACTGTGGAAGACAATACTGGAACATTGATAGCCATGGAATTCAGCATACCAAAATGATGTATTATCCTTGCTGCTATTCTGTATAGATTTGAACCACCTCAGTCAGATAATCAGAAGAACTGGAGCTATCAATACCAAATTCCTTTACATGAATGACATCTAACTTCATGCTAAGAATGAACAAAACACCAATTTGTTGATCTATCTGCCACGGATCTACAGTGAAGACATTTGGATATCATTCAGACAGGAAAAATATAAGGATAATAGCCAAAAGATAGTTAAGACTGATGGGATGGAATTTCCAATGGGCTATATAGTAAACATACATAGCAGCTATAGATATCTTGATATCCCAGTCATATGGAAATCATGAGGAAGAGGAGGCAGGAAAGACAGTAACATCCAAATACCATCAAATAAAAAGACAGGTTTTGAAGTACCAACAATGAGAAGAACAAAATCCATGCCATCAGCATGTATGTTCTGCTGAAAAAAAAGTGGGCAAAGTCTAGAAGTGTCAAAGCCACTGAATGGCTAGATAAAATCCAGAGCACCCAAGAGTATATCAGTAAGATGGCACCCAAAGATGAATTGCTTAGAAAAAGCCTGAGACAGCAGCAGTCATTAGAGGAAGATCAAGCAGAGGAAGTGCCAAGATAAGACAAGACTCTGTATAGGATGTATCACTGACAGATAGTTGAGGGAAGACATTGGAAAATCTTATCAGTGGATGGAAAGGGCTGAATTAAAAAACAGCATTGGGCACTGATCAAAGCAGCACAAGAACAGGCACTAAGCACCTGATCCATAGAAACAGGTTACCACACTAGAAATGACCCAAAATGCAGAGAAGTCTTAAAGGCAGTATAGCACATAATAACAGAGTATGATGCAGGCACACATTGAGCAGCACAACAAAGTGTTTAGCACTGTGTGTTGGAATATCTGCAGTGTATGGACTAAAGGCTCCCAAGTCCAAATGGGAGATTCCACAGAAAGTTGTGGAGAATCAGAGGGTTAAGATCTTGTGGGGCTGCCAGATTCAGATGGATATTCAGGCACTGGCTAATCAACTAGACATTGTGGTAGTAGAAAAGGACCAGAAGACATTGGTCATGATAGATATATCAGTGCCAAGTGATAGCAACATCAGGAAGAAGGCATACGAGAAGCTGAAGAAATACCAAGGTCATGAATGAAGAAGGAACTAGAGAGGATGAGAAAAATAGTGGACAAACAAATCCTAGTGATGTAGGAACACGCAAAGCTGTGACTCCTAAACTGGGAAAATGGCTCCAACAGACCTGAGAAACAATTACAGAGTTCTCTGTTGAGAAGAATGGAGTGCTAGGAACAGTTGAGATATAGCATAGATTCTGAGATGGCATAGACTCAGGCAGGGCCCAAGAAAAATGCAGCAAAACTCTAATCAAACTGAGACATCTGAGGTTGTGCAAGGGACATAGAGTACAACATTCAGAAATTTTGAATAGTTTTTAAAGTAGGAGCAGCCTTTTAAACAGAAAGCTGAACATCACATAACAACAATATCAATTATTTCATAATCTCCCACAAGCAACTTAATCAGTTACTGTTAAACCAACAAAAGCAGCATAAAGGACACTTTTAATAAAACTGTAATATTTTTCAGCTAAGATTGCACATTGATTCATGGTGGAATATCCTGCCTTAAAACCTGCTTGTTTGTGGATTAAAATGTCCTCTGAATAGAACAAATATGAAAGCTTTTAGTACAAAAATTGAGTACAGAATAATAAGCTAACTGAGTGATAAATAACTGGGTCTTACACATTGCCTTTCTTATATAACAAGAGAGTGATAGAATTAAGCACTCTTTGGGAGCAATAAAAAGTTATTAATAGTGATAAATAGGAAGAGCTAATAGCAAGCATGTATAATCAGCATGTACTTTCAGCAATTCTAGTAACTTTACCTGTTGTCTGCTGCTTTTCAACTGAGACCTTGATTTCTAATTTTGAGACAGGGAGCCAATTAGGGTAGGAATTAAATAAAGATGGAGGGGAAGGAGAATCATTGCCAGAATAAACACTGAGTAAGTTGCCAAAATATTTTTTCTAGATGTTCATGCTGCTAGGTGTTTTTTCAGTTCTAAGGAAGGTTCAGCTCTGCTTTTAGATTAGTAGAAAGCAAGAAATCCAAGGATTCCCTGCTTTCAAACTAATCTAAATCTCCCGGCAGAACAGCTAATGGTTGGGGGGGGGGGGGGGGAAGGAAAATAGCAACTTAGCAAGCAAGTTTGATGGTACACATGCCAGATAAGGAGTGAATGGGGCCAGACAATGGCGTGATTTGCTGGTTCTCCAGTAGGTAGAATCCCACCCCAGTGAGAGTGCGTTTTTGTGCGTGTGTGTAGACCATTTCCAAAAAACCTCAGCTGGGCACCTGGACAGCTGGACAAGTACTGAGTGCCGGTGCACAGCGTTTCAAACACCTCTTCTTTCCTGCTTTTTCAATCTCAGCTGTGCCTCGCAAAGTAGCTGAGGTTGAAAAAGTAGGAAATAAAGGACAGCCAAGACCCCGGCTGGGCGGCTAGGCCAAACAGAACAGCAGACACCAAACTGGTTCGGTATCTGCTGCTCTTCAGAGCTACAGGTTCTATAAAACCGGGCCCAACAGGTAGCATCCCATCCCTGCAGAAGATATTATGACACTTTTTTGCTACTACTTGTTGGAGCATTGTTGATTTCACTAATAAGTCATTTTACTTTTTATATCCTAGGAAGCTTTTCATATTCCTTCTTCAATAAAAGAAAAAATAATGAAAAAGAAAATCATTATAAAACTGGGTTTTCAAGTTATCATAGTCTGAGCACAGTCCTTATTAAACCAAATCTGGAATGAGAGATAACAGCCTGAATTACATTATAAACAGCCCTGAACTAAATCCATAATTTTTTGACCAATTTTTCATGAATTAAACTGGTGGTTCCAATAATTTGTTTGAAATAGCTATCCAGAGATGATTCAAATAATTGAGCCATTGCTGCAGCTCACAGTTTACTAGGTTATTTAAACTATTAATGCTGCAATCCTAATATGTGCTTACCATGGAGGAAGCCTCACTGACTATAGTTGGGATTACGTTCAAATAAAGCTTCACTGAATTACATTGTTGACATTTATGAACTTTTATATGAACTGAACTTCCAATAAAAGATAAATCTATATTTCCCAAAATATGCTTTAGAAGTTTCAACCTCACCTTGAGGAATTGTACATATTACTCAACAAAATCTACAGTTAGAAGCTGAACTAGTTCCAAAATTTCTTTGTTTTATCATATGTCCACATAAATTATCAAAAGCCCCTTCTTTAATTTTACACTTGCAACATTCATTTAAAATACCTTTAAACATCCAGTGTTAAATGCCAGCAATACATCATCTTATAAAAGTTTTCTTTTAAATTATAGTTTAGTGTACATTTTAAACCTTTTGTTCACATATTTTCCCATTATTTAAACTTCACATTATATGCAAAATTCCTTGCCCACTGAATTATATAAAGTTTTTACATGCTCACTTTCCAAATTTAATTCCAGTAACATTTTATGAATCTTAGCAATAATATATTCATTACTATCACACAGTAAGATTTCCAATTCATTTTTAACTAAATCAAACCCATAACTCTTTTTATCTAATTTAAATCTTTCTTTCAGTTTTAATATGCAAACCAATGGCAAACATAACCATCTAATTCGAGTTCTTCCCTGGACTTTAGTGTAGGGTCACCAGAGCTGAAAATAAGATTTTACCATACATCCACCAGTCTGGCTACACCACCATTTCTTTTTTTAAAAAAAGCTTCCTGGGGAGACACCCAAAAAGGCAACTTCATAGGCAGAGTTCTCCAACCTTAGGAACTTTAAGACTCGTGGACTTCAACTCCCAGAATTCCTCAGCCAGCTGGCTGAGGAATTCCGGGAGTTGAAGTCCATGAGTCTTAAAATTGCCAAGGTTGGAGACCCCTATAATAGAGAACCTTGTTTTATGGTTATTCCAAACTCTTAGTATGACACTTTTAGCAAAGTGATTATTAAAGTCAACATTAACTTTATCATATCACAGATAACCGTGCCCTCCAAATCTATGGCCCTCTAATTCAAGCAACCTCTTATTATGGAGGTTCACCCACTCTTTTAACCAGGTCAGACAGCATGCATCAAAATACAATTTTAAATCTGATAAACTCAACCCTTCTTTCCTTGTATCTTGCAATAGCTTGTATCTAATTCTTGTTTTTTTCCCTTGCCATATTAATTTAGAAATATCCCTCTGCCATTGTTTAAATGGATTATCAGTTGCGAGTACTGGTAATGTCTGGAATTAAAAAAGCATCTTTGGTTAGGTGTCCATCTTAATTACAGAAATTCTACCCAATAGTGATAAATGCAGTTTGTCCCATCTTTGTAAGTCCTTTTTAATATCCCTCCAGAAAGGGACATAGTTAGTTTGAAGCAATTTTATATTTATATTTATCAATAAAATCCCTAAGTATTTCACCTTTTTCTCGACTCTAAAACCCAATTTTTTAGTCAATATATAACTATCATGAGATGGCATTGTTGTTTTCTCTTTATTTTAAAACCTGCTGTAGCCTGAATCTCATTTAATTTCCTCATCAAATATTCTATATTATCTTTTGGGTCTTGCAAGAATATAACCAGATTATCAGGAAATGCCCTCGATTTATAAACTTCTTTCTTGATACTTACACTCCTTATGTTTTCATCTTGCCTAATATCTCTGTTCAAAACTTCCAATATCAAGATGAACAGCAGAGGGGACAAGGGGAATTCTTGTCTTGTACCCTTTTGAATTTTACACCATTAATGATAATTTTGGCTTTCTGTGACATATAAACTGCTTTGATCCCTTGAATAAAGCTCTTTTCAAAGTCCATTTCTTCTAGCACTTTAAACATAAAAGCCCAATTTAAATTGTTAAAGGCTTTCTCTGTATCTAGAAATAGTAATGTTGCCTATTTCTCATTATGATACTGTAAATATTCAATAATATTCAAAACAGTCCTCACATTGTCTCTTAGCTGTCTTTTTGGCAGAAAGCCCAAGATTCATATTTTAATACAGAAAATTCTTAAAACAAAGATAAAAATGAAACCAGAAGCTTTTATTTTGGGCTTAATGGAAAAAGACTTGGAGAAAAAAATTGGAACTTTGATCTTATATATGTTGACAGCAGCAAGAGAGCAGCACTTTTGTATGCACAAAAATGGAAGGACATTTCAATTCCCACCATGGATGAAAGGCTAAAAAAACTGATGGAGTTGGCAAAAATGGCTAAATTGACTGTTTTGATTAAAGAAAAGAATATAAGTACTTTTGTTGCCACGTGGAGACTGCTTCTGGACTTTGTGCTTTAGGTGGGGGGAAAATGAAACTTTGATTTTGTCTTTTACCAATTAGATTGGTTTGTTTTTATAGAAGTGGCTAGTTTATATTATTATGGAAAAATAAAAAGCTGTGGTTTGATGTTAATACTTTACTTTAGTGCAACAGAGAGAGTTGGAAGTCAACACTTTTTTGTTTTCCCCCATCCTCTCTCACTTCTCTTTCCCCTTCTTCCTCCCATTGTGTTTTATTTGCCTTTGTATTTTGTATTTTAGTAATTTAGTCTATAATTTAATAAAAAATTTAAACAGAAAAAAATAATGTTGGATCTTTCCACATCAGAGGGACATCTTTTCATATTAAGATGCTTCTCATAACTTGCAATGACAACATTTTGGATGGGGCTAAGTGGGTTCAAGTGGCTCACATGGAATATGCAACCTCTGAGGTCTCCTCCTTATCTAAGGATTGTCCTCATGGGTGGCTTATTTTCCAACATAGCAAAAGCCTTGTCCAAACTGATGAATACATCGCTTAATGTATTTCACATTATCATCTCTGCTATCTGGATGCAAAGTATATTTTCTAAAGACCTAATGAATAAACAAGCCCAGAGTGAGTAGTGTAATTTACCTTGTTAATGCACACATGAGCATAATAAATATGCATTGTTCTGTCTTAAAAAAAACTGATCTAGTAAGCAAACATCCCAATGACAATCATTCGTTTCTAGACTTATCACAGCAAGAAAAAACACAAGAGGATTTTGTGGCAGCAATATGAATGCTAATACATTTAATGAAAGGCACACTCCTTCTATTTCTTTGGCCTGACCACAAATCCCTTGCTGAATGCTGGATCATTTAATACATTTCATTAATGCATTAAATTAAAACAAACAATTCTTCTTTAGATTCTTCCACTTACTGTTGCATGTTCAGAATTCGCATTAGGTACTTCAATTGCCCGGTTGCTTGGGTCCACTCTCACTTTTGCTTGTGTTACAAACTGAATCACTGATGAGGTATCCTACAGATTGAAAAAGAAGAGAATTAAGGAACATTTTCAAACATACAGTTCTCAAATGCTCTTAATTATGGGCATTTTAAAATAGGCCAAAGTTAGTTGTGAAAGTTGAAAAGCACTATTCTCACATTAAAAAAAAAAGTAAGATACTGCCAAATATCACCAGCAAAGGACATCTTAAGTTGAATTATTGCTGCATCATAATTAGAAGCAGATATTTATATGTAATTACTAAAATGTGCTTATATATTACATTAAATATTTTATGATTAAAATAAATCCTAACATTGTATAGAATAACAAGTCTAGATATTTTTCCACCGTAATCATTTTTGAAAAGAGTTTTAACACAAATGGCCCAGCAATTACCTTTTAAAGTAATTCTTACTGTACTTTAAAATTACACATCTTCTGGTGGAATAATGTCAGAGTCATACATAATTTTTAAGGGGAAAAATGACAATTTAGAAATGGAAATATAATTTCCTCTTCTTATGTACATCACGGCAACAAAGTTCAAGAGAATTATTTTACTCTGTTACTTCAAACTAAACATTGGCACAGCTCATAAACTTAAGCAGTTCAACTAATTTAATGAAAATAGCTGGTATTAGGCAACAATACATTCCTAACAGTTTTATTAATTGCATCAGATCATTCCAGTGCAACACACACTGAGCATTCAGCAAGGCAAATCAAGCTTAGCATAGTAGGCTAAGTCCTTATTTTACCCAGTGTTGATAGTAGTAAAATATCAGAAAAATTTATACTCAATTCTATCAGCATTTAAAAGTGTAAGAATTAGTTTTGAGCTTATCACTTACATTTTATATATTATATATTACTTACATTTCAGTCTATCACTTATATTGATGGGGTTATACTGAAACCCAAAATCTAACTTTGGGGATTATTTGATTTGCTCTTTTGTTTTAAAACTAAAGAGCATCTTGAAAGATAGAAAATATAATAGCTTGCATAATTTTGTTTCCTTTCTTTTCCTCCCTCTGAGATTGCTCAAACAACAACAACTCCTTCTGATAGGATAAAGCAGTAATCCAAGCTTAAATCCAACTCCAAGGTGAATTATGTACAGAAAATTCAATATTATAGTGTAAGAAATGATGCTCACCTTCTTTAATATCTCTGTATTCAAAAGCATTTGCACATCTATGTTACGCGATTCAGTTTTTGCTAGCGAACTTAAATTACATCTTATAATTAAGCAGGACCTGCCTGGTCTTTCACAATCCTAAAAGATAACAAGTAAATAAAAGCAAATGAACAAAGGGGGGGGGAGGGAAGAATGGATAGATAATCAATAAACCTTGTTCAGCTATCTGTCTTCAGCAAATCTATCAAGATTGATTACATTCTCATTTTTCCTAATTTTGGTTTATTCTATCATGTTTCACCATCATTTCTAACTTTGTTTATAAACTGATTACAGATTTGCATTGTTTTGTGTGCTTTTCTCCTAATGCACGCATTATTGTATGTACTTCGTAGAGAATGTCATGAATGAATTGTCATGCTACATATTCCTTTTTATTATTCCTTAATATGATACAGATTTTCCTGCATATCCTGAATTCAAATATTGTTACTACATTCTACGACCAGCCGTTACAGTAGGAAAAGAGAAATAGTTTGTATAATAAACAATGTATATAATTAAAAAAGCTTTGGGATCCAGGACTGCCCCAGATACACCCTACATGCAACTTGCAGATTCTCCTAGACTCAATGCTCTTTCTCAAAAAGCAAGCAGCAGTCATGGTTAGGAGAGCGTTTGCATAAGACATGTGTAACAATTTTCCCACAGATCCCTCCTTATCAGAGGGAGCACCCTTGTGTAGTATTGTGAAGCCATTACCATGGCAACTCCACTATAGAAGCCATTTTAACGCGCACCCTCTCCTGGAGGGGTGTTAGGGGTGCCTTACCCCCAGAGTATTTTTTCCAGAGGGTAAGTCATCTGTCTACCATGTTTAGTTGAAATTGCTTGAGGCGTTCCAGAGTTATGCTGGAACATACACATACATAGCCATTTTTATATATATATAGAAGAAGATTATAGTTCTAGTCTTGTTATAGAATTGGTTTCCTGAGTTGGTCTACCTTAGAGGGCTGAAATTGCTTGCTACAATTTAAAATTAAGATTTCAACTGAAAAAGTATGAAGGCATTATTGCTTAAATTTTTGTTCAGTCACTAAAACACATCTTCGCAACCTCATGGACAATACACACTAGGCCCTTCTATCCCCTGGAATTTGCCAAAATTCATGTTAATTGTGTCAATGATACTATCTAACCATCTCATCCTCTGCTGTACTCTTCTCCTTATTACTTATATATTCATACATTTAAAGTTTTTTTTATATAACTGATTATTATCTTGATAGATATGTGGCTGGTGTTTTTCCATTTTCAATAAATGGAGTATTTCCCCCACACAACTGGGGTAGAAAAGATACTAATCTAAATTATTTTTTGCTAGTTTAAAATTGTCCCATATACTCAAGTAGCACAGCTTATTTAGAAGCAGTGGAAAATATATACATATATGGTGTTTTAGAAAGAAGCTGTCGGCTTTCAAACTGTTCAAAGTGATAAGGATTTCTTACCAGCACTTTCCTCCCAGACTTGGTAAAAAAGGCAAATATTGTGTGAAAAATGTTCTCCTTTTCCTGAGGAATGACACATGGTGTTGAATTATTCTGAAAAGAACAGTTCCCTTTGTCCTGAGCAACCTAAAGAAAGATCACAAAGCACACCCTGTAACTTTGTACTTCATTTTTTGGTTATTATTCATTATTATTCATTTGCTGTAGTTGCTGTTAAAACTCATATTTTTTCATGACCTATAAGAAAATATAACAAAACAAAAACTATTTTTGCTACCAATTTCTAATGCCAGAAAGATACTCCTTGTTTAAATACATGAATTGATTGCAGTAAAAGCAAAGTGAAAATTGTACCTATAAAAATGCTAGGGAAGGGGGATCAATTTTTATTTGATGATTATAGTCAGTCCTAAAACAATTGTATTTGGAAGTTGGAAACATCTATTTGCATGAAATGAATGATGATTGTATTTCCATAACATGATTGCTGTTCACTATGCTACAGAGATGGTATTTAGCAGGTTCTGACCAGTTCTAGAGAAATGGTAGCAGAAATTTTGAGTAGTTCGGAGAACCAGAAAATACCACTTCTGACTGGAGATTTTACAGTATCCTTCCCCTGCCATGCCCACCAAGCTACACCCACAGAACTGGTAGTAAAAAAATTTGAATCCCACCACTGTGTGACTTCACCCAACATCACTGTGGAAATCTCAAACAGCAAGATTGCAAGAGCTACCATGGAAAGGAGCTCTTCACATGCTTGTGAATTTTGGAGTTGTAATCCTTATCTATGTAGAAGGAATCTGAATAGGATGGTTTGCTATAAATAATGCTATGTCTGCAATTATTCTAATTGCAACCAGAACTCAAAAACTTTATTCAGTTTTCAAACTGTAATTCAATATGTTTCATCAATCACTAATATCATCAGTCACACTTATAACACATAAAACCAATGAAGAGATGAATCATCATACACAGGTCTTTAAAACCCACTTTGATGAATAGGCTGTATTTTGCATGGCAACAAATCTATTTGAACTGTTTCACCAACCAAAAATGGACATTATTAACTTTATTAGGCAAAAAAAGGCTTTCAAATTTGGGAAACGGGAAGTCCAGATGCCATCTAGTATATGAATAGCAAGAAGAAATATGTGCTTTATTTTATTTTAGAACATAACAATAGTTTCAAGCCTAGAGTTGAATTATTTATTTTCAAATTTATTTACTTTCAAATTTTATATACCGCTCCCATCTCCCAGCGGGACTCGGAGTGGTTTACAGCCAAATAAAATACAATACAATATTTAAAATACAATTAAAAAGATTAAATGAGCGGCTGAGCTAAAACAAATTATGGCGTTAAAAGGTTAAAAAGTTAAAACCAGTTAAAATCAATTAAAAACCCTACCCATAACTCTAGGCCAGACCAGCTTGATTGAAATAGGTGGGTTTTCAGCGCACACCGGAAGGCTAGTAGGTCAGGAATAGTCCTCATCTCTGGGGGTAATTCGTTCCAAAGGGAAGGTGCTCCCACAGAGAAGGCCCACACCTTCGGGGTCGCCAGCCAGCACTATCCAACCAGCGGTACCCCGAGGAAGCCCGCTCTATGGGAGCGCACTGGCCAATGGGAGGCTGATGGTGGCAGTAGGCGGTCCCGTAAATACCCAGATCCCAAGCCATGGAGCGCTTTAAAGATGACCACTAGCATCTTGAATTGCACCCGGAAGGCCACCGGGAGCCAAAGCAGCTCACGCAAAAGTGGTGTAACATGGGAGCTCTGCGAAGCCCCCAAAATCACCCGCGCGGTTGCATTCTGCACAAGCTGGAGCCTCCGGATGCTCTTCAAGGGGAGCCCCATGTAGAGAGCATTGCAATAGTCTAGACGGGAGATGACAAGGGCAGATGTGACCGTGCGAAGTGCACCCCGATCCAGAAAGGGCTGCAACTGGTAGATCCTACGGACCTGACAAAAAGCCCCGCTGGAGACGGCTGCTATATGTTCTTCTAACACAACCTTACAAGGAATCCAGAGAGTTTATATGTAACATTTCTATGCTCAAGTGCTTAACAGCTGAAATTCAAGGCAGTGCTTACATTTGAACTTTCTTGGATGGCAATGGAGGCTAATTTATACATTGTAAAGATCCCAGATGATATTAATATGGAGCTTCTCAGAAGATTCCTCCAAACAGCTGTTATAAGATGCAAGTTGATTAGATTGACACAAAGCTGAATGCAATCCATAATGCATGAATTATGTCCAGAACAAGATGAATCTCATTGTTTTATTGATTGAACAGAATTATCAAAATTGTCTGAGTCAGACTGAAAGAAAGTTTCTAAAATAATTTTGTAAACAATGCTGCACTGCATGTTGTTTCTGCTCCCAATATAACATAGACCTTGCACTATATGTCGCAATATCCAGAATCCCTTGATAATAAGTGCCAAAATCCCCCATTTTCAGACAAGGAACATGAAAATTAAGTTTCTCAAATCCTACTATAAACTTGATGTACATTTTTATAAAACAAAAACATTTCACAAATAAAACTATGTGTTGTTCGTTAATTACTTTTACTATGCATATATTATTTTTATTGACTTGTTTTGACTTTGTTATACCCCATCTAGGACTATAATAGGCTGAAATATTGTGAATTAGTCAATAAAATAAAACTTAAGAGAAACTTGTTCTGATCAGTGCAAGTTACAATTAAGCTCACTTTGCCTATTATGGTTCATGAACCCTCAAGGAAAAAATTATAGCTCCTGGTTACCAAAAAATTGCCCTCCTTGTCTTAGAACTGATACCAAAGTTATTGTCAGGTCCCCATAGATCCCTATTGGGACTCTGCCATTCTGGCAGAAGGAGGAAGTCTTTGGTATTTTTATAACCTGTCACCTGCTTTGGTCTTTCTTTACTTTGATGTATCTTCCTGGGCTAGGGAGGAGGGCTTGGGCCATCTGTTTTGTCTCAGTTCCAAAGAAGATGAGAGAATGGCACTTGAGAACACCTTCTTATCATCTTCCCAGCCTAAAGTTCTCACAGCAACTCAACATCTGGCGATTGGCTTGCACTGGATTGAGCAGTAGGGAGAGGTTTGAATGAGTAACTTTTAACCTAATGTTTAGTGCAGGAACTTCCATTTCTGCCTACTCTCTTTGCTATCACTGTCTCCCAATAAAAGTTCCTTTTGAAATGCTACTTGTTTCAAGAGTTTTCCTTTCTTGAGGGACCACTGAGGTAAGACTATACATTAGGCAAGATCTGAAAAGGGGTCACTGGCTCTACCGTGGGGACCATTCACAAGATGTCCCATCAGGGCAGCGATCACAAAGAAGCTGAATGCTGGGGAGAGACCTCCACCAAGGCTCAATCTGATGCAGCTTCCAGCAAAGGGATGGAGGAAGCGGCTACCTTGAAAGAACCCGTGAAACCAAGATGGTCCATTGGCATGGGGAAGAAGGAGGACTGGGGAGTAAGGGCCAAAGGTGTCACCCTCACCCAAGGTAGCATGGTTGGAGACTGGAGATGGAAGCCCTGTACGATGATGATGACCTGAAGGAAAAACCAGACCATGCTGACTGGCTCATGAATCAAGTGAAAGCTTCATGATGAAAGCTTTCCAGAATCTGAAAACCTGAGAGGCCATAGCCTGCATGGACAGAGGTGAGGGAGAGCAAGGAGAAACCACAGACGAGTGGTGGGAGTCCCCTGAGCCTGGGACCTCCACTGGTGCTGCTGGAATCACAGACAGGGCAGCCACCACACCTAATCTCCCTCAGAGAGATCTTGGTGGAGCAAATGTCCAGAGAGCCGGGGGAAGAAGAGCCCCACAACCAGAGTGAAAAGCACCCCCTGGTCATTAACGGAGACCCAAGCAACTAGGATTCTTCTTCACTTACATCCTTATTTACATGCAGGAATACAGACAAGGCTTTCCAATGAAGGAGCCAGAGTCTCTCCCTAACTCTGGAAGAACCTGCCATTGGTGGATGGTAACACTCTGTACTGGTAATGCCCTGGAGTTTTGCAAATTTGTCCATTTCATGTCAGTGCTGAGATGGACATTCAAGGACCCCCTGGCTGATCACAAGGCCAAGGACAGGATCAAAACCATAAGGCAGGGCTGCTGTCCAGTAGCCAAGTACACTGAAGAATTCTGCCACTTAGACTGACCAGAAGACATCCTAGTAAGCTGCTTGAACAATGACTTGTATCGTTCTTGCATTGCCAGATGTGCCCCAAATTGTCTCCACAACTGGTTCATCCTTGCAGAAGATGAAATTGATCAAGCAACAAACCAATGCCATTCCGGCAGTATCCAGTAATATTCCACATCCGAGAAAAAGAGGAATCTTGCCAAGCCCCAAGAAGCATTACCATGTTTGATGACCTGCTTCACATGCAGAAGGGAAGATCACTGAGGTGCTGAGTACTGCACAAAGTTCCCAGCCAAGAAAGAGGATCACATACCTGGAGGGAAGCCAACTAAAATCCCACAACATTTAAAAGACATGGCTTTGAAGTGCACCGAGGTTGTGGAGTTCCGTCCCTTCCCCAAACCGGTCCAGGTTCCCATCAAAGGATGCCCATAAAGGGCAGAGGGCAACACCATTTTCTGAGGCCAATAAACCAGCAGTAACCCTGATGGTTGATCTATCCAGTAGGGGTCCTGCATCCTATGGCCTAGGGATAGTTCCCCCTATTCCCTCTGGTCCCTTGAGAATTGGAATCCTGAGGTTCCTGGGCCCTAGAACCTGACAGCCCAAACACATCAGTTAAAGAAGTGTCGAAAGTCCCAGATCCTCATTGCACTTCCCCTAGTGCATGCCTAACGGCGGGATGCTCCCGACCCTCCGGCTGGCCTGGACTAAAAATGGGAGTCCCATCATGTCAGAGTATATTCATGAACTGGAATAAAGCTTAGTAACAAGGTTAGCCAATGAGAGCTGAGTTGAGGGCTGAAATTTAAAAAGAGAATCTGGGCATGGGTTATCTCATGGTGCTCAGCTCTAAAGTGAAAGAGAAACTAGCTTACTTGTTTTTTTTTAAATAAATTTTATTTGAGTTTTCACAAAACATAATACAAATAAAATACCATTTTTTGAGAATATCATGATTCTGGGTTATCACTTTTCCATACAGAAACAAACTCAATTTCATATTCCTCTTTGTGTTCTATTCCATATCTTATTAGGAGCCTTGGTGGTGCAGGCTGTTAATCATCTAGCACTTAGCTCAATTGCCTGCAATTAGTGCAGGTTCGAATCCCACCAGGCTCAAGGTTGACTCAGCCTTCCATCCTCTCGGGGTAGGTAAATTGAGGACCCAAGATTGTTGGGGGCAATAAACTGACTTTGTAAAAATGCCGCTTGGGGGGGGCAAAAGCCCTAGTAATAAGCAGGCATATACAATGGAATGAAGGCTATTGCCGAGCACTTAGCATGGTGCTCCATAGACTGTAAGCCGCCTGAGTCTCCAGAGAAGGGCGGCATATAAATGTAAATAAATAAATATTACTATTTTAACATTTTCTCTGTAATTTTTCCCTCCCTTAGTTTTCTTAATCTTGTTTTTAATTATCTCATACCTATCTAAATTCAATTATATATCTTTTTCTAAGTTTCAATGTCTTTCTAATCATTATATTTATCCTTTTGTCTGTCCTGTTTCAATTTCATATTTTCTTTTCTCATTAAACAAATTTTCCCCTGTAGTTACTGATTGGAATATGACACCTTTGTATCTTTTAATTTTGTCCATTCAACTCTTATTTAAACTTCAATTTATGCCTTTACAATTATAACATTCAATATAACACATAACTTCCAATCAAATTCTGTTTGGTACATTCTTAAAATACACACTATGTTCTTAAAGAGAAAATATATATATAACAACAGTAAATAAAATACTTATTCTATTCCAATTCAGCTCTATCATTAATGTTAGTTACAATCTTTAACATCTTTAACATTTCTTGTCAATCAAATATCATACTTCCTTAGGAACACTTATAATATCTCAATTTTTTTCATATTTCTCTTACTTAAATTTTTATAAATGATTAATAATTAAAATGTTCCCATCCTTTCCTAATTTCATTTTCTCACCCCCCCCCCCACATAAAATTACTTGGTCATTAAAGATGACTTTTTCTTTGTCCCACCCTTCTTGTTCTACAAGCATTACTTGTTGTTTCTCACAGTTCCAGATTTCCATTTCTAAAAACTGAAATACGAAGCAAAAAAAAACAAACCCTCTTCTTTCTGTTTTTTAAGATCCATCTTCAGTTCTTCCAAGAATGATGCCATTTTAAACACTTTTAAACAACCACCCAATTGATTTTAATCATTTAAATCCAATAACCCAAAATCCAAAAATCACCAAGTAATCCAAATAATCCAAAGCTGTTTCTTCTTGCTTCTTTTTTCCACTTTCTCTTCCTGGGGTTCTATTATCTTGTTACAAAGTTTCAGTTAGAATGTATCTTTTAGGAATCTTGTTGAAGTTTCACTATAAATTCCTTTTACTTCCAGGCGGTCTCCTCCATTTTTCCAGATCCCGCCCTTTTATTTTTTCCTTTTCTCTCTTTTTCTTCTTTTAAAAGTTTTTGAATATCCAAAAATCTTTGTTATCCCTTTGACATTTTATTTTCAGTTTGAATGCCTATTGATGTCAAAATGGATTTTTGTCAGTTTCTTATTTTAATCTCTTAGCTCAATATGTCAATATGAAGAAGGAAAGAAAAAGAAAAGAAGAAAAAAAAAGCCAAATCCCTTTCCTCTCTCCTTCGCCGCTTCAAAATCTTCTTTGGGAACAATGTTATTCTTTATAGTTCAAATTCCAGGGTACCTTATGTTATTACTTTTTCAGTTCAACCCGGTCAACCAAAACTTTATCTTCTTATCTTCCTCCTGCACATTCTTTTCCGGTCAAGTTCTTCTTTGAGGTGGCCATTTCTGACCACTGCTGCAACCGCCTTTGGGAAAGGGAGTAATGGCCAGCTGGGGAGGAGAGATGTGGCTCTCCTTGACCCTGCTGGCAGTCTCCCCCTCTTCACCACCTCTACAGGGTGGCTTTGCCCCAAATCCAGCTGGCTTGGGGCGGTCCAGTGGCGAGCACGGATCGAAACAGTGCACAATCACAGATTTCGGTCCATCGCTGAAGAAGCTCAAACCGGAAGTCCCTTGCTTGCTTGCTTGTTGAAGACTGGAGTTGCTGTTAAGCTCTGAACCTGTACCATGTCTGCTTCTGTTTGAGTTTGCTCCATGTTGAATAAATGGTTTGTAAAATTTACTTTATATGTTTATAAAGAAGTTAAATGAAGCCTCAGCCATCTGTGTTTACTTTTCTGGTGCTGAATTTATGCTGCAAAACTTTGAACAAGTTATGGGCCCAAAAAAATACTGAATTGTAATTAAAACTGAGTGACTGCCTGTTTTAAAAGTAAGAAACAAGACAAGAGGCTTTGCAGATGGCTGAAAAAATTAAAGAGAGCTCTCTATCCTGTTTGGCTCAGAAGAACTATATTATTTGGACTTCAAAGATGGAATGTTTCATGAAAGCTAAAGAGCTTTGGAATATTGTTGAAAATCCACCATTGAATGCTGTAGATCAGAAGCTCCATGATAGAGCATTGGCTTATATCATCTTAAATTTAGAAGATGATCAGTTTATCAATGTAGCTGATTTAAAGACTGCAAAGGAAGTCTGGGTTAAATTGAAAACTGTTCGTGTGAGTGTATCTGCATGCAACATTGTACAATTATCAAGAAAGTTATATAGAGCTCGTTTGCAGCCAGGAGTTTCAGTGGAACAGCATTTTGTTCATATGCACACTTTGTTTGTGGAGTTAGAACAATATGGGATGAGGATTCTGGAATCTCAGAAAGCACTGCTAGTTTTAACAGCTTAGATGAAACTTGGGACATTATTTCTGCTATGTTTGAATGCAAACCAGAGCAGGAGCTGCATTTGGAAGCCCTTAAAGCTTATTTAATTAGCCACGAGGAAGAAAAATTCCTGAAGAGTGGGGCCCAAGGAGCAGAATGAAAAATTCCACAGACTGTCTGTCTCCAGAGAAGAGAAAAGCAGCAGGAGATTATCAGGCTACAACCCAGCAACAGAAGAGGTGCTTCATTTGTGGACAAATGACTCATTTAAAGAAAGACTGTTTGCAAAGGGACTGTTTGCAAGACAGAAGAAGTTTTCAAGGACAAGTTGATGGACAAATTGCTGTTGCAAAAGCCATCAATAGTAATGGAAGAAATCAATGGCTAGTAGACAGTGGGGCTAGCCAAACAATTATTAATAATGCTAAATTGTTTTACAGGATGGATGAAGTTGATGGAGGCACAGTAGCCTTGGCAAGTGGCAAGAAGGCTAAAGTTATTGGAAGAGGCAGTGTGCAAATTCCATATTTGGAAACAAAGTTTAATAATGTTTTATGTGTGCCAGGAATGGAACATAATTTGCTGAGTGTCTCTAGTTTAGACAAGCAAGGATTTGAGACTACATTTGTAAATGGGCAGTGTCTTATAAAGTGTCTTCTTTATGGCCTTGAAGGTTCACTGACAATCTAGAGACCCGGCCAAGGGTTGACTTGGCTTTGGTTTGAGTACCCTCCCCCTGTTTTCATCAGTTCCATGAGGAGGAGTGCCACTTCAGTGAAAGCGGGGATGAATTGTCTATAAAAGTTGGTGAACCCAAGGAAACTCTGAAGTTGCTTGCGGGTGCATGAGTTGCAAATCTAGGATGGCTTTTACTTTTTCTGGGTCTATCTCAATCCCTTTGGTTGACACTCAGTAGCCCAGATAGTCCAAGGAGGTTTTGTGGAACCCACATTTTGACAGCTTTGCATAAAGCTTGGCTACAAGGAGTTTCTTTAGGACTTGGCGCACCTCCACATCCCTATCCCTAATTTGACATTGTCCTCTGGGGTTTCACTGAAAATGAGAATGTTGTACTGGTAGACTAGGACCTCTGATCATGCACCACCTCATTAATTAACTGCATGAAGACTGTCGGACTCCTTGTAATCCAAAGGACATCACTTTAAACTGGAAGCTGCCTAGTGGGCAATTGAATGCTGCTTTCCCCTCATCCCCCTCTCTAATGCAAACTCTGTAATACGCTTCTCATAGGTTGAACTTGGTGAACACTTTCCTTTTTGCTAATGGGCCAGCATGTCCTTCATTAAGGGCAGGGGGTAGGTGTTTTCCATTCATACAATGTTGATTCCATGGAAATCCATGCAGAGCTTTATCAGTTTAGCTCCTAGAACTAACTCTATTGCGCAGTGAGGGTGGGCGCATTGCAGTCTTTCTTGCTGAATATGCTGGCCAGGTCCCTGTATTCTTTTGCCATCAGGGGGCAGCCTGGCAGTGCTGAGGTGATGGCAGCCACTTTCTCACAAGGATTCAGGTCATGGTGCAGCTTTGTGAGGTTGGCTTTCCCACTAGAATGGGGTGGCAGCAGATCCACCCTTATTTCCTATAGCTGCCCTCCCAAGTGATAGTGGGTGCCCACTTGTCCAACCAGGCTAGGCCAGGATAATCGACTCAGTTATTTTTGGCACTACCATGAAGCAGATGAGCTCCCAGTGGCGACCACCAGTTCGGTGATTAGTGTGGCTTGAGTTCCCCCTATTAGAGTCCCATCAACTTGTTCGAAGCATATGGGGAGCACTAGTAACATCATGGCTATACCCAACCTCTGGACTGTAGGGAGACTAATCAGACATCTAGTGCAGCCATGTATATGATGGTTTCTATGTCCCCTTGGGCCCTCATTACCACCAGATCATCTCCACTGTCATCGGTGCTGTCTTCAGCAGCGATGGGAAGGACCTCAGCAGTCAGAATCTCCTCACTCTGGGTTGGGGGAGGGGAGACTTTGACAATTTGCTGGGTGAACTGCCCCTTCCCAGTTGGTTTTCTGCAGGGTTTTCCTCACCACTGCAGGTGTTCTGGGTTTGAGGAACCAGAGCAGTTGGGTGTTCAATGTCCTGAAACATTTGATGGCTGCAGCTGAGGGCACTTTGGTTCCTCTGGATGTCGTGAGCTGGACCGGCATCCCAAAGTTCTCTTTGGCTTCTTCTCAGAAGTGAGTTTGCAGCATGGATAGATCTCTAGGTCCATGGCCACAGCCATCTGATACCACTCCTGTATACGGTCAGGGGTGCCTTTGTAAGTGCAGGCTTATCAGAAGTCTAGGTCCAGAGCCTCCTTGAAGTAGTGGACCAGGAGGTGTTCTGGCCAGTCTTGCAGCCTCCTCGCCACGCTCTGGAATTCCCACACTTAGCACTTCCACGAAAATGTCAGCATCTCCAAGTTCCAGGGCTCCCTGACAGCCGATAGTTGGGCTATCCATTCAGCTGTATTACCTCCATGTTGTCGACTATGGCTGAGACCACGTCTCAATTGAACTGATACTGGTCCCTGTAGCTATCAAGTTGGGACCAGATAGAATTTAGGAAGTATGCAAGCTTCCCAGGGGTTCCATCAAATGTGGCTCTGAAATGGGGCAGAACAGCTGGTAGTGAGGCTGTCAATAGTGCAGCTCCTGCTGGCCGAGGGACTAGAGCCCATTGGCATTGCATCCACCCCATTTACCTGGCTGGGGTAAAAAGCTCAACCAGGATCTGGTTGCCTGAGGGGTTGCTGGCATGGCAGCCCAGCCAGCCCCAGGAGTCTGGAGGCTCCTCTTTGTACTGGCAGGCTGGATTGGCCTACTGGCCCAGCTGATGGGTTAACAGCTATCAATAGAGTAGACTTGGGCCCATCGCAGGAGGTTTTGTTGTGATCTGCTCTACACTGAAAGGAATGATGAGGAAACTCCATTTGGAGGGAAGGTGAACATTGGCTGGGCCAGGACCTGATGGCCTGGCTGGTTGGAGGATGCTGGCCCAGGCTGCTGATGTTCAGTTAGCTGAACGTCTGTGCTAACCCCTCAGGGTTTGGCTTTACGGCAATGGTTGACTTGCCAATCCTGGGATTCACTGAGGTTGATGGGCATTGTAGCCCTCCATTTGAATATCATGATGCACTCCACTCATATTGTGGTGACCTGGTGTTCCTGGAGCATTGGCTGGCTGGCAAACTAGCTATGTTGCTGGTTCTTGGTATGTTGGAATCACAAAAGCACTGCCAGGGCAATGCTCACATCAGTGGAGCTCACAAGCCAGCTCCCAGAGGATGGTTCCTTGGGCCAGGCCCCCAGCTGGCACATGAGCTCAGTGGCCACTTGTTTGGTCATTGAGGGGAAGCTGAGGCACCCAACACTGTCCCCGGTGAGCCTACTGGCTGCGGCAGTTCTGCAGGTGGCAGCCAATTCCTCCTTTAACATTCTCCTCCATCTTCTCCTCCATCTTCCCTGAATCTTCCCACTGCCCGGGCAAGTGGCTGAAGCTCAGGACCCCAGATAGTTGCCCCACACGAGCAGAGAGCTGCTGCTTTTTTTTCAAAAGGAGAATCAAGGTTCCAAGTAACAGCCCAAACAGTATCAAAACTCCAGGGCTAGAGGTTTCCTCAAAGTATAGATTTATTAGGCATGTCATTGGCACAGATGATGAAAATCCAACTCTGAAATTCCCCTGGTTTTCCCTACCCAATTCAAAGTCCAAAGTTCTTCCACCCATTACAAACAACATTATCACATGCCCCAATCAGGTCACACTCCCCCTCCCAGGTAACTCTCCTCCAGGCCCCTCCAGGTGCTGGTGAGAGTGTCCTTGATTCCCAGAAGAAAGAATTCTTTCCCAGAAGAAAGAATTATATTTTGGCTACATATTCCTCCAGCTCTCTTTACTCCCCCATTCCTTTCCTACAGCTCCATCGAGCCTCACTATGGCAACCCTGAAGATGTCTTCAGGGTTGACACCTGTTTCCTGCTTTGGTCTTTTTTTATTTTGCTAGGGCTAGGGAGGAAGAAGCGATTGGTTTGGGGTCCTCTGTTTTGTCTCATCTCTAAAGAAGCCAAGAACAACTGGCACCTGAGAACAACTTATCACCTTCCCAGCCTAGTTCTCACAGTAACTCAACACCTGATGATGGGCTTGCATTGGACTGAGCAGTAAGGAGAGGTTTGAATGAGTAACTTTTAACCTAATGTTTTAGTGCAGAAATTTCCAATCCTTCCAATCCTCTTTGCTATCGTTGTCTCCCAATAAAAGTTCCTTTTGAAATGCTACCTGTTTCAAGAGTTCTCCTTTCTTTTTCTTTTTTGTTTATTGAACGTTTCAACAATTAAAATCAAATTTCCACATTTTGCAATGTTACTATAACAATGTTTACATTTGTAAGTGTCCTCTATTACTGTGTTATCCATATCTATCATTCTAAGCATTTTATACATATATACATTTGTACATATATACATTTATTTACACAAGAACCTTATTACTTTTTAATTTCTCATACATTATCATTTGACTTCTTTGCATCTTTTCCTTATCCATTCATACCAAACATTCCTTATCTTATAGTATTTTCCTTCTTCCTTATTTTTCAATAGCATCATCAATCTGTCAATCACGGCGCACTTGTATATCTTATTAATTATTGCGACTTCTGGGGGGATGTCATAGCCTGTTTCCAGTTTTGGGCAAAGGAAATTCTAGCAGTGGTTATAATATGGAGCATTAAATATTTATATTTTTTATTTAAATTAGGTTCTAACATGCCTAACAAAATTTTTTCTGGTTTAAATTTGATTTTCTGTTCCGTTAGCTCTTCTAACTAGGATCTGATTTTAAGCCAGTATCTCCGTGTTTGAGGACACGTCCATCACATATGGAAATATGTTCCCTGGCTATGGTTACATCTCCAGCATTTGGCTACCATATTTGGGAACATTTTAGCTATTCTCACTGGGGGGAGGTGCCAACAATAAAACATTTTATGTAAGTTCTCTTTGTAAGAGACCGACAATGTTTACTTGCTGTTCCAATTCGATGCTATGGCCAAAATTCTTAGCTCAGGTTATTATATTTTCTTTAACTGTTTCCTCTTCCATTTTGTAATCCAATAAATAGTTATATATTTTGCTAATCATGTTTTTTCAATCCCTTGTAGTATTTTGTCTAGTTCTTGCCTTATTATACAGAAACCAAATTGTTCTTTATCTTTTTTATAGCGTGTTTGAACCTGGAAGTAAGGCCACCATTCTATTTCAATTCCCTGTAATTTTAATTGCTTTTGCATTTTTAGTTCCCCATTTTCATTTAGAAGATCTTTATATTTTATCATTTTGTTTAGGTCTAAAGCATTGGGATATTTTAATGCTTCCATTTTTGATAGCCACAGCAGTATTTTCACATAGTGGTTCTTTTTTAATTTCTCCCAGACAAATAATACAGTGCCTCTCACCCGATGTCTTTGAAAGTACATGTGGTACTTGTTTTTCCCATCCCAGAGAAACGTGTGCCAGCTGAGCTGCAGGTCAGGACCCTTTTATCGTTAGTATTCTTTTATCTATCAGATTAATCCAATCTTTGAGCCATGTAGCTATTGCCACCTGATAATATAGTTCAAAGTCTGGAAGGCCAAATCCTTCCCTGCTTCTGCTATCTTGCAGTAATTTATATTTTATCCAGGCTTTTTTCTTCTGTCAAGTAAATTTTGCTATTTTTTTTGTTTAAATCCTCAAAGAAATTCTTTCCTAACTTGACTGGCATCATTTGGAACAAAAATAATAATTTGGGTGAAACATTCATTTTTACAATCGCTATCCTCCCCAACAATGACAATTGTATCTACATTTCGCCACAACCCAAATCCCAAGGTATTTTACTTTTTTGACTATCTGCATACTTAATTAATTTAATAGTTCTTCACTTTGTCTTCTGGTACAGTTTTTAGTCATTATTTTAGTTTTTTCTTTATTAATTTTGAGCCCCGCCACATTTCCAAATTCTTCTATTTCTTGTACAAGTATAGAACTTGTTTCTTTTGGATCCTCTATGATAAATACCATATCATCGGCAAAGGCTTGGAGTTTATACTCCTCTTTCTTGATAGTCAATCCTTTAATATCCTGATTTTGCCTTATCTGAGTCAACAATGTTTCTGCAGATATGTATAGCACTGGGCCTAGTGGACATCCTTGCCTCACTCCTTTGTTTATTTCTAGACCATCCGTGGTTTCTCCATTTACTATCACTTTTGCAGTTTGTACCGTATAAATTATTTTGATGAGTCCCAAGAATTTTTCGGCAAATTGCATCTTAGACAGTTGTTCAATGAGAAAGCATCAGTTTAAATTGTCAAATGCTTTCTGGGCATCCAAGAACATAAGCAACATTGGTTTATTTGAATGCATCTTGTAGTATTCTAGGATGTCCATAATCAGTCTTGTATTGTTCTTTATCGCTTATTTGGGAGAAAACCATTCTGATCAGGATGTTTGATTTCACTTAATATTTTTTCTCTTTCAGGCATTATCATGGCTAGAATCTTATAATCCACATTTAGGAGTGAGATTAGTCTATAGTTTTCTATTTGCTGGGGATCCGTCTGTTCCTTGTGTATAAGTGTCACGTATTCCTCTGTCCATGACTTTGGTATTTTGGCTCGTTCTAGAGCCTCATTATACAAGTCCAACATTAATTCCTCCAATGGCTCCTGAAATTTCTGATAAAACTCTGATGGTATTCCATCTGGTCCTGAGGTTTTATTTGTTTTTGTTTCCCAATTGCTTCTTTAATTTCTTTTATAGTTATATTATTGTTTAGGGAATCTTCAGCAGCATCAGATATTACAGGTAAGTTCTTTTCTTTGAGGTATTAGATTATATCTTCCTCTGGGATTTCTTCCTGGGTATACAGATTGGTAAAAAACTTTTGGGCAATCAATTTCTTTTGGTCTATCTAGGAGCATAAGCTCCCATTTTCATCTCTTAAAGTTGCTATTCTTTTTTCCTGTTCCTTCTTTAATTTGTGCAACAGTCATCTCCCTGGTTTATTCACATTCTCAAAATAGTTTTGTTTCACTAGATTAAGTTTTCTGGCCTATAGGTTTAAATTTATTTCATGTTTTACCAGGTCCATTTCTCTTTTGAGTTTCTCATTACAAGGGTCTTTTTGCATAATGGCTTCCACGTTTTTCAATTTCTCCTGCCTTCCTTTCTGTTGTTTTTTTCTTTCTTTCTTTTTGCAGCGTATGCTATTGTTAAGCCCCTTACATAAGTTTTTGTTGTATCCCATAAATTTTGCACTGTTGTCTGCTCTTTCAAATTGATTTCAAGGAATACTTTTAATTCTTTTTCTATCATACACACATTCACCTGTTCAGTTTCTATTATCTTCCAATGGAATTTACAATAAAATTCTTTCTGGTTTGTGTTCGGAGTATATATTGTTACTAACAATATTAACGAACCGAGGTAAGACCTTACATTAGGCAGGATCTGAAAAGTGGTCAACCTTGAATGTTGAAGTCTTCTTAATGTAAATCCGGAGAGCCCTACTCATGTCCAAGGTGTGCCACATCTGTTCCAAAGTGTGGCCTGGGTTCGGGCAGAAATCTGGCAAGATGACTTCTTGGGCCCTGTGGAACCACGAGTTCACCTTGGGAATAAAGGGTGAATGCCCTTTGTCTAGTCTGTCCTGGAGGAACTCCAGAACCTGAGCGATTGACGCCAACATGGGATCAAGTTCTAAACTAGACCCCCAGGTGCAAAAAGTCCTCCAAGTGGCATCATAAATCTGATTGGTTGAAGGCCTCCTAGAGGTTTGTATTGTCTGAATAACCCTGGAGGAAAGGTTGAAATGCTTCAGAGATTTCCACTCAAGCACCAGACAGTCAGCTGGAGCCACTGTCGCTACAGATGGACCAGGACCCCCTGGCTGAGGGAGATCTTGCTCTGAGGCCCGAGCCACTGACAGGCTGACCAGGTCCACAAACGAAGATCTCCTGGGCCAATGAGGAGCTAGGAGTAAGACCTGTGCCCTTTCCTGAACACCTTGGGTATGAGGAGAAAAGGAGGGAAGGTGTATAGCAGATCTTGAAACCACTGGCTTCGGAGGGCATTGACTCCCTCTGCCCCTGGTGCAGCGAACCTGGAGTAGAACCTGGGCAGCTGTGTGTTTTCTGGTGTGGCAAACAAGTCCATGACTGGCAGGCCAAATCGTTCCACCATCTCCTGAAATAGGGATGGGTGCAGGCACTACTCCGAGTGATCATTTTTGGCTCTGCTCAGCCAGTCCATCTGCTCATTGCACACCCCGAGATATGTTCTGCCCTGAGGGACAGAAGATGTCTCTCCGCCCATAGGCCAAAATGTTCAGCCTCCTATATGAGGGGCCTGAAATGGGTATCCCCCTAGCAATTGATGTGGGCCTTGGCACCACATTATCTGTCAATATGAGGACATGTCTTTCTGCCATACTGTTCCAAAACTGCTTGAGGGCCTGGTAAACGGCCCCCAACTCCAGCCAATTGATGTTCTGGCCCTTGTCCTCCTGGGTCCACTGACCCTGCGCCATTGCTGACTGGGCTCCCCAACCGAAGAGACTGGCATCGGTCATTAGGATCAAGTGACTTGGCTCCTTGAACAAGTACTCTCTGCCGGTGGCCCGGGACAGCCACCAGTGTAAGGACCCAATCACCGTTTGTGGTACCCTGACCTTGAGCAAGGACCGCCTCCTGCTGGACCTCTAGTATGGCAGGAGGAACCATTGCAGTGACCTGGATGCAATCGTGCCCACGGGACGATGGAGAGATAGGACACCATCTTGCCCAGGAGCCACGATAGGAGGGCCAAAGGTACTACCCGCTCTTTCTGAATCTGCTTTGTCAAGGCCTGTAAGCTTGCCCAGTGGTCCAGGGAGAGGAAAACCTCGCACGGGACTGTGTTTATTACTGCTCCCAGGTGAGCAAGCAGTTAGTCAGAGAAAAATGACTCTTCTTGGTGTTCATGGAAAACCCATGGGCCTGCAGAACCTGAATGGTAATCTGAAGGTAATTCCTTGATGCCAAGTTCCGAGGACGACTGGATTAAAATGTCATCTAGGTAACACTGGACCTGGCGTGGTAAGGCATGGAGGTACGTTGCCAAAGCTGCTAACAGCTTGGTGAACACCCTTGGCATGGATGATAGGCCGAATGGCAGAGCCCGATATTGGAAATGCCGGCCCTCATAATAAAAACGGAAGAGCCAGCAGTGGGATGGCCAGATAGGGATGTGGAGCTAAGCCTCCATCAAGTCGATGGGACGTGAGGAAGCTGCCCTCTTGAATGCTCTGCAGGATGGATTGCAGTTACTGCATCTTGAATCGCTTGTATACGAGGAAACTGTTTAATCTCTTGAGGTCTAGAATTGCCCTCCCCCCCCCCCACAATTCCCCAAGGCTTTTGGTATCACAAAGAGCTGGGAATAGAATCCCTTCCCCTGTTGTTCCATCAGAACCACCTGAATAGCTCAAATTTCCCATAGATGTTGAATGGTGGTTTCCATGAGGACCCTCCTTGTGTAATCCCAAGAGATTGGACAGGGAATGAAGAACCTCAGGGGTGTGGAGAATTCAAGGGAGAGACTCGACCTCACTGTCTGTAGAACCTAGGCATCCATAGGTTCTCTCATCAATTGGCAAAATTTGCCAGATGTCCTCCAATAGGAGGGATGGGTCTGCAGTCACTTTGAGTGCCTAAATGGATGAGTTCCCTCACCTCAAAAGGGCCACTTGCTTTGAAACTTTTATCTATTCTTACCCAAATAGCTGCTGATCTTGCCGGGCCCAGTAGGGGCTTTGAGTGCATTGGAAATTCAAACTGGATTCACCCACTCGAAAAGATGAAAGTTGAAAATATGGTGAGGAACAAAAGTCGGTATGTCTCGAGAGGGAAGGGAGGATCTTCCTCTTATCTCTGGATTCCACTAGGAAGAGTTCAAGAGAGTTGGAAAGGGACAGACGCCAGGTTCCATTTTCTTCTGGAATCCATCTGCCAATGGATTCCAATGAACTGAGGATGCCATTGCCTTAGAAGCGAACCTGGCCACATTAAGCATGGCATCTGTGGAAAATTCAGTCACAGCCACCAGTTTGTTAATGTCTTGATGGATATGTACATCCCCAGGGGGCACACTCTCCTGCAAGTGGTGTAACCATTGCAGAGAAACCCTAGTAAAGAAAGAGGCAGCTGTGGAAGCTTTGACTGCCCAGGCTTCTGCCTGATGAGACTATTGGAGAATTTGCTCAGCCATCTTGTCCTCTATTTTGAGTATCTCCACTGATTCAGTTGGTATATCAGTGGAGGAAACCAATGTGACCACGGAGCATCCACTGTAGATGTTTGGAGGGCCTTGTCCATCTCTGAGCTCATGCTATAAAACCTTGGGTCATTGGTACTAAGAATGGGGCCTGACCCTGGCGAGGTCCACTCATACCACATCTAAAAATAATTTGGGCAAAGGGATCACTTCTGCCTGTATAGTTGGCTCAGAGAACAACATGTCACATTGAGCCAGTATCTCCATGGCCTGATCTGCACTGGGTTTGGGTCCCAAGTGGGCTGTGTTTTTGCCCTTGAATAACAAGGACTTAAATAGGGAGGACGAAAGAATCCTGTGAATGCTGGCTGGCCCAGCTTAAGATCTCGTTCTCAGAGAGGTCTTGCTCTCTCTGTTCACACTCTCCAGAAAACGATGACATGCTGTGACTGGAGTGGCTCAGGGAATAGGGCTCTTGGAAGTCCTGGATGTCATGGCCTGCTTGTGCTGGCCCTGGGATTCTGGGGTAATTAGAATAGACTGAGGAGGGCTGTCTGAACTGCTGAAGGCCTTTGGATATCCCTTGTTTAATGGCATTGGATATCAGATCTCTCATGGCAAGGGGTATATCAGCCTCAGCTGATTCCCATGGGTGTAGGCCCATAGCAGTGGAAATATATGTTGTCTCAGCAGTAGCCCTTTGGCTCTACAGGGATTGCTCCTAATTGCCTGTTACAGGTAACATAGTTGCCAGGGAACTGGAGTAGGTTTTGCAGTTGTCTTGTGAAGCCAAGAAATCCAGCACCATCTGGTGACAGGGTCTGGGAGCTGGGCCCAACTAATTGGCTTGCTTCCAACTGCTGTGCAACATTCTGGTGGGAAAAACCAGCTTCCATAGAATGGGGCGATGTTTGGTTCTGCCTTTCAATATCTTTCTGTCTTTTTGTGATTAGCTTCTCTAAGGCCTTATGCCTTCTTTTAGAGTCCTTTTCTTCAGCCCTGGAAGTCTTCCTAGAAGCTACAGCTTTTGCTTTTAACTTTGCAGCTACACCTCTAGCTGCCAATTTGGGAGCTGAAGAAATCCCGATAGGGCTTTTGGCATCCTCTGGAGTATCCACTGGGCCCACTTGGCTGTAGCTGCACCCAGCCCTAGACTCCTCTATGTTATTGAGGCTAAGCAGTACACAATGCCCCTTGTTTAAGATGCCTCTCCATGAGCAGACTAACTGTCCCAGTCTTTCGGGCAATCTGGCTGCCATGCATTGCCTCTGCTTTTCTGCGCCACTCCGGCTAGCCGCAAGAGAAAACAGGGCAGCCTTCAAGTCCTGGTTTGATCGCTGAGAGAAGCTACGCTCACCCTCTCCGTCACCTCCATTCACTGCTGGAGATCCTGCAGCCCGGCTCCAGCACTATGAGCAAGGCTCTCTGCTGTCTTTGCATTGGCTTCACAGCCCTTGGCGGCCCGAGGCAAAGCTCTAACCGCCAGAAAATGCTCTCAGCTTCTTTTGCCACCTTCACACTGCCTCCACAGCCTTCGGCAGACTGGAGCCAAAGCTCTTCACGCCAGAATGTCAGTTGGATGAGATGCCGCTGCTGCAACCTTAAGTAGCTTGAATCAAGGCTCCCACACCGGAATAGTTGGTTGCACTGTGTCAAAGCCTCAACCTTCAATTCCTGGAGCCAAAGCCCACTGCGTTGGAAATGACAGGCAGAATGAGCCAAAGCCCATCATGCCAGCTTCAGCGGCAGCTCTACCTTACTGCCTGGGAGCCTGCCTGCTGAGAATCGATGAAATCCAATGTGCTATTGACTGTTAGCTTTCAAATTTGAAGAGAAATGGTAGACACATCTTGTCCAAGTGAGGGACTGAGTCGAAAGCTGAGGAAGGCTAGCAACAAAGGTGGGTCTACACAGCTTTGACAGACTCAGTCCTATCACCTTGGAGAAGGAGTTAACCATTGCCTGGACTCTCGCAGCAGCACTGTAAAGAAAGACCTTGTTTTCATGCAGTCTCTGATGTGTTGGAAAAGCATTCTGACATGATTTTCAGAGGGTCCTGTGGTGCACAAGAGCAGGGCCCTTTAGGCCCTCTAACATGACTTCTACAGGTTCCAGAGAGGAAAGTCCAAAGAAGAGAGTCCAGAGGAGCTACAGAAAGGCTACTTTTGTCTGGTTGGTAGTTGTATGTGCATTAGAGAGGGAGGAGGGAGAGAGAGAGGGAGATGGAGGGAGGGAAAGGGAGAGGGAGATATATATATATATATATTTCTGAACATTGGATATCACTTAAAATAATTGTTTAGTTGTGCTTCAATATTGTAACAATTTCACAGAATGGAAAAGCTACCTAAATGGCACAACATTTCTTCTTTCATGATAATAAACTAGGTTTGGTTCACATATATAATATATCACCTGATTATATGGCAACATTTGGTATTTCTCATTGGAGTAAATTTGATGAGCTGTTGAAACACACTGGCCTGGAAGAATAGAAGATTGAATAGAATATTGATTATACAGTGGGTTTTTCCCAGATCCTTTTTCTCCAACTATTAGTAAGATTCTGGAACCACATAGAAGAAATCAAGAGGGCCAAGATAAGAAAAGCATTCTGGACATATACAAGTAGGAATGGTTTCCTATTCATGTAAAAGAGTTTTAGATTGTAGCCACTGCTAACATTGACATTAATAGCAATTTACAAAGAAACATCAGTAATAACTTATAAAGCTATTTAGGATGCAATGGAATGGATTTTAACTTGTTCATAATTCAAGTGAATAGTTTCCTCCCTTCTTCATATTTCTGATTGTTGCCATGAGCATTTTAATGTCATAAATTAGCACTGCATTAGGTCATACTTTAATCTTGAAATGCAAGTCTGTGAACATGCATATATCACTGTACATGTTACTATCCACTAATACTATACAAAAAAGAGGCTGCACATTAGCTTACCATCACCTGTCGAATATGAAACATATCATCTCCATTAGTTGAGAGACGATTGGGAATTGAAATGTCAACGAAAGATCCTGGAAGAGTACTTGGCCCAGCATTATAGACCTTCAAAAAGATAGGAACAAATGAGATATGTACATGCTTCAAAAATGCATGACAAAACAGCTATCTTTGTGTTTAGCCCACATCTTTACCAGACCCTTAATGGCTGACAATAGGAAAATGAATTCCCCACCACCACATCAATGTTACGGAAAAGGATAAAGGGAGCATATTCTATAGCAAACTATTAACCTGAATGTAGAGCTTCAGAACATACATTTGGTGAATCTCATTTGAAAGCACTCAGACTAATGGTTATCCCAAATAAAATAGGGCAGTTAGATGTGTGTGTATATTTGAATAAGTGATATACATGGATGGATAGACAGATAGACAGACAGACAGACAGAAGATAGTTTTGTGTGTGTGTGTGTATGTGTGTTTTCGTAGATTTTCACGGGTACAGGTATGCAGGTCTTGGTGTGTTCGGGTCTTTTCCTGTGTAAGATTGAGAGTATCTTGGAAACATTTCGACGAGGTCCCACTTGCCATTTTCAGGTTGGTGCTTTCGGCTTCGTGCTTGTGTGAGCAAAGCATGATCAGAGCTGCCGTCTCCCTATATATATTGGTGGGGAGGTTGGCTGTGTTGTCATTTCTTGATTGGTTGATGAAGTTGATGTTTGCAGATTGGCTGGCTTTTTCTTAAGAACATGTGTGGCTGAGGTATTGGCTGTGTGTCTATCAGCCTCCTGTGTTGTAACAACCTGGGTAATGGGCTGTGTGATGACCTTCTGAGTTCTATTGTTTTGACATCCTGGGTCTTGTGCTGTAATCTCCTGGGTTGTAGTGATCTGGGTAATGGGCTGTGTGATGACTTTCTGAGTTCTATTGTTGTGGTATCCCATGAGGAGCCAAACCAAGGCCCGGAATGTTGCATCACAGCCACCCGCTCAGGATATCACACCACGGAACTCAGGAGGTTATACCACAAAACCTCAGGATGTTGTAACACAGCCAATGACCTAGGAGATTACCGCACAAGACCCAGGATGTCACAACAATACAACTCAGAAGGTCATCATACAGCCCATTACCCAGGTCGTTACAACACAGGAGGCTGACAGACAAACAGCCAATACCTCAGCCACACATGTTCTTACGAAAAAGCCAACCAATCTGCAAACATCAACTCCATCAACCAATCAAGAAATAACAACATAGCCAACCAGCCCACTTACAACAGAGCCAATACACCACACCTCCCCACCAGTATTTATAGAGACGGCAGCTCCGATCACGTTTTGCCCACACAAGCACAAAGCCAAAAGCACCAGCCTGATGATGGCGAGTGGGATCTCGCCAAAACGTCGCCAAGATATTCTCAATCTTGCACAGGAAAAGACCTGAACACGCCAAGACCTGCATATCTGATATATATATATATATATAAATTTTAAATAAGTGATGGTCTCCAAATATCCAAACATGTAGACATCATTTTCCAAACATTGCTCTAGCTTTGAGAAATGTATGAATGATCCAGAGAAGCAGTCTAGAATGCCAAATCATTACAGATCTTAAAAGCATTAAAAGGGAAAGGAATCTATTTACAGCCACCATAAACTTCAGCTGCTGCATAAAAATGCAAGCATTGGATATTGTATCAGAGTGCAGAAGTCTGTGGTAACGAACACAGATACATAAAAGTTGTTTGAATCTCAACAGCAAAGGAGATAGAAGATCCCTTTTGTTTTTTACGGTTACTTTATTGGATCTAAACATATATTTTAATACTATTATAATTTATTTAAACCATGGCATTCTTTCTACACAAAGGCAGAATCAGCTGACTTTTTACTAGTTACATCTGTGTAACTTTTTTAGTATAATTTTCCAAGCAAAGTTGCTTAGCTGTGAATTATCCACAGCATTCCTGTGAATTAAGTTGTTTTACATCATAGCGATCAATAGAAAACATATTATGGCATATTGGTGCATGGAATTCAGAGATAAATTAGAGTTGAGACAAACGATTAATTTCCCATGTAAATTTTCACTGATGTTTTAGGATACTTCCCCCCATGTTAGTAATGGAGAGAAGGAAAGTATGAAAATATTGTGGAAAAGCATGAAAATATTCAATCATTGAAAAAGCATTGCTTTTACTCTGGCATCTTCTGTTTTCCATATTATTTACTTTAGACCTGCATATCTGATATATCTGATATTCCTTGGGGGGGAAAGCTTCACAGCAGCTGTTGTAAGGAATGAATATAGGACCAAATTTTTTAGCAGGAATATCAATCTTTGTGCATTTAAGCAGTTTTTCAGAAAATATTTTCCTACTGTGCTAAAGGAAATCACTGGTTTTGATCCAATTGCTGAATTGTTTTTATTTAGATTCAATTATCCTTTTGTAAGTCATCAAGCAATCAACAGATTAATTTGGTATTCATTTTCTGTTGATTATCATTTCGGTGATACACAGTCAGCTTAGATTGGATTTGGTATTTTTATCTATCTGTCCAGTCCTTCCCAAGGATCTCGATAAATTGTTGTTTAATGGTGCGCAGGATGGAAGCTCTTCCAATTAATTGCCTTTTGCAATTGTTGATAAGGATTTTGTCAATGCAAATGGTATTCAAGTGGTGCTCCAGATGGTTTGGGATTCTACCCAAGATAACTTTCACTATTGACATTCTCTTTTGCTACAGCCATTCTAGTTCTATTTGCAGATCGTTATATTTTGTGATTCCTTCTCTTTTATTCTACTGTCTTCAGATACTTCCATCTATTACCCAAACTTTTTGTTTTTCTTATTAACTGCTGTTATGTGGCAAGTGCTTATCTGTTTGAATTCAGAATCCTTTAGTTTCTTCATTTTCTATTACTTTGTCTATTTTGTGGGCCCACCTTTTCTTGCTTGCAAGCAAATGATATTGTAGATATTCCAATGCACCATTGTTGCTATTTTGCAATACCATATTTGTGATCAGTCTGTGTGAATTTCTTGCAGTACCTACCTAGGTGATCCACTGCTTCTTCACCTACTTTGTGGAGACAGCATTTGTTAGTGTTGCTATCTTCTAAATTCTGGCTTTAAATGCATTTGTTCTTAAGATTTGGCCTTGTGCAGATAGAAATAGCTCCTTTGTCTCTTTCTTCAGTTTTCTTTCTCTTTCTTCAGTTTTTTTTTTAATTCATGTTTTATTTACAATTTTCCTTTCACGCCATACATATTTTGTGGACAGTGCACTGACTGGGTCAATGACCTTTTTAAACAATACTAACAATGATAATAGATAAAACAAATAAGTATATATAATCCTAATCTTCCAACTCCAACTTCTTTATAGTTCTTTCTCATTTTTTCCATTAATTCATTTAAACATAAATAACATTTCTTTTCACCATGTATTTATTATCCCCTATTAAGTCACTTATATTTAGTATTTTAAAAATTACTCATTATTCCACCATACTTTCAATATCCCAAATATCTAGAACTATTAATCAAACCAAATGTTACAAGATGCAGTCAATCCCAGGATTATATCTCAGAATCCCCACAATTTCTAATCCTTAAAAGTTTTAAATTCACACTACATTTTAACACACTGTTAATATTAATAATACAATTAAATTACCTAATCCTAAACTTCTACCTTGTACGCTTAGCTTACTTTTAAATATGATAAATTTTATTATCTATTAGTATATATGCTACTATTTTCCCTATTTATATTTTCTACTTTTCCATTTTATTAATATATTTTATCAGTATCCATCATCTCTTAATCTTCCATCATCTATTAAATTTTTAATCACCCTTTTCTTTCTCTATATTGCAATCTTATAACTTTTTGCAATGTTTTTATACCCAACAAGTATTCCTTTTGGGTTGCCTTTTATCTCTGTATGCTGCATCCTTTGAACATCCATCCATAAGTTTTCCTTTTTTAAAAAAGATATTTTTGTTTTTTTTTCTCTAAATGTTTCTCTTTTTTAAAGAGATTTTTCTTTTCTCTGTCCCATTATAAATTTTTAAGGAGTTATCTATTTGATTCCTATTGTGGGAAGAAAAAAAATAGGCTATTGATCTATCAGATTCAACAAGGCCTTTGGATGATAGCAGACCCCAGAATAAAAGAGACAGGAACCAAAGTTTTAGACAGTTTTAGACAAAATGTATCAGAACTATTTGCTGAGCTGTTGTTGTGGAATGTGATTTTGCAAAGTACGTGGTTTTGAAAACGGTGAGAAATAGGGAACAGAAAGTAGCCGATGGATAGAGGTGTACATGGGTATATATGGAGACTATCTGTCAGTAAGAAAAAAACAGAAAAGTAAGTTGTGAAATGCACGCAGAAAAGTATAAAAAGAATGACTTGGGATGTGTTCAGGGCCATTGGTCATGGTCACTCCTTGCCGGACTCAGTCCTCATTGCAATGAGTTATTGATATAAATTGTGTTATGATGGCTGTTCATGTTTCAAACTACTCCTGAAATAAACCTCTGATCTCAAAGTAGGATTTATTGCTTGTGTCTGTGTTCCACTTTTACTGAATTATTTTACGACACTACTTATTAATCCTTTCTCTTCAGTAGCTTTATCTTTTTTATCTCATTTTGATTTTTCTCTTCCACTGCTTCTTCTCATCTATTTTCTGAATATCTTCCCCCCCCCCCAGTTATTGAGAGGCTTCTACACTCATTTCTTTATCTTTAGACAATCCCCTTGTCTCCTTATTGTTTTTTATAGTTTCATGTATGTTTTTAAGCATCAAAACTATTTCTTCGTATTCTTATTATCCCCTGGTAATCCAGTTTATTACAATTCAATAAAAATTACTCAATATACTTCTATAAGTCCCAACATCTCAATATTTAAAAACTCCCACAGAGCCAGTTATTAGTGAAATTTAATCAATCTCATAGTTATACCTCCAAATCTCCTAAGTGTAGAATTTTTAAAATCCTTTAGTATTTTACAGTCTTTTGATTTTTCAATTATTTGTCTTTCTAATTGTCCAAATTTTAAAGTCTTACTTAATTTTCCTTTTTTTCTTTTTTCTTCTTTTGCCTCATATGATGTTCTGTTAATTAGCATTAGCAGTCCAAATCCAAATTAGTCCACTATGTTTTCTTCAATGTTTCAAGTCCTCAGTTCAAAACAAGTTTCAATAAAATTTAATTATTAGCATTTTAATTCATCTTAAAAATCTTCAAGAAGGGGATGAAACTCACTCAGTAGTTCAAAATATCCAGATCACCTTCTAAGTTAAAGTCAAGGTCAGGCCATTTTCCAGGCTCTGTTTACTTTCTTCTGTTATATATATTAAACATTCTGTTATATATATTAAACATTCCTCACTGAAAGTTCTCATGCTGTAATGCTCCTCTTCTTCCAGTAGATGGCTCTCCTTCCAAGTTCCAGTATTAAATAGTATGTCAAAAAAAGCTGATTTTCCATAAATCCAGGGGGTTTAAGAATACAAATAAAAAAGACAGTTTCTCCCAAAAAATTACCTTTCAAACTGTTTTGCTTTTTTCCAGGCTTTCTATATTTTAAAACTTCCTTTGGGCATCCTTTCACCTCTCAATTTTCAATCTTTAAACTTCTCCATGTGTCTAATTGTCACTTCCTTAGTGCTTGGAGGTTATTTTTAAAAATTCTTATATTTAAATAAGTCTTTAAAGTAAACATTGGAAATTATCTCATCCAGTTTCAATGCTCTGTCCATGCACCACTGCAGCAGAAATCTTTTGGTCCCAGTTATCCCAGGTTGTAATTGCCAAAAATTGCCGTCGGCCCTGCTGCCACTCAGGAGATCTTGCTTTTGGCCTAATGAGGAAATTGCGAGTTTCCTGTGGTCCATGAAGCATCTCTCCTTTCTTTGACACCCCTACAAGGACTTTGGGCTTTGACCCCGTAGGGTCTCCCGAAAGCAGTTGCCAGCTGGATTTCATGGGACTTGGTGAAGCCCGTTAATTTCCAAACCATTCTCAACACTACTTCAAACAGAAGTTTCATCATTATCAAGTTTTGGTGTTAGCTGTTTGCTTATTATTTTTTTTAATGTACTGACCATATAATACTTTACCTTGCCATGTCTCTTTGGTATTCTTCATTTCTTTCTTGTAAGCCAGTTTGGTCTCTGCAGTACTTAATAGGCCTTCATTTTTATTATTATTTCTGTCTTGCATCCTAGAAATGTGTATGGAGCTTGATAGACTTTCCTTTGTATTAATAATGCCAATAAATTTGCATTTTTAAAAAACATACTCCTTGAAACTAACAATGACAAAGATCCTTGACCCTACAATGTATTCCAGTCAGGGTACAGTGTTTAGAATGTGCATTCCCTAAGGAAGTATTCTCTATATGGTTATGTCTGAAATTGCAACAACAAAAAAATAGACATGGCATGGCCTTTGGAGGAAAAATCAGCTGCACAAACAAACAAAAAACAAAAAAAAATCCAGGGCTCCTATCCTATCCAAAGTCCTGGACGCCTTCTAATCACAACCTGTATCCAACCTGTTATTATTTTAATGCTTTGCCCATAATATCAAGAAAATAATTAAGTGGCACAGAACCCTAAAATCCATAATCTTGCTAATCATCAACCAGAATAACATCTTGTAATCCATTTACTCATTTTGGGGGTTGGAGACAAGTGAATTATGAAAATGTGAAGTGACAAAGATGCTTCAAGTCTGGCTTGAGCATTCCTGCCATGTCCATTAGTTGTTCTGTACAGAAATCAAACATCTTTTAGGTTTACACAATAGAGAGAAAAATACTTGTTTCAGTTAAAGAGGCATTAAGAAGGTTATACCTTGCTTGTTTTAGATCCAGATACTGCCCACCACCAGTACACATGTATCCAGGGGTGGAATTCTACCAGTTCACACCTATTCGCTAGAATCGGTTGTTAACATTCTAAGCAGTTTGGAGAACCGGTTGTTAGAAGAAATTACTGGCCTAATCCTGTAAGGAAGGCAGGAAGGAAACATTCTGGTGTTGCTTACAGAAACTACCTCTCTGTTTAACGCTTATTACATTCTTGGCAGGACTAGACTTCCTGTCTCAGGAAGTTCTTTGGAATTTTTTTCCCCTCCTTTGCTGGTACTTTGCTTGTGTGGAGTGACCATTCAAAGTTACAATGACACTGAAAAAAGTGACTTGTGACTGTTTTTCACACTTATGACTGTTGCAGCATCTCCACAGTCATGAGAGGCCAGGAGAGAAGATGTGTGCCTCGATGTGAGTGATATTGAGTTGGCCACACCCAGCCAATAACATGACCACCAAGCCATGTCCACCCAGTCACATGACCACCAAGCCACGCCCACCATCTAAGCCAGGCCCACAGAACTGGTTGTTAAAAATTTGAATCCCACCCCTGCAGGTATCTATATAAAAGTAAGTTATACAAGTTTAATGAACTTACTTCTTGTTGAAGGAATATTTAGCAATTGCAGATACTTAATTTTATTTCATTTTTTTCTTCAGGCCAGGATCCTTTTTTCTTTGTTCCGGTGACAATATTTTCTTTTATGATGACCTCTGTTCAGCATGCCAATCAAAGACAGAATATAGGCCTGACTTTAAAAAAGGCATTTCAAAAGGACCACAGAGTCCTAGACCATTTATTGCACTGTAGCAAAGAACATACATCCATTGGCCTCTTTTCATTATATTCAGCAAAATCCCAGGGATATTGATAAGCCCACTAGCAAACATGGCTCTGCTGCATAATTCTTTTACCTGAAGAGTAAAATTTAAGTCCTGAAAATGACATTCAAAATCTTCCAGCTTTGTAAACTGAGATGCTGCCACTGATTCACCATAAATAAAAGAACTAGGGGACACTGTTCTGAAGAAAGAAAAGACAGAACATATAAGAATGTGACCATGACATCATTTTATTTAATTGCATAAATTAGTTCCTTCTTCTAATAGTTTTTTGAAACTTGATATCTAAGTACTGTTATCACATAACAGAGAAAAAATATAAGCAGCGTTATGGAAAATTAAACAGACAGGCCTATAGCATGACCTCCTTTTGATGGGTACTATCCCAGAACATTTGACCTAAACCTTGGTCTAGTGGATCTGAATCAAAATATCCAACTCAACCTAAGAAATCATCTTAGTCTGTAATCTTTCTATGAGAAAGACAGCAATCAGTGCTAATATTACTGCCTGAGAAATTATTAGAAAAAAAGAGATATATCCCTAGCCTTGTTTATAAACAAAAGAAAAATAAATGATCACTCTTATACCCAGTGATGGATGAATCCACTTCATGCATCAGGGGAACTGTCAACATGACAGAATTGTCCTGAAGATTGTGTTCCATGTTCCCACTGCAGGAAACAAGAGAATCAAGGATATTATATACTGTGATGTCTTTTCACCCAGGAGCTCATTATAATATTCATACCATTCCCTTCTATTTGCCTCCCAAACAACCCTTTGAGTTAAACTGGACTGGAAGAGGTTAACTATCCAAGTCACTTAGTGAGCTTTTATGGTTAAGGGTGAACTATAACTTAACTCTTCCTGGTGCTTCACCAGCACCTTAACTACTATAGTGCACCGGCTTTCATATCAACCAGGATGGGGAATCCTTCAGAGACCATTGGCTGGACCAATTAGATTAAGTACTCTCTCCTCATTCCAAATGGATTGATGCATTATAGAGAAATTTCATTAAGTTTTATAGAAGAACAAAAATCTTGTTAAGATATACAAATTTAAACATTCTAGTGTAGGCCCTCACAAGATTTTTACAATTTCATGAGATTTTGTAAATTTTTATTTAATTAGACATGCAGAAGACTTCTTTTGGGCAGAACTGATTCTTGCTATATATCTAAGTTTTGGGGTCTGCTACATATCTTTAATATTAGCACTTGCCATTGTCAAATATATTCAACTATATTTCCATTCCCATTGCTTGAAATATATTCCCATTGCTTGACGATGGAATATGAACTGAACTTCTGGTGACAGTCCTAAACAGATTAGTATGGAAATAAGTTGTCTTTTGTAAATCAAAGACGGTATTTTACATTGTGGGCAGCAACAAACTACAGTTAGTCAAGGTGTTTCCAGTCTAGCGTAATTCAGCTTCTCAAACTTATTGCTGGTAATAGCCATGATATCACATTTTGTACTCCTTTCTCATTTCAGTCCTCATTATCCCTGGATAGAATGATGAATCCCCCACCTAATTCTCAGTAAACCATTGCTGGTCAGCCCAGTCCAGATTTCTTCAGTTAGCCAGCTTGTCCAAAGACTAAGAAGTTATATGGATTGCAGTTGAATACAGCTGCCCAGAGTCACCTGATACTGACATAGGTGGCATATAAATTAAAAATAATTGGAATAAATAGATTTGGGAATACTAAACTGGAGATTAGTATGCAAAGATAGTTGAATCGGTGCTCTGATGAGTCTCTGTAGTTTGAAGTTAACACAGATTCATCTTAAAGCAGAGGTCTAACAGTACATATATTGATACATTGATTATATGCTTAAGAGAATCTTTGATTTATAGATGTTGCCATTCATTTTTATTGGTTTTAATAGCTTGTTTTACACTTCATCTTCTTCAAACACCTAGGTCTCTGGAAAAGGCTCTAATACTGGGAAGAGTGGAAGGAAAGAGATAGAGATAGAAGAGCATCAGCAAGGGGCAATGGGTGCATGATTGAAAGAATTGATAGGTGAAGTTAGGGATAGAGCATCATGGAGAAAATCTATCCAGTAACTTGTGGGTATAAAACCAATTAATCATTTTATGAATTTATATCTGATAGGGAATTGTTTATCCTTTGTTCATTTTTAGTTGTACTCTTGATATTTTATTACTGAAATCGTAACTTAAAAATCTCTGAGTGTGACAAAAAATCTAATATGCACACCTACATAACTTGAATGTGTAAGGTCAAGAATTTGACAGAATTTACTATTCATATAGTAAGAAACTATTTGAATATAGAATAGAATTCTTTATTGGCCAAGTGTGATTGGACACAAAAGGAATTTGTCTTCCTTATATATTCATGATATATTCAGAGTCTTAACTATCATCCTTGTATTTCACTTCATGCAATTTGAGAGGGTTAGGGTTAGTGCCCTAATGGGAGGCTAGTGCCCAAATATAAACAAACTCAGCAAGCAAAGATTTATTTATAGAAATACTGAGATAAACAACTCTTCAGGTTGCCTAACCACCAGAATCTGCAAATGAAAACTGTTCTATATAGCAGCCTAGCTTTTTATCTTTAAATATAGAGTCATTTTATATTAGGTAAAAATAGAGGAAATGCAAAACTTTCTCCTTTTATGCAACTACTTTCAATATAATAAAGAAATAAAACAGTAGCCTTTGATTTAGAAATAAGGAATCCAATATCAAAAGTTCACCAAGCTGAGCAATGATCATTCCTATGTGATTCTCATCATTTTCTTTGTTTACTTGCAAATAGGACTACTATTTTATGACTTAAAGTAGTAAGACATGTGCACTATGTATTATGGTTTTCAACACACTCCCTGCCACCCATTATGAAGCCTCTATAGTAAATGGAGAGAGTTGGTTCAAATTCTCTCTTTAGACTGTACAATATCCCCCAGAGCACAAAACATTTGTCTCTGCCAAGCTCAGAAGAAATCTGAAACTAGGATAAAGGAAGCCTAAGATGAGGTGGGGAGGAGAACTAGGTATTTGCATATCTGCAAAACCTCAGTATCAAATTAAATTTATCTCGCTTCTGAGTAAAATTATCTAACAGTTATTTCATGGATGCAACAGTAAATAATGATTTTACAGGCATGATTGAAAGTTATTTTTAAATTACATTCATGCAAGAATGAGATAAATAAATCTCATCTTGAAGGTTATCTGGCTCTTGCCATAAGACATATTTCAAAGAAGTCTAGTCATAACATCTCCAGAGAACTGTATTATCAGAGACAAATATAACTCTAGTGTACATGATATGATATATAAACTGCATAATTTCTAAATCTGAAGGGCTTAAGAAGTAATATATAACCTAAAAAACCTGGACGTTCTGTAGGCTGATTTAGGCTGATTGGAAATTGAAAAATGTGTTTCTATCTTACATCTTAAGTCATGATAGAATGGAAAAGATTAAGATTTTTAAATTTTTTTAAACTGTTATCAGCTTTAGTGACACAAACCTTCTGCACATACAAACTGTATGGCAGATCTTAATAAATGGCAGATCTTAATAAATCATGAATGAAAAGCATACTCTGCTTTCCTTCATTGATCTGAACGGTAGTTAACTGATTCATTATCTCTGTTTCAAATGTTTGCTTTTTCCTAATTTTCATGTTAGCAATTTGGCTGCAAGTAAAGCATATTTGGAGGCCCAAGTGAACTTATTATTACAATAAGTGTAGCCAGTGATGTAAAGTGAGGTACAATATAAATTACTAAGAAAATATTCAAATAGAGAGCTTCTTGATGCCACTGTAATGAATACAAGAACAGAGCAAGCAATAGCCATTTTGAATATATAAAATGGGGGACTTCAGAAAATAAGCCATATTAAAATTAGCAGTGTCAATCATCTAACATGCTGATTTACATAACACTACTCTCCACTTTTTCATATAAGGTAATTCTTTTTAATTCAGGGCTTATCTAAAGCAGTTTGCTTTTCTGAACATTCCTACAATCTATACACTAACCCAGAGGTAGTATTCAGCCGGTTCGCAGTAGTTCTCGCGACCCAGTAGCAAGAATTTGGCATGGGTCGCAGAACTGGTAGTGACTTCCCTGGTCGCTGATCACTCAGTTGCCCCACCCACCCAATGCTCGCTCACTCAAGCAGCTTGCCCGCCTACCGCTTCCCTCACCTAGTCACTCCTCCCTTTCTATGTGGCACGCTGGGCCCTCATGGCTTGCCTAATCTGACTTCCCCACGTGGTACCTGCACCCCAACTGAGCAGCCCTGATCTGCCTGCCCTGTTCACAGGTAAGCCTGCATCATGCTAGGCCCTCACCCACCCCCCCGGGGCCTTTCCGGGCCTCTCCCCCACCGCTCAGGACTTTTCAGGCAGGAGGAGGCCAAGGTGAGGCATCTTTTTCGGGCCAGTCCAGAGGGTGGGGGGGGGGGGCAGCAGCAGCCGCAGAGCAGCTATGGGAAGCAGCCCCAGGATTTCCAACCTCCCTTTTAGGCACCCCTACCTGTCAACGCCGCCCCCTCAGCCCCAGGCCCAGCCCCAGCCCCACCACAGAGGAGAAGGCAAATGAAAAGGCTTTCCATTCACTTTCTCCCTGCCTTTCAAGGCGCTGTCGCCATCACCCATGTGCTTCGAAATGAGGGCGGATGGATGTTCCAGGGCTGCTGCTTTCTTCATTGTCCTGCTGCACTTGCTCTGGAGTTTGCCCAATAAGTTGTTCCCAGAAAAGGTGTGTGTGTGTGTGTGTGTGTGTGTGTGTGTGTGTGTGCGGCTCAAGGAAGGAAAGGGAGGAAGGGCAAGAAGGAAAGAGCAAGAAAGGAAAAAAGAGCAACAAACAAAGAGGAAGGAAAAGAGAGAAAGAGGAAGGGGGAGAAAGAAAGAGAGAGAGAAAGAAAAAAGAAGGAAGAGGGGGAGAGAGAAAACTCATTGCTATTATTTTTAATTGTTCCATTATTTATCATATATTAATATTTTACACTGTCCCTACACCTAGAGTGATTTTATTGCCTTTCTTTTACCCAGGAATGCTATATATTTTTCAGAATTTATATGCATTCAATGTCTATAGTTCAGAACATAAGTACATGTGTGTTTAACAGAATTGAAAGGGACTTTGGAGGTCTTCTAGTCCAACTCCTTGCTTAGGCAGGAAAACTGAGGGTGCCAAATTCTGAGTAGAGATCCTGGGAAAGGTGTCAGAATAACAGAATAGCACTTAGAAGGGACCTTGGGGGGAATTTTATACCATTTCAGAGAAATGGCTGTTCAGTCTTTTGCTAAAAACTTCCAGTGTTGGAGCACCCAGAACATCTGGTGGCAAGCAATTCCACTGGTTAATTGTTCTCACTGTCAGGAAGTTTCTCCTTATTTTTAGGTTGCTTCTCTCTCTCTGTTCAGTTTCCATTGTGCTTTGGAAAATACATTGTTTGCTTCTGGTGCTTTGGAAAATACATTGCCCCCCTCTTTCTGGAAGCTCCCTAAAAGCCTGTTGCCTATCACGCTCTTGGGCAAAGCATGTGAGGCATTTCTTCATTTCAGTGGTCCATGAAAGTATATCTATAGTACGTAGATAATAAAGTCAACAAAAGGTGAACGTTTTTACAGAACTATAGATATGTTGAGGCTGGGTGTGACAAGGAATGGCTGGGAGGGGAGGGGCCAGGTGAGGCACCCCTTGACATGAGTGACATTGAGTTGGCCACACCCATCCAGTCACATGGCCACCAAGCCACACCCACACAGTCATGTGACCCTAAGCCACGCCCACCAAATAAGCCATGCCAACAGAACCAGTAGTAAAAAAATTTGAATCCCACCACTGCACTAACTCATTATGAATGAACGCAAATATAAATGTCCCAGGACACATTCTGGTGAGACAGAAATTTCCTGAGGGATGAGCTCCAGCATGAGACTGAAAGCTCGGAAGACTAAACCTCAGGTCCCAGTGAGCAACCCGAATCAGATCCTGCAACTAATGTCATTCCTCATTCCCAATCATGCTATTTGCTGGGTTTTCTTTACAATGAAGAAATAATTTCTAAACTCAGTTATTAACTACAAACTTAATCATACTTGGAGAACACTCATAAAAATCAAATGGTATGTACCAAATAGAGCTAATTTTTGGATTTAATATAATATAGATGCTCCCTGAAATAATCTTACTTAAACCTTCTTTCAAACTTCCCATTAATAATTTTTTGGTAGAATCAGAGAGAAATTGAACAAAAAATATAGCCTTTTTAAAATAAGCTTTAGCTGTTGCTCGATTCTTATTCATGTCCATTCCTTTGTAACCCTATGGATCACTGCAGGCCAGGGATACCAGAATCTGCCCAAACTCCTGCCCACTCGATCAATGATACTATCTAATCATCTTATCATCTGCCATCTCTTCTTTTGCCTTCAATCTTTCCCAACCTCAGGGTCTTTTCCAATGAGTCCTTTCTTCTCATTTGGTGGCCAAAGTACTTGAGCTTCACCTTCAGTATCTGTCCTTCCAAAGAATAGTCAGGATTGATTTCCTTTAGGATTGACTGATTTGTTCTCCTTACAGTCCAAGATACTCTCATAAGTCGTCTCCAACACCACAATTCAAAAGTATTAATTCTTTGGTGCTCAATCTTCCTTATGGTCCAACTCTCACAGCCATACATTACTATTGAAAAAACATAGCTTTGACTATATAGGCCTTTGTCGACAAGGTAATGTCTTGGCTTTTTAATATGCTGTCCAGCTTTGCTACCAAGGAGCATGCATCTTTTAATAGTATATTTTCTTTACATTATATTTCATTGACATAAGTATACAGAAATAAAGCACTATACTATATACCTGACTACAATCTCTCTTTAGTTGCTTAGAATCAATAAAGAGCAATAGCATATTACTGAAGGAAGTTTCTTATATCAGGAAAACTTGGACAATATGGTCCCAAAAGTTCCCATATCTATTGATATGGGGATATTAGCATTAAATTAGACAAGATGCTGTTTTAATTTCACATAATGTCCCAAAATACTGTAGCTGTATGTTTCAAAATACTATAACATGGTTGTCCAGATGAGTTTGGGCTGTCAAAATTATCAGCCAGCATTTTGTGCCTGTCTACACAAGCTGTGAAATCTAGGAACTTTAGTCTTAGATTTTCTGGGAAGGTTTTAAGACTGTGACGACTACAGTGGAATAGAATGGCAAATTTAACTGATAGGTACAGTCATCTAGTGTTGTGTGGCTTGGAGAACTGGCATTTATTTTCAATGTGAACTTACTGCAGATGACACTGATAGACTCTTCCTTAATTGCCATGTATTGATTTAACTTCCTGAGGCTATGCATTTGTTATCCAATCTCAGGAATGTAAACAAGTCATGTGTTAGGTCACAGACATAGTCCCAATGTGCAGCAACAATGGAAACTAAATATGAAATCTGTATTACCTCTGAGCAGATACAAGGAATGAAAGAATTTCTTCTTCCCCGGACAAATGGCTTGTGTCAAAAATAACACTGAATTCATACTAAGGGAAACAGAAAGCAATATTTAGCACTTTTTGGATATTCGAATAAGCATGATTTCTATCTGAATATCTTACATACAAATGCATGAAGTTTGGGAAACAAAGTGAACTTGAACTATTAATATATGAAGGTAGATATGATATAATTGCAATTACAGAAACTTGGTGGGATGAAACCTATGTCTGGAACATACTGGTACAAGGATACAAACTGTTCAAAAAAACCCGAGACCCCGTAAAAGAGGAGGTGGAATTGCACTGTATGTAAAGGACCACTACATTGCTACAGAAATGCTACAGAAATGGAATCAAAGACGAAAACTTCCTAGCATGCATATGCATCAATATAAAAGAAAAAAAGAATGACATGGCCACAGGTGTATATTACAGGCCACCCAAAAAACAAGACGAAAATAGATGTACTTTTTGTCAATCAACTAACAAGATATATATAGGAAACACAATACAGTAGTAATGGGGGACTTCAATTACCTTGATATCAATTGGAAGACTAATTCTGCACCAAGTGAGAAATCAAATAGGTTCCTTACCAACCTATCTGACAACTTTTTTGTCCAAAAGGTAGAGCAGGGAACTAGACAGCCATACTGGACTGAATACTTACAAACAGAGAAGAAATTATAGAGGGAGTTGAAACTGCAGGAATCTTGGGTGAGAGTGACCATGTCATACTAGAATTCAACATAATACAAACACAAGCAATAGAACATAATGACACCTGAGTCTTAGATTTTAAAAGAGCTAATTTTAACAAGCTTAGAGAGAACTTGGGAAAGATTCCTTAGATGAAAATTCTTAAGTGGAAAACAACTCAAGAAGCTTGGGAAACTCTGAAAAATATGATCATAAAAGCCCAGACAGGCACAGTACCACCAAGAAAGAAAAACAAGAAATCTAAGAAGAAACCAGCATGGCTGCACAAAGATCTCTCTGACAAATTGAAAGACAAAAAGGACAAGTACAAAAAATGGAAAGAGGGACACACAATAAAGGCAGAATATCAGCAGATAGCCAGAATCTGCAAAGATGAGTTAGAAAAGCAAAGGCTCAGAATAAACAAGACTTGCAACAAAACTCAAAGATAATTTTAAAAAAGTTTTCTCCAACATATAAATAACAAGGAAAGAAATCAAGGAAACGCTAAAGAGAGATGACAGTAAGGAAGTAACAGGAAACAGAGTGAAAGCAGAGCTGCTTAACTCATTCTTTGCATTGGTCTTCATGCAAAAAGAAACTATAGCCCAACCTACCAAAAAAATAATTGTAAAAGACAGACTAGAAATAAAAGTTAAAATGGAACCTTTGGTTTGCTCGTCGTCAGAGTGGAATCCGCGATTGTGCGTGGTTTCACTTCAACCTAACTTGCCGGAGGTCCCAATCGAGACCAGAACTACCCTGGAGGGGTGGTGAAGAGAGGGGGAATCACCTGAAGGGTTGAGGGGAGCCGCAATTCCACTCCCTGACAGGAAAAATCTCTTCCAAAGGCAAGCAGTAGCGGTTAAAATTGCCACCATGAAGATGAAGAACAGCTCGGGAAACTAAGACTGTGCTGAAACGGAGAAGTTGCAAGCGGAGTGTGAACCAGCCAAAATGCATGGATTTTGAGGTTCCCTGATATTAAAAATAAAGAAGGAAAGTGGAGGAAAGTGTGTGGAAGCTGCGATCAGAGAAAGTGAAAAGGAAATTGGATTTTATCAAATTGGCTTGAATTATTGTATTGGATTAATTTGGATGAGAAAATTTAAAGAAAAATATTTGAACATAACAAAGTTTAGAAATTAAACTGGACAACTATTGGATTATTGGCACTTAAAGGGCATAACTAAATGCTGAAATTGAGTGTGTTGAAATGAAAATAATAGCTAATATTGAAATTAGAGAATGCAATAAAAGTACTATTTAACAAAGAAAGTTAAAGTTAAGGAAGGAGTGGATTGTGGATATATGCTCAAGAGCGCCACTTGATGGTACAGGAAAAACTTCAGTGACCTTTTTTTAAAAAGTGCTTGGTCTTTCTAAGAAATTGGACTTTGGAATTTAAAAGAAAGTAAAAGAAACTCCATTATAAAAAATAAAAACCCTGGAAAGTAACATGAGAATACTATAAAAGGGAAGATATTTGAAAATATTGACATAGAATCACCCGGTGATTGTGGGAAACAGTTGGGAAAGGGCCTACTTGAAGATCTGGAACAAAGACTTAAGGACATTGTTGAAAATAAACTTAAAAGATACTGGCTGAAATAATATACTGGACTTTGGGACTGAATACATCTATTAAAGAAGAGGAAAGAAAAGGAAAAAAGGAGAAGATATAATGAGAAATTATTTGTTGAAATGAGATCAGATTTGCAAGATATAAGGGAAATGATGAAAATAAGATTTGAAATGTGTAATTACATATTACAGAAATTAGAAACGGCGACCCAGCTTGTAGAAGAACAGAGTAAACCAGAGGGGGAGGAGTTTAACAAAGAAGAAGCCAGCTTTGAAGAACAAAGGGATCAAAATTTATTTAAGCAGGGGGAATATAGGAATTAAAATTAAAAATGTGTGGTCCGATGTGATAATAAAAGAGGAAATGGTTCGGAAAATGGAAAAAAGAAGAGGGAAAAAGCTGAAAAAAGAAAATCAAAAGAAAAATTGAAAGAGGGAGGTAGAAAAAGTTAATAATTGGAATGAGAAATAGAGAGGAATAAGAATGGGGTAAAAGGGAATTAAAAGAAAGGACCAGAAAATAAAGAGAAACAAGAAGCAAATGAGGATGAAAAGAAATTATATTGTTAAAAGAGTGAGAGACAATGGGTGAAAAAAAAAGTTAAAATAAGTTTTAAAAAATGGTTAAGAGAACACCTGTCTAATCTTGTTGAATACAAATATTTATTTATTTATTTTTATTTATTTTCAAAATTTATATACCGCCCCCTCTCCCTGCGGGACTCAGGGCGGTGTACAGTCATTAAAAATATGATAATAATACAATAATTAAAAATAATTAAAGATTAAATTTGGTTGTTGAATAGTAGAAATAAGGCAAGGGTTTAAAAAGTAAAGACTAAGACCAATTAAGACTGAATTTAAAGCCCATGAAAACCCTAGGCCAGACCGGCTTGATGAAATAAATGAGTTTTCAATGCACGCCGGAAGGTCAGAAGGTCAGGGATGATCCTCATCTCTGGGGGCAATTTTTTCCAGAGGGAGGGTGCCCCTAAAGAGAAGGCCCGTACCCTTGGAGTCACCAGCCATCCAGCTGGCAGCACCCCAAGGAGACCCACTCTATGGGAGCGCACCGGCTGATGGGAGACTGATGGTGGCAGTAGGCGGTCCCGCAAATACCCAGGTCCCAAGCCACGGAGCACTTCAAAATAACCAGGACCTGATGGATTACATTCCAGAGTTCTTTTTTTCCAGTAATTTTTATTCTTTTTCAACTTTTACATGTTTTAACCTTAATATTAACAGTACTGTGCCATCATTATTATATAAAGCAATCTCATGTAAATATCTACATTTATATACATTCATATACATTTATCTATAATTTTCTTATATCCGTTATCTTTATTTCTATTGTTTAACCATTTATACCAATTGTCCCAAATTTTGTAATATTCTGACTCTTTTAAAATCTTTTAATTTTAACGTCTATTTATCCATTTCAGCCCAATCTAGAACTTTTTGAATTACTAATTCTTCTGAGGGTATATTATTTTGTTTCCAGCATTGTGCATATACTATCCTTGTTGTCAATATATGTAGTAAAATGTATTTAATCTTTTTCCTATATTTCCCTTTAATTACTCCCAATAAAAACAACTCCAGTTTAAACTCTGTTCGATCTTCCATTATTTCTTGTATCCATCTCCATATTTTGATCCAGTATTTTTGGGCTTCTAGGCATGACCACCACATATGATAGAAGATACCTTGGTTCCATTTGCATTTCCAGCATGTCGAATTCATGTTAGGATACATTTTGGCCAATCTCATTGGTGACAAATGCCAATGATAAAACATCTTGTACATATTTTCTTTATAGGCTAATCTTGTTAATGTGTAATTTTTGTTCCAAATATCTTCCCAAGCTTCTAAATCTATGTTATGTTCAATATTTTTTGCCCATGCTATCATACAGCCTTTTACCACTTCTTCTTCCAAAGCAACTTTTAATAAATAATTGTACATCTTTGTTATGAATTGCTCTTTGGGGCCTATTATCTAATTGTTGCAGTTCAGTATGAATTTCAAATTTTTCTACATCTTTTTATATCTGGTTTGTAACTGGAGATATGGCTACCAGTCTATACTTATAACATGCTCTTTTAATTCCTGATTTGTTTTTAATTTTACCTGATTATCTAATATTTCTTTGTATCTGATTATTTTGCCTAAATCCAATGTGTTGGGATATATCACCGCTTCCATAGTGGATAACCAGGCTGGTATTTTCATGTAATGTTTTCACCTAATTTTATTCCAAATCTGTATCAATGAATCTCTCATATAATGACTATAAAAATATGTTTGCTTCTTACTTTTCTTTTCCTACAGAAAGGTGTGCCACCCCATCTGTAGATCATGACCCTCTAGAGTTAATATCCTTTTATTACTCAAATTGATCCATTCTTTGATTCATATCAATGCTGCTGCATTATAATAGAGTTCCCAGTCTGGGAATCCAAAGCCACCTCTACTTCTACTATCCTGTAATGCTTTTAATTTTATTCTGGCTTTCTTTCCTAACTATATAAATTTTAACGTAACTTTGTTCAGTTCCATAAAAAAAAATTGTCTAATTTTATGGGGATTGTTTGAAATAAGTATAATAATTTGGGTAAAATATTCATTTTAACCGTGGCGACTCTCCCTAATAATGATAATTGTAGTTTCCCCCATAATTCCAAATCTTTCTTTATTTGTTGCAATAATTTCATATAGTTATTTTCTTTTATCGTTGAACATCTCACAGTTAGTCATATTCCTAAATATTTGACTTTCTTTGCAATTTGGAGTCCCATTACCCTTTCTAATTCTATTTTCTGTTCTTCCATTAAATTCTTAGTTAACATTTCAGTCTTTTCTCTATTAATTTTAAGACATGATACGTCTCCGTATTTTCATAATTCTCGAATTAAAGTATGTCCTGTCTCCAATGGGTCTTCTATGAATTTTATATTCCTCTTTTTAAATTCTGGTTCCTTTTATATCTGGATTCTGTTTGATTCTAATCAATAAAATTTCTAGCATCAGAATGAAAAATGGAGGTGACAATGCACAGCCCTGTCTTATCCCCTTCATTATTTTAAAGGTCTCTGTATTCTCCCCATTTAATAATATACTCGCCTTTTGGGTGGAATATATCACCTCTATCATTTTCTCGAACTTGTCTCCTAATTTCATATTTTTAATTTGTTGTAACATGAATTGCCAATTAAGATTGTCAAAAGCCTTTTGTGCATCCAGAAAAACAAGTGCTGCTTTTTTTTCTAGATGGGCCTCATAGTATTCCAATATATTTATTACTATTCTTGTATTGTTTCTGATTTGTCTTGTTGGGAGGAATGCATTTTGGTCTTGTTGTATAGATTCATTTAATAATTTTTTCAATCTTTCTGCTACTATTGTTATAAATATTTTATAACCGGCATTTAATAATATTGGCCTATACTTTTGAATTTGTTTGTTATCTGTATCCTCTTTTGGGATTAAAGAGATATATGCCTCCCTCCACAAATCCAGTATTTTGCTTCCATCAATACATCATTAGACACTTCTAGCATTATTGGTTCTATCAGTTCACCCATCATTTTATATATTTCCCCCGGAAGCCCATCTGGACCTCTAGTTTTATCATTTTTCTGTTTTTTCACTGCTTGTTTCAGTTCCATCAGTGTTATTTTCTTACTTAACATTTCTCTCATTTCCTCTGTTATTGGCAAAATACCTTTCCCTTTCAAGTAATCTCCTATTTTCTCCTTCGCTACGTTTTCAAATTTATAGAAGCCTTCAAAATATTTATAAGTAACCTTCTTTTTCTCTTCCATCATAATATGTTCTAACTTCCCATTTTCATCCTGGAGCTGATGTACTATCCTCTCTCTCACTCTCTCTCTGTCTCTCTTTAATTTATAAGACAACCACCTCCCTGGTTTATTCACCTGTTCAAAAAGTTTTGCTTTACAGATTTTAAATTCCTTACAATTTCTTCTTGATCGAAGATATTTAGTTTATGTCTTGTTGGAATCCCCTTTAATTCCCTTTTAATTTGATCATTCTGTGGTTTAATTTGCAATTGTGTTTCTAAATTTTTATTTCCTCCTGTAATGTATTATGTTGTCTCCATTTCTCTTTGTTTCTCTTTGCTGTATAATCTATTATGATTCCAAATGTGTAAGCTTTCATAATGTCCCATAGGTTTTGTACTGATGTATAATAAAAAAAAGTTTCTTCCAACATATAAATAACAAGAAAAAAATCAAGGAAACAGTTGGTCCATTAAAGAGAGATGATGGCAAGGAAGTGAACAGAAACAGAGAGAAAGCAGAGCTGCTAAACTCATTCTTTGCATCGGTCTTCAAGCAAAAAGAAACTATAGCCCAACCTACCAAAAAAATAATTATAAAAGACAGACTAGAAATAAAAGTTAAAATAAGCTTTAAAAAATAGTGAAGAGATCTTGATGAATTCAAATCACTGGGACCTGATGGATTACATTCCAGAGTTCTAAAGGAGCTGGCAGAGGTCATCTCTGAACCATTATAACATATCTTTCAAAAATCCTGGAGCACGAGGGAACTACAGAGGACTGGAAAAAAGCTGCTGTGGTTCCCATCTTCAAAAAAAAGGGGGGGAGGGGAAACAGAGCCAGGAAACTACAGAGTGATCCGTCTAACATCAATACCCAGGAAGACCCTGGAAAAGATAATTAAAAAAAAAAAAACCAGATCCGCCAACTTCTAGAAACAAGCAAAGTATAAACTTGAAGTCAGCATGGATTTGTTAAAAACAGAGACCACATCTAGAGCACTGCATCCAGTTTTGGTCACAACATATAAAACATATGTTAAGACTCTAGAAAGAGTGCAGAAAAGAGCAACCAAGATATAGTAGACTGGAGGCTAAAACATACGATGAATGGTTGCAGGAACTAGCCATGGCTAGTGAAGAAAAGGACCAGGGGAGACATAATAGCAATGTTCCAATATTTGAGGGGCTGCCACAGAGAGGAGGGGGTCAAACTACTTTCCAAAGCACCTAAAGGCCAGATAAGGAATGGATAGAAACTTAAGGGGAGATTCTACCTGGAAATAAGGAGAAATTTTCTGACAGTGAGAGCAGTCAACCAATGGAATAGCTTGCCTTCAGAAGTTGTGGGAACTTTTATCACTGGAAACTTTTAAGAAGAGACTGGACTACCTTCTGTCAAAAATGATGTAGGGTCTGCTTGACTGGACTACCTTCTGTCAAAAATGATGTAGGATCTGCTTGAACAGGGAGTTGGACTAGATGACCTACAAAGTGCCTTCAAACTCTGTTAATCTGTATCTGCATCTGCATCTTCCTTTCATTACATCATTGCATTTTTCCAAAAATATATATTCGATATCATTTAATCATATTCCAAATGTGAAATCTCTACACATTTTTGAAGATGAGAAATCATATGTTGATATCTTTCTGTGTACACCTCCAACTGTCCCACTCTGAATAGGCATAATAAACACAAGGAAAAGATTTCTGTGGCTGACTCACAGTTATATTGTAGATTTAAATAGTGGTCAGCAAGGGATTCACCAGTTGAATTCAATCACTGCACACAAATAGTATAAAATAGATATTAATCACTCCAAAGTGGAATAGGAGCTTTAAATTTTACTCTTTCTGCTGGCTTTTCCCACAGAAAGCTGATTGGTATTGCTATCATTTAGCTGACATACAAATCAGAACTATTTTTGTAAGCCTGTCAAGGCCATGGTGCTTCAACTATGAGGTTCATCTTTGAAATGTTTTGATAAAACAAATAATGCAATCAGGATTTTACAATCATAATAAAATCTGAATATACTCATTAATATTTCAGTAGTATACTGAAAACATTTGTCACTGACATCTCACATTGAGGCAACACCCAAAATTAAAAAGAAAGATGAAATGTCCACAGTAAGGGCTTTCCAGAGTACCCATATCTTCGCCCCTTATAGACCTATTAGCTTTGATCTAGCCATGGTACTGGTGGAGGGAAGGCATGTTTGTTTGGTTTATAACTTTTCTGAAACCCAAATCTTCTTCTACTAGAAGAAATTATGCTTAGGAAAAGTAACAAATTATGAATATAATATTCAACTTACATATGCAGTAAAACCAGTAGTATTTCCTTGCTAAATTGAAGTGACATGAATAGGAAGGGACCAAAAATAACAACAACAAAAAATGAAAATCTAGCCATGCTTATCAAAAATGATTTGATTCAATTGGAGACATACATAATCAATTCCAATTACTGGAACTATTTAAAGGTAATTAATTTTTAATTTCAGCACAATTGTCTTTTCCGTCCCCGGAATGAAAAACCATGCTCAAGGACTTATCTAATTAATTTTCCTGCCTTTTGGTATTTTACATATTGACAATGGAGTGTGGGTGCTATTTGTTATTATAACTCAAGGAGCAAAATCTCTGATCCAGCACTGAATTAAGTTTCAAAACATTCAGAAACACTGTTGAAATATAACAGCATAATCTCCAGAGTTTATTTAACAAATGCAACAAATAAAAAGTTGAAAAGAAAAGACATTTTATTGTTATTGGCTTTGTGCTGTATTCATCTGACCTTTAAATCTTTTGAATAGCAAGCAAAAATACAAAACATGGCTGAGCAACTAGGGATACCGATGGTAGACAGCCATCTTTGACAGCTTTGCCAAAGTAGGTTCACAGAATCATTTTCTGGCAGCTAAAAAAGATTCCTATTTGAATTCCTAGTCAACTTCCTTTAGGGTTCTGTGGTTATGAATAGTTATCACTGGTCCTCTTTCTAAATTTTACCTAGTGAGGAAAAATTAGCAGCTTCTTCTAGGAAAAAACAAAGAGCTAGTCCAGTGCTGAAAAATAAGACTTGTGACTGGTCCTGTAAGTTTCAGCAGTCAAAGTATCCTTCCAGTCATGTGATCGTCATTTCAGTGCTTAGCAACTGGAAACATTTAGTATGGTTGCAGCACCCCATGGTCATGTAATTGCCATTTGAGACCTTCTCAGCCAGCTTCCAACAAACAAAATAAATGAAAAAGCCAGCAGGAAGTTGCAAGCCATAGACAAGTGATGGCACATTTAACCACCCTTGCAATTAGAACTGATATTATAGACTGGCATAGTAACATGAATTTTCATTTAATGCCTGTGTTGCTTAGTTGTCTGTCTCAAGTGCAGTCAGTTAGTGAGGACAATCTGTCATCTATGGTCCACAGATTTTTAGCACTGATGATGTTACCTAGTTTGGGTAATGAAACACCTGCAAGAAAACAAGCAAGCTCAAAGAGCATCAAGGCCCCCACTCCACACATTTCTTTGCTATGCAGGGAAACACACTGTTGTAGGAAAGCATCAAGCAATACCTTGGATTTAGATTTCATGAAGGGAAAGCCCACACTGCACTTAAGGAAGTCTGAGTCCTGTTCCAGCAATTCACAAGCAATACCCATCTCATCCTGAAAGAAACAGAAGAAAAAGCTCTTTAAAAACATTTTAGTGAATGAGTATATAGCAGAAAAGAAATTGGTGAGATCAAAATTAATTTAGCAGCACAGAGGCTATGTATCTACTCACTTATCTAAGAAGAAGCGAATACGTGAGATTTATTCTGGATAAATAGATTTATCCTGCATCTTCCTAATGAAATTAGTGGAATATGTGTTATGACTAATTTCCCCTTTTAATTTTAATATAAGCCAATGAACAAACAGATAAATAAATACCAGAAACAAAAGATACAATGAATAGAAAACCAGAGAAAGAAAGAAAGAAAGAAAGAAAGAAAGAAAGAAAGAAAGAAAGAAAGAAAGAAAGAAAGAAAGAAAGAAAGAAAGAAAGAAAGAAAGAAAGAGAAATCAAACACCTGCCAGGAAACATATCCAGACCGCAAAATGGTCATAAGAAAAAAAAATATTCAGCATCATTCTGTCATTTTTGTCTACAGAAAAAAAAATCCCATATATAATTGGGTCTTTGAATTGTATTTCTAAAACCATGGATAGTTCCAACATCATGATTTGAGATTCGTATTTTGTTCATTTGGGGCCATCTTTCTTGAATTGTAGAGTGTTTTAAAGAAGTAATCATACAACTTAAAATCCTTGTTCTGCTTACTAAATTTGAGGCTAATACACAATATTTCATCTCTTTCAGAATATAATTACACTTTGTTTAATACCATTTTAAAACATAGGATACTTAAATTCTATCCTTGTAAATTTCATTTGTTGAATTTATCACTTATTAAAACAAATAAATTGCTCAAATTAGACATAGCTTGTTGATCTATTGTATATTGATTACCTGACTTACCTTTCTTAGTATTATAATACTATATATGTGCACAGATCAGAGGGAAAATGTCAGACCTACATTCAAAACTGAAGAAAGAAAACCCTCAACTCCATTGATTTAGAGAAGAGGTACTTTTATTATGCTTGAAATGATAGCAGCAAAAGCAAGGTGAGATCTGATTCAAAATGCACAAAAATTACAGATTGAAAGTCACCACAAATCCTTCCTACCAGAGTCCTGCACTGCGAGTCCAATCAACGTCCAGTATGATGTTGCAGAAAACCCCATCTTCAAGTATTTCTTCCATCTGGAGTCTCAGGATGATTGGCCTTGACAAAGTGTAAGTAACTCCACTCAGGAGCACCATAGTTCATGAGTGCAAATGTCCCTTTCAGTTCTCATTGGACTACTACACATCAGCTCACTTCCCCACCTCAAATACTCAAGGACCCCTTCCCCATTACCATGGCAGCCAATAGCAAGCATGCTGAAGAAACACATGCCAGAAATCCGGCTGATATTCTGCAGCAGGGCATTAGCCCTATAAAAGAAGGAAAAGCAAAATGCAAACTAACACACAAAGTACAACAGAATTCATTACAGTTTAGCGGGATATTTCAAATTGTTGGGAGGAAATACTCTCCTGTTGGGATTCTTCCAGCCAGGATGCAATGATCCACACTTTGAAGAAATAATTGAATAACGAAGCACAGCTGCTGGAAAAAAGCTTTTAATGACAAGGAACCAAGATGAGTGACATTCAGCAAGGCTTCTTGGCTAGCTAGAAAGATTGACATTCAAATATGAGTTTATATAACCTTTCTGAGTTTTAGTCTAAAACTAGGTTTTGGTGACGTTTTAATTCTGTGTTTGGTGACATTTAATCCTGTGTCTATTAATGGGATAATTTTCCCTTTTCAATTTTGTTGGGAAAGGAAAAGGTTAATCTCTGTTCCTGAAAGAAAGCAGAGCTAAGAAATCAGGCTATCTTCTGTTTTGTTTTAGTGATTGGTTTAATGAGTACCAGCTGGCTTGCTTCCTCTGTGTTTCAACTTGATCTTGCCTGAGGCTGTAAGCTCTCGCAATGAGCCAGACAGGGCTTTTTCTTCTCTTGTGTTTTAGTTTGAAAGGATTTAAATGATTGTGATTTAATTTATTTGTATTGTGTTTGAGTTATTTGCTGTCTCATGTTTTCCCCCCTCTATCTGGGGATGGGGTCTCTCTTCACTATGAAACACTTGAAGGAACTTGGGAGCCTGAACGTTTTAAGCATCCAGCTATTCAGATTGTGAAGGAGGTAAATGTTTCCAAGCAACCAAATATTGCAGTTTCCATTTTCATTTCCTAGAACCAAAGATTTCTTTGACTTCAAAGTTTTGCTCTTCTTCTATAAGGAGGGATACTGGAGAGGCAGTCTGGACAGACCAAAGGGGAGACACTTTCTCAAGGTTGAGTAAGCTAATATGAAATACAGGGTGGATCTATCTAAGTTTTTTTGGTAGCTCTAATTGTTTACTAGCTCTTTCTGAGGAAAGAGCCCAGATACTTAGGTTCCAATTTCTTTTATTTTGGGGTAGTTTTAAGTATTTAGTAGATAGATAACACCTTATCACCCACTTGGAAATCTTTTGGTTTGGCCCTCTTTTTATCAGCCTGCTTCTTATGGGCCTGATGGGCCTTGTCCAGTACTTTATGTGTGGCTGGCGAAGTGCATTGCAATTGTTCAATCCACTCCACTATGTAGAGGGTTAGAGGCTTCTTCAGAGGCAGTCCTGGTATGGGACTGAAATCCTGACCAGAAGCAACTTTGAATGGAGTGAAGCCAGTACTAGTATGTATTGAGTTGTTATAAGTGACCACTGCAAAGGACAGCAAGTCAGCCCAATTTATGTAGAACCTAAGGTTCTGTTCCAGAATCGAGTTAGCTCATTCACAAGCTGCATTAGTTTGAGGGTGATGAGTGAAGCTTAGCCCCTGGGTGGACCTAACAGCCATAGGAATTCCCACCAAACTTTGAAGATGAACTGTGCCCTCCTGTCAAGATAACGTGATCAGGGACTCCATGTAACCTATACATATGTTGAAAAAACAGTGAGCTCTTTAATGAAGGTATCTTAGGACATGGGACAAAATGTACTTGTTTGGAGAATAAATCTGTAACCACCCAAATGACTGTGTTTACCCTACTCTCAGGCAATTCTACTATAAAATGTATGGATATTTCTCTTCATGGGGCCCTAGGATTGGCAACACTCTGGAGGAATCCGGCAAGCTTCCCCAGGATCCGTTTAGCCACTGGGCAGTTGGCTACATAAATGTCAATTCCCTTTTCCAGTGAAGGCCACCAAAACCATTGCTTGATCAGGTGTAAGCTTTTCACAAAACTAAAATGGCTGGGGGGGTCTTTCGAATCATGGGCCCATTGCAGAACAGTCCCGCTCAAACTGGTGAGCATGCATAATTTAGTGCCCATCTCGCATGGTACAATCCTTCATGTGGGATAAAACCTATCATTCTTTAGTGCCCCTTTCATCTCTTCACGTAACTCACTGGGAAGCTCTGGGCCCTAGTAACCACAGGGGCAGCCAGTTGCTTAGAAGGGATGACTGGTCAGTTCACTTCAGACCTAATGTTGTTGTATTGGGGCAGTCTGGACAAAACATAAGCCACAAAGTTCTTTTATTATGTATTTATGTATTTATTTATTATAAATAAATAAGCCACAAAGTTCTTTTCCCCAGGAAAGTAGTGCAGTGCAAAATTAAACTAGTTAAACTCAATGAACTTGCTTAGGTGACAATCTCCATGAAGTGTTCAGGATCTTCAGATTTTTGTGATTACTCCACACCTCAAAAGTCTGCTTTGCTCCTTCTAGAAAATGTCTCCAAATTAACAGTGCCCATCGCACAGCAAAAACTTCCTTCTCCCAAATTGCCCACCTCCTCTCAGTCTCAGTTAATTTCCTGGAGGTGTAAGCGCATGGTTGTAAGCCATTTGCCCACAACAGCATGGCTCCCACAGTCACATCATTTGTAGAAGCCTGGACCACAAATGGGGCATTCATGTCGGGGTGTTTAAAGTATGGGTTCGGCCACAAACATCTGCTTGAGCTTTTCAAAGGCTGCTTGGCATTCCATGGTCAAAAATCTAGTCACCGTTAAATTGACAAACAAGTGTGGCTGTGGACTGAACAAGTGCAGGAAAAGCAGCAAACTTTCAAGAAATGGCAGGCAGATAAGACCAAAGAGAATTGACAGAATTATGTAACCACCAAAAGAGGAGCTAAGAGAATAGTTACTGAAGCCAGGACAAAACACTATCAAGACTTATATGACCTCCTGGAGATGAGGGAAGGGGAGAAAGACATTTACGAGTGGCCAAAGCACAGAAGAAGGCTGCACAAGACATTGAGCATTACATGTACATGAAGGACAAGGATAGCAAATGACTCCAAGACGAACAGGAGATCCTGCAATGATGGCAGCATCCTTTCAATGAGATCTCCAACATCGAATTCCCACATCCACCAATTCCAGAAGCATACCAACTCATGGACTCATTCCACTCATAACTAAGGTCAACAATGTTGTGGGCAGAATGAAGAACTTGAAGGCCCCTGGACCTGACAATCTTCCTGTGGACTTCTGCAGCTAAAGGAAGTGTAGACAGGGATACCTTGGTTGACTGAGTTCTTCAATGCTGTAATGAACACTGGCCATGTACCAACTGATTGGTCAACAAGAGTAATAGTTCCCATCTTCAAGAACATGGGTGACTCAGTTGACAGTGCCAACTATCACCCAATTCATCTTCTCTCTCACACTATGAAGATCTTTGAGAGAATCCTTGATTAACATATTCATAGCATCGTCTAACTCACCATCAACCAGTGCAGCTTTGTTAAAGGATGTGGAACAACTGATGCCACCTTTGCAGCTCATCAGCTCATAGAGAAACACGATGAGAAGGGACAACATTTTTCTTGCACAATGGTTTGAGGCTCCTGATTTTATTAGAGCATTGGTCGAAACCATGACACACTACACAAAGCATTCCTAGATCTGAAGAAGGCATTTGATTGTGTTCCACACCAACTAACTTGAACCACTCATTAATTATGTCAAAATGCTATATAAGAACACCAGCACTCAGGTGCAATGCCAAGCCGGCGTCTTCAACAGATTCCCAGTGATCGTTGGGGTGCACCAACTCTGCCCTGTCACGACTTCTGTTTATATTGGTCATGCACATTATCATGCATGACCTGGACTATGCTCTATGCAGAGGATGTTATGCTTGGTTCCACCATCAGAGGTGAACTATAGCAGCAAGTTCAAACATGCAATGATCATCTCAACCGGACTCTGCCTTAACATAAAAAAATGGAGTACTTAGAGACTGTTACCACCCCTGGAATGCTTCAAATCAATGGAGAAAACCTAAAGAAGATGGACAATTTTTGGTACCTGGGATCCCATCTCCAAGGCAATGGTGACATCAATGGTGAGGTGTGAGCAAGGGTGAATGCAGCTTGGGTATGTTAGCAAGAACTTGCTGGTGTGTTATGTGACTGACAAATGCCATCTCCATGTCATGGAAATGCGAATGCTCCATTGGATATTGGGTATCTCCCTTCTTGACCACATCACAAATTATATCATTCAACAACATTCTGGTGTGGCACCAATTATAGAGGAGAGAAGGCCGACTCCACTGGTAAGGAGATGTGCAGAGAGCAGCACCTTCCACATTGTTAAGATTGCCTACCAACTAGAAGTTGGTGACCTCGCGGGCACCCAAAAAAGAGATGGCAAGATGCCACCAACAAAGATATGCAAGCTGTGGACCTGCACCCTGGAGACATAGTTGACCATGCAAAGTGGCATTCAATGATCCGAACAGTGGATCCTGCATCTACTGGAATATGTTAGGAAGAAGTAGTAGTTCTTTATACATTGACAGAAATATCTATGTGACTTTATCACTGATTCACTTTTTGGAGTAGAGTATCAAAATTTAGATGCTTGGGACCTGTCTCGTATTTATGATGATTGTAGTGTCCGTGGATCATATGATCATCTTTTCTGATCTACTGATAAGCAAAGTCAATGGGGAAGCCAGATTCTCTTAACTATCATGTTACTAAATTAACAACTGAAGTAATTAATTTAACAAATGTGGCAAGAAAGGTTATAAAATAGGGCAACATTTACTTAACAAATGTCTCACTTAGCAACAGAAATTTTTGGATTCAGTTGTGATCATAAGTCGAGAATCACCTATATATTGGTATTAAATGGCGTGGATATGAGAATATCTGGCTCTTGATGGAAGCAGGAAGTTCTGAAGGTATAATTTTAAAACAAACACAGAACCATTCTGCAGGAGCTTAATTATTACTTGGGTTATAAGCAATATGTGTTTTTATTCAAAGCAAAGCTCCAAATGTTTAATGGATTCTCATATGCTAATTTTTAAACCTGGAAGCAATTTTAGTTCAGTGTCTGAATCAATAGATTTCTCTTTGTAGGCTCAGTGGGATGTGCTGATGTAAAATTATCATCAACCTAAATGTCAGTTCATTCATTTTCTACCAAAAAAGGAAACACTTGTTCCTTCTACTAGCAAGCCAGAGAATTTTAATAGAGGCTTTTTGAAAGAAGTCCTGGCAGAAATCAAGTTTGGACTGTGTTTTTTTTTTTCTGACTGTTAAAATCCTTCCTGGCCTCTTTTCTTTTTAAAGAAGAGTAGATCATTTAAATATATATATATATACCCAGATCTTTATAAGGAAAGCATCAGACACTATGGGTTTTCAAATTAGTTCATAGCTGGCTGGGTCATTATGACAAGGCATAGATACTTGCTATTAATATAAGCACCGAAACAGTAAGGTGCTTTAAACAGGCTAAACCCGAATAAGAAATGCTAGTGAAGAGCAAATTTTTATTTTATAAACATTGCTTTGCAATTTAGGGAGAGAAAAAATATTTGTGCTATATAAATATTCAGGTGCACATGTTTCTCCCTCAATCTTGGGCCAAAAGGAAGATGCTACTTTAGCTATTTCACTTCCAGTTTTCAATTTCATATAGCATGCAGGCTTAAATAGAAAAACACTTATGTACTGGAGTAGGACACCCAGAGATCTTTGTCAGAAGAGATCCTATTAGACAAAATGAAAAAGTTGCCTGAGAGAGCTGGTTTTGGATGCTATGAAGAACAGAAAACTGTTGTTATACATTGCTATGGTACTGTCCTGTTAAAGAAGGGCTTTTTTTTCTGACCAAGAACAATTCCTGGATTCTAATCCATTCTCATGAGAGTGCGTCCAGTTATTTTGTCTTGTTAAATGCAGCCTAGGATTCTTGTGCAATGAATTTTTTTTCAGTCTTCCCAGTTTTGAAGTTCTAGTGAGACAGCAGAAGAATATATATTAAACTTCTTGGTGAACTGTTTTGTATAACCAAGGGTTACTGGGGAGCTATGAAGAAATGAAGTCCAGTTTAGATAAGCTGTGTACAATAAAACTAAGTTCTTTCAATTATGTCTATGAGTCATAATGAAAAATGACTGGGTGGGCACAGCTAAGAAAGGATGCTTAAGTTATACTAGGTTTAGCATCCAATGACAATAATAAGGAAAATGTCTCAAATGATGTGAAATTGGTACAAGATTTATTGGAAGAACATGACATATTACAGTACTGACCCTTAGTTGACTAGTATTTTCTTATACAAGGCAAGTTTATGCTATTAGTAGGAATTAATGTTAAGATCTCAATAACATTCTTGATAGTAGTCTTCACTTTTTCCCAAAAGAACGCTTTTTCCAAAAGAATGAATTTCGTTCATTCCTAAAAATAAGTAAACAAGGAATGAAGGAATTTTTAAGGGACGTAGTGTGCCTTTGAAAGATAACTATATAAAACTGTATTTAGATATACAGTTGCAATTGATCTACCATTATTTTTTTATACTTCATAAGGTCTACATTGAGAATAAATAAATTCAGGAATATTTTTATTTTTTTGCCTAGGCTCCGATAGGGGAGTTCCACTTTGGAGATAGTTAGATTAGTACAATATCTTATCTCCACCATGTTTATTAATTTAGTCCCCTTTTATCTAGTTCTTGGTTGATTTTAAGGTTTTAATTCTTAATATTGAACAATTTTAATGTTTTAATGTAATTATTGTTTTATTTTATGCTTTTATTTTGTTATAAGCCACCTAGAATTACTTGACAGTTAGATGACTGCCATATAAATTTAAGGAATAAATAAATGCTATTATAATGGTCGTTTATTTGGGAACAAAAAATAAAAATATCACAAATACTACAAAAGAAACTTTATGATTTCCCTCCAAAGATTAAATATTTCTGCAATCTAATTGTTTGGTCAATAATTCAAAATATATTGCTGTCAAAATCTGACTTGACAAAAATGTTTTTTTTTTCTTTTCTTAACATTAAATTCTAGTAATTATGTCTTTAGTCATCACTGGTAATAGCAACAAGAATTCATTATTTTGCAAATTCAGGTTAATATGATGGCTTGGAAACTTTATCTTAATCATTTATCTATACACAGTCTGGAAACTGAGCATGAAGATGTGACTTCAAAAAAAATACAAATCTAAGAGCTACTAGTACTGAGATGCATATCTAAAATGCACTGTTATGTCTACTGTGCTGCTGTATGATACTGATTATGTAGGAAAACTAAGACACTATTCAGTCTCATCAAATGAGATATGGGCAGGAAGTTGTAGAGAAGGGGTAGCACTATAATAGAAGAAAATCATATTGTAGTTTTGATTAAAAAATTAAAATAGTTCCTCCACAAACTACCTTGTACTCATGTAGCTCTGTTCATTTATTACTCTTATATATAGAAAAGTTTAAAAGTGACTACTATATTTCACTGCCAAGCAAAAAAAAATCTTAGGAGCCACAACCAGTGGTGGTGTAACAACCGGTTTGGTGAACGTGCTTTGCGCATGTGTGGTACGTTTGAAAACAGCCCTAAAACTTACCTTCAACTGCAGTTCCGGTGAGTAAAACAGGTGAGGTGTGGCAATCTGCTCTGCCATGCCTATCAACTGGGCTTCAAACAAAAGAAATATAGGACAGACTAGCATAGGACAGATGCAGGGGTGAGATTCAAATTTCTTAACAACTGATTCTGTGGGTGTGGCCTAATTTGTGGGTGTGGCTTGGTGTTCATGGGACTGGGTGGGGATGGCTTGCTGACTGGCATGGCTTGGTGGTCATGTGACTGGCTGGGCATGGCTTGTATGTAAATATTATAAATATTTATGTAAATAATGATTTTTTTTTTATAAAAAAAGAGCTTCTACCCAAAAGAAGGAAAGCTGGCAGGCAGATTGAGTTGCTCACAGAATCACAGATTCACTTAGAGATCTATCTATCTGCAATTGGCTACCTGAGTCTGTCATATAAAATTTGCTTGCAAGCAAACGCATAAAATTTGCTAGCAAGCAAACTCACAAAATGAACTCACAACACACCATGTATGTAAATATTGAAATTATTATTAAAAAAGAGCAACTTTTACCCAAAAGTAGGCAAAGAAGGCAGGCAGATTGAGTTGCTCACAACTCAAGCAAACTCACAGAATTAACTCACAACACATCATGTATGTAAATATTGAATTTTTTATTTAAAAAAGAGCAACTTTTACCCAAAAGCAGGCAAAGCAGGCAGGCAGATTGAGTTGCTCACAGAATCACAGATTCACTTAGAGATCTATCTATCTGCAACTGGCTATCTGAGTCTATCACATAAAATTTGCTTGCAAGCAAACTTATAATATTTGCTAGCAGGCGAACTCACAAAATAACTCACAACACACCATGTATGTAAATATTGATTTTTTTTATAAAAAGAGCAACTTTTACCCAAAAGCAGACAAAGAAGGCAGGCAGATTGAGTTGCTCACAGAATCACAGATTCACTTAGAGATCTATCTATCTGCAATTGGCTATCTGAGTCTGCACTGAAAAGCTTCAGTCCTAAGGAAGGTTCAGCTCTGTTTTTAAATTAGCTAGAAAGTAAAAAGTCCAAAGATTTCCTGCTTTTTAGCTAATCTAAATCTCCTGGCAGAACAGAACAACTAATGTTTGGGGGGGGGGGGGGAAGGAAAAATAGCAACTTACCACACCAGGCAAGTTGGATGACTCGCATGCCAGGTAAGGAGTGAGTGGGCAGGGAGGGGAGGGGCCAGCTAGTATAGTGATTTGCTAGTTCTCCGAACTGGGGACAATCGAGTGTGCAATGTTTGCAAGAAATCATCAGCTGTTCCGCTTGGACAGCTGACAAGCACTGTGCTCAGGGGCGCAGCATTTGAAAACCCTCGTTTCCTGCTTTTTTAACCTCATCTGTGCCACGCATAGCAGCTGAGGAGGGAAAAGCAGGGAATAAAGGACAGTCTAGAGCCCGGGCAGGTGGATGGGCCAAACACCGAACCGGTTCAGCAGCTACAGGTTCTATAGAAATGGGCCGAACCGGTAGTATCCTGCCCTGGGCAGGCGGCTGGGGTCAGCTGATCGCCGGAACTACCAATTTGCCTGAACCGGTCCATGCTGGCTGAATCCTACCCCCCAGCCATAACTAATATATTTCACATACTGTGGAAAACCAATAAGATATTATTCTAATTGTTTATTGAAAGTTTAAAAAAAAAATCAAAATATCCAAGGGTTGACTATTAAACAGGAAACATACAACTTGAAAACACAGATACAATTAAAAACACAGGGAATTGAAATTGGGTGGTGGCCGTACATTCAAATTGAAACAAAACACAAAAAAGACAAGGAACAATTTGGATTTTATAATACAGATCAGGAATTAGATAAAATTTTACAAGGAAGTGAAATTGTACAAAATGTACAATTATTTATTGAAATTTAAAATGGAAGAGGAAACAGTTAAGGAGAGCATGATAACATTGGCTAAAAATTGTGGCCACAATATTGAATTAGAACAATGGGAATGAATTTGGCAAACTAACTATAAATTAATGTTATCAATGTCATATAAAGAAAATATTTATAAAATGTTCTATCGCTGGTACCTCCCACCAGCAAGATTTGCTAGAATGTTCCCTAGTATGTCACCCAAATGTCGGAAATGTAACTTTAGCTAGGGAACGTATTTTCACATGTGGTGGACATGTCCTAAAGCCCAAAAGTATTGGTCTAAGAAACAGACATGGTTAGAAGAGATGACAAAACTAAAGATTAAATTCAAGCCAGAGACCTTTCTATTTGGAATGACAGAACCGACATGGAGCAAAAAACACAAGCATCTGATATCACATATCATTACAGCAGCAAGTCTTTGCCCAAAACTGGAAATCAACAATGACACCCACGGACCTGGCAATAACTAATAAAATCCACCAATGTGCAGAAATGGTTAGACTAACCATGTTACTAAAAAATAAGGAAGAGGGGGAATTTTTTACAACTTGGAATATATGGTACAAATGGTTGTATAAAAAGGAAGTAAAGATGTCTAGTGAAACCGATTAAACAAACAACAAGGGAAAATGGAAATAAGGATAAATATATATATATATAGCTATGTATATATGTAAAATAATATAATTAAATAAATATTGTATTATAATTGTAATAATAACAAAAAAATAAGGATCTAGGAAACAAGTTATAGTCTAGGAAACAAATGACTTTAATTGACACTTAGAAATGTACACTGCTATGAAAACGTTGCAAAAATGTGAGAACATGTTTCTCTTTTTTTTAAATGTATTTCAAAAAGATATCATTCTATAGGCATTGTTTTAATTACAGTGAATATATCCCCCCAATTTATTTATTTTATTTATTTATTTATTTATTTAGATTTATATACCGCCCCCTCTCCCAAAGGGACTCGGGGCGGTGAACAGCCAGAATAAAAGCACATATAAACACATACAATATTTAAAAATTAAAAGAATTAAAAATGTTGGCTTTACAAAGATTAAAACACAGGAATTAAGAAAAATTAAAACCAAATTAAAATTTTAAAAACCCCTAGGCCAGACCGGCTTACTGAAATAAATAAGTTTTCAACACACGACGGAAGGTCATGAGATCAGGGATGGTCCTCATCTCCGGGGGTAATTCGTTCCAGAGAGGGGGTGCCCCCAGTGAGAAGGCCCGCATCCTTGGGGTCACCAGCCATCGGCACCCCGAGGAGGCCGATTCTATGGGAGCGTATCGGTCGGCGGGAGGCCGATAATGGCAGGAGGCGGTCTCGCAGATATCCTGGTCCCGAGCCATGGAGCGCTTTAAAGATGGTAACTAAGACCTTGAAGCACACCCGGAGGGCCACCGGGAGCCAATGCAGCTCACGCAGAAGTGGTTTAACATGGGAGCGCCGAGGTGCCCCCAACACCACCCGCGCGGACGCATTCTGCACCAGCTGAAGCCTCCGGATGCTCTTCAAAGGCAGCCCCATATAGAGAGCATTGGTATAGTCTAGGTGGGAGGTCACCAGGGCGGAGGTGACCGTGCGAAGCGCACCCCAATCCAGAAAGGGCCACAACTGGTAGATCCTTCGGACCTGGCCAACAGCCCCCCTGGCAACGGTTGCCACATGGTCTTCCAATGACAGCCGCACATCCAGGAGGAGACCCAGATTGCGGGCCCTCTCTGTGGGGGCAAGAGTTTCTCCCCCCACAGCCAGCGATGGAACCAGCTGGCTGTACCGGGGTGCCGGGAAGCACAGCCACTCAGTCTTAGAGGGGTTGAGCTGAAGCCTGTTCTGCCCCATCCAACATCGCACGGCCTCCAGGCACCGGGTCATCACTTCGACGGCTTCATCGGGGTGGCCCGGGGTAGAGATGTACAGCTGAGTATCATCAGCTATACATCTCTACCCCAAAGCCACGGATGATCTCACCCAGCGGCTTCATATAAATGTTGAACAGAAGGGGCGACCCGTGAGGCATCCCGCAAACCAGGGGCTTCGGGGCCGACCTCTGCCCCCCTGCCAATACGAATTGCGAACGGTCAGAGAGGAAGAAGGAGAACCACCACATAACAGTGCCTCCCATCCCCAACCCCCCTCAGCCACCACAATAAGATACTGTGGTCGACAGTATCGAAAGCCGCCGAGAGATCTAAGAGGACCAGGACAGAGGAATAACCTCTGTCACGGGCCCCCCAGAGATCATCCACCAATGCGACCAATGCCGTCTCCGTGCTGTGTCTGGGCCTGAAGCCCGATTGGCGTGGATCCAAATAGACAGCTTCATCCAGGTGCTGGGGAAGCTGTCGTGCCACCACACTCTCAACAACCTTCACCACAAAACGAAGGTTGGAGTCGGGACGATAATTAGATAACAAAGTTGAGTCCAAGGTCGGTTTCTTGAGGAGGGCTCTCACCACCGCCTCTTTCAAGGCAGCGGGCAGATATCCCTCACTCAAGGAAGCGTTAATAATACCCTGAAACCAACCTCGTGTCCCCTTCCGAGTGGCCAACACCAGCCAGGAGGGACACGGGTCCAATAAACATGTGGTAGCATTCAGCCCCCGCAGCAACCTGTCCACGTCTTCGGGGGTCACAGGATCAAACTCCTCCCAAATGACTGCCACAATTTTTGCCCCCGACCCCCCACCCAGAGTTGCCCATTCAGAGTCCAACCCATCTGGGATCCAAGTGATTTTATCTACCAGGAAATTCGAAAAGTCCTCAGCCCGTCCCTGCAAGGGGTCTTCCCGCGCTCCCCCTTCCAGGAGGGAGCAGGTCACTCTAAACAGGGCGGCCAGGCGGTTTCCTGCAGACGCAATAAGGGTGGAAAAGTAAGAACGCTTTGCCACCCTTATCGCCACTAAATAGGTCTTAATATAAGACCGTAGTAGTGTTCGATCAGGTCCGGAGCGAGTAGTCCTCTAAATACTCTCCAGGCGTCTTTTCCGGTGCTTCATCCCCCTCAGCTCCCCGGAAAACCAAGGGGCTGAGTGAGAACGGTGCCAGGTCAGAGGCCACAAGGGCACGACCCGGTCCAGAGCCCCAGCCGCCACCCTATCCCAGGTGGCGACCAGGTCCTCAACTGAGTCATGTGTTCGAATGTCAGGACATGGCCCAAGCTCCATCAGGAACCTATCTGGGTCCATCAGGTGCCTGGGGCGGTACCAACGTATTTGGTCCACCTCCCTGCGATGGGGAGGAGCGGCCTGGAAGTCCAGCCTAAGGAGCGAATGATCTGACCATGACAAAGGCTCAATAAAAATGTCCCCAACACCAAGATCATCCTGCCACTGTCCAGAGACAAAAAACCAGATCCAGGATGTGACCCCCGATGTGAGTGGGTTCCCTAATTAATTGGGTCAGGCCCAAGGCTGTCATGGAAGCCAAGAATTCCTGAGCAATCCCCGAGGCCTCACCAGTCGAAGGCAGGTTGAAATCCCCCATGACCATCAGCCTGGAGGTCTCAACCGCCAGGCCGGCTATGACCTCGAGGAGCTCAGGCAGAGCCGATGTCATATAGCAGGGAGCCAGGTATGTGATCAATAGGCCCATCTGAACCCCGGAACCACACTTTACAAAAAGGGACTCACATCCGGTCGTCTGAGGAACAGTGGATTCCCTAGGACCCAGATCTTCCCGAATAATTACTGCAACCCCCCCACCCTCCCCTGGGCCCTCGGCCGATGAAAAACCTGAAACCCGGCTGGGCACATCTCCACTAAAGGGACACCCCCCTCCTGTCCCAGCCAGGTCTCGGTAATGCCAGCCAGGTCCACACACCCCTCCGTGACAAGATCGTAAACAAGGGGGGCTTTATTCACTACGGACCTGGCATTGCATAACATCAGCCGGAGGCCCGGGGCCCAATCATTCAAACAACCCAGGGAGCGAGACATGACCTGGGAGCCGGAGCACACCACCGCTTGTAAACAGCGGGGGTGGGCTCCCATAACTTGATAAGACCCCCTGTCAACACCATACCTGCCTTTCCCGCCAATCGTAGAGATGGCCCTTTCCTCCCCCTCCCTAGAAAAAGTCCCCATCCTCGATTCGACCACCCCTGGCCCCACAACCCCCCGATCATGCGTGAACTCCGGTCTGGCCTTTTTTCCAGACGGGTTGTCCCCCAAACCCTGTCTGACCACCCTCCCTAACCCCTTTAAGAATTTAGAAATAAATAACTGTAGTTGGGCGCGTTTCCTTTGAATGTGTCACCTCTCCGGATTCCAAGGTCCGTCATCGAGGTATGCCACAGAAAAGTCAGGGGGCCTCCTCAGGGAAAGGGGGACATTCCTGAGTGCCCTCAAGTCCACCGCTGAGTATACAATCGGGCCAGCCACACGGTGTCCAGCAGATATAGTTGATGAAAACTGAAGTCGAGGTTGAAGAGGAGAAGAGCCAGTTATAAAGAATCATCCTTTATTTTCTTTAGATTAATTTTTCAAAAACTCACTTTTGTCTTTTATTTTTGCGAGTTAACTTTTACCATACAAATTGTACCTCATAATGCACTTTCACATTCATGTGAAAAATACAAAAATTAATGTTTTAAAAATAAATTCACATTGCTGATTTTAGATATTTTAATAGAATGTGTGTTATTATTAAGTTTTTCTTGGTTTTGCTCTAGAATCTCCTTTTCTAAAGCAAAGTTCTAAATAAAAATAAACCTATTTTATCCTTATATATCTCTTTCAGATTTATCCCCTTTTCAGATATGTTCTTCAATTTTTCCAACACTATATGGTCACTGTAATTTTAATAAAAACAGTATAAGAACAATTAAATTTCTATTAATCACAGTAGTACAAATAACTTTGTTCAGATATTTATAAATTCTGAGATCCATATCTCACAAGCTTTTAAATTTTTAAAGTTGTAATTATAGTATTTGATTTTATATTATTGTTTTTTGAAAGTTCTGGGAAGGACCATATGTTCACAACACAAAATACTGTGACATTTTGGAATATCAAACTGTTTTTGTTGTTGCCACTGTTGTTGCAAAAAATATCAGGAGAGATTGGAGGAACTGAATATGTCTGTCCTGAGGACAAAAGGGGGGACATGATTGAAACCTCCAAATATATTAAGGGTGTATATAAGATTCTAGAAGGCAGTATTTTCAATAATAAGCAAAAATCAAGCACATGGGGCTGAAACTGACAGGAGAAAATTTCAAAAGCATTGTTAAGAAGAATTACTTGACGGAAAGAGTAATGGAAGCTGGGACCAACTTCCAGCAAAGGTAGTTGACCAATTTTCAGTAACTGATTTAAACATGTGTAGGATTTTCAATAACATATGTCCATCATCTGGCAAAACTTAAATAATAATAATAATTAAAAACTAATTAATTTAAAAGAAAATAAAAAATCCACAAAAAGCAGATTTGATGAACTACTAGATCTTTTTCTGCTGTCAATTTTCTGTTTCTTTTCATTCAGTTACCAAATGTCATTTTAAAAATACGCAAAAAACTGTTCAGGATTTCAGTCATTGTTATATTTATTTTATTTATTTATTGGAATTTGTCAAACAAAAATGAGAACAAGAATAAGAGAATTAAAATACAATGAGAGGGATGAAAGGCATGTTAATGCACTTATGTACGACCCCTCTTCTGACACTAAAGTATGAAGTAAGGCCCAAGGAAGTCAATTTGTGACTGAAACTGTGAAGTTTGTAGCTGAGACAACTGAATCAGGTAGAGCATTCCAGACTTTGACAACTCTATTACAGAAATAATATTTTTTACAGTCAAGTTTAGAACAATTTACATGAGGTTAAAGCAGTTCTTCGCATGCGTATTATTGCAATTAAAACAGAAAAAGTCATTTACAGGTAAAATATTACTCCGTATAATTTTGTATGCAATACCTAGGTCTGACCACAAGTAATGCAGTTCTAAGTTATCCAAACTCAGAATTTCGAGCTTAGTAGCATAAGGAATTCTATTGTATACAAAAGAGTAAAAACTTTTCTCGTGAAGTACTTCTGAATCTGCTCGACTGTACTGATATCAGAAATAAAGTGGGAATTTCAAACTGTTGAACAAAACTCTAAAATTGGTATGGCATACATTTTATAAGCTCTAATTAGCAATACAATGTTTCCAGAAAAAAAGCTTCACAAAATTAAGTTTATAACTCTCAATGCTTTTTTTAGCAATGCTGTTACAGTGAGCTTTGGAGCATAAATCATCAGACATAAGTACACCAAGGTCCTTAACAAAGTGAGGGTCACCTGCCACTTAGCTTATACTTGACATTCTGTTTATGTTTACAATATGTAAGACAGAGCATTTATTAATCGAAATTTGAAGTTGCCAAATAGATGACCATTTAGACACATAGTCAAGATCACTTTGCAAAACAACAGAATTATCTGTAGAATTGAATGAGTCAGAATGAGTTAATTACTATTTTTGTGAAAATGTTTACTACTATGAACTTCTGCGAAGTTCTTGATCTGATGGCAGAAATTACAACTTTGTAGGAAAACTAACCAATTCACAATGAGAAAAATCTTTAGTAAATCCAACTAGCTAGCAGCATAACCAGAAATTCTATTAAAAGTATTTCAGCTTTTAACATACCATTGCTTACACAGTGACAGAGGTTTTTATATTATAATATAATGTCCAAGACAGTTGTATAGCCCCAAAGAAAAACAACCCTTAAAAAAAAAGTTGCCAAAGCAATTATGAAATATCAGTAAGCAGAGCAGGAATAGAATAATTTGGTTTCATAGTCAAGCAAATTCTGAAAGAAACACATTATTTTACACTATGTTAATATTTCCTTTTTACATATATCATCTAGTTCACATGATATGAAAGCATTAGGATTAGCATCAATAATTTTATTTTTCTGAAGGCGGAACTGACGTCGCAGTGAACATGGTGCACTTCCACGAAGCTCTATGGAAGTTCACTGAATTCTTGCTGCTAGAACCTTAATGGCGAACCTATGGTACAGGTGCCAGAACTGGCATGCAGAGCCACTTCTGCTGGCACACAAGAGGTTGTCTGGAAGAGCCGCACTGTGCATGTGAGCACGTGCTGCACCCATCAGCTGATTGTTGGGTATCTGTGCAGGGGACAGGGATGCGCAGGAGATGTGTGTACATGCGCAGGAGATGCACAGCATGTGGGGGGGTCTTATGTGAATGCACAGAGATGTGCAGCAGGGGGATCGCACGTGCATGCGCAGAAATGCATGGCACACCAGTGGGTGCGCGTATGCACAGGGGCGTGGGGGGCCAGCATGCATTGCCCTCTGGGTGCTGGCACACAAGCACGCACACAATTTTCAGCACGGGAGGCAAAAAAGGCTAGCCACCACTGTGCTAGAGTGTCTTCTGGGACCTAAATTACCCTGGAGGGATGATGAAGATAGAGAGGACACTCTGTAGATCACAAGGAGACCACAAACTCCTTGTTTGATCCGGAGGAAGCTCTCAATCCAGTAGGAAGAAAAAGATGGCCATTGCGTGCCTGACCTAGGTTGTGACAGTCTGACCGGGAAAGAATGGAATATAGATTGAAGAACAGTGTGGCTGATCTGGGTGAGAATTTTCCAACTTCTGTTGAGGAATTTGCCCCCTTTATATTTGACCTGGGTGAAAGTGGGACTACAAAAGTAGGGGATGGAATTATTTATCTCTTTCTCTCTTATAACCCTAACTCTAAGAATAGCAGTGATCAAGCACAAGAGTTGAAAATCAATCCTGACAAGAAAAGTGAACTATTTGGATGAAATAAGTTTAAAATAAGGAAAATTGGAAAGGTTACCTTAATAACAATATTAATTGGATTTTACTGAATTGAAAACCTTTTTAGAATGTAAAATTTGGACCCTGGGCCCCCCTCACCCCAAAAAAAAGTTTTGGCTTAAGTTAAGCTAAAAGGAGAGAAATAGAGCAACAGTGACATCTACTTGCCGAACAAAACAAATAGAAGTGAAAGTAAAAGAAAGTGAAATTTACAGTTTTTGACCTTGGCTGTGGATTGTTGAAAGCCTTTAATTCAGTGGTACATGACAAACTACTGTTAAAACTAAACTTTCTTGGCATTTCCGGATCCTTTCATAAGTGGATTACTGCGTTCCTGTCAAACAGGCAACAAATAATAAAAATAAGGAGTGCTATATCAAACCCTGCTCCAGTTAACAGTAGTGTCCCCCAAGGCAGCGTTCTAGGACCCACACTCTTTATACTTTATATAAATGACCTTTGCAATCACCTTATAAGCAACTGCATCCTCTTCGCAGATGACATAAAACTATTCAATACCATTGACAATGCTACTGTCCTTCAAAGCAACCTTGATTATGTGTCTGAATGGTCAAACAATAGGCAACCCCAAATCTCGACCAATAAACGCTTTGTCCTACATGTTGGGGAAAAAAATCAGTACACCAAATACAAGCTAGGTGGATATGACCTCATTGATGACCCTCTCTTTGTCAAGGACTCAGAGTACTCATCTCTAATGACCTAAGTACCAGAGCTCACTGTAACAGCATTGCCAAAAAGGCATTAAGAGTTGTAAATCTAATCTTACGACACTTTTCCTCCGGAAATATAGAATTGCTAACTAGGGCACATAAAACCTTTGCTAGACCAATATTCAAATACAGCTCATCTGTCTGAAATCCACACTGTATATCGGACATTAATACAATTGAGCGAGTCCAGAAGTATTTCACGAGAAGAATATTACACTGCTCTGCTTGCAACAGATTACCCTATATCACCAAGCTTGAAATTTTGGGCTTGGACAACCTTGAATTATGATGCCTATGATTGGACTTAAGTATAATACACAAAATTGTCTACTACAATGTCCTACCAGTCAATGACTACTTCAGCTTCAACTGCAACAATACAAGATCACTCAACAGATACAAACTCAATGTTAACCGCTCCAAACTTGATTGCAGAAAGTGCAACTTCTGCAACAGAGTGGTCAATGCCTGGAATGTATTACCTGACTCTGTTGTTACATTCTCTAACCCCTACTCCTTTAACCTTAAACTATCCACTATTGACCTCACCCCATTCCTAAGAGGTCTGTAAGGGATGTGCATAAGTGCATAATGGTGCCTACCGTCCCTGTCCTATTGTCCCCATTTATTTGTACCTATTTCCTGTATTCTTATTCATGTTTATACTTATATCTATTATTTCTAAGTGATTGACAAATAAATAAGTAAATAAATAAAGGATTAGAATTAGAATTACAGAAAGTACCACAAAAAAAGAATTTGAAAAATCAAATGGACTTAATAAGGCATGAATTGAATTTATTGGAACTAGCACAAAAACATCAAAACTGTGAAACAGAATTTGATTGAAAATGCGAACAAACCAGGAAGATGATTGGCATATAAACTGAAAATAGAGAAAGAAAAAAACCTGACACATCAACTAATAGATGAAAAAGGGACTCTTTACTACCAAAATGAGGATTTAAAAAATTCAAGAGTATTACAGAAAACTGATGACCAGGAGGAAACCCCAGAAAATAGAATAAAATAATATTTGGAACAATCTGAATTTCTTAAAGTACCCGAAACAGTTGAATGAACAAATAATTATGATAGAATTGACAGAAGTGATTAAGAAACAAAAGAATAATAATACGCCAGGACCAGATGGAAAACAAATGGCATTGATCTGTTTAGACGCACAGAAAACATCTGATAACGTCAATTGGAGATGTATGTTATTACAATTAAAATTCATGGATTTTGAGGAGAAATTTATTAATATGATCAAAGCAATATATTGCAAACAATCAACTAAGGTTATGGCAAATGGGGACATGACAGAGAATTTTGATATAGAAAAAGGCACAGGGATGTCCACTGTCCTCTCTACTATTTATATTGACTTTGGAAGTGCTAACTAGAAATATTAGACAAGATGAAGAAATAAAAGGTATAAAAATAAAAAGAGAGAAATACAAGTTACAGGCATTTGCAGACAATTTGGTTTTTATATTACAAGACCTATTAGAAACCAAAGCGAAGTGAATAAAAAAAGGAAGTATTTAAAGTACAAGTCACAGAACTGAAATAGACAAAGAAAAAACAAAAATACTAGTTAAAAACATTACAAATACACAGAAAAAAGTGCTAATTGATATACAGATAGTCAAGAAAGTAAAGTACTTAGGGGTGTAATGATTAAAGAGGATAACTATATGAAACTGATGCAACAAATCAAATCAGATTTGGAGAAATGGAAAAACTTGCAACTATCGTTGACAGGAAGAACAGCTACTATAAAAATGAATATTTTACCAAGACTATTATATTTCAAACAATTCCAATAAAACTAAGGAAAAAAATATTTTGAAGAATTAAGTAAAATAATATTAAGATACATTTGGCTAGGGAGAAAAGCAAGAATAAGCCTGAAAACACTGCAAGATTCCAAAAAAAGAGGGGGCTTTGGGTTGCCAGAATGGGAATTGTATTACCAGGCAACATGGGTGGAAGTATGGCTCACTCTGAGGCATAAAAGACTATTAGCTTTAGAGCAGGGGTTGCCAACCTTTTGGACCTCAGGGACCACCAAACTCATAATTTTAGATCCCAGGGACCACTAACCGGTTCTGTGGGCGTGGCCTAATTTGTGGGTGTGGCTTGGTGGTCATGTGACTGGCTAGGCATGGCTTGTATGTAAATATTATAAATATTTATATATATTGAATTTTTTAATAAAAAATAGCAACTTTTACTCAAAATCAGGCAAAAAAGGCAGGCAGATTGAGTTGCTCACAGAATCACAGATTCATTCAGAAATCTATCTATCTGCCATTGACTAGCTCAATCTGTCACATAAAATTTGCTTGCAAGCAAACTCATAAAATATGCTAGCAAGCAAACTCACAAAATTAATTCATAACACACCATGCATGTAAATATTTAATTTTTTATATATAAAAAAGCAACTTTTACCCAAAATCAGGCAAAGCAGACAGGCAGATTGAGTTGCTCACAGAATGACAGATTCATTCAGAGATCTATCTATCTGCCATTGGCTAGCTCAGCCTGTCACATAAAATTTACTAGCAAGCAAACTCACAAAATTAACTCACAACACACCATGTATGTAAATATTGATTTTTTTTAAATAAAAAAGCCATTTTTACCCAAAATCAGGCAAAACAGGCAGATTGAATTGCTCATAGAATCCATTCAGTGATCTATCTGCCATCGGCTAGCTCAGTCTCTCAAATTTGCTTGCACTGAATTTGCTTGCAAGCAAACCTTCAGTCCTAAGGGAAGCAGAGCCAAAATTATAAAGATTAGCTAGAAAGCAAGAAATCCAACCATTTCCTGCTTCCTAGCTAATTTAAATCTCCCAGCACAGCAGAACAGATGATGGTCAGAAAAATAGCAACTTTAGCAGGCAAGTTTGCCAGGTAAGGAGTGAATTGAGTGGGGAGCATTCCTGCGGGCCATGTGGGAGGCGCAGCCTTGTGTTATTAATTGTGGATTAATTGCTTTGGGGGGGGGGTACTCTGGGGGTGAGATTTCTCTGTGCCCCATCAAAATTTTCTCAAGGCCCACCAGTGGGTCCACCGGCCCACCAGTTGGTGACCGCTGCTTTAGAGGGACATGTGACCTTCAATCAGGTTGGCATGCTTTCTTATGGTATGGAAGAATAAAATACATAGCTATTTTCAAAGACACTATATTAGAAATGAGCTATTATCAGTAATCATAAAAATTAAAAAACAACATTATCCGAAAATACCAGTCTGGCTTTCCACAATGGAAGTATTGATGTATCCTAATGTTATCAATATGGAAAAAATATAAAATATAAAGATATTTTGAATGAAAAGTAGCAACTAAAAACTAAGCAACAACTGAGTAGTCAAGGAAAGGAGATTGCATGGTGCAACATCTGCCACAAGTGCAGAGACAATCTCGATATAAGAAAGATGCTAAAATGTATGGTTCTAATAAAGAATTAACAGTATTGGACCAGATATTAACTGGAATGGATGAAAAATTAATAAAGGAAATATATAGCTATTTATTAACATCAAATAGGAAAGCAAGCAAGTAAAGGAGACAATGATAGCTTGGCTAAAAACTTTGGATATGCAAAAGAACTGCATATAAAGAAAATCTATATAAAATGTTTTACAATGGCATTTTTCACCAACAAGATTGGCAAAAATATTTAAAGAAAGGTCTGCTAAATTTTGGAAGTGCAGCCAAATACCTGATTCATATTACCATATGTGGAGATATGCCCAAAAGCAAAAAAATACTGGATGAAAATAGATACGGTTGGAAAAAATGATAAAGCAGCATATAGATTTGAAATCAGAAATATTTTTATTGGCCATCCTGCCGGAAAAGTATGATAAAAGGAATATATATTCGATTTTACATGTATTACTGCAACCAGAATTGTATTTGCACAACAATAGAAAAGCGAAGAGATCCCAACAGATGAGAGTGTAACAAAAAAAATTAGAATGTGCAGAAATTGACAGATTAAAGCTTACAATTAAAGAAAAAGAAGGAACTGAATATTTCTTGATATAGGACTTATTTTACCAATGGTTAGATAATAAAAACAGAAATAAAAAATATGGGGATATAAAAAAGACTAATGTTATAAAGGAGATTTGTTAAAGTAGACGAGTAAAATATTATCATTATTATAGAATTAACATTATTGTGATGAATACTATTGTAAACATTTTCTAAAAATAATTGCACCTAGACAACACACTGATTGAAATTGAGTTTTTACATGCTTTACAGATTAACAGAGTTGGAAGGGACCTTGTAGGTCATCTAGTCTAATCCCCTGCCCAAGCTCTACACTATTTCTTACAAGTGGCAGTTCAATCTCTTCTTGAAAGTTTAAAGTAATGAAGCTCCCACAACTTCCAAAAGCAACCTGTTCCATTGCTCCCAGAAAAATTCTCCTTATTTCCAGGTTAAATCTCTCCTTGTTCAGTTTCCATCCATTATTCCTTGTGTGGCCTACCAGTGCTTTGGAAAATAGCTTGACCTCTTCCTCTCTGTGGGAGTCCCGCAAACATTGAAAATTGCTATCATGTCTCCCCTGGTCCTTCTCTTCACTAGACTACCTATGTCCAGTTCCTGCAACCATTCTTCATATGTTTTAGTGTCCAGTCCCCTAATCATCCTGTTGCTCTTCTCTGTACTTTTTCTAGTCTCTAGGTGTGGTCTTACTAAGGCTTTATAGAGTGGTATTAGTACCTCACTTGATCTTGGTTGTATCCCTCTGTTAATGCAATTTAGGATTGCATTAGCTTTTTTGGCTGCTGCTGTACAATGCTGGCTCATATTTAATTGGTTCTCCAATAAGACTCCAAGATCCCTCTCACAATTACAGCTAATAAGTCTGGTGTATTTTTGGTTTTTCTTGCCTAAGTGTAGGACTTTACTTTTCTCTACATTGAATTTTATCTTGTTAGTTACGGCCCAGTGTTCAAGTCCGTCAGATTATAGATAATCAGAGTTGGAAGAGACCTTGTAGGTCATCTAGTCCAACCCCCCCTGCCCAAGTGGGAAACCCTACACCATTTCTGACAAATGGCGGTCCAATCTCTTCTTGAATGTCTCAAGTGATGGCGCTCCCACAACTTCCGAGGGCAAGCTTTTCCATTGGTTGATTGTTCTCACGGTCAGAAAGTTTCTCCTTATTTCCAGGTTAAATCTCTCCTTGTTCAGTTTCCATCCATTATTCCTTGTCTGGCCTACAGGCACTTTAGAAAATAGCTTGACTCCTTCCTCCTGATGGCAGCCCCTCAAATATTGGAAGACCACTATCATGTCTCCCCTGGTCCTTCCCTTCACTAGACTGGCCAAGCCCAGTTCCGTTCGTTGTATGTTTTAGTCTCTAGTCCCCTAATCATCCTGGTTGCTCTTCTTTGTACTTTTTCTAGAGTCTCAACATCTTTTTTATAATATGGTGACCAAAACTGGATGCAGTACTCTAGGTGTGGTCTTACTAAGGCTTTATAGAGTGGTATTAGTACTTCCCTTGATCTTGACTGTATCCTCTGTTAATACAATTTAGGATTGCATTAGCTTTTTTGGCTGCTGCTGCACACTGCTGGCTCATATTTAGCTGGTTGTCCACTAAGACTCCAAGATTCCTCTCACAGTTATTGCTATTGAGCCTGGTTTCACCCAGTATATATGTGTACTTTTGGTTTTTCTTGCCTAAGTGTAGGACTTTACTTTTTTCTACATCAGTCAACATCCATCTGCATCTTGAGCCTATCTTCTAGAGTGTTAGTTATTCCTGCCAGCTTAGTATCATCTTCAAATTTGGTAAGCTCCACTTCTTTTTATTTATCATTTTTTTTACTTATTTTAATTTTTATTTCTAATCTGTCTTTTATAGTTATGTTTTTGGTAGATAGGGCTATAGTTTCTTTTTGCATGAAGACTGATGCAAAGAATGAGTTAAGCTTTCTCTCTGTTTCCTGTTACTTCCTTGATGTCTTCTCTGTTTAGTGGACTGAGTGTTTCCTTGGTTTTTTTTTACTTGTTATTTATATGTTGGAAGAAAACTTTTTTTTATTACTTTGACTTTTGTTGCAAGTCTTTGTTTTGTTGCAAGTCTTTGAGCTGTGCAAAGCAACTGAGGTTGAAAAAGCAGGAAAGAGGATTTTCAAATGCTGCACACCCACGTGCAGCGCTAGTCAGCTGTCCAGGTGGCACAACTGAGGTTTTTAGGAAATGGTCTACATGCGAATGCAAAATGTACCAGGGCTGGGATTCTATCTATCGGAGAACTGGCAAATTGCATCACTGGCTGGCCCTGCCCCACCCACTCACTCCTTACCTGGCATGCATGCCATCAAACTTGCCTGCTAAGTTGCTATTTTTCCTCCCCCCCCCGACCATCAGCTGTTCTGCTGTGCTGGGAGATTTAGATTAGCAAGAAAACAGGATATAGTTGGATTTCTTGCTTTCTAGCTAATCTAAAAGCAGAGCTGAGCCTGAAGCTTCTCTTACTTAGTGCAGACTCAAGTAGCAGATGGCAGAAACACAAATCTCTAAATGAATCTGTGATTCTGTGAGCAACTCAATCTGCCTGCCTGCTCTGCCTGATTTTGGGTAACAGTTGCTCCTTTTTTATAAAAAAATTCAATATTTACATACATGGTGTGCTGTGAGTTAATTTTGTGAGTTTGCTTGTTAGCAAATTTTATGGGTTTGCTTGCAAGCAAATTTATGTGACAGGCTCAGGTAGGCGATCTCACAGATCTCTGAATAAATTTGTGATTCTGTGAGCAACTCAATCTGTCTACCTGCTTTGCCTGATTTTGGGTAAAAGTTGCTATTTTTTATTTAAAAAATCAATATTTACATGAATATTTATAATATTTACATACAAGCCATGCCCAGCCAGTCACATGACCACCAAGTCACATCCATAAATTAGGCCACACTCACAGAATCGGTTGTTAAGAAATTTGAATCCCACCCCTGCTGTATACTTGTATTTTTAATAGTTGTTGGTTTTTGTTACATCTGTGAAAGAAAGCAACTGCTTTCTTTTGGAGATCTCAGTCTTAATGATGTAATAGAATGTAGCATTCTTCTGCATAGGTGTTTTGAGTTTCCAATTGGGAGGATTTTGTTTTTGTACTTAGTTATAGATAATTAGCTATTTTCTGAATATCAAGGAATTCAATAGAAAACAATTAGATACAAACTCATGTATTTGGCAAATATACTATTGTACTGTAACAATACTGTTTGCACAAAATCACAGCCAGCACAGTTCTAATATTCCTTTAAAATCTGCCTTAAAACATTCATCATCAGATGGAAAAATCAACCATGAAATGATAAGTTCACTGCAAACATTTCAGTCACTGAAGCTTCATTTGTTTGCATGATTATGTACCGTATTTAAGGATAGATTTCAATTAACCATTTGTGTTAAATTTTCAGATTTGGGCAATTTTAGAATATATAGCATCTTTGGTTGCTTTGATGGACAGTATTAGGATCTAAATACACTAAAAGTTTACAATCTCTAAAAAATTATGTCAGTTAGAAAGTTATGCAATATAATATGTAATAAAAAAGATCTGAACCTTTTCACATGCCAAATTCTCTTTATGAGCTGACTTTGCTTGTTAGAAGGTCGCAAAAAGTGAACACATGATCCTGAGACATGACAACCATCATACATATGAATCAGTTGCCAAATATCTGAATTTTGATAATGTGACCATGGGAATGCTACAATGGTCGTAAGTTCTGGAGAATTGGTAGCAGAAATTTTGAGTAGTGAGAACCAGTGGTAACCTTTCCCAAGGAGTAGGGAGGGAATGGAGATTTTACAGTATCCTTCCCCTGGACTGGAGTGGGAATTTTGCAGTATCCTTCCTCTGGAGTGGGGTGGGAATGGAGATTTTACAGTATCCTTCCCTTGCCATGTCCACCAAGCCATGCCCACAGAACCGGTTGTAAAAAATTGAATCCCACTACTGGGTCATAAGTCATTTTTAGTGCTGTTGTAACTTTAAATGGTTACTAAATGAACTGTTGTAAGTTGAGGACAATCTGTAATAACTTATACAGATAGTCCTCAACTTACAACAGTTCATTTACTGACTGTTCAAAGTTACAACAGCACTGAAAAAAGTGACAGGACCATTTTTCACATTTACGCTATGTGCACAATTATTAGGCAAGCGGTATTTTGGAGCATTAATTTTGTTACTGAACAACTACAGTACTCTCAGTCAATCGAAAATGTTAATAAACTTCAAACCTGAATATTTAAGAAAAGTTAGCTTATGGCTTTTTTAGGAGAATATAAGTTCACAATTATTGGGCAACTACTAGTGTGCAAAATTATTATGCAACTAAATGAAAAATGAAAATTTTCCCATCTCACTCATTTATTTTCATCTGTTAAAGTGAGAACAATAAACAACTCAAAATTTACAAATAAACATTTTTGACAGTTCAAGAAGAATCAGTGACCAATATAACCTCCCCTCTTTTCAATAGCTGTCTTAAGCATTCCATTCATGGAATCTGTCAGTTTCTTGATCTGTTGACTTTTTGTGCAGCAGTAACCACAGCCTCCCAGACACTGTTCAGAGAGGCATACTGTTTTCCTTCACTGTAAATCTCCCATTTAAGAAGGGCCCACAAGTTCTCAATAGTGTTTAGGTCAGTTGAGGAAGAGGGTCATTCTTTCATCTTACTGGCTAGCAACACAGTGGAGTACTTGAATGCATGCGATGGAGCATTGTCTTGCATAAAAATCATGGTCTTCTTAAAAGATGGAGACTTAATATATTCCAAGGTTTTTCTAAAAGGGGCTATATAGCGGACTTGAGATGGAATTTGGAGGGTGAGTTCTAGCACTCTCCAAACACACATTTCTGCAGCCATGTGAAATATATATGAATTAATGCAGATACCATATAAAGTCAGGCATGGAAATCATATTGTGTTTACATGTGAAAAATATTCAAAACAGAGGTGGTATTCAGCAGGTTCTGACCAGTTCTGGAGAATTGATAGGGGAAATTTTGAATAGTTCAGAGAACCGGCAAATATCACCTCTGATTGGCCCCACCTCCATCTATTCTCTGCCTGCCAAGTCCCAGCGAATTGGCTAGATCTTCTTTTGTTGTCCTGCACAGGAGAAAGGAGCTGGAAAGCAGGTTAGTGGGGTGGGGAGGGAATGCGATTTTGCAGTAACCTTCCCCCAGGAGTGGAAGGGAATGGAGATTTTATAATATCCTTCCACTGGAATGGGATGGGAATGAAGATTTTGCAGTATCCTTCCCCTGCCACGCCCACCAAACCACACCATGCCCACAAACCACGCCCACAGAACTGGTAGTAAAAAAAATTGAATCCCACCACTGATTCAACAGCTAAGACAAAGCTACCTAAACAAGAAAAAAGCTTCCCCTGAAAATAGATAGAGGTGATGGGACTTTGCTAGCCACTGCACTTTTCCTTTTAGTTTAGTAATTCAGCTAATTTTCCATGGGATTTGAGAAGCAGGGAAGATTAATTAGAGATAATAGGATGTCAAGGAAATACCTTTCTTATTCCCAGCCACTAAGTGTCAAGAGAGCCTGAGTAGTCCAGAATGATACGGAATTGCTGCTTTGTTTTTGCCAGGGAAGTGGAGTGTTATTGTGGGTTTTTTTGTTTTGTTTTGTTTTGTTTTTGTATTGGTATTTTATCCTTGTAAAGCAACCAGAGTCACTGATGAGATTGAGTTGGGGGGGTATTTAAATGTCCTTAAATTATTAAATGAGAGGAAACCACATAAATCTCATCAAGAAGAAAAATAGTTTAGTTAACATGGTGGCTGTAACCTTTCCTTTTAACAAGAAAATTGAATTATTTCAATCCCAAGGAACAATTTATTTAAAGAGCACTGGAATGTTAATGACACTTTAAAGAATGTCCAGTGTCAACTAAAGGTTACATCCTTGCCTTATTTACTGAGGATTCATTTCCTTCTTCCTGTTACAAATTCTTATTTCTTCATGATCTCAGATACACAGTACAGGATGTTCATATCAGCTCTTCCAGATATTGAGTTGGGAATAAGAGCACAGCAGTAGCTGAATACAACAGATACAGCGTGGTCAACACCTCTGAGAAAGGAATAGAATAGAATACTTTATTGGCCAAGTGTGATTGGACACACAAGGAATTTGTCTTGGTGTAAATACTCTCAGTATACATAAAGAAAAGGAACATTCGTTAAGAATCAAGAATCATAATGTACAACACTTAATGATTGAGGAATCTCAATCACTCTATAAAGATCTTCATTTCTCATCCCCAGAATAAAAAATTATGTACATTTTCACAAAACTAAACGTGCAGACAAAAAAGAAGGAATTTGATGGCAAGGGACAACTTCTGTCATATTTTCAGTAAAATAATTACTAATTAGAACTTGAAAGAATGCAGTAATGGGAACTTCTAATATCTATCTAGCTTAATATATACAATATAGATAATACGATGTAGTAATATATATTTACGAATGGTAATGTCCTATGAAGCAGGGTTGTATGGAAGCCAAGAGATTACAAAATAAAATCTGCATTACCTAAATTAAATGACTAGATTTAACAGATTTAACAGAGTTGGAAGAGATCTTGTAGGTCATCTAGTCCAATCTTCTGTCCAAGCAAAAGACCTACACCATTTCTTACAGGTGACAATCCAGTTTCTTCTTGAAAGCCTCCAGTCATAAAGCTCCCACAACTTCTAAAACCAAGATGTTCCATTGGTTGATTGTTCTCACTGTCAGAAAATTCTGCTATCATGTCTCCCCTGGTTATTCCCTTCGCTAGACTAGCCATGCCCAATCCCTGTAACCGTTCTTCATATATTTTAGACTCCAGTCCCCTAATCATCTTGGTTGCTCTTTTCTGCACTCTTTCTAGAGTCTCAACATCTTTTGTATAGTGTGCTAACCAAAACTGGATGCAGTATTCTAGGTATGATCTTACTAAGGCTTAATAGAATGATATTAGTAATTAGTAATTGATCTTGATTGAATCTCTCTGTTAATGCAATTTAGGATTGCTTTGACTTTTTTGGCCACCGTCACACACTATTGACTCATATTTAAATTGGTTGTCCAGTAAGACTCCAAAATCCCTTTCACAGTTACTGCTATTAAGCCTGATTTCATCCAGTCTATATTTGTGAACTTTTGGTTTTTCTTGCCTGTGCAAGACTTTACTTTTCTCTATACTGAATTTCATTTTGTTAGATAGGGTTAGATTTAATTACTATATTTACTATATTGGAAAAAATTTAAGCAGAAAACACCTTTGATGAGCTTGTTGTTATGAGCCACCCAGAGGTATTTAAGATGGGAGGACATATTAATCTTTTAAATAAATAAATGACAAATAAATGTCTAATAAAGATTTTTCAGTATTTGACTTAAGTAAGCATTCGTAAAACTACTGTTTCTATTGACAATTATTTATTGAGAGAGATTTATCCAGACCATCAAAATAGAAGGAAGAATTAGAATACAAGGATAAAAAAAACAAGTGTTTAAGGTGATAAATGAAAAAATAAATGTTATATCATAAAGATAGAAGCTTCAATGTTTTTGTATGTACCCTGTCACATTATAAAGTATGGAACCTCTGTTGAGATGCTTGATTTATGAAAGAAAGAAAGAAGAAAGATCTTTTAATTAGTACAATAAATAAATACTGACTAAAGGGAGCCACTTTGGTCAAGTGGTTAAAGCAACTGTCTAGAAAGTGGGAGACCATGAGTTCTAGTCCCATATTAGTCATGAAGGCCAGCTGGGTGACCTTGAGCCAGTCATTCTCCCTCAGCCCAACCCATTTCACAGGATTGTTCTTGTTGGCAAAACAGGAAAAGGAAAGTATGTTGGAAATGTTTATCACCTTGAGTAATTTGTAAAAATAATAAAGGTGGGATATAAGAAATAAATACTGTAGGTGGAATTGACATCGCAGCAATACGACGTACTTTTCTGGAGCTTGGGGGCATAAAAATCCCATTTGTTTGGCAGTCCAGCTGGACCTAAATCATCCCAGAGGAGTGATAATTAAAGAAGGCACACTCCATTGATCCCAGAGAATCCACAAGTTCCCTGGTTGAGCCAGAGAAAGCCTTCAAAGTCCATGGCAAAGGAAAGCAGCCATTGTGAATCTCTACAAAGCTAGGACAGCTACCAGAAGAAAGAGAACTGGAAAGAAAGTGTGATCGTTCTGGGTAACAAATTTAAACCAAATTAATTATTGGAGAAAGAGCACCCCTTAGGAAAGCGGGGTGAAGGAGAGACTAAAAGACAAAGGTGGGTTTCCTTCCACTCCACCCATGTAAATGGAGAGGAAAGGTTGTTTTAAAAAGCCAATTGAATGAGGAAGCAATTAATCATGGACTTCCTGAAAGAAATTTGGTATTGAAGCTGGACTGGACAGGCTAGGATAATTAAAAATCCCATCTGTTTGGTGGTCCAGCTGGACTGGACAGGCTGGATAGTATTAAAACTGAAAATTAGATTTATGTTTTTCTTGTTTTCAACTATAAAATACAGAAAGATAAAGAACTATACTTTATATTGGGATAACATAAAGAAGAGAAAAGAGAAAACAGAGCAACAAGTGCCACTTGCAGGTTGAAGTCAAAATAGAAGACTGAAGACTGAAAAGAGAAAAGGCTAAAATATATGACCATGACTACATGGGAATAGAAAGATAACAGAGTTATTTTTTCTGAAAGTGAAAGACAAAGAGAGGAACTCTGAGACTTTTATTTTGAACAGTGTACGTCTTGGAACTCAATGAAAATAAATCAGACAACTGAGAAATGAACACTAAAAGAATTCCCTTTCTCTTGGATTACTTTTTTCTTTTTTCTGGTGCCTTTGAGTTTGCTCTGTGAAATCTCTTTTTTTCTGGAAATATAATAATTGAGTATTGAAGGCTGAGGGCTGGTGGGCCAATCTGGATTACAACTTGTTATTTGGGGGGAGGATTTTTCCTCCTTCTTATGACTACTCTCTTTAAAATTTGGATTAAGGTAAGAAGAACCTGAAGCAAAAGAAATTTGGACTTAGACTGGAATTTATTTCATTTCTTTTTGGATTACAATTGAGCTGTAAGGGCAACCTGTGGTGGATTATAAAAATAAATATTTCAAAATGAAGAAGACAATGTCTGCACCATCTTCAGCATCCTCCTATGCTACTTCAAGCCCTGCTAGACAGAGGACCCTGGAGACTATGTTACAGCAAGAGAAAGCCAGCTAGATGCAAGCGGAGATTAAAGCAATGATATAAGCAATTCATGGGGATTTGAAGGAACAAATGAAGAGAGTAGAGGAGAAAGTAGGGAAAATAGAAGATAAAGTAGAGAACATTCAACAAATGATGGTGAAAAATGAAGAATGTATGCAAAAAGTAGAAGCAAGAGTAGATTTAACAGAAAAAAGGGTGGGAGAGCTTATAGACTTACATTGGCCGACCAAAATAAAGAAAACAAAGAAAAACCATAATTTCACTAGAAATGGACCAGGCAGATTTTACCTGAGATTTCAAAACACGGAGGAAGAAAAGGGAGATTATGGCAGAGATGCTGGCTGGGGCCTGGAGGCGACTAAAGAAAAAATGTTGGTTGATACTGAAAAAATATTTAGAGTACACACTAGATGTGTGATGAGAAACAAATTGCCTAGAGGTACATGTGAGATTTATTTAAAAAGCCATAAAAACAAAAATCCTGCAGAGAGCGAGAGATGACTCTTTGAAATAAAGGGAAAGGAATAACAGTGTTAAAACAAATCCCGAGAAGAGTTAGAGACTTAAGACCATAAATATTATGACACAAGATATCTGTACCCAGATGACATGCTGTTTAAAGAAAAGATGGAATGTTTGTAAAAATAAAATTTAAAAAAGAAATAAATACTGAATCACTGTTATGCTGATCAGTGCTATAATTTTATGTGACTTCATCTTAAATTAGGAAATCTGCATAACTAAGGTACTATGTGGGAAGACTTTTTGAGGTTACTGCCTATGTATGACCAATTTCAAACATTATTAACATTAAAGAATTTCTACACACAACCAGACAATTTGGTTATATTTTGTTTTTTCATAACAAAATACTTCAAACAAAATGCTTCAGAAATAAAAGATTTCTATTTAGCCCTTTTCTGTTTAGGGATTTGTTCATTTAAATTTAAGGGAAAAATCAATCAAAATAAATCCAGGCTCTCTTGCCTATCTCCTATTACTACGATAAAAGGGAAGAATTCTAATTTCAATTACTTCATTTTAACAACAATAAAAATGATGAACTTGCCTGTCTGATATACTGACTGTGCCTACCTTTTGCCACATTTTGATAAAGAAAAGCTCTCTGGAAAAGTTGAAAGCGATGTTTGTGTCATAAGCATCATCCCCAATGTTAGCAATGGTGATGTTCAGCGAGATGTTCTTCACAGCTCCCAAAGCCAGATAAGGAGCCCTGTTATCAACACTGGAGAAAAAGAGCAGCAAATTAACACCTGGCTATTCATTCTTTTGTTTTGTTTTTTTAATTTTACAGTGGAATAAATATGAAATAAGAGCCAAAAAAATTCTTCGGTTACCAGATGACAAATGGAAACAAAAGAAGAATATGCCAGCTCTTTTCCTAGACTATCATTGTGGACTAAGCCAAAAGTATTATTTCAGGACACTTTGCAGATCAGAGATTTTATTTTATTCACTTTCAGTTCTTTGCTGGTGTGATTCTTCACAAAAATGAATGAGGTTAGAATGGGATAATACCACAGTGCTTTATTTTGTTTTAAGTAAGAAAGCATATGCTACAAGAAAATCCCTGGAAGTATTCTACATTTTTTTAAATTACATTTCTTATATTGACAGCATATTAGATTAGATCAGTCATAAGGATATAATAAATATATGTAAGTTCAGAAACTAGTCATGTAAGTTGGAAATCATTGCATATGAAATGTGATCATTGATATCTTCATTACAAGACTGAGAAATGTGTTTACATTTTATATTTATGGAAATATAATGAATAAACAACCATAATGTTACCAAGGTACCTGGATTTTTCCAGCAACCAGAAAGAAGTCTCATCTTCCTCATAGCTGTCACATAGGTAATTGTTCCATACCCTAGATTTGCTTCACCTAGTGATAGGGCTCAAACTCTACCACAAATATCAGAAATCTAATTGTTTAAATATTCTGAATTAGACTCTATTATTTTCTGAGAATGTAGAATGTCATCAAAATAATGCAGTTTTCAAAATATTTGGAATAAATGGGGGAAAGAAAAAAGACTGTCCATCCTATGATCTCTTCACTTCAATGTGTTCTCTAAATACCTTTGATGTGATTCTTAAATTTATTTATTTATGTGATTGAATAACAACTACAACAACAGATTAACAGAGTTGAAAGGCACCTTGTAGGTCATCTAGTCCAATCTTTCACCCAAGCAGGAGACCCTACATAATTTCTGACAAATGGCAGTGCAGTCTCTCCTTGAGATTGAAAAATTAAAAATGGAAAAATTTGTAAACTGTCATTCTTCAGAATAGACTGTAATAATAAAAGTCCGGCTCTTCAATTCAGTCATAGACAGATGGTTTGGAATGTGAAACAAGATTAGAAAATGAATCAATTTAACAAGAATGTAGTAGAATAGAATAGAATTCTTTATTGGCCAAATGTGATTGGACACACACGGAATTTGTCTTTGGTGCATATGCTCTCAGTGTACATAAGAAAAAAATAAAATATATTCATCAAGAATCAAGAATAGTAATACAGTGATACAGGTTTAATACCATTGTATTAATGTGAATATCTGATAATAAAAATCAGGTTGCTTAGAGCTGCCAACCCTGCTGGAACTATTAAATAGGCAACCACTGCCAGTACTATAATCTAAGAAAAGCAGTCTTCTAAAATATTCTGCATTATCTATAGTCAGATATTTATTTATTGTTGGCTTGCTTACACTATATTAAGTCCACCACATTTCTTAAGGACTTATGGCAGTTTATCATATAGTACAAAACCATGGCAGTTTACAAAAAACATGCCAAGGTATGGAACAAACGCTAAAATATTAAAACTTACTAAAACTCTAATTCTCCTCTTCATACAATTATTATCTCTGGAACTATAACATTAAAAGCTGTATAAAACAGCTATTTTTCACATCTTCCTAAATATTAGGAGGCAGATCTCCATGGTGAATCTATGCCCAAGGGTTGGAGTCATAACATGGGTTTCTATTTCCTCTAATGAAATTTACACTGGAGAGAAACCCTACAAGGGATTATGGACTGAATAGCTACTGTAAGTTCTATTTGGAGCTGACAGGCCAGGCAAAACAATCATACATTCATCACCTCTTGGCTAGTTTACTGCAATGTGCTCTACATGAAGCTGCTTACCATGGTCATTCAGAAACTATAAATATTTTCTTAACTGCAATTCACACTTAACAATGTTTATTATTATTTATTTATTGTTTGTTTGCTTGTCAAACATGTACAAGATAACAAGTATAGGTATGAACATAAACATGAACAAAGGAAGTAAATAGAGATAAATGGGGACAGTAAGACAGGGACAGTAGGCATGCTTGTGCACTTATGCACGCTCCCTTTAAAGACCTCTTAAAAATGGGGTGAGGTCCACAGTAGACAGTTTGAGGTTGAAACTATGAGGGATTGAGGCTGTAACAACAGGGTTGGGTAGGGTGTTCCAGGAGTTGACTACTCTATTGTTGAAGTCGTATTTTCTGCAATCGGGTTTGGAGCGGTTTACCTTGAGTTTGTATCAGTTGTTTGCCTGTGTATTGTTGTGATTGAAGCTGAAGAAGTTGTTGATGGGCAAGATGTTATAGCAGACAATTTTGTGAACTACGCTTAGATTGGACTGCAGGAGACACAGTTCTAGATTGTCCAAGCCCAAAATTTCAAGCCTGGAGGCATAGGGAATACTATTGTGAGTAGAAGAGTGGAGTACTCTTCTCAAGAAATACCTCTGAACCCGCTCAATCATGTTAATTTCCAATATACAGTGTGGGTTCCAGGCGGACGAGCTGTATTCAAAAATTGGTCTGGCAAAGATTTTTGTATGCCCTAGTTAGAAATTCAATGTTACCAGAGAAGAAGCTTGGCAAAATAAGGTTAACAACTCTTAATACCTTTTTGGCAATGCTGTTACAATGAGCTCTGGGGCTTTGATCATATGTTATGATTTCTACTTTGCTTACTAGTAGGCGTTCAAATACCATTCAGAGCACTGGCTTTCATCTCTTGAGAAGAACCAATTAAAATGATTTAAATCTTTCATGCAGCTTGATTAATGAATTCAGACAAAAGTGCATTTTTTTTCAAACATTTAAATAATATGTTAACACTGAAATGATGCATTCATTTTGCACTAAAATAATAATGCATATGCACTGTAGGTCAGTATCTTCACTAGTTTATAATATTGTTTATAATAACAATAACAGCAAACAACAATAACAATAATTTTAAAAAGCCAGGAAAAACAAAGATAATGCATGCTTTTAAGCAGTCAAAGTACAGCACATAGTCTACCACTGTTTCCCTAAAAAGAGCTTAAATGGTTAAAAATAGAAAATAATGTCCAACTTAAAGGAACTAACATTAAATTCATAGTATTTGCATTCCTTGACTGAAAAATACTGATTGATCTGAGACTGTTAGGTTCCATAGATCCATATATGGATGCTGTCATTTTGGTGGGGAGGGGGCCTGGAGGCATTCCTCAGTTTATAACCTTCTTCCTACCTATCCTTTACTTTGATTTATCTTCCTGGGAATGTAAAGGGGGAAGCCATCTGTTTTGTCTCAACTCTGGAACTTCCAGCAAATGATGCCTGAGAACAGCTTCTTATCACCTTCTCAGCCTGTGATTCTCAAAACATCTTTGCATGTATGGATTGGCTTATTCAACAACGGACTAAAGAGAGGGCTTTCTAAGTGTTTTAACCTAATGGAATTGCATGGGAATGTTCAAATCCTGTTTTGTCTTGCTATCACTTTCTCTCAATAAAAGCTTCCTTTTGAAATGCTAAGTGTTTCAAGAGTTTTACTTTCTTGAACGAAGATGAGAGGCAAGTATTAGATAAAGCAAGATCTGCAAAGTGGTCAACCCAGAGAAGCATTCAAGCCATGTTTGAGCAAAGTGATGAACTCGGAAAGGAAGAGTTCTGGGGTGAAACCTCTATCACCACCCAGTTGGATGCAATATCTGAGTGTCCTATTGAAGATGAGGCCACCTTGGAGGACCCACAAAGCTGAGATGGTCAATCAGAATGGGGAAGAAGGACAGCTGGGATGGAAGGACCAAAGGTGTCACCCTCATCTGGAGAGACCAGAAACCAGGCTGGAAGCTCTGTGGGACTAAGTGGACCTGACTGAAGAAACAGCCAGGGATGAGCAAAAAAAGCATGTCATGTGCTTCATGATGGAGGCTTTTGAGAACCTGAGACCTTGGGGAGAACTGGATTGCCAGGAAGGAGGAAGCGAAGCAGCTACAGCTGCCAATGGAGCCAGAGCCACCACCCCGGGTCCAGCAGCCATGGACCCGGTAGATGGGGTAGTGGACCTCAGCAAACCTACCACGTGCAGCACCGACCCTTGCAAATGCCCCTAGGCCAGCAAGAGTCCAACAGCTGGAATGGAAAACACTCCCTGGGTGTGAAGTACGATGGCAACCCACAGCAGTTGGGATTTTTCCTGGTGCATGTCCTCACATACATGCAGGAATATAAGTGGTTAGAGATATCACCCTGGCACTGGAAGGGGCAGCAGCCAGGTAGATAGTGACTCTCCATAATGCAGATGATCTGGAGTTGTAGAACTTCGATTGCTTCATGGTGCTCTGCCGCCAGTTCAAAGACCATCAGACAGATCGGAAGGCTCGTGACTGCATCAGAACCATGAAGCAGGGCCGCTGATTGATGGCTGAGTACATTGAGAAACTCTGAGACCTCGCTTGCTGAACAGACTGGCCAGAGGACATCCTAGTGAGCTGATTCAAAAACGGGCTGAATGATGACTTCTACCATGCCAGCCTGGCCCGTGGGGCCCCAAATCACCTCCATGACTAGTACATTTTGGCAGAAGAGGTGGAGATTGACCTGGCCAAAAACCAGTACCAAGCTGGGAGAACCTAGAAAAGATCCCCACCCAGGGGAATAGCCATTCAAGCCGCAAACCGCCCTCTCACCCTGATCAACCATCTGCTTCAAATGAGGAAAAGACAGGTACCATGCAGCTGAGTGCTGCTCAAAGACCCTGGCCCCGAAGTCTGAGCATCTATCAAGCAGAAGACCAGTGAAGGCCACATGGAAAAGACATCTTCCTAAGAAATGGGGAGACCCTAAAGTTTTGTCCTCTAGTAAAACTGGGGAGGGAACTCCAGAATTACAAGGTGAAGACCCCATCCCACTGAAAAGCCACTCTAAAGATGAACCACTGGTAAGTGAACTATTTGAACTACTCACATTGCCCCTAAGATTGTTCATCCCCAGTTGAAAAAAGGAAGTAAAACTCTTAGCCCTCTTAGACTTGGGATGCACCCGGCGCTTAATAAGCCCAACTCTGGTGGGGAAATGGGGCATTCATGTACAAAAGTTAAAAACTCCAATTGTGTTTTCCAGATGGGTCAGTTGCAAGTGGGGAGCCAGCCACTTTTGAGACAGAACTCTTGGAAGTAGCCATGGGAACCCATGACAAAAGACTCACTTTCATTGTGGCATCCAGAATGGAGTGGTCTCTAATCCTAGGGCTCACTTGGCTGAACAGGTGGAATCCTGGCAAGAGGGGACCCTAAGATTCTAATGGGGAGTGACCAGACCAGACGACTAATGGGAAGAACTGAGGGAAAGTCCAAAGAAAGAAATGGCCACTGCTGGGAGGGGCGAGCTAGCGCAGGGCATCCACTGGGAACATAGATACCTAGCTGAGGTATTCAGCACTCTGACAAGCTTCCACCCATTGCTCCATAGTGTCAGCACCAAAAATGACCAGCTGAGAGTGAGCCATCCCAGTGCTGCCATTCGGGGAGGGGTGGATCCACCATCGCTGTGTGAGCAGTCAGTTGGGAAGCAGAGAGCCTGAAATCAATTGAGAAGCAGAGACCCGGCCAAAACAGCTGAGCATCAGCAACCGGAAGCCGCGGGTGGGGCAGGTGAGCACGCAAAGATTCTGCTGGACTAAATGTGGGTAGACACCAGGAAGTGGGGATACCAAGGGGTGAGATAAATTTAAGTGTGAAGGGATAAACTGCAGTTTTCACTGACTTTGTTTTGCTTATTTGCTTGTTGGTCACTTAGTGCCGGGGTTCACACTTTCAAGAATAAATGCTTCAAACTGAACTGTGTTGTCTGAGGTTTCTTGATGCTAAACTATGGAACGTGACAGTAAGTCAGTGCTCCCTTTTTTTCCTATTCACCCTTTGCCAGCACTTTGGTCCTCTGCAGGTGAGGCCAGGAAGTTTCAGTGAATGGCTGACGGAACAGTGCCTTGGGCAGATGCTGCAATGGTGGATGAATCATTCACCCTGGAAGCCCTTTCATCACAAGATGGGACTACTCACCTGCCGTCAGGGCTCAGAACAACTACCAGTCATCCAGGAGGATATAGCGAAGTCAGGGAGAGGCCCCCACAAGGGAGTGGTGGAAAAGTTAGTTGGTGGCTGCAGGTTCAGGACCCGCACTATCTACACCTAGCGTCTCTGGCAGCCATTTAGTGAAGTGGAGGGAGCGGCACTTGATTAATGGAGACAATGACGGGGAGTGGAGCTATTTCATCGCAATGAACAGCCAAACTATGAACTTGCTGAGGGAGAGGTTTGGGGAGGCCAATTTGTCTTGCATGTTGGGTCCTGGCAATGTATGGACCTGGAAGCTGAGGGGCTGCCTACTGGGAAGACCTGACTGCAATCAGCCCAACAGCTGGCAGCTCTATCTGCTTGCTTCTACTTGGCCAGCCCAAAGTTTTGACTTGATGGCAGTAATGGATGGTCCAGGGGACCGCTGAGGGGACCGCTACTGGGTCCTTCCTTCTCCAAGTACAATGTGCACCCTACCCACTCACATGGTGAGGCAACAAAATGGGGACAGTGGGCATCCGTGGATATCCCATAGGCTGGGGAGATATGAACTGACTGCGGTTGACCTGTGGGGTTCTGGCAAGGACCCCTCTCTGAGGGCAACATTTGATGGAAGCCCAGATAAGGTGGCCCTCTTCTTAAGCAGGTTATAGGCTACCTGGACCGATACACTCACCTCTACACCTCCCAATGGGTTATGGCAGTGATGGCAGTGTTCGAGGGTGAAGTTGCCAACTGGGTTGCTGACTTCTACAGCGAACATGTCCAGGTATTGGGAGATGCAGGCTTGTTCCTGGCTGCATTGAGTGAGCAATTCAAAGACAATACTAGATCCCAGAGAGTAGAAGGGGAGCTGTTGGCGTGGCTAAGTAGCAGGCTGGTTGTGGAATACCTCCACAACTTCCGACAGCTATCTGGTAAGTTGCGGGGCTGGCCAGAGCGATTACTAGTGCTAGACCACTTTAAGACCAGCCTTGACCACATGTTGCGACAGGCCTGCGATTATCAGGGCATGCCTCCCTGACTGGGCACCTGAGCACTACTTAGCAACTACTGAGTTGGATGCTGAGTTATGGGAGTGTAGACCAAAGGCAGAGGCGCTGCTGAGACCATGACAGTTCCCAGATCGACTGGCGAACAATGCCCTGTCACCCCCGTTCACAAAGGTGGTCCAACCAGAGAAGCCCACACCCACCAGACCACCTACCTGTGTTTTCGCTGTGGCCATTCAGGCCACCAAGCGGCGAATTTCTCTGCCTTTACTCCACAAGCCAAGGCCGGGCCCTCAGGGATGGCAAAATCAAAGAAGATGGCCTGGAAAGCCCCAGAGAAGTCCAAAAAGGCCCAGCAGAAGGACAACAAGGACGATGGCCAGTTGACGGTGGAGGAGGGACCTCAGCTCGCCAGCAGTGACAGTAACAATGACTTAATGGTAAGCAATGCCATACGCCCCTTCCTGCTCCTGGTGATGTTTACAGCTCAGAAGCGAGGCGCCTATGATGTGCTCATAGAAACTGGGTGTACCCGATGCCTGATCAGTCTGGTGACAGCTGCCAGGTTAGAGGTAAGAGTGAGGAGGCTGTCTAGACCCATGCAGTTCATCCTGGAGCTGGTGAAGCTGGAGTTCGGCCAACATTAGGAATCATCCACTTCATCGTTGTCCTGAAAATGACTGAATCAGTTATTTTGGGACACGCATGGCTGGATAAGTGGTCCAGCCATGCAAGTCCAGCCACCTGGTGGGGGGGTAAGTTGTAGGTTGTACCCCACCACTACATGAGCAACTCTGGAAAAGTGTTAATAAAGCTCTGGGCCTGGAGCCTGGAATACAGGGGCCAAAGCTGCAGGGGAGGGGATAGCCTTCCCGGCAGTGTATAACAACCTCTCAGAGATTTTTAGCAAGAAGGGGTGAGATGTCCTACCCCTTCACTGACTAACAGGCTGTGCTATAGAGATATAGCCTAGACCAAAAATATGTTCTATGATGCCAAAGGAAATGGAAAAACTAAGGCAATATATATATAGAGAAGAACTTAACCAGAGGATTTATTCAGCCAGCCAGGTCCTGGATTGCTGCACTGGTACTGTTTAGAGAAAAGAAGGATAGGGGGTTGTGATTGTACATAGACCTCCATGGGATTAACAGGATTGTGCATTTAGAACATGTACCCCCTCCCCCTTATGAAGGACATGCTAGCCCATTTGGCCAAGGGACATATCTTCACAAGCTGGATCTCACGGAGGCATATTATCGGGTATGGATCAGGAAGGGGATAAGTGCAAATCGCATTTAATTGCCTGTTACTCAGTTCAGAGTAATGCCCTTCAGACTACAAGGGGCTCCAGCAATGTTCATGCAATTGATAAATGAAGACTTGCATGAGCACCTATATAAAGGGGTACTCATTTATGAATGACATCCTGATTTACTGGAACACATCCAGTTGGTGAGCCAGGTTCTGAAGAAACTGCTGGTGGTGAATTTGTATTAAAATTGACCAAATATGAATTCCACCAGATCCGGTTGGACTACCTAGGTTACCGGGTTTCACACGAGGGAAAATTTTGCAGCCAAAAGCAGAAGCAGCAGAGACCCTGGGAAAATCCCCCAAAAATCTGCAGGAAAATCCTCCACTGTGCCTTCCTACTGATCGATCGTTCCTTATTTGGGATCACAGGATACCATCTCTCTCTCTCTCTCTCTCTCCCCCCTCCCCCCAACACACATAAACACAGAGAGAGAGAGAGAGCTCCCTCACACAGACACATACACCCTCCAAGGCAGCCACATTCCTTCACTAACCTGCTTTCTAGCTCCATTCTCAGTGGGAGAGGGAAAGGGAGAGATGATATCCTGCAATCCCAAATAAAGAATGGAAGATGGAATGGAAAGGAGGACAGTTTTTAACACCCTGCTGGGGTGTTCCCAGTTCAACGTGCTCTCATTCAGGCTGCAAGGTACCCCGGCAGTTTTTATGAAGCTAGTAATGAGATGCTCCATGAGCACTTCTAAAAAAGGGTTTTGGCGTACTTAAGACAACATTTTAATCTACACTGAAACAAAAGCGAAGCACATAAAGCTGGTCCATGCGGTCCTAAACAAACTGTTCGCTGCAAAGCTTTATGCAAAACTTTCAAAATGCAAGTTCCAAAAGGAAAAGATAGACTACCTAGGATACAGAATCTCCCATGAAGGCATAGAAATGGATCCTGAAAAAGTTCGGGCAGTAGTTAAATGGGTTCCTCCCTGCACATGCAAACAGCTATAGAGTTTCTTGGGATTCGCCAACTTCTACCAACAATTCATCCTGGCATTCATGCAAATTGCTCTCCCAAATAACCAACCCACTAAAAACTAAAGAGGATGGAAAGCCCAAACCAAAGCAACAGCTAAACTGGATCATGAAATGTCAGGCAGCATTTGAAAAGCTAAAGTGGCTGTTTTCAGCAGAATCAGTGCTGAAGTACCAAGACCCAGAAAACCCTTTGTCATCCAGACAGATGCCAGTTATGTTGCAGTTGAGACTGTCCTCCTCCAAAAGAATGAGCAAGGCCAGCTACCGTCCTGTGCTTACATCTTCATAAAACAGAGATGGCACAGAGATGGGCTGTTTGGGAGAAAAAGGCATATGCCGTTTGATGGGCTCTCCTTACATGCAAGACATTTGTTGGAAGGGAATAACACACTTACAAATCTGGACTGACCACAAAAATTTGACCCTGTGGAAACTATCCCCAAAACAACATTGGGCGACAGTATTTCAAGCATTCCGATTTCACTCTCATATACCTCCGGGGGGGGGGGGGGGGGGCGGGACCTCTTAGCTGATGTTCTAACCAGAATGCCCCAATACAATAGCAGCAAATCAGAGGTAGTCAAACCTCTGCTCTCAGTTTCCCAGCAGGCAGCCAAAATAATGACCAGGGTGCAAACAAAAGAAGATTCCCAACTGACTATGCCACCACCCAAGCGTTCAAACAAGCCCTCCTCACAGATAACTGGTTCCAGGCTCATAACAACATTTGTTTGCTAAAAGACAGTCTGGCCTAGATAGGAGGGAAGCTATATGTCCCAGTTAGCTAGAGACTTAGTCTCATGAAAATCTGCCATGATTCAAAGCTCGCCAGGCACTTCAGATTCATGAAAACACTGCATATGATAAAAAGACAATTCTGGTAGCCATCTCTAAAGATATAGAAAGCTACATGGCTAGTTGTCCTGTCTGTGCAGCTACAAAGAGAAGGCAGGGGAAAACCCCAGGGCTGCTGCAAACCATTGCCAAACTATTAGCATCACGGACAGAGATCTCTATGGATTTCATTGTAGAACTCCCAGAAAGTGCAGTCATTTTGATAGTAATAGACTTGTTTTCAAAGCAGGTCCACTTCATACTTTGCCAGAAGATCCCCACTGCAAAAACTCTGGCCAAGATGTTCTTACACCATATATACTGACTGCACAGAGCCCTCCGCAAAGGATTGTATCCAAACGGGGGTCCAATTCATACCACCACATTCCACATCTCCACATTCTGGAGAGTCTTCCTGAACCTTCTGGGTACCAATCAGGGCCTGAGTTCTAGTCAGAATCCTCAAACTAATGGAGGGGAATGGAACAAACCAACGGGATTCTGGAACAGGATCTAAGGTGTTTCATCGACTACCAACAGGAGAATTGGACGGATATCTTGCCTTTCACAGAGGTTGCTTATAATAACGTACTGCATTTCAGCACTGGATTCACCCCATTTAGAGTCATTGGTCAGGACTTTAACCAATGCCAGAACTATCCATAGAAGAACCCACCATACCCTCCCTAAAGGAGTGGATACATCAATTGCAAAACACTTGGCCAATCGTAAGAAAAGCACTCAGTGATGCTAGAGCTGCTATTAAAGAAAAGGCAGATAAAAAATGAACAGAGTCCAAACCTTTCAAAGTAGGGGATAGAGTATACCTATCCACCAAATTTCTACAATCCTTACAACCCTCCAAAAATTAGGACCAAAATATACAGGGCCTTTTCCCATCACCCAAATTATAAATCCATTGACAGTTGAGTTACTACTATCAAAAACCCTCAGACAGGTGCACCCCATATTTTATTGCAGCTTATTGAAACCAGGAATTATCCCCCCACTCAGACAGCCTGAAAAACACCTCCTCCTCCTAACATGATTGAAGGAGAGCAACACTTTGAAATTAAGGAGATCCTTGAGTTACACACACACCATGGTGCCACACAATACAATGTCTTGGAAGGACTTGCCCCCCTTTGAAAATGAATGGGTAGCTAAAAGATATGTCAGGGCCTCCAAGTTGTTGGAAGAAATTTCAGAGGCAAAACCCTGATAAACCTCACTAAACAATTGCTCTCTGTCTCCCCTTTTGTTTCCTTTCCAGATGGATTTTTCCTAGGGAACCAGCATGTCTGTCTTCTAGATCCCTATCAGGACACTGCCATTCTGGTAAGGAGGGGCCTGGAGGCATTTCTCAGTTTATAACATTCTTGCTGATGCCTAACTATCCTGCACTTTGATTTATCTTCTTGGGATTGTAAGAGGGGAGGGCCATCTGTTTTATCTCAGTTCTGGAGGCTCCAGCAAGCAATGTTAAAAACAGCATCTTATCATCTTCTCAGCCTGCAATTCTCAAAACATCTTTGCACCTGCAGATTGACTTATTCAACCCCGGACTGAGGGAGTGGGGTGTCTCTATGTGCTTTAACTAACGGAATTGGAATTGCGCAGGAATCTTCAGATCCTGCTTTCTTTGTCTTGCTATCCCTTTCTCTCAATAACAGATTCCTTTTGAAATGCCAATTGTTTCAAGAGTTCTATTTTCTTGAGTGGAGAGGAGAGGCAAGTCCTTACAGAAGTTCAGAGAATTTCATATCCACAAGACAACAGTAGCAAGAGATTGGACTAGAAGACTTCCAAGATCCGTTTCAACTGTGTTATTCTGTTAAGTTTAGGGCACTTCTTGAAAGTGAGCACTTTCCTGAATCTTTAAATTTATGGGCATCTGGAATAAATCAGCAAGGAATAGATTAGGAAGAAGACTTTCCAATTTGCAGAGGAATTATTGAGCCCAGATTGCTTCTCCATGCCATGATGTCATTGAAAATGGACTGCCAGCATGATGTATGAATGGGAAATCTCAATGTGGCAGCATCCTTCTCAACATTGGCAGCATGTTATATAAATCAACTGGATTGTCATTATTCAAATATTCAAAAAATAAATTGACCCATGTTTTCTCAGCACATAAAAATAATATTTTAGGAAGCAAATGAGTGAACAGTTCAAAGGAGAGATAGAATGTAGTGTAATTTTAGTTTCACTGAACCATTAACAATGAATAAGTTAGGATACTGCACATTTATGCAAAACAAATGTATGTCATCCTTCTGATTTGCCCTGGAGAATGTGAAATGTGTTTATGTTTATGTTAACTCTACCTAGATGTTGCTAGAATGTGCTATAAAGAATTGGGGTTTTGACAAGGCCTTCATTTACCTAAAAGCATTTGATAAACTGATGGAAGGCTGAGAGGCCAGAATGTATGAATTCAGCTTTAGTTTATTTAAAGTACCTTCTTGATATAATTGCAGGAAAGCAGAACTGATGAAAAATAGAATGCACTTTTAAAATTATATCTCAGAAAGGTGGGTTTAACTTGTAAACAGTCCTTCATTTACTAGCTAACATTCAAATATCCTAGGAGGAGCATTGTCCTTCATTGGGAAATCAGTATCATTTTTCTCAAAAAAAGATATCTCTCAAAATCATTTTATAAAACTCGGTTTCCATTCTTTGGATAAAACAAAAAGAAGAAAGAAGAACCTATCTCTAGACATCCAAATTGGAGGTTGAATTATGTCTCCTTATTCCACATTTGCAAATATTGTATGCTAAGACCCAAGAGCTTATTATAAGAAACCCTCCACAGAACTGGTCCCTGGGACCTTGGGGGGGGGGGGGGCGTTATTCTAAACTGCATTTAAAACAGGATTAGAAATGGGCGTTGGTAAATTTTACCTGTGAAGGCCCTTTCTATCTATGCTGCGAGAGAGCCCAGGATTGGGTAGACTGCTTCCTATGATGTCATTAAGCTGGGTCTGTACTAGTATAGCCCCCGGGACAAACCCTAGCTTTGGCGAAGATACTTGACAGACTGAGAAGTATCTCTGAAAGCAAACCTCTGATACAATATAAGCTTTACCATCTCTGGACGAACCAAGGGAGGGGCTGGGCTCTCTTGCAGCATAGATAGAAAGGGCGTTCACAGGTAAATTTACCAACGCCCATTTTCCTCCATGCTGCATCGAGAGCCCAGGATTGGGACATACCAAAGCTTGCATGTCCGCAGGAGGGTCCTTGTCTGGCCAATCACTCCGACAGTGGAACCACTTGCTGAAGAACCCGTCTGCCGAAGGCCGCCGTCGCCGAGACAAAGGAGTCCAGCCAGTAATGCCTGATGAAGGGAGATGGGGAAGTCCACTTAGCGGCCCTGCAAATCTCTTCAAAGGACGCCTGAGTAGTCCAGGCGGTTGAAGTGGCCGCACTTCTAGTAGAGTGTGCCGTTAGACCCCGTGGAACAGGAGAGATACTGCCTTATAGGCCTGCATGATACACCTGCTAACAGTAGAGGAAGAGGCCTTATTCCCCAAAGGGAAGGGGAAAAGGAAACAAACATGACTTCTGTCCATCTAAAAGGGGATGTGTGCTTGATGTAGATTCTAAGGGCCCTTCGAACATCTAGAGAGTGCCACTTGCACTCTAAGTCATGGCTTGGGGCAGGACAGAAGTCAGGCAAGACAGTGTCCTGGGATCTGTGGAATAAGGTGTTTACTTTTGGGAGAAAGGAGGGATCCAAATGGAGAACTACCCTATCCTAGTGAAAGGTGCAGAGATCCTGCCTGATAGACAGGGTAGCACACCAATTTTCGTGTTCTTAGCAAGATGCCAGAATTCATAAAAGGTTTGGATCTGAAGGTGTTTTTGGATTGTGCTGTCTGCAAGAAAGCCAAATCCAAAGCAGCAGCTGTTCCAAAACACGCTACATGCCTGTCAACATGCATTTTTGATTTGGTACATACTGACATAGGTCCATTTGCACCAACACTTGGTGGTAGAAAATATTTGTTAACAATTGTTGACAATTATTCTAGATATGGATTTATGTTTCCTATGAAGGAAAAATCAGAGACCTTTCAGATCTTTAAAGACTTTGCAACTTATGTCAACATTCAACATGGTGTTCACATCGCTAGAATTCAAAGTGATCGCGGTGCTGAATTCATGTCCCAGTGTTTTCAGGACTGGAGGCGTAAGAATGGAATTCTGCACCAGACCTCAGCTCCTTACGTTCCTGTGGAAAATGGAGTGGCAGAATGCAGAAATGGGGTTATGCAAACCATGATGTGTTATCACCTTGAAGACACTAACCTTTGTCACCCATACTGGGGTGAAGCAATTAAATATGCAAACTACATTATTAACTGTATCTGGAGTAGTGTAATAAATCAGACACCTTTCTTCATGTTATATGGATATAAACCCGATTTGAGAAATATCCATATTTTTGGTTCCTATGCTATGGTGAATATTCCCTTAGCTCAAAGAAGGAAAGGAGGTCCAGCAGCAAAGAGACTGAGATTTATGGGTATTGATGACAATTCCAGATGCAGCAAGTTTGTTGACTCCAGAAATGTAATTGTGGTTTCTCAATCCTTTACTTTTGAAGAAGATGCTGACTGGTCCAGAATTCACTCAAATGATCCCGGAGTTTATTTTCCTAGAGATGATGTAACGCAGTCTGATGATCGAGATTATCAGGCGGATGTTCCATCAACTAGTTCTTCTCAACCAGAGGTTCCGTCTTTGCATGCCGTCAATGCTGAGGCTACCGATGAGGAAGAAGATGAGGACGAAACGGAAGAAGAATGGACCGTTGTTCCGAGACATTCCGAGAGGTTCAAGAAGGGGATCCCTCCGCAGCCATTTTCATGGCAATTGACAAAAGCACCTTTACCTTAGCTTTGTGCTGTTATATTGCCTCCGGACAACTTCACGCAAATTAAGCATCTTCCTGATACAGAGCAAGAGAAATGGTATGAGGCCATGCAGGCTGAAATGGACAGTCTAAAGAAACTCAAGATGTTTACGCCTGCAAGTCCTCCAGCAAACAAGAAAGTCATTGGCACCAAATGGATCTACAGAATCAAGAAGAAACCAAATGGTGAGTCGTTATACAAGGCCAGACTTGTAGCTCAGGGTTTCGCTCAACGTTATCCTGAGGATTACACAAATACTTATTCACCAACAATTTGGACTAAGAGTGTGAAAACTGCTTTAATCACTGCAACTATTCTTGGTTTAGAAGTGTTCCAGTTCGATGTTGAAACAGCTTATTTACATGCTGACTTGGATGAAGAAATTTACATCAAAGGTTCTCCAGGGTTCCGGAAGCAAGAAGGGGATACCTGGCTCTTAAACAAAAGTCTTTATGGTCTGAAACAGTCTGGTTTAATGTGGTATTTATGTCTAACTGACAAACTAAATTTAATGGGTTTTATTAAATCCGAAACTGATGAATGCGTGTTCACAAAAAGATCTGGGAATGCATATGAGATAATTCTTGTTTATGTTGATGATATTGTTTATAATAGTTCAAATAAGCAAATGAATGAGAGTTTTGCTAACACTTTGCAGAAATGTTTTATATTGCAGTTTTTTAGGTTACATCAACAGACCACTTGCAGCTGCTTAGCATGAATACCTGCGTGAGAGGATGTGCCTTACCTGATGTCAGCTCATCAAACAAAGAAGGGGGTGTCACTGCGTTTATTTTGTTTGTCTGAGGAGCTTTCCACAGAAGTTTACAAAATAAGCTGGACTGGTTATCAAGTCTCCATAGTAACAAGATATGAGTGTCTTGTGAAGTTCTGTTTTACTGCGCATGTGTGCAGGGGAGGAGTTTTACTTCCATTTCATCTTTCATTATGTTTTCTTTTGCTTGCTTAGTAGGATAGTACTGCTGTTTCTTTGTTTCTTAGTTATTTTGTAAATAAAAGTATGCTGGCAACAGAAAAATACGATCCATTTATTCTAATTTATAAAACTGAATGTTTTCGTTTTGACACCCTGCTCACCTAGCAGCATTGGGAACAATATCCCAGCGTTGCAGGAGAACGGAGCCCTGCACTCCTGAAGTTTCAGCTGCCCGGGTCCCCGGGAGCTGAAGAAACAAAAGTAGTTTCTCTTTCAATTCACTGAGGCTAATACTAACACGCTTTCAGAGACAGCTTGTGACTATTAAGAAGCTGAGTCAAAGCTAGGGTTTCTCCCGGGGGCTGGCTTTTATATACTAGTACAGACCTAGCTTAATGACATCATAGGAAGCAGTTTATCCAATCCTGGGCTCTCGATGTACCATGGAGGAGAAATTAGGGTTTACAGAATTTGTTGACAGAATGAAACAAATGAAACTCAACAACATGATTTGTCTTCCACACGTATTTTGCGTCTGTGTAGATATTAGCAAAGATATAGATGTAACCATATAAGTAATCCTAATAAATTTTTTCAGAGCCCATATATTGAAGATAGATAGATAGATAGATAGATAGATAGATAGATAGATAGATAGATATACATATACATACATCATACATACATATTTACATATATGTTTTCATAGACTTTCACAGGTACGGGTATGCAGGTCTTGGCGTGTTTGGGTCTTTTCCCATGTAAGATTGAGAGTATCTTGGCAACATTTCGACGAGGTTCCACTCGCCATCTTCAGGCTGGTGCTTTCGGCTTTGTGCTTGTGCGAGCAAAGCATGATCAGAGCTGCCATCTCCCTATATATACTGGTGGGGAAGTTGGCTGTGTTGTCATTTCTTGATTGGTTGATGTTATGGGGGTGTTTCTCTATTTCGATGGCTTCCCTGATTATTCTCTTGTTGAAGTGTTCAGTATTGGAGATTAAGAAAGAAACACCCCTATAACATGAATAAATGGGATGATACCTCCCTCCTACCAGACATCTGGAAACTGACCCTTATCAACAAATGAGTCCCAGCCACGAAAACCAACACCGACCCAAAACAACACATGATGCCACCACCAATCTCCCTCACCAGACTCAAACCCAAATCCATCCCATAGACAAAAGGCAACCACCGTCCAGAAACCAGACCACGGCTGCATCACCAGCAGCCACACAGCCCTGACCCCCAAACTAAGCAAACTGACACATGCCATGAACATATAACCAGACCTCAAGCTCAGAGCCAAACCAAAACCCGGAACATTACATCACAGCCATCTGTTCACTCACCACACCTCATGGAACTCAGGAGGTTGCAACACAAAAGCTCAGGATGTTGTAACACAGCCAACGACCCAGGAGATTACAGCACAAGACGCAGGATGTCACAACAATCGAACTCAGAAGGTCATCACACAGTCCATTACCCAGGCTGATAGACACACAGCCTGTATCTCAGCCACACAGGTTCTTACAAAAAAGCCAACCAATTTGCAAACATCAACTCCATCAACCAATCAAGAAATAACAACACAGCCAACCAGCCCGCTTACAACAGAGCCAGCACACCACACCTCCCCACCAGTATTTATACAGATGACAGCTCCAATTACGCTTTGCTTGCACAAGCATGAAGCCGAAAGCATCAGCCTGAAGATCACAAGTGGGACCTCGTCAAAACGTCGCCAAGATACTCTCAATCTTACACGGGAAAAGATCTGAACACTCCAAAACATGCATATCTATACTCGTGAAAACCTACAAAAACATTGTGTGTGTGTGTGTGTTCATAAATCACTTTTGGATGACCTCTGGTGGAAGCGGAATGGGAGTAGTGCATCCATCCTTGCTCTACTTGACTTCTCAGCGACTTTCAATACCATTGACCATGGGATTCTCCTGGGGCAGCTTCGGGGGATGGGAGTGGGAGGCTTTGTGCTCTCCTGGTTCACTTCCTTCCTCTGCGGCCACTCTCAGTCAGTGTTGATAGGAGGAGAGAGCCCTCGCCCTTGCTTTACGGGGTTCTGCAGAGCTCGGTACACTCTCCACTCCTGTTTAACATTTATATGAAGCCGCTGGATGAAATTATCCATCATTATGGACTGAGGTATAGCCAATATGCTTATGTCTCAGCCCATGGTGAGTTGCTGTGTCTTCTCTCTCGCAATGCCTGAAGGCTGTTAGGGGCTGGATGGGGAGCAACGGGTTGAAACTAAGCCCTTGCAAGACTGAGTGGCTCTGGGTTTGGGATTCATTGACACAGGGAGATTTGCCACCTTTGGTCTTGGATAAGGTAGCACTACAGACCCTGTGCATAATCTAGGGGTTTTCCTGGACTAACAACTCCTGCCCAAAGAGCAGGTGGTGGTCATGGCCAGGAGGGTCTATGTGCAACTACGGGTTGTGCACTAGTTACACCCTTTCCTGGACCAAGGTCCCTACTCACAGTCACTCATACCCTAGTCACTTCCCATCTTGATAATTGCAATGTGCTCTCTATGGGGCTGCCCTTGAAGAACACCCAGAAGCTCCAGTTGGTGTAAAATGCAGTGGCCCTCATGGTTTTGTGTAGACCCTGGGAGCTGCATTGGCTGCCGGTACAATTCTGGGTACAATTCAAGGTGCTGGTTGCCACCTTTAAAGCCCTTCATGGCTTGGGACCAATTTATATGAGGGAACATCTCTTGCCAGTCACATCTACCCGACCCATTAGAGCGGGGAGGCAGGGAATGCTGCAGGTCCCATCCTTGAGGGAGATACACCTGGTGGGATCCAGAAGAAGGGTCTTCTCCATGGTGGCTCCCTCCCTCTGGAACACCATTCCCCCAGAGATTAGAATAGCCCCCTCTCTAATACTCTTCCGGAAGGCACTGAAGATCTGTTCTGCCAGCGGGCCTGGGGAACCCAGAGTGGGATGGAGCCCATCAAATGGCTCATGTGATCTGCTATTATCAGGTGGCTGGGAGTTGGGGGTGATTTTTTATTTATTTTTTCCCAGATTTTGTTTTATTGTACTTTATTAATTTATTTTATTCTTTTTGTTAGTTTTTATTGTTTTTTATTTTAAACATGGTTTTACATTCTGTAGGTCATCTTGAGTCGCCATGGGCAAATAGGCAGCAATATAAATTCAGTAAATAAATAAATAAATAAATTTATTCTAAATAACCCAAATGACTCACTAAATGCTGATAGAAGAAAATCTGGACTCCTTAGATAGATCAGTTCTAGTATAAAGTAAAAAAAGACATGTGTCTTATACACATATATTCACATCAACCATTCTCTGAACATCATATCTGAATGACACATTTAAGGAGTTCATACAAACAGCACCACCAGACTGTTTTTTCAACTAGATAATCTGGTAGGCAGCATTTTATCTCAGAGCAAAGTCACTTATCAAAAAAGAGGGAATACGAACAGAGGTGGTATTCAGCAGGTTCTGACCAGTTCTGGAGAACCAGTAGCGGAAATTTTGAATAGTTCGGAGAACTGGCAAATACCATCTTTGACTGGAGATTTTATAGTATCCTTCCCCTGCCACGCCCACCAAACCAAACCCACAGAACCGGAAGTCAAAAAATTTGAATCCCACCACTGATTGTGACCCTAGAAACTTCTTTTATGGTCAAGATGGCCATTATAATATTTTTTATCTCAATAGATGGCTTCTCCCATCTTCATAGTTTTCTTCAGAGTTTTGTACTCATAATACTTTTATTAATTCAAGGAAACGGTTATTGTGCTTTGCTATTATATAGTACATAAATGGACTAACTTCACAATCAATACAAAAGCTACGAGTGGTGCAAAAAGCCATGAAAAGATACATGCTCAGCATTACAAGACAAGATAAGCGTTCTTACTTTTCCACCCTTATTGCGTCTGCAGGAAACCGCCTGGCCGCCCTGTTTAGAGTGACCCGCTCCCTCCTGGAAGGGGGAGCGCGGGAAGACCTCTTACAGGGATGGGCTGAGGATTTTTCGAATTTCCTGATAGATAAAATCACTTGGATCCGGGATGGGTTGGACTCTGAATGGGTAACTCTGGGTGGGGGGTCGGGGGCGGAAATTGAGGCAGTCATTTGGGAGGAGTTTGATCCTGTGACCCCCGAAGACGTGGACAGGTTGCTGCGGGGGCTGAATGCTACCACATGTTTATTGGACTCGTGTCCCTCCTGGCTGGTGTTGGCCACTCGGGAGGGGACATGGGGTTGGTTTCAGGGTATTATTAACGCTTCCTTGAGTGAGGGATATTTGCCCGCCGCCTTGAAAGAAGCGGTGGTGAGACCCCTCCTCAAGAAACCGTCCCTGGACCCAACTTTTGTTATCTAATTATCGTCCCATCTCCAACCTTCGTTTTGTGGTGAAGATTGTTGAGAGTGTGGTGGCATGACAGCTTCCCCAGCATCTGGATGAAGCTGTCTATTTGGATCCATGCCAATCGGGCTTCAGGCCCGGACACAGCACGGAGACGGCATTGGTCGCATTGGTGGATGATCTCTGGAGGGCCCGTGATAGAGGTTATTCCTCTGTCCTGGTCCTCTTAGATCTCTCGGTGGCTTTCGATACTGTCGACCACAGTATCTTATTGCGGCGGCTGGGAGGGTTGGGAGTGGGAGGCACTGTTATGCGGTGGTTCTCCTCCTTCCTCTCTGACCGCTCGCAATTCGTGTTGGCAGGGGGGCAGAGGTCAGCCCTGAGGCCCCTGGTCTGCGGGGTGCCTCAGGGGTCAGTGCTCTCGCCCCTTCTGTTCAACATTTATATGAAGCCGCTGGGTGAGATCATCCGTGGCTTTGGGGTAGAGTTCCATCAGTACGCTGATGACACTCAGCTGTACATCTCTACCCCGGGCCACCCCGATGAAGCCGTCGAAGTGATAACCCGGTGCCTGGAGGCTGTGCGGTATTGGATGGAGCGGAACAGGCTTCAGTTCAACCCATCTAAGACTGAGTGGCTGTGCTTCCCGGCACCCCGGTACAGCCAGCTGGTTCCATCGCTGACTGTGGGGGGTGAAACTCTTGCCCCCACAGAGAGGGCCCGCAATCTGGGTGTCCTCCTGGATGTGCGGCTGTCATTGGAAGACCACATGGTGGCCGTCGCCAGGGGGGCTTTTGGCTAGGTCCGTAGGATCTACCAGTTGCGGCTCTTTCTGGATTGGGATGCGCTTCGCACGGTCACCTCCGCCCTGGTGACCTCCCGCCTAGACTATGCCAAAGCTTTCTACATGGGGCTGCCTTTGAAGAGCATCCGGAGGCTCCAGCTGGTGCAGAATGCAGCTGCGAGGGTGGTGTTGGGGGCTCCTCGGGGCTCCCATGTTACGCCACTTCTGCGCGAGCTGCATTGGCTCCCGGTGGTCCTCCGGGTGTGCTTCAAGGTCTTAGTTATTATCTTTAAAGCGCTCCATGGCTCAGGACCATGGAGGATATTTGCGAGACTGCCTCCTGCCATTATCAGCCTCCAGCCGACCCATACGCTCCCATAGAGTCGGCCTCCTCGGGGTGCCGCCGGCTGGATGGCTGGCGACCCCGAGGATGCGGGCCTTCTCATTGGGGGCACCCCCACTCTGGAATGAATTACCCCCGGAGATGAGGACCGTACCTGATCTCATGATCTTCTGTTGTGCGCTGAAAACTTATTTATTTCGGCAAGCCGGTCTGGCCTAGGGGTTTTTAAATTTTAATCTGGTTTTTAATCTTTCTTAATCCCCTTGTTTTAATCTTTGTAGAGCCAATTATATTTAATTCTTTTAATTTTTAATATTGTATATGTGTTTTATATTTGTATTTTTTATTCTGGCTGTTCACTGCCCCGAGTCCCTTTGGGAGAGGGGGCGGTATATAAATTTAAATAATAAATAAATAAATAAATAAATAAATAAATAAATAAATAAATAAATAAATAAGACAGAAAGATGTACACATGGATTAGAGAACAGATGAAAGTTTACAATATCATCAAAAGAATAAAAGAATTGAAATGAAAATGGGTTGGTTACTAGCAAGAAGAACTGATGGCAGATGGACCAAGGCAATCACAGGATATATCTCATTTGATAAAAAGGATCCACAAAGAGCTCTGAAACAAGATGAATCTACAACATCAGCAAGTATTGCAGCCCAATGGAAAAAGAAAGATCAAGACCAGGAATGGGATTCTACAGGTTCGCACCTATTCGCAAGAACCAGTTGTTAACATTCTAAGGAGTTCGGAGAACCGGTTGTTAGAAAAAATTACTGGCCTAATCCTGTAGGGAAGGCAGGAAGGAAACATTCTGGTGTTGCTTACAGAAATCGCCTCTCCATTGACCCTTATTACATTCTTGGCAGGACTGGACTTCCTATCTCAGGAACTTCTCTGGAATTTTTTTTCCTCCTTCGCTGGTACTTTGCTTGTGTGGAGTGACCACTCAAAGTTACAATGGCACTGAAAAAAGTGACATGACCATTTTTTACATTTACGACTGTTGCAACATCCCCACAGTCATGAGAGGTCAGGAGAGGAGATGCATGCCTTGATGTGAGTGATATTGAGTTGGCCACACCCAGCCAATAACATGACCACCAAGCCATGTCCACCCAGTTGCATGACCACCAAGCCATGCCCACAGAACCGGTTGTTTAAAAATTTGAATCCCACCCCTGCTCAAGACCATATCTGTTGAAACAAGCAGAAGAGAACTTCATTCTGCAATGGATAGACAATGGCTAAAATTATGATGATGAATTTTTAACTGTCCAAGATTTGAGTCTCTGTCTGCTAAAATCCAAAAATTAATTCTGTTGCAATTTTCTCCTTATAATTCCTGACTTGAAATCCCTGGACAGGTAATTGATGTGGGGACTTACATGGGAAAATGAACCTCTGCTACCTTCTGTTCTCTAATATATTGGGGAAAAAAACTTCAATCATTTGCTTGTTTGGAGAAGCAGGTATTGCTTGGAATTAAATGGCTTCTCCCAAACCTGGAGGTCTTCTGACCAACACCTATGATAGAATATAAAGGAAACTGCAATTCAATACATCTTGAGATGACCAGATGGGGAAGGCTGCAGTACAGAATAAAATCAAGCAGATCCAATTCAACAGGGCCAAAATTATAAATGTTATTCAGACTTTCTGAATAAAACAAAACAAAAAACATAAGAATGAAATACACATCAATATTAGCAGTTTAATTTTTTTTCCATAACCAAATCCCACCATGTTCTTTGAGGGTTTGTGCAATTTCCAGAACTGGGCTTTTACACAGTCAATTAAGGAATTTTAACCTGAAATCCTATGACCAGGTGGGCTAGGAATTGTAGACACCTCAGCCAGATTACATGGTGGAATCAACATCCTTTCCAAAAGGCTTACTTGGCAAATCTCTTTATCAAATACATTGATCTCTTTCGGGATTTTGATCTTCTAGCTAAGAGGAAGTGGAGTTTACAAGAGTTGGAATAAGAATCCAATTATCAATCAACTCATGTTGGAACAGTTTACAGCTTTGCTGGGATCTGTCCAGAGTTCTACAGAATTTCTTGTCTCTGATCATTCCTGCTTACTCGCCTGTAACTTTTGATCTGACATGACTACCTCTTAGTTTGCACTCAAGACATCTAAAATCTTCTTTACAATTGCAAAATTTCTTTTTCCAGCCCAATATCTCACAATCCAAGCCATTTTTAATTGAAAAAAGGACTACTTACCTAGATAGGAAGAGTTTACACTGGAGTTTCAGGTCAGCAGCACAGTCATCTGACTGACAATTTCTTTCAAAAATAGTCTATAAGAAGTCAGAAAATTAATAATAGTAGAGTAGAAAAAAGATTTAGATAAAATCTTTTAAAAGGGCACCCAGCCCCAGGGAAAAAAAAAAGGCTGAAGTCTATCCCAATATCTCCAGGCAATGCTGGGGGGGGGGGGGGGGGGGGGGGGGGGCTTTCTCCAATACCAGAAATTGTTGTCCATCACCATAGAAAATACTAAGGTAGATGAGCCAAAGATCTAATTTGATAGAATGCAGCTTTATGTATATATTATACTAATTATTTCATTTCTCTCTGGATATTAAAACTGCACAAAAAAGGGCAACTGACCAGAAGAAATGTTCAACCTAGTGTAATACATTATTGGCCCAATTCAGATATAGTCAAACAGTAAGCAAAAGAATATTTCCCTAAGACAACTACAAGCAAAAAAATGAGAAGTGAAAAGTTTCATGCTGAAGGTTATTGTCATAGTCTTAAGACAGAAGCTATATGGAAATAGTTTGAGGTATATGAGAGCCAATTTGGTGTAATAATTAAGGCATCAAGCTAGAAACCTGGGTAGCTTTTGGCCAGACACTTTCTCTTAGCTCTAGGAGATAATGGAAAACCATTTCTGAAAATCTCCCTAAGAAAATTGCAGGGACATATTGAGATAGTCTCTGAGAATTGGACATAATGCAAAGAAAGGGGGAAATGTGAGATGTAGATCAATGAAAATCTACTGAAAATGCCATTTTTTTGCTAATATTACCGTATCAAAATATAAAAATGCAATGTAATTTAACCATAACACATGATCAGGCTAAAAAAGGAGATCTTAAAATGTAAAATGTAAAGTTTATAAAGAAGAAGCACTTTTTTTTAGAATGGATCAACCCTGAGACACTGTACAATGCCATTCTTTAGCATTTCTCAAAAGAGAAAATTTCCCCCCTAATGTTCCATCATTGCAATGCAAAGAACCAGCTGCCTTTTATAATATGTAAACCTGGGTTATTTATGAAATATTTTTAAAAAATCCCATGAATTCCAGTGCAAAAACCTGATGCTATTTTATTGAGGATAACTATCGGCAATTAACATTCCTGAATATTTCCCAGGTTTAAATCATATATACTTGTATAAAATAACTGGATGAGTGTTTCCACTAAATGCCCTAGAAAATGAGAGCAAATTCCTTAATAGCTATAAATGGAATAAAGCATTCCTGCTATTAAAGAAAACAGACATGTTGATGTAAGGGGTGTGGGGCTTATAACAGCTGTGAAATTCCTTTGACTGCAGAAAAATATTTAGTTCCACATCAATGGGAAACCCATGTTGTGAACAGTTAGTTCCTGGATGCAAGGGCTCCAAATTCAAAGTCCTCTGAACATAAGAGTTGGGTGGACAAGATAAGTTGCAATCTTTGAGCCTAAGCAGGTTGGTATGAAGCAAATTCAACATCAAACTAAATGAGTTCTATTCTATGGTACAGAAATAAATCATGAAATATATGTACAAATTATACCATAGCATTAACAAGGGGCCTGGACTCATAAAATAGATCAGGTGTATTATTCTGAAATATTGGACTTCATTTTCAAGATCTGCCATCGCTATTAATAAACACAACACTCCAAGCAAAAACTAAGTTGCCACAATACTCAGTCATTATAGGTGTAATAGGTGAGTGGGTAGAATTAAATTAAATTAATTAAATTTGGTTAAATTAAGTTATAGCACACAGGATAAATTCCTCCTTTTGGGAATATTATTTCAGTTTTTTTCTAGCCATACCAAAACATATAGACAAAGTATAATAATTGTGGATCTAATCCATTACATCTAGACTAATATTACATTATTTTACAGAAGTCTGATGATGTTGAAATGAAAGTGATTTTATTTATTTTTTATTTTATTTGGTTTGTCAGTTGCTTACAAGATAATAAATATAAGTAAAAACATAGTTATGAATTCATGGATACATATAAGAAAAATAAAAGAAACAATAGGACAGGGACAGTAGGCACATTGGTGCATTTATGTACGCCCCCTACAGACCTCTTAGGAAAGGGGTGAGGTCAATAGTAAAAAGTCTAAGGTTAAAGTGTTGGGGGTTTGGGGAAGAAACCACAGAGTCAGGTAGAGTGTTCCAGACATTGACCACTCTGTTGCTGAAGTTGTATTTCCTGCAATCAAGTTTGGTGCAATTAACCTTGAGTTTGTATCTATTGTTTGCTCTTGTGTTGTTATGGCTGAAGCTGAAGTATTCATTGACAGGTAAGACATTGCAATGTATGATTTTATATGCTATACTTAGATCGGACCAAAGGCGGCGTAGTTCTAGGTTTTCTAGGTCTAGAATTTCAAGTTTGGTGGCATAAGGTATTCTGCAACGAGTAGAGGAGTAGAGAACTCTTCTTGTGAAATATTTCTGGACTTTCTCAACTGTGTTAATATCAGATACGTAATGTGAGTTCCAGACTGATGAGCTGCATTTGAGTATTGCTCTAGCACAGGGATTGCCAACTTTCGGACCTCAGGGACCACCAAACTCATAATTTTAGATTCCAGGGACCACTAACTGGTTCTGTGGGCAAGGCCTAATTTGTGGGTGTGGCTTGGTGGTCATGTGACTGCTAGGCATAGCTTGTATGTAAATATTATAAATATTTATATAAATTTGATTTTTTTATAAAAAAGAGCAACTTTTACCCAAATTCAGGCAAAGCAGGCAGGCAGATTGAGTTGCTCACAGATTCATTCAGAAATCTATCTATCTGCCATTGGCTAGCTCAGTCTGCCACATAAAATTTGCTTGCAAGCAAACTCATAACATTTGCTACCTAGCAAAAATTAACTCACAACATACCATGTATGTAAATATTGAATTTTTTATTTAAAAAAACAATTTTTACCCAAAATCAGGCAAAGCAGGCAGATTGAGTTGCTCACAGAATCATTCAGTGATCTATCTATCTGCCATCGGCTAGCTCAATCTCTCAAATTTGCTTGCCATGAGTCTGCACTGAATTTGCTTGCAAGCAAACCTTCAGTTCTAAGGGCTGTGCTTAGCTAGAAAGCAAGAAATCCAACCATCCCTGATCCCCTTAACCTCCGCCATGCATTGAAAACTTATTTATTTCAACAAGCCAATCTGGCCTAGGGGTTTTTAAATTTTTTAATCTGGTTTTAATCTTTCTTAACCCCTTTATTTTTAATCTTTGTAAGAGCCAATATATTTAATTCTTTTAATTTTTAAATATTGTATATGTGTTTTATATGTACATTTTATTCTGGCTGTTCACTACCCCAAGTCCCTTTGGGAGAGGGGGCGGTATATAAATTCAAACAAACAAACAAACAAACAAATAAATAAATAAATTTCCTGCTTCCTAGCTAATCTAAATCTCTCAGCAGAGCAGAAAGATGATAGTCGGAAAAAGGAAAAATAGCAACTTAGCAGACAAGTTTGCCGGGTAAGGAGTGAGTGGGCGGGGAGGGTTCCTGCGGGCCATGTGGGCGGCGCAGCCTTGTGTTTCTGCGCAGCCTGGATTACTTGCTTTGGGGGAGTGCTCTGGGGGTGAGATTTCTCTGTGGTCCATCAAAATTTTCTCACAGCCCACCAGTGGGCCGCGGCCCACCGGTTGGCAACCGCTGCTCTAGCAAATGTTTTGTATGCTCTAGTTAGTAGTGTAATATTACCAGAGAAAAAGCTATGTAAGATTAGGTTAACAACTCTTAATGCCTTTTTGGCTATGTAGTTACAGTTAGATCATTAGAGATGAGTACTCCAAGATCCTTGACAGAACTTGGATCATCAACAAGGTCTTGACTATTCAGCCTGTATTTTATTTTCTGATTTTTTTTTGCCAATATGTAAGACAGAGCATTTATTTGTTGAGATTTGAAGTTGCCATTTGTTTGACCATTCTGATACATAGTCAAGATCTTTTTGAAGGGTAGCAGTATTGTGTGTGGTGTTGAATAGCTTGTTTCATGTTTGATGAATCTGTATACCGAGTGTTCTGAAATGTAATGCAAAACTACAATTTATAGGTATTCCTTGTTTACTGACTACTTTGTTTAGAAAACTGTTCAGTTACAATGGTGATTAAAAATAATTACAATGGTGATTAAAAATAATTTTATCCTTGCATTCACAACTTTCACAACAAAGGAAATAAGATCATAAGCAAACTCATAGTTTCACTTAGCAATTGCTTTGCTTAACAGCTGAATTGCAAGTCCCAACACTGGTCCCTAGATGATAACTACTCATTCTGCTATCTCTCTCTGTTTATGAATTCCCTTCATTTTTTCTGATTTGATAAGGAAGCAATCAGAAAGATTCATCCCCACTTCAAAATAGTCCATTTCTTATGGCATCCAAGATCAGAGAAGGCCTTGTTAATGTAACTAAATAATCAAGCCTAGATCAATCTGTGATAAATAATTATATCTTCTTTACTAATTATAATTAAAACTAAGCAAGGATGTAACAAGAATTAACATTCATTTAAAAGTGAAATCTAATGGTTCTGATCTTTAATGATAGTATGTGCATATATTAAATATATTATAACCATGCAGGAATTTGGAGATCTGGAACAATGACTGGTCAATAACTTTAGTCCAGGGATGTCAAATTCTATTTAATTGAGGGCTGCATCAGGGTTATGTTTGACCTTGGAGGGCCCGGGTGAGGCATGCCCAGGGGGCAGGATTATGGTGGGGGGCACAGGACTTGTGTGGAGGCACCTGTGGTGGCCAAGTGCTAAGGTAGGACTTACCTGAGACCTTTCCTCACTCCCATTATACAGGTTATTCTTGAGTTATGAATGTAATAGAGCCTGCCAATTATATTCGTAACCCGAGGATTCATTTGATTGAATCACATTAAATGAATGTGATCACTCCCTGCTTTCCCCAATGCATTTGTTAATCCAATGCGCAGGTCATTAATTGCACATGAGGTATCTCAGAGTGGGAAAAGCAGATGGGGCCTAGTTCTACAGCAGGCCATCCAAGGCCCCTCCCAATTCACTGAGATACCTCATGCTCCCCTGGGGTCCCCACAATTGCTTCCCCCCATCCTGCCATGCTGATCCCCACAGACTGGGCATGCTTTGCTGGAGTCCAGTATTCCACTTATTCCTCCCAACCCCATTTTCCATGGATTACTTACTTTTTGAAGATCTCCAGAGCTCCAGAAGAGGCTGACCCACTGGCAGAGAAGCCAAAGTATTTTATTTAGATGATGGTGAAGGAAAACATTTTCGCCAGTTTCTGAGTAAAAAACTTCAGCTGGGGCCATGTGGCCTTTAGGCCACTGGTAATACAAAAAGCCTTCTGCTTCAGGACAGCTTCGGGATTGAGGCAGTAGCATCAGCCAATCAATTAGAAATTTATTTCCTTTGTCTCATTAGGCTAAACTGCAAGCCCCTTGTTGATTGGCTGCCATGCTCCAATCCCTGAAACTGTTTATTCGAACTAGCCAGTTAGCAGCAAGCAGGAAGTTGCTCAATGCCTGCCAGACTGGGCCAAAACTAAGCCTGCAGGCCCTCATGGCAGAGAAGCTGGTCTTTTATTCAGATGGGGAAAGCTGTTTTCCTTATATCTCACATTCTTACAGTTTCACAAGTTTCTGAATAAAAGACTTTAGCTTCTCTCCATATGGGTCAGCCGCTTCTGGAGCTCTTCAAAAAGTAAGTACAGTAAAGCTATGGGAAATGGGGAGGGGAGCAGAGGTGGTATTCAGCAGGATCTGACCAGTTCTGGAGAACAAGTAGCAAAAATTTTGAGTAGTTCGGAGAACCGGAAAATTTTGAGTAGTTCGGAGAAGCAGAAATTTTGAGTAGTTCAAAATTTCACCTCTGCCTGGCCCCGCCTCCATCTATTCTCTATCTCCACGTCCCAGCTCATTGGCTGGGTCTTCTTTTGTTGCTGTGCACAAGAGAACGGAGCTAGAAAGCAGACTAGTGGGGTGGGGAGAGAATGGGAATTTTACAGTATCCTTCCCCTAGAGTGGGGTGAGAATGGAGATTTTACAGTATCCTTCCTCTGCCACGCCCACCAAGCCAAGCCCACAGAATCGGTAGTAAAAAATTTGAATCCCACCACTGGAGGGGAGGGCCATATGAGGCCCATGGAGGCTCCATTTTGTAATGGAGGCCTCTTGAGACCCAAACGGAGCCTCGGAGAGCTGGATGCTACCCACAGAGGTTCCATTGCGTCCTGTAACAGCCTGAGGAGGCCTCCAGAGGCTCAAATAGAGCCTCGGAAGGCCGGATGCTATGGAGGCTCCATGTTAGCTTGTAACGAGCTGGGGAGAGGCCTCTGGAGGCCCCCACAGTCTGTTTTGGCTGGCAGAATGCTGCAGAGGTCATCCAGGCCAAAAATTTACCATAGGAGACTGCTAGCAGAGGCACCAGAGGCCAGTTCTTTGCTATTTCCAGGACAGCCCCGCAGGCCAGATCTAAGCACCCCATAGGCCGGATCTGACCCATGGCCTTGAGTTTGACACTCTTGCTTTAGTCTATAAAAAGAACAGTAATAGTCAGGGATGGAATTTTTTTATTATTACTATTTGTTTAAGGTAGCATGCCACTGCTTTAAGAGCGACATTAAATTTAATGAATCAAATGTAATTTTGTTAGGATCAACAAAAGACCAAAAAAAAGTCACACTGTTTTAACAGACATCAGAATGATGCTTACACAAGATCTGAAAAATGCCGAATAAATTTGATGGATTCATTTAATGAGAATAATTCATCTATTTTAGAACAATAAGTTTTATAACAGCGCTAATGATACTGTCCTCCAAACTTCCATAAGTAGGAGTAATGTCAGTGTTAAAAATTATAGTGGGCAAGGTGCAATATTGAAAAAAAAAAACATTCAAGACAAGAAAATTTCTACAGGAAAAAAAAAAGCAGTCTCTTCTCATCAACTTTTGGAGAAGGGGTGCTTTCTGCTTCTATGATTGATTGTTCAGACCACTGAAGTCAATTTTTCAGACCAATGAAGTCAACTTTTGGCAACTTTAAGTAGGTGGACTCCCATAATTTCCTAGCCAGAATGAATATCTTAAAGTAACCAAGTTTGAGAAGCATGGTTTTAGACTAAAGGTGCACAGTCTGACTGTCGGGGCCCATACATCTTCAAATGCTTGGGACTTCAAAAGGGGGCAAAAAAAATAAGTATTCATGTCCATTATGTTCAATTTTAATTAACTATATATGTAAATGAAAATAAGCTATTTTTTCTCCTTAGCTCTCCTCACCACTTTGAGAAATAGCCTTTCATTTTACATCCAAGTGTGGCTCTTGAGACAAAAAGTATATTCTCCTCCATATAATATGGCAATGGTCTTTGGAGGTAGAGCTTTAGGGTGGTTTTCTTCCCTGAACTATGAGTTGTGAGCTGAACAGATTTCCAGGAGCAAATACTTGGAAGCAAAAGACCTCTGCCTTCCAGCTATTTAAAGGAACAAACTGCAAATATTTGAAATGCTTTCCTGCTATTCCACATAAAAATAACAACAGTAGCATAGTTACAACCATTTAGTTAAGTAAAATAATTGCAGATCTTTCAACTATATGTGGAGATAAAGCTATTAAAAATTACGCTCTAAACTAATTCCAACCAACTTAATTCTCTTTTCTCTCCCACATATTGGTTTGGTAAAGACAGCCAGTCCCAAAAGCTCAGATTTTGTATCATAATACTGGGTGGAATCATTTTTGGATTTCCTGGTGTGGAAAACATCCATTCTATGCCAATTTGGGGTTCACCCTGCCACTGAATTTCAACACATGAAACCTGGCACGTATAGGTGGATGAGACTGAATGTATCAGAGATTCCAACCAACCAAAAGGGAAGGGGGAGGAATATTTCTAATTAGACTAAAAAGGGAGGGGCTGGAGAAAGCCATTTCCTGTAATAATGGAAAGATTCATATTTGTGACATATTGGGAACAGCAGAGATTCTCTTTGACTGAACAAAGCATATGTTCAGCACAAAATTGAACTATATAATTTTCACTTACCACAAATGATCTAAAACAGTTATTCGCCGTCACTCCCTAGCACTGTTGGCAAGGGTAAAGTGAATCTGTAATTTAACAACTTCTGAAAACTACATGTTTTTCATTTGTTATCTAAAGGATAACAATCTAACACTGTATTATCAAACTGATTACTATCTTCCCCAACTCCACTTGCATTATTATTTTGAATTAAAACCAGACTGGTCTACACCTTAGCCTATCTAATCTCTGGTCATTTCTTCAGTTATTCTCTCCATCATATTATAAACTCTATTTCTTATAGGATTTCTGTTTAATGTAGAGTAAATTTCCTTATTGCCATAATATCAAAGGATACATCAACTGGGAAATTCCCTTTATAATAATTCATGCTGTAATTAATTGCTAAACATTTTAAAACAGAAGAAATTTGCCATGAAATGAGGGACAAGCTGAAAGTATTGAAGAGGCCAGACTGCAGATCTATATAACAAAGTTTTTTTAAAAAATAGGTTAACAGAGTTGGAAGGGACCTTGTAGGTCATCTAGTCCAACCCCCCCCCACACCCACCCAAGCAGGAGACCTACACCTTTTCTAACAAATGAAGTAGTGTAGTAGAAGTGTATGTATATTTTTTCATTAGGGCAATTATCCTATAATAAATAATGAAGAGACAATATTATAATAAATATATGAGCAAGTCCCATTGGAGTTAATCGGACTTTGCTTTTCAGCAGATTTAGGGTACTTTCTATTACTAATCCAAGTGAATTTGTCTCACTCTGCTCCAATGGTGGGATTCAAATTTTTTTACTATTGTTTTTGTGAGTGTGGCTAGGCAAGTGTGGCCAGGTAGTCATGTGACTGGATGGGCATGATTATATCATGTGACTGGGGGTCAAAAGTGTTTTTTTTTCTTTTGCAGCACCACCCCCCGCACCCCATTTTTGGCCTAGTGGGCCTCAGAGAAGCCTCCTGGAAGCAAAAATGGGGTGCAGCAACACCCCCGGCACCCCATATTTAGCCTACTGGGCCTCAGGGAAGTCTCCTGGGTGCTGAAAAAAAAAGCATTTTAAAGCCTTCCAAGGTAAGTACAACAGTGAGAGGGGCGAAATCAGCTATGCCACGTGATTTAGATTAGTTAGAAAGCAAGAAATCTGACAATTGCCTGCTTTCTGGCTAATCTAAATTGCGTGGCACAGCTAATCGTTGCTCAGCTGATCGTTGGAAATACCTGTTCGGCCAAACTGGTAGCATTGTTTTTACTATCAGTTCGCCTGAACCAATAGCATTTTGTACTACCGGTTTGGGTGAATTGGCCCAAACTGGCAGCATTTCACCTCTACCCTCCTATTCCCACTATTCCATACGTGCTTCAAAACTGCTCCAGAGTCCCAAAATATTTTGGAAGACATCCAAGAGGGGTGAGAAAAAGAGTCTATTCCACTAGTGGTAGCTCTTTTCTTAACAGAATGACTCAGTATTCAATCTATGTCTAGAGTTCTAATTTAGTAGTAGCATAAATAGAAGTTCTGCAACTGTATCACATAAGGTAGAAGCATGTGAAAAAAATACCCGGAGAAACTGTATGAAAGGATTGCTTCTATTCATCCCCTACTAAATGCAGGAAGGTGAGAGTCAGTTTAGTATAGTGATTAAGCTGCTGCTAGAGATTAGGAGACTGAGTTCTGCTTCCACCTTAGGTGTAAAAATCAACTGAATGATGTTTGGCCAGTCATATTCTCTCAGCCAGCCTATCTGACAAGGTTACTGTTGTAGGGATCACAGAATTGTGTATATTTGCTGCCTTTAGTTATTTATAAAGTAATAAAGTAGGATAAAAATGTATTAAAATAAATAAACAATTCTAAGTATTAACTTTTACAGCATGGCCAACTTGACTGTTCATTCAGAAAAGAGAATATTAGACTTCCCGAGGTGATATCACGGTGGTGCAGACTCAGGAACGTGGGTCCATTCTGTATGTCTGATTTTTCATGCCTGGGTGCTTGTGGAAGCAAAGTTGGACCCTGGAGCAGTCTGCGATATAGAAAGGAAGCTCTGAGGGTAGCGGGAAGTCGCGATCCTCCATTGCAGCAAGAGAAACCCCTTGAATCCGATGCAGAAGAGATCAGCCTTATGATTGGATCCGGAGGTGTGATGGCCTGAGCAAATGGAGTAGGAAGTGAAGAAAGATGCAGCATGGAGTAGCGGTGGAGATTGACGAAGAGAGGCACTGAATTCTCAGAGATTTAATTACCTACAAGTTTAATCGACAAGTCAGTCTCTGGTGAGGGGAAAATGGTGATTTAGTGGTGGGAGCAGAGGTTTAATAGCAGAGGCTATTACTACTGACTGTCGGTGAGGAAAGACAGACTAGAGATTGAAGATCAGAATGGGAGCTGGCTGAAAATATCTAAAGATAGAATAAATATCTGGATTGAACTGTTGGCTGTTTTATGCTGTGAACGTGGTTTGGAAAGAGAAGATCTACTGTACAAGGAGTTTTTTTTATAGTGATAGAGAAGAAGTAGTGAAGGAGAGTAAAAAAGACACATGATCAGGACAGTGATTGTGAAGGAAGGAAGGAGACATCTTGGTTGAAGGACATCTGATTGGGAATTTATAAATTTTTCCAAGTACATTAAATATCCCTAAACATTGGTGAACTTTAAGGATTAACTTTAAATATAAAATCAGAGACGTTGAAAAGAGATCAAACTCATAAGATCTGGACAATAGAGTCTCTGTGTAAGAAGGTAAAAAGGAAATACAGATATAATTATAACTATACAGAAGATACATATACAGGGCTTTCTTATTAATGTAACTGTAATTGATCACAAAGAAGATAATTTTAATACCTATAATTTATAGAATATATATTCGTAATACATTATACTTCACTTTTTTCTTCTATGATTTTATACATTTCTATAATTGTGTACTGATATGATGTACATATCTAGAGTAAGACTGTGATTGATATTAATATTTAATATTTTAAACTGTTAATTATAATATTATCAATTAATTCTATATTATTAATTATAGATTGCAACAATTGAGTAACAATTGATTAATACTTTTATTATGCTTACTAATTATTAATAATTTATTAACCATAGACTACAATATATAATATATTTAGTATATTGTTTAGACAAAAGCAGCTAGCTTAAGATTGTTATTGGTACCAATATTCAGAAGTGGGTGATCAATTTATAGCTGACCAATTATAGGTTAGTATTGCGGACAAACTTTAGCAAATCACAGAAGGTACCACACTAAAGACACAGAGCTAGAGGTGCTCCATAAGACAACACAGTATATATTATATCTTATTGTCTCCACTCAACAATGGATATAAGACAAGTGTTCAGACTAGGTGGGGATATATGCTATTGTGGAAAAAAATATTTACACTTTTGAAAATGAAAACCACGACAATGATTATGAAGACAGCAAAAAAGACAACATCAATGGTGGCCTCCCCATCCAGACAAAGATCAATAGAAAACATGTTAGGGAATGAAAAATCAAGATCTACATCAAGTCTGCAAAATGTACAGGGAATCCTGAATATGCTACAAGAAATGATGATGAAAACACAGGAATCGATAACAAAAAACCATGAAGAAATAAAAAGTGAGATGGGAAGGGAAAAGGGGACATCCACAAATTGGATGATAAAATAGGAACAATACAGGAGGTGATGGCTAAGAATGAACAGAAAATAAAATAGGTGGAAGTCAAGTCAGATCAAATAGAAAAGAAAAGAAAAGAAAAGAAAAGCAATGGAACAAAACTTAATGGTAGCAAACAAGGATCTCGAAGAAGCCATAATACATCTGGAAATGGAGAGATCTGTATTCTTTTTGAGGTTTCAAAATGTAACAGAAAGTAAAGAGGATGATCTACCCAATCTCATGGCAGAACTGTTGACCAATGCCTTACAGAAGATCAAACAGGAAATGCAAAATGACATAGATGAAATATACAGGATATATACTAACTATGCAGATAGACACAAATTACCGAGGAAACAACAGAAAAATAACCAGAATGAAGTGTAAGGGACAACAAGGGATGAACCATTGCTATATAAAGGGAAGGAAATTGTGACTTTAAAGCAAGTCCCTAGAAGGGGAAGAGAACAAAAAAGAACTACCACTTTTTATCATCACAATTAATTAAAAACAAGATAATGTTTAGATGGCTTGTTCTTGAAGGCATGTTGATCTTCTGGCAAGGAAAGAAATTTCGAATCAATACATTGGATAAGGCACAAGAATTTTACGAACATTACCTAGCTATAGATGAGAAACAAGACAGTAGAGAAGACATAGAAAGTAAAAGTCAAGAAGACTAACAACTGGAAGAGAAGGAAATGGACCAAGAAGTGAGAGAACAGTTGGAAACAGAAAGCCAGGAAAGAGAAAGGCAAGGATGAGATTGCAAAGAGAGACAAGGGCAATTGAGAATCATATATAAACAATAAAATGGAAGAAGAAATTGTGTTGCTATCTATTAATATAAATGGATTGAACTCTGTGGTCAAAAGAAAACAAACATTGACAAAACTCCAAAAACAGAATATGGACATTATCTGTTTGCAAGAAGTTCATATCAAAAAACAACATGGTAATATTTTAGAATCGCCTAACTAGGGAAATTATATCTAGCCCTGACACATAAAAAGAAAAGAGGTATAGCTGTACCCTTTTAGTTGAAACCAAAGCAGATTTTTGCAGACAAAGAAGGAAGAATCTTAATGGTAGAAATAATATCAAACCAAAAAAAATATGTTGTTGATTGTAATCTATGCACCAAACACAGATCAGAAAGAATTTTATCATAAGTTACATTGGAAAATAATAGAATTGGAACAGGAGAATGTATGCATAATATGGGGCTTCAATGCAGTGATAGATACTGTATATTTGAGGTTTAAGAATAGCATACAGAGCTAGAAGAAACAAAGATAAGAAGAAACAACAAATGGGATTATAAGAAAAACTTAAAGAATTGGAATTTAGAATGCAAAAAGACCCCCAAAATGAGGAAATCAAAGGAGAGAGGGATGTGGTCAAACATAAAATAAATTTAACTTTACACAAAGAAATGGTACAAAACCTTATTTTGAACATGCTAACAAACCAGGGAAATGGTTGGTGTGTACGTTAACAAAAGAGAAAGAAAAAATTAATATAAAAGTTACTGGATGAGAATGGGATTCCACACTATTTGATAGAAGAAAAGAATTGCCCAAATTTTTTTCACAACATTATATAGTTAGAATGATATATGAAAGAAAAAGATCAAGCAATACTTAAACAAGAGAGGTGTATCACAGTCCCAGACCTCACAAGTGAAATGCTAAATACCAAAATTACAATGACAGAGATGAAAGAGGAAATTAAGAAACAAAAAAGCAATAAAACACCAGGACCAGATGGAATTCCAGCAGAATCATATTATATAAAGAATTTCAAGATCCATTGGAGCAGTTAATGATGGATGTATATAATGAAACAATAGAATAGACAAAATTACCAAATTCTTGGATAAAGGCATATATTATGCTCATTTTAAAAGACAACGCAGATGATCAGCAGCCTATAGACCAATCTCACTATTAAAAGCTGATTACAAGGTATTATTACAATAATCGCAGAGAGTCAAAAAATGTTTATGAATATATACATACTGATCAAAATGGATTTGTACCAAAAAGACACTTAAGGAACAATACAAGAATTATAATGGACGTGCTGGAATACTATGAGGCACACCCAAATAAATAAATGGTACTGATATTCATAGACATGCAAAAAGCATTCGACAATTTGAATTGGAAATTCTTTATCAACCAATTGAACATGATAAATTTTGGATAAAAATTTATAGGGATGATTAAGGCCATATATATATATATTATACAAATGGCAAGAATAATTCTAAACAGTGAAATGACTGGAAAATTTAATATACTTAAAGGGGTAACACAAGGATGCCCACTATCATCACTTTTGTTTATCCTGTCAGCAGAGGTATTATTAACACAAATTAGGCAAAAGCAGTAAATAAAAGTACTGAGAATCAAAAAGGAAGAATACAAAACACAAGCATTTGCAGACAATATGGTGTTTATCATAGAAGATCCCCTAGAAACAGGAAACATGCTACAAGAAATAGAAAAATTTGGCAAAGTTGCTGGCTGAAAATAAAGATAAAATGAAGATATTAACTAAAAATCTTACTGTGAGACAGAAGGAGGACTGCTAAAAAAGTGAAATATCTCAGAGTTTGGCTGACAGCAAAATGTTCATCCATAAAAGGAAATAACTATGACAAGCTATTACAACAAATACAAAAAGATTTGGATAATTGGGGGAAGCTGTCACTGATAGGAAGAATCACCACCATTAAAATGAATGTACTGCCTAAAATACTGTTCCTCTTCCAAATAATTCCAATAAAATTAGGCAAAAGTTTTTTTGAAGAACTAAATAAAATAATAATAAAATTTATTTGGTTATGGAAGAAAGTCTGAATAAAATTGAACCTTTTGCAAGATAGTAGAAGCCAGGGTGATTTTGGACTCCCAGATTGGGAACTTTATTATCAGGCTTCTAATTGGGTAAATCTAAATAACAAAAGAGTGTTAACAATAGAGGGGCATGACTTGCAGATTGGCTGGCTCACATTTATTTGGGAAAGGAAAAATAAACTGCATTCATATTTTCTGAGACATCAAGTTAGGGACGCCCTGCTATCTGTTTGGAAGAGAATCAAGAGAAACTGTTATATGAAGATTCAAATGTAGTTATCAACTATGGAGGCAATGGTATATCCTAATATCCTAGACTTAAATAAAATAGTTAGATATAAAGAATTATTAGTCAAGCAAGGAGAATTAAAATCAAACCAAGAATTGAAGATACAAGGAATAGAGATAGATTGGTGGCCATATCTACACATTCAAACAAGATATAAGAAAGACATAGAGCAATATGGAATATATAAAGATCAACAGGAATTAGATAAAATACTACAGGGGAGGAAATGATTACTAAAATGTATAATTATCTTTTAAAATTCAAACTGGATTCAAACTGAAACAGTAAAGGAGACTGTGATAATTTGGGCTAAAAGTTTTGGGTATAGCATTAGATTGGAAGATTGGGAAAAATTATGGGAAATAAATTACAAACTAACATTATCAGCAGCCTATAAAGAGAACTTGTATAAAATATTCTACCACTGGTACTTACCCCCGGCAAGGTTGGCTAAAATGTTCCCTAATAAATCGGCTAATTATTGGAAGTGTAACCATGAACAGGGAACATTTTTCCATACGTGGTGGACCTGCCCTAAAGCTAAGAAATATTGATTCAAAATTAAGAATTGGCTAGAAGAAATTACAAAACAAAAAACTGAACTGAAACCAGAGATATTTTTATTGGGTATATTAAGATATAAAATTGGCAAAAAAATAACTGCACAAGAATTACCTTTTCCAGAACTGGAAATGTGTCCATTGTCAACTCATAAAATATTCCTATGCCTGTTTTAGTAATTGCCATAAAAGGGGGGGGGGGAGAGAGGAGGGAAATCTGGAAGAACAGTGAAGCAATTTGAAAGCAAAAGTACATTTCAACTTTTATCTTTAAAAGATTGTAACTAAAATACCAGAACATTTGTCCGCGGATATATTTAATTGGAAAACGTGAATGATGACACCCAGTCTGCGAACATGCTCAATTGGAGAATTTGATTTATGAGACACCTGGGGGAGGGGGGAAAGAGGGTCACGGATGACAGTAAATTACATATGCCAGAGTTAGCTTCATACAGGGCAGTGCCAGTATGTCACCTCTAATAAATCCTTTGAAGTTTTTTGAAGTTTGGCTCGAGAATCATGATTTAATTAGAGCAATTGCTGGAATCCTGACAGCAAGCCAACTCTCATAATAAATTAATATTATTGAGTCCCGACCACTCCGATCACTTCCCAACGGCTGAAATGTGCAGAGAGAAACTCAAGTAGCCATAGCAGAGGTCAGGCTATCAGGAGGAGGAACAGACTTGGCCTCCATTCAGAAGCAAACAGAAGCTGATAGCATAATTAGAGCTGGAGGTCAGCCCCTCTTGAATTCCGAAGTGGAGAAACTCCACTGCTCCAGTGAAGGAAAGAAAACCAGATAAGTTCTGGTGGAAAAAGAAGATTCCTAAAGCCTCTGAGTTGGGTTTCTCCAACCAAAAGGCTGAGTTGGCTGGGTTTCTCCAACCAAAAGGCCAAAAAGGGAGAAGGCCCTTGAGTGAACTGGGAAGAGTGGATTGGATGTGGGACTGGGCACAGGCCAGGGCCCCAAAGTCCCTGACAGAATCCCTGAAGAGATCCATGGAGCAACTGAGGGAAGAATCTGACCAGGTCACCATTCGGGATGACAGCCCATAGTGCTGCCCAAAACAAGAGGGAAGTTTTTACAGAGCCCTTTGAAGTGAGGAGAAACAGGCGAGACCACAGCCCTCCTTCTCTACCCACAAGAAGGAAAAGGAGTCTGAAACTGCAGCTAGTGCCTCCTCCATGCAGCAAGCAGCCCCCTCCCCCTGTGTGAATGAGAGCCAGGAAAGAAGGCCAGCCACCTGAAGCACAGGCTTATAGAGGGTGACAGGAGGACGGAGGAGCAATGCTCAATGAACTGCCCCGGTTCAGGGGGAAATTTGATGCGGACCCAGACCAGCTAGCTCTATTCCTTGACTCAGCTGAGATCCACCTAGAATGCCATGGACACTCTACCCCTCCCCTAGAGCCATGATAAACACCATTTCTGAGGGGCTGGAGGGAGAAGCAAGAGGATGGCTAGAAACCCTCCACAAGAGGAGGGTCCTCCAGCTGCAGAATGTAGATAACTTTCTATGACTGCTAGAGGCCAGATTTGAGAAGGCAGAGGAGGACCTATATGTGGAAGATGAGCTCAGCAATCTAAAGCAGGGAGGGCGACCCATCAAGGAATACATCCGTAAATTCAGGAGGATCAGTGGGAAGCTACCCCTTTTGCCTGAATGGATGCTAGTTCATTTTTTCAAAACAAGCCTAGATAAGCAAATTAGCCAAGTAACTGCTTATCGGGATATTCCAAACCGACTCTGAGTGGTTCCAAGTGGCCATAAAAGTCGTTGGGGCATTACGTATGAATTCATGAATTCAGGAGGATCAGTGGGAAGCTACTCCTTTTGCCTGAGTGGATGTTGGCTCATTTTTTCAAAACAAGTAATTAGTCAAGTAACCACCTATTGGGACATCCCAAACTGACTCTCTGAGTGGTTCTGAGTGGCCATAAAAGTCGATGGGGCATTATGTGCTACTGACAGGAAAAAGCCACCAGAAACCAAAGAGAGAGATCAGCCAGACCAGAAACCACCCAGCTGACGAAGAACCACAGCACTACAATTGGTCCCAAAACCAGTCCTTCTACGAAGCCCAAATAAATGCTACCGATGTGGGGGATGGGTCACATGGCAGTGGCACGCACAACCCCAGGCTCAAAACCAAGGCCAGAACAACCACTCACAGCATGACTGGAACGAGATCCCAGGCCAGCCACCAAGGCATCCCAGAAGACCCTTCAGGCTGCATAGATCCCTCCCTACCCAACCAAAAGGGGGACCCCCAGACAACAATAACCAGTTGCCTGACTCTTATGACAGTGAGGACACGGTGAAAACAACCCAATGGTGAATGGACCGGTCGCCCTTTCATCTTTCCAATATGGCTCACAGCCCCAAAAACAGGGATTCAGGGGACTTTCCAAGCCGTAATAGATTCAGGCTGCACTAGGTGCCTGATCAACTTAACCACGGTCCTGAAACTGGGGATCAGAGCAAAAAGGCTGGCCCACCTGATCTGATTTCTACAGGTCGATGGGTCCCTATTGGGAGGGGCCTATGTTAACTAAACTAGTGAAGCTAGAGCTAGATGATCACTGGGAAACAATTCGATTCGTAGTGGCCCCCAAAATGACAGATGCAGTCATACTGGGATTCTCCTGGCTAGACAAGTGGGACCCAACCATCTGGTGGCAGGGAGACAGCCACAGACTGAGGATATCAAAGAGATCCCAACCTCCTCCTCACCATCAAATAGAAGCATCACCCACGCAGGGAACCCTCCTAGAGGGCTTGCCAGAACAACTGGAAACCACCTCTGACAAAACCCCAGGGGTTGGACAGATTCCAAGAGAACATCAGGACCTCGTGGAGGTATTCAATGAGACTGAATGCGATGTCCTACCTCCCCATCATGAGACAAACTGTATCACAGAAATCATCCCCAGGGCAAAACTACCAAAGCCCAAAATGTATGCCATGACACCCTGGGAAATGGAAGAAATGAGCAAATATATAGACAAAAACCTAGCAAGCATCGAGCCAGCCAAGACTCTAGTTGCAGCCCCAGTCCTGTTCAAAGAGGAAAAAGATGGGACTATGAAATTATGTGTCGATTTTAGAAGCATCAATGGCCTGTGTATACAAAACCTATACCCTCTCCCGCTCATGAAGTACATGCTATCTCACCTGGCCAGGGGAAAGGTCTTTACCAAATTAGACCTCAAAGAGGCATACTACCAAGTCCACATCAGGGAGAGGGATGAATGGAAAACAGCATTCAATTGCCCCCTAGGGAGCTTCCAATTCAAAGTCCTGCCTTTTGGACTATAGGGAGCCTCTATGGTGTTTATGCAGCTAATAAACGAGGTGTTACGTGAGAATCTCTATAAGGGGGTCCTTGTCTATTTGAATGACATTCTCATCTACACTGAGACCATGGATGACCACCTACCCCTAGTCTGCCAGGTACTGGAAAAACTTCTAGCAGCAAACCTGTATGTCAAACTGTCGAAATGCGAGTTTTACCAACACACGGTTAGACTACCTGGGCTACTGAGTCTCCACTGAGGGCATAGAGATGGGCCCAGACAAAGTACAAGCCATCCTAGGCTGGCAATCCCCTCGCACCTGCTGACAGCTACAAAGCTTCTCAGGGTTCACAAACTTCTTTTTTTATAAAGTTTATTTAAGTTTCATATATTTAAAACATTTAAGAAACAAACAAACATATAAACAAATATATATACATATATGTATTTTGCAGCAGGTATTGAGCATTGGTTACACTTTTCTTTTCTTTTCTTCTTTTATCCCATAACATTGACGTGATCTACCTTGTTACAATACCTTCCTCATTCTTTTAATGTTTTAATTTCACAGAATACTTTATGATTAAAAGCACATCCTTCATAGTTTCATAACTTATTCAGTTGTCAAATGTTGCTTTTTCTTTAACCATTCATACCAACAATTCCAAACTTTATAGTATTCACTATCTTTGTTGTTTTTTAGTAATTTGGTTAGGCTAGCCATCTCTGCACACTCGTAATTTTTTTTAATGACCATCTCCTCTGAAGGACAATAGACAGTTTCCAATTTTGTGCATAACTTTTTCTGGCTACCGTTATAATGTGCAAGATTAAATATTGATTTTTTTTCTATTTTTGAATCTATCATACCCAGCAAAAAGGTTTCAGGTTCAAGTTTTACATCTTGTTTAGTTATATTTAGAATCCAATTTTTAATATTTTCCAAAACTTCTGGGCATATGGATATGTCCACCACATATGAAAGTATGTTCCCTGGACGCAGTTATACTTCCAACAATTTGGGGGGAGGTTCGGAAACATCTTAACCAGTCTTCCATGTGGCAAGTGCCAATGATACACCATTTTATACAGATTCTCTTTGTACGAGGCTGACAAATTAATTTGTAATTTATTTCCCAAATGTGTTCCCACTTGTCTAATTCAATACTGTGGCCCACATTTTTTGCCCAAATTATCATGCACTCCTTGACTATTTCTTCTTTTAATTTGTAATCCAAAAGATATTTATATATTTTACTAATCAATTTCCTTTCCTCTCTATGCCAAATCTTATCTAATTCTTGGTAGGTCATATTAAAGCCAAATTGTTCTTTATCTTTTTTGTAATGCGTTTGTACGTGCGCGTAGGGCCACCATGCTATCTCTTTTCCTTGAATTTGTATTTGATTCTTATCCTTTAACTCTCCAGTTTCATGTAATAGATCTTTATATCTTACAATATTATCAAAATCTAAAATGTTTGGATATATAACTGCCTCCACTGTAGATAACCAAAGTGCGACCTTACAATAATGTATTTTTTTAATCTTTTCCCAGATAGTTAATAACACACTTCTTATATAATGCCTTTGAAAGTATAAGTGGTGTTTACTCTTTCCATCTCACATAAATGTGTTCCATCCAAGTTGATGATCAAAGCCCTCTAATGTTAACATCTTTTTATTTATCAAATTAACCCAGTCTTTGAGCCAGGTTGCTATCACAACATAGTAATATGTTTCAAAATCTGGAAGACCAAAGCCTCCTTTCTTTCTATCGTCCTGTAACAATTTATATTTTATTCTTGGATTTTTCACCTGCCATATAAATTTGGATATATGTTTATTTAGTTCTTCAAAAAAGCTTTTTTCCAACTTGACTGGCACTGTCTGAAATAGAAACAACAATTTTGGCAAAATATTCATTTTTACTATTGCAAATAAAAATATTTATAATTTAGCCCAATTATCTAAGTCTTTAAATATTTGAATTGTTAATTTATCGTAATTATCTTTTTTAATTGACGAGCACCTAGCTGTCAGCCATATCCCCAAATATTTTACTTTATTTACCCCCTGTATCCCTAATGTCTTTGTTAGTTCTTCTTTTGTTCATTTGTACAGTTTTTTGTTATTACTTTTGTTTTTTCTTTATTAATTTTCAGCTCTGCCACCTTTCCATATTGTTCTATTTCTTTCATTAAAATGGGTGTTGTTCCCAGGGGATCTTCCATATAAATGCCATATCATCAGCAAATGCTTGAAGTTTGTACTCTTCTTTTTTAACTTTTAATCCCCTGATCTCTTGATTTTGTCGGATCTATACCAGTAGCGTCTCTTTTGCTAATAGTAGGGGAGCCAAGGGGCAACCTTGTCTTACACCCTTATTTATCCTTATATTATCTGTATTTTCCCCATTTATTAATATTTTTGCAGTTTGGGTATTATACATTGTTTTAATGAATCCTAAAAAACTTTTGCCAAATTTCATGCCTGTCAATTGTTTAATAAAAAAAATTCCAATTCAAGTTGTCAAAAGCCTTCTGAGCTCCAAAAAACATCAGTTCCATTGTTTTAGTTGTGTGTACTTCAAAGAAATCTAAAACATCCATAATTATTCTTGTATTTGTCTTCATTTGTCTATATAGTAGAAACCCATTCTGGTCAGTATGAATAATCTTGCTTAATATTTTCTTTAATCTTTCCGCCAATATTGTGGCCAAAATCTTATAATCTATGTTTAAAAGTGATATTGGCCTGTAATTCTGAATTTTTTGTGGGTCTCATTGCTCTTTGTGAATAAGGATTATATATGCTTAGGTCCATGACTTTGGTATATTAGCACTATCCAAGGCTTCATTATATAAGTCTGTCATTAACTCCTCCACTAACTCTTGAAACTCCTTATAGAATTCAGATGGAATTCCATCCGGGCCCGGGGTTTTATTTGGTTTTTGAGCTCCAATTGCCTTTCTAATTTCTTCTGTTGATATTTTATTATTTAAAATACATTTCTCTTCATCCATAATTTCCAGCAAATTTTTTCCCTTCAGATATTACGTTCTTCTGGTACTTCTTCTTGATTGTATAGATTTGTAAAAAAGTCCTTAGCAATATCTTTCTTTTCCTTAGTCTGAGTACATACTTTCCCTTCTTGGTCTTGGAGAGCTACAATCATTCTTTTTCCTTGTTCTTTTTTATTTTATGGGCTAACCATCTCCCTGGCTTATTTGCGTTTTCAAAATAATTTTGTTTTACTAATTTAACTTTTTGGGCCAGGTCTTCCTGCATACTTAAATTTATCTTATGTTTTACCAAATCTATTTCGTTATTAATATTTTGATTATTCGGATCTATTTGTCTACTTGCTTCTAGATCTTTAAGTTTCTCTCTCCACACATTTTGTTGTTGCCTTTTTTCTTTATTCTTTTTAATACTATAGCCAACAGTTAAACCTCTCATGTAAGCCTTTGTTTACCTCCCAGAGGTTTGAAGGGACATATGTTCTCTCTTATTTATTTCAAAAAATACTTTCAATTCTTTTTTCACTATTTCAATATATTTATTTTCTTTTAGTATATTATTAGTAAATGTCCATCTTCCAATCATTCTCTTTCCTTTCCACTTAATTTGAATAGGGTTATGATCAGCCCATACATTCGGCAAGATCTCTATATTTTCAATGTTTTCCATTTAGCCTGGGTCTATTCTGGACCATATCTAGTCTATTCTGGACCAAGAGTGATGGGGATTGGAAAAGAAAGTGTATTGCTTTTTAGTTGGATACAGTTCTCTCCACACATCCTTCAAATTTAATTCCCTCACCATAGCCTCCTCTTATTTTTTTTTTATTTTTTTTGGAACTTTTATAGTCTTTGTCCTTGTCTGAAACAGCATTTAAATCTCCTACAATACATACACTCGTATATTCAGTTTCTAGTATTTTGTGGGGAGTTTAGTATAGATTTTTTTTTTATTTACATTCGGGGCATATACTGTAACTAACGAAGTCTTTTTCTGGTTTAATATTATTTCTATAAATAACATTCTCCCTTCATCATCCTTATATACTTGTTTGTGTTGCAGCTAACCTTTTATATATATTACGATATCCCTTTTTCTTTGATTTGAAAGAGCCCAATACATTTTTCCCAAAATAGTATCCTTTAGAAGGTCTGCCTGTTTATCTATGTTGTGTACTTCTTGTATACAAATTATGTCTGCATTTTGTTTTTTAAGTTTTTCAAATGACTGTTTTCTTTTTAATGTTGAGTTTAAACTATTGATATTAACTGAAAATAGGGTGATTTTTCCATTCGTGTTACTGTCTGTGAAGAACATTTTTTGTTTCTTTCCTTGTTCTGGGTTTCTTGTACGTGGTCTGTTGTCCACTCCTTCTCTAAGTTTCTGAGATTCTAACTATGGTGCAAGTTCTTTCTCCTCAGGGAGTTGTTCTTCCTGACTTCTTGTATTTGAAACTTTCACATTCTTCCTCAGGTCCTAGATATTGTTCACAAAATTGATGCGCTTTCTCTATTGTGTCGATTTTTATATTTTTTGTCCTGCCATGCTACTAGGAGCCGTTCCAGGGTGAGTCATCTGAATGATTCTTAATTAATGAGATGACAAAAACTGGTAGCCCCTTCTTTGCTCCCTGACTCTAATAGGTATTTGCTTCAACATTACCACTTCATGATCTTTATATATCAGTGGCTCATCTCTGATCTTGTCGTATAGCAGGTCTCATATCATCTTTCTCGCGAATCAGATGTGGACTTCTCGGGGTAGTCTGTGTCTTTGGGCGTAATGCGTATATACTCTGTAAACCTCATATCATTCTCGATTTCCTGTTTATCTTTCTGTAGGGCTATTGCTATCAGGTTCACCATTATTTCTCGTAGATCTTCCTTTTTATCTTCTACAATGTTCTGGAATTTCAAATAAAGTGATGATTTTCTAATTCTATATGCACATGGAATCCCGAAGTTCACAATATAAGACTTTCCAATTTTGTTCCAATTCCTCTAATCTCTTTTCCTCTACCTCGGTTCTTGCCTCTACTATGTTTAATTTTTGTTCATTTTTTGTCATTGTCTCCTGTATCTTTCCGATTTTACTATTCAAATTTTGTATCTCGTTCTTCACTCCTCCTATTTCCGTTCTCATTTCTAATTTCGTATCTTCATGATTCTTCGCTATCAGTTCATGGGTTTTTACCATCATTTCCTGCATCATAGCTAGTGTTGACTGTACTGTCTGCAAACTTTGGGCAGAACTTGCCTTTTCTGCCAGTAACATTGCATCAATCGATCTCTGTCCCAGAGGTAAAGATATCACTGTTGTAGGTTTCTTCCTTGATTTTACATTTGTAGTTATTGTTGCCATTTTAACTATTTAACAGATTTAACAGATAATCAGAGTTGAAAGGGCCCTTTTAGGTCACCTAGTCCAACCCCCCGCCCAAGCGGGAGACCCTACACCATTTCTGACAAATGGCAATCCAATCTCTTCTTGAAAGTCTCAAGTGATAGCACTCCCACAACTTCTGAGGGAAAGCTGTTCCATTGGTTGATTGTTCTCACTATCAGAAAGTTTCTCCTTATTTCCAGGTTAAATCTCTCCTTGTTCAGTTTCCATCCATTATTCCTTGTCTGGCCCACAGGCGCTTTAGAAAATAGCTTGACTCCTTCCTCCCTGTGGCAGCCCCTCAAGTATTGGAAAACTGCTATCATGTCTCCCCTGGTCTTTCTCTTTACTAGACTAGCCAAGCCCAGTTCCTGCAACCGTTCGTTGCATGTTTTAGCTTCCAGTCCACTAATCATCCTGGTTGCTCTTCTCTGCACTTTTTCTAGAGTCTCAATATCTTTTTTATAATGTGGTGAACAAAACTGGATGCAGTATTCTAGGTGTGGTCTTATTACTAGTGATATTAGTACTTCCCTTGACCTTGATTGTATCCCTCTGTTAATACAATTTAGGACTGCATTTGGCTGCTGCTGCACACTGCTGGCTCATATTTAACTGGTTGTCCACTAAGACTCCAAGATCCGTCTCACAGTCACTGCTATTGAGCCTGGTTTCACCCAGTCTATATTTGTACCTCTGGTTTTTCTTGCCTAAGTGTAGGACTTTACTTTTCTCTACATTGAATTTCATTTTGTTAGATATGGCCCTGTGTTCTAGTCTGTCAAGATCCATCTGGATCTTGAGCCTTTCTTTTTGGGTGATAGCTATTCCTGCCAACTTAGTATCATCTGCAAATTTGGTAAGTTCCCCTTCTATTCCTTCATCTAAGTCATTAATGAAGATAGTGAAGAGTAGCGGGCCTAAGATGGAACCTTGTGGCACCCCATTGCTTACTTCCCTCCATGTAGACATAGACCCATTAAGGACTACTCATTGAATACGGTTTGCCAGCCAATTGCGAGTCCATCTAGTGGTGGTGCTATCTATTCCACTTTTTTCTAGCTTACTAAGAAGTAGGTCGTGGTCTACTTTGTCAAATGACTTGATGAAATCTAAATATATTAGGCCCACAGTATTTTGCTGTGTCACTACGTTTATTTTGATTTGTCTGCTAAGCTTCCAGAATCTACCAGAATTGTTATGTTTCTATAGCAACCAAGATATGAGTGTCTTCTGATGTCTGATTTACTGCGCATACTTGCAGGGAAGGAGTTTTACTTTATTTATTTCTTTTTCTTTTTCTGCACTTCTTAGTTTGTAATTCCTAGTTATGTGTAATAAAAGTATGCTGGAAAAGGAAAACACGGTTCACTTCCTCTAATTTATGAAAGCTGAATTTTTTCGCTTTGACATTGGTAGCAGAGGATGGTTTGTGAATTTATGATGTTTTTCTCTTGGTTGATAGTAAGCAGTTGAGGTTTTTTTAGTCAGTTAGTTCACAACTTCCGAGGAAGTTTTGTTTAACTCTAATTTAACTCTACGATGCCACGCAAGAAAGAGAGAGAGCTCGGTCACAGGAAGATTTATCATTTGAAGTAACTAAGGAGGAGATAAGATTTTAGCAGACAATGCTTGCTTCTGCTACTCGTCTGGAGGAAGTTGCTATGGGAGGACAAGAAATCAGGTCTGTACCATTTTTCATTTATGATGCATGCTCTCAAGATACTGCTCAAAAAGAGATTCAGCCTAAAGAACCAGAAGCCCAAGAATATGAAAAGCTTGGTGCTAAGCCTAAAGTTATGCAGTCAGCTGAGCATTTTTCACCCAAAGAAAAAGGTGAAATTTATTATTCTCCATTGAGTCCCGAGCTGACAATATGTCAATAAGTTGTGCAGGATTATATGCAACAGACTGCAATTTTTGAACACAGCCTATAGCAAGCTAAGGCTTTTTGCCCTATCCCTTCAACCAGATAAGGGTGTGGTTGGAGTTCATGAGTCCTCTATCTTGCCTCCTTCATCAAAGCCAAGGGACCACCCCCAAATTGGTCACAAGGGCATGGTATCAGACCAATCAGAACAGAGAGCTTTGCCCACATCACAGCTATCTCGTGATACGTCTATGATTCTGACTCAACTGAAACAGCAAGAGCTTCTGCGATTTCTAATGTTGTAGCACCATCTGCTGGTGACTTGCGTACAATACATAAACAATTACAAAAGTTACAAAGAGCTTTTACAATGATGTTAATGAGTCAGTCCGCTGTACAAGCCGTTACATCACCTCCAGCTGTTGCTCCAGCTATACAAAAGCCTTCAGCAGGTCAACCAGTGCTGGCATCTGTGCCAGCTACAGCGCCTCCTGGTGCCCAAGCAGGCATTGATCAACCAGCGCAAGTTATACAAGTTCCTCTTCAACAATCTTCTATCACCCCACTGATTGGTGATTCAAAATGAAAGTGCTCAGGACAAAATTACAAGGCATGGATCAGTGAAGTTAGCATTTTACTTCGTAGTGAAGGTACTCACTGTATGGTGTTTAATCCTCCACCACAACCTTGGCCTCCAGACATAAGAGGATTGGATATTAAAGCATGCACAACATTATTGATGTCAATGGACACTGAACTGCAGATTATTTTTTCACCTGCCCAACAAATTTGGGCTCAATTAGAAGCATGTTATCAGCCTATTTCGGTTGAATCTACATGTTTGCTCTTAACCGAATTTCATGGTTCAAAATTGAAATCTGATGTATCTATTGGAGAACATTTAACTAAACTGAAAGGAAAGAGAAAAGAACTTGCTGAACAAGGTTACCTTGTGGATGATTTTCAAATGATTAGTGTTATTATTAATTCATTGAATCATGAATGGAAAGATGCCATTTCAAAGATTAATCAAGTGCCTATTGCTCAGCGCACAGTTGATCATGTATGCAGAATTTTAACCAAAGAAGCAGCATTCATGCAAGCCACATCACATTTGAGAGGACCACCTGCATCAAGAGCTCCAGTAAGGCGTAACTTCCGAGGAAGAGCTTTCATTCCAAGGATGTCAAGATGCTACATCTGTGGTCATATGGGGCATATCATCCGAGATTGTCCCCAACGATCTCCAGCATCCGCCACGTACCAACCCAGAGGAACAGATTCCAGAAGCAGGGGCAGAGGCGAAAGACAAGGTCGTTATAGTCCCAGGCGTGATCTACAAGCTCCACACATCACATTGGCTTTAACCAACGATACACAATCTCATCCAGATTATGACAGAAGACATCTCTGGACTTTGGACAGTGGAGCAGCAGTGCATGTTACCTACAGAAAAGATCTTTACACAGAGATGCACCAGCCTGAATCTGATATGTGTGAACTGTACATTTTTTCCAATAATTCTGTTCAGGTCAAGGGAAAAGGAACTGTTTATATTGAAGAGCTAGATGCATTTATTCCTGATGTTTATTATATACCAATAGCAACCAGTAGTTTGCTTAGTCAGAGTCATTTGTCGAGAGTATCCAAGTACCAGGTTCACCATTTTGAAAAAGCAAGTTATGTGGTTAAAGAGGGTAATATTGTTGCTGAAACCATATTAATTGGTGGTGTTTATTACCTAAAGCCAAAGTCTACCTCGTAAGCACAGGCAAGTATACATTTTCCAACAAGTGGGAGCACAGGCCCAGAGAGAAATGTCCCAGAGAGAGATCCTGTTGCTACCCCAAAGGTTCCTAAAACCAACAAAAGTCAGAAACAGGTTGCTCAAAGCAAAACTGAGGTTCCTAATAAGAATGTTGACAATTCACTAACAGGTAAACTTTTGCAATCCAGGTGTATCCATAAGTGGCACAGAAGATTGGGGCACGCCAGTTTTCGTGTTCTTAGCAAGATCTAGAATTCGTAAAAGGTTTGGATCTGAAGGGGTGTAAGGTGTTTTTGGATTGTGCTGTATGCAAGAAAGCTAAATCCAAGGCAGCAGCCATTCCAAAATGCGCTACACACCTGTCAACACGCATTTTTGATTTGGTACATACAGACATAGTAGGTCCATTTGCACCAACACTTGGTGGTAAAAAATATTTCTTAACAATTGTTGATAATTATTCTAGATATGGATTTGTATTTCCTATGAAAGGAAAATCAGAGACCTTTCAGATCTTTAAAGACTTTGCAACCTATGTCAACATCCAACATGATGTTCGCATCGCCAGAATTCAAAGTGATCGCGGTGCTGAATTCATGTCACAGAGTTTTCAGGACTGCACGTCAGAAAGGAATTGTGCACCAGACCTCAGCTCCTTACGTTCTTGCGGAAAATGGAGTGGTGGAACGCAGAAATGGGGTCCTGCAAACCATGATGCGTTGTCTTGTAGAAGATGCTAATCTTAGTCTTCCATACTAGGGTGAAGCGATTAAATATGCAAACTACATTATTAACCGTATCTGGAGTAGTGTACTAAATCAGACACCTTTCTTCATGTTATATGGGTATAAACCAGATCTGAAAAATATCCATATTTTTGATTCATACGCTATAGTGAATATTCCTTTAGCTCAAAGAAAGAAAGGAGGTCCAGCAGCAAAGAGACTGAGATTCATGGATATTGATGACAATTCAAAATGCAGCAAGTTCGTTGATTCCAGACATGTAATAGTGGTTTCTCAATCATTTAATTTTGAGGAAGATGCTGACTGGTCCAGGATTCACTCCAATGATCCTGGAGTAAATGATGCTACTCATGCCACGCAGTCTGATGATCAAGATTCTCAGGCGGATGTTCCATCAACTAATTCTTCTCAACCAGAGGTTCTGTCTTCGCAAGCTGTCGATGCTGATGCTAGCGGTGAGGAAGAAGATGAGTACAAAATGGAAGAAGAATGGACCGTTGTTCCAAGACGTTCCGAGAGGGTCAAGAAGGGGATCCCTCCAAAGCGATATTCGTAGCAATTGACAAAAGCACCCTTACCTTTGATTTGTGCTGTTACACTGCCTCCTGACAACTTCATACAAATTAAGCATCTTCCTGATTCAGAGCAAGAGAAATGGTATGAGGCAACGCAGGCTGAAATGGACAATCTAAAGCAACTCAAGGTGCTTACACCTGGATGAAGAAATTTACGTCAAAGGTCCTCCAGGATTCCAAAAGCAAGAAGGGAATACCTGGCTATTAAACAAAAATCTTTATGGTCTGAAACAGTCTGGTTTAATGTGGTACTTATGTCTTACTGACAAACTAAATTTAATGGGTTTTATTAAATCCAAAACTGATGAATGCGTGTTCACAAAAAGATCTGATAATACATATGAAATAATTCTTGTTTATGTTGATGATATCATTTATATTGGTCCAAATAAGCAAATGAGTGAGAGTTTTGCTAAAGCCTTGCAGAAATATTTTACATTGAAATCTTTAGGTTACATTAACACTTATTGGGTGTTCAGATTACTAAAACTCAGAAGGGGTTTAGTATTGCACAAGAGGACAAGATTGAACAACTGTTGCATTATTGTAATATGAAGGATGGTAAAACAGCTCGCATGCCTATGCAAACAGATTTTCATAATTTGTCACATGAACCAAATCCTGATTTTGAAGATCAATCACGTTATTGTTCAGTAATTGGGTCATTGTTATAAATTAGTAGTTGGACTAGACCAGATATTCCACTTAGTGTTAATCTTTTGTCACGACACGTAGGTAAAGCAAAACAGTTTCATTGGTTATGCATTAAGAAATTGTTGAGATATCTAAAGCACACTAAAAATATGAAGTTGTTGTTAGAACCGACACATACTAACTATGCAGAATTATGTTGTTATGCAGATTCTGATTGGGCGAGTAATAAAAAGTCATTTCTTATTCTTCTACTGAAGCTGAATATGCTTGTGTTTCAGATGCATCTAATTCTTTAACGTGGTTTGATGCTTTAGTTACAGATATCTGGACTCGACCGATCCAGCCAATCACTGTGATAGAAGACAATGAATCTGTGGTTTATATTTCCAAAACCCATTTCACAGGTTCTAGGTCCAGACGCATTGACATTTGTTATAAGAACATAAAGCAATTAGTTAAACAAGGCTTTGTTAAATTGTAGTATGTGTCCACACATGATCAGATTGCCGACATGCTCAACAAACCATTTGCAGCTGCTCAGCACGAATATCTGCGTGAGAAGATGTGCCTTATCTGATGTCTGCTCACCAGACAAAGAAGGGGGTGTCACTACGTTTATTTTGATTTGTCTGCTAAGCTTCCAGAATCTACCAGAATTGTTATCATGTTTCTATAGCAACCAAGATTTGAGGGTCTTGTGATGTCTGATTTATTGCGCATGCTTGCAGGGGAGGAGTTTTACTTTATTTTTTTTTCTTTTTCTGCACTTCTCAGTTTGTAATTCCTAGTTATGTGTAATAAAAGTATGCTGGCAAAAGGAAAACACGGTTCACCTCTAATTTATGAAACCTGATCTTTTCGCTTTGACATGCTGGTCTACTAATTTAGTCACTGTGTTGAAGAATGAAATAAGAATGGTTTGGCATGATCTGTTTTTAACAAACCCATGCTGACTGCTAATTATTACTTTACTTGTTTCTAGATGTTGGCAGATCTGTTTTTTTATTATCTTTTCCAGTATCTTCCCAGGTATTGATGTTAGGCTGATTGGTCTATAGTTTCCTGGGTCTGATTTTTTTCCTTTTTTTGAAGATGGGAACCACATCAGCTCTTTTCCAGTCCTCTGGTATTCTCTGGTGCTCCAGGATTTTTATTTATTTATTTATTTATTTATAAAATTTTTATACCGCCCTTCTCCCTAGGGACTCAGGGCGGTGTACAGCCAATCGAAACCCCAACAATGATACAAAAATTAAAAAGAGATTAAATTGAATAATTGGCCGAATATAAAAGCCCACCCCACCCCCTTAAAACCCCCAAATTAAAATTACTAAAAAGCAATGGAGACAAATTAAAACCCTCTCTCAGCCCAGGCCGGCCTGCTCGAAAAGCCAGGTCTTCAGCGCGCGCCTGAAGGACCTCAGGTCCATGCCAGTACGCAGTTCCGGTGGCAGAGTATTCCAGAGGGCAGGGGCCACCACAGAGAAGGCCCTACCCCTCGGGACCGCCAGGCGACACATGGCAGCCGACGGAACCCGGAGAAGGCCCTCCCTGTGTGCACGCACTGGCCTGCTGGAGATCACCGGTAGGATGCGGTCCTGTAGGTAACCTGGTCCAATGCCATGGATCGCCCTAAAGGTCAGAACCAGAACCTTAAAGCGAACCCGGAGAGCCACCGGCAGCCAATGCAGCTCGCGCAGGAGAGGCGTCACGTGGGCGCTACGTGACGCCCCCATGATCACCCGCGTGGCCGCATTCTGCACCAGTTGGAGTCTCCGGGTGCTCCCCGCAGGGAGCCCCATGTAGAGGGCATTACAATAGTCCAGGCGAGAGGTGACAAGGGCCTGAGTGACCGTGCGCAGGGCGTCCCAATCCAGAAAGGGCCGCAACCGGTAGATCCGGCGGATCTGATGAAATGCCCCCCTGGAGACGGCCATGACATGGTGTTCAAGCGACAGCCGCACATCCAGGAGGACTCCCAGATTGCGAGCCCTCTCTGTGGGGGGCAAAATTTCCCCCCCAATAGCCAGCGACGGAGTCAACTGGCTATATCGGGGCACCGGGAACCACAGCCACTCGGTCTTGGATGGGTTGAGCCGGAGCCTGTTCCCGCCCATCCAATCCTGCACGGCCTCCAGGCACCTGGACATAGCCCCCACAGCATCGTTGGGGTGGTCCGGGGTGGAGATGTATAACTGAGTGTCATCTGCATAGAGATGACACTTCACCCCAAGACCACGGATGATCTCGCCCAGCGGTTTCATATAGATGTTGAACAGGAGAGGGGAGAGAACCGACCCCTGAGGCACCCCACAAACCAGGGGCCTAGAGGTGGACCTCTCCCCCCCTGCCAATACAAATTGCGAACGGTCGGAGAGGAAGGAGGAGAACCATCGAAAGACGGTTCCCCCAATTCCCAACCCCTCCAACCGTCGCAACAGGATACTATGGTCGATAGTATCGAAAGCCGCCGAGAGATCTAATAGGACCAGGACAGAGGAGAACCCTCTGTCACGAGCCCTCCAGAGATCATCAACCAACGCGACCAATGCCGTCTCAGTGCTATGCCCAGGCCTGAAGCCCGAATGGAACGGATCGAGGTAAGTTGTTTCCTCCAGGTACTGAGGAAGCTGACGTGCCACCACACTCTCAACAACCTTCGCCACAAAGGGAAGGTTGGAGACTGGACGGAAGTTATTTAAAACAGCTGGATCCAGGGAAGGCTTCTTGAGGAGGGGCCGCACCACCGCCATCTTCAAGGCGGTCGGAAGCGACCCCTCTCTCAGAGAAGCGTTGATAATCCCCTGGAGCCAGCCTCGTGTCGTCTCCCTGGCGGCCGAAACCAGCCAGGAAGGGCACGGGTCCAATAAACAAGTGGTGGCATTCAGACTCCCCAGCAGCCTGTCCACACCCTTGGCGGTCACAGGATCGAACTCCCCCCAGATAACATTCACAAGACCTGCCCCGGACACCTCCCCCGGGACCATCCAATTGGAGTTAAGCCCTTCCCGGATCTGAGCGATTTTGTCATGCAGGAATCGAGAAAACTCCTCTGCTCTACCCTGCAAGAGGTCATCCCGCGCTCTCGGTTCAAATAGAGAGCGGGTCACTCTAAACAGGGCGGCAGGCCGATTTCCTGCCGACGCAATAAGGTACAAGGTATCTATCGCCACAAGGTAAGTCTTAATATGAGATCTCACCTGTGTTCGGTCAGATTCAGAACGAGTCGCCCTCCAAATGCCCTCTAGACGTCTTTTCCGGCACTTCATCTCCCGTAGCTCCTCCGTAAACCACGGAGCCAAATGGGATCTGTGCCGGGTCAGAGGTCGCAGAGGCACAACTCGGTCTAGAGCCCCGGCGGCCAACCCATCCCAGGTGGCCACCAGGTCTCCAGGCGAGCTGAGAGCCAGAGACTCAGGAAATGGCCCAAGCTCCCTCTGGAACCGCGCCGGGTCCATTAGGCGCCTGGGGCGGAACCATCTAAGTGGCTCCGCCTCCCTGCGGTGGGGGGTGGCGGAGCAGAAGTCCAGTCTAAGGAGGGAATGATCTGTCCATGACAAGGGAGTGATGACTAAATCCCCGCAATTACAGTCATTCAACCACTGCCCAGAGACAAAAATCAGGTCCAGCGTGTGTCCTCCTATGTGATTGGGAGAAGAAACTAACTGGGTCAGGTCCATGGCCGTCATGGAAGCCAAAAACTCCCGGACCAACCCCGAGGTTTCACCGAGCGATGGCAGGTTGAAATCCCCCATGACTAAAAGCCTGGGGGTCTCAACCGCCAGCCCGGCTATTACCTCTAGGAGTCCGGGCAGGGCTGATGAGACGTGGCAGGGAGCCAGGTACGTCAACAAAAGACCCATCTGAACCCCTTGCCCCCACTTCACAAAAAGAGATTCACAGCCAGCCGTCTGAGGGACAGTGGCCTCCCTAGGACAAAGGACTTCCTTTATAAGCACCGCCACCCCGCCACCCCTTCCCTGAGCCCTAGGCTGGTGAAATGCAAGGAAACCTGGTGGGCACATCTCAACCAGAGGGACACCTCCCTCTGGGCCCAACCAGGTTTCGGTGACACCTACCAGGTCCGCGGCCTCCTCCTGAGCCAACTCTAAGATCAGAGGAGCCTTATTAACCACGGACCTGGCATTGCACAACAGCAGCCGGGTATTCAGGGCCTGAGATTCCGGACAACCAGGACTGCAGGATGGGTAAGGAGGGTCGGAGCGCGCTACCGCTTGTAAACATCGGGAGCGCGATCCCCTAACCGGATATGGCCCTCTACCCCCCGCATACCTACCTCTCCCAGTCACCGTGCTAATAGAATTGGCCCCCGGCTGCCCACCCCCCGTCTGCCACCCCGACATGGAAACCCCCGAGGCCCCCCAGGCGCGCAAGCCGGCCCGGCTGCCCCCAATTCCATGCGGGCTGTCTCCCCCACCCGCCCTGGACCTTTCCCCCTTAAAAAACCCCATTAAAAATTTGATGACCCCAGGTTTACAATGCTTTCCCCGGTTTCCCCGGCCCCACCATCGCTCCGGATCCCAGGATCCATCATTACGGAAGGTCTTAGAGAGCTTCGAAGGCCACCTAAGGGAGAGGGGGGCATCCCTCAGGGCCCAAAGCTCTGCCCTCGGGTACATCCGTGGACCCGGCCGCCTCATCTCTACAGTCCCGGAGCGCCTGCGGTCTCTGCCATCCTCTGGCCGCGGATGATGAAGTCCAGTCAGGCTGGGGTATATGCCGCCTCCCCCCGGTCGTCCCACCTCTGCCACCGGTGGGACCCCCGGGGGGGAAAGAGTCACAGGCAGAGCCAGACCCTCCCCCAGGCCCACCACCTCTGCCACCGGTGGGGGCCCCAGGAAAGGAAGGGACAACATAGCTCCGTCTAAGCGGCCCACGGGGGCATCGGCACCACCACTCTTCAGCCGAGACCCTCCGTGGGTCTCCCAGCCTCCACGCCATCTTCGGGGCTATCAAGGGTGCCCCAGGTCCGCTCCAGGGCCGCCCTGACCACAGCAGGCCCATCTCAGAACCAACTGGGGTCTCCCACGACCGCCGCGGCCCGAACAAGGCCGCCGAGCCCACACCAAGGCCGCCGGCACACAGAACACAGGGAGCGCCGTCACAGCAAGTCCGGAGGCCGCGGCTGCCACTGCCGCCGCCGCCGAACACCCGCCTGCGGCCTCCCCGCTCCGCCGACCGCCGGGAAGGGCCGCCGCCGCCGAGCACCCGTCCATCACCACCGAGCGCCCGTCCGCAGCCGCCCCGCTCCGCCGACCGCCGGGAAAGGCCTCCGAGGCCTCCAGAATCGGCCCGGAGCCGCCGGGGCCGTCGCGACCACGCCGCCCTCACCCCGGTCCCGCGGCTCCAGCCGACCCCCGGCCAGTTTTCAGATATCCCGACTCGTCTCCTCCGATCCTCCCCCGCCTCTGCCACCGGCGGGGGGGCCCAGGGGACAAGGGGGGCCATAGCTGAGGCCGTCCAGGCCGGAGAGAGCGGCGGCGGAACTCCGCGTTGGTCGTGCTAGATCCGTCACCGTGAGTCCACCAGGACCGCTCCGCACCGACACCATCACTCCCGAGGCCACCGAGGCCGCCCACAAACTGCTCCGGGACCCCTGCAGCTGAGTCGAGGCCTCCGAAGCCTCCGAAGCCGAAACCGAAGCCTCCGAAGCCGCTCCGAGGCCGCCGGGGCCGCCGCGCTAGCGCTATCGTTCCCTCCGGCCCCATGGCTCCGGCAAGCCCCCAACCAGCTCCTGCTGAAAACCGCTGGTCTCCCCTGGTCTTCCCCCACCTCTGCCACCGGCGAGGGGGCCCAGGGGGCATGGGGGCCCGCATCGAAGACCACCCGGGCCGGAGGAAACTCCGGCGAAAGCAGCCGTCCGCCATCTTGGAAACCAAGTCCTGTACAAATTTGAAAGATATGGTGCAGTGGTTCTGAGATGACCTCTGCCAGCTCCTTTAAAATTCTGGGATGTAATCCATCAGGCCCCGGTGATTTGCTTTCATCAAGATCAGACAGGTGTTCACTTAATTTTTTTTTTTTTTGGCTTATTTTAACTTTTATTTCTGGTCTCTCTTTTACAGTCATGTTTTTGGTGGGTTGAGCTATAGTTTATTTTTGCGTGAAGACCGATGCAAAGAATGAGTTAAGCAGTTCTGCTTTCTCTCTGTTGCCATCTTCTCTCTTTAGTGGACCAACTGTTTCCTTGATTGTTTTCTTGTTATTTATATGTTGGAAGAAACTTTTTTTATTATGTTTGACTTTTGTTACAAGTCCTTGTTCGTTCTGAGCCTTTGCTATCCTGACTTGGTCTTTGCAGATTCTGGTTATCTGCTGATATTCTGCCTTAGCTGTATGTCCTTCTTTCCATTTTTTCTACTTGTCCTTTTTTTTTTTTTTCAATTTGCCAGAGAGATCTTTGTGCAGCCATGCTGGTTCTTGGATTTCTTGTTTTTCTTTCTCAGTGGTATTGTACTGGGCTTCTATGATAATACTTTTTAGAGTTTCCCAAGATTCTTGAGTTGTTTTTCCCTTTAGGATTTTCATCCATGGAATCTTTCCCAAGTTCTCTCAGAATTCATTAAAATCAGCTCTTTTAAAATCCAAGACTCTGGCGTCATTATGTTCTGTTGCTTGTGTTTGTGTTATATTGAATTCTAGTATGACAGGGTCACTCTCACCCAAGGTTCCTGCAGTTTCAACTCCCTCTATCACTTATTTTCTGTTTGTAAGAATTAAGTCCAGTATGGCTGCCTTTCTAGTTTCACCCTCTACTTCTTGGATAACAAAATTGTCAGCTAGGTTGGTTAGGAACTTATTTGATTTCTCACTTGGTGCAGAATTAGTTTTCCAATTGATATCAGGATAATTAAAGTCTCCCATTACTATTGTTGTGTGTTTCCTGCATATGTTTATTAGTTGGCTGGCAAAAAGGACTTCTATATTTTCTGCTTGATTGGGTGGCCTATAATATACACCTATGGCCTGTCATGCTTTTTTTATTTTATATTGACCCATATGCATTCTAGGAGGTTTTCATTTTTGATTTCATGCATTTCTGTAGCAATACAGTGGTCCTTTACATACAATGTAACTCCACCTCCTCTTTTATGGGGTTTGGATTTTTTTTTTTTTTGAATAGTTTGTATCCTTCTACCAATATGTTCCAGTCATGGGTTTCATCCCACCAAGTTTCTATTATTCCAGCTATATCATATTTACTTTCATGTATTTGTAGTTAGAGTTCACCCTGTTTGTTCCCCAGACTTTGTGCATTTGTATATAGGCACTTAAGATCTTTATGTCTGACACTGTTTTTACTGTCTGCATAACCAGTGTTGTGCCTGCCCTACTTTCTTGCCACCTGTTTGATTAGTGCACATGGTATGGCACTCACTATTAAATGCTTGGTTTTGGTTGGCATTAAGGTTGATAATCTTACCTGCACAAACATCTATTTTGCATGCACTGGTATCCTTATTAATTTTAGGTTGCTGGGGACAGAAACATTCTGAATCCATTAATTCTCTGTCCCCGCTGTTCAGTTTAAATGTTTATCCAGGAAATCTATGAAATTTAATGCCAAGTAACTCAGTCCCTTTTTTTGATGGATGCAAACCATCTCTTTTGTACAGTTTTTCATTGGACCAGCTGCAGACATCATGACTAATAAAACCAAAGCCTTCCCTTTTACATCACTCCTTTAGCCACCATTAAACTCTGCTACACGCTGCCCTTTCCCTTTTTGTTCCTTGTATACTGGTAGAACCTCTGAAAAGATAAGACTACAGCCCATATTACTAAGTTCATACCCCAAGTTCTGGAAGTCTTTCTGAATAGAAAATACATCCTTCTGGGATAGATAATTTGTACCAAGATGTATAATAGCATCAACATCACAGTTCTTGCTAGCATTCTTGACTATTTTAAGAATACGCTTCTTGTCTCTGCTGGCAGTAGCATTTGGTAGACACCTGACCTCTTTCAAAACCTCAGTATCCTTTCCTAAATTTACATCCCTTACAATTGAATCCCCAATCAGAAGGTGGCTTCTCTTTTTGGATGTCTTGCTCTTCTTGTGTGACTGGTGCGTAATACCTGATTCACACTTTCTCCTTTCCAAAGTAAGTTCTTCTTCTAGGACCATGATCCCCGGCTTACTTGAGTTATCATTATCACAACTACCTTAGCCTGTCACTTTAGTATACTTATTAAGGTCAGCAAGGGCACTGTATTTGTTATGCTGGGACACAGCAAAAGCTTTGTGTTTATGGTCCACAGCTCTCACCCTGCCAGATCCCATGGTTGTCCATACTGTCCTTTTCCTGTAGGATCTTTGTGGTAGTGGGGGCTGGTAGCATGGCAGCTCAATAGATGGCTGGATTGGGCACCTAATTTCTGCTTGGAGAGCACAGATTAGAGATTCTAGATAGGTAATCTGTCCATGTAGATTGGTAATTTTTTTACAAAAAGGACAGTAGCCAAGTTTCAAAAAAGTACTGCAAAAGACAGCTGCAAAACAAGTATTACACTGAACTAAGCTGATCATTTTGAAATAAAATAAAATCACAATCTCAAGCACATTTACCCTAAATGTCTTATTGGTATTCTTGGTTTATAGTTATATGATTGGCGTGCCGTTAGGCACGCGGGTCGCTATCTTTCTCATTTCTACTTGCCCTCTGCTTCCTTCACAAGCAGCCAGCAGCTCCTCCCACAACCTCTGGGAATTTGAAATGCAATGGAAGCAATTCAAACTGCCTCTTTCTTTTCTACTCATCCTCTGCTTCTTCACAAGCAGCCAACAGCTCCTCCCACAACCTCTGGGAATTTGAAATGCAATGGAAGCAATTCAAACTGCCTCTTTCTTTTCTACTCACCCTCTGCTTCCTTCACAAGCAGCCAGCAGCTCCTCCCATAACTTCTAGGAATTTGAAATGCAATGGAAGCAATTCAAACTGCTTCTTTCTTTTCTACTCACCCTCTGCTTCCTTAACAAGCAGCCAGCAGCTCCTCCCACAACCTCTGGGAATTTGAAATGCAATGGAAGCAGTTCAAATTGCCTCTTTGTAGGAGCTCTCTCCAATCCACCATCAACAATAAAATTATATTGTCTTCTCCTTTGGATACAGAATACGTATTAATACATATTGTTAATTAAGTGTTTTCTATTATAGATAGTCCCAAACAAATCTTATTTCTATTTCTTAAATATTCAAATATTCTAAAGTTAAATATTAACCCAATATAGATAAACAGTAATTAATCCACTATAAATACAATTAAATAGATATAAGTATGCTTAACCAGAAAACACCAGGCCTATACGATTAATTAATTAATGTAAATAGTTAAAGCACCCAACTCATTAATATATTTGAATTCCTATATATATGAATTTATCTATTTCCTTAAGATTATATATTTAATCGAAGTAAGTAAATCTAATTTCTTTTTTCCCCTAGATTTCTTATATAATATTTTTAAACAAAAATTAATATAATTTATCAGTAGAACGATAAGATAAGGATAATAGTATTATATAATTATTCTTTGACCATCTAATTCATATGCTTATAGAATCACATTCCAACAATTATTCAATTAATCCAAAAAGTTCAATCAGTATTAAGCAATATTCTATATACAAATTTCTAATGTATTTACCTCTATCAAGTTAGTTTTCTAATAGTGTCACTTAAATAGGTTTGTATTTTACCAATATCTTTTAAGTCAGATCCAAAGTCTTTTTGTTAACTGTCTTACAACTTTTAATTCAAAATGTCCTCATTCCAAATTGCACAGTCACTTTCTCCGTTTTGTTTCTTCTTTCTATTTGTGTACTTTCTTCTTACTCTTTTGTTCTTTTATTCCCACACAGTCAGTTCCACTTATAAAATTTAAATAGATCTTCCTTGTTTTATTGTCAGAGTTGTCTATTAAAATTTATCAAATTAAAGTTTCTTTTCCCCAGTCCTTTCTTCCGATCTTTCAATGCGTCAAAAGTTCTTTTCCAAGTTTTACACTCTTAACTGTCCTTTCATTTTCCTATACCACTTAACCTCTTTCACTTCTTTTTCTTTCTTTCCCCAGTTCTCAAATAAACGGACAATAAGATTCTATAATTCACTCCTCCACTCGCAAAGCAAATGTTATTATCTCACCCTTCGTTTCCTCAAGTTTCACAATTCCATTAGTCAGCATAAATCTCTGCCATTGTTTCGGTCAGTGCTCCTGTCAATAGTGCCACCGCTTCACCACACCACTCAAATCGGAGCTTCCTTTACGATATACACCAATATTCTGCAAATCTTCTTTAAATACGCCGTTCCAGTACTCAGCCTGTTCTTTTCCTCTTTTCACTTCTTTTAATCAGCTGGCTGATGCGTCTCTGGTTCCGATCATCACAGTTGTCACAATCTCCCTCTTCTGCCATTGGTTTTCAGTGGGTTCTTCTTCCAGTCTCTAGGATCGCGGTACTTCCCCAAAACCTCCGTGTCTTCCCCTTTCTTTGCCTACCCCTCCGGGGTCCAACACGCTCTGAAAAGCCACCAACTAGCGAAAATCAGTCTTTCAGAGCAGCGATCCGCTCCTCAGCTCTGCACCGACACAGCACCCAACCAGAAGCAGGGTTCACAAACTTCTACCGGCAATTCATCCCCTCCTTCATGAGGATTGCCAAACCTATGACTGACCTCTTAAAAACAGGGAGCCCTGGAACGAAACCCCACCTGGAAACCCCTACAATGAGACCTAACCTGCCAAAAGGCATTTGAAATACTGAAGGAACTGTTTGCAAAAGAACCAGTGCTGAAGCATCCTGACCCCGAACAACCCTTCATCATCCAAGCATATGCCAGCAACATGGCCGTGGGAGCAGTACTATTCCAAAGAAATAACCAAGGGAGCTTGCAGCCCTGCACCTACACTTCCCGCAAGCTCACGGACACAGAGAGGGGGTGGGCTGCATGGGAAAAAGAAGCTTTTGCAGTGAGATGGGCACTCCTAACCTGGCACCACTTGCTGGAAGGGGGAGAAAGGTCATTCGAAGTCTGGACTGACCATAAAAATCTGGAGGCCCTTAGGACCCTGCAAAAACTATTGCCCAAACAAATTAACTGGGCTCAATATTTCAACTGGTTCAACTTCGTGCTAAAGCACACCCCAGGGGGAGGAACTTTCTGGCTGTCGCCCTCTCCTTTATGCTCCAATACAAATGCGAACAGGAGGAGGTAGTAGATGCCATTATCCTGCCTACCCAAACAGCTGCCCAAGCATCAGACGACAATGCCATGACTGGCAAGACCAACCTGCAAGTGACCTAACCACGAAACTCAAAAGTGAACTACTAACAGACCTCTGGTTCTGAGACAATCAACACATCTTGATAAAAAGCGATGATCTAGCATGGAAGGGAATGAAACTCTACATACCATAATCCCTACACACACTAATCCTTCAGAGGAGCCATGATGCCAAACCGGCAGGCCACTTTGGGTTCTTAAAGACTTTACACTTAGCATGGAGGAAATTCTGATGGCCCAGCATAAAGAAAGATGTGGACAGTTATGTGAAGAGTTGTACCATCTGCGCCGCAATGAAAAAATGACCACGAAAACCCCCTGGACTGCTATAAATGGTAGCAGAGCCAACAAGGCCATGGGAGATCACAATGGACTTCACAGTGGAGTTGCCGAAAAGTGGAGGGAACATGGTGATCTGGACTGTAATAGACTTATTCTCCAAACAGGCGCACTTCATACCTTGCAGTGGACTATCCTCAGCCCACCAGTTAGCCAAGTGTTCTTGAAGCACATCTACCACTTGCATGTTGTACCACGAAGAATTATCTCAGACAGAGGGATCCAGTTGATGGCTAAGTTCTGGAGATATGTAACTCCTCCTCTTGCCTCCTGCCTTTCACCCAAGCACCAATGGGGGGGGGCAGAGAGACTGAATGCCATGGTAGAACAGTACCTAAGGTGCTATAGGAATTATCAGCAGTCCAATTGGGCAGACCTTCTGCATTTCATGGCATACAATAATGCTATCCACAGTAGCATGGGACTTGGGGTTACCTTCAGGGTAGTGAGCAGTATGGATTTCATCCCAATGCTTGAGTATCCAAGGGATTCCCCCCTCACCAATCAGCCTGACCAAATGGATATCAACGCTGAAAGCAACTTGAGAGAATGTTTAAAAAGCACCTATAAAAAACAGGCTAAAGCACCTATAAAAAACAGGCTAAAGCACCTATAAAAAACAGGCAGACAAACACTGAATCCCGCAGCAGCCATTCCAGGTGGGGGAGAAGGTCTACCTCTCCACAAAATATCTGAGGCTAAAACTCCCTAGCAAGAAACTGGGGCCAAAGTTTATGGGACCATTCCCCATAGTAAAGATTATCAACCCAGTCATGGTGCATTTGAAATTGCCCCAATTGCTAGTGAAGATATACCTGGTATTCCATAGTACCCTCTTAAAAACTGTGGTCGGATCGACTCTGAGGCTCCTATCATGAGCCCCCAGAACCAGTGGTCATAGGAGGCCAAACCCATTATGACGTGCAGCAAATCCTTGATTCGAGGTAGCACAGGAGACAACTCCAATACTTAATCAAGTGGAAGGGCTACCCATTATCAGAGGCATCTTTGGTAAACAGTCAGAACGTCCAGGCTGATCGCCTTATAGAAAATTCCATGCAGAAAATCCAACCAAGTCTGGGGAAGTCGCAACCCTACATTCTATGTCTGCATTCAATTTCCCGGGGGAAGCAGGGAAATAGGATCACAGGTGACTGTAAATTGCATATGCCAGAGTTAGCTTCAAGTAGGGGAGTGCAAGTATGTCACCTCTAATAAATCCTTTGAAGTTTTTTGAAGTTTGGCTTGAAAATCATGATTTAATTAGAGCTGTTGCTGGACAACAATATTCCTTCCAATATCATGATAATAAAAAAGGTTTTAGAATGTGCAGAAAGGTTATTAATGGAATTAAAAGATATAGAAGAAACAAAGCACTATGAGATTTGGAATTTATGGTATAACTGGTTGGAAAGTAGATGCAAAACAGATGGATGAAAGATATGTAGGAGTTATGTCAAGATGAGATAATTATATCTATAACCATGAAAATAATTATGTAAATAATTATGTGAATATGTGTCTTAAATAATAACAATATTTAGTAGTAACCTACCCAATTAGAAATATGTCAGTGTGAGTGAACACTGGTACGAACATGCTGTAATGAGTGGAAATGTGTTTTTAATTGTGAAAATATGTTCAATAAAGATTATTTATTTTAAAAAAAGATAAGAGAGAGATTCTCATTTCTCTCCTATTAGGGAAGCAGACAACATTGTTTATTTCCAACATTGATTATTGTTTTTAAAGAAAAATTATCCAAACTCTAACCTGGTTTTTCTGTGAAATTTTCTCCCCTCCTTTCCATCGGAGTACAGGCTTGAGCGCAGGTAATTCTTTTTCCTCCTTTTCCACAATATGTTCCCCAAGGCTATATGTAACTTCAAAGACAATTGGTGATATCACATCTTTGACTCTTCTCTATAAAAAGAGTAAAACAGAATAGTTTAATTCAGAGCATAGATGGGGTTGTAGAAGTACAAGCCACGGCGTTGTCTTCTTGCATTGTTTTCTCTTTCTCCTCTGTCATGTTTTTTTCCAGTTAATTATTCTTTTTCCCCCCAGTTAATTAGAAACTATGCTTTCCACTGTCAGGTTTAGAAATGGACATTTTCCACCAGTACCTTCAAATAGTTCTCAACAGCTTTTCAAGTTCATCTTCTTTCATAAACAAAACATATTATTTGCATTTTAGTGGAGTTCATTATTTTCATAAAAGATTTATTTTCCTAAATAGAACTTTATGAGGAAGAGAGTCAATATACTAAGACATATATTAAGGCCATAAAGCAAACCAATATTTGTAAGTCAACTTATAAATACATAAAACTGCTTACTTTGACATAGGAACTATATGCCAAAGTTACAATTTTAAGGACCTTTTCATAATATGTATAAGAACTAAGTCAACTATTCATCAAATACACTTCAGCTGTTTCCTGAAATCCCACCAATAACTAACAAATCATCATACCATAAAGCTAGAAACACCTGAGACTAAATGTGTGAAATTCAGGATATCTTCTAAGATACTTCATCCATTCTCTTTTATTTTTCCCATGATTCTCCATTTCCACACTCACATCCTGTACAAAAAAGGGAGTAACATAGAGGTGTCAAACTTGATTTCATTGAGGGTCGCATCAGGATTGTGTTTATCCTTCGGGGGTGGGAATGGATGTGGCCAGGGTGGGCATGGTCAGCTTGACATCACTTATGTCAGAGGTACTTGTAGTGGCCTGCTTGCTCTGCCAACAAAAAATGGGCTCCTGAGCTCTGTTTGAGAACTGCTTTAGGAAAATATTTTTTCTTGAAAAGGTTAGTCTTTTCAAGGTGTCAGGTTCAATTTAAGCTTTTTATTTTTAAATAATCCACTGCAAGTCCAAAAGACTCAGCAAAAGGGCAATAAAGTGATATGGTTCATTGACAGGAGGGATTATTATTACTGAAGGGCAAACAGTTGTGTCAAAATTTGGCAGAAGGTATAGCTTGATCTGTCACTCAAATGAATGACCAGAATAAGGCAGGAGCAAACTAGCTATTAGTTACGTTTTCAGCAGAATCTAAGGAAATAGTTACTCTGGCTAATTTTTTTTTCCAATCAGAGAAACAAATAAAGTATTTTATATTAGTTGAGGAAATGTGTAAGTTTTACAATTCCATTTTGAACAGTATGTTGGCCAAGCTACTTGTTAAAACTTTTACTCAAGTATTCAAATTTATAAAGGCATTCCTTATTAAAATGAATGGAGCATAGTTTTTAAAAACTCAGTTATTACTATTGCTTACATTATACAAGGCAGTTGTCTTGTTGATAATTGATGAAACACTTAAGGTGTTCTAGAACTGAATTTTCTCATTCAAACCCCTCCCCCCAAACATTCATTTGCAGATGGAGACTAGAACTAAGAAAAGGCCATTCAAGACCTTGTAGATTTAAATAATACCATACTAGACTGTTTACCATTACTTGTTCAAAAGAAAAAAAAATACAATCCCTACTTCTATGGGTAGGATTTTATTTAAAAAAAAAAAGAAATCAAAGTCACAGCTAGGTATTATTTATAAACAGAAAAAGCCTTTAAAGAAAATACGCATACACAGGGGTGGGATTCTACTGGTTCCCACCAGTTCTATCGAACTGGATGTTAAGATTCTGCGTAGTTTGGGGAACCGACAAATTGTGCTCCTTGCTGGCCCTGACCCTTCCCCTCACGGCCACTTGTCTCTGATGAGCCTGAAGATATGTTGCTGGAGCTGCCAGGCTTTAAGCCTGGAGCAAGAATTCCTTTCTCTTTCCCACCCCCATCCCATTTGGAAGATATTGAGTTTTGCTGTTGCTGACTATGTCCTCCATGCTTCCTAAATGAGGTAGATCGAGTGGAAGTGGCTGATGTGTGTAAGTGTGAAATTAAATCTCCTCCTATCCACTCAGAAAACAAAGGAGCAGATATGGTTTAATTCTGCTTCAGCCCAGATTGCTGGAGAAAAGTAGTTTAAAATTATTATTTAATTGACTAATTCATTGGCTTCCTGGCACTTCTTGTAGAACTGAGCTGCTTGCCTTTTAAAATCCAGCTTCTCCTACTGGATTTCAAAATAAAAACCAAGGAGCTTAGTGCTACAAGGAGAAGTTCCAGGAAGTGTTGCTGGAGTTGAATGGGCTTTAAAGCATTTTAAAGTAGCCCGGAGCAAGAACCCCTTTCTCCCTCCTCCTCCTCCCATTCCCATCTGTGATTATCTCATTTGGAAGATATTGAGTTAGTTTTTGTTAAGGTAAAATGTCGAACTGGTTAAGCATACAAGTCCCATAATGCATCACTATATATTCCCCTCCCAGCAGTTATAAAGGATGCCCACTTTTGGTTTTGACCAGACTCTTGTTTACCTCCTGGAGGAGTGGTGTATCTGGGAGAGAGCATGGATGTTAATTTATTTGATTTTTCTACAATAAAAGAATGATTCTGACTGCAAATAGTTTGGAAGTTGATTTTGGCTAAGATCCATTATAAGTTATCAACAAATGGTAGCAGAGGTCGGTTGCCAAATTAATTGGAACAAAATATGTCAGGATCAGAAAAATCCAGAATTAATACAAGAGCCTTCACCAGACAGATGGCAGCTCAATTGACTCCAATGGGGACAATAATAGGAACTGCTTTGGACGAAGGAAATAAAACTCCTACAACTGATAAAAATGAAGATTTAAAATCAACCCTGCTCAGAATCATCGAAATATCAACAAACAGCAAGGACCCGATGGCAGAATTAAGAGGACTTTTTCAAAATACAAACAAACCTCAAACTGAGAAAAGGCAAACAGAGAAAGAAAATGAAACTGCGAGTGCTGAACCGGTAAGTCCTTTGCAACCTTTTTTAAACTTACCAGAGGTGGGAAAATATGAAGAGGCGCCATTTTCAAACCCACACAACTCAAAGCCACAACCAGTAAAAATGGCTGACCAGCAACCAATCACTGCAGAAGTTTTGAAGAGGGAGGCAAAAAGAAAAGGTAACCCTGAGAGGAACTTCCCTCAAAGCAGGAAATATCAAGAGTGATTGAAACACTCACAGCAACATTCAGAGCTGCATTCATTCCCCCACTCCAAGACAGTCACAGACAGCAAGCACTGAACTCCAGGCAGCCACGTTGTCCCCACGCAACCCAGCAACCACAGATAGTCTCCCAGCACCTTCAAGCGGCATTCAAAAGACCTTAGAAGTGACTGAAAGGAACACAGAAGTCACGATCTCTCTCAGCATGTCTTCAACGGTTATCTCCGATCTCCAAACAACCCAGAGAGGCTTCACTGCTTCTTCCTCACTCCCGACAGCCTCACTGGCTTCCGCAGCGGTCCTAGTGCCTCCAGGTTACTTACTAGCACAAGCCTCCCAAGGGGAATTTCCAGCACCAGGAAACCACCTCCTGAATCCAGCACAGTTTCAGGATACTACAACTTCCCAGTCAGGAATTAAGAATGAAACCACAGCTCCAATGCAAATTTTTAACCCTTCACTTTCTGCAACAACTCTTCAGGAGACATCCTCCACAGGAAACCAACATAAAGTGAACATGGCACAAATTCAGAACATCATGCATGTACAATCAGCTCCAGTCATCTTACAGAAAAAAGGGACAGTGAGTTTTTCAAACTTTATAGCTTGCATACCAATGTCCTTCTGCCAATATACGCACATCCCAGAATATCAACAACAACAATTTTTGAACACTAACCCTGCTCAACACAATATCTTACCCAATGGTTTCCCCAAGTTATGCGCAACAGATAATAATCTAATGGACTGGGCGCAGCAATTTCAGATTGCATTAATGAGGGAAAATGTTCTTTTGTCATACTGAACCCACCCCAAAAACCATGGTCTATAGAGGTAGATTGTATTCATCATCGGGCATTTTGCTTAATGTTAAGTTCCCTTGAACCAGCCATATACCACATCATACCCAATGGGTCCACCATCTCTGAAATTTGGGAGAAGTTATTTAACCTGTTTTATAGCAAAAATAGAAGTACCACTAGCAGAATATCTAGGGAGTTTCATTCTGCTAGATTGAGACCAGGAGTACATCTGTTCAACTTAAACGCCATGAGATCTGATCTGTTACAAAGAGGTGAGACAATCACAGAGGAAAGTTTTATTAGTATCATAATTAATTCCCTCGACTCTAGCTGGGACTATTTTTTTAATCAATTGGATAATCTAAATTATGACAACATTTCACTTGAAACATTATCAGGAAGGCTGGTGGCTGAGAATAATCTCAGAAAGGATCGAGTTTTGCTTCATAAGGAACACAGGGTTGCGAAAAGAGTTAACTTTGTGGAACAGGTAAACACGTTACCAGGGTGTTATACATGTGGTTTAAGAGATCACTTTAAGAAGAATTGTCCTAAGACCTTTAAAGGCAGAGAACCCATTAAGCATCCCCAGCCCTACTATACAAGTTATCAGAGGGAAAGGTCTAACTCTGAACAAAGATATCAAGGTAGACACTCCAGTAGCCAAAGACACGATGTAAACCCGAGACGTAGAAAATCACCAAGCCCAAGAAGGAGCAGGGGATCCAGTCGGGAGGACTGGACACTGATTCCGTGAATGGGATTAGAGATGTAGAACTGAATCTTGGCGTAAACACAAGGGAACAATGTTGGTTAATTGACTTTGGGGCAACAACACATACATCTTGTAATAGAGAACTGTTCACCTCTTTAAACGAGGTGTCGTTTAACATTAAACTTGCCAACCAAAAATTCGTGCAGGTAGTTGGGAAAGGGGATGTCCACATCCCAGGTCTTGGGAGAATCAAGGAAGTTCTGTTCATACCTGAAATACCATATAATGTCTTATCTGTAATTAAATTAAGCAAAGGTACCAAAATCGAGGTGTTATTTAAGAGTGACACCGTCCAACTTACCAATGATGGCAAGGAAATAGGGGAAGTTATAGTGGCCAATGGGTTATCTTATTTTATACCCAAGATAAATACCACAGCACAAGTCATAGCCAATTTATCAAATGATAGTGTTAAGCATGGGAAGAAAGAGAGGGAAAAGGATGACAATGTCAACAGTGACACAAGTGATGGGGAAATAGAAGGGGAAAGTGATAATGATATTAACGATGTAAGTGTTGAAAATGTTGTAATCAAAACAAATGACTCAAAGCATGTTTCAATTGGTAAACCTTTACACAATAATTGTGCACATATTTTGCATAGAAAGTTGGGGCATATTGGTTTTCCCGTTGTTAAAAATATGTTGAATTGTTCTGAAGGACTCAAGGTAAACAATTGTGAAAATTATTTAGAGTGTTCCATTTGCAAGAGTTCAAAGTCAAAAGAAAAACCTCGACCAAAAAAATCAGAAAGGAACACCATGCACATTTTTCAGTTGGTACACATGGATCTACTGGGCTCCTTGAAGCCCTCTATTGGACACAAAAAATATTTTCTCACAATTGTCGACAACCATAGTAGATACCGTTTTATATACACCCTCAAACACAAAGGGGAAACATTCACCAAGTTTAAAGAATTCTATAAGAGGATAGAAATCCAACACAACATTAAAATCAACAGATCATGACAGACCGCGGTTCTGAATTTCTTTCCAAAGAATTCAGTGACTGGATTAATAAACATGGTTTAATACACTTTACAACTTCGCCATTTTCTGCCTTTCATAATGGTGTGGCTGAACGCAGGAATGGCGTATTACAGACTATGGTTAGATGCATATTAGAAGATGCCGGATTAAACTTTTCATGTTGGGGAGAGGCCGTCTTATATTCAAACTATACCCTTAATAGAATATGGTCAAGTGTGATACAGAAAACCCCATATGAAATAATGTACAATCAGAAGGCCACACTAGCACATCTCCATGTTTTGGGGGTAACTGCCGACCTACACATACCCAAGCAACTCAGACGAAAAGGAGACAATGTATCAAAAAAACTCAAATTTGTTGGTTATGAACCAAAAACCAAAGCTTACAGATTCATGGATAGAAATCACAAGGTAATCATATCGAGATCAGCAAATTTCCATGAAAACACAAACTGGAGTAAGATATACTCAAATGAAATAATAATTGGCAAGGATACATTCAAAACTGATCAGAAACAAACACATCTTCACACACACACCACAAAAACAAAATGCAACAGAAATAGCATTAAGATTAGGGCGTGGAAAGAAGGTCATCACATACTCAAAACCAAAGGTATAGTCAGATGACTCATCAAAAAACAATATCCCAACCGAAAACATACCCAGGAAATCACTAAGGTCTAATAAGGGCAAAATTCCAAATACCTTAAGGGACTATGTGATGTCAATTGATACCACCATAACTACACCCAAAAATTATAATGACATACACGCACTCCCACCAAATGAACAGTTAAAATGGAAAGAGGTTATGCAGAGGGAGATAGAAAGTATTAAAAAACTAGAAGCATATACCCCCTCAAAGGTCCCAGAGAACAAAAACTTTATCGGTATCAAGTGGGTATACAAAATAAAATCCTTAGAGGATAACAAAAATCTATACAAAGCAAGACTGGTGGCACAAGGTTTCTCACAAAAATTTCCAGACAATTACATAGACACTTATTCACCTACAGTGAGGGCAGAGAGTGTTAAGACAGCCTTAGTCATTGCCTCAATTCTAAATGAACATATATATCAATTCGATCAAAATAGCATACCTACACGCACCACTAGATAAGGAATTATATGTCAGAGCACCACCAGGAATCGACTGTAGTGAAGGACAAACCTGGCTACTCAGTAAGAGTCTCTATGGTCTGCGACAATCAGGTAAGAGATGGTACGACTGTTTTTCCATAACTTTAAGACTAATAGGTTTCACTGCCACATCAGCTGACAAATGTGTATTTATTAAAAGGGAACAAAGTATGTGTGAAAAAGTATTTGTCTATGTCGATGATATATTATACTTATGTAAAAGTAAGTTTAAATGTGACCAATTCGCCAAGGAACTTCAAAAACACTTTTCATTGAAATGTTTGGGTAAAGTCGATAAATATTTAGGAGTTCAGATTACTGAATCAAGTAATGGTTTTATACTATCACAAAAGGAAAAGATATTAGAATTACTAGAGAAATGCAATATGTCTGATGCAAAACCATAATATACCCCCATGCAAACTGACTTTCTAAAGAACATGTTTAATGATAATGAAGTATTTAAGGACAATACAATCTATCGTTCTACAATTGGTTCATTACTTTATATAGCCAATTGGATTAGACCAGACATAGCACTATCAGCAACTTACTCTCGACACGTGAATAATCCAAAAATATATCATTGGAATGCGATCAAAAGATTATTGAGATATTTGAAACACACCGCTGATGCAGTTTTGTCGCTTAATCCAAACACATTGAGCACCCCTAGACTTTCATGTTACACAGATGCTGACTGGGCTGGAGATGTTAAGACACGAAAGAGTACCTCAGGGTATGTTATTTTTCTGAATGATAGTCCCATCCACTGGTACACCGGAAAACAAAAACTTGTATCAACTTCAACTTTTTTAATTATTGTATTATTAGTATATTTTTAAATGACTGTACACCGCCCCGAGTCCCACAGGGAGAGGGGGCGGTATATAAATCTTGTAAATAAATAAATAAATAAACTGCAGAAGCCAAATTTGTTCGCCTATCAAAGGCCGCAAATAACTTAATTTGGTTTGACGATTTATTAATGGACATTTGGAAAGAACCTTCATATCCCATAATCATTTAGGAGGATAATAAGGCAGCAATAGATATATGCAAGGCTGATGCTGTAGGCCACAGATCAAGGCACATTGACATAAAGTACAAGCATGTGAGACAGTTGTCAGAAATTGGATTCGTAAAAGCTGTACACTGTGAGACTAAGGAACAAACTGCAGATATTTTGACCAAACCTCTTCCCCCAAAATAATACTCATACCTGACAAAGAAACTGTGTATAAATATATAAATGTTATATGGTAATATCTATGTTAATGTTTCCTCAATGATTAATCAGTTCGACCTTAGAAGGGGAATTGTTAAGGTAAAATGTTGAACTGGTTAAGCATACAAGTCCCATAATGCATCACTGTATATTCCCCTCCCAGCAGTTATAAAGGATGCCCACTTTTGGTTTTGACCAGACTCTTGTTTACCTCCTGGAGGAGTGGTGTATCTGGGAGAGAGCATGGGTGTGAATTGGTTTGATTTTTCTACAATAAAAGAATGATTCTGACTGCAAATAGTTTGGAAGTTGATTTTGGCTAAGATCCATTATAAGTTATCAACAGTTTTGCTATTGCTAACTACTCCATCCTTCCTAAATGAGTGGGAAGTGGCTGGTGTGTGTGGGTGTTAAATTAAGCCTCCTTCCTATAAAATCCATTCAGAAAACAAAGGAGCAGATACGGTTTAATTCTGCTTCAGTCTAGATTGCTGGAAAAAAAGTAGTTTCACATTATTTAATTGACTAATTCATTGGAAATTACTGTGTTATGACTTTTAATGGATGTAGTGCTTATGATGGGCTATAAACAGGTAATACTCAGCCTTAAAATTATGTTATATAAGTAGAAATGCAATTAGATTTGCTGGCCTTCCCAGATATGATTTTTAGTAGTCAGTCTCTGCTGATTTACAGTACTAATATAATTAAACCAAATAACCATCTCTAAATTTAAGACAGCACTAACCCTAGAACATTTTAGTGGACTAAGAACAGCCATCTTGGAAGAGATATTTGGGAGGGGGGGACTTTACTCTTTAAAGCTGTGTCCTTGTGATGAAGGGGCAGTTTATATTACATTTTATAGATTAATCCAACAATAGAAAATAGGTAACATCCATTTGAGGTCAATCCATGCATTTAATGAAGAGGAGGCGGCAATATTAAACCAGAGTCTTAGTACAAGGGGCAATCCAGTAGAAATGCCTTGATGGTTCTGTCCAAGCAGAGACATGAGTGTGGTAAGTATGAAATCTTATTAAATCAATTCATAGAGAGATACAATGCTCAATATCTTTAAAGTTGATAATTCTTTCATATTACTGACTTGGGAATAATCAAATGATCAGATCTCATGCTGCCTGGGGAATTCTGAAAATTGAAGTCCTAATGCCTTAAAGTTGCTAAGCTTGAAAAACACTCAAAAGTACAACTTCTTGTGAGCCTGGGTTATTTTCCTGCATTTTGGGAATAAGGAAATTATCCTATTGTGCCTTGTGCAGAGATGCAGCTGAAATCTAGTTAGATGCTAATTGGAAGGATAAAGCCGCAGATACAGATAGACTTTGACTTACAACTGTTTGTTAGCCTCCATTTAAAGTTACAACAGAACTGAAAAAAGTTATTTATATCCCCGCCCCCCCCAGAGACAGAGAGAGAAAGAGAGACAAGACACACACACAAACACAGATAGAGAGAGAGGGAGGGAAGGAAAGAGAGACAAGAGAGACAGAGAGAGAGATGAGGGAGAGAGAGAGAGAGAAAGAAAGGAAGAAAAAGATGAGAGGGAAAGAGAGAGAGACAGAGAGAAAGATACATGTTTAAATACTGCCATCATCAACCTCCTGCCGCCCAGTATGCTCCCACAGGGTTGCCCTCCTTGGGGTACCGCCGCCTGGCCGTTGTCGGTTGACGGCCCCGAGGGTTCGGGCTTTCTCTGTGGGAGCCCCCTCCCTATGGAATGATCTCCCCCCGGAGATACGGGCTATGACGGATATTCTGACCTTCCGGCGCGCAGTGAAAACCCTATTTTTTAAACAGGCTGGCCTGGCCCAGTAACTGTATTTTGGTTTTAACTTAATTTTAATTGGGGTTTTATTAGCTTTTAACTTTTAACTGAATTCTTGGGATAGACAGCCAGATCAATTTGGTTTAATTTATTTTAATTGTATTTATTGGGTATTTATTGTATGTTTTTAGTAGGCTGTACACCGCCCCGAGTCCCTTTTTGGGAGAGGGAGCGGTATAAAAGTTTAATTAAATAAATAAATAAAGAAAAGAAAAGAAAATAGAAAAATGGCTGTTTGAGTGTTTTAAGGTTGCAGACCCTGGGTTAGGTAAACACCATGGTTGTTAAATGAACCTTCTGGTCATTAAGCAAACACTGGTTGCTAAATAAATCAATTTTCCCCAAAGAGCATTTTTAACTGGAAACCAGCAAAAAACATAGAAAACCTCAGTTACAAGACTATGTGGGATGTTGTAACTGGTCATAAGTACGTGTGTGTGTGTGTGTGTGTGTGTGTGTGTGTGTGTGTGCGCGCGCGCATGGCTGTCAAAACACCAAAAACATGGCAAGTAGCTCTGGGGAGGTCAGTCGTAAATTTGAACACTTGCTAAACAACTGGCCATTAAGTGAGGACCACTTATATTTGATTTGCCAGTCACATGGCCACTTAGCCACACTCACCCCAGTCACATGACCCACTAGTCACACCCACCCAACCACATGACCAACATACTACGCCCAGTTAGCAAGCCACGCCCACCCAGCCACATGACCACCAAGCCATGCTCATCCAGCCACATGACCACCAAGCCATGCCCACAAATTAGGCCACAATCACAGAACCAGTTGTTAAGAAATTTGAAGCCCACCCCTGTGCATACATACTGCAACTTATTTTTTCCCATTTCCTAATTAAAATAAACTAAACAGTGATGGATTTCAGGCTGAATTAGGAAAATGCATATTACCTCAATGACTGGAACTTGTTTATTTATATGCTTTTCGCTTATGATCGTGATTAAGGCAAAATACTCCAATTATTTTAACAAATGTGTTAAACAATACAGCTATTAAACTGTGTTTTAAAAATTCACATGTCCTCACTGGGAGAGCAGACATTGTCAATCTCTCAAATATGAAATATCACATTTCATATTTTATGATCATGTTTTATGAAAGAACAATATCCAAGCAGAGATGCAACTTCGAATAGTACATGTAAAATTATCTATTTTCAACCATTCTCTTCCTCTAATGTTCTGATTTTTCTGCTTTTTTCATACATACATTAAAGCAGAGGTCTTCAAATTACAGCCCGCAGGAGGGATACGACCTGCTGAGGCAATGTATCTGGCCAATGTGTAGTCGTGATTCAGCCCTGCGCCCTGCCCTGCCCTCCCCTCCCAACAAATCCTTGCATGGCTGGATGCACCACCCACATTGCCCCTCTTCCAGTAGTCATTCTTCCAGCCTGCAGATGTCTGCTCATTGCAAAGGTAAGGCTGAAGGGCACAGGCCATAAGTGGATATCTTACTGCTTCATCCAGGAAGCTTCTCTGATGCTCAGAAGCCCCACAAATGGAGCATAGGGGTGCTGCACATCCCCCTAGCTACATTTTTTGCCTTCTTGGGCCCCAGAGACGCTTCCTGGGAGCAAAAAGCCCCACCCTGAGGCCCAAAAACGGAGCCTGGGGGGAACTGCACCCCCCCCCCGGCTTCATTTTTTGCCTTCCTGGGCATCAGGGAAGCCTTCTGGGAGCAAAAACACACCCCAGGAGGCTTCCCTGAGGTCCAGAAGGCAAAAAAAAAAAAAAAAGCTTGGAGTGGTGCTGCAAAAAAAATGAAGAAGCCATGCCTACCTAGTCACATGGCCACACCCACCTAACCACACCCACACAATCAGTTGTTAAAAAATTTGAATGCCACCCCTGCTTAGCTATTACCCAGAAACAACAAGCACTGGCTGGCTGGTGAGTTTTCTTTGATCTCTAGATTTCCAAATACATAGAGTTGAATGTACTCATATAGGTTTATTCAATTCAATCTGTAAATAGTTAAAGCAGGTTTGGTGTATCCTGGGCAGGGGTGGGATTCCACCTCTTTGGACCGGTTCTATATAACTATTGTTATGGTTCTGCACAGTTCAGAGAACCGGCAAATCGTGCCACTGGCTGGCTCTCCACTCCCCACTAGCCCCTCCCTGCCCAGTCACATCTTATGCGTGCCATCAAACTTGCCTGCATTGTGCCTTTGCCCAGAACAAATAGACACAGGAACTAGCCAGATTTCTCAACCCAGTTTCTTTTCAGGAACAGAGATCAACTTTTTCCGTCCAAACAAAGCTGAATAGAGAAAATTATCCCATCAATAAACACAGGATTAAATGTCACCAAGCACAGAATTTAACTTCATCAAAAACCAGTTTTAGACCAAAACTCAGAAAGGGAATATAAACTCATGTTTGAATGTCAATCTTTTTAGCTAGCCAAGAAGCCTTGCTGAATGTCACTCATTTTGGTTCCTTTTCATTAAAAGCTTTTTTGGGGCATCTCTGTTTCGTTATTCAGTTACTTCTTCAAAGTGCTAATGACTGCATCCTGGCTGCCTCTCCGTTAACCCTTATTACATTCTTGGCAGGACTAGACTTCCTGTCTCAGGAACATCTCTGGAGTTTTTTCCTTCTCCTTTGCTGGTACTTTGCTTGTGTGGAGTGACCATTCAAATTTACAATGGCATTGAAAAAATGTGATTTATGACCATTTTTCAGAGTTACGACTGTTGCAGCATCCCCACAGTCATGAGAGGCCAGGTGAGGAGATACGTGCCTTGATATGAGTGATATTGAGTTGGTCACGCCCAGCCAAATAACATGACCACCAAGCCATGCCTACCAACTTAGCCATGCCCACAGAATTGGTTGTTAAAAAATTTGAATCCCACCCGACTCAGAGCCTAGTGTGGCTTAGCTTAACTGGTCTGTATGTATATATATATATGTATGTATGTATGTATGTATGTATGTATGTATGTATGTATGTATATATATATATATATATATACACATACACACATACATATATACTTGTGTTATTTATCAGCTCAAAAACCTAACACACACACATATATACATACATACATATGTATATATATAAAAGAGTTCATTTGTCCTTATATTATAGCTTCTGTATTCTGGGTTCTGGTTGTTCTGTGCTTCTGTGTCTTGTCCTTGTACTTGCTACTATGTTGCAAGAGCTGTGTGGGTATTGTATACATGCATCATGCTTTATATTATTGTATTTAAAGAAGTTTCTTCTATAAATTAATCCTGCTGAATTATTTACTTGTGTGCTAGCTGGATTGCTACAAACTTTAACTTCCAGTGTTGGAGCACCCAGAAGTTCTGGAGACAAACATTTCCACTGGTTAATTGTTAATTGTTCTCACTATCAGGAGTGACTTTTAGGTTGTTTCTCTCTTTGTTCAGTTTCCATCTATTGCTTCTTGTTTTGCCTTCTGCTGCTTTGGAAAATACATTGCCCCCCTTTCTTTGTGGCAGCCTGTTTTGTGACCTGCCTATGACACTCTTGGATAAAGCATGTGAGTCATTTCCTCCTTTCAGTGGTCCATGAAAGTACATCTATAGTATAATAAAGTCGAGAAAAGGTGAATAACATTTTTACAGAATGAAGCTGGTTAAGACCAGACATGACAAGGAGGGGCTGGGTGAAGAGCCACTTGATATGAGTGATGTTGAGTTGGTCATGCCTACCCAGCCATGCCTACTCAGCTAGTCATTAGGGCAGAGAACTAGTAGTTTAAAAATTTGCAGCCCACCACTGACCACCACCCACCAAAAAAAGATACTTGCCCTGCTCAGTCACTATCAGAAGGATCATTAAGGAGAAAGAATAAGAATAATAAATCACACAATGGGTGCCTAGGAATTTGAAAAGTTACCCCTAAATGAAAGTGAAGGCCGGTGTATATAAGTGGCCTTCCTAGGTCTTCACACTGTGTCCTGCCTTTTATTCTATTTCTTTCTATTTGCAAGTTTTCATGATACTTCCTGAAGTCCTGCCATCACAACTGCTGATTCTCATAGTCTTTGAGGCAAAACAATTGGCAAAATCTGGGATGGGGGCAATTGGAAAGGATGAAGTCTGTTCGTTTTGACAAGTAGGAAGTTCTGTTTTCTAAGCTACAGAACCAGGGTGTGATTCAGTTGATTCTCACTGGTTCGGTAGAACCAGTACCTAATTTTTTGCTGAGTTTGTCAAACTGGTTAGACTTGATTTTCCAGAAACACAGATTTTCCAGAACACATCGAGTTTTCATTCAACTTCCTTCTAGGCGGGGGGTGGGGGGGAAACCCTCCCCAAATGTCCAAGAGAAGAGCAACAGAAACCTTCAATCACATCACTGTGGCAAAAACTGTCTCAGACAGCGGGGGCAGGGCTTGCACATAAGGACCAGGGTCAAAGTGCCAGTGGAGTGCCAGAGAGTTAGGAAGAGTGTTGAAGCAAGCAGGCATTCTGCCTGCAGTGCCAATGCTGGTTGCTAGTGCCCTGGCCAGATCTGGAATGCCATCGCGTTTAAGGGCCAGTAGATGCTAGCCTTCCCTCTGGTGGATCTGGGTAGCTGCTAAATAGAGATGGGCCAGTTTCAGTACTTGGGAGCCCAGATGTCTTCGCTTCCCCCAAGCATTTCTTTGCCTACCTGATTTCAGTTCCATCACATTTCTCTATCGTGTTGTTCCCTGTCATGTGCAGGGAAACAAGAGTTTGTGGGACTAAAAAAAATCAATCAATCAATTCCAACTTTTTACAAAAAAAAATCTTGTGAAGTTGGAGTTGATTGAACTTTGTTTTTTAGCCCCACAAACTTGTTTCCCTGCACATGACAGGGAGCAACACAACAGAGAAATGTGATGGAGCTGGAAATTAGGTAGGCAAAGAACTGCTTGGGAGAAGCAAGGGCATCTGGGCAGTGGTGGGTGGGGCAAGCTCCATGGCATGGCACTTCGTTGCAATGAAGAAACAGGCAACAGAACAGCTAGTGCGAGGAAAGAAAGCCACTTTCCATCTTTCTTCTTCCTGTTCCTTCTCCTTCCCTCATACTGGCCACTCCATTTCCCATTTTTCCATTCAGCGGAGTGCCCAAGATTCACTTTGAAAGCAGGATGAGGTAATTTAACACCTGGTTCACCCGGTATCAGGTTGGTCATTGCAGGAGGCTCATCCCACAGTGTAGCAGAATTGGAGGACAGAGATGAGCCACACCTCCCACAACAGCCAACATGATTCTGGGCAAACCAGTTGTTAAATTATTTGAATCCCACCACTGTACAGAACTATTTGTATACTACTAGTTTTCAATATTACAGAGAGCTTTGTACACAATTATCTTATACTACTCTGTTAAATTTTATGCTGAATCCCACATAGAATAAAGAGTGCAAAAAACAAAAATAATGCTGCAATATGGTGCATTCATGGAGCATACTTATGAATATTAAGATTCTCAAAAAGACTATAATTCACAATTTTTCTCTCCCATAAATATAAATCATTTGTCTATTCATAACTATAATAAAATGAAAAGATTATCATTGTGAAATTCTCTCATCACAATCTCTAAAATGACTAAGATTAAAATTAAAACTTTTTTTCTGCCATGATTAAAATTTTGTTCCTCGATTGTCACTACAGTTTTTACTCTCATACTCTCTTTATTGTCCTTTTCTTTTCCTTTATTATTAAGTTTAGGAAGTGTTGTAATGAAAGCAGTATCAAAGGATTAAATGGAAAGTTTTATGTTTTACCAACATAGCTAAAAAAAATTATTGGAAACATTATATTGACATTTTATTGAAAGAAAACGAGATTGAATTGATGATTTATGGATTTGGGAAGTTAAAGGGGTTAAAGAGAGAGGGGGAAAGCTAAGATGGATACAACTTGATAAATAGAAAGATCAAAGTTATAATTCAATATTTTCATTCATTTCCTTGACTTTTTTGTTTTACCTTTAATTTGTTAATTCCTTTATTTTATTTTAAAATTCTAATAAAAACAGAAAATATAGAAGTTGGTTTATTCAGCAGAAGTATACTCATAACATGGTACACTGCTGTAGACATGGACAGAGTAAATCATAGTCAATAAATGTATTACCAGTTTATTTCTGAATCTCATTTATTTCTTCTTGAAATAGTACTTAATTTTGTAGAATTAATTAATTAATTACCAGGCTTAATAACAAGTATATTGGTGCAAATGTATTCCCTGTATTACATTAACATAACCAATGAATGTGTATATTGATTATATGGATATCCTGATAGCTTAGTGATGAGCTTATGTAGATGATCCATCAAAATACTTTCTGAATGTCAGGGGAACATACAGCAATGGGTCAATGGAACAGGCTGGAACTTTCTGAGGCCCACAACAGAGAGAGAATAAAAATCTAGAGAAATTAAGACAGAATTATTTAACCCTCTAAAAATGTGAAAAAGTGGCCTAGACACATGTTGCTCATTATTAGCATGGTGTAATGTAATCCCTTATGGATACTACAATTTTGCAAAGAAACATGATAAGTTCTCAAAATACAGCATATTACCACTCCCCTAAAATCCATATCCTTAGTAGAATTTATAGAGTAACATAGGCAAATCATGTATACAGATTGAAAAAATTCCCCAGAGAATTTGTTTGCTTTGAAAAATGATTCATGAAATGTTGCTTTTGCAGCTATAAAGAAAAGGGGATCCATTACAAAGTTATGACTTATGAGTGAAATCTATCATCTGTTTGTTTATTGATCTGAAATATATAAGGTATCTTTTCAGGGAAATCCTGCCAAGATGATGTAAATGTTTTTCAAAAAACAAAATAAAACATCAAAACTTTTTTAAAAGCCCTGGTTTCTGTAGACCCTTATCTCAAGAACAAGCCAAAATAAAATATTGTCTTTGGGTTACCTTTCAGATATATAACTGGTAGGATCCAAAATCATTAACTGGGGCACAGTTCTTTAAGCAAAAAAATTCTCTACAAAGACCTAATTACACATAAAGGTAGGCATTTATATAGGACCAACGATACAAATCTCTGAATATAAACAGTAGGTATTCAGTAAGATAATCTGACTTGGATTCAGAAATAAAGTAAAGTTATAGTATGCTTATTATGTAGAAAAATACAGACCCAAATTATTCACTTCATATTGGATTCTGTAAAATATTACTATTTAAGTCATATGGTATTACTGGATGCTGCTAGCATTTGACCATTTCCAATTAGTACCAAATCTAAGAAAATAATTAGATTTATTATTCCTGATGCAAGTTGACTGGAAGTCATCATTTAAAGAAGTAGACTTCTCTACATATAAAATCTCCTTCCTCTGCATCAAGATTCTGGCTCTTTTACTCTCATTAGTTCCATTACTGACCCTAGACATTTGTTATATAATCCTTATGTTCCAGATGCAATAATGGCCAGGACAAACAGGCAAATTCCTGTGTCGTTTCCTCTGATTACTGGTGTCTGTATATTAGATAAAAAACAATCTTCTGGATATAACAGAAACTCATTCTATATTTTCCTGCAAATATTCCTTTCATCTCATGCAATGTCAGGTAGAATCAGAATCCTTTATAATACACTAGATTTTTAAAATAATCAGGATGAGAGAAGGGATTCCAGAGAATATATAATAAAGGACTCTTCCAAAGCATTCTCTGAAAGTTGTAGCAAAACCACCTGATTTTGGGGGCAGAAACACAGGGATTATCTTGTATATATCTCTGCAGAGAGAATAGAAAAAACTGTTGAAAGCCACATATACTTTTTGACATTAACCAAAAAGAAATAGCATTTAAACATCTATTCTAGCTCAAATTGTATGTTAATACACCTATCTGTTTATCAGGTGGCTGCTTCTTGAAAACTGAGATTGGATGATGAAAACACAAATAAATAAGCTAAATATGAAAACCTGGATAAACACAGCTGCTGCTAAGCCAATTCAATCCTTTCCAAAGAAAATGTCACCAAGATAGTATTCCCCAGGCACTTTCTAATATTAAGGGGAAAATGTGAGTTATGCATTCTTGACAAAGTTTTGGACCTTAGAGGATGAAAATGACATGCTTCTGTACATGCATGTTTGTCTTGCTGGAAACATAGCAGTCCTTGAACAACATATGTGTAGCGACCAGGAACTTGCGAATATACAGTAGCAATAAACCTTAGTTCACAGCTAAACTTAAGCAACGACATCATTCCAAAGAGGAAGCCTACAGAAAAGGTGATAGAATGCTGTACAATCAGGCCAGAAATGTATTAACAAGGGAGAGCAGCAAAAAGAAACTACTCTGGAAAATTAAGGAATCAGTTCTCAACAAATGAACCAGCAAATATGTAGAAAACGCTTAATAACACTGGTTACGGCAAACCTCCTTCCCAGGCTGAAGGAAATCAACAACTGGCAGATGATCTGAATGTGTTTTACTGGAGGTGTGAAAGGAAACTATAACCACCTATCTCCACAACTCCCACCTCAGATACACCAACAACAGACAAGCCTCCTACAACTGACCCCGTCCCATTGGTTTCACAACCCCTGGTGATCACAGAAAAGAAAGTGCAAGATCTATTTCACAGACAAAAGCCAGGAAAAGCACCAGGACCAGACAAGAGAACTCCTTGCTTAAAAGTCTGTGCTGACCAATTGGCCTCCATCTTCACTTGAATCTTCAATAAATCATCAGAAATGTGCTATGTTCCTTCTAACTAAGCTATGTTCCTGCTAAATAAACTAAATCAGCTAGCGGTACCTGAACCCACTTTTAAGTGGATCATAAGCTTCCTAACAGACAGGAAGCAGCAGGTGAAGCTAAGCAGAATCACATCAGATACCTGTACAATTAGCACACCTACCCCCCAAAGCTGAATGCTCTCTCCATTTCTCTTCTCTCTATATACAGTATTAATGACTGCATCTCAAATGATCCATTTGTTAAACTGCTGAAGTTTGCAGGTGATACAACCATGATTGGTTCATTTGAGACAACAATGAATCTGCATACAGACAGGAGGTTGAATAACTAGTCTTGTGGTGCAACCGGAACAATCTGGAACTGAACACACTCAAAACCATAGAAATGGTGGTAGACTTTAGAAGAAACCCTCCCATACTACCACCTCTGACAATACTAGACAACACAGTATCAACAGTAGAGACTTCAAATTTCTAGATTCTATCGTATCTCAAGACCTAAAATGGACACTTAACATCAAAAACATCATCAAAAAAGCACAACAAAGAATTTTCTTTCTGTGCCAACTCAGAAAGCTCAAACTGCCCAAGGAGCTACTGATGCAGTTCTACAGAGGAATTATTGAGTCTGTCATCTGCACCTCTATAACTGTCTGGTTTGGTTCTGCAACCCAAAAAGACAGACACAGACTTCAGAGGATAGTTAGAACTGCAGAAAAAACAATTACTACCAACCTGCCTTCCACTGAGGACCTGTATACTACACAAGTCAAAAGGAGAGCTGTGAAAATATTTACAGACCCCTCACATCCTGGACATAAATTGTTTCAACTCCTACCCTCAAAACGATGCTATAGGGTACTGTACACCAGAACAACTAGACACAAGAAAAGTTTTTTTCCCAAATGCCATCACTCTGCTAAACAAATGATTTCCTCAAAACTGTCAAACTATTTACTAAGTCTGCATTACTATTACTATTAAACTTCTCATCATTCCTATCACCCATATTCTCCCACTTATAACTGTATGACTGTACCTTTGTTACTTGTATCCTTACAATTAGTATTTATTGTCTCCTAGTATGATTTGATTGCTTATTTGTATCCTATGACCATCATTAAGTATTGTACCTTATGACTCTTGATGAATGCATCTTTTCTTTTTATGTACACTGAGAGCATATGCACCAAAGACAAATTGTGTGTCCAATCTCACTTGGTCAATAAAGAATTCTATTCTATTCTATAAAGAATTCTATATTACAGTAAAGCTGGGGATGGAAAATTCCAATTTTCTAATATGCAAATCAATGCACAAGAGTAACCTTGGTCTGGGAAAACAAGTGATCTTCAAATACTAGTAAGAATAAAATGAGCCATCATAAATATTTAAATTGGTTATGTAAAATTTAAAAATAGACCCTGGTTTTCATCCAAGTTCCTAAAATAACAAATCTAAACCAGCCATTCATTCCCCACCTTTTGGAAATACTTTAAATGGTTATTATGTCAAAGGACCTGTAAATGTTATACTTCTATTGCTCTGGAATATATTCCAGCATATTCTGGCACAACATCATAGAAGTAAACAATGTTGGTACAGGAGTGCCTTGTTATCTATCCTGAAATTCAGTAAAGATCCCCAAATTCCATATATTACATCATGTATTTCCAAGAACGGCCTCTTTGACTGTTCTGCTGAAATACGCCACTCACCACAGGCATTCATGCTGGATTTTAACTTTCATGTCTAGTTTTAGAAGTCCCCCTCCCAAAAGAGATTCATATTTCCTTCTCAAGAGTCCTCTCTGTGCCTTTAATAATCACACAACATACAGCCTGTGCAAGAACCTTACAATTTTAAAGAGATAGTCACCTACTCCAACCTGGCTATATTGTACTGTACCATACTCCCTGTACCATAGGAGTCAAATACCTTCCACCATCTATTCTGTAAGAAGACATTTGTAGCATCAAGACAGGGAATTTGAGTCATTTAACAATTTTGTAAGCCTGATCAAGTATCTAGCTCATTCTGGCTGCAGGTAGTTCTTTCTGACATGATTAACAAAATTTTATTATAAAGGAAGTGATAATATTTTCATACATTTTCCAGCTGTGAAAATCTGATTTAATAAATGTAATAGCAGATGCAGCATTCCATAGATGACAAAGTCATGTAAACAATTTCAATTTCTTCTGTAATCAAAGATATGACACTGCATTTTGTTTGCTGGATAATTCCAAAGAATAAATCACAATGCAGTCTAATGAACTTCTAATAAAGTTTGTTTGCTATGAATGTATTACTTGAAACTCTGACACATGTTTCGTAATAGATTAGTTTATCACTCCTGGAAATCACCTGTTTTCATTGCATTTAAAATCTGGAAAGTATTTTAAAATCACACAGATAATATTAGTTCAGTAATTTGAGTGTTTCTACTTGAAAGACAGCATTAAAGTGTTCTTTTTATGAATTGGAAAAAGAGTAGCAAAAACATGCATTAGACTGCAAAATTGGGAATACAATACATAAAAATATCATATCTTTCAAGCACAGAACTTTGTTCTGAACTTAGTTCAGAAACTTGATTCTGATTTCAAGCAAAAAGTTTATAGTACACATATATGGCCCTGAAAATATATGGACAAAGAGTATAAGTTTGGGTGATCCAACTGTCACCATAAAAAGCTAAAAATCTATAATATAAACTACCCTTATCCTTGACACTTATGCAATTTTGGCCCGCACACAACTTATGTTCAAATATTTGCTAGCTGTTCACATCACCTTAACCACAATTGGTTGAACTGTAAGCTGCTGACTAAACCACACTTGTCTGGGAATACATGATATGCTAATTTATATCAAAGTTTATAATTCATAACAGCCTAGGGCGGGTGTTGGTAAACAGTAGCTCCGGAGCCAGATATGGCTCTCTGGGCCTTCTACAGTGGCTCCCTGACAGATGATCCCACCACTGGCTAGCCCTTCCCCTTGCCTTCCTCTCCCTTCCTCTCTCAACTGGCCTGAGAAGGGGATGGAGGAGCTGATTCTCCATCACCTCATCTCTTGCTGGTGCTTCTTCTGGCCTTTACTGCTCTTAGGCATGCCTCGGTCACTTGGGGAGACATGCAACCTGCTCTCCACCCTGAAACACTGGCCTGACTCAGCCATGAACAATGCCAGCCTCACTAACATGACGGCTGGTGGGGTGAGAATGAGATCCAGGAGGATGAGATAATGGAAAGGGGGACAGGCCCACACCACCCAGCCATGGCTTTAAAACTTGCACGGGAGACTTTCGCCGCCCGGAGGACACTTTTCAATCAAAGCCACCGGCAGCACTGCTCTGATAGGGGAGTGAAGTAGCTCAAGGCAGTGGGAAAAGGAGGGTGGCCCTGCCGAACCTCACATGCCCATTCCAGTGGTCAGTTCGGAGAAAGTTGGAGGACCCTCGCCAAAGATGCTAGCCCATCAGCCAGTCAACCCACCTGGCTCATGTGCCTTTGCTGAGCTTTGGCTGTGCCTGGCTGCCTCCCGGCCCTGACACAGCCAGCCAGGGGATCGTGAGAGGAGGAGGCGGGGGAGAGAAGGAGGGTCGTCTTCAGGGAAGCCTCCACTACAGCTCATGCTCATCCTCAGCCAGCCCAGATTTCCAAAAAGTTGCCAAGAAAAAAGGAGTAGTGAAGAGCCCCAAGGTTGACCCAGCCTAGCTTTCCGAGAGAAAGAGAAGAGACAGAGGAAGACGCACACACACAGAAAAAGAGAGACAGAGAGAGAGAAGGGAGAGAGGGGGAGAGAGGGAGAGGGAGGGGGAAGAAAGAGATAGCTAGAGATACAGAGAGAGAAAGACAGACACACAGACATAGAGACACAGGGGCTATTATCAGCAAAAGGAACTTTCTTCTAGGTACCCAAAAGCTAAAGCTTAGTTGATTTGGTTATCACTTCCTATGTGCATGTGAGTGCATCAGTATATAATACTGTGCAATTATTGAGACAATTGTACAGAGCACAGCTGCAGCCACAAGTGAGTGTGGAGCAGCATTTGGTGCTCATGCAGACTTTATTCATTGAGTTGGAATAGCCTGGAATGAAGATTCCTGAATCTCAGAAGGTGTTGTTGGTGATGCAGTAGCCTTGGTGAATGGCCAGAACGCTAGTCACAGGAAAAGGCAATGTGTTGATTCCATGTCTGGAGGAAAAGTTTATTAACATATTATGTGTGCCTGAAATGTCACATAATCTACTGAGTGTCTCTAGTCTAGACAAATAAGATTTTGAGACCACATTTGCAAATGGGAAGTGTCTCATAAAAAGAAATGGGAGTGTATGTGCACAGGGCATAAATCTTTATGTGTTGCAGGGACAAAAGGTTAAATGTGCCCAAACATTTGGAAATACAGCACAACATGATTCATGTGTTCAACTCTTGCAAAAAAAGCTTGGCAATGCCAGCTTCAGAGTTTTGCAAACAATGCAACAGTTTGGGTAAACTTAAAAGGGTGCAGTATGTAAATCATCAAAATCCAAGACATTCCCACTAAGCAAAAGTAGCACAAGGTAGACAACAAGAGCTCTAGAGCTGGTACATGCAGATTTGGTTAGGCCAATGCAAGCCAATTTGGGAGGAGCAAAGTATGCGCTGGTCATTGTTATTTAGATTTGGGTTCTAAAGAATAAAATAGAGCCATGATGGTGAACCTATGGCAAGTGTGCCACAGGTGGCACACCGAGCCATTTCTGCCAGCATGCAAGCTGCAGGCAAACTTACCTCACTGCGTATGTGTATGCCTCACAGCTGATTTTCGGTAGGCTTGAGGCCTTTTTTGGCTTCCCAAAGGCTTCAGGAAAGCTTCTGCAGACCGAAAACTAGCCTCGTTTCATCACTTCCTGTTTTTCTGAAAATACCGGAAGTGACTAAATGGGGCTAGTTTTCAGTCTGCGAAGCCTGCAGAAGCCTTCCTGAAGCCTCTGGGAGGTCAAAAAAGACCTCAATCTGCCCAAAAATCAGCTGTGAGGCGCAGTGCAGGAAAGGGGGCAGTGGAAGTGGGTGGGTGGGTGGGGATTGTGCATGCATGCATAGAGGGCATGGGGGGTCATGGATTCCCTTCTGGGTGCTAATATGTGAGCACGAGCATGCAAGCGTGTGCATACAAATGCATGGAAACATTTGCTAGACCAATACTCAAATACAGCTCATCAGTCCGGAACCCACATTACGTATCTGATATTAACGCAGTTGAGAAAGTCCAGAAATATTTTACAAGAAGAGTTCTTCACTCCTCTGCTTATTGCAGAATACCTTATGCCACCAGACTCGAAATTCTAGACCTAGAAAACCTAGAACGAAGCCATCTTCGGTCTGATCTAAATATAGTATATAAAATCATACATTGCAATGAATATTTCAGCTTCAACCATAACAATACAAGAGCAAACAATAGATACAAACTCAAGTTTAACAGCACCAAACTTGATTGCAGGAAATATGACTTCAGCAACAGAGTCGTCAATGTCTGAAATACTCTACCTATGGTTTCTTCCCCAAACCCCAAAAACTTTAACCTTAGACTATCTACTATTGACCTCATCCCTTTCCTAAGAGATTGGTAGGGGGCGTGCATAAGCGCACCAATGTGCCTACTGTCCCTGTCCTATTGTTTCTTTTATATTTTATTTTTCTTATATGTATCCATGTATTCATAACTATGTTTTACTTGTATCTATTATCTTGTAAGCAATTGACAAATAAATAATAATAAATAATAATAGTAACAATTTTTGGCACAGGAGGCCAAAAAGGTTAGCCACCACTGAAATAGAGGTTCTACAGAAATTTAAGCAATGGGTAAGCTTTGTTGAAAGGAGATATAAACAACAGGTATATCAGTTGAAAACTGAGAGATTCAGAATTTATGTCAGCAACTTTTCAACAGTGGCTGGGACAGTTAGGAATAAAACACAGATGCACTGACTAATCCATACACAGCAGCTGAGAATGACGTAGCTGAAAGGTGGAATAGCATTTTACAGACAATGAAGGACTCACTGCTGGAGGATTCTGGTCTAAGCAGATCATATTGGGGTGAAGCCATGTTGACTAATAATTAATCATTAGGCTGGGGAGTTCATCTATTAATGATACTCCATATGCTGTTTATATGGGAGAAAGCCATCCCTAGCACATTTAAAGGTGTTTGGAAGCAATGCATGGGTGCATTTTCCAAAAATAATCAGAAGAAAGGGTCAACCAAAGGATAGAAAGCTCAGGTTTACAAGCTATTAGCATGGCTCAAAGAGCTATCGCTTTAGCAATGGGAGCAAAAGAATAGTGATTTCAAGGTCTGCTGATTTTGCCAAGCAAAATTGGAACAGAATTGATTTTAATTTTTGGAATGATCCACTTAGTGACGGTGACACACTTAGTGATGGTAACTCGCTTAGTAGCGCTGTTAGCATTCAGGGATGAGAAACTGAAAAAGAACTAGAAAAGGAGTCAGAAGAAGATGATGGCTCACATATGAAGCCAGAGAAGGTTGAACGTAGTCAATGCCACACAGAGCAATGGAATAAGGGGATTTTGCCTGACTGGTTTTTACTAGTAAAGTAAAGGTGTGTAATATGTGGTATGAGCCAAGAAACTATAAGGAAGTACTGGCATTACCCAAAATTGAACAAATAAAGTGGAAAGAAGCGATGGTCAAAGAAATAAAATCCATGGGTAAACATAAAGTATTCACATCTATGACTTTGCCAAAAGGTTGAAAAGCCATAGGATGTAAATGGGTGTACCAAAATAAAGTGCTACGCAACAATGAGGTCCAATATAAGGCAAGATTAATGGCACAAGGTTTTTCACAAAGAAAAATGTGCACTATGATGATGTATTTGCACCTATGGTAAAAAGTTAAAGCATAAGGTTGGCACTAGTGTTGGCAGCGGCACATGGCCATAAAATTTGGCATTCTGATATATCCACAGCATTCCTCAATGCAGAATCAGAAGAAGAAATTTACATGGTTCAAGCACCAGTATATGAAAGTAAGAAACCTAACACTATATATAAACTGAACAGGGCCATTTATGGGCTGAAGAGTCAGCCAGAAATTCAAATATTTGTTTAGATATGGCACTGAAGGGTCTTGGGTTCAAGAGCTGCAAGGGTGATGGTTGTATATATACTGGGAAGTTACAAAGTGGGAATTCTCAATTGTTAGCATTTGTAGATTATCTCTGTTTCGCTGCAAAAGATGTGTCACAGAAAAAAGAATTTGCTAATCAATTAGACAAAAAAATTAAATAAAATATTTGGGTGAAATAAAAATTATCTCAGTGTAGAAATACAAAAAAACTGAGAAAGGTGATTATGTTCTCAGTCAAAGAAGGAAAATTGAACAGCTGTTGGAGATATACAACATGAAGAATAGTAATTCTGCTCCAACACCTATGAGATTTTCATAACGGTTTGGGTGAGGACAAAAGTAAAGCCTGTGAACAAGAGGTATATCAGTCAGCAATAGGGAGCCTGTTATATCTGTCACAGTGGTTCAGACCAGACATAGCTTGTGCAGTAAGCATCCTACATCACTTTACTGCTGCACCAACGCAATTGCATTGGATGGGTGTAAAAAGGATTCTCAGGTATTTAAAGGGAACTGTGAAATTGGATCTTCAAATACAGGTCTCTGAAGAACTGAAAATGAAATTTTATGTTGACAGTGATTATGCCAATGATGTAAAAACCAGAAAGTCTAATTCTGGGATTATGGTATTATTTGGAGGGGCTTTAATTGGTTGGAAGTCCAGAAAACAAACAGTAGCTATTTCTACTGTGAAGGCAGAATTTATAGCTCTATCTGAACTTTGTTCAGAGGTAATTTTGTACGTACAGCTGTTACATGTAAATGATGCTGTAACAGTGTATTAGGATAATGCTGCTTACATAAAAATGGCAACAAGTGACAAGAGTAAAGAACAGAAGCAAGGATGTGGACATTAAGTATTGTAATGTCAGAGAAGCCATTAAATGTAAATTAATTAGCTTGCTTCACTTTCTTCAGAGGACAATCTGCAGATGTAATGACAAAACCACTGGGTGGAGTTCATGAAAAGAATATTAAGTTATTTGGTTTTATGTCTATTTCAGTCATGAAGAATATAAGAGTTCATGAATTGGAATAGACATGGTAACAGGTCAGCCAATGGGGACTGTTTGGTGACTGAGATGGCTCAGAACTTGGGTATGGTTTAGCCAACTGATCTGTGTATATGTGTGTGTGTGTATGTTATATATAAACACACACAAACACAAACACACACACACACATATGTATATATATATATATATATATGTATGTATGTATGTATGTATGTATGTATGTATGTATGTATGTATATGTATATGTATATGTATGTTTTCATAGATTTTCAGGGGTACAAGTATGCAGGTCTTGGTGTATTCAGGTCTTTCCCCGTGTAAGATTGAGACTATCTTGGCAATGTTTCGACGAGATCTCACTTGTCATCTTCAGGCTGGTGCTTTCGGCTTTGTGCTTGTGCAAGCAAAGCATGATCTGAGCAGCTGTCTCCCTATGTATACTGGTGGGGAGGTTGGTTGTGTTGTCATTTCTTGATTGGTTGATGGAGTTGATGTTTGCAGATTGGCTGGCTTTTTCTTAAGAACATGTGTGGCTGAGGTGTTGGCTGTCTATCTATCAGCCTCCTGTGTTGTAACGACTTGGGTAATGGGCTATGTGATGACCTTCTGAGTTCTAATCTTGTGACATCCTGGGTCTTGTATTGTAATCTCCTGGGTCGTTGGCTGTGTTGCAACATCCTGATGTTTTGTGGTGTAGTCTCCTGAGTTCTGTGATGTGATATCCTGAGCGGGTATCACATGTATATGTATATGTATATTTTATATATATATAACACTGGGATGGGCTGAATTATTTACTAGTGTGCTCGTTGGATTGCTGCAAACTCTGACAAACTCCCAGAATTCCTCAGCAAGCTCTCCTCTTTTTTTCTGTAATAAATTTCATTCCTAGGAAAATTAAGCAGGCATGGGTACCATCCTTCAGTTTTAAGATCATTGTCAAGTTCATCAGAACTGCATTAAGCTAGGTTTTCAATCCCAAAAGAATCCCAAAAAAACAAAGGTTTGGCAAGTTACTGATAGTATTGGACAGTGATTAGGATCAGGAGTTTTGATTGTTTGTAGTAGGTCAGCCAAGAAACAAACAGTTCAAAAGGAACTCATCAGTGCATCGGAAAATATATATGCCAAGTCCATCAGAACAAACCAGAGCAAACTCTTTTTATAGCTTTCACTAAATCCACAGGTTCTTTGGGTATTTTATATATCTCTTCCTTTCTTCTCAATCTTTGTGGCCTACCGAAAATGTTTAAAAGATCTTTTATTGTTTGAGGAGCAAAAGAGACATTAAACTTATTAAGTCAAGAGAACAATAATAGAATGTGAACACCAAATAATCTGTACATGACCCAAAGCTATAATTTAAAACTGGCAACATTGGGGGGATGAAATTATTTTGGTATTCCCTGGCTAGCACATACATCCCCTGGAACTTAGGAATGAAGAAGATACTGTCCTCTCACCAACACAGAAGGAAGACTCCAGGATTTATGTAATCAGAAGACCAGCGTAAAAATTTTAATAATAAATAAATTAAACCCTGCAAATTCGTTTGTGATTCTGCAACTAGAATTGAAAGGGAAGAATCATCTTGTCTGATTTAAGCAAATATCTTTCTTCAGCTGATCTTGGCTGTATTCATAAATACTGATTCTGCTTAGCCAGGGACATACTTGGTAGACTAATAAAATTTTCTTTTTGGTAGTGAGCCAGAAACCACATCCTTTACCAACTAATTGTTTTCTTTTTAAGCAGAAAAAAGCCCTTCCTTGTCTGAAGTGCCTCTATCATTTCCTGCTGATATGTGCTTGTCACAAATTTTCCAAACACATGCAAAAAGGAAAATGTGATAATTTTAAACAGTTTTGGACTGGAAAAATTGAATTTGTGCATCCTTTTATATTTTTACATAATTATAAACAGAAAAACTAGCAGCAATAAGATGTAGAGAGAAGCAGCCAAAACTTTTCTTCCCCTAATCTTGTGTCGGATTACAGCTCCAATAATTCTCACCGCCCATGGTCAATAGAATAGAGGAAGAAATTGCTTGAGGGCAGATAATTATATATTAAAATCAAGTGAAAACAAGCCAACTGTGAACACCAAAAAGGTATATATATGGAAACTGTCTTGTTCTATTTCATTTAGATTATGATGTTTTACATTGTGAGCCACACACAGCCAGCTGGAATCAGGCAATTCCTAACTGAATCAAATAAATAAAATCCAATTGCATCTCAGCATGCTAGGAAAAATATATATTAATAATTATTGGCACAACCATAGTTTTCCATGAAATCATTTTGACATTATTATTTATGTTCATTGAAGGGTTGTACTGGGTCAGTGTTATGAATTCTGGAGCATTTTTTACAGCAGTTTTATGTTAGCAGACCTTTAAAACCTAAAAAGAAGACCATTTGGCATAAACAAAGAACATGCCTAGGTATGCTCAGAAGTAACTTTCCAGTTTTTAATTGCCAGAGAGATTAATAACCAACTAGTCTGTCAGATCCGTGTATCTGTCATTTCTTCAGAGGAAGAAGAAAAGGGGGGGGGGAACTGATAAAGAAATCCTTTCTTGATGTAACCTGAATATATTTAACCTTATATCGAATATGCACACCCATACATGATACAATGGGGGGGAAAGAAGCCAGATGGCCAGAATCTAACACCTCTGAGAGGCATAGCCAGGAGATGAGGGGTCCATAAAACTCCACAATGAAGTGCTCTGGGAAATCTCCAAAAACAGTCCGTTCTAAAAAGGGGGTGGGGGAGGAAGTTAGGTACGTCTTGGGAAAGCTACATGAGAAAAAACCTTCCTAAAAGGGAAGGATCCCCTCCCAGAGGGGCTGGGAGGGGAATTAACATATTGGCTTTTGTTTCCCTAAGTAAACATTGGGATGTGGGGGGGATTCTAAACTCCCTTATCTATCACTGTATGCCTGAGGGACCTCAGACGCTGCTTTGAATTCCTACTGGACTGTCTCATCTCAATAAAGGATTCCTTTTGATAAGTTCGGTTCTCAGAAGTTCATTCTTATTGTTTGAATGGGAAGAAGTTCCGTAGCCTGACAAAAAGCAGCGTCTGCAATAGAGGTCAACCCGGAGAGGAATTTTTTTTTAAACTATTCACTCTACCAAGGGGATCCTGCAAGAGAAAAAAAAAAAAAAGTCTGAATACAGCAAGGAGCAAGGGGGAGCCGAAAGCTGGGGAGAAACGTCAACATTTACCCAGCCAGATACTGACTCGATGTGCCCCATCGAAGACAGCTAGGCTGCCTGCGAATCCTCCACCAAGCCCCGGTGGTCTATAGGTGTAGGAAAGAGAGACACCTGGAATGGAAGAACCAGGGGAGTAACCCTCACCCGAGGAAATCGCAAACCCGTGTGGAAATTGGAGCTAGAGGCCCTATCGAATCAGGAAGAATGGGATGAGGAGCCACCGGCCGATGACCGAATGAGACGGTACATCAATCGCCTAGTGAGGGAAGCCCTGGAGAACCTCGACATGGGGGATGCACAAAGACGACAACGCAGGAGAGCGAGGGAACCAGAAGGTGAGAGAACCCGAGCCGCCACCCTGGATTCAGTGGAGATTGAGCGGGAAGAGGGACAAGCTGAAGAACCAGCAGCCACACCAGGTACCCGACCCTTAAACGCCCCGGATCAGGGAATTAACCCTGGCCAACCCAGAAACATACAATTACAGAGGAAGGTTCCGCCCTTGGGGGTAAAATTCGATGGAGACCCCCAGAAATTGGGATTTTTCCTGGCACAAGTGCTCACCTACATGCAAGAATATGGACAGGATTTACCAACCCAAGGGTCCCGGGTGCGAATTGTCACCCTAGCTCTTGAAGGGGCGGCAGCCAGATGGATGGTAACGCTCCACAACGTCAATGCCCCAGAATTAAGAAACTTAGATCGCTTTATGACGGCCCTACGCCACCGTTTCGAGGACCCGCTTGCCGATAGAAAAGCCCGGGACCGCATCAGAGTCGTGAAACAAGGTCATCGCCCGGTAGCAGAATACACCGAGGAATTTCGTGACCTGGCCGGCCGGGTAGATTGGCCAGAGGATATCTTAGTCTGCTGGTTCAAAGATGGACTAAATGATGATCTATACGCTGCCTGCCTGGCCCGTGGGGCCCCAAACCTTTTGCATGAATGGTACATGATGGCAGAGGAGGCAGAGATAGACATGACTCGAAACCGGTACCGTGCTGGTAAGTTTTGGAAAAGATCCCCACCCCTGGGGAAACGGGAAGTCTTCAAACCCCAATCCACCATGACTCCAAGAATGCCTGGCTGCTTTAAGTGTGGAAAGGAGGGACACCGCGCAGCAGAATGCCACTCGAAGACTCCTGCCAGAAAGCTAGACCACCCATCAGGGAGGAAACCCACAACATCCAGCCCTCGAGGGAAGGAGACTGGCCTGAGAGGCCGAGTAGATGTGGGATCCCGACCCCCCCCCCAAACCTGAGGAAGAATCCCAAACGCTCCGAGGGGACCTGAGCCAGTCCGAAAGTGATCCAGAGGATGACCCGCTGGTAAGCAATCCAATTGAACCAATCACCCTACCCCTGAGACTGTTTATCCCCAGCCAAGGGAAGGGGGAGGAAGTTACAGCGTTGCTGGACTCGGGATGCACTCGATGCCTAATCAAACCCTCCCTTGCAGATAAATTAGGAATCCAACTGAAAGAAATGGAAAATCCCATCGCTTTCTGCCAATTAGATGGAACCATAGCGTGGGGGGAGCCAGCCAGGTTTACCACAGAACCATTGAAATTAAGACTAGGAAAACACAGGGAGATGCTCACATTCATTGTAGCCCCAGGGATGGAAGAGCCACTAGTTCTGGGTCTCACATGGCTACAGAAATGGAATCCAAAAATAAATTGGAGGACAGGAACCATAAAATTCCAGAGAGATGTAATATTTGCAAAAAGCTCAGAGGAAAGGATAAAGAATGGGGAAGAGAACAGAGAATCAGCCATGACCGGACAGTCTGTGAAACCCACTAACATCCCCCATGAGTACCAGGATCTGTCCCAAGCATTTAGTGAGGAAGCTTGTGATGAACTCCCACCTCATCGAGCCACAGACTGCGCTATCGAAATCCTACCAGGGGCTAAACTCCCAAAACCAGAGATGTATTGCATGTCTCCCAGAGAACTGAAAGAACTCAGAGCATTTATTGATAAAAACTTAAAGCGGGGTTTCATCGAACCCGCCAGACCAAAAATAGCGGCCCCAGTGTTATTCCGTGAAAAGAAAGATGGCTCCATGCGTCTTTGTGTTAATTATAAAAAATTGAACTGCATTTGCATAGAAAATATGTATCCACTCCCCCTCATGAAGGACATGTTAGCCCACCTCTCGAAAGGAAAAAATTTTTCAAAGTTAGACCTACGGGAAGCATATTACCACATCAGAATAAAGGAAGGGGATGAGTGGAAGACAGCTTTTAACGCACCATTGGGATGCTACCAATTTAAAGTGCTCCCTTTTGGACTGCAAGGAGCGCCTGCAGTGTTTATGCAATTGATCAATGAAACCCTTCATGAATTTTTATTTAAAGGGGTTTTAGTTTATCTTGATGATATTTTAATCTACACGGAAACGATGGAAGAACACATCAAGCTACTCCGTGCAGTCCTCACAAAACTCTTAGACGCTAAACTATATGCAAAACTCTCCAAATGTGAGTTCCACCAAGAGAAAATTGACTATTTGGGGTACAGAATATCCCATGAGGGAATAGAGATGGACCCACAGAAAATGAAAGCTGTATTGGACTGGGATCCACCCTACACACGCAAACAATTGCAAAGTTTTCTGGGGTTTGCAAATTTTTATCGCCAATTCATTCCAGCTTTTGCAAACATCGCCCTCCCTATCACAAACTTGCTAAAAACGAAGGGGGGGGAGAAACCCAAACCTAAGCAACCCCTCATCTGGACAATGGAATGCCAAGCAGCATTCGAGAAACTCAAACGCCTGTTCGCAGCAGAACCGGTCCTTAAGCACCCAGATCCCGAACAACCTTTTGTCATCCAAGCAGACGCCAGTGATGTTGCAGTTGGGGCAGTCCTCCTCCAAAAGAATGAAAGTGGACAATTACAACCATGTGCTTATACATCTAAGAAACTGATGGAAACCGAGCAAAGATGGGCCGTATGGGAGAAAGAGGCATATGCTGTGCGGTGGGCAATGCTCACATGGAGACATTTCCTGGAAGGAAACCAAATCCCCTTTGAAGTATGGACTGATCACAAAAATCTGGAAGCTCTGAGAAATCCACGGAAACTCTCCGAAAAACAAGCAAGGTGGGCTCGATATTTTGAACGTTTTAATTTCACTCTCAAATATTTTCCTGGGAGAAAGAATTTCTTAGCAGATGCACTGTCCAGGAAACCCCAATACAACAGCAAAAAGATTGAAGTTATAAAACCGATGATCCAACCGACCCAACTAGCAGCCAAGGTAATCACCCGGGCACAAGAGAAAAAAAAATCATCCCTGACTGAAGACACAACGACGTCAATATTTAAGGAGGCACTACTTAAAGATGATTGGTTCCAGGCTAACAGAAACATGTGCTTACTCAAAGATGAACTGGCTTGGGTAGAAAACAAGCTTTATGTCCCTGCAAGCCAGAGAATGGAACTCATGAAACGCTGCCACGACTCCAAAATAGCAGGACACTTTGGTTTTGTAAAAACCCTGCACCTCATCAAAAGACAATTTTGGTGGCCATCCCTCAAAAAGGACATTGAAAACTATGTTGCGAGCTGCCCCATCTATGCTGCTGCAAAGAGAAGACAAGAAAATATCCTGGACTTTTACAAACAGTAGCAGACCCTTCTGCTTCCTGGAAAGAGATCTCTATGGACTTTATAGTGGAACTTCCCGAAAGTGCTGGGAATACTGTCATTTGGGTTGTAACTGATCTTTTTTCCAAACAGGTTCATTTTATTCCATGCCAAAAGATCCCAACTGCCAGATCATTGGCAAAGATGTTCCTAATACACATTTATCGCCTTCATAGAGCCCCCCAATGAATTACCTCAGATAGGGGTGTTCAGTTCACATCCAAATTTTGGCGGGCGTTTTTAAACCTATTAGGCTCCACCCAGGGATTATCGTCTTCGAACCATCCCCATACGGATGGAGCATCAGAGAGAGTGAATTGTGTATTAGAACAATATTTAAGATGTTTTATTAATCACCAGCAGGACAATTGGACTGACCTTCTTCCTTTTGCAGAGGTAGCATACAATAACTCAGTCCATAGTAGCACAGGGTTCACCCCATTCCACGTAGCAACGGGCCAAGAATTCAACCCCATGCCAGAACTACCCACCAAAGAACCTGAAATCCCCTCCCTTAAGGAGTGGATGGATAATTTACAAGCCATGTGGCCAGTGGTAAGATTATCTCTACGGGTAGCTAGAGCAGTTTACAAAACTCAAGCAGACAAAAAACGCTGTGAACCTAAACCTTTCAAGATTGGAGACCGTGTATATTTGTCCACAAAATTCTTAAAATCATTACAACCTTCTAAGAAATTAGGACCAAAATTCATTGGGCCATTCCCCATCTCCAGAATTATCAACCCCGTGACGGTAGAGCTTCATCTTCCAAAAACTCTAAGGCAGATTCATCCAGTATTTCACTGTAGCTTGCTCAAACCGGAGATCACTTCAAACCTCAGACCCCCCCTTCCCACACCCCCAACCCCCATCATGATACATGGGGAACAACATTTTGAAATTAAAGACATCCTTGATTCACGCACTTACCATGGATCCACACAATATTTAGTAGCTTGGAAACACCTTCCTTCCTCAGAAAATGAGTGGGTAGCCAAAAGACATGTGAAAGCACCCACATTACTACGAAAGTTCCACCTAAAATACCCTGATAAACCATCCTGAACTGCACATGTAACGCATGATTTTTGTTTTTCAGGTAGACCTATCTGTTTTTTAAAGGAGGGCAGGATGTCAGATCCGTGTATCTGTCATTTCTTCAGAGGAAGAAGAAAAGGGGGGGATCCTTTCTTGATGTAACCTGAATATATTTAACCTTATATCGAATATGCACACCCATACATGATACAATGGGGGGGAAAGAAGCCAGATGGCCAGAATCTAACACCTCTGAGAGGCACAGCCAGGAGATGAGGGGTCCATAAAACTCCACAATGAAGTGCTCTGGGAAATCTCCAAAAACAGTCCGTTCTAAAAAGGGGGTGGGGAAGGAAGTTAGGTACGTCTTGGGAAAGCTACATGAGAAAAAACCTTCCTAAAAGGGAAGGATCCCCTCCCAGAGGGGCTGGGAGGGGAATTAACATATTGGCTTTTGTTTCCCTAAGTAAACATTGGGATGGGGGGGGGGGGATTCTAAACTCCCTTATCTATCACTGTATGCCTGAGGGACCTCAAACGCTGCTTTGAATTCCTACTGGACTGTCTCATCTCAATAAAGGATTCCTTTTGATAAGTTCGGTTCTCAGAAGTTCATTCTTATTGTTTGAATGGGAAGAAGTTCCGTAGCCTGACATAGTCTAGAGACTAAGATGGCTCAACTGCTGCAGTCATTTTCTTCTATTTTTGGAAGAAAAAATAGAAGAAACTACAGTTTGGAGGAGGAGGAGTGGCAGGGGTGCACATTTGTAACTCTCTCTAAACTAAGGGGTTTACTTTATCATTATCAGGAAAAACAAGTAATGGATTCCCAATTTGCTTCTGAACTTTTTTAGAGAAACATGTAATATTAAAAATATGGGAAATAAGCAAAATAATTCATTCCAGCTATTTAAATTAATCTCAGTTCAATTAGAATCCTACATAGCATTCATTTTGTCTCTATCCATTTTGTTTGGCTCCCTTGCTACCCATTCAACACAAGGGTTGAATGACTGAGGAATTGCTGATCTGGGCTTTTGACAAAATTATCATCCCGCTGATAACATTTGCCCTCTTCCATTTGAAGATTATCTTCAATCCAAGTGCATTCCTTGGGGCACTAAAATTCTTGAGTAAGGGAGAATTGGAATATGGTTTCAGTTATTCCTTCTGATAAGAAAAAAATGGAAATGCTTCAAGTCCCAAATAGATCTGGTAGCTGTATTACATATTTCCATAACTTGCTATTCTATGGGCAAAACAGCCCCTTCTTGAATTGAAAAAAAAATTGGATTACTTGAACTGTTTCTTAAACTGATTCAGCCCTATTCTAAAGGAATTACAAGATTACTTTGTAAAATGCATGTTCACATTGTAGTAAATGTTATTATCACTGAACAATGAATTGCCAAGCATTTTTAAATTCTATACAAGAGTTAAAAATGGAATAAAGCAAAACCAGTTAAACATAAAAGCAATCACTAGCATAACCCCAATAATTAATAACTAACACATAAACACACACACCATTGTAATAGAAACATCAGTACATTTACTCCTAATTTTGAAATTTTAATCTCAAAAATTAAAGAGTTCTACAAAAGTAGTAAAAGTATATGCTGCTAAGAAGATACATTATTTGACTAACTTAATTTAACCTGGCTCTCTGCACACGGGTTAGGCTACATCTTCCAAGTTGGGTGAGAATATATAACATATATTCAGAGTATCAAGATGGCAAAAATGTAAGTTAATCAGGCTTTGAATAGTAATATGAACCCTAGGTTTAATCCAAGGATTGCTCCTGAAGTTTGTTAGCTAGTCCTTGATCATTGCTATAAATTAGTTTAAGCCCAAATCTGGAGATATGCAATCGCAATACAATGTCCAGTATTCAATCTGCAACATACATTTCACTCTTTTTTTATGCAAAGACAATTTAGCATGAGAACTGAACTGAGACTTATAGTTAATTGTACAACCCAACATCATAATCCACTTTAAATATTTACTTTTTAGGCAAAACATTACAGCCATTCTATTCAGGGTGGGATTCAAATTTCTTAACAACTGGTTCTGTGGGCGTGGCCTAATTTGTGGATGTGGCTTGGTGATCATGTGACTGGGTGGGCATGGCTGGTGGCCATGTGACTGGCAAACCAAATATAAGTGGTCCTCGCTTAATGTCAAGTTCCTTAGCAAGTGTTCTAATTTACGACTGACCTTCAGAGTTTGGTGTTTTGACCTGTTTTTGTTGTTTTGACAGCCATACATATACACATACACTTATGACCAATTACAACATCCTGCACAGTCTTGTGACTGAGGTTTTTTATGTTTTTTGCCAGATTCCAACAATTCCTTTGGGTTTCCGGTTAAAAATGCCCATTGGGGAAAATTGACTTGTTTAACAACCAGTGTTTGCTTAATGACCACAAGGTTCACTTAACAACCATGGTGTTTGCCTAACCCAGGGGTCTGCAACCTTAAAAACTCAAAGAGGCATTTTTCTATTTTCTTTTTAACAGGTATCTCTGTCTCTGCCTTTCTTTCTTTTCTTTCTTTCTTTCTTTTCTTTCTTTCTCCCTCTCTCTTTCTCATCTTTCTCTTTCTTCCTCATCTCTCTTTTTCCCTCTTTGTTTCTCATTTCTCTTTCTTTCCCTCATCTATAACTGCTAAGATTGGAAGCTGTGTTTTTATAATCCTATTTCTTTGCAGTTTTTTTCACACACATTTGTGTATATGTATCTAATATTTTTTCTTTCTTTCTGCTATGTATTCAAAATGGGCAATGATTTTATGTTTATGTTTGTGTGTGTGTGTGTAGCATGTGTGTGTTATGTATGTGTATGGATATGTATATATATTTCACTTTTAATGTGTGCCAGTGTACTTACAATAAAAAATGACAATAAAAGTTATCTTATCCTATCTTCTTTTCTTCCCAACCTCATTCCTCCCCACGCCCTCTTTTGTGTTGGCTTCCCAGCCAAGTACTTACCAGGTCTGATCCTGTTTAGCTTTCTAAAATCAGCCTCTTGAAATAAATACCAAACTAAACTGCCCAATAATTTACCTACCATCATTATCTTGCACCTGATTTCAATGTAAACAGCCAATCTGCAGTATTACTAAATTTTGCTAGGCATCTGCTGTATGTTACTCTCTCCCTTGATAATCTAGTCCAGAGATTCCCAAACTTGGCAACTTTAAGACTTGTGGACTTCAACTCCCAGAATTCTTCAGCCAGCTATGCCATGTAGAAGTCAAGATTGATTATAGGCTATTAAGTCGTTTCCACTGCCAACTACCACATAGTAGAAGGATAATGTTCATAATAGTAACCTGTGTTCTCAGAAAACACCCTCAGCCAATCAGAACAAAGCCAACCCCCCAACCAATCAGAACACAGCCAAACCCCCAACCAATGAGAACACACACCCCCACCCAATCAGAACACAGCCAAGCCCCCACCCAATAAAGTCACACCCCCACTAGTAGTTACAAGGAAGAAGCAGCTGCAAGCTCAATTACTCTGAGAAGCATAGGAAGACAAAAGCCTGAAGATGATGAATGAAACTTCATCGAAACGTCGCCTAGATACTTCCAATTCTACGCGGGAGAAAACCCGAAGAACCAAAGATCCACATACAAATACCTGTGAAAACCTCCGAAAACAAATATATATATATATATACACACACACACACATACATACATACATATACATATATATACACATACACACACACACACATACATACATACACATATACATAACAATAGATAAAACTCTCATTCCCTTCCAATTCAATTCTATTAGTATCATTTAAACTTTCCATGATTAATTAAAGTGTCCCCTCCCTTTCCTAATTCCACTCTCTCTTATTCAATTTGTTTATTAACAAACATACCATTATGTTACATTAAGTATTCATTTTAATTACACATTATCTCATATTTTCGAAGAACTTATTTCTATTTCTAATATAACAATACTATTTTATGTACCTTTGCAAAATCCTTTTTTCAATTAAATTCTCACCCATTATATCTAAATAGACTTATTATTTCAATTCTTATACCTTTTCCCTGTCTCTATGTATCCTGTTTCTGTCTTTTATGACTTCTTTTCCTTCTTCTCCCTCTTCTTCTCCCTCTCTTTTTTGCTCCTCTTTCTCCCTACTTCTGATTCTCTCTTCTGTGGTCCTCTCCTCTGTTTCTTAGTATTGTAATTATTTTTCGAACTATTCTTTCTTTTGGTTGTTTTTTTTAAACCTTAAACTTTCCACTCTCTTTCCCAACTTTCCCTTTTCTTTCTCACCCAAAGTTACTTGATCATTAAAAATGGCTTCTTCTTTGTCCTGATCTTCTTGTTCCATGAGTATTTCTTGCTGTTTCTCATAGTTCCAGATCTTCATTTCTAAAAATTGAAATACGAAGCCAAAAGAAACCCCTCTTTCTAATGCTTCTTTTTTGTATTTTTTAAGTTCCATTTTCAGTACTTTGAAGAGTGTTGCCATTTTAAACACTTTTAAACAACCACCCGATTAATTTTAATCGGTTAAATCCAATTGCCAAAAGTCCAAAAATCACCAAATAGTCCAAATAATTCAAAGCTGTTTCTTCTTGCTTCTTTTTTCACTTTCTCTTCCTGAGAGATGTTATTTTGTTACAAAATTTCAGTTGAAATGTATCTTTTAGGAATCTTGTGACTTCTTTTTAATTCCAGGCAGTCTCCTCCATTTTCCAGCTCCCGCCTTTTCATTCTTGCTTTTCCTCTCCTTCTTTTAAATATTTGAATATCCAAGAAAATTTAACTTTATTTATCCCTTTGACATTTTATTTCCAGCTTAAATGCCTATTGATTTCAAAGCAGATTTTTTTTCACTTTCTCTTAAGTGTCAATATAAGGAAAGAAGGGAGAGCAAAAAACCCCCCAAATCTTTTCCCTTTCGTCTCTCCTTTGCAGCTTCCAAATCTGGTCTGGGAACAATGTTAATTTTTTATAATTAAAATTCCAGGATATCTTACATCCTTGTTTTTCCAATTCAACCCGGTCAACCAAAACTTTCTCTTCTTATCTTCCTCCTGCACTTCCTTTTCCGGTCGGGTTCTTCTTTGAGGTGGCCATTTCTGACCACTGCTACAGCCGCCTTCGGGAAAGGGAGTTATGGCCAGCTGAGGAGGAGAGATGTGGCTCTCCTCGACCCTGCTGGCGGTCTCCCCTCTCTTCGCCACCTCTACAGGGTGGCTTAGCCCCAAATCCAGTTGGATTGGGGCACTCCAGCGGTGAGCACGAATCAAAACCGCACATGATCGCAGATTTCGGTCCGTCTCCGAAGACCCTCAAACCGGAAGTCCTCCTGGTCTGTCTTTTAGAATTATGTTTTTGGTGGGTTAAGCTATAGTTTCTTTTTGCGTGAAGACGGATGCAAAGAATGAGTTAAGCAGTTCTGCTTTCTCTCTGTTGCCATCTTCTCTCTTTAGTGGACCAACTGTTTCCTTGATTGTTTTCTTGTTATTTATATGTTGGAAGAAACTTTATTATCTTTGACTTTTGTTGCAAGTCTTGGTTTGTTCTGAGCCTTTGCTATCCTGACTTCATTTTTGCAGATTCTGACTATCTGCTGATATTCTGCCTTAGTTGTATGTCCTTCTTTCCATTTTTTGTACTTGTTCTTTTTTCTTTCAATTTGCCAGAAAGATCTTTGTGCAGCCATGCTGATTTCTTCTTGGATTTCTTGTTTTTCTTTCTCAGTGGCATTGTGCTGGTCTGGGCTTCTATGAACATAGTTTTTAGAGTTTCCCAAAATTCTTGAGTTGTTTTCCCCTTTAGGATTTTCATCCATGGAATCTTTCCCAAGTTCTCTCAGAGTTTATTGAAATCAGCTCTTTTAAAATCCAAGACTTTGGCGTCATTATGTTCTGTTGCTTGTGCTTGTGTTATATTGAATTCTAGTATGACATGGTCACTCTCACCCAAGGTTCCTGCAGTTTCAACTCCCTCTATCACTTATTTTCTGTTTGTAAGAATTAAGTCCAGTATGGCTGCCTCTCTAGTTTCACCCTCTACTTTTTGGATAACAAAATTGTCAGCTAGGTTGGTTAGGAACTTATTTGATTTCTCACTTGGTGCAGAATTAGTTTTCCAATTGATATCAGGATAATTGAAGTCTCCCATTACTATTGTTGTGTGTTTCCTGCATATGTTTGTTAGTTGGCTGGCAAAAAGGATATCTATATTTTCTGCTTGATTGGGTGACCTATAATATACACCATGGCCATGTCATTCTTTTTTTCTTTTATATTGACCCATATGCATTCTAGGATGTTTTCATCTTTGGTTTCATGCATTTCTGTAGCAATATAGTGGTCCTTTAAATACAGTGCAACTCCACCTCCACTTTTATGGGGTCTGTTTTTTTTTTAATAGTTTTTATCCTTCTACCAATATGTTCCAGTCATGGGTTTCATCCCACCAAGTTTCTATTATTCCAACTATATTTACTTTCATGTATTCGTAGTTAGAGTTCACCCTGTTTGTTCCCCAGACTTTGTGCATTTGTATATAGGCACTTAAGATCTTTATGTCTGACACTGTTTTTACTGTCTACATAACCAGTGTTGTGCCTGCCCTACTTTCTTGCCACCTGTTTGATTAGTGCACATGGTATGGCACTCACTATTAAATGCTTGGTTTTGGTTGGTATTAAGGTTGATAATCTTACCTGCACAAACATCTATTTTGCATGCACTGGTATCCTTATTAGTTTTAGGTTGCTGGGGACAGAAACATTCTGAATCCATTAATTCTCTGTCCCCGCTGTTCAGTTTAAATGTTTATCCAGGAAATCTATGAAATTTAATGCCAAGTAACTCAATCCCTTTCTTTGATGGATGCAAACCATCTCTTTTGTACAGTTTTTCATTGGACCAGCTGCAGACATCATGACTAATAAAACAAAAGCCTTCCCTTTTACACCACTCCTTTAGCCACCATTAAACTCTGCTACACGCTGCCCTTTCCCTTTTTGTTCCTTGTATACTGGTAGAACCTCTGAAAAGATAAGACTACAGCCCATATTACTAAGTTCATACTCCAAGCTCTGGAAGTCTTTCTGAATAGAAAGTACATCCTTCTGGGATAGATAATTTGTACCAAGATGTATAATAGCATCAACATCAGTCCTTGCTAGTATTCTTGACTATCTTAAGAATACGCTTCTTGTCTCTGCTGGCAGTAGCACCTGGTAGACACCTGACCTCTTTCAAAACCTCAGTATCCTTTCCTAAATTTACATCCCTTACAATTGAGTCCCCAACCAGAAGGTGGCTTCTCTTTTTGGATGCCTTGATCATCTTGTGTGACTGGTGCCTAATACCTGATTCACACTTTCTCCTTTCCAAAGTAAGTTCTTCTTCTAGGACCATGATCCCCGGCTTACTTGAGTTATTATTATCACAACTACCTTGACCTGTCACTTTAGTGTCCCTATTAAAATCAGCAAGGGCATTGTATCTGTTATGCTGGGACACAGCAAAAGCTTTGTGTTTATGGTTCACAGCTCTCACCCTACCAGATCCCACGGTTGTCCATACTGCCCTTTTCCTGTAGGATCTTTGTGGTAGTGGGGGCTGGTAGCTCAATAGATGGCTGGATTGAGCACTTAATTTCTGCTTGGAGAGCACAGATTAGAGATTCTAGATAGGTAATCTGTCCATGTAGACTGGTAATTTTTTTTACAAAGAGGACAGTATTCAAGTTTGAAAAGAGTACTGCGAAAGACAGCTGTAAAACAAGTATTACACTGAACTAAGCTGGTCATTTTGAAATAAAATAAAATCACAATCTCAAGCGCACTTACCCTAAATGTCTTATTGGTATTCTTGGTTTTTAGTTATATGATTCGTGTGCCATTAGGCATGTGGGACGCTATCTTTCTCCTTTCTACACACCCTCTGCTTCCTTCACAAGCAGACAGCAGCTCCTTCCACAACCTCTGGGAATTTGAAATGCAATGGAAGCAATTCAAACTGGGACAGCTCCAGAATGGAAGAAATTGGAAGAAAGTGTGTCAGTTTGGTGACATGAATTTCTACTTTTTTTTTTTTTGAAAGAACACCCTAAAAGACTCAAAGTGAAATTAAAAGTGAAGATAAAAATGGTTAAGCGGTGAGATTAAGCAAGTTTAAAATAAAGGTTTTTTTTTTCCTTTTTATTGGAACTTGGAATTTGGCAAAGCTTCTCAATTTCAAACTGGATTGGCTTTTTTAATTTTGTATGTTCTGTAATAACCTTCCTGAAAGCCTGTTTTGACTAAGACTCTTCTATTTTATTTGAGATTTACTTTTTTCATTTTTTTAAAAGAAAATATTTTACTTTTTTTATCTATTCCTGGCTTTGGATTTATGAGGGGAAGCAAAAGTGAAGGAAAATAAGCAGAACTGCCATCTAGAGGCTTGGATACTTTCTTTTCTTTTCTTTCTTACTCGTTTGTGTATTGGTGTTACATTCAAAGACTCTGAGCTCTTTATTGAAAAAGATAGTGGGATAAGCATGAGAAATTGTTTATACAGGTGCTCTTCTGTGAAACTATTGATAGCCAGAATCTGGAGTTGAAGTTGAAAGAAAGAAGATTGAAGTAACCTTGAAAACACTGGAACTGGAAAGTTTGATTTGACTTATTAAAGAGCCTTGGATATTTAGTGGCAGTGGTTTGCTTTTTGTCAGAAGAATTGTTTGCTTTTTTTTTTTTACTTCCCCTCTAGCTGGATTTTTATGTTTGGATTTTAGCCTTTTAATCCAGGAACTAGATCATATTTTTGCTCCCCCCTTTCCTTTTGCTTCTTTTTTATATCAAGGGGAAATACATAGACTGTTATTTTTTAATGTTTGTCTTCTTTTCCTTTTACTTTTTAAAAAAAAAATTCCTATTTTTTCACCCCCTCTTCTTTTTACATTTTTTCTTCCCTTTTCTTTTTACATATAATTAGAATCAGTTGGATTAAGGTATACAAATGCCTGAAGATTTTTTCCCTCCCTTTTTTTTATTTTTTCTCTTATTTTTTTTATTGAGTAGCAGTTATCTGCTCTTGTTTCTTTTTCCCCCTCTCTAAGTACTAGAAAATGAGTAGAAAGACAACAGCTCCAGTTTCTTCAATACCAACTGCTTCCTCTTCACCATCTGGAGGACAACGATCAATGAAGATGATGTTGCAACAGGAGAAGGAGAAGGAAGTGACACTGCAGATGATTATGCAAGGAATTCAAAAAATTGAAAAGAGAACGGAGAATATTGAGCAAAGAACTGAAAAGACAGATGAGAAAGTTGAGAATATTCAATAGATGATGATGAAATATGAGGACAGATTTTAAAAAATTGAAGAACAAGACGTACAAAGAGATAAGAAAATTGGAGATATTGATACCTGATTGAGTGAAGTTGAAAAGGGCAGGAGCAGTCCATTGGGATAGGAAATTTATCAGTCAGAATTCTATCTGAGATTCCAAAATATAGAAAAAGAAAAGGGTGAAAATCTTGTGGAAATAATGATAGAAATACTGGCAGAAGCATTAGCGATAACTAAAGAGAAGATGAAGGATGGGTATTCCGTGTCTATACAAGATATGAAATGAGAAATAAGTTACCAAGAGAAGTTCACATCAGATTTACTAAGAAAACTATTAAAACACAGATACTGCAGGTGGCAATAGAAAAAACGTTAAAGTACAAAGTTAAAGAAATTATGGTGCTGAAACAGGTACCAAGAAGAATAAGAGAGATGAGAAGAGAATACATATTTTTGACCAAAGAGTTACTTAAAAGAGGAGTAAACTACAGATGGTTGATACCAGAAGGTCTCTTGTTCACCTGGCAGGAACAAAGACACAAAATTGATAACAGTTGAAAAAGCTGAGCTAGTCTATCTAGAATATCTTAGAGGAAAGTAGGAAGACACAAAAAAAGAAGAGTCGCTAATTGTATTTCAAGAGGAGTGTATAGCAGTAATTGAAAAAGAAAAAGAAGAAGGTGCAGTAGATGGTGCACCCAGAGAGCAATGAGAAATAAGATCTACTAGAGCAACAAAACCCTTTTACAAAGTCTAATATGGATGAAAGAAAATTGATTACAATTAATATAAATGGACTTAGCTTAGCTACTAAATCATAAATTAGAGAAATTAAAGTTTGATATAATCTGCCTACAAGAAGTACATATTAAAAAACAACATGAATATATATTGAAGCAAAAAAAATTAGGGAAATTATTCACGTCACTGACACAATGTAAAAAAGAGGTGTGGTTTTATATATTAGAGATACAATTCCGGCAGAACCAATCTATAAAGATGATGATGGAAGGATTTTGACGGTAATGGACAATAATGTAAAAACACTTTTAATAGCAACTTATGCTCCAAATGATGATCAAGATGAATTCTACAGAAAATTACATATGAAAATAATTGAACTGGACTCTGTTAATATCTATATGATGGGAGATTTCAATGGAATAATTAATGAGCAATTGGATTATAAAACACAGAAATCAACAAAGAAATTTAGAAAGACATTACCAAAATACTTTTTTCGAATGATAGAGGAAACAAACTTAAAAGATGCATGGAGAGAGAGAAATGTGGAAAACAATTAATATACTTTTTATTCAAATAGACATGCATCACCGTCTAGAATAGATATGATATGGATGTCAGCAGAATTACTTTCTAATATACGAGAAATTGGGCAGACTATAATCCAATGACAGTTACTTGGAAAGAACAAAAGAGGAGATCTAGATGGACTTTAAATAATACGATATTAAAGGAAAAAGACTTTAAACATAAAATTGAGAGAGAATTGGTTTTCTTTTTTTAAAGAAAATAAAAAAGAGGATACATCTTTACAAAATCTCTGGGACACGATGAAGGTCTACACAGGAGGTTTGATAATAGAATACACAAAGAAAATAAATATAAAACACAAAAAAAACTTTCAAAATACTGGAAGATGACTATAAGAGACTTGAAAAAGAATTATAGAAATTTCTGCAAAAAAAAAGACATTAAAATTAAAATGGACATAACTAAGCATAAAATGTGACTAATGGAAAAAGAGGAATTAACACAAAAAATTAAAAATGCTAAACAGAATTACTTTGAAGATGCAAACAAACCAGGCAGATGGTTAGCTTATAAACTGAGAAAGGAAAGCGAATCAAGGATTAGCCAATTAATAGATGAAGAAGGACATGTTTGCTATAGGAGTTAGGAGAAGAAAAAATTATACAAGACTATTACGGAAAATTGTATTATCAAGAGAATATTCAAGAAGAAAAAAATTAAGCAATATTTACAGAAAGCGAAATTACCACAGATACTCAAAGACATTGAAACAATGTTAGAAGGGAACATAATGATGATGGAATTAACAGAAGCCTTAAAAAAACCAAAATGTTGGAAAAGCACCAGATCCAGATGGATTGTCAGAAAGTATTGAATCTTCAATTATTAGAAGTCATGAACGAAGTTATGTCAAAGAAAAGAATACCCAAAACATGGTCAGAAGCATATGTTACATTTATACCAAAGGAAGACACAGACCCAGAGCAAGTTAAAAACTATAGACCTATTTCCCTATTAAATTCAGACTATAAAATTTTAGCTTCAATTCTGGCAGAAAGATTGAAAAGATATTTAAATAACTTTATTCATGTTGATCAAAATGGATTTCTGCCAAAGAGACAAATTAAAGATAATATGAGAATAATTCTGGATACTTTGGGATATTATAAGGCACATCCTGAAAAGTAAATGGCCTTGATGTTTCTAGATGTTCAAAAAGCCTTTGACAATGTGAGTTAGCGATTTATGTTATTGCAACTGGTACAAATGGGCTTTGGTACAAAATTTATTCAAGCCATTGAAATGATGTATCATAAACAAACTGCAAAGGTTATATAAATGGGAATTAACAGAGTTTATAGATATAGGAAAAGGGATTAGACAAGGTTGTCCACTGTCACCTCTGCTGTTTGTGTTAACATCGGAAGTGCTGACTAGGAATATCAGAGAAGAAAAAGAAATAAAAGGAATGAAAATTAAAAAGGAAGAGTATAAATTGCAAGCCTTTGCAGATGACTTGGTATTTATATTAGAGGACCCATTGGAAACAGCACCTAAATTAATAGAAAAGATAGAAGAGTATGGAAAAGTAGCAGGTTTGAAAATAAATAAAGATAAAACAAAGATATTATCAAAGAACATGTTAGCAAGACGAAAGAAGGAGTTGGAGGAAGTTTTAAAAATCCAGGTCACAAATAAGGTTAAGTATTTAGGGATATATATTACACCAAGATGTAGTACATTGAAGGAAGGTAACTATCTTAAACTCAGATTGCGACAGACTTGGCAGAATGGGAAAATGTACAATTATCATTGATTGGGAGAATATCTACAATTAAGATGAATGTATTGCCTAGAATTTTATACTTATTCCAGACAATTCCAATTAGATTAGGGAAAAAGTTTTTTGAAGACTTAAATAAAATTGTGTTGAAATACATCTGGCAGGGCAAGAAAGTGAGAATAAAACTTAAACTGCTACAAGGAGGGTTCGCTTTGCCCAACTGGGAATTATATTATCAGGCGACAAATCTGATGTGGGTAAAGGAATGGATAACATTAAGGAATAGTAGATTATTGACTTTAGAAGGACATGACCTGCTATTGGGATGGCATGCTTTCCTCTGGTATAAAGGAACTAAAACACAGGGGTATTTTAGAAAACATTATATTCAAGAGGCATTGTTTTTAAATTGGGAGAAGATAAAAAAGCAATATTATTCAAAGATTCCATTATGGATATCTACCATTGAAGCTTTTTTCTTATCTAATAATATATAAAAAAGAAAAAACAGATATGATGAGATGTTGAATAAAAAGGGTGAACTTAAATCTATGCAAATTTTGGAAGAATAAAGTATAAAAATGAATTGGTTTTCATATTTGCAAATACAATCTAGATTTGATAAAAACATTAAATTAGAAGATATTTATGATGATTTAGATAAAATCTTGATCGGTACTGATGAAAATGTAATTTAAAAACTTTATGGATGTTTACTAGAATTTAAATTGGAGGAGGAAAAAAACGATGCTTACTTGGGGGCGAAATTTTGGATATGGGATTGATTTACAGAAATGGCAAAAATTATGGTCTCAAAATTATAAAATGACAATATCAACTGCTTACAAAGAAAATTTGTATAAGATGTTTTACAGGTGGCACTTACCCCCGACGAGAATTGCGAGAATGTTTAAGGATAAATTGGATAAACGTTGGAAATGTCATCAGATATCTGGTTCGTATTACCATATGTGGTGGATATGCTTGGATGCAAAAAGATATTGGATTAAAATCCACACATGGTTGGAAAAAATGATAAAACAAAATACAGACTTTAAACCAGAGATATTTTTATTGGGAATTATACCAGAAATGTACAATAAAAGAATTGAAATATTTGGTTGTAAATGTTTTGACAGTGGCTAGGACTGTATTTGCTAAGAATTGGAAAAATGAAAAAAATACCTATGAAGGAGGAAATTATTAAGAAAATTATGGACTGTGCTGAAATGAGTAAATTGACATTTGAAATCAGAGAACAAGAATATAAACAATTTTACATGATAGGGGATTTGTTTTATCAATGGTTGGATAAAAAGACATGGTAATGTAATAGATTAGGAAATCTTGTAATAAAATTCTAATAGATAGATATAAAATATATATAACCATTGGATGAAAGTGTAATACAAATTTTATAATAAAATCTAGAATATCTCATATAAATGATGGAATAGTTTAGTCATGAATGATTAATAACTGATAAGTATATAAGCATATGTTAGATTGACAATGTGAGAATTTATATAAATTGTGAGTGATGACTACAAAAAGATAGCACAAAAGATTTGTAATCAACTGACAAACTGTATGTATATAAAATGGAAGATGGTTTTATGTTTTTTATGTACATGTTTGTCTTAAAAAATAAAAATCTTTAAAAAAAAAGGAAAGTCAGCAAATTTAGTACTTTAATGCATTTTGACAGTAACATTTTGTCCAGGTACTCACATTTGTTTAGTACTCAATGCACAAGCTAGAACTTGTCTGTATCGGCTGCCTTGTGACCCACTACATTATTCTTTATGGGAGAAATCTGTTTGGTATTCAGCATTTTTGACACTCATCGCATCTCCCAGAGGCAATTAGCAGTAAGTACTGAGGTATCACTGTATTGGTCTCACAGTGCAAAGAAATTTAAAAATAGATTTTTAACAATTAATATAGCAGAACAAAACTACTGCTTTATCTGTAAATTGTCCTTTCCCCCTAACAGTACAACACTGGGTTATGTTGCTATTAATAAGCCGAATCAATAAAAATAGCTAATTCACTTGTCATTAATTTACAATAATTTGATTAAATAAATTGGACAAACATACTGTGATATCAATTTGGTTAATGCTATTCTATATATCTGCCAGACTTAAATATAGAGTCAATATAGTCTGAAAAATTAATTACTACAACGTTATATTATTAGATAATTGGTACTAGTGGTACCTGTGTTCAGGTGCCGCTAGTTGGTTTAATTTACTTAGAAGAATGTCTGGACTGGACTGATGGCATTGAATGTTGAACTGAAGTCTACAAAGAGGAGCCTTCAGTAAGTATTTGGAGATTCAAGTTGTCGTAGGATGTAATGCACAATTAGCACAGCCTCCCTCCCAAGGCTGTGTGCTTTCTCCACTTCTCTTCTCCCTATATACCAATGACTGCATCTCAAAAGATCCATATGTTAAAATATTGAAGTCTGCTGATGACACAACAATGATTGATCTCATTTGAGACAACAATGAATCCGCATACAAACAGGAGGTTATACAACTTGCCTCCTGGTGTAACCGGAACAATCTGGAACTGAACACACTCAAAACCGTAGAAATGGTGGTAGACTTTAGAAGAAACCCTCCCATACTACCACCTTTTACAATACTAGACAACACAGAATCAATAATAGAGACCTTCAAATGTCTAGGTTCTACATGACCTAAAATGGACATCTAACATCAAAAACATCATCAAAAAAGTACAACGAAGTATTTTCTTTCTGTGCCAACTCAGAAAGCTCAAATTGCCCAAGGAGCTGCTGATACAGTTTTATAGAGGAATTATTGAGTCTATCATTTGCACCTCTATAACTGTCTGGTTTGGTTCTGCAACCCAACAGGACAGACATAGACTTCAGAGGATAATTAGGACTGCAGGGAAAAAAAATACTACCAACCTGCCTTCAATCAAGGATCTGTACACTGCATAAGTCAAAAAGAGGGCTCTGAAAATATTTACTGACCCCTCACATCCTAGACATAAACTGTTTCAACTCCTTCCTTCAAAACGATGCTATAGAGCTCTGCACACCAGAACACCCGAAAGATGATGGCGCCCAACTAGAAATGTGAGGGTCTTGTTCCTACTGGTCAATCAATCGTGAGCAAGGCTCTCACCATTTTCATACCCGACAGAAGTATATAATTTATCAAAAATAGATTTGCGGATCATCCCCGATCAGAATAGCTCTGTTGGGTCACTGCCTGCATCAATTATCACCACAAACCCCGTGGCTGAGGGCTGGATCTTGGAGCTCTGTCCGTCCCTGAAACCACCGCTTAGGCAGCTGCCTTCACCTTTAATCATCTGTGTCCAACCAACCCCTTGACGGAGGTCCAGAACTCAGAGTGCAGGTGCTGCTATTTCACCAAAAAGCACTAAAATCAGAGCCTGTTGAGCGTTATAGCACTAGCAATATATAATTAGCCCTGACATTTAATCAATGGCAGAACTACAACGGCTGATTTTTTAACGGCTGTGCACCTTCCCTGCCTTCTCCATCACCCTACTGATTCATGCAACAGCATAATCCCTAAGATCACTGACTGTAGACAAGAAGATCAGTGAGAAGACAGATCTGTTTCCCTAACATCACTAATTGAAGATCTAAAGTAACAATTTCTTCTGCCAAAAGATTTTCATCTACACTTTCAGCCTAATTTATGCCTGAAGACAAGAAGATCCATGAAAAGACAGATCTGGTTCCCTAAGTTCACTAACTGAAGATCTCACGTAACGAGTGAAGAGTAGCCTTCTGCCAAAAGACTTCCATCTAGACTTTCAAGCTAATATATGTCCTCTTCCTAACCCCCCCAGGAGCTGTCCAAATGAAATCTTCTCCTCTGTTTGCCCTACACCCCCTTCTTCTCTTCCTACCCTAATTTTTCTCAATATAACTCTGTTTAGTTAACCGATCTTAACTAATTGAATAATTTTTACAATTATTTATCATTAGTGATTAATAGATTATTATAAACTAGTGATTATTGTTTAGTTTGATTAACTGTTTTGAATATTATTTTGATTAGAATGTTTAGTTCAAATTAGTGATTATGGCAATTAATTGACTAATATGTTTAGTGATTAGTGTAATTAATTATACAGTGATTATTGATTAAATTGACTAGTGTGTTTAGTATAATTATTGTTTGGTGTGATATTGCTTTATTGATTGCCATAATATCTTGTTTGATTTAACAACTCAATCAACAAACCATCTCATCAAACCCACCATGCCAGAAAAACAATCTAATGTCAAACCACAACCTAAAAAGAAATAAATCCCTGCTAAAGAACCACAAGACTCCTGCTTTTGCCTTCTATGTAAAGATACCTTAAAAGAGAATGAAGATTACATCTAATGTTCCCTTTGTGATAACTATGCTCACCATAATTGCTTAGGATTACCCAAACAAATGGCTCTATTCCTAAAATTATCCACCAATGCTTTTCCATATTTCTGCCTGCCATGCAGACCCAAACTAGACAAATACATTTCCCTGTTTGAAAGAATTGACACCATTGAAACATGTATAACATCCCATGACAGCATAGTAACATCCTTGGACACTATACAAGCAAGATTAACACATCTTGAAAAAGAAGAGACAGCACAAAAAAAATGAACATCAAATATCTCTCTACCCAAGAACCGCAACCAAAATCCAATCCACAAAAATCCTACAACTATTGATATCCCCATCCTCATCAAAGAAGCCGTTGAGCATGAACGGAAGCAACCAAATGCCGTCTTATTTTGTCTAGAGGTCAATGACAATGATGACATCACTAACATTCAAAACATCAATAGAGAATATCAAGCATCAACCATCTCCCCTGATGAAATACTTGATATTTCCCGACGGCTTGATGACCCCATACCTCTGCAGGGTTGTTTGCAAATACGAATCAAGCAAACGCAAATTCATCTTCTAAATAAATTCACTCACAAAGAGCAACAGCAACCATAAGAACCTTTGTTCTCACCCTGATCTAACCTTACAGCAACGTGTACGATCCCAGGAACTACATTCTGAGCTCAAAAGACACATGAATTAGGTAATACTAATCTACACATTGACTACCATGCAGATCTACTGCTTCATATCTTAAATGCAAATTACTCAACACAAGAAGCCTTGCAAATAAAATGCATGAATTCTTCATCTAAGCACAGCCACATTTGACATTATATTTGTGAGACGTGGTTGAATGCATCTTTCTTAGACTCCATTACCACTGTAAGAGAATATCAAGTTTATCCGTCTGATCGTGAAATTCGTAGAGGAGGTGGAGTTGCTATATTCTATAAAAAGTCTCCAAATTTAAAAAAGATTCAAATTATACAAGAACTTGCTCTTCCTGAGACCATCATCTGTGAACTGTCCTTAAATACATCAATCCGCTTCTTACCTTGCTATCGAGCCCCTGATTATGATATAATTCATGCAAACAAGCTAACTTCACTACTGACATGGGCTGCCTCTTGCCCACACCCTCTTATTTTTCTTGGTGACTTCAACTTACTTCTTATAAATTGGACACTAAATGAATGTACATCTGAACCCATTCATACAACCCTGTACAATGCCGTTATTACGCTGGGACTGGATCAATTAGTATATAACAACACCAGACTAAACAACTACCTCGACCTCATCTTCTGCAACAGCTGAAACTCCATTTGTGGCCTACAAATACAGGAACCATTTTCAAACAGTGACCATAGCATGATTGACTTTTGTCTAAATTTACACCTTCTCAAAGAGGATCATAATGATGGATCTCCAAAATACAATTTTAGAAAAGCCAATTATGAACTCAGAGCTGCCGATTTATCATCTGTTGATTGGTACATTCTGTTCCCTGGCTGTAACACTACAGAAGAACATTATAATGCCTTCTTGCTTGAACTTGAAAGTCATTAAACTATATGTTCCATTAGTAACCCCCAAAAACATAAACAAAACAATTTACCCAAAATAATAAGAAAACTTCAATCTAAAAAAAATCCTTATGTGTAAAAACAAAACTAAATATGCAGCTAACTTTAAAAACCGATAGAACACCTTATGCCGACAGATAAAGGCAGAATGCACCAATTACCATTGCAAACAAGAGAAAAATCTTCTATGCAAGAAATCCACCCATGCCTTCTATAACTTTGTAAACACCAAACTTAAAGATTCAAAAACCATCCCACTCCTAAAAGGTCCTAATGGGAAAGACTATAGTGATGAAGCCGTTAAGGCAAACCTCTACAACACGTTCTTCAGTTCAGTCTTTGTAAACAGTAATGGCCCATGGCCCATATTTACCAATCGTACAACAACTGCAACGATCTATAAATTGACTTTACTGAAGATAACGTAGACAATGCACTACACCACCTAAAACCATCCTTATCTATTGATGGCTGATGGCTTATGTGCATTCTTCTTAAAAAAGCTTTCCACTACCATAGCAGAACCCCTAAGCATAATATATGAGATATCATTCAGAACCAGCTCCTTACCAAATCTATGATCTTTAGCAACGGTCATCCCTATTTTAAAAAAAGGTGACCCCTGACTAGTTGAAAACTAGAGACCAATCTCATAGTGTTGTGTCATGTGCAAAATTATGGAATCAATTATTAATCAATGCATTACCTTCACCTAGAGTCAAACAACTTACTCTCCAATAAACAATTTGGTTTCAGAAAAAAATTGTCCTGCAATTTGCAACTTCTACACTGCAAAACATTGGATTACACTACTTGACCAGGGAAAAGCAATAGATGTAATTTACATTGATTTCTGCAAAGCCTTTGACTCAGTGATACATGACAAACTACTATTAAAATTAAATTCTTATGGCATTTCTGGATCCCTTCACAAGTGAATTACTGCCTTCCTGTCAAATAGGCAAAAAATAGTAAAAATAGGAAATGCCCTATCAAACCCTGCACCAGTTATCAGCAGTGTTCCCCCCAAGGAAGCGTTCTAGGACCCACTCTCTTTACACTCTATATAAATGACCTTTGTGATCACCTTATTAGAAACTGCGTCCTCTTCACTGATGATGTCAAACTATTCAACACCACAGTAAATGCTACCGTCCTTCAAAAACACCTTGATTATGTGTCTGAATGGTCTAACAGTTGGCAACTCAAAATCGCGACCAACAAATGCTTTGTCCTATATTGGCAAAAAAAATCTATATACCAAATACAAGCTAGGCGGATATGATCTAGTTGATGACCCTCGTTCTGTCAAGACCTTGGAGTTTTCATATCGAATGACCTAAGCGCCAAAGCTCACTGCAACAGTAGTGCCAAAAAGGCTTTAAGAGTTGTAAATTTAATTTTATGAAGCTTCTTCCTCTGGTAATACTAATTTGCAAACTAGGGCATTCAAAATCTTTCCTAGACCAATACTTGAATTCAGTTCTGCTGTTTGGAATTCACACTGTATATCAGACATAAATACAACTGAGCGAGTCCAGAAGTATTTTACCGGAAGAGTACTACATTTCTCTGTTCGCAACAGAATACCCTACATCACCAGACTTGAGATTCTAGGCTTAGACAACCTTTTACTACGCCATCTAAGATTGGACTTAAGCATAGTACATAAAATCATATTTACAATGTTTTACCAGTTAATGAATATTTCAGCTTTAACCACAACAACACAAGAGCACACAACAGATATAAACGTAATGTAAACTATTCCAAACTTGATTGCAGGAAGTATGATTTCAGCACCAGAATGGTCAATGTCTGGAACTCACTACCTGATTCTCTTGTCACCTGCTCAAACCCCCACTCCTTTACCCTCAAACTAACCTCTATTGACCTCACCCCATTCCTAAGAGATCTGTAAGGGTCATGCATAAGCGCACAATTGTGCCTACTGTCCCTGTCCTATTGTCCTCAATTATTAGTTCCTATTTCTTATATTTAAGCTTATGTTTATTCTTATTTCTATTGTATTGTAAGCTTTTGTCAAAATAAATAAATAAATAAAATTAGTTGTTCTGGTGTGCAGTGCTTTATAGCGCCATCTTGAGGGAAGGAGTTGAAACAGTTTATGTCCAGGATGTGAGGAGTCTGTAAATATTTTCACAGCCCTCTTTTTGACTCGTGCAATATACAGGTCCTCGATTGAAGGCAGGTTGGTAGTAATTGTTTTTTCTGCAGTCCTAATTATCCTCTGAAGTCTGTGTCTGACCTGTTGGGTTGCAGAACCAAACCAGACAGTTATAGAGGTGCAGCTGACAGGCTCAATAATTTCTCTGTAGAACTGGATCAGCAGCTCCTTGGGCAGTTTGAGCTTCCTGAGTTGGTGCAGAAAGAACATTCTTCATTGTGCTTTTTTGATGATGTTTTTGATATTAGGTGTCCATTTTAGGTCATGTGATATAGTAGAACCTCGAAATTTGAAGGTCTCTACTGTTGATACTGTGTTGTCTAGTATTGTAAGAGGTGGTAGTATGGGAGGGTTTTTTCTAAAGTCTACCACCATTTCTACGGTTTTGCATGTGTTCAGTTCCAGATTGTTCCGGTTATACCACGAGGCAAATTGTATAACCTCCTGTCTGTATGCAGATTCATCATTGTCTCGAATGAGACCAATCTTTGTTGTATCATCAGCAAACTTGAGTATTTTAACGGATGGTGCTCCATAGACTGTAAGCCGCCCTGAGTCTCCGGAGAAGGGCGGCATATAAATGTAATTAAAAAAAAAAGATGGATTGTTTGAGATGCAGTCATTGGTATATAGGGAGAAGTCGAGATAGCACACAGCCTTGGGGGGGCCCTTTGCTGATTGTACAGGTATCGCATGTGATTCTGCCTAGCTTCACTAAAGAAATAATTCCCTCAACACTCTTCAACTATTACCAAGTCTGCATTACTATTATTGTTAATCTTCTCATCACTCCTTATCACCCATCCGCTCCCACTTGTTATTGTGTGACTCTAAACTTTGTCGCTTGTATCCTTACAATTTATATTGACTGTTTCCTAGTATGATTTGATTGCTTATTGTACCCTATGACTATCATTAAGTGTTGTACCTTGTGATTCTTGACTCTTGATGAATGTATCTTTTTTTTTATGTATACTGAGAGTATTTGCACCAAGACAAATTCCTTGTGTGTCCAATCACACTTGACCAATAAAGAATTCTATTCTATTCTAATTGTGAATTTACTATTAGAATGACAAATATTGAACTTCACAAGCCAGCTATGGAGACAGTAACCTAAAATTACTTAATAGCTCTACAGGAGAGTAAATTTAAGAAATAAACTTAAAATATCCACGAAAGTTAAAAAGAGTGACAGAAGCAGTAACTTTTTAAAGTTAGGGTTTTTGGGTTTAATGATTTACAAGAATTTTAAGAGTGAATGAGTTGATACTATTAAGGAAGCATGTAAAGACACTTAGCTGTTCCAATATAATGAATTTAGACTGATTTTAGCTAATATTCTGAACAATCCAAATCAATCATAATGAATAGAGATCAAGATGAATAGAGATCATGATTTAGGCTAACATGCTAATTATCTGTCAAGCTGAGGAAGATTGGATGTCAGATCTGTATATCTGCTATTCTTCAATGGAAAAAGAAGGGAGGGGAGTTTGATACAAGTAATACTTTTTTATGTAACCTGAATATCCAACTATTGTACTGAATCTGTATGACCTTTACAACTGTTGCCTGGCATCTCAGATGCCTGGAAATTTCTCACCTTGGAGAGATGACAAAAAGAGAAGGGGCCATATAAATTCCAATTCTGAAAGAGACTTCCTGGGAATCTCTTCTTAGCTATGTTCTCAGAAGCAAGGGGAAAATAACATGTTTGCTTCTGCATATTGGCAAAATTCACATCAGACCAAGGGAAGGGGTTCTAACTCCCTTTATCTGAGCTGCATGCCCAGAAGGATATCAGACCCTGCTTTGAATGTTGATTTGTTTTCTTCCTCTTCAATAAAGAATTCCTTTTGAAATTCAATGGAATGCAATCCACCGAGAAACTTGAGTCAAATTATAAGTTGAAGCTGGCATATTTGAAAACTGATGAACTGGAAATGATCATATATTTTGTTGCTTCAACAAACACTCTGTCCAAACTCCATTTATTAAATCATCATATATAAGTAACTAATCATTCAAACCCACCATACTGCATTGTGCAGTTTCACATTGGACATCTGGAAAACTTCAAGCTTCACTTAAAATAGCACATTTTATTGGGCAGTTTTTAAGGATAGTAACTATGCCACCGAGAAAAGATATTTGGGGAGGGGGGTGTTTCCAAGATGCCATTCAGTAAAGTGAGCAGGAAGGGACAAACATGAAAGGGTTCATTTAAAACTTTTTAAAGAGAGTAAAATACAGTTAGATTGCCATCCAAAGAACCTTAACATCATAAAGTCATCCAGACAGGAACCTAAAATACATAACAGCTCCACAAAAGAACAAGTTAACTTTCCAAGTTAATACAATTAAATATATAATCTACAGGATTCTCAAGTCTTCTCTCACCTACAGAAGAAGCAAAATATCAGTGCTAATTTATTATGGGCTACAAAGCTTGTAATACAATTTTTTTATACTAGACGAAGAATTTTCTTCTTATTTTTATCAAGCACAATGTGTATGACAAAGTTGGACAAAAACTTGGTTCTACCTTTTTAAAACATTCTCAGGAATATATGTGATAATAATATAACATTATTAGAGCAAAAGCCTGCGTAATCCACCATTCTGTTATGAATGTACATAAGGGAGTTAAATGCAATACTAGTTGTTACAATTTACCTTCTCCAGCAACTGACACTATACCTACTATTAGGCTACTGAGCACCTTCCTTCTGCAATACCTTCCCTTTTTGAAAATAAACTTTAAAAATATACTAGGAGGTAAATGAAATGGCTGAAGAGGAATGATAAACAGCTTAAGATCTAACAGCCCAAAAAATTCATTAGCATTGCTGAGTATTTTAGCCATAGTAATTAGTGCTTCCACTGCTTTTAAAACTTGGACTAACCAAAGTGTCACTTTCTATCCTGTTTCATATATATTAGCCAAAGCATGGTTTGGCTTTCACAGATGGTATTTCATGGATAACATTGCCCCCTCTCTACTCCTATAGACATTAATCGCTTATTTCAATTCACAGACTATGGTAAAATATGTTTGTTCAAAACCAGATGGGTATTTCTTGGGCACACCAAGACAGGAGGAAAAATATACAAAGCTTAAAACAACCTCAATGGCGAAACTTCAGATTCATGATGTAATAAGACAGAGGACATGATTTTAAAGTTGCTGAGATTGAGAAATATAGGACTGATTATTCTAATATGGAAAGGCAGCTCTCTCCCACCCCCTTGGCTCTCAATCCTCAATCAAGGGAAAGAATCCAGCTTCACACTTGCTGACTGCATAGTCATTCCTAGCTAACTTACCTCTCCAGAGACAGATGAACTCTTAACATCAGTGTGAGGGGATGGAAAATGCCATGTTTGTTTAGTTAAGTTTTACAGCCGATCAGGCCCAGCTAAGTGGGACATTAGGTGAAATGAACTCCCAGCACGTTCTGCACACTGAGAAACAGAGGCATCCAAGATATACCAAAATAGCATTTGGGTAAATTAAGCTGTTCAGAAAGAAAAAGAACACAGTATTCCCACTGCTTCCTGAAACAGACATAAAAGATGTCATGTTTATTGGACACTGAAATAAAATGTCTAAAAGATTAAAACAAAAACAAAACAATCTCAGCCTCCAAAACTGAGTTGTCACTCCTGGCAAGACCATTCTGTGGCTTTGATGTTTGAGGTTGCATTTTTTGAAATTTAACTCTGGTACTGTTCAAATCTCTTTATGGCTGAACTACCAAAAGAGTAGCCTGCCTATTTTAGCAGGACTCTCTTCCTCTGAGAATTATTAAATAATTATGATAGATGACTGCTCTGGGTTAAGTATGTACAATGGCATAGCTGCCTTTCAGATTTAACTTAGAATAATCTGCAATAGCTATGTTGCCTGGAAATTCTTTGGTGTAAATGGAAGACATCAAGCAAAGAAAAAGCTGACATAATATCATAGGTATGGAAATACTAACTCATATGGAGACTTGCTGGCTGAATTTGCACACAAAGCTGTGCATTTGCATGGATTATGCATATAACAGTGGCTTAATTTTCCTCTAACCATAAAGCAGCAGAAATCCACATTATAGATACTCAGAAATACTCCAATTTATTAACAATCTTATTTCTTAGTTGGCAGAAAAAGATTCTGCTGAAAAGCCATAATAAATCTGAAGCCTTGACCAGTTCAGATGTATGCATTTCAATTTATTAAACTGAGATTCTTTGATGCATTTCTGGATTGTATCATCATAATTTCTTTCCAGGAAAGAATTAAAACACTAAGCCATATCCATGGATTATAAATTACAATGTCTAGATTCATCCAATACCATAATCTACAATCAAATCAAATTTGATCATCATATGATCATCATTCTCTCTCTTTCTTTCTCTCTCTATCCCTTCCTCCTTCCCACTCTCTCCCTCTAAAGTTAGGAGACCCACCTGAAACAAACAAACAAACACACACACACACACACACACACACACACACACACACACACATCCAACAAAATACTCAACCGGCAGCATCACTCGTACAAGTCTCCCAGAGTCCCAGGGACCGGGCGCAATTGTCTGTTCACCCCAGTCCTGTGTTGCTTGGAAAAGCCAGCATGCAAGGCTTTTGGGTCCAACAAAGGAGCCATGGGCAGGACTTCCTCCCCTCCCTCTTTTGGGGAAAGAGCCCAGCTGGGAACTTCAAGCAGCTGCGGGACCACCCTGTCTGGCTCATCTTACCCACTGCCACCAGATACAGGAGGAAGGTAAATTTGCAGGCAGTCAGAAAAGCCCAAACCACTGCCTAGCCCAGAGCTGTCAGAGGGATGGGCGAGGCAGCCTCCCAACTGCCTGCAAACTTATTTTCCTCCTGCAGTTGGTGGCAGAGGGAAAGGTGAGCCAGCCAGAGCATCTCATTCCCTGCTTGGATTCTCCACAGCTGCTGGGGCTCGTGGCTGTTTTGGGGGTGCAAGAGGTTCAGGAAGCAACCAAGAAGCACGAGGCTGATTTCCAGTTGGACTTCCTCGCTGATGGACCAAAATTCATGATGGTCCAGTTTCGGTTCATGCTCTCCCATTGGAAGGCCCTGATCATTCTGATCTGGGGCGGAGCCACCCCATAGAGGTGGTGAAGAAGGGGAGACCACCAGTTGGGTCAAGGGGAGCTGCATGTCCCCCCTAGCTGGGCAAACACTTCCCTCCGAAGACAGCTGTAGCGGTGGTGAAAATGGCCACCTTGAAGAGGAAGAGCTGATCAGGATAGCAGTGTGCAGGAGCAGTGAAGCGAAGGATGGCTTGAATGACTGGGCTAATCAGGTGCAACATCTAAATAAAAGGTACCCTGGAATTAAAATACTTAAGGATTTTTAAGAAAGACTCTTAAAGTGGTGACAGAGAAGTGAAGAAAAAAAGGGGAAATTTGACAGCTGAAAGTGGCTTTGATTTTTGAAATAGAAGATTGAAGAAGATACTTGTTTAAACTGGTAAATATATTATCTTGATAAATAGACAAATATAAACCTGGACTTGAATGTGTCAAAGGAAAAAATAAGGAATTTTTGAATTTTAAAAGCCATTAAAGAGAAAAAAGCAAAGAAAAAAGGGTGAAATTTGGACATAGCAGAGAATGCCATCTAGTGGCAAAAGGAATTATTCGTGAATTATTATTTTTTTTCTACCTGATTCGCTTAAAGGACTGATACAAAGTAAGTAAAATTTTGCTACAATAAAATAGAGCCTTTGAAAAGTGAAAGTGGAGCATTGAACTTTGAAATAAAGAAAGAAGCAAGAAGAAACTGTTCTGGCACTGTTTGGTGACTTTGGAATATATACACATTTTGGATATTGGATTACTTGATGAACTAATTTAAATTAACTATTGGAAATAACTTTTAGACATTGGTTGAATTAAATTACTGGACAGAAGTGTTTAAAGATGGCAGAACTTTTTCTGGAATTGAAAATGGAATTAAGAAACATTAAAGAAAAGCTGCAAGAGGAAGGGAAACCGTTAGGCTTTACTCTACAATTTTTAGAAATGGCGATCTCAGAATGTGAAGAATAAGGAGTGCCAGAAGGAGAAGAAGAGGTGAATAAAGAGGCCATCTTTAACAAACAACTGGAGCAACGAGGGTTAAAGCAAAAAGGGAAAAGAATGGGAATTAAGAATTGGAGATTTGAGGAGGTAATCAAAAAAGGGAATAGTTTGAAAACCAAACAAAATATAAGGAAACAGAAAAGAAAATTACAGAAGGAAGCTTTAAAAAGGAAGGAGGACAAAAACTGGAGTAAAAAAAGGAGGGTGAAAATAAAGGGGAAAAGAAATAATAAGAAACAGAATCAGGAAGCAAAGAAATATGGAAATTGAACAAAAATAAAAAGAAATTGTTTATTTAAAAGACGCAGAGATAATGGTTAATTAAGAATTAAGAGAAAAGATTCTGCAAGGTGATAAGGAGTAGTACAAATGTACTAGAAGTAATAGACTATTTAGAAAGTAGGAAAATATAGATTATTAAAATGGAAGATTGAAACTGGTATTGTTTGTTACTGGAATGCTTGTTAATTGTTAAACTAAATATAGAGGTAAATGGAATGAATGTGAAAGAGAGAAAATATAAGAAATTTATTAGCTATGTTTGATTAACATATGGAATATAATTGAAATGAATTATGAGGATTGTTGTAAAGATTATAAATAAAGATAAATGGAATAAGATGAAAAAAGAGAAATGATGATGTGTTTATTAATTATACTTAATGAATCACAGAATACAGCTGAAATCAATTATAAGAAAAATTGTAATGAGATTAATATAAGTTTCTATGATGAATTGAACAGATTAATTTTTCTTTTTGAAATTAGAAATGTATTTGAGGTAATTTAAGGGGAAAGTACCATGCAGAATCTGACTGAAAAGTTATATATGTTATGTAGTTGTTAGGGAATGATTGTTATAAATGTTTAAGGGGATAATTAAAAGTTGAATGTTTAATGGAATTTGAAAGGGAATCAATTATAAGCTATAGAGGTGGCATTTTAATTGGCCATTATAGGGAAAAACTTTGTTTTGTAATGTTTGAAACAAGGAGGATTTTTTTGGAAATGATGAAGAATATGCGATGAAATTGTAAACACGACAGATAAAAGTATAAGTATAATTATTATGAAAATATGAGAATTTTTAAAGGGAAAAGAAATAGGTTAAGAAATGAATGGAAAATCTATAAAATAAGCCTGAGGGAAGTATTTGAGAAAAATGATAGTGAATACACAAAGTAGTGAAATTAAATATGAAAGATGAATATGTAATTGAAGCTATGTCTGTATGGAGATGTGAAAACCTGGAATCATGCTGTTCGCTAAAAAAAAATTTTTCTTTTGTTTTGTGAAAACCGAAATAAAATTTTATTTTTAAAAAAAGCATGAGGCTTACGCCATCCACATCGCCACTCTGCCAGCCGCCCCTCCCTCAAGCCAAGCGTTTTAGCCGAGTGCGGGCTGCTGCTGTGCAAGCTCCACGGGCTGGAAAATCTGCTCTTGTGAGGCTTGACTCACATCATTCTCACAGCGGCAACCTGCATTCAGCCAAAGCATGCCGGCCAGCTGGCAGCACAAAGAAGGGGCGGCAGGCAAGGGGTGATGTGGGAGGCATAGCATCGTGCTCCCGGGTCGCCAACTCTACTCCCACCCCTAGCAGGCAAGACCCAGCAGCTGCAGAGAATCCAGACAGGACCCAAGCAGTGATGGTCAGCCCTGCCACATCTTCCTCTTGGCCACTAGCAAGCCAGGCAAGTGAGGTATGGGGGGAAACTTGCTAGGCCATGAGTACCACATGGAGCTGTGACACTGGTGGCTAAGCAAGCCAGGCAAGTGGGGGGGGGAGCTTGCTAGGATGCGAGCACTGAGGGCAGTGGCAGCATAGCAGTGGTGGCCTAGGCCGGCCCAGGAATCAGGACTCAACCAAAGCTTGTGGCAGCAAAGGTGAGGGTGGTAGCGCGGCGGTGGTAGCCTAGGTCAGCCCAGGAGTCAGGACTCAATTGGGGGGGGGAGGTAGCAGCAGTGGCATGTAGGCAACCAGGGCTTGTAAAGCCTCACTGACCTAGGGAGATCAGATGGTGGGAAGCAGGCAGTGATGGCTGGCTGGCTGGCTGCTGGAAGAGATGGTGGTGGGTGGGAAAATGTGGGAAGCAAGTGGACATGCACTATAAGGAGTGACTGGGCGGGGTGGGCAGGGGAGAGAATGCCATCAGCGAAAGTCATGCATATACACAGTCGCACATGCACAATAAGGACTGGGCAGGGAATGGAGGGGCATGGCCAGCCAGGGGCCTGTTTTACCGGTTCTCCGAATGACCGGGAATAATAACAACCGGTTCTACTGAACCGATGCGAACCAGTAGAATCCCACCCCTGGTATGAACTTCAGTTTCCAGAATTCCCCAGTCAGCATGTCCACACATTTTAAAATTCCCTAGGTTGAGAAACGCTGATTCAGATTCCTCCTTTAGATTCATATATCCTTTGCTGAACACATGGGCTTTATCTGATTGCCCTGATCTAATACTAACAAGCCTCTTGGGTCCCGTTCTGTCTTCCAGAGCCAATGCAGGCCCCTTCCTCACCCACAGTAACTCTTGGTCAGTCATCTGTTTCAGTCAATATAAATTAAAGCTGTATCATTTATTACATGTACTTGAAAACCTGGTATCTTAACAGTCTAGTTTGTATTTCAAATGTTTTGTGACCTGCACCTGAACTGAAATTAAGAACTGTAACAGAGCTGGAAGAGACTCTGGAGTTCTTTTTGTCCAACCCCTTCATCAAGCAGGAGAATATATCATTTCAGACAAATAGCTGCCCAAATTCTTCTTAAAAACTTCCAGTGATGGAGCACACACAACTTCTCAAGGCAAGCTATTTCACTGGTTAATTGTTCTGTTAGGAAATTTCTCTTTAGTTCTAGGTTGATTCTCTCCTTGATTAGTTTCCATCCATTGTTTCTTTTTCTGCCTTCTGGTGCTTTGGAAAACAGGTTGACCCCTCTCTTCTTTGTGGCAGCACCTCAAATATTGGAACAGTAGGTTCTGACCAGTTCTGGAGAACTGGTAGTGAAAATTTTGAGTAGTTCGGACAACTGGCAAATACCACCTCTGATTGGAGATTTTACAGTATCCTTCCCCTGCCAAGCCCGCCAAGCCATGCCCACAGAACCGGTAGTAAAAAAAAATTGAATCCCACCGCTGATTGGAACATTGCTATCATGTCACTCCTAGACTTTCTTTTCACTAAACTAGACATACCTAATTCTGTTCTTCATGTGTTTTAGTTTCCAATTTTCTTCATTTTTGTTGTTCTTCTCTGTACTCTTTCCAGATTCTCAACATCATTTTAAAATTGTAAAATTGTGAATATTGATGCAATATTCCAAGCTGATTTTACTAAGGCTTTATAAAGTGATACTAACACTTCACATGATCTTCATTCTATCCCTCTGCTAAGGCAACCTTTATTGTATTGAGTTTTTGGGCAGTCACAGCACATTGTTAGTTTATATTTAAGTGATTGTCCACTAAGACTCCAACATCCCTCTTGCTTTTTAGCCAGGTTACTGCTTTTTAGCCAAGTTTCATCTATTCTGTACCTGTAAATTTGATGTTTCTTACCTAAGTAAGAAAGTGTAAACCCTACTTTTCTCAATATTTCAATATTCTATTTTAATGCCAGTGATGTTATAAGCATACATGGTAATACCATCTTTCACTCTCTAATCTTTTCCATCAAGTTATTACTTATATTCTATTATTTTAAAAAATTATATCTGCTAATATTCCCCCATCTCTTATTTCTACCTCTATTCTAATTTCTAATCAGGTCACCATTGCTAATCGTAATATTAATACATATGTTTATTTAAGGCATTGCCTTGCATTATTTTAGTTGTTCAAAGTCACAATACACCATTCAAGTACTAGTATTTCTATTATTTAAACATACCTTATAATACCCTTTTTCAACCTCTAATCTTTCCATCTAATTGTTGCTTCATATAAAGGTGTATGTTCTTATTTCTACCTCTACTCAAATTTCTTATATATAATATTTATCTCTATCAACATCTGTTACTTCACCATTCAGACTGAACATTTCTCCCATTTCTATCCTCCTAAGCTGCCAGGTCACTAGAATATCCACCCTTATCTCCGTTTCAAAAGTATCTTCCCGGTTATCCGATTCCATTTTTAAATCTCTTAAAGTGCTTTTCTCTTGGTTTATTTCATCAGTCATTATTATCTTTATCATCTTCTCCTTCCCATCTTCTTGCTTTGTTTGTTGGTTTATCTGTTTTGTCTTTTCTTCCATTCTTTCTACTATCTCCTCTCCTTCCTGGACTCCTTGATCTTCATTCATCATCAGCTGTAGCATATTTTCTATTTTCCCATATATGCCTTTCATTAGGTACTTTATCTCTCTGTGATTTTTTTCCATAGTATCCCTAATGCTTTGAAATATCAATGCCATTTCTTTTAAAATCTCACTCCTTTCCCCCTGATGGAGCATCTTGTCCTAATTTCATAAGTCCTGCTCTTACCCAAGTCCAAAAGCAATATATTCCAGTCCAATGTTACTCCTCAGAAAGTTCAAAAACAATAGTCTTTTATGTCTCAGATTAATCAATTTTATGTAAGTAATCCAGGAAGCTTCCGCAAGTCAAAAAAGACTTTGTTTTATTTAAAAGTCTTCCTTCTTCTCATAATAGAGTATCCAGTAATCATAAAGTAATTAGTTATAGAACAGTAAGTGTCACCACAGTCCTCCAAATGGATGTTGTTTATTTCTCTTATCAAAAGGTTTTTCTAAACTTGTAGGGGTCTGATATATTCCGTTCACCAGTATATTAGGGGACTGGAGGCTAAAACATATGATGAACAGTTAGAGGAACAGGCCATGGCTAGACTAGTGATGAGAAGGACCAGGGGAGACATGATAGCAGTCTTCCAATACTTCAGGGGCTGCCACAGAGAGGTTTGACCCTGTTGCTCCTGAGGAAGTGAACAGGATCCTAGGAAGTATGCGCACAAGCACCTGTATTTTAGACCCATGTCCCTCCTAGCTTGTGAAAACTTCCCAGGAGGTGACAGGTGAGTGGACTCTGTGGTAATTAATGCTTCTCTACAGGAGGGGATGGTTCTCCAGCACTTTAAGGGGGCTGTGGTCTACCCTTGTCTTAAGAAGTCATCACTGAACTCCATCCAGTTGGATAATTTCCAACCTGTCTCCAAACTTCCCTTGTTGGGGAAAGGTTGTTGAGAAGGTGGTCATGCAGCAGCTCCAGAGGTTTCTGGACTAAATGGATCTAGACCCCTACCAATCAAAATTCAGGCCTGGTTTTGGGACAGAATCGGCATTGGTCATACTTTTGGATGCAGAATGGGGGTAGTGCATCCATCCTTGCTCTACTTGACCCCTTGGTGGATTTTGATACCATTGACCATGGGATTCTCCTGGGGAAGCTTTGAGGGATGGGAGTGGGAGGCCTTGTGCTGTCCTGGTTTACTTCCTTCCTCTGTGGCTGCTCTCAGTCAGTTTGATAGGAGGGGAGAGATCCATTCCTTGCCTACTGCTTTACGGGGTTCCGCAGGACTTGGTACTCTCTCTGCTCCTGTTCAACATTTATATGAAGCCGCTGGGTGAGATTATCTATCACCATGGACTGAGGTATCACCAATATGCTGATTGTCATGCCCCTGGTGAAGACTGACTCTGAGGGAGAGGAGGAACAGCCAACAGGGAGTGGAAGTGTGGTTCCGGAGGTTGTGGAGAAGGCTGGGGAAGGGCAGAGGCCGGCTTAGCAGTCAGACGAGGACCCAGGCCCATCCCCTATCCATCCTAGGGCATGCAGGGAAGAGAGGATAAGGGAGAGACGTGGTCTACTCAGGAGAAGAGGGCCTTGATCCTCTTCATGGGCTGCAGCTGTTGACAATTGAATAAGAGGACGGACCTACGTATGGGCGAACGCTGAAAACAAAGTGTGGAAATATCTCTAGTTTATGGTTCCTCTATGAGTTTGGCATTCTTTCCAGTGTGTGTTATCTGCCCTTATCTTGCCTGGTTTATGTTGTTTTTTCCCTTCTTCTTGTAACTGTTTGTGTGGGAGCTTTTTGTCTTCTCTCAAGAATATTCGGAGCTTGGAAGCAAAGTGAAGAAATAAAAGGGGCTTCACATGTTTCCTGTGACTGTGTTTGTTATGTATCCCACCCTGGGTCATCACACTGATGATACTCAGCTGCATGTCTCAGCCTGTAGTGAGTTAAGTGTTGCTGTGTCCACCCTCTCACAGTGCTTGGAAGTTGTTAAGAGCTGGATGGAGAGCAACAGGTTGAAACTAAGCCCTTGAAAGACCGAATGGCTTTGGGTTTGGGATTAGTTGGCTCAGGGAGAATTGGCACCTTTGGTCTTATATGGGGTAATATTTCCCAAACAGACCCTGTGTGTAATCTAGGGTTTTTTCTGGATTTGTGACTCCTGCTCGTTTTTCTGGACTATGACTCCTGCAAAGGTCCTCCTGGAGGTTGTAGCCAGGAGGGCCTTTGCACAACTGCAGGTTGTGCACCAGTTACACCCTTTCCTGGACCAATGGTCCTTACTCACAGTCACTCATGCCCTAGTCACTTCCTGTCTTGATTATTGCAATGCACTGTACATGGGGCTGCCCTTGAAGAACATCCAGAACCTCCAGTTGGTGCAAAATGCAGCAGCCCGCATGATTTTGTGTGCACATTTCACCTCTCCTGCAGGAGCTGCATTGGTTGCCAATTTGCTTCCAGGTGCAATACAAGGTGCTGGTTGTCACCTTTAAAACCCTTCATGGATTGGGACCAGGTTATCTGAGGGAACATCTCTTGCCGGTCACATCTATCCAACCCATTAGAGTGGGGGAGGAAGGAGTGGAAGGAGAAAGGAAGGAGTTGAATGAGGAAGGAAGGAGTGGGATGAGGAAGGAAAGAGTGGAAGGAGCCTCTACAAAGAGCGAACCTAAAGGAGGAGGAATTTAAAATTAAATTGGAAAAGGAAATGAAACTCTTATTTAAGGAGAACAAAGAAGAAGATACATCCCTACAAAACACCTGAGACACGGCTAAAGCATTTATGAGAGGTGTGGCGATAAATTATATAGCGAATAAAAATAAGAAAAAAAAACTACAATAAAAAGCATTAGAAATGGAATATAGAAACTTGGAGATGAAGCTGCAAGAAGAACCAAAACAGAAAGAGATAAAAATACGAATGGATTTAATAAAACATGAAATAAACTTGCTAGAAAAAGAAAACCTAGCCCAAAACCGAAAAGAATAAAACAAAATATATTTGAGAACGCCAATAAACCAGGAAGATGGGTAGCAGAAAAAAGATGGATTATTAAGCTACAAAATGCAGAGGGGGAAATATGTTATCAAGAAGAAATGAAAAGGAATATAGTTCAGAAATTTTATGACGATCTATATAAAGAAGAACACGTAATAGAAGAAAAAATGATAACTGTTTAAAGAAAGCCGATCTTCCGAGAATATCAGAAGAAGAAAAAAGTTTATTGAATGGAAGAATAAGTCTTGAAGAAGTGACTTGGGCAATAAATTAACAAAATAATAATAAGCCGGCACGCCCAGATGCACTCCCTGCTAAACTATATAAAACTCAACAAGATCACTAGGCAACAGATTATTCAAATTATTTAATGAAATCCTAGATAAGGCAAAAATCTTGAAATCATGGAAGGAAGCAATGATTACGATCATTCCAAAAGAAAAAAATGACCAAACAAAGATAAAAAACTACAGGCCAATATCTCTATTAAATGTAGACTATAAAATTTTCGTAACTATAATAGCTGAAAGATTCAAGAAAATATTAAACAAATTTATACACACAAATGAAAATGGCTTTCTTTCTTCCACATACGAATCTTAGGAATAATATCAGGACAATTCTAGACATCATAAAGTATTATGAAGATCGTAGTGAAGAACAGGTAGCATTATTATTCTTGGACGCTAAAAAGGCCTTTGATAATGTAAAATGGAGTTTTGTTCTGCAACAAATTAAGTACATGGATTTTGGGCCAAAATTTTTAAATGTAGTATCAGCAACATATCACAAACAAGAAGCCAGGATATTGATAAACGATCATACAATAAATAAATTTAAGATACAAAAAGGAACGAAACGGGGATATCCATTAACACCATTATTATTTATTTTGACATTAGAGGTATTAACAAGAATAATTAGGAAAGAACCTGAAATAAATGGACTAAAAATAAAGAAAGAGGAATATAAATTACAAGCCTTCACTGATTATTTGGTTTTTATTTTAGATGATCCGCAAAATTTGGAACCAAAACTGATAGACCAATTAGAGGAATTTGGAGAGGTAGTGGGGCTAAAAATTAATAAGGAAAAAACTAAAATTCTTACAAAAAATATGACAAATGCACAAAAGGAAAATTTAATAAGGATAATGGATATCCAGATGATAAATAAAGTTAAATATTTGGGAATTGTAATCTCAGAAAAATGTATAATCCTCAAAGAGGATAATTATACCCCACTAATTAAAAAAATAACGGAAGACCTCAGGAAATAGATCAACTTAAGACTTTCCTTTATGGGGAGAATTGCATCCCTAAAAATGAACATATTACCAAAATTATTGTTTTTATTCCAAAATGCTCTGGTAAATTTTTTTTTGATCAATTAGATAAGCTAATATTAAAATTTATATGGCAGAAAAAAAAGCCCAGAATCAAACTGAAATTGTTGCAGGATGCTACTGAAAGAGAAGGATTTGCCCTACCTGTAATGACCCAGTGTGTATCAGAAATATAACAAAATCCAAAACGTAAAAGTCCTTTCATGCCTTCAACTTGGGTTCACTGTTTTATTGTTCACAGTGGAGGAGTAAACTATTTTCAAAATAACATTTCAAAGAAAGAAACACAGTTCAAATTCAAAGAGCCGATAACGAAGCAAAAACCAAAAACAAACCGCACTGAATAAAGTTCCACGACAGACCAGGATAGATAATTGCTAACTTCAGGAAAATAACCAGGGGCAGTCTGTTGGAAGAACGCCAACCAAGATAAATCTTCTTTAGGAATAAAACATTAATTTGACTCCAGCATCTGTTAGCACACACCTTTTATGCAGATCTCACACCTGCAACACAGAGGATCATGGCCCTCTCCTCCCGAGTAGACCGCATTTTACCCTGATCCCCTCCTCCTGAATAGACCACCCTGATCCTCTCCTCTCTGCGTGCCCTGGGATGGATAGGGGATGGGCCTGGGTCCTTCTCTGACTGCTCAGAGTCAATCTCCACCAGGGACATGACACTTCCTGATTGGGAAATATATTATAGAGTGGCCACTCTGACCTGAGTTAAAGATTGGATAAGTGTTAAAAATAAAAGAATGTTAACATTAGAAGAATATAATCTACAGGCAGGATGGCATGCCTTTTTGTGTCAAAACAAACAACAAATTCATGGCTATTTTCAAAGGCATAAAATTAGGCAGGCCCTACTAAATGTATGGAATAAAACTAAACAACAAATTTACACTGAAATACCAACTTGGCTATCTACATTAGAAGCATCAATGTGCCCACATTTATTGCACTGAGGACAGGTTATTACATGAGGATATATTAGATGAGAAGGGTGATTTAAAAACAAGACAGGAGTTAAAACTTTGGGATTTGAGATAGAATGGTGTGCCTATCTACAATTACAGCTGAGGTATAGTAAAGATATGAAAGAATGGGGTATTAGTAGATGGAAAACAGAATTAGATAAAATATTATTAGGAACGGATGAGAAATTGATTTTAAAAATTTACAAAGTATTATTAGAATACAAATTGGAAGAGGAAAAGGTGAAAGAACTATGTTGGCCTGGATGAAAGACTTTGGATATGGTATAAAATTAGATGATTGGCAAATTTTATGGGACAGGAATGGAAAAATAATTTTGGCAGCATCATATAAAGAAAACTTACACAAAATGTTTTATGGATGGCATATTCCACCATCAAAACTGGAAAGAATGTATCCAAAACTATCCCCTAAATGTTGGAAATGCAACAAAGAAATTGCAACATATTACCAAGTATGGTGGAAATGTGAAAAAGCTCAAACATACCGTCTGAAAATTAGAAATTGGTTAGAAGAGATGTGTAAAATTAAAATAGAATTTAGACCTGAAATTTTTCTATTGGGAATCAATGTGGGAAAATATAATAAAGAGATAATATATTTAATAGTCCATGTCACCACCATTGCGAGATTAGCCCTTGCCCAAAGATGGAAAGGTAATCATATGCCAGACGAGATGGAAATAATTAGAAAAATTTGGATGTGCGCCAAAATGGATAGAGTAACTCAAGAGTTAAAAGATAGGACTGAATCTGATTATTACAAAATCTGGGAGAAGTTTTACCACTGGTTTAAAAAAGAAAAGTGTAAATGTATCAATTATTATTAATATTTATGTATATATGTAAATTTGTACTTTTTGATATATGTATTATTTGAGGATGGAAGACAAGTAGGTGTGTCGGGATGTATGCAACACGTTCATTGTTTTTAAATGTTTTTCTTTCTGTTGTTTCATTTATAAAATTTATAAATGAAAATTTATAATGAAAATTTATAAATTAAAATTTAAAAAAGAGTGGGGAGGCAGGGAATGTTGTGGGTCCCATCCCTGAAGGAGATACATCTGGTGGGACCCAGAAGAAGGGTCTTCTCCATGGTGGCTCCCTCTCTCTGGAATATCATTCCCCCAGTGATTAAATTGGCCTCCACTCTTCTGGAAGGTACTGAAGACCTAGTTCTACCAGCGGGCCTGAGGAACCAAGAGCAGGATGGAGCCCATCAAATGGCTCGTATGATCTGTTGTCGTCAGGGTGGGAGTTGGGCGGTGATTTATTTATTGATTTATTCCAGATTTTGTTCTATTGTACTTTATTAATCTATTTGATTCTTTTTGTTAGTTTTGTTAGTTCATTTTTTATTTTTTATTTTAAATACGGTTTTACATTCTATAAGCCGCCTCATGTCGCTATGGGCGAATAGGCGGCAATATAAATTCAATAAATAAATAAATGCATACATAATATGGCACCTTCAGCTTAAGTTTCAACATTGTTTTAAGTCTTACAGATTTAATTAATCCAAATTTAGTTGAGTTTATGGAAGCAAAATCAACTAGTTAAGTAGATTTAAGTAGATAGTCCAGTATTTTATAATGCCTTTCCAAAACAATGCCTGCCCAATTTAAAAGTCCAATTTTCTATGTTTAAAAGGTCTTTAGCTTTTCTTGCCTTAGTTTCTTTTTTGGGGGTCTAGGATTTTTCTCTCTATGGTAGTTCACCACTTTAAAAATAGTTCTAAGACTCTCTTTTCCTGGACTTTCCTCTTTCTTTCTTTTTCTTTAAAGTTACGATCTAAATAAAAAAGAATCTTATGACCCAGCTCCAATCACTGTTCATCTATACTGCTCCTGCACATTTCTTTGTTGCCTCCGTTGTCCCAACTTTGTGGTAGCCATGATGGCTGCCCTTTCTCATCGAGGGAAGAAGCCCTGAGTCCAGCAGGAGAGTTACTGGTCTCCCTGAACCTCTTTTCTTCATTACTCCTACAGGGTGGCTTTAGCTCCTTTCAGAGCCCTCCAAAAGGGAGAACTCAGTGTGGGAGAACAGAGACCTGCTCCTCATGTCCAATATCATGGCAAAGTCAGCCGGAACCCTAACTACTTTTTTAAAAAAACATGAATATTAATACTAGGATTGTATAAGTTTGATTAATATAACAACTATTATTATTATCATTATTGATGTTTGTATCAAAATGAACTATATCCAAGGGCCACACTGTTCATGTATTGATATTGATGTATATTTAAAAACAAAAATCTAATAAAACATGGAGGGAAAACCTACTTTTATCACCACTGAATTTCGTTTTGTTAAGAACTAGTGTCAAGAGCCTTCTAGATCTTGAGTTTATCTTTTATGGTTTTGATTATATCTGCCAGCTTGATGTCATCTGCAAATCTGACAGAGTCCTTTTATATTAATATTAAATACATGGCTACAAGAAACACAAACAGCAGTCATCAACAATGTAGGGTAAGGATAACAACCACTAAATATGATTTAGCACATATTTATAGTTGTTAGCTGTTGTTTGCATATTTTATTTTTATTTGTTACATTTATTTGGCACTTATGTTACCAAGGACTACTCTAAGTGGCTTACAATAATGTGCCTGAGAGAACAGAGAATACAGCTGGTTCCATTTCTTTAAATTCTAGGAAATATAATCATAGTGATAAAACCAAGAATGCACATTCATGGAAAAGTTGTTATGCCACTACCGTTAAAAAGAAAGAAGATATGGCTCAGATTTACTTGCCCCATTCTCAAAAATCATTGCCTACATTACAAAATGCAAAGAGATAATTTTAGCACAGAGGTCTGTTGGCTGCATTTAAGCCCACACTAATATTTGCATTACCTGATGACATGCTTTTGATTCCAAAGATAATTTATTTCAAAGCTGCAATCCACTCTGGGATTGCCTTTATTTATTTGTATTTCATATTTTTTAATTGGCCATGTTCCTCAGAGGACTTCTTACCTTGAAAAAAGTGGTAACAACATATCAGCCAACTGGATTGGAAGAACAGATGCTCACTAAATTGAAGCTGCATCATTGTCATTAAATACTTCCAGTTCTTTTCCCTTGTGCCTGAACATAATTTCCAAATGTACAGTGCCAACCAAACAGACCTTGCCTTTTACTGGGCATATAGCCTGCATCCCAATTCCAATATAGCCAAGTTTGGCAAATTCCACAAACAATGTTCCCAATATTTATATTCCTCAGAGTTAGAACTAATTGCCTTAATTGCCTTTTAATTCTAAGCTATTTACAAGGCCTAGTGCTAAAAGTGACTAATAAGAAAGAAAAAAATATCAAACTAAAATGTCAAACTATTGTAAAGAGAGAACAATCACAAATGGCTTCTTAAAGTGGACTGCAAACACAATCATTTATCTTTCCCCTACAATTTTTCTACAAGTTTAAACCAATTGTCAATGGAAAGAGGCAAATAAACCTCATTTCATGTATTCCCTTCTCCAGAATTTGGATATGAATGTTGCCAAAGAACCAGATTATTACATTTAAAGTGCAAAAATTCACTAGATGTCAACAAATTTAGTCTTTAGTCTTAAGCTTAGATGTGGTAACTCTACCACAGAATCTATTAAAAAGAGCTGACAGAGGTCAACTCAGAACCACTGCACCACATTTTTCAAAAATCCTGGAGCACTGGGGAACTACCAGAGGACTGGGAAAGAGCTGATGTGGTTCCCATCTTCAAAAAAGAAAAAAGAACCCAGGAAATTACAGACCAATAAGACTAACATCAATATCCAGGAAGATACTGGAAAAGATAATGAAAAACCAGATCCACCAACATCTAGAAACAAGTGAAATAATTACTGCCAATTAGCACAGGTTTGTTAAAAACAGATCATGCCAAACCAATCTTATTTCATTCTTCAACATAGTGACTACATTAGTAGACCAGTGAAATACTGTGGATATAATATACTTAGACTTCAGCAAGGCATTCGACAAAGTAGACCACAACTACTTCTTGGTAAGCTAGAAAAAGATAGAAGATAGGCTCAAGATCCAGATAGATCTTGACAGACTTGAACACTGGGCCCTATCTAACAACATGAAATTCAGTGTAGAGAAAAGTAAAGTCCTACACTTAGGCAAGAAAAAACAAAAGTACACATATACTGGGTACACATTTCACTGGGTAAACAAGGCTTAATAGCAGTAATAGCAGAAACCAGGCTTAATAGCAGTGAGAGGGATCTTGGGAGTCTTAGTAGACAGCTAATATGAGCCAGCAGTGTGCAACGGCAGCCAAACAAGCTAATACAATCCTAAGTTGCATTAACAGAGGGATACAATCAAGATCAAGTGAGGTACTAATACCACTCTATAAAGCCTTAGTAGGACCACATCTAGAGTACTGCATCCAATTTTGGTCACAACACTATAAAAATGATATTGAAACTCTAGAAAAAGTGCAGAGAAGAGCAACCAGGATGATTAGGGGATTGGAGACTAAAACATATGAAGAAGGGTTACAGGAACTAGCCATGGCTAGTCTAGTCAAGAGAAGGACCAGGGGAGACATGATAGCAGTGTTCCAATATTTGAGGGGGCTGCCACAGAGAGGAAGGGGTCAAGCTATTTTCCAAGGCACCTGTAGGCAAGACAAGGAATAATGGATGGAAACTGGACAAAGACTAGAAATAACAGTGAGAACTCTGACAGTGAGAACAATCAACCAATGGAACAGCTTACTTATGGAAATTGTGGGAGCTTCATCACTTGAGACTTTCAAGAAGAAATTGGACTGCCATTTGTTAGAAATGGTGTAGAGTTTCCTGCTTGGGAAGAGGGTTGGACTAGAAGACAAGGTCCCTTCCAACGCTGTTAATCTGTTAAATCTGTTAAAAATGGGTTCTTCCTGAGAAGCCACAAGCTTTAGAGATATATAAGTATGGGTTGAAATATACCAAGAGTAGACTTTTTGATTATTATTGACTAAAGCATACATTGCAAGCTTTATCACCAAGAAAATAGCACAGAAGTGTCCATGAATTCACCAGAGTTGACTCCAGCTCAAAACAAACTTCACTTAAAGATCTAATATATAGATAAATAGGCTTATATCAAAACTACTTTCTTCTGCACAACCCCCTAAATTACTCAGAGACACTGGCTCAAAGTTTGCATGAAGAGAAACTGTATTGTGATCTAATGTCTAAATTTCTCTGATCGGAGTTTTACTAGTCACATAAGCTATAGGGATCTGGGTGTGGGACAGACTTTGAGGAATTCTCGGCAAGACTGAGTGGCTTTGGGTGCATGAAGCCTCAGGATCTATGTTTTTATTATCCTTAGTTCTGGATGGGTTTGCAATATTCTGTTCAGACCTAGTTTGCAACCTAGGGGTTCTCTTGGACTCACATCTCCTAACGAAGAGCAGGTGATGGGCAGGACTAGGACAGCTTTTGCACAGCTCTGATTTGTGCACCAGTTGAGACCTTTCCTGAATCATGACTCCCTGTGCTCAACAAGTATTGAAGCCCTAGTTTTCTGAACTACTGCAATGCCCACTACATGGTGCTACACTGAAATCTTTTCAGAACCTTCAGCTGGTGCAAAGTACAGCTGCAAGAGCAATCTTTGGGGGCCCTAGGATGACCCATATTACATCTCTCCTCTACAGATTTCACTGGCTATAGGTCTGCTTCCAAGTGCAGTTCAAGATGACTTTTTAAAACCCTCAATGGCACAGGTCCAGGCTACCTGATGAACCTGCTGGGACAATCCCATTCTATTTAGGATCCAGAAGAAATCTTTCTCTGCCTCAGCATCCTCCTTTGAATATCCTACCGTTTGGTGCAGGGGTCCCCAACCTTGGCAACTTTAAGACATGTGGACTTCAACTCCCAGAATTCTGGAAGTTGAAGTCCACAAATCTTAAAGATGCCAGGTTTGGAGACCTCTGCTCTTGTGTAAGACCTGCCCTCACCTTCCTATTCTTCCAAAAAACTTGAAGACCTAGCTTTGCCAGTTGGCATGCAGACAAAATGGGGGAGTTCCATGCTGGAGGTGCTTTCTGATCTCCACCTATTCATCTTTTTGTTGTCATATTGATGTATTTCCTCATTTACTTTTTCATTATTTATTTTACTATTCTATTAATTTTCTTGTTTTGTTTACACTCTTTTCATTTCTTTTTTTTATTGTGTAAGCCCCTAGAGCTCCATGATGAGAAAGGTGGCAAATAAATTTAACAATCAAATAAACAAAAATAAATAAATATTTCATTCTAAATCAAAAATAGATAATCCATATGAAGAAAAGTCGGGGCATGATCATGCTGCTCCAGAAGACAGGATGGTGTTTTTTAAAAATATTTTTTTAAAAAATAACATATAAAGATTCAATTTTTAGTTAAACAGTGTGTTGTCTGGGTACAAATATTTTAAGGAAATAATAATCAAAGTGTTTACAACAATATTCATTACATTGTTACTTATCCATTTTAACAAACCTCCCTTATTTCATTAATTCTTTTCTTTCATTTAACAGTACATGTTTCTAACTACTGTTTTTATTAGCTAACCATTGATAAAATATGTCCCATGTCAAAAAGTATTCAATTTCTTCTTTTTTCTTAATTGTGTTAGTCTATCCATTTTTCCACACTCTAATTTTTTTTAATCATATTTTCATCTGTAATGATCTTTTCCATTGTTTTGCAAATACAATTCTAGCTGCAGTTAATACACGTAGAATCAAATATGTATTCCGCTTGTTATACTTACCCGGTAAAAAGTCCAACAGAAATATTTCTGGTTTTAAATCTATATATTGCTTTAGCATTTTCTCCAACCATGTATGTATTTTTGTCTAATATTTTTTTGCTTTTAGACATGTCCACCACATACAATAATACGAACCAGGTATCTGATAACATTTCCAATGTTTATCGGACAAGTCCTTAAACATCTTTGCCAACCTTGTGGGTGAAAAATGCCATATATAAAACATTTTATAAGGATTTTCTTTATATGCAGTTGACATTGTTAATTTATAATTCCTATCCCACAATTTCTGCCATTTATCTAACTCTATTGTGTAACCAAAAATTTTAGCTCATACTATCATTGTCTTCTTTATTTGCTTGCTTTCTATTTTGATATTTAATAGTTATATATTTTCTTTATTAATTTTTCATCCATCTCTATTAATATTTTTTGTAATTCTCTTAATTCTTTGTAAAATCTATACATTTTAGCGACTTTCTCAAATCGAAATTGTATCTGTACTTGTGGCTACCATGCTATGCCAATCCCTTGATTATTCAATTCTTGTTTAGTTTTGAGTTCCCCCTTTTCATTCAAAATATCTTTGTATCTTGTAATCTTTTTTCATAATAATAACATTTGGATGTATCAGTGCCTCCATTGTGGACAGCCAGACTGGTACTTTCAAATAGTGTTGTTCTTTAATTTTTACCCATACTGATAATAATGCATTTCTGATATAATGTCTTTGCAAGTAACTATATATTTTATTTTTCCCATACAAAAGAAGGCATGCCAACCAATTGGAGATCATTTCCCTCCAGAATTAATAATATTTTATGCCTCATACTAATCCATTCTTTCACCTATGTCTGTACAAGACCTGATAATACAACTTCCAATCTGGCAGATCGAAACCCCCTCTATTTTTTGAATCTTGCAGCATTTTCAAACTTATTCTTGCATTTTTCCCTTGCCAAATATATCATAATAGTATTTTAATTCTTTAATTCTTTTTTCCAGTTTTATTGGAATTGTTTGATATAAATATAATAATCTCGGTAAGATATTCATTTTTATAGTAGATATTCTTCCTGTCAGCAACAGCTGCAGATTTTTTTCACTTCTCCGGATTTATTTTAATTTGTTGGCTCAGCTTATAATGATTATCTTCTTTAATGGTTGTACATCTTGCCACTACTTGAATTCCTAAGTATTTAACTTTCTTAACTATCTGAATATCTGTCCTCTTCATTAACACTTTTTTCCTGTGTGTCTGTAAGATTTTTGACTAGGATTTTAGTTTTTTCCTTATTTATTTTCAGTCCTGCAACTTTACTATATTTTTCTATTTTTTAAATCAATTTGGGTCCAGTTTATTGTAGGTCTTCCAGGATGAAGACCAAATCATCTGCAAATACTTGTAACTTATATTGTTCTTTTCTTATTTCCATACTTTTTATTGCTATGTCTTGTTTGATATTTCTATTTAACACTTCCAATGTAAATATAAATAGTAAAAGGGATAGTGGACATCCTTGCCTTGTATCTTTTTTATATTAAACTTCTCTGTCATATCCTCATTTACCATCATCTTTGCCTTTTGTTTGTGATATATTGCCTTAATCATGTTAATAAATCTCTCATCGAAGTCCATAGATTTTAGTTGTAATAACATAAATTGCCAATTTACATTATCAAATGCTTTCTGGCATCTAAGAAAATCAGTGCCATTTGTCTTCCAGAATGTGCTTTATAATACTCCAATGTATTTAAAATCATTCTCATATTGTTTTTAATCTGTCTCTTAGGCAAAAATCAATTTTGGTCTGAATGTATAAATTAATTCAAAAATCTTTTTAAGTCTCTCTACTATTATTGAAGTGTATACTTTATAATCAGCATTCAATAAAGATATTGGCCTGTAATTCCTCTTCTGCTTTCTGATCTCCACCTGTTCATCTTTTTTGTTATCATATTGATGTATTTCCTCATTTACTTTTTTATTATTTAATTTACTATTCTATTATTTTTCTTCTGTTTTGTTTACACTCTTTTCATTTCTTTCTTTTTATTGTTATAAAAGCCACCTAGAGTAGGTCCATGATGAGAGACGTGGCAAATAAATTTAACAATCAAATTTTAAATTAATAAATACATAAATAAATATTGCATTCTAAATCAAAAATAGATAATCCATATGAAGAAGAGCAATGCATGATCATGCTGTTCCAGAAGACAGGATAGTTTATGATGCCAATGTTTAGAACTAAGTATATCTGATTGGTTATCTATTTATTTCCCAGGAGCTGTAAACAGCATCAAGAGAGTGAACATTAAAGATATCACACGCTTATATAAGACAAACTATAGAGATAAACCTGTGGAAAACATAAGGAGGGGTCTGACTTTAACTGCAGATATTGAGATAAAAGTTTTACAAAGGCCTGGCATTCAAAAATCACAAGTTAACAATGATCATTTATAACAAACCCAGGATGACATTATCATTAAAAAATTATAATATTATCTTGTGCTAGAAAGAAAAAGATGTATCTATAAATTCAGCAAAGCATCTATTCATTCTGTTCCTAATTTAATTCATAACTCTGTCATTATAATTATCATAATACAAATAAAAATAAGCTTTATTTTCTTCACTATTTCCAATTTTTTAAAAAATGTATACTTTACACTTTTACTTAAGAAACGCAACTGTAACTTTCATAGTTGAAAACAAATTACCAAAAAAAAAAAAAAAACCACCCAGCATTTATATTTCTGTGGCCTGAATCTATAAAACAGATTCTTTTTCCCCCAGTTTCTAAAAACTATCATTTTGGTTTTGTAATGCTTTTAGAATTAATTTGTTCTTAATATTAGAAATATAAAACTCTACAGTTAAAAGTGTTTATGTTGAGGGGAACCAAAGCAAATAGAAAATTACAATGCTTGTCAGTGATCAAACCCCATCACCCTGTTTCTATAACAGAATTTCCAGAGCTACATAAAGTTCTTTTTTAAAAAAAGGACTTCTCTGTTAATAGGCAGAAACAACTAATTGATGTTCCTATATCTGCTAAAAACGTTGTTGCAAAGTATTTAAGAATTAAATGTTTCATGAATAAATTCACATCTTAACTCTGTATAAGAAAGAAAGGAAGCTGATCCCATATCAAGTATTACAGCCCCTCCCCCCGACTCTATGAATATGGCTGTTGTATTTTTGCTACTGACTTAAAAGAGTTTGAAAGGTGAAGAGACAGAAACACTATTTTAAAATGATTTTCATTTCAAAGAAAAATGCCTTATTTTGAGATAAGATAATAACAGCTTGAACATAAAATAAAAAAATAACAATATAGGTAGCCCTCGACTTCCTACAATACAGATAGTTCACTTAGTGACCATTCAAATGGCACTGAAAATGAGATTGGCTCAAATTCTCCTGATCTTCCAGAAGAGCCTGAAAACCTGGCTATGTCAACTGACTTGGGCCCCCAAAGGGGGAAATGGTTGATAAATCTGATAGCAGATCCCATCTCCCACCTGCTCATTTTACACCTTTCCTTCTCATCTTTTAGTCACAATTTGTAATTATATTGCAGTTAAATATTTGTGTTTGCATGGTTTTATTGCTTTTACTACCGATAGCAGCATGGATGACAAATAAATTTAATAAATAAATATAAATGAACAACCACACAAAAGAATTCTTATGTTTGATTTCCAGGTCCATTTCTTCAACATTGTGCTTGATACATTTATTTATTTATTGAATTTATATTGCCACCTATTCACCCAGATAGACCCTTGAGACATCTGCAAGATTAACTAATTAATATTGTTAGCAATATAGCACCAACAGTTAAGACTAACCTTTGAAAATTGTAACATAAGAAGATTGTAAGGTTGTCTAAAGCACAGGTGTCAAACTCAAGGCCCATGGCCAGATCCAGCCCACAATGTGCCTACAATGGACAGAGGAAGGAAGGAGGGGAGGGAAGGAAGGAAGGAAGGAAGGCAAGAATGTCAGGTAAAGCGAGGATTTTGGGGGGAAGGCAGCAAAAAAAACCAGCATTCCTTTGCTGGGAAGTGGGCAGAGGCAGGAAAGTAAAGTAAACTTCAGTCCCCGCAAACCAAGTGCACTTCCTGCTGCTCACAAGAAAGGAAGGAAGAAAAAGGGGACCCGAAAGCTAAATCCCTGAGACTGACATTGCTCTGGTTGGCAGTTGATTTCTCACACTCTGGCTTTCCTGCTTGATTGCTCATCTTATTTAGTTCCAAATCTCCAACGAAGAAACCTTTGGACTATGGATAAATTAGTTTTGTGAATCCTAATAATTAATGAGTGTGAAGTTGCCTGGGGACTGACAATAAGAAGGGAAAAGAAAGGGAATTTTGTAGTGGATTGTTCCGGGATATATTCTATAAACTGGGCATTGTGGAGTACCATTTGATTTATTATTGACTGTTTCTTCTAAATATCTTATTATTTAAGATAATTAAAATGACAAGTAACACAAATGTAAGCAAAATAGGGAGAAAAAAGACACCTGCGCCATCATCAACAACATCAGCAGCAGCATCAACTCCAGTGAGTTCATTATATAGTATGTTGCAACAGGAAAAATTGAATACTTTCCAGACAGAAATGAAATCAATGTTCCAATTATTACAAGAAGCCATATCCAAGAATTATGATGACATGACAGAAAGAATGCAAAAGATGGAGGATAACATGGATAACATCCAGCAAATAATAACTAAAAATGAACAACAGATCCAGAAAGTAGAAGAGAAAACAGAACAAAGTGATAAAAAAGTGGAAGAGATGGATTATTGACTCACCCAGTCAGGCAAAGATCTTGCGTGAACTGTAATTATGCTGGAAATGGATAGAGCAGAATATTTTTTGAGATTCCAGAACATTGAGGAGGAAAAAGAGGAAGATCTCACTGAAAAGATGGCAGAGTTGTTGCGGATGTGTTGGAGGTGAGTAAACAGGAAATGTTTGCTAGGATGGATGAAATATTTAGAATACACACAAGCTACATGAGAAGGAATAAACTCCCCAGAGAGGCACATGTGAGATTCTCAAAGAAGGCAATAAGAGAGGAAATACTTCAAAGAGCAAAAGATGTGAATAAACCAGGAAGATGGTTGGCATATAAATTGAAAAGAAAAAAGAAAAAACCTGATACATCAACTAGTAGGTGAGAAATGCACTCTTTATTACCAAAATGAAGATAAAATAATTCAAGAGTATTATGGAAAACTTTATGACCAGGAGAAAATTTCAGAAAATAGAATAAAACAATGTTCGGAAAAATCTGAACTTCCTAAAGTACCTGAAACAGTAAAGGCTGCATTGAACGAACAAATAACTATGATGGAATTGAAAGAAGCAATTAAGAGACAAAAGAATAATAAAACACCAGGGCCAGATGTGTTACCGGCAGAATTGTATAAACATTTATAAGATACATTAGGCCTAATTATGTTGGAAGTTTATAATGAAGTTCTGTTAGAAACAAAAGTACCAAATTCACAGATAGAAGCAAATATTACTCTTATCAGATTTAATGCAGATAAAAAAACTATAGACCAATATCTTTATTGAATGAGGACTATAAAATATATGCTTCAATGATAATAGAGATTAAAAATTAAAAACATTAATTCATTTTTGAATGAATTTATATATGTAAATCAGAACGAATTTCTGCCAAAGAGGCAGATTAAAAACAATATGAGAATGATTTTAAACACACTGGAATATTATGAAGCACATCCTGGAAAACATGGCGTTGAGTTTTTTAGACACACAGAAAACATTTGATAACATCAATTGGCAATTTATGTTATTATAATTAAAATTCATGGATTTTGGGGAGAGTTTTATTAATATGATTAAGGCAATATATCACAAACAAATAGCGAAGGTAAATGGGGACATGACAGAGAATATTAATATAAAAAAGGCACAAGACAAGGATGCCCATTATTTATACAGACTTTGGAAGTGCTAATTATATTAGACAAGACAAAGAAATAAAAGGTATGGAAATAAAAAAAGAGAAATACAAGTTACAGGTATTTGTGGATGATTTGGATTTTATCTTAAAAGATCCACAAGAAACTGGACCTAAGTTAATTTAAAAAATAGAAGAATATGGTGAAATCGCAAGACTGAAAACAAACAAAGAAAAGACTAAAATACTAGTTAAAAATCTTATAGATACATAGAAAAGAGAGCTAATGAAAAGAATTGACATACAGATAGTCAAGAAAGTAAAGTACCTAGGGATACAATTAACAGCAAAATGTGCAACAATTAAAGAGGACAATTATACTAAGCTGATGTAACAAATCAAATCAGATTTGGAGAAATGGAAAAACTTGCAACTGTTGTTGCCAGGAAGAATAGCTGAAACTAAATATTTTGCCAGGACTATTATACTTATTTCAAACAATTCCAATAAAACTGGGGGGGAATATTTTGAAGAACTAAACAAAATAATACTAAGATATATTTGGCTACCATGTTTCTCCAAAAAGACGACCCACCTTGAAAAGAAGCCCTATCATGTTTTTGAGCACATGAGATCAAATTAAGTCCCAATCACAAAATTAGCCCTAATTAAGACCACACCCAACCCAGGGTGCAGGCACACAAGTAAAAAATAAGCTAGAGTGGGATGGAGGGGTGGAGCTGCTCTACTTACCATGCTTCATACACCCCAACACCTGCCTCATCTTCTTCTGTGGCTGCCACTCGCATGCATCACCCTGGCCTCCATTTCGCCTTCAGATTATTGACTCACCTCACGGCGATGGCACCAACAGCCCCACCCAACAGGAGCTCGCTGTTGGCCCACTTCTTCTGCAGCCACTTGCCACCACTTGCACACATTGCCCCAGCCTCTGTTTTGCCTTCAGATGCCTTTCAGAAAGCCCTCTGCAGCCGATAACAGAGCTCCAGATCGATTGGAAAAATATGGCATACTTCACTTAAACCTCCAAGGAAAAATTGAAGGCAAATGAGGTCCAGGTAGAACATCATAGCTTCAAAATCAACAGCACTTTTTTGTGCAGCTGTTGATAAAAATAGGATCACCAACATGATTGCCAACATCCGATGACAGATATGGCACAAGAAGAGTTCCCAGTTCCAAGCACAGTCTTGTTTTCATAAAACCAATTCCTCTTTTTTTTTCTCATACAATTGGAACTGATGTTTGATATTCTCCAATAAAAATACATATAAGCTGATAGGAAGTATACCTTTTTAAAATAGCTAAGTAGAAATGTTGATCAACGTTTTTTTCTCCAGAATAGCAATTACTGCACAATCAGTAATGGCCATATGAAATCTGAACTATTATAAAAGTTCTGTGACTCAGAAGTTGCCTTACAGATTGAAAATACCATTAAAGAATCAGAAAAATAATGAAATAATAATCTAACTTTATGTAACATACATGGTTGAAACAACAAATGTGAAGGAAATAAAGTGCATTATATTTTGAAATTGTAACATCTGTAATATCTTCTCTTAAAACAATTGGCTTTATGTTAAAGCTCAAATCTTAGAAAACTCTTATTTCTAATTTTACTAAGTAAGCACTCATTAAAGACTTAATAGAATATTATATTATATAATATTATATTGCTGATAGATCAATTTATTTATTTAAATATAACAGAAAACATTAAGTAAATATAGTATAGGTAGTCCTTGAACACAACTAAGCCCAGAATTTCTGTTGTTAAACAAGAAAGTTGTTCTGTAAGTTTGCCCCATTTTACAACCTTTTTGCCACAGTTGTTAAGTGAATCACTGCAGTTGTTAAGTTAGTAACATGATTGTTAAGTGAATTTGGCTTCCTCATTGACTTTGCTTGTGAGAAGGTCGCAAAAGATGATCACATGACCCTGGGACATAGCAATCTTCATAAATACGAGCCAGCTGCCAAGCATTCAAACTTTAATCACATGACCATGAAGATGCTACAATGGTCATAATGTGAAAAACGGTCATGGGACACTTTTTTGAATGATCACTAAACAAATGGTTGTAAATCAAGGACAACATGTAGCTGGATTCAAAGAAGGTTATTTCTCTTTATTGTCTTTAACCTCTTAATTTGAATTTATTACATTGCACTTATCAACAAGTGTTAACAGGACACCAGTTGCATACTAAACCCAAGTTAATTCTATCCAATGGTTTGCCTTGACTTTCAAAGGATGTAGAACAAATCTTTAATCCCCTGCTACTCAGAGAAAGAGGAAAACCTATCACATGAATTCCCTTAGATAAGCTACTTTAGCAGAGAAAATTCATTTTAAAAAGCCCAGATCTTTGGCTTCTATTGTAATCTGGTTCTGCTGGGAATATATGTAGTCCATAGATATATTTTCAACAAAGTATAGTAACAACAACCCCATATTGCAGGTATGCATATTAAGAAAAAAAGCTATATTTTATGCTGAACATGCTTCAAAGGCGAGAGAACAGTAGAGGGAATTTAAAGAATGCAAAATACTTGGGAGAACTTTTACTGTTGCAAGATTGAATCTGGATCGGTCATCAGGACCAGAGATTTACTCTTCCAAGCTTTCAGACTCATGCTGGAGCCCATCTTCAGGGAACTTCTCTCACTGGAATATGTGCTTTGGGCTATTCTGTGAATCATATTTATGTGATGTCTTCCTATTGGCGGATTGGTGTATTGATGGTTGCTGTGTTGACACCAATCAGCTGACAGAAAGGCACCATATAAACACGAATAGCCAGAATAGTCTAAAACATGTATTCCAGTAGAGAAGTTCCCTGAAGATGGGCTCCAGCATGAGTCTGAAAGCTTAGAAGAATAAATGTCTGGTGACCAACCAAGATGTAATCTTACAACTTTTATTGTCTTTGAAAAATCAAAACAGATATTCCACAAATATTTCTCTTTGACTTACTAAAGACATACACAGAAAAATATCTTGAATTTTCATCTCACTCTTTTGCATTTTCAATATAATTTCATGCTTCCTACATCAATTCCTTTCACTGAGACACAGGCTAAGCAAGATATCCATCCCAATCATTTACTAGTATTATTTAGACAAGCAAATGAACATTCATACCATACCATTTTAACCACAAGATAAAAAATAAAGCTAATTGTTTATAAGTAAAGCACAGCTCCCCACCACAAATTGTATATAAATGCATCCTTTCTGCTTTCTGATATAATTGATGGTTCCCTTCTTGAAACAGATACTTATTAACTAATGCAGTATAACCTGTGGCCTTCAGCTCACATCATGCAGCCCCCAAACTTTATGTAAAACATCATCTAAACTTGGCAGAAAAGCTGATAGCCAGCAAATGGATTCTTTTCTCTTTCTGCATCTTGGAAAGTCCCTTCTTGAAAGAGCTGGATTGTCTGCAATTGTCCCTATGAAGTAATTATGTTTGTATTTCTAATCCTGCCGTATAACACGGCAAATATTTGAAAATGAATTAAAGCCAGGATATTTGTTGAGCGAGATCAGCCAATAATAACTAAAAGCAAAACTGTCATTGTTTTTCTTTGGTATAAACAAATGCACTGGTCTTTTGAGGGAATCCAAAATGTTTTGAGTTCAGTTACATTCTATTTTCCAGGGTACAGATATACATTTTTTTCTTATGGAAAGAATACCAGTTGTGCAGATATTCCTTTATCCCAGTACCCTTAAAATATTTTAAATAATCATACAGAAAACTTCCAAATTTTAAAAAACACAAATTTTAAAAAGTATATTTTCATGGTACTTATTCTTAGTAAGTACCCCATGGTACTTATTCTTAGCCTTATTGTTTCAGAAATAGAAAGCTGAATGCATTCCACATCTATTTTCATCAAGGATAATCTCTAGCCTAATTTAGGGTAAGTGGAAATATAAAAGTATATATAACATGAGTCAAACATGGACCAACCTTTACAAAAGCTAAGTAGTTTGTGCATTGTTTCTGCATATAGGAAAGCTGCACTTGTTCTGTGATCTGGCCCATTGCTTCTCCAGAAGAGATGAAGTAAACCCTGATTGGGTATCCTTTTTCTTTCTTTGCCACATCAGATGTCAAATTATAATTCAAATCTGGACAAAAATAAAAAAAAATCATAACATAGATTAGTTTCTACTGTTAATAATATTACAACCCTACTTCAACCAATCCACCATCACCCAAGACTAGGCACGCACGCCCCTAACTACCTCAATTCCAACTATAGCTGGCCTTAAATGCAAGCTACTCAATGCAAGAAGCCTTGTGAACAAAATACCTGAATTTCTCCTCTTACTAAATATGGCTAAATTATACATCATATTTGTCCGTGAAACATGGCTCAACGCATCTCTCCCTGATTCCATTACCACAGTAAGAGACTATCATGTTTACCGATCAGATCATGAAATTCGTAGAGGAGGTAGTGTATCTTCTATAAAAAGTCCTTAATCTAAAAAACATCCAAGTTAACCAGGAGCTTGCTCTTCCTGAGACCATCATCTGTGAACTATCCTTATATCACATTTCGATTCTTACTATGTTACAGAGCACCTGATTATGACTTTGAACATGTAAACAAGCTAATTTCACTACTAACATGGGCAACATCCTGCCCACACGCTTTTATCTTTCTTGGTGACTTCAATCTACCTCATATTAACTAGACCCTAAACGAATGTACAACTGAACCCATACAAGCAACCTTCTATAATGCTGTTACAAATCTGGGACTGGAACAACTAGTAACCAACAATACTAGACTTAACAACTGCCTCGATCTCATCTTCTGCAACAGTTTGAATTTAATTTACGGAATACAAACTAAAGAGTGACCATAATATGATTGACTTTTGTCTCAATATACGCCCACACAAAAATAATCACAATGACGTAATCCCCAATTATAATTTCAAAAAAGGCAACTATGATCTTATAGACAACAATCTTTCATCCCTTAATTAGCAATCTCTATTCACTGGGTGCAATTCTGTTGAAGACCATTACAACATATTTTTACTTAAAGTCAAAAGAGTCAACAAACTATATGTACCAATAACAACTCCCAAAACAAAACAAAACAGATTACCCATAACAATAAGGAAACTTTAATGCAAAAAGAGATCACTCTGGTGGAAAAGCAAATCTGGTCACGTTGCCAACTTCAAAAGCCGATACAAAAATTTATGCCATCAGATAAAGACTGAATGCACTAATTATCACATTAAACAAGAGGAAAACCTTCTTCGCTCAAATTCCACCCGCGCTTTTTACAATTTTGTAAACAACAAACTAAAAGACTCAAGGTCCATCCCACCCCTGAAAGGACCTAATGATAAAGACTGCAACGGCGAAACCATTAAAGCAAATATCTCTAACACATTCTTTGGCTCAGTATTTGTAAATAGCAATGGATCATGCCCAGTATTTCCTAGCCGAACCACAGAAAACTACAATGATCTTATACAAATCAATTTTACAGAAGACAATGTTGAAAAAGCATTACACAATCTAAAACCATCTCTATCTATTGGACTGGACGGAATATGTGCTTTCTTCTTTAAAAAGCTATCCACTGCTATAGCAGAACCTCTAAGCATAATCTTTGAAAAAATTTTCAGGACCAGGTCCTTGCCTAACCTATGGTCACAAGCCACTATCATCCCCATCTTCAAAAAGGGAGACCCCAGCCTACTTGAAAATTACAGACCAATCTCCTTATGCTGCATCACTTGTAAAGTCATGGAATCAATTATTAACCAATCCATTATCCTCCACTTAGAGACAAACAACCTACTCTCTAATAAACAATTTGGTTTCAGAAAAAAATTATCCTGTAATCTGCAACTCTTACACTGCAAAAACATAGGGACTACACAACTCAATCAGGGCAAAACAATAGACACAATCTACATAGACTTCTGTAAAGCCTTTGATTCAGTGGTACACAACAAACTACTCCTAAAACTAAAATCTTATGGTATCTCTGGACAACTGCATAACTGGATAGAAGCATTCCTGTCAAACAGACAACAAATGGTCAAAATTGGGAGTGTCCTATCAAATTCTGTATCTGTTAACAGTGGTATCCCCCAAGGCAGTATTCTAGGACCAATCCTCTTCATATTCTACATAAATGACCTCTGTAATCATATTAAGAGCAACTACGTTTGCTTCGCTGATGATGTAAAGCTGTTCAATACCACAGACAATACTGCTACCCTTCAAAAAGATCTTGACTATGTATCAGAATGATCAAACAAATGGCAACTTCAAATCTCAACAAATAAATGCTCTGTCTTACATATTGGCAAAAAAAATCAGAAAATAAAATACAAACTGAATAGTCAAGATTTCGTTGATGATCTAAGCTCTGTAAAGGACCTTGGAATACTCATCTCTAATGATCTAAGTGCTAGAGCCTACTGTAACTACATAGCCAAAAAGGCATTAAGAGTTGTTAACCTAATCCTATGTAGCTTTTTCTCTCGTGATATTACACTACTAACTAGAGCATACAAAACATTTGCTAGACCAATACTCGAATACAGTTTGTTAGGTTTGTTTAAGAAACTTAACTGTATTGGTTTACTATATATGGCTGCAAGTCAGAAACGACTCAGCACTATCTTGTAGCCACGATGCTGATTGGCTACAGGAAGCAGGAGTGCTATGTAGTAAGAAGCCAGAGAGCACAGGGTTAGTGTGTCTGTTGTTAGTCTCTGTGAGTGCTACAGGAATGCTGCTACTGGTTTGCTAGGCTTCTACTATGCTACTCTGCTACTTGGCAAGTATCTTCAACTCTGTAACTATATTTCTCCATTGATGCATGGATGTATTGAAGATGATATATTGCTGTTATATCTACTGAACAAGAATGGTTAGTAAGCTAATCTACTGATGGATGAACTGTGTATGATAATTGGAATGGAACTTGGACTGTGCTTATAATACTGTATATAAAGACTTTGCACTTCAACTGCTGTGCTTGTGTGGTTCTATACTCACTGCTACAATCTGAACACTACTTCTGTCTGCTGTATTAATCCTTGACACAAAGGATACTCTGCTAAATACTTAACATTGGTTATGGGCCCAGGCTAGCCAAGTTAGCCCAGGATATCCCAGATATTCAAGGTATACTATAACCCAGATCTATGCAAGTTATCCAGGTCCAGAGTTAAAGGTTGTTAGTGTGAACTGAGTGAGTCACTATACAGAAGGTTCATTGTGATATATGGTTGAAGTGAAGATGGCACAAGAACATATGTCCAGCTTAGCTATGATTACCCAGTTGGATGGCACCAACTATGTTACCTGGTCCACCAAGTGCAGTTTACTCTTGAAGAGAGAAGGACTATGGAATGCTGTTGTCAATCCACTGGAGGTAGAAGCTTTGGATACCTCGAACGATGCTGACCGAAAGCAGCTAGATGAATTTGCCAGAGACAACGAGAGAGCTTTGTGCGTTATTGGACTTACTTTGGTGATCCACAGCTTGTGCATGTTCATGGTGTGGAATCTGCAGCCGAATGCTGGAAGACCCTTAAGAAGCTCTATGTTAGAGACAGTGTTGGTTCTCATGTTAATCTAACATGAAAGCTGTTTAGAGCACGTATGTGTAAAGGTGGAGATATGCTAGCTCATTTGGAGTACATGAAGAGAACTCTGCAATAACTTAATGAACAGGAGCTGATTTTCTCTGAACTTCATCAAGTCTATATTATTCTTTCATCTTTAGATGACTCTTATGATGACTATGTATCTTCACTTGAAGTGTTAGACAAGGAAGAAATGACTTTGACTAACATTACAGGGAGTCTAATAGAAGAGTCAAGAAGGCGAAAGGACAGACAACAACTGAGACAAGATGACCAAATTATGGCTGAGGAACAAGCTACAGTTTATGTTGTTAGAAAATGTTATGTATGTGGGACTAAGGGTCATTTGGCTAGAAATTGTAAGAAGAAAATACACAGGTAGAAAGTTGAAAAAGCACAGCAATAATTTGGCTATATGTAATGCTAGTTTAGCAGGAAACCATGATATATGCGTAGATATGGGTAGATAGTGGAGCATCACATTGTATTACTAATAGAAACAACAATTTGTTCATATGGAACACAGTGCTCAAAGTATTTCACTGGCTAATGGCTGGAAACTTAAGGCTTCAGGAAAAGGTAATGCATTTTGTTCTTGTTTAAATGAGGAGTTACCCATGCTGTATGTGCCTAATACGACATATCAGTTGTTATCAGTTAGTGTACTGATAAAAGCAGGATATACGGTAACATTCAAAGGATTAGAATGTGCATTAGAAAAACAAGGTAAGCGTGTTAATAATGGCTTGTTTATATTACAAGATAACCCAGTTCTAAACACTAAGGTGGGGTTTGAGAACAGAAAGCCACATGATGAATGTATCCATTTATTACACAGACGTATGGGACATGTTAACTTTAAAGCATTAAAAGAACTGTGGAATTATCAAAAGATATTAGGATTAAATCTTGTAAACACTATGTTGATTGCAATGTTTGTAACAAGGAAAAGGGTAAGCTAACTCTTTCTAATAGAACAAATGGTTTGAAAGCCAGTGAGCCTCTACAAGTAGTAGTAGCAGAATTAATTGGTCCAAAGGAACCTAGCTTTGGGGGAGCAAGGTATATATTAAGTATTGTAGATTTATATTCTCGATATGGGTTTTGTTATTTAATGAAAAGCAAGGCTGAAACATGTCAGAATTTTACAAATTGGTTAAGGTTTGTAGAAAGAAAGACAAAACGTAAAGTCATGACATTAGTGACTGATAATGGGTCAGAGTTCACTAACAATAAGTTTGTAACTATGTTGAAGAAGGCAGGCATAGACCATAAGCGGTCTGCGCCTTATAGATCTCAACATAATGCTTATTGTGAATGGAGAGGTCAGACATTACAAACCATGGTTAGAGCTATGCTCAGTGATTCTGGTTTAAATAAGAAATTGTGGGGAGAAGCCACAAAATGTGCTAATCATATCCTAAATAATGTAGTCCACACAGTAACAAATGAATTGCCGTTTGTTCGCTGGCATGGTAGACAACCAAATCTTAGTTATCTCCATGTATTTGGGACCCCTGTATGGGTACATATCCCAGCTCAGCTGAGAAGCAAGGAGCAACCTAGGATTAGAAAAATGTATTTTATAGGATATGAATCTAATCACAGGTCATTTAGATTTTGGGAACCAGGCACAACTAAGGTTTATCGTAGTGCTTATGCGAAGTTCCTAGAGCACATAGGATGAGAGCAAATAGACCAGGATTATGTCATTGTAGAATCAAAGATACCAATTAAGAGTAAAGATAGTAATGAGTTTGTAGAGGAAACACTAAGTGATGATTCGGATATAGAGAAATCCTCTGTCTCTTTAAAAGAGGAAGTAGATGAAAGCTCGGTAGGGGAGGTAAAAGAGGAGTTTAATCAGATGACTAGTCCAGTATTGCCGAGAAGGACTACAAGCATGTCACGACCTCCTGATAGATACCAGGCTAATGTTGCTCAGCAAACAGGTCTTGAACCTTATAACTATGAAGATATTAAGTCTTATTCTGAGAAAGAGCAAAAAGCTTGGAATGAAACTATGAAAAAGGAGCTAAAATCATTGAATGAATTAAAAGTATTCAATGAAGTCAAACTTCCTAAAGGTGAAAAGGCAATTGGATGCAGATGGGTTTATAAACTGAAGAAAGATATAGAAGGAAATGTGATCCATAAGGCACGCCTAGTTGCTCAGGGTTTTACTCAAACTAAGTTAGACTACGATGAGATTTTTGCTCAAAGCCTGAAGGCTAGCACTTTAAGAGCAGCGCTTGTATGGGCAGCAAAGAATAAATACGTAGTGAATCATATAGATGTTGAAACAGTGTACTTGCACGCTCAATTACAACATTACATGAAGAAACTTCTGGGATTGGATGATAGTAGGAAGGAGACTGTTTGGTTATTAAAGAAGAGTTTATATGGTCTTAAACATGAGTGGAATAAATGCATAGTAAAAGAATTAAACAAATTAGGTTTTGTGAGTAGTTTGATAGACCCATGTTTGTTAAAGAGAAAGAAGAATGGAATGTTAGAATTGTTATTATTATTTACTAATGATATTGCCATAATCATTAAGACTATGCAGGAATCTAAGGATATAATGAAAGTTTGCAAGCTAAGTTTAAGATAAGAAAACTAGGAGAAATTAAACATTATCTTGGACTTGATATATGTAAGACACAAAAAGGGTTCAAATATCTCAAGTGGATAAAATAATTGCTTTAGTAAAAAGATATAACATGGACCAATGCAAAACTTCCAAAAAACCTATGGGGAAGGAGTTTCACAATGATGACAATGAGAGTCCTTTATTTGATAAGAATATCTATCCATCTTTGATAGGTAGTTTATCATATTTAAAAAATTGGTCAAGGCCGGATATTGCTTATAGTGTAAATCAGCTGGCAAGATACACTATAGAGCCGAACTTTAAACATTGGCAGGCTGCAAAGCGAATACTTAGATATTTGAAGAAAACTTTGCATTATGCTTTGTATTTAGAACCTGATAAAGAGTTAAGTCTTACTGCATATGCTGATGCAAGTTTTGCAAACAATGTTAAAACAAGGAAATCAACATCTGGTTTGATTATAATGCTGGGGAATGTAATGATTGAATGGCAATCAATTATACAGAAACATATTAGTCTTTCGATGATGGAAGCTGAATTTTCTTGTTTATCTTTGTTATGTACAAAGTTAATTTATTTTAAACAACTATGTTTGGATTTTGAGTTGGATGTAAATAAACCATTTACTGTATATGAAGATAACCAGGCTGCTATAAAATTAGCAACAAGTATCGCTGTTAGAACAAGATCAAAGCATACTGATTTAAGGTATCTTAATGTACGACAGTGTGTGGAAAACAAACTGATTGTGCTAGAGTATTGTGAAAGTGAACAAAATATTGCTGATAACTTCACGAAGGCACAAGGTTTTCAGAAACACAACAATTGTTGTGGGAAATATGGTTTAACTCTGTAAACTCTGTAAAACTGTAAATATTCACTGTAACTTTGTGTATGTGTATATATGTGTAAATAAAATGGTTGTTTATATATAATAAACCAAAGGGGAGTATGTTAGGTTTCTTTAAGAAACTTAACTGTATTGGTTTACTATATATGGCTGCAAGTCAGAAACGACTCAGCACTATCTTGTAGCCACGATGCTGATTGGCTACAGGAAGCAGGAGTGCTATGTAGTAAGAAGCCAGAGAGCACAGGGTTAGTGTGTCTGTTGTTAGTCTCTGTGAGTGCTACAGGAATGCTGCTACTGGTTTGCTAGGCTTCTACTATGCTACTCTGCTACTTGGCAAGTATCTTCAACTCTGTAACTATATTTCTCCATTGATGCATGGATGTATTGAAGATGATATATTGCTGTTATATCTACTGAACAAGAATGGTTAGTAAGCTAATCTACTGATGGATGAACTGTGTATGATAATTGGAATGGAACTTGGACTGTGCTTATAATACTGTATATAAAGACTTTGCACTTCAACTGCTGTGCTTGTGTGGTTCTATACTCACTGCTACAATCTGAACACTACTTCTGTCTGCTGTATTAATCCTTGACACCAAGGATACTCTGCTAAATACTTAACATTTGCTAGACCAATACTCGAATACAGATCATCAGTCTGGAGCCCACATTACGTGTCTGATATTAGCACAGTTGAGAAAGTCCAGAAATATTTCACAAGAAGAGTTCTCCACTCCTTTACTTGTTGTAGAATACCTTATGCCACCAGACTTGAAATTCTAGACCTAGAAAACCTTGAATTACGCCATCTTTGGTCTGATCTAAGTATGGTATATAAAATCATACATTGCAATGACTTACCTGCCAATGAATACTTCAGCTTCAACCACAACAATACAAAAGCAAACAATAGATACAAACTCAAGGTTACTCGCACCAAACTTGATTGCAGGAAATACGACTTCAGCAACAGAGTGGTCAATGTCTGGAATATTCTACTTGACTCCGTGGTTTCTTCCCCAAACCCCAAAAACTAACCTTGGACTGTCTACTATTGACCTCACCCCTTTCCTAAGAGGTCTGTAGGGGGTGTGCATAAGTGCACCAATGTGCCTACCGTCCCTGTCCTATTGTTTCTTTTATTCTTCTTATATGTACCCATTTCATGTATTCATAACTATGTATATAATTATACCTATTATCTTGTAAGCGATTGACAAATCAAATAAATTCTAATTTTTTTTTCTAAATTCTAATATACATCACAGGTTTTTTATAATCACTATTGTGATTTAGGATTAATATGAAACTGCAATATATTTAGAGATAGGTCACTTCTGTACTACATTCACTTCTACATCCTATTAATAAATCCCTATTTCAGAAGAACATTTGCAAATTTGGATAAATGCCAACATTCTACAGCAAACCAGCACAATTGTAAATGCAGCTAATCAGCCATACAAGAGGTCCTCCTTAGCGCTTCAGATTCCTAGTTATATAGATAATAAGAACTGCGAAGTGCAAGTTTTATTCCTCTTACTCAATATTAACTACTATGCACTCATTCTAAGAAGGCAGGCAGGCAGGCAGGCAAGCAAGCAGGCAATAATTTTCTACACATTAGTGGTACAGCCTAAACAAATCTCACCTAGATTTTTTTCCACATGAAATCTTAAATGCTCAATGTCACCAACTCTATTACATCACCTCTAGACATATCAGCAAAGCTGATATACAGATCACAATTTAATATGAAGATTTTCCTACATTCCCAAAAAACTGAAATGAATAATATAAATTCCAGCACTTCACTAGCACAGTTGCATACGATGTTCCATTCAACATCTTAAAGAGACTCAAAAAGTTCCAATAGTAAGAATAAAATTAAATTGCACAACTGTATACATGATAGTGGCAACAATTTTTTGTGTCTTTCACACAGATAACATAATTAGAATGTATTCTGGATGATGTAGATTTATTTTAATTAAGTGTCCCATTGGTCTATTTTATCTTATTTTGTTTCTCATTTTAGTCAGGTTCTCATATCATATAATCCATGTCAAATTTTGCCATTGGGGCAGGGAATAATTATTAACAGACTACTAATACACATTGGTTTTAAACTTAGCTAACATTCTTCAGGCTAGAGGAGAGGCCAGGTGAAGAAAGAATATGGAAAAGGAAGGAAAATATCCTGAGTGAGCACAAACTGTACTGGGCAGATGAAATAATAACATATGCACAACTGTTTGAGACAGAAGCTGAGACTCTGGAGTTCTGCTCTTCATAAGGTTATCGTTATATAATTGAATAATAGAAATTACAAGGCAGTGTCAGAGGAGTATCTAACTAGGATCTGGATGTAAATCTACCTTCAGCCAGTCCTTATTTTTAAGTTTATTCTACTTTATTTACTACTATGAGACTTAAAATCTTATTTGGCTATAGAAATAAATATATTCCCGTGAACATGAACATATTCCAAGCCCTTCTGGAAGTTAATTGCCACACTATTGTGCTACCTGCAGCTTCAGATTTTTATAATGTATTATTTATTAACAAAATGTTTTAATAAAATGCTCAAATAAAATCTCAGTGGCTACCAAATAAAATTCAAGCATCCTTGAAAATATAATTTTCCCCATGTAATCAACAGAAGAAATAACCTTAAGGAAAACATGGAAGAGCCACAACCAAAACAACAGCAGGTAAAAGCTGCCCAATGTCACCTTGCAACAAGATGGACAGGAAATAAAATTAATTAATAAATAAAAGAAATCTGAGTCTGAGATAGAACTGCAATCTGAACGTCTCAAACAAAACCCTTCCTCCCTTTATCTTAATCAAAACTAGGAGAGTCTTGTCTGAGATGTTTACCTGAGTGACAGTTCTGACTCAGACTGAGGTTTCTTTTAGCTGCCATTGCCTTGGTTGCAGCTCTTTCTCCTTCTCAAAGTTATTCATGCTCCCTCACATCATCCACTGGAAAAAAGGAAGCATTTTCAGCAAAAGAGCGTGATGCACCACTCTACACATGGAACATTCTACAATGACTTCTGGCACATGTTACTCCTACTTTTCAAAAGGACAGACCCTAGATTATTCCACAAGGGATACAAAATGTTTTTGAATAAGAAGGTTCTTAATAAACTTAGTGTTGATCATGCTTAGCTTTATAGATAATAATCAGCAATTTTAATGAGCCTGGAAGATTGCTGTGAAGCAATGTAGATTTATTTATTTATTTATTTATTTAATCACACTTTTATACCGCTCCCTCTCCCAAAAAGGGACTCGGGGCGGTGTACAGCCTACTAAAAGCATACAATAAATACACAATAAATAGGATTAAAAATAAATTAAATAATTAGATCCGGCTGTCTATTCAAAATTTAAGTTAAAAATTAAAACTAATAAAACCCCAATTTAGATTAATTAAAACCAAAAAACATAGTTACTGGGCCAGGCCGGCCTGTTCGAAAAGCAGGGTTTTCACTGCGCGCCGGAAGGTCAGAATATCCGTCATAGCCCGTATCTCCGGGGGGAGATCATTCCATAGGGAGGGAGCTCCCACAGAGAAAGCCCGAACTCTCGGGGCCGCCAGCCGACAACAGTCAGGCGGCGGCACCCCAAGTAGGGCCACCCTGTGGGAGCGTACTGGGCGGCGGGAGATTGTTGATAGCAGCAGGCGGTCCCATAAGTACCCAGGTCCCGAGCCAAGTACCCATGTAGATGCTGCAGAATAGATATATGAACTCATCTATAACAATATAATTGCTTCTGGAGTAGTTCCAAACCATCTTAAAAGGCAGCTTCACATAAGAGTGATATGCAACAGTCCAAGCATGTGACATTCAGAGAACAAGGTAACTTCACTAAGGCTTCCTGGTACAGTGTATCAAATTAATATTATAGAAAAACATTTTCTGAATGTATTTAACTTTTTTTAAGCTCTTTGAGAAAGCCCTGTATTTGAAACAGTATCTCTTGCTACTTCATCTTGCTCTTGCATATTCAAGACTGATTCAACACACTCATCTGGACTTCTGGTCCTTTTTTTCTTCCTTGACAGCATTTGATATACAATCTTGTGGACATTGGGGACATTGTCTGTTATCATGATTTTTGCTCTGGATAGTAATGGAACTCTAGTTCAAATATCATGTTAACAGATGATGTTATCTGACTATATTCCACTTATTGTTAATATCATACATGGTGGCCTATTTGATGTGCTCCTTGGTTTGGACAGTTGGGACAGAATAACTTGATATAATATGTCTCTCGTTTTCCGGCTTTTTAGAACTGCATAAATAAAGAACTCCTCAATGACAAGCAAACGATGATAATCAACTTCATAAATAATAAACTGTGCATTACAGGCACTTTACAGAGGGCTATACCATTCTGCTCTCTCCACATGTTAGCGGTCATCATATAGTGAGCTGTCAACATGTGCTGTGATTCATAATGCAAACACCACTTGCAAAAAAAAACAAAAACCCTACAGAATCTATCCAATGTGTGAGGCAACTGGCTATATACAAACTGACTTGGAGAATTGTGACCACAGCCCTCTCATACAGCAAGTCAAAACATCCCTATAACAACTGTCATAACATGTGCATTAGCTCTCAAATAGAACAGAAAATTATCCAAAAACCACTCCTCTGTAGTCATGGCCACATTCTTTCTGAACAATAGTTGACATTTCCAAATAAGTCCAGTAGTATATTAAACATCTTTCTCCACTTTGTTTTTGGCATGCATGATTAAAAATGTAGAATTACATTCTGACTCACTTTATTCAGGGAGGTCTACGTCAGATCTATTTATATTAGAATTGCCTAAACATCCACATATTTAGGCTATCAAACTTGATTTTGATATAAATGTAAACACACATTTTATTATAGTATTAAAATCAATTTATTTTTCTTTCTAAAAAGTGATCAGTGAAATACATCCTTTCTATAGCAGTGTACAATTGTTTGCTGTTTTGCCAGTCTTAATAAAAAGTGCTAATGTTCACTATAAAAAAGCAGTCTGACATTTCAGTTTCTTCATATTCCCATTAAGTACGTGGAATCTGTACTGCATTCTAACAAAATATGGTGCCTAACTAAACAAAGATATGTATCACAGTTTAAAAAATGCAAACTATTTGCATGGACACTATCAATGACCCATTTATTAACATAGCAATAATTATAGTTGCAATAACAATAGCAATCATAATAATCTACATCTCAATTTAAATTTACCAAAACAAAATGAAAGTAAAGGGACACATGGCTTTCATAATTAGAATTGAAGACTTTGCTATTTTAAATAATGAAATAAAGAGCCATTTATCAAAATTGATCCCAAATTGTTTCTAGTTTATTGAAGAAAAGGAGAAAGCTTTGTACATTCCAAATTCTCCTTCTAACTATACAGTTTTCAGTGATATAGACTTAATCATGCACAGGTAACTTACCATAACAAACTCAATATAACAAGGCCATTTCAGTGTTCTAAATGTTGCAGCAAAAAACTGACATTTTTCAACCAGAGAAATGAGAGAGATATTTATTTATTTATTTTATTTCATAATTTTATATACCACCCTTCTCCCGAAGGACTCAGGGCGGTGAACAGCCAACTAAAATACATACAAAACACAGATATAAATATGATTAAAAAAGAATTAAATTATGGGCTGCCCAAATAAAAATCTAAAAACCCCGATTAAAATAAATTAAAACTTTTATACCCCAACCAAACTAATCTAAAACCCCTTATTTAAAATCCCATTTGAGTCAGCTCAGGCCAGCCTGCTCAAAGAGCCAGGTCTTCAGGTCACATCTGAACGCCCTCAGGTCAGTGGTTGTTCGTAGCCCCGGGGGCAGCAAATTCCAAAGGGCGGGTGCCCCCACAGAGAAGGCCCTATTCCTCGGGGTCACCAGGAGACACAGAGAAGGCTTCGGGACCCGGAGGAGACCCTCTCTGTGGGAGCGCACCGGTCAGTGGGAGACTACTGGTAGAATGCGGTCTTGTAAGTATCCTAGTCCGATGCCATGGAGTGCTTTAAAGACCAGAACCAGTACTTTAAAGCGAACCCGGAAGGCCACCGGCAACTAATGCAGCTTGCGCAGGAGGGGCGTCACATGGGAGTATCTCGATGCTCCCATAACCACCCGCGCAGCCACATTTTGTACCAGTTGAAGCCTCCGAGTGCTCCCCGCAGGGAGCCCCATGTAGAGGGCATTACAGTAGTCCAGGCGGGAGGTGACCAGGGCATGGGTGACCGTGCGTAAGGCATCCCGATCAAGAAAGGGCCGCATCTGGCGTATCAGGCAAACCTGATAAAAAGCCCCCCTGGAGACGGCCATGATATGATCTTCCAAAGACAGCCGTACATCCAGGAGGACACCAAGATTGCGAGCCCTTTCTGTGGGGGTCAAGATCTCATTCCCAATAGCCAGCGACGGAGTCAGCTGACTATATCGGGCCGCCAGAAACCACAGCCACTCAGTCTTGGAAGGGTTGAGTCGAAGCCTGTTCCCGCCCATCCAGTTCCGCACAGCCTCCAGGCAAAGGGCCATAACCTCCACAGCATCGTTGGGGTGGTTTGGGGTGGAGATGTAGAGCTGAGTATCGTCAGCATAAAGATGACATTTCACCCCAAAACCACGGATGATCTCTCCCAGCGGCTTCACATAAATGTTGAACAGAAGAGGGGAGAGGACCAACCCCTGAGGCACCCCACAAATGAGGATCTCTCCCCCCCGTCAACACAAATTGCGAGCGGTCCGAGAGGAAGGAGGAGAACCACCGCAAAACGGTGCCCCCAATTCCCAACCCCCCCAACCGCCGCAATAGGATACTATGGTCGATAGTATCAAAAGCCGCTGATAGATCTAATAGGACCAGGACAAAGGAATAACCTCTGTCACGGGCCCTCCAGAGATTATCTGTCAACGCGACCAATGCTGTTTCGGTACTGTACCAGGGCCTGAAGTACCAGGGCCTGAAGCCCGATTGGAATGGATCTAAGTAGAATGCTTCCACCAGGTACTGAGGGAGCTGACGCACCACCACACTCTCAACAACCTTCGCCAGAAAGGGAAGGTTGGAGACAGGATGATAGTTATTTAAAAGAGCCGGGTCCAGGGAAGGCTTCTTGAGGAAGGGCCGCACCACCGCCGTTTTCAGGGCAGTAGGAAGAGCCCCCTCCACCAACGAAGCATTGACAATCCCCTGGAGCCAGCCTCGTGTCACCTCTCTGGAGGTAGAAACCAACCAGGAAGGGCACGGGCCCAGTAAACATGTGGTGGCATTCAGCCTCCCCAGTAATCTGTCCACACCCTCGGCGGTCACAGGATCGAACTTCTCCCAGATAACCGTCTCAAGATTTGCCCCGGACACCTCCCCCGGGATCACCCAACTGGAGTCCAGCCCATCCCGAATCTGAGCGATTTTATCATGCAGAAATTGGGAAAACTCTTCTGCCCTACCCTGCAAGAGATCCTCCCGCGCTCTCGGCTCTAGCAGAGCGCGGGTCACTCTAAACAGAGTGGCAGGCCGATTTTCTGCCGATGCAATAAGGGCGGAGAAATGCGAACGTTTCGCCGCCTCTATCGCCACTAGGTAGGTCCTAATATAGGACCTCACCTGTCTCCAGTCAGACTCGGCACGACTGGTCCTCCAGATGCCCTCCAGATGTCTTTTACAGCACTTCATCCCCCTCAGCTCCTCCGTGAACCATGGAGCCAAATGGGATCTGTGCCGGGTCAGAGGTCGCAAAGGCACAACTCGGTCCAGAGCCTCAGCGGCCAACCTATCCCAGGTGGCCACCAAGTCTGTGGCTGAGTTATGAGCCAGAGTTTCAGGGAATGGCCCAAGCTCCATCTGGAACCGTTCCGGATCCATCAGGCGCCTGGGGCGGAACCATCTCCTCGGTTCCGCCTCCCTGCGATGGGGGGTGGCGACACAGAAGTCCAGTCTAAGAAGAGAATGATTGGACCATGACAAGGGTTTTATAACTAGGTCCCCAAAACGATCATTCAACCACTGACCAGAGGCAAAAATCAGGTCCAGTGTGTGTGTCCCCGAGTGAGTGGGGCCAGAAACTAATTGGGTCAGATCCATGGCCGTCATGGAAGCCAGGAACTCCCGAGCCACCCCAGAGGTTTCCCCGAGCGAAGGCAGGTTGAAATCCCCCATGACTAAAAGCCTAGGGGTCTCAACCGCCAGCCCAGCTATCACCTCAAGCAGCCCGGGCAGGGCCGATGACACGTGGCAAGGAGCCAGGTACGTATCAAAAGGCCCATCTGAACCTCCTGCCCCCACTTCACAAAGAGAGACTCACAACCAGCCGTCTGAGGAACAGTGGCCTCCCTAGGACAAAGGACTTCTCTAATAATTGCCGCCACCCCGCCATCCCTTCCCTGAGACCTTGGTCGATGGAATGCTTGGAAACCTGGTGGGCACATCTCCACCAGAGGAACACCACCCTCTGGGCCCAACCAGGTTTCGGTGACACCTGCCAGGTCCACGCCCTCCTCCTGAATAAGGTCGCAAATCAGTGGGGCCTTGTTGACAACGGACCTGGCATTGCACAACATCAACCGGCTACTCAGGGCCTGAGACTCTGAAACAACCAGGCCTGCCAGACGGGTTGGGAGGGTTGGAGCGCGCCACCGCTTGGAGACAGCAGGCACGTGCTCCTCTAACCTGATATGGCCCTCTGCCCCCGTCATATCTGCCCCTCCCACTTATGGTGCCAATGGAACCCACCCCCTGCTGTCCAAATTGTGTTCGCCCCCACAACTCACGACCCTCTGGGCCCTCCCAGACGTGCACTCCAGCCCAGCTGACTCCTAACCCCCCCGGGTTATCCCCCAAACCCGGTCCGGGTATCCTCCCTAACCCCAATAAATCACCATCCCCCAACCCTCTCCTAGTCACCCTCCCCAACCCTGATAAAACTCTGAATAAAAATTTAAAAAGTTTAAAACCCCCCCTACAAATCCTTTTCTGATGGCCATGCCACCTCTCCGGATCCCAGGAACCGTCCTTGAGGTAGGCTGTCGATAGACCGGAGGGCCACTTCAGGGAGTGGGGGACCCTCCCAAGAGCCCGTAAATCCGCCGAAGAATAGCTAATTGGTCCTTTAGCCACCGTCACCGCTCGATCAAGGACCACCATCTTCCTGCCACGAACCAACCCCGGACCAGACCCCCCCCGACTCCGCTGTCTTCGGGGTCGAACAGCAACCGTCGGCGACGTCATCGGGGCTCCTGTCTTCGTCCCTGGGGCCATCTTTGTCAAGATCACCAGCGTCGTTCGGGCAGGCCAGTACTGCTGTTGCCACTGCCATTGGCGTCCTTGATTCTGTCGTCCGCTCTGCCGTCCACGTCGCCTCCGAGATCGCAATGGTCTCCCAGTTGACGCAGACGCTGTCTCCACGGTTGCCGGTGGGGCCGCCACGCTAGAGGGGCCGACACCCTCCACAGCAAGGCGGCCTCCACCCTCCACAGCAAGGCGGCCTCCACCTACAACAGCCGCGGAGACCAGAACAAGATTGTCCAAGTCCTTGGAGCAGCAGATGGAAGCAGGGCAGTTGGAAACAAAGCATGAGGCTGCAGCAGAACTATCAGCCATAGGATGACCCACTGCGGGGCGCCCACGGTAGCCGCGGTGGCAGCAACGCCACCATCCGCAGCTGCCTCGGCGCCACCCGCCATCTGTGGCCATCACAACACCCTCCACTGCGGCTGCGGTGGTTAAAAACTGGCACTCCAGACCATTGTTCACAAGGCCCTTGTCCAAAAGGTGAGCATGGCAATCGTGACGCTCACAGGAAACCTGCTGGCATTGGTGCCGCCTCCGTCCCCCACGGCCACCGTGGCGCTGCACGGTGCCACCCCTAGTCACGGTAGACCCAGATGAAATGGGGTCCGGGTTCACGGCTGGGCCTCCAGCTGCGGCAGGGCCTCCAGCCGCAAAACGACCGTGATGAGGCGTCTGCCCCCACCCGCGGCTGCCGCGATGCCGCCCGCTGCCGTCCGCAATAGCCGCAGCAGCCGCAACAGGACCATCTTCGAGGCCACCGGCATCAAGGCAGGGGACCTCTGAAGAGCCCCCGACTATGGGGCAGCCCGATGAAATAGGGTCCAGGTTCGCGGCGGGGCCTCCAGCCGCAAAACGACCGTGACGAGGCCTCCGCCCCCCCACGGCCGCCGCGATACCCGCTGTCACTGTCCGCGGTAGCCGCAGCGGCCGCAACAGAACCATCTTCAAGGCCGCCGGCACCAAGGCAGGGGACCTCTGAAGAGCCCCCAACCATGGGGCAGCCCCAGCAATTTTGGCAGCCGCAGCAGCCACCTCCACGGCCATCGCGGCAGCGGCGGCCTCTACGAGACCGCCGCCGCCGCCGCCCAAAGAAACCACCCGGGCGGCCTCCTGGCGGCTCGTCCGTCGGCTCGTCCGACGCCCCGGACGTCCCCAAACCCCTCGATACCCCTACCATGCATGGGGGCCGAGGGGGGAGGTCGGCTTAGCTGGCAAAAGCGAGCGCTCGGCGGAGCTCCCCTCAAACGGAGCTTCCAGTTGCCATCTTGGGTTACTACTCCTATGATTTGTTCAGTTTGTATTTGTATATAGTCATGTATTTATTGTTTTTATATATAAATACAATATTTGAGACTTATTGATATTTGCAAAAAGAGGGACAAGACAAGAAAACAATTAATAAGTGAAGGTTTTGTTAATTATTATAGAATTTTTGGAAGATTTAAATTGGATTTAAAAAGTTTTATTTTCATAGGAGTTAAATCTGAATTGGATATCAATTTATGTTCTGGAGATGACTACTTGATTGCTAACATATATAAAATGTTATTCAAAATGAATCTGGAAAACGTAAAAGACTGCATGATAAAATGGACAAAAAAATTGAGTATAATAATCCAAAAAAAATTGGGATTCAAAATTTTTACTACTGGTTCTGTGGGCGTGGCTTAGTGGGCATGGCAGAGAAAGGACACTGTTAAATCTCCATTCCCACCCCACTCCAGAGGAAGGATACTGCACAATCTCCATTCCCTTCCCACTCCACTAACCTGTTTCCAGCTCCATTCTCCTATGCAGGGCAACAAAAGAAGACTCCGATCAGCTGGGACTTGGGAGGCAGAGAGAAAAAGGTGTCGGGGCCAGTCAGAGATGGTATTTGCCGGTTCTCTGAACTACTCAAAGTTTCCACTACCGGTTCTCCAGAACTGGTCAGAACCTGCTGAATATCACTTCTGGTATAATATAACACTAGATAAATGGGAAAATGTATGGACTAATGGATTAAAATGTACTTTGAATTATAGTTTGAAAGCATTTTTTTAATAAAATGATGTATCGTTGGTATTTGACTACAGATAGAATAGCAAAACTGTATAGAGCAAGAATGTCAAACTCAAGGCCCATGGGCTGACTCTGGCCTATGGGGTGCTTAAATCTGGCCCATGAGGCTGGTCTGGAAATAGTACTTTGGGGGCCCCATGCCCCATTTTGGCCAGCAGGTTGCTGGAGGCAGGCCAAAAATGGGACATGGGGGCCTCATGTGATCTCCCCATACCTCATTTTGGCAGACAGGGTACTGCAGGCCATCCAGGCTGAAAATGGGGTGCGGAGGGCCTCACAAAGCCCTCTGCACATTTTGGCAGGCAGGTTGCTTCAGAAAGCATGTACCCCATCTCCCCCACCCCCGGCCAACCCACGGAAAACTATAATGCTGACCCAGCCCTCAAAGAAATGCAGTTTGAACATGTATCGGAAATGTAATCAGATATCAGATAATCAGAATTGGAAGGGACCTTGTAGGTCATCTAGTGCAATATCATGTGCATTAATCAAACAGATGGCAAGAAAGTAGGGTCAGGCAGGAACAACACAGGTTATGTAGACAGTAAACACAGTGTCAGACATAAACATCTCAAGTGCCTATATACAAATGCATGAAGTCTGAGGAACAAACAGGGTGAACTCGAACTACGAATACATGAAAGTAGATATGGCAGGAGACCCTACACACACATACACACAGTCTCTCTCTCTCTCTCTCTCTCTCTCTCTCTCTCTCTATATATATATATATATATATATATATATATATATATATATATATATATATATATATATATATATATATATATATATATATATATATATATATATGTGTGTGTAAGGTTTTTGAGCTGATAATTTTTTTTTTTTTTAAATAATAAATAAGGGAGACTAGTATAGATCTATTTCGAGCTAGTTAGCTCTCTTCAGCTAGCCATACCCTTACTGGGATTCGAACCAGGGAAGTATTACATGTGAGGCAGTTGTAATTGGGGCTTAACAGGGTGTTGTAACACAAAGTATATATATATATATATATATATATATATATAGGGATATATATAAGGATATATATGATAAGGATAAGGATAGAGCCAGGTGGTGTAGTGGCAATTACAACTGCCTCACATGTAATACTTCCCTGGTTCGAATCCCAGTAAGGGTATGGCTAGCTGAAGAGAGCTAACTAGCTCGAAATAGATCTATACTAGTTTCCCTTATTTATTATTTAAAATTATCAGCTTAAAAAACCTTACACACATGTAAAGAAAAGACAATGAAACAAATAGCTTTCTGTCGGTATGGTCTCTGGTGATGAGCCGAAAGACAGAAAAGAAAGCAGTATGCTTTCTCCCTTAATTGGGGCTTAACAGGGTGTTGTAACATAAAGTGTGTATGTATGTATATATATATATATATATATATATATATATATATATATATATATATATATATATATATATATATATAATATATAAATATATATATATATATATACATACACACACACACACACACACACACATACATATATATAATATATATAATATTATATATATTTTATAACTGTCTGGTTTGGTTCTGCAACCCAACAGGACAGACACAGACTTCAGAGGATAATTAGCACTGCAGAAAAAACAATTACTACCAATCTGCCTTCAATCGAGGACCTGTATACTGCACGAGTCAAAAAGTGGGTTGTGGAAATATTTACAGACTCTTCACATCCCAGACATAAACTATTTCAACTCCTACCCTCAAGACAACACCACAGAGCACTGCACACCAGAACAACTAGATACAAGGACAGTTTTTTCCCGAACGCCATCACTCTGCTAAATAAATAATTCCCTCAACACTGTTCAACTATTTACAAAGTCTGCACTATTACTACTATTAATCTCCTCATCACTCCTTATCACCCATCCAGTGGTGGTATTCAACCTGTTTGAACTGGTTCGGGCATACCAGTAATGGCAAATAGGCATGGGTCACTGAAGTCGCCAGTAGCGACTTCTGGCTGGCCACACCCCCAACCCAGTAGCCACTGCTTGCTGGGGTGCCCCCACTGTACCCAGATCTTGCTGCCACTCCCCCCCCTCTACCATTCCCACAATACCTGCATGGCTGGCTAAGCTGTCATGGCCCAGCACAGCTCCATTCCAGGCTGCACTGCCTGCAACCTAACTTGCCATGGGACACCCCCCACCATCCCCGTATCCTTAACTTCCTCCCATGTCTGATGGCAGAGGGGAAGGCAACTAGCATGATTGGGGGTGGAAACGCATGACTGGGGGTGGAGCAGCAGTCAGTTAAGTTTCAAAACTGCTCCAAGGCTGGATTCTTCATGGATGCTAGAAGTATCGCTTTCCCCTTGTGAGTTAAAGTACCTGGAGTGAGAAGGAGTGCAAGTTGACAGAGGAGGTGGGGGGAATCCAGTGATGGAGAAGTTTAAAGGAGCCACTTGAAAATGCATGACTGGAATGGAGGAGCAGCCCATTAAGCTCCAAAACTGCTCCAAGCTTGGATTCGTAGCTTGCAGCAGCAGCAACAATTTGGAACTTATTAAGAAGGACTGCTCCACCACTCCAGGCATGCATTTTCCAAGCCCGGCTCTGGCTGCAAGCATGAGATTGTGAGGTCACACTTTCCTTTTGCTCAGCAGATCAGCAGGTGAAAGAGCCTGTGCATGGTGAGGAGGAAGGGAGCAGCATCCTAAGCTCCGAGGGGCCTAGCAGGGAGATGCATTCCCGTCCCCACTGGGGAGGCGATCTTGCTGGCATGGGGGATACTGGAGACTTGGCTGGGGGGGGGAGAAGGGCTGGGAATTCTGCCTATTGTGTGGGTTGTTTTGTCATGAGTTTGCGCTGTTTTGTCTGGTCAGCCGTGCAAAAGGCTGGGGCTGTTGCTTGCGCATGTGTGTGTGTGTGAGAGAGAGAGAGTGAGAGAGGGAGAAGAAAGAAAGAACAAGAAAGAAAGAGGAAGGGAGAGAAAAAGAAAGAAAGAGGAAGAAAGAAAAATAGAGTTTGTGTGTGGTGTGTGTGTGAGAGAGAGAGGGAGAGAAAGAAAGAAAAAGAAAGAAAGAAAAAAGAAAGAAAGAAAAAAAGAAAGAAAGAAAGAAAGAAAGAAAGAAAGAAAGAAAGAAAGAAAGAAAGAAAGAAAGAAAGAAAGAAAGAAAGAAAGAAAGAAAGAAAAAGAAAGAAAGAAAGAAGAAGAAGGAAAAAGAAAGGGAAAGACAGAAAGAGACAAAGAAAAAAGAAAAAAAATAGGAAGAAGGCAGGGAGGGAGACAGAGACAGAGAAAACTGTGCTATTATTTTTAATTGTTCCATTATTTATCATGTGTTAATATTTTACACTGTCCCTACACCTAGAGTGATTTTATTGCCTTTCTTTTGCCCAGGAATACTATATATTTTTCAGAATTTATATGCATTCAATGTATATAGTTCAGAACATAAGTACATGTGTGTTTAACAGAATTGAAAGGGACTTTGGAGGTCTTCTAGTCCAACTCCTTGCTCAGGCAGGAAAACTGAGGATGCTAAACTCTTGAGTAGAGGTCCTGGGAAAGGTGTCCGAATAACAGAATAACAGGGACCCTGGGGGGAAACCCTATACCATTTCAGAGAAATGGCTGTCCAGTCTTTTAAGAACTTCCAGTGATTGAGCACCCAGAACTTCTGGAGACAAGCAGTTCCACTGGTTAATTGTTCTCACTGTCAGGAAGTTTCTCCTTAGTTTTAGGTTGCTTCTCTCTTTGTTCAGTTTCCATTCATTGCTTCTTGTTTGTCTTCTGGTGCTTTGGAAAATACATTGCCCCCCCCTCTTCATTGTGGCAGCCCCTTAAAAGCCTGTTGCCTATCACACTCTTGGGCAAAGCATGTGAGTCATTTTTTCCTTTCAGTGATCCACTGAAGTACATCTGTAGTATGTAGATAATAAAGTCAAAAAAGGTAAACAATATTTTTACAGAACTATAGATACGTTGAGGCTGAGTGTGACAAGGAATGGCTGGGAGGGGAGGGGCCAGTCGAGGGACTCTTTGACATGAGATACATTGAGCTGGCCACGCCCACCCAATCACATGACCACCAAACCATGCCCACAGAACCGGTAGTAAAAAAAATTGAATCCCACCACTGTACCCATCCCCTCCCACTTGTGACTATATGATTGTAACTTTGTCGCTTGTATTCTTATGATTTATATTGACTGTTTCCTAGTGTGATTTGATTGCTTATTGTACCCTATGACTATTATTAAGTGTTATACTTTATGATTTTTGACTCTTGATGAATGTATCTTTTCTTTTATGTACACTAAGAGCATTTGCACCAAGACAAACTCCTTGTGATGTCCAATCACACTTGGTCAATAAAGAATTCTATTCTTTTTTTTTCCAAAAAGTTTTTTATTTTTGATTTTTACACATCACTTTACGTGGGCAACGTGGTTCCATATTATAACACTTATACATAATCATACTTTCATTTCCCCAATCTTATATAATATGATCTCATATCATTATCCATTTCACTTATCTTTAAATAAATTTCCATTTCATATTTCAATTCATTAATTCAATATCAATATCATTTCATCCAGATATAGATTCCCAGTTCTTTATCCCCTATTATTTCCATTTTTAGCTTACCACCTATTTTATTAAACATTACACATCATTCTTATCCTTAATTTTCCCTAAGCCAATTATATAATAAACAATCTTTAAAAAACAAAAATAAAACAAAACCAATACATTTAGGATCCACATGGCATATCCCCTCAATCTATCTAATTTAATAATTCATTCCCCAACTTTAGACTTATTAACATTAATAACCAACTGTATATTTTAAAACATATATATTTTAAGGTATTCCCCTCCTAAAATCCCTAGAATTACTTCCTAATATATCTCATTTCATCTTCACTTTTCTTTTAATCATTAATAATCATATTTTTTCTTCCTTATCACTTATCCAAAATTTATCTATATATTTTAATACATTTCCATTCCCCTCCAATATAACGGTTCATAACAGCATAATTCATTTACAGTTTTATATACACACACACACACACACACACACACACACACACATATGCATACATACATATATATATACATACATACATATGTGTGGATCTTTGGTTCTTCGGGTTTTCTCCCGCGTAGAATTTGAAGTATCTAGGCGACATTTCGATGAAGTCACATTCATCATCTTCAGGCTTGTGTCTTCAGACTTGTGCTGCTCGGAGTAATGTGAGCTTGCAGCTGCTTCTTCCTTTTAACTGCTAGTGGGGGTGTGACTTGATTGGGTGGGGGCTTGGCTGTGTTCTGATTGGGTGGGGGTGTGTTCTCAATGGTTGGGGGGTTGGCTGTGTTCTGATTGGTTGGGGGGTTGGCTGTGTTCTGATTGGCTGGGGGTGTGTTCTGTTCCAGTGGGGGTTTGGTTGTACTCAGGTTAGTCTTAGTTGCTGGGGGATTTGAGCTAGTGAGCTGTGATCCTGTTGTTTGGCTTCGCGTTTGTGATCATGCTACATCTTCATGGTGGGTGTCAGTTCGCTTCATGTATGGGTTGGGGGGGTTTGAAATAAGTAGTGATGTAACTGTGGTGCGGCTTCTGGTTCGTGGTCGTGTCTCATCTTCTGTGTGAGTGTGAGTCTGCTTTTTACATGGAAGTGTGGTGGTAGCTTCTTGTGTGGCCCTTGTGGGTGTGGGTCTGGTGTCCTTCTTCATGTTAGGTACTCGTTTGTTAATGAGAGCAGGTTTCCAAATGGCTGGTAGGCGGGAGGTGTCATCTCGTTTATTCATGCTGTGTGGGCATTTTTCTATCTCTATGGTTTCTCTGATTATTCTGTTGTTGAAGTGTTCGGTTTTGGCAATAGTTCTGGTATTTTTAAAGTCAATCTTATGTCCTGTGGCTTTGAGGTGTTGGACCAGGGAAGAGGTCGGTTCTTATTTTTTGATTGAGTTCTTGTGTTCTTCAATGCGTGCACTTATTCTTCTGTTAGTTTGTCCGATGTATGTGGTGGGACAGGAGGTGCACGGGATTTCGTATACTCCTTGGTTTTCTAACTCAATTTTGTCTTTAGGATTTCTTAGGATGGTGGATATTTTTCAGTTTGTGCAGAATGCTGTTTTAATGTTGTGTTTTTGGAGGATCCTGCTGATTTTGTCTGTAGTGCCTTTTATATATGGGAGGAGGGCTTTGCTGTTTTCTTGTTCTCTGTCTTGGATTTTGGTTGGGGTTTCTTTTTGGATTAGATGAGTAATCGTCTTTCTTTGGAATACATTGGCTGTTAGTACGTTAGTGAGAGTGTGTAGTTCAGTTTTTAGGTGTTGTTCGTCGGCTAAGCACTTTGTTCTGGAGATGAGTGTCTCAGCTACGGAATTGATCTGTGCTTGGTGGTGGTGTGAGGGTGCGTGTAGATAGCGGGTTGTATGTGTTTTCTTTTGGTAGATGGTATGTCCTAGGGAGCCATTGGATTTTTTGTATACTAAGACATCTAGGAAGGGAAGTTGATTGTTAGCTTCTGTTTCCATGGTGAATTGTATTTTGGGGTGTAGGCTGTTGAGGTGTGTGAAGAAGTTGTTCAGTTTTTCTTTCCCGTGTGGCCAGATTATGAAGGTGTCATCTACGTATCTGAGCCAGAATTTGGGTTTGTGATCATATTTTTCTGGAGCTTGTGTTTCAAAGTGTTCCATGTAGAGGTTTGCGATGACAGGTGAGAGGGGTGATCCTATGGGTACTCCTTCTATTTGTTTGTATTTTTGTCTGTTGTAGGTGAAGTATGTATTGGATAGGCAGTGGTTGGTCAGATCTAGGATGTGCTTGGGGGGGATTGTATTTGTTTTGGACGGCTGTCAAGACTTCTTTTATAGGCACTTGGGTGAAGAGGGATATGACATCGAAGCTCACTAATAGGTCGCTGGGTTGTAAGTTTTGTTTCTTTATGATCTCGATGAACTGGAATGAGTTTCTTACATGTGAGTTGATGGATTCTGGATAGGGCTGAAGTTGTTTGGCGAGAAATTTGGCTAGGTTTTGTAGAGGTGAGCCTATGGAACTGACTATTGGTCTAAGTGGGGTTCCTTCTTGTGTATCTTGTGGAGGCCATAAAGCTTAGGGCATCTGGATGATTTCTCTCTGGGTATGATTCTTTGCTGGATTTCTCCGTTGATGGGAGAGGCTTTTATTTTGGATCTGGTGGTTTTTTCTAGGTAGGTGGTGGGGTCTGTGTTTAGGGTTTTGTATGTGGGGTTTTGGAGTACATTGGTTAATATACAAATACCTGCGAAAACCTCAGAAAATGAATATATATATATATGTGTGTGTGTGTGTGTGTGTGTGTGTGTAAGGTTTTTGAGCTGATAATTTTTAAATAATAAGGGAGACTAGTATAGATCTATTTCAAGCTAGTTAGCTCTCTTCAGCTAGCCATACCCTTACTGGGATTCGAACCAGGGAAGTATTACATGTGAGGCAGTTGTAATTGCCACTACACCACTGGCTCTCTCCTTATCAGCAGAGGCAGGGGAATAAGTATATACTTTGTGTTACAACACCCTGTTAACCCCAATTAAGGGAGGAAGATGCTACCACCACACTTCCACGTAGAAAGCAGACTCACACACACACAGAAGATGAAACACGACCAAGGACCAGAAGCCGTACCACAGCTGCATCACTACCTGCTTCAAACCCCCCCAACCCATACATGAAGGGATCTGATGATGATGTGGCAAGACCACAAACACGAAGCCAAACAGCAGGATCACAGCTCACCATCTCAAATCCCCCAGCAACTAAGACTAACCTGAGCACAACTAACCCCCCAACTGAACAGAACACACCCCCAGCCAATCAGAACACAGCCAACCCCCCAACCAATCAGAACACAGCCAAGCCCCCACCCAATCAAGCCATCCCCATTGACAGTTAAAACGAAGAAACAGCTGCAAGCTCACATTACTCTGAGAAGCACAAAGCCGAAGACACAAGCCTGAAGATGATGAATGAGACTTCATCGAAACGTCGCCTAGATACTTCCAATTTTATGCGGGAGAAAACCCGAATTACCAAAGAACCACATACAAATACCCACGAAAACCTCAGAAAACATATATATATATATATATATATATATATATATATATATATATATATATATATATATATATACTTTGTATTACAACACCCTGTTAAGCCCCAATTAAGGGAGAAAGCATACTGCTTTCTTTTCTGTCTTTCGGCTCATCACCAGAGACCATACCGACAGAAAGCTATTTGTTTCGTTGCCTTTTGTTTACATGTGTGTAAGGTTTTTAAGCTGATAATTTTAAATAATAAATAAGGGAGACTAGTATAGATCTATTTCGAGCTAGTTAGCTCTCTTCAGCTAGCCATACCCTTACTGGGATTCGAACCAGGGAAGTATTACATGTGAGGCAGTTGTAATTGCCTCTACACCACTGGCTCTCTCCTTATCAGCTCAGGCAGGGGAATAAGTATATACTTTGTATTACAACACCCTGTTAAGCCCCAATTAAGGGAGAAAGCATACTGCTTTCTTTTCTGTCTTTCGGCTCATCACCAGAGACCATACCGACAGAAAGCTATTTGTTTCGTTGCCTTTTGTTTACATGTGTGTAAGGTTTTTAAGCTGATAATTTTAAATAATAAATAAGGGAGACTAGTATAGATCTATTTCGAGCTAGTTAGCTCTCTTCAGCTAGCCATACCCTTACTGGGATTCGAACCAGGGAAGTATTACATGTGAGGCAGTTAAAAACCTTACACACATGTAAACAAAAGGCAACGAAACAAATAGCTTTCTGTCGGTATGGTCTCTGGTGATGAGCCGAAAGACAGAAAAGAAAGCAGTATGCTTTCTCCCTTAATTGGGGCTTAACAGGGTGTTGTAATACAAAGTATATACTTATTCCCCTGCCTGAGCTGATAAGGAGAGAGCCAGTGGTGTAGAGGCAATTACAACTGCCTCACATGTAATACTTCCCTGGTTCGAATCCCAGTAAGGGTATGGCTAGCTGAAGAGAGCTAACTAGCTCGAAATAGATCTATACTAGTCTCCCTTATTTATTATTTAAAATTATCAGCTTAAAAACCTTACATATATATATATATATATATATATATATTATCAGCTTATTAGAAAACATATATATATATATAATCAGCTTAAAAACCTTACACATATATATATATATATATATACACACACACACATATACATATACACACATACACATGTACACGCATACATACATAGATACATACATGCATACATACATATGCATATATGTATGTATGTACATATGCAGGTCTTGGTGTGTTCGGGTCTTTTCCTGTGTAAGATTGAGACTACCTGGGCAACGTTTCGACGAGATCTCGGAAGGTCATCACACAGCCCATTACCCAGGTCATTAAGACCAAGGAGATTACAGCACAAGACCCAGGATGTCAAAACAATAGAACTCAGAAGGTCATCACGCAGCCCATTACCCAAGTCATTACAACACAGGAAGCTAATAGACACACAGCCAATACCTCAGCCACACATTAAGAAAAAGCTAGCCAATCTGCAAACATCAACTCCATCAACCAATCGAGAAATGACAACACAGCCAACCTCCCCACCAGTATATATAGGGAGACAGCAGCTCAGTTCACACTTTGCTCAGACAAGCACAAAGCTGAAAGCACCAACCTGAAGATGGCGAGTGAGATCTCATCAAAACATTGCCCAGATAGTCTCAATCCTACGTGGGAAAAGACCCGAACACACCAAGACCTGTATTCCTGTACCCATGAAAATCTACGAAAACAAATATCATACCTCTACGCAGAGGAAACCTTCCAGCTGACCAGGACCTATGAGAAACGTGAAGTCTGAAGGGCCCCCATCTTATGTGACCTCACATTCCTACGCAATTGCCGAGACAAAGAAGTGATCCCCACATGCTTCCAACTCAAATTCCATTCCAAAACCTTAGCCACTGAAAGGATCCTGAAAAGAACGGAATTAGCCCTAATCTGAAACGAACTCCACAGGAAAAGATTCCTACTAGATCAAACCAACAGGGACCTACTTATTCTCCACCTCAAACTCAGCAACAAAATCCACCCAGCACTCTGGGACAAATAGAATAGAATATTTTATTGGCCAAGTGTGATTGGACACACAAGGAATTGTCTTGGTGTAAATACTCTCAATATACATAAAGAAGGAACATTCGTTAAGAATCGAGAATCATAAATGTACAACACTTAGTGATAGTCATAGGGTACAATCAACATCAAATCATACTAGGAAACAGGATACAAGCAACAAAGTTATAGTCACAAGTGGGAGGGGATGGGTGATAAAAAGTGATGAGAAGATAAATCCAAACAACCGTGGCGTTGCCTTTGTTTGCTGGGAGAATGATTATGCTGTTGTCTTTCCTCAAGTTGGTGAGTGCTTTTTGTTCTTCTCTGTGTAAGTTGCTTCTGGGTGGATTGCTGGAGCAGAGGACGTTGGTGATTTCAAATCTGATTTTATTGGCTACATCTGGGTTAATTTTGGTTAGGCTAGCTTCAACTCCACATATAATGTTTTTGGTGGGGATGTGTTTGGGGGCGACTGCAAAGTTGAATCCCTTGGAAAGGACATTGGTTTCTGCTCTGGTGAGGGTTCTGTCTGATATGTTGTGTACTGTTTGTTTCATGCGTTTTTGTGGGGGGGTTGGGCTTCTGGTGTTTCTCTGGTCTGTGGAGTTTGCTGGTGTATGTGTCTGTCTTGTGGGAGATTTCTGTTTTGGCTCTTTAGAGGGCTAATTGTTTGGATTTGTCCCAGAATGTGAGGTCACATTGCGCAGGAATGTGAGGTCACATAAGATGGTGGCTCTTCGGACTTCATGTTTCTCGTAGGGCCTAGTCAGCTGGAAGATTTCCTCCCCATAGAGGTACGATATTTGTTTTCGTAGATTTTCATGGGTACAGGTATGCAGCTCTTGGTGTGTTCGGGTCTTTTCCCGTGTAAGATTGAGACTATCTGGGCAACGTTTTGACGAGATCTCACTCGCCATTTCAGGTTGGTGTTTTTGGCTTTGTGCTTGTGCAAGCAAAGCGTGATCTGAGCTGCTGTCTCCCTATATATACTGGTGGGGAGGTTGGCAGTGTTGTCATTTCTTGATTGGTTGATGGAGTTGATGTTTGCAGATTGGCTGGCTTTTTCTTAAGAACATGTGTGGCTGAGGTATTGGCTGTGTGGCTATCAGCCTCCTGTGTTGTAACCACTTGGATAATGGGCTATGTGATGACCTTCTGAGTTCTATTGTTTTGACATCCTGGGTCTTGTGCTGTAATTTCCTGGGTCTTAATGACCTGGGTAATGGGCTGTGTGATGACCTTCTGAGTTCTAATCTTATGACATTCTGGGTCTTGCATTGTAATCTCCTGGGTCGTTGGCCTTGTTGCAACATCCTGAGGTTTTGTGGTGTAGCCTCCTGAGTTCTGTGATGTGATATCCTGAGTGGGTGGCTGTGATGTGACGTTCCAGGTTTTGAGTTTGAGGCCTGGCTCTGTGTTCATGGCCTGTGTCAGTTTGCTTGGTTTGGGGGCTGGGGTGTATGAAGATGGCGAGTGAGATCTCGTCGGAACATTGCCCAGATAGTTTCAATCTTACACTTGAAAAGACCCAAACACACCAAGATCTGCATACCTGTACCCATGAAAGTCTACGAAAACAGATGATAGATAGATAGATAGATAGATAGATAGATAGATAGATAGATAGATAGATAGATAAATCCTAAAATAATTTCCAGCAAGTTTTAAACTAAATGCCAATATACATTCCCATGTGGTATCCCACTTGTACAATTCCCTAACTTTATCTCTAAATCTCATAACTTTATCATTCCTTTTAATTTTGGCTAGGTTTCTCTTTTCTAAATTTCCCCAATCTTTCTTCTTTTTTCCTTCTGGTTTTATTTTTATTTCCCTCTGCCTGTCAGCCATGTTTTCCCTCCTCCCTTTTCAGTTCTCTTTTTCGGAGTTTCTTCTTGTATATTCCCTTCTTCTTCTTGATCTTGGGTGTCTTATCTCTTTTATTTGCTGTCTCTGTTGTCAATGTCTCTGTTTTAAGTCCTTTTATGTCTTTTGACAATGGTCCTTGTTCCTCATATTCATCAAGTCTGTTATTTTCCTCTTTTAATTCATCCTCTCTGAGCTTCCTTTGTTTGTCTGCGAGCTGTGATGTCATTATCTCCACCAGTCTCATTTTTTTTTTGAACATCTCTCTCACAGTTTGGAACTCCAACTTAAATTCTTTGCTCATTTCTTCCATTTCTTTGTTCTATTAAGTTATTCCTTATTTTATTAAAGGTCAAGTTTTTCTGTTACATTCCTTGTCAAAAGTCTCAATTTATCTCACTTTCTCTTTCTTCTGTTTTCTTATCTCAATCAACCTCCAACAATCCCAAAATATTGTATTCTTTTATATTTTACTGTAATCCCCCCTTCTTTTTTATAAGCTTCCAGGGATCTTTCAAGAGCGTTTCAAGATTGCGGCCGGGCGTTTTCGGAAGAAGCTTCTCCGGTCTGGATGGTCTTCGGCGTGAGTCCCCACTTCCCCTGGGTCCCCCCACCAGTGACAGAGGTGGGGGAGGACCAGGGGAGACCGGCAAGTTTCAGCTGGAGCTGGTCGGAGGACTGTCGAGGCCATAGGGCCGGCGGGAGCGATGGCGGCGGCAGCGGCAATGTCGCTTTCGGGCCACGACGGGGACGGCGGCTATGGATGGAGCCGTCGCTCCCCCTGGGCCCCTCCTGGTGGCAGAGGTGGGGGGGCCCGGGGAAGGTCGGGAGGCCTGCCTGGAGCCAGCTGGAGGGGCGATGAGAGTGGAGGCTGCGGCAGCGTTGGTTGGCCGCGATTGTATTGGGTGGCAGCGGCGGTGTCGACAGACGAGGAGGATTTCTTCATTTTCCCTGGGTCCCCCCACCGATGGCAGAGGTGGGGGAGATCCAGGGGAGATTTGGGTGCCTCGCCTGGAGCCGGTTGGAAAGGCCATTGGGGCTGCTGGGCCAATGAGAGCGGCAGCTACAGTGGTGTTGGATGGCCGCGGTGGCATCGGGTGGCAGCGGTGATGATGGCCATGGACGGTTCCTTCGTTCCCCTGGGTCCCCCCACTGGTGGCAGAGGTGGGGGAAGACTGGGGGAGACCGGCAAGTTTCATCTGGATCCGGTTGGAGGGGCTGTTGGGACTGCAGGGCCGGCAAAAGCGGAGACCGTGTCCATGCTGGGTGGCCACGGCAGGATTGGGCGGCAGCGGTGACGATGGCTGCGGACGGACTCTTTGTTCCCCTTGGTTCCCTCTGCCGCTGGCAGTGGTGGGGGAGGACTGGGAGAGGCCGGCGAGTCTTGTCTGGAGCCGGCTGGACCCGACATCGAACATCTGAGGTGGGACCAGTTGGCCCACGGAAGTATTCACGGGCCGAACTTTATGCCCTAGAGAGGGTGCCCCTCTCCCTGACATGGCCAATGGGACTGTCGAAAGTCCACCTCAGGGACGGGTCTTGGGATCCAGATAGGTGGCATGGCCATTCTATGAAACGCTTGGGGAGGGGGAGGGGTACTCAACTGTTTTCTTTTATTTTTCGATTTTTAAATGGGGTTAGGGAGGGATGCTATGGGTTTGGGGAGGGAGGTAGGGAGGAAGGTCAGGGACAGATTTTTAGTGGAATTAGCGGGTTGGGGGTCAGCCAAGCTGGTGAGTACGCCTGGGGGGACCTGGGGGACCAGGGGTTGGGGAGGCGACCAGGGTTAGAATGACCAAGGGTGGACCGTATTGGCACCGTAAGTGGGAGGGGCAGATATGGTAGGGGTAGAGGGCCATATCAGGTTAGGGGATCGCGTGCCCGCGATCTCCAAGCGGTAACGCGCTCTGACCCTCTCGACCCGTCTTGCAGGCCTGGTTGTGCAGAGCACCCGGCTGATATTATACAATGTCAGGTCCATTATAAATAAGGCCCCCCTGATTTTTGATCTGATTCAGGACGAGGGCGTGGACCTGGCAGGGGTCACCGAAATCCTGGTTGGGCCCAGAGGGGCAGTCTCCCCCTGGTAACGATGTGCCCATCAGGTTTCCAGGCATTTCATCGGCCGAGGGCTCAGGGTAGGGATGGTGGTGTGGTGGTAATTATTAGGGAAGATCTCTGCCCTAGGGAGGCCACTGTACCTCAGATGGCTGGCTGTGAGTCCCTCTTTGTGAAGTGGAGTCAGGGTGGGAAGATGGGTCTTTTGATAATGTACCTGGCTCCCTGCTACATATCATCGGCCCTGCCCGGGCTCCTCGGGGTAATAGTTGAGCTGGTGGTGGATACACCCAGACTATTAGTTATGGGTGATTTCAACCTGCCTTTGCTCGGTGAATCCTCTGGGGTGGCCTGAGAGTTCTTGGCCTCCATGATGGCCTTGGACCTGACCCAATTAAGTTTCTGGACCCACTCACACGGGAGGACACACGCTGGACCTGATTTTTGTCTCTGGACAGTGGTTGAATGATCGGTTAGGGGATATAGCTGTTAAACCCTTGTCATGGTCTGATCATTCTCCTCTTAGACTAGACTTCTGTACCGCCAAGCTGCACCGCAGGGAGGCAGAGCCGAGGAGATGGTTCCGCCCCAGGCGCCTGATGGATCCTGAGTGGTTCCAGACGGAGCTTGGGCTATTGCCGGAAACTCTGGCTCATAACTCGGCCACAGACTTGGTAGCCGCCTGGGATAGGTTGGCTGCCGAGGCTCTGGACCGAGTTGTGCCTTTGCGACCTCTGACCCGGCAGAGATCTCACTCGGCTCCGTGGTTTACGGAAGAGCTGAAGGAGATGAAATGCCAGAAAAGACATCTGGAGGGCCAGTCATGCTGAGTCTGACTGAACACAGGTTAGGTCCTATATTAGGACCTACCTAGTGGCGATAGAGGCAGCGAAGCGTTCTCACTTCTCCGACCTTATTGCATCGGCAGAAAATCGACCCGCCGCCCTGTTTAGAGTAACCCGCTCCCTGCTTGGGCCGGGAGTGTGGGAGGGTCTCTTGCATGGAAGGGCAGAGGAGTTTTCTTGATTTCTGCATGATAAAATCGCTCAGATTTGGGCCGGGCTGGACTCTAGTTGGGAGGTCCCAGGGGAGGTGACCACGGCAAGTCTTGAGACAGTTATCTGGGACGAGTTTGACCCTGTGACCGCCGAGGATATAGACAGGTTGCTGGAGTGGCTGAATGCCACCACATTTATTGGACCCTTGCCCCTCCTGGCTGGTTTTGACCACCAGAGATGTGACGCGGAGTTAGCTCCAGGGAATTGTTAACACCTCTTTGATGGAGGGCTCGCTGCCCACTGCCTTGAAAACGGCAGTGGTGCGATCCCTCCTCAAGAAGCCCTCCCTGGACCCAACTCTTTTGAACAAATATCGTCCTGTCTCCAACCTTCCCTTTGTGGCGAAGGTTGTTGAGTGTGTAGTGACAGGTCAACTTCCCCAGTACCTGGATGAAGATACGTACCTGGATCCCTTCCAATCGGGCTTCAGGCCCGGACACAGTACTGAAACGGCATTGGTCGCGTTGGTTGATTATCTCTGGAGGGCCCGTGACAGGGGTTATTCCTCTGTCCTGGTCCTATTAGACCTATCAGCGGCTTTTGATACTATCGACCATAGTATCCTATTGTGACGGTTGGGGGTTGGGGGCACCATGTTGCGCTGGTTCTCCTCCTTCCTCTCCGACCGTCTGCAATTTGTGTTGGCGGGGGGGGGAGAAGTCCACTTCTAGGCCCCTCGACTGTAGGGTGCCTCAGGGGTCGGTCCTCTCTCCTCTCTTGTTCAACATTTATGTGAAGCCGCTGGGGGAGATCATCCATGGTTTTGGGGTGAAGTGTCATCTGTACGCTGATGATACACAGCTGTACATCTCCACCCCAAGCCACCCCAACGATTCCATGGAGGTCATGTCCCGTTGTCTGGAGGCCGTGCGGAACTGGTTGGGCGGGAACAGGCTCCGACTCAACCCTTCCAAGACTGAGTGGCTGTGGTTTCCGGCGTCCCGATATAGCCAGGTAGTTCTTTCGCTGGCTATTGGGGGTGAGATTTTGCCCCCTTCAGAGAGGGCTCGCAATCTGGGTGTCCTCCTGGATGTACGGCTGTCCTTGGAAGATCACATTACAGCCATATCCAGGAGGGCGTTTTATCAGGTCCGTCTGATCTGCCAGATGCGGCCCTTTCTGAATCGGGATGCCTTACGCACGGTCACTCATGCCCTGGTCACCTCCTGACTGGACTACTGTAACACCCTCTACATGGGACTCCTGAATGGGAGCATCCAGAGGCTTCAACTGGTACAGAATGCGGCCACGCATGTGGTTATGGGGGCGTCAAGGTTCTCTCATGTGACACCCCTCCTGCGCGAGCTGCATTGGTTGCCAGTGGCCTCTCAGGTGCGCTTTAAGATTTTAATGTTAACTTTTAAAGCGCTCCATGGCATCGGACCAGGATATTTACAAGACAGCATTCTGCCATTTTCCTCTCACCTTCCAGTGCGCTCCCACAGGGAGGGTCTCTTGCGGGTCCCGTCGGCATCTATGTGCTGGCTGGTGACCCTGAAAAATAGGGCCTTCTCTGTGGGGGCGTCTGCCCTCTGGAATGGGTTGCCTCTGGAGTTACGTACAGCCACGGACCTGGGAACCTTAAGGCGTGCCTTGAAAACCTGGCTCTTTGACCAGGCCGGCTTGGGCTGATTTTAGATTTGGGTATTTTAATTTTTATATTAAATTTTAGGATTTAAAGGATGGGTTTTAATTGTTTTACAGCCAGGGTCTTTAATTTAATTTAGTTTTAACTTTTGTATATTTAATGTTTTTAATTGTATGGCTGTGCACCGCTCCGAGTCCTTCGGGAGAGGAGCGGTATATAAATAATAATAATAAAATTATTATTATTATTATTATTATTATTATTATTATTATTATTATTATCTTGTTTATACAACCAATAATTTTCCATAGAAACATAAAAGAAGGAAATCTTTAACCCTTAGTGGTGCACTATGTCCCTTTCTTCTTAGAATTCTTTTATTTTAAATCACTTTTCCATAGTATTAATATTAAATTTTATCAATTCCAAGTAAGTCCAGCATTTTATCTAATGCCTGATTAATGTCCAATTGTGTATGTTGTTCCAAATTTAGTCTCTAATTATATATACTTCTTTTATTTCTGGTTTTTTCTTTATCTTATATTTTCCTCTTATTTCTCGTTCGCCACTACCACTCTTCCAAATGAGGGCTCCTTCTTTCTGCTTTTTGGGGGGGTTTCAAAAAGAATGTTCAAAGTCTTTTATCCAGTTACACACTGCTCAACACTTTCACTCTCCAGCAAAAAACTTGTGCTTCCGTTTTCACGGCAGCCATTAAAGACTGCCACTTCTCCCTGCCTTCTGGGGGAGTTTATCAAGCCAGGGAGGGGAGATGCAGCTCCCCTCAACCCAGCTGGCAATCTCCCCCACCCCTACGAGGTGGGTCAGATGGATCTGGTCCTTTAAGGACCCCTCCAACAGGGTAAAGTACAGATCAAAGCCACACACGATCGCGGTCTCTGATCCGTCGTCGACAAGAATGCCACCCAAGAATTCTATTCTATTGTATTCATATATACATATACATATATATTTATATATAAAATAAATCAAAATCCACAAGTACATGTTATCACATTTGGTGGTCTTGCTAGTATGTGGAAACATTCTGGATAAACCTTATAATGATAATACAGAAAATAGTTAAGACTAATAAGTATTAATAAAACCTGAAAGTTTTCTTTTAGGTATATGGATAAATAAATTGAAAAACAATTTGGGATGCTATTTCTTTACAAGGTGACCATTGTGTGGGATGTACTTGCCAAGCACTGGAAAGGAAAGGAGATGCTGACTGTTGAAGAATGGATTTTAAAACTGATAGAACTAGCAGAGATGGTGCAATTAACTGCTTTGATTAGAGATAATGGACTAAACCCGTGATGGCAAACCTATGGCACGTGTGCTACAGGTGACACGCAGAGCCATTTTGCCAGCACACAAGCTTCAGGCAAACTTACCTTATTGCGCATGTGCGCACCTCACAGCTGATTTTCAGCCGGTTTGAGGCCTTTTTCGGCCTCCCAAAGGCTTGCGGAAGGCTTCCTCAGCTTCTACAAGCTTTGTAGGCTGAAATCTAGCCCCGTTTAGTCACTTCCGGTTTTAACAGGAAGTGACGAAACGGGGCTAGATTTCGGCCTACAAAGCTTGTAGAAGCCTGAAGAAGCCTTCCTCAAGGCTTTGGGAGGCCGAAAAAGGCCTCAAACCTCCCGAAAATCAGCTGTGAGATGCAGTATAGGTAAGGGGGCGGTGGGGTGGGGTAGGATTGCACGTGCATGTGTAGGGGCATGGGGGGGCACACATTGCTTTCTGGGTGCTATCATGCGAGCACTAGCGTGCAAGTACGCGCACAATTTTTGGCACAGGAGCCCAAAAAGGTTAGCCACCACTGGACTAGACAGCTTTATAAGAGAGAGGAAACCATTTGTGGACTTTCTACCTGTTAAATACAAACACAAATGTTTAACAGAGGGATTTGAAGAGTAGTGTAATATTTGCTTTTTTATTTTATTTTTATCATTTTTTATATATTAGATGTTGGGACTATTCGATTATTAGATAGAAATTTTCTCATCTGAAATATTTTTATATATTTTCTTCTTAAATAAAGATGAGAAAGTTGATAACATATGTGCAGGCTTTTTTAATTTTTATTTTCAGCATCCAGCCAAGATAGATTTTTTTCTATTTTTAATGTTGGGTTTATTTGATATTTGGATTATTTTTTCCTTTTTCCCCACCTTTTTTGTACATGATTTTTTTCTTTCTTTTGTTGTTACTGTTGGGTGTATTTTTCCTGATTTTTTCCTGTTTTGTGTTTTATTCCCATTGATAAAATATAAATAAATATATATTTAAAAAAATATCTAAATGAAATGAATGAAAATAATATAGATCATGATATTGGGCAAAACTAGGAACAAAATGAAGGTGTTAGAATGAATGAATAAGCACACACATACCAAACATTTCAATTAATGAAAACTCAATGAAAAAACAAATGTCATTGATTGATTCATATGCACACTAACCACATCCTGTCTTAACTTCTGCTATTCACTCTTTGTTAGGCTATTCTGAAAAGTGCATAAGAATTTGGAGTCAGCGTGAACTGCATCAGTCAAACTGCTAACCAAAGTATAGTTTGGCTAGTTTAATCTCAAAATATCTACTATGTCATTAATTATAAATGTTGAAAAAGAAACACCTTTAAATATAATATATATGTTTGATTCCTGACTTTCCCTTCTTTGTATTCCAACTGATTGGCAGTAATTATTGGCATAAACTTCAGAAACCAGATTCTATTTGTATTTATCTAACTGCATAATTTATAATATAAAAGTAGCATTTGTTTAACTTTCATTCATTCATTCATTCAGTAACTGCTTACAATTATGACAGCACTGAACAGGGGAACTTATGACATGTCCTTAAAACTGCAGCCATCAGAGCATACGTATGGTCATGGGATCATCATTTGGGAGCTTGGCAACTGATGCAAAATTATAACAATCACAGTCATATCATTGCCATTTGTGACATTCACTGCTGGCTTCCGGTAAAGTTAATGGGAAAGCTGGCAAGAGGTTATAAGAAACAGTCATGTGTCATCTCACTTTACTACATTGGTTTCACTTAATAACTGCAATTCAAACTGTCAAAATTGCAGTCATAAATCAGCACAATGCCAGCCTAAATAGACCAGACAAAAAACACAAGATGAGCTCTACTTTATTGTAAGGCTGCATTAACAGAAATTTACAAGTCTGAAAGTATAAATCCCTCCCTCTCTTTTTATCACCTGATACGTTAGGTTGGATCCTTTCTAAGTTTCTTTCTCTGCTTGTTACTCGTTACAGGCTTCTTTCTCTTCAATCTGATCTTTCCCTTGGCAATCTCTCTTCCTCCAGCCTTCCAAGGTCATTCTCATATACCATTATAGGCAGTCACATGATTTTCCACTTTACAACTGCATTGCCTAGTGACAGAGTACCCAGTCCCAATTACTCACCAAAATTTAGGACTACCTGTATACGGAAGCCATTCCTGCTCAAATTTAGTTAAATTTCTGTTATGCATATGTGCAATGTACAAACTTTGTCCTTGTGGCTGTAAGCATACTTAATAAATAATGGTATTTTAATTGATATGATTTTGAAATACACTTAATTTAAAATGTTGTTTTAACTAGGCACAATTCCTTTCAGTTTTGATTTCTAAGATTCTCTGAATAGTGCTGTTCCCCCAGGAGTGGGACTCACATTTCTTAACAATCGGTTCTGTGGGCATGGACTAATTTGTGGGTATGGCTAGTTGGCCATATGACTGGAAACCAAACGTAAGTGGTCCTCGCTTAATGGCTAGTTGCTTAGCAAGTATTCTAATTTACAACTGACCTCTCCAAAGTTACTTGATCTGTTTTTGGTGTTTGACAGCCGCGCGCGCGCACACACACACACACACACATGGCCAGTTACAACATCCCACACAGTCTTGGGACTGAGGTTTTCTATGTTTTTTTGCCAGTTTCCAACAATTCCTTCCGGTTTCCAGTTAAAAATGCCCATTGAAGAAAATCGACTTGTTTAACAACCAGTGTTGGCTTAATGACCACAAGGTTCACTTAACGACTATGGGTTTGGATCTGCAACCTTAAACACTCAAAGAGACATTTTTCTATTTTCTTTTAAATAGGTATCTCTGGGTGTGTGTCTCTCTCTTTCTTTCTCCCTCTCTCTTTCTCATCTTTCTCTTTCTCTCTCTCTTTCAGATCTCTCTTTCTCCCTCTCTCTGTTTCTCATCTCTCTTTCTCTCTTTCATCTATAGCTGCTAAGATTGGAAACTGCTTTTTATAGCCCTATTTCTTTTCAGTTTTTTCACACACATTTGTGCATATGTATCAATACTCTTTCTTCCTTTCCACTATGTATTCAAAATGGGCAATGATTATATGTGTGTAGCATGTGCATATGGATGTTATGTAAGTGTATGGATGTATGTATATATTTCACTTTACAGTAAAAAAATGACAATAAAAGTTATCTTATCTTATCTTCCTTCTTTTCTTCCCAACCGCATTCCTCCGCACATCCTATTTTGTGTTGGCTTCCCAGCCAAGTACTTACCAGGTCTGATCCTGTTTAGCTTTCTAAAATCAGCCTACTGAAATATATACCAGACTAAACTGCCAAATAATTTACCTACCATCACTATCTTGCAATCCAGGCAAAAACCCAGCTTCCTAATAAATAATTATCGGCCATTCACAAGAAACCAAGCTGCACTAAGAAACCCCAATGCACAAAACACAATGTTGCCAACCAATCAAGAACACAGCAACTCAAAGACCAATAAAAACAGACCGAGACTCCCAGCCAATCAGGATGAAGAAAAAACCATTCAAATATAGCAGAAAGCCAGCATCAAATTCAAACAAAAAACAGCTGCCAAGCCTGACACACAAAATTAAAAAGAACCCAATACACAAGCCTGAGGATGGCAGGTGAGATTCTGCCGAAACATCACTATAATAAAAGCACAAATATTATGTGGGAAAATACCTGAAGAAACCTAAATACCATACATATAAATACCTGCAAAAACATAAAAAAACATATATATATATGTGGTCTAATGGCAATTACAACTGCCTCACGTATAATACTTCCCTGGTTCGAATCACAGTAAGGGTATGGCTAGCTGATGAGAGCTAAATAGCTCGAAATAGATCTATCCTAGTCTCCCTTGTTTAATTATTTATCAGTTCAAAATCTAACACACATGTAAAACAAAAAGACAACGAAACAAATAGTTTTCTGTCTGGATGGTCTCTGGTGATGAGCCGAAAGACAGAAAAGGAAAGCAATATGCTTCCTCCCTTAATTGGAGCTTACCAGGGTGTTGTAACACAAGTATATACTCATTCCCCTGTCTCAGCTGATCAGGATAAGAACCAGTGGTCTAATGGCAATTACAACTGCCTCACATGTAATACTTCCCTGGTTCGAATCCCAGTAAGGGTATGGCTAGCTGATGAGAGCTAAATAGCACGAAATAGATCTATCCTAGTCTCCCTTGTTTAATTATTTATCAGCTCAAAACCTAACACACACACACACATATATATATATCCATCCTAATTTTTCTTAATGTTTCTCCCTCCATAAACATTGAAGCAGTTCAAACTCTAAATTTACTGATATCACAGGTAGCCAGAAGTAGGTCCTTCTTTTGTTTTGAACTAGAATGATGCAAAGCAAAGACCTGAATGTGGATTTGTTTATATAAACTACTGGCTTGAATTAAGACATCTTATTGGAACCAATCCAATAAGATGAGATCTTATTAAATTAAGCCAATAGTTTGTCTAAACAGATAATCAGAGTTGGAAGGGACCTTGTAGGTCATCTAGTCCAACCCCCCCTGCCCAAGCAGGAGACCCTACACCATTTCTGACAAATGGCAGTCCAATCTCTTCTTGAAAGTCTCAAATGATGGCGCTCCCACAACTTCCAAGGACAAGCTGTTCCATTGCTTGATTGTTCTCACTGTCAGAAAGTTTCTCCTTATTTGCAGGTTAAATCTCTCCTTGTTCAGTTTCCATCCATTATTCCTTGTCTGGCCTACAGGCACTTTAGAAAATAGCTTGACCCCTTCTTCTCTGTGGCAGCCCCTCAAATATTGGAAGACCGCTATCATGTCTCCCCTGGTCCTTCTCTTGACTAGACTAGCCAAGCCCAGTTCCTGCAACCATTCATCGTATGTTTTAGCTTCCAGTCCCCCAATCATCCTGGTTGCTCATCTCTGTACTCTTTCCAGAGTCTCAATACCTTTTTTATAATGTGGTGACCAAAACTGGATGCAGTGCTCTAGGTGTGGTGTTACTAAGGCTTTATTAGTACTTCCCTTGATCTTGATTGTATCCCTCGGTTAATGCAATTTAGGATTGCATTAGCTTTTTTGGCTGCTGCTACACACTGCTGGCTCATATTTAGCTGGTTGTCCACTAAGACTCCAAGATCCCTCTCACAGTTACTGCTATTGAGCCTGGTTTCACCCAGGCTATATATGTACTTTTGGTTTTTCTTGCCTAAATGTAATCTACATTGAATTTCATTTTGTTAGATATGACCCAGTGTTCTAGTCTGTCAAAATCCATCTGGATCTTGAGCCTATCTTTTTGGGATAGCCAGCTTAGTATCACCTTTAAATTTGGTAAGTTCCCTTTCTATTCTCTCATCTAAGTCGTTAATGAAGATATTGAACAGTACTGGCCTAAGACCCATTAAGGACTACTTGTTGAGTACAGTTTGCCAGCCAGTTGCGAGTCCATCTAGTGGTGGTGCTATCTATTCCACTTTTTTCTAGCTTACTAAGAAGTAGGTTGTGGTCTACTTTGTTGAATGCCTTGCTGAAGTCTAAATATATTATGTCCACAGTATTTTACTGGTCTACTAATTTAATCACTGTGTTGAAGAATGAAATAAGATTGGTTTAGCATGATCCGTTCTTAACAAACCCGTGCTGACTGCTAGTTATTACTTTATTTGTTTCTAGATGTTGGCAGATCTGTTTTTTTATTATCTCTTCAAGTATCTTCCTGAGTATTGATGTTAGGCTGATTGGTCTATATTTTTCTGGGTCTGTTTTTTTTCCTTTTTTGAAGATAGGGACCACATCAGCTTTTTTCCAGTCCTCTGGTAATTCCCTGGTGCTCCAGGATTTTTGAAAGATATGGTGCAGTGGTTCTGAGATGACTTCTGCCAGCTCCTTTAAAACTCTGGGATGTCTGATAGCCAATAGTTTGCCTGATATAGACAAATTTGACTCTTCATAAAAATAAGCCTTAAATGGAAAATTGAGGTTCACTGATTCTAATAGTGATCCATTGTTTTCACTTAATATAAAGACTTTAAAGAAAAATCAAATAATCAAATGGGGCCTGATCTGTATAGGTAATTAAAGTACTCCAACTCAGGTTGCTAATCAGGTACTTAAAATGACAAGTTATTTGCTAATTCTCTTAAATACTGTACACTTCAGAGCTAGCAAGATTTGATGCTCACTCATCACCTATTTTATAAAGAAGGTATGACAAAATACTACAGATTTAATGAAAGTCGCTTGTGGTATGGGTACCATTTTTACAATACTCTGACTAAATATAATAACTTGGTGAAAGTTTCCAAAATGTTCAGACCCTTCTGCTTAAACATACCTCAAAAGATATAACATACCGATGAGTTATTATATAAATCAGGCATGAAGGCAATAATTTGTTCATCTTCTTGAATTAACCATACTATATTTAATTAACTGGTTACTGACCATAATGTATTCTTCTTCCTAGTATATGAATATTGCTTTAGAATTGTAAAAACAAGAGTTATCAAAGCAGTAGCTCACCTATCAGTCCTGGAACATGTTTGCCTTTGAAACTAAAGCAGGCAGTGACATTTAGACAATTCACTTCTTGTAAACCATCATGACACTGAGGAGCTGTGATGTCAATGGATGCTGGCAGGAAAATTGAAATATCCAAGGTAATGACAGGCCGTGATCTTAAAACAATAAGAAAAAAAAAGACACTACATTATTTTCCATACTATTATAAATCTTTTTAAGATTGGGGAAAGTAGCTCCTATCTAATTAACTTAAGAGAATTCTTAAACTTGCTTAGGACATCAGCTTTAATATTAGTACTGGGAATAATGTTATTCCCCAAATATTTCAACCCTAAAACCAATACTTTTCCTATAATAATTAAAAAAGGAGGAGGGGGAGGGAAGGGGAGGACAGGATAGTGATACATCAGTACCATTAAGATGCATTACTGGAATAAAACAATTCAAATAATGCAATAACCTTTTCTTTTTTTTTAAACAAGTTTTATTCAATTTTTCCAAAACAACTTTTCAGTGTACAACATAATTCCAAGTCACCACTTTTACATGCAAATATGACAGTAATTATATATTCATTTTTACATTCAACATCCTGTCTTGTCCATTTTAAACTTAATTCTATTATTACTTCTCCATTTCAACTTTTACATAAGAAAAGGAACAAACATGTTAATTCTGTTAAGTGATATTACTTTCATTCTAAACATCTTCTCAATTCATTTCAATTTATTTCAAATATATTTCTTAAACATTAACATTTCTTTTAAGTGTGGCCTTTTCCAAAGTACTCTTTTCTCATTTTACCTCTCAACTTTTACATAAGAAAAGGAACAATCAAATTAATCCTATTCATTAATATTACTTTCATTCTAAACATCTTCTCAGTTCATTTCAATTTATTTCAAATGTATTTCTTAAGTATTAACATTTCTTTTAAATGTAGCCTTTTCCAAAGTACTCTTTTCTCATTTAAATCACTAATAGTTCCCATATCTTCATACTTATTCCCTTTTAATTCTTTTATCTTGTCAAATTTGCAATTCCATCGCATATTATTTTCATAAAGTCTAAATTAATACAAGCTTTTCACATGAAACAAAACATAAATTTTCTCTCCCCTTTTATTAGTTTGGAGGTGTCACTTCAGTGGTTTAAATATGCCTTAATTCCCTCATCTGTAATTTCCAATTAAATATCTATTTTACTTAGTTATAGTAATAATCATTCCCTTAAAAAAAATCAACTTTATATTGTACTTTTCAGTCAGATTCCCCAATGTATTTTCTCCCTTTACTTCCATAAAATTTTATTTATGATATTAAAAAGAAAAAAAATAGAAGAGAAAGAAACAATTAATCCATTTTGCTATTCCTGGTCACTAATATTAATCTCATTTTTAAACCTCCTCACAATTCATTTCAATCATTTCAATATATATAATAAACACTAACCTTTCTTGTAACAATAAAAATAAAAACATACATTTATCTTCTAAAAAGGTATCAGTGCCCCTCCCTCCTCTCAACAGACTATATTCTATAATTTATAATTGCAAAGTACATTATTATTACCCCTCATATCAATGTGGGATCCCCTTTCTTAATTCATTAATCATTATCCCTATGTATTCTAGGTAAAGAAAAATTTTCCTTTACTTTACAATTCCCATATTTCTTTCTTTCCTGTTCCTGATTACCTCTCTTCCCTTTTGTTTTTTCCAAATCTTTTCTCCCTCTGATTCATAGCCCTCTCTCTATATATATTTTCCTTCCCCCTTTTACTTTTCTGCTGTTTCTTTCTGTCTTTCCTTTTTTTATAAGTATTCCTCATTTTAGTTACTTTTTTGAATCTCCCATTTTTAACCCCCCTTCTTTTTCCTCTTCTTTATGATGTTCTTTGTGTTGACTGTCTATTTAAGATGGATTCTTCTTGAACTAACTCCTCCTTCTCTGAGGTTTCTTCTTCGTATTCTTCAATCACCATTTCCATAGCTTTTAACTCAGTGATTCACCTCTTGCATGTAGTTCTTTCAAATTTTTAAGTTCCATTTTTAGATCCCACAGAGATATCATCGTTGCGCACTCTTATGTCTTATAGTCATTAAAATCCATAAATCAGCTTCTCTTTTTCTTTTTTCTTCTTCAAACTTTCTATATTGACAACTATTCCAGAACTGGGTTTATAGCAAAATCACCAATCAGTCCAACAATCCATATTTTTTCTTTTATTCTAATTCAATTTTCACTTTTTAGGGTACTTGTTATATTGTTTCAATATTTCCTTTTCATTGTATCAAATCAGATTCATTGAGAAATAGGAACTTTTCCTTTTTTAGCTTAAATTTTTGTCCACCAGATGGCACTCTCCGTTAAACAATGTCCTCACCTTTTCCCCGCGTTTTATTGTTCAGGGCTTTCCAAGCCTCGATATTCCAAACCAATCAAATCTTCAATTTAAATATTTTCCTCTTTTTTTAAAAAACTCCTAAGTCCAGCTTTAAATTGTGCCTGTTTATTGCCAATGTATTTTAATTCAATTCGTTTGGATATCTTGTTCCGGCTTCTTCCTATGCCAGTTCAAAGCCTACTCAGCTGTCAAAAATATTTTCACTTTTTTTTCCTTTCCCTTTATAAATCTGCCGCTTTCTTAGTCTTTCATAAAAATTCTTAAAATATCCGTCCTGGGGTACCTTTTAATTAATTGTTGCGTCAAGTTGTCCCAGTTCTTATGTTGTCCGCCTCTTTCTTCTCTCCTGCACAAATCTTAGTCCAGCTAAGTCCTCCTCTTCAGGGTGGCCATTTTAGACCACTGCTCAGTCGTCTTCAGGGGGGAAATTGCCAAGCCCAGGGAGGGGAAATGTGGTTCCCCTCAAACTGGCTGGCGGCTTCTCCTTACTCCGCCACCCCTCCGAGGCAGCTTCAGCCCCTAATCACAAGGATTGGGGCTCTCCAACGAGAAAGCACTGACCGAAGCTGCGGACAGTCGCAGTCCCCGGTCCGTCAACAAGGAGGGCTTAACCTGGAAGCTGCAATAACCTTTTCTATTAGATATTTATAAGTTATAGGTTAAAGGTAAAGTAGTCCCTCTGGATTTTATTCTACTAGTCACTGCTGACTACAGAGGTTGGTGCTCATCGCCATTTCAAGACCACTGAGCCAGCACTGTCCAAAGACATTTCTGGATCATGTGCCCAGCATGACATCCTGGAGCATTATATTCCCACCAAAGTGGTACCTATTTAATCTACTCACATTTGCATGCTTTCAAACTGCTAGATGGCAGGAGCTGAGGCAAGGACGGGGGCTCACCCCATTGCATGATGCTTGGGTCTCAATCCTGCACTGCTGGTTTTCCAGTCAGCAAGCCCAGCATCTTAACCATTGAACCATCATGCTTCCCAATAATTATATTTTTATGACAAAAATTATAGGACAAATGAAAAAATACTCATATGGAAGCATAAAGTTCGTGCTAGCCAAATAAAAATTAGACCTAGAAGCCCAAAGAATTAAATTAAGTTAAAACATATGAAGAACAGTTACAGGAATTGTGTATGGATAGTCTAATGAAAAAAAGGATTAGGAGTGTCACGATAGCAGTATTCCAACATCTAAGGAGTTGCCACAAAGAAGTAGAGGTCAATCTATTCTTCATTCTTCACAAAGAACAAGAAGCAATGGATAAAAACTAATCAAGAAGAGAGCCAGCCTAGAACTAAAGAAAAAATTCCTGACAGTAAGAACAATAAATCTCTGGAATGACTTGCTTCCAGAAGTTGTGGGTGCTCCAACACTGAAAGTTTTTAAGAAGAGATTGGACAACCATTTGTCTGAAATGTTATAGGATTTCCTGCTTGAGCAGGGAGTTGGACCAAGATACCTTCAAGGTCCCTTCCAACTCTGCTTTATTCTGTTAATTATATGCAACAGTTCTAAAAGAGAATAAGAGATCAGACAACTTCATCTGAAGGAATAAACTGTACTCCATGACTGGAAAATTCAATCATATAAACCTATTGGAAAAAGAGTTACTATATCATGTAATTTCCCATTGCCTTAAAGATATGTTGGTTGTGGACTTAGCTGTGCTCACAGAAAATCTTGGAGCCTATTTCCTAATAGGCTCCAAACAATTTACTTTCAGAATTAATATATTTTTCCCATCAAGAGATGGAAGCTGGAAACATTAAAATCTTTTGTCAAGATATTAAAATTAAAATATAGTTAAAATATCAATGTCATGTCAATACTATATCTATAACATACAGTGCAACCTATCAGCAGCACAGAGCTATCCATGATCTCATTGATTCTATTAACAAATATATAACTTTTTAAAAAATTAAGTGTCTTTTTCCACATTTCTGCCATAGTAAAAGTTCAAATTTTTAGAACATTTATTGCCAAACTTCCAGTTTAAATTTAGTAAAATAACACATTTTGGCGAAGTTCAAGCAATTGCTCTTTTCAAAATACATTTACTTTTTTGAAATGAAATATCATCTCAATGTTTCACTATATTTTTTTACTATGCCCTATAATAAGGGTGTCAAACTCAAGGCCTGTGGGCTGGATCCAGTCAATGACCTGGTTGGATCTGGGCCACACAGCCATCCTGAAAATGGTAATGGACCGCCAAATGAAGCTTCAACCCGGGCCAACCCTGAAAGGTGGGTACATGTACGCACAGGCTTGTCCCATGCTATCCCGGCAGCCACATGTGCACACAGGAGTCAGGCATACACATGCATACTGGGATGAGGCGGGCCAGGTCTGTGTATGAGTGCACCCGCTGCCTCCTGCACACATGCACACCTGCTAGGATGGGATGGGCAGGAACAAAGAAACACAGCCTTACCATTTCCAGGACAGATGCACTTACCAACCTTTCAAGTACATGTACATGGGGAATGTCCAGCAGCAGGGACTCTGCAGCTGGCCTTCCAAGAAACAGGCATGACAGCAGCAGCACTGGCACTGGAAGCAGGCAGAGTTGGGTGGGAGGCACATGATGTGGACCATCGGACATGCCTGCTCCATCCCATATAACTGGGACAAGGCAGGTGGCTGTTCGGTGTATTCAATAGGCTGGACCATGTGTCTCTCCCCTGCGCCTCTTCCTCCAGCTACTGCTGCCACTGCAGATGAAGACAATGTGAGGAGGATGTGGGGCAGCTGCTGCTTACTATGTCCCATCTCTTTTGACTTGCGGTAACAGGTTACTGCTGGTCATCTTCTTGGCGTCCTCGCAGGTCTTGGCCCACATATGGAAAGCATTTCCCTCATGCACCTGACACACCTCAGTACCACCAAGGCTGCCTGCAGCTCCATTAGGCTGCTGCCATTGCCACCCAGAACCCAGCCCAAAGGTCCACCTAGCTCGAAGAAGGTGAAGTGTCCAGCTAGAAAGTCCGAGTAGAGGTGATAAAGCATGCCCATTCCCAGCTGGAAAAAGGCAGTCACCACGAGCAGGAAAAGTTCAATCCCCATTGGTGCTATGGCCGCCTGAGCCCAGCCAGGATCACATGCCTCCCCCCAATCTCTGCTGGTCTGGGCAGGCAGGGTTGCAATGGGAATCTGGCTTTCCCCACTCACAGTAGCTGGTTTTTTCCTGCTGGGCCTGGGTGTGCTTTACCATCTTTATTTGCTCTTTCTAACTGGTGGGTATGCCAAGAGGTGGTGGAGTTACCACACAGGAGCTGCCAGGAAGTGAGACCCTGATGACACGTCTCCTTCACCAGGGCTGCTCGGCAGGGAGAGCCGAGTCCCACCCTGCCCAGTGAGGCAGCAGGTTTTGGGGCACTGAATGACCATTGAACCATTCACTGTTTTTACAAGGTTTCAGATACACTGAATATGAATGCACATATTATATCAAACTACACTTAAACAACACCAAGAAAACTATGAAATTCGGCAATTTCCAAAAAGATCAGTTAGCTTGTTTTGAAAAAACAGAAAGATCTAGGGTATTTTCCATAAACCTATATAGAAAATATATATTAATAGTGCAATTCATGGTGCAATAACCACCTTATATAGTATTTTTCAGTTTCAAATCATGATTACCTGTTTCCTCCACTCTTAATTATAATGAAAGCTTAACATTTAAACAAAGTACACTTTAAGAATCATTACTAAAGACTAGCAATGATTAAAGATTACTGAAGGATGTCCGTCAGGACAAGAGTACAAAAAACTTTCCAGTGCATTGGATCTACCATGAAATATAGTGAAAACAGACATCAACAAGTGGAGAAAGGTTAGCACAACAGAGATATTACCAAGAACTGGATGTCTTTCCAAATGATGATGAAAAAAACAGGGGTGGGGAGACACAAGAAAATTGGTCAGACATACAGCAACATTAAAATAACTGAAGGAATTTCTGGCAAGTACTGGATACATACTACTTGTGACAACAATCTCCCATGTGACAATAATCTCCCATGTTCTTCATGTCTGGGCAGTGGTAAAACGGAAGCCTTTTCTTACAAAGAAAAACATCCAAGTCCAACTATATTTTTCAAAACCAACTATATTTTTCTGACAAAAACATGTGGATAAATGTGTTATAAGACTAAGACTGAACTTTTGAACATAATTTCCCAAAGTATGTTTGACACAAAGATAACAATGCACATCACTTAAAGAACACCATATCTACAGCAAAACATGGTGGTGATAGTATATTATGCTTTGGAGCTCTTTTTCTTCAGCTAGAACTGGGGCTTTGGTCAAAGTGGAAGGAATTCTGAACAGTTCCAAACATCAATAAATTGCGGCATAAAACCTTCAGGACTCTACTAAAATGTTGAAGAGGAAGAATAATTTCACCTTTCAACACAACAACCCAAAGCACACCTTAAAAACATCAAAAGAATGGCTTCACCAGAAGAAGATCAAAGTTTTGGAATGGCCCAATCAGAGCAGAAACTTGAATCCAATTGAAAATCTGTGGGGTGACCCGAAGAAAGTTGTAGACAGAATATTTGTGATTGTCACAATCACAAATATTTACAGCACTTTTGCAAAGAAGAGTGGACAAACACTCCCAAGACAAGAGGTCCCATGCTGACAGACTCTTACCCCCATAAACTGAATATTGTCATAAAATCAAAAGGTGTTTCAACAAAGTATTAGTTTAAGGTTATGCATACTTATGCAGACATATTATTGTATTTTTTTCTGCTGAAAGATTTCAGTTTGTTTTTCAACTGTATTGTACAGTTTATATGTTATATTAAAGGTAGAAAAATTCTCAGATGATTTATCTTGGTCCGATTATTTTATGTCTCAAGAACCTGCCATTTTAACAGGGGAGAGTAGACATTTTATAACTACTATAGATAAGTTCGGTACATCCCGACAAAGCAATTATATTTATATAATAAGACTTCCGGGTTTCCGAAGATGGCGGCCGCGCGCCTCTGCTGGAGTTTTCTCCGGCCGTGGCGGCTCCGGACGCGGCCCCCCATGTCCCCCGGGTCCCCCCGCCGGTGGCAGAGGCGGGGGAGGACCGGGGGAGGTCGGCAGGAGTCACCAGAGGCCGGTCGGGGGTGCGCTGGAGCCGCGGGACCGGCGTGGAGGACGGCGCGGAGGGCGGCGTGGATGCGGCCCTGGCGACGCCGAATGGATCCTGGAGGCCTCGGAGGCCTTTCCCGGCGGCTGGCGGTGGCGGATGAGGCCCCCGGCGGCGCTAATTGTGCCGGGGGCTGTGGTGGTCATAGTAGCTTCGGTGGCGGAGGTCGCGGTGGCCGCAGCGGCGGTCGTGGCGGCCGCGGCGGCGGTCGTGGCGGCGGCGGCGGCGGCCTCGGCGGCGGCCTCGGCAGCGGCAGTGAGGGCGGCCTCGGAGGCCGCGGTGGAGCCGTAGCGCCCTCGGCGGTCGTGGCGGTGGCGGCCTCGGCGGCGACGGCTTCGGCGGCGGTGGTCGCGGCGGCGGCGGCGGCGGCCTTGATGGTGGTCGCGGCGGCGGCCTCGATGGCGGCGGCCTTCGTAGTCAGCATGGTGACACCTTTAATATTTTGGGCGCCGATGGACCCAGCCGTCTCCGGAGTGGGGAGACCGCCGCGGCATGGCCCCGACGGCCCCCTGGAGGGAGCGGTGGCCCTGGATTTCCCGGGGCGGCGCGGACCTGGGGGAGCCGCCTGGGGGGCCCTGGACTGGCCTCAGCGGTCTCAAGGCCGCTGAGGCCCTGGAACAGCTGCCGCGGCAACCCTGGATTTCCGAAGGGTCATGAAGAGGCCCTGCTGTCCCTGGCGAGGCACGACAGTGTGGCAGGCTCGGCGGCCTCACTCGGGCCGCGGCGATTTTGGGGGGCCCTGATCGGTTTGGAGGTGGACCCGCGGTGGACATGGCGGGCCCGGTCTGGACTCGGGGCAGCCCCTATGGCTTTGAGGACGATGCGCAGACCGGTGGTTGGAAGGCGTTGTGATCGGTCTCCACCCCTCCTTGGGGCCCCCACCTGTGGCAGGGGTGGTGGGCCCGGGGAGGGGGGGATTGACTTTGCCTGTGACTCCCCTTGCCCCGGGGGTCCCACCAGTGGCAGGGGTGGGGCGGCCGGAAGGGAGAGGGGTGTACCCCAGTCTGCCTGGACCTCTCCATTACAGAGATCACCACAGAGACCATGGACGCTGCGTCGGGGTGGGGTGGCCGGGGCCACGGATTTATTCAAGGGCGGAACTTTGGGCCCTGAGGGACGTCCCCCTCTCCCTTAAGTGGCCTTCAAGACTATCAAAGACGTTCCGCTGTGAGGGATCCTGGGATCCGGAGCGATGGTGGGGCCGTGGAAGCCGGAGAAATGGAAAGAAGAAGCGCGGGAAACCTGGGGTTGGCGATTTTTTAATGGGGTTTTTTAACGGGATGAATGGATCCAGGGTGGGCAGGGGAGACAGCCCACATGGAGTTGGGGGCAGCCGGGCCGGCCTGCACGCCTGGGGGGCCTCGGGGGTTTCCATGTCGGGGTGGCAGATTGGGGGTGGGCAGCCGGGGGCTAATTTTATTCGCACGGTGACTGGGAGGGGTAGATATGCTGGGGGTAGAGGGCCGTATCCGGTAAGGGGATCGTGGTCCCGATGTTTGCAAGCGGTAGCGCGCTCCGACCCTCCATACCCATCCTGCAGTCCTGGTTGTCCGGATTCTCAGGCCCTGAATATCCGGCTGTTGTTGTGCAATGCCAGGTCCGTGGTTAATAAGGCTCCCCTGATCCATGATTTGGTTCAGGAGGAGGCCGCAGACCTGGTAGGTGTCACCGAAACCTGGTTGGGCCCAGAGGGCGGTGTTCCTCTGGTTGAGATGTGCCCACCAGATTTCCTTGCATTTCACCAGCCTAGGGTTCAGGGAAGGGGTGGAGGGGTGGCGGTGCTTATAAAGGAAGCCCTTCATCCTAGGGCGGCCACTGTTCGACTGGCTGTGAATCTCTATTTGTGAAGTGGGGGCAAGGGGTTCAGATGGGTCTTTTGATGGCGTACCTGGCTCCCTGCCACGTCTCATCGGCCCTGCCCGGACTCCTCGAGGTGATAGCCGGGCTGGCGGTTGAGACACCTAGGCTTTTGGTCATGGGGGATTTCAACCTGCCATCGTCCGGTGAAACCTCGGGGTTAGTTCGGGAGTTCTTGGCTTCCATGACGGCCATGGACCTGACCCAGTTAGTTTCCGCCCCCACTCACATTGGAGGACACATGCTGGACCTGATTTTTGTCTCTGGGCAGTGGTTGAATGACTGTAATTTTGGGGAGTTAGTTATCACACCCTTGTCATGGACAGATCATTCCCTCCTCAGGTTGGACTTCCGTTCCGCCACCCCCCACCGCAGGGAGGCGGAACCACTTAGATTGTTCCGCCCCAGGCGCCTGATGGACCCAGAGCGGTTCCAGAGGGAGCTTGGGCCATTTCCTGAGTCTCTGGCTCACAGCTCGCCTGGAGACCTGGTGGCCACCTGGGATGGGTCGGCCGCCAGGGCTCTAGATCGAGTTGTGCCCCTGCAACCTCTGACCCGGCACAGATCCCATTTGGCTCCGTGGTATACGGAGGAGCTACGGGAGATGAAGTGCCGGAAAAGACGTCTAGAGGGCATTTGGAGGGCGAGCCGTTCTGAGTCTGACCGAACACAGGTGAGATCTCATATTAAGACTTACCTTGTGGCGATAGGGGCGGTGAAGTCTTCGTATTTCTCCGCCCTTATTGCGTCAGCAGAAAATCGGCCTGCCGCCCTGTTTAGAGTGACCCGCTCTCTACTTGAACCGAGAGCGCGGGTTGACCTATTACAGGGTAGGGCAGAGGAGTTTTCCCGATTTCTGCATGATAAAATCGCTCAGATTCGGGAGGGGCTCGACTCCAATTGGGTGGTCCCGGGGGAGGTGTCCAGGGCAGGTCTTGTGAGTGTTATCTGGGAGGAGTTCGATCCTGTGACCGCCGAGGGTGTGGACAGGCTGCTGGGGGGGCTGAATGCCACCACCTGTTTATTGGACCCGTGCCCTTCCTGGCTGGTTTCGGCCGCCAGGGAGACGATACGAGGCTGGCTCCAGGGGATTGTCAACGCTTCTTTGAGGGAGGGAGCGCTCCCTGCCGCCCTGAAGGCGGCAGTGGTGCGCCCCCTCCTCAAGAAGCCTTCCCTGGACCCAGCTATTTTAAACAACTATCGTCCGGTCTCCAACCTTCCCTTCGTGGCGAAGGTTGTTGAGAGTGTGGTGGCGCGTCAGCTTCCCCAGTACCTGGAGGAAGTTACTTACCTCGATCCGTCCCAATCGGGCTTCAGGCCTGGACATAGCACTGAGACAGCATTGGTCGCGTTGGTCGATGATCTCTGGAGGGCTCGTGACAGAGGGTTCTCCTCTGACCTGGTCCTATTAGACCTCTCGGCGGCTTTCGATACTATCGACCATAGTATCTTGTTGCGACGGTTGGGGGGGTTGGGGATTGGTGGAACCGTCCTTCGATGGTTATCCTCCTTCCTCTACGACCGCAATTTGTGTTGGCGGGGGGGAGAGGTCCACTTCTAGGCCCCTGCTTTGTGGGGTGCCCCAGGGGTCGGTCCTCTCTCCCCTCTTGTTCAACATTTATATGAAGCCGCTGGGCGAGATCATCCGTGGTCTTGGAGTAGGGTGTCATCTATATGCGGATGACACCCAGTTGTACATCTCTACTCCAGACCACCCCAACGATGCTGTGGGGGCTATGTCCAAGTGCTTGGAGGCCGTGCGGGATTGGATGGGCGGGAACAGGCTTCGGCTCAACCCATCCAAGACCGAGTGGCTGTGGTTTCCGGCGCCCCGATATAGCCAGCTGACACCTTCGCTGGCTATCGGGGGGAAGTTTTGCCCCCCGCAGAGAGGGCTCGCAGCCTGGGTGTCCTCCTGGATGTACGGCTGTCACTTGAACATCACATTGCAGCCGTCTCCAGGGGGGCGTTTCACCAGATCCGTCGGATCTACCAGTTGCGGCCCTTCCTGGATCGGGACGCCTTGCGCACGGTCACTCAGGCCCTTGTCACCTCTCGCCTGGACTATTGCAATGCCCTCTACATGGGGCTCCCCGCAGGGAGCATCCGGAGACTCCAGCTGGTGCAAAATGCAGCCGCGCGGGTGATCATGGGGGCGTCGCGTAGCGCCCATGTGACGCCTCTCCTGCGCGAGCTGCATTGGTTGCCGGTGGCTCTCCGGGTTCGCTTTAAGGTTCTAGTTTTGACCTTTAGGGCGACCCATGGCATGGGACCAGGTTACCTCCAGGACCGCATTCTGCCAGTGATCTCCAACAGGCCGGTGCGTTCCCACAGAGAGGGTCTGCTCTGGGTGCCGTCGGCCGCTATGTGTCGTCTGGCGGCGCCGAGGGGTAGAGCCTTCTCTGTGGGTGCCCCCGCCCTCTGGAATACTCTGCCACCGGAGCTCCGTACCGGCATGGACCTGAGAGCCTTCAGGCGCGTGTTGAAGACCTGGGTCTTTGAGCAGGCCGGCCTGGGCTGAGATAATGGTTTTAATTTGGTCTCCATATTTAATTTTAAATTGGGGTTTTAAGGGGGGGTGTGTCTTTTTAGTCTCAGTAATCAGCCAATTAATTTAATAGTTTTTTAATTTTTGTATATTTGTGGGTTTTAGATGGGCTGTACACCGCCCTGAGTCCCTTGGGAGAAGGGCGGTATATAAATTTAAATAATAAATAAATAAATAAATAAATAAATAAATAAAATATTAATTTTATCTAAATTTTGCAAAATCCACAAGGCCTACTTATGTCAATTTGTGTCATTTTTGTAATAATGTAAAACAATTACAAAAATGACACTAATTGACATAAGTAGTACATGTTCCTATTTAATGAGCAACTAAGAATTATAGATACCCCATCCTGCAGATTTTATTAACTTAACCTATTAAGCAAACTCTTTTCCCGTTTATCTAAATATCTGCTTAAGCTTAACAGTCTTGGGACTAGGGATATTAAAAAACTGAGGCTTCTTTAATACAAGGTTCCCACCATGAAGAAATAAAACCCTCGTTTAAGAGAAGACTCAATCAAGAAGTTACGATAGCTTGTACAGAACAAGTATGTTTTTGACTCATTTGTTCAATTAGGTTCTCTTTATCCAGTTTAAGAATGTGGGGAGAACAGATCATGTTTTAATTGACATTTATACAAAAATATTAAATATTCAAATAAGATTGCAAACTTTTAAACATTACTGTTCATATCTTTGAACTAAATCTCCAGCTTGTAAACTTCTAGGATAGTATTTTCCTATCTTTGCTTTTGCTTTTTTTTTTTTCCTCGCTGAAAATCCATTAAAAGGAAATAGACTGTCAAGTCCCATAAGTTTCTATCGGGAAACCATTCTGGTGAGAGGGGGAAGGATTGGGGATCTCTATACGGAGTTTCTGGCTTTTGCTTTTGCTTTGCCCTGCCCTGCCCTGCCCTGCTTTGCTGCAACTTTGGGGGCCTTGGAAGTGGGAAAGAATGTAACTCTAACCAGATGCCTTATCTCGTCTTGGAGAAGGGCAGCAGCATTGCCTTGGAGACCTGCATTTATCACCTCCTCAGCCTAAGTTCCTCATAATATCTTTATGCTTCAGGATTGTTTTGACAATTGGACTTTGGGAGGGCCTCTGTCTGCATTGATTTAATTTACTGGGAAAATTTAATTCCTAACTAGATCTCTTGCAATCACAATCTTCCAATAAAAGTTTTTTTTTGAAATGGCTTTTGTTTCAAGAGAACTGCTTTCTTGAAAGGATTGGAGAGGCAGCACCTTACATTAGGCAGGAATTGCATACTGGTCAATCCAGAGAGGCAACAGCCCTACCATGGGAACCATGCACTCAATATCTACCCAGGGCAGTGACCACAAAGAGGCTGAATGCTGGGGATAAACCCCTCATCAAGACCCAGGCAGAAGAAACCTTCATGCAGAAGAAACCCATCAAGGAAAATATCATCTCAAGCAGTGTTGCCAAGTCAAGCTTTGGGAAGAAGGAAGGTAGGGCAGCAGAACTAAGGGAGTCACCCTCACTTGTGGGAGCCATCGGCCCAGCTAGAAGCATCAGCTGGAAAACCTCTATGATGATGACATACTGGGAGAAGCCCCAAGCCAGTCCAACCAGCTCCTGAGAGAAACCATAAATCTCATGAGGGAGGCTGTCCATGGCATGCAGATCCAGAGTGCCCTGGCATGCGCTGGGGGCAAGGATGGCATACAAAGGGAGGCTACCAATGAGCAAGGGGGGGTCCCCATTCCCAGCAACATCTACAGAAGCCACGGGAGCAATTGGCAAGTCCACCACCACTGAAGACCCATCCCAAAGGGACCAGGGTATGGGGCATGGCCCACAGCTCAGGAGAAGAAGGCTTCCCCCTCTAGAGTGAAACGCTCCCCTGCTTGGCATCAAATTCGATGGGGATCCCCAGCAACTGGGACTTTATCTCACACACATGCTGACCCACATGCAAGAGGGATCTCCTCGCAGAAGGGGCCAAAGTCAGAGTCATCACTCTGGCCCGCGAAGAAGCAGCTGCATGCTGGATGGTGAACCTCCACAATACAGATGCCCCAGAGCTCTGCAACTTTAACCACTTAATGACAGCCCTGAGTTAGAAAGTTGAGGACCCCCGCAAGACTAGAGACCACATCAGGCATGTCAGGCAGGGGTGACAGCCAATCACCGAATACATTGAAGAATTTTGAGACCTGGCCTGCTGCATAGATTGGCCAGAGGAAATACTCATGAGCTGGTTCAAGGATGGCCTTAACGATGACCTTACAATGCCTGTGTCACCCACAGAGCTCCAGTCCACCTGCACAACTGATATGTGTTGGCTGAGGAAGCTGAAATTGATCAAACTTGAAACCAGTACTGCACAAGCCTCACCAAAAGGGAGGAGGGAGTTGGCCAAACCTCACTCTGCTGCACTGCACTCAACATCCTGCTTCAGCTGCAGAAAAGAAGGCCACCAAGCAACTAGTGTCTCGCAAGCACACCCATCCAAAAAGGAGAGAAACAAGCTGCAGGGAGGCCTCTGTGTTTCAGAGACACTGTCCTAAAGAGCCTTGCGGTCATAGAATTCCCACCAGAATTGTCTACAATCCAGAAACTCTGACCCCTCCAGTGCAGGAGACCGATCAATCAGAGAGTGACTATGAACACCCTTTAGCACTTAGCACTTAGAATTATATAACACTTCACAGTGCTTTACAACTCTAAGTGATTTTACAGAGTCAGCATATTGCCCCCAACAATCTGGGTCCTTATTTTACCCATCTTGGAAGGATAGAAGGCAGAGTCAACCTTGAGCTTGGTGAGATTCGAACTACCGAATTGCAGTCAGCCAGCAATCAGCAGATGTAGCTTGCAGTACTGCATTCTAACCACTGCACCACCGCGGCTCCTAAATGGGACTGTCAAACCCTTTACAATAGAACTATTAATCCCATTGATGGAGAAGAAAGTGAGTCTTAAAGCATTGTTGAACTCGGGTTGCATGAAAAGCCTAATAAGTCCAACCTTAGTCAGAGAACTGGGTATTCAACTACAAAAATCCAATCTCTTTCTGCTAACTCAATGGGTCCATTTTAGGGGATACTCCAGCCACGTTTGCCACTGAACTGCTTGAGCTCACTATGACAAAAAACATTGCTTTCATTGTGATGGCAGGGTTGGAGAGTCTCCTATTCTTGGGACTGACCTGGCTAAAGAAGTGGCATTCTAGGATGAATTGGACAGAGGAGAACCTCAAATTTCCTAGTAATGGACTAGCTCAGAATGAAGAACCTTATCAGATGGAATACCATGTAGCGAGGAAGTAGCCACAACCACAGCAGGTAGACCCCTTCCGGGCATCCCCGGGGAATACTGAGACTTGATGAATGTATTCAGCGAAGTGGTTTCAGATGAACATGCTTCTTATAGACCTATGGGCTATGCCATCGAGATTTTACTGGGAGCTAAACTACCTAAACCTAAACTTTACACCGTGACCCCCTGGGAATTGGATGAACTGTACCAATTTATAGACAAAAGCCTCAAGCAGAGGTTCATTGAACTGGCGAGGTGCAAGGTGGCTACCCCAGTTCTATTCTGAGAGAAGGACAGCTTGTTATGCCTATGCATGAATTATAGAAATTTGAACACTATTTCAAGGAAAATCTGTATCCCCTGATGAAGGACATGCTGGTCCATCTGGCAAAGGGGAGGATTCTTTCCAAGCTAGACTTAAGGGAAGCTTATTATCAGATCTGGGAGGGAGATGAATGGAAAACAGCATTTAATTGTCTATTGGAATGTTTCCAGTTTAAGGTTTTCAGGAGCTCCTGAAGTATTTATGCAGTTAATTAACAAAGTATTACATGAGCACCGGTACAAGGGGGTCTTGGTTTATCTTGATGATATATTGATATTGAAACTAAGACTGAGCATGTTAAGTTGGTCAGAGAGGTCTTGAAAAAAATAAGGGCAACTAAGTTGTTTGCCAAACTTTCCCAGTGTAAATTTCACCAAGATAAAATAGATTACCTAGGATACCGAATCTCCTACCAGGGGGTGGAAATGGATCCCACTCAAGTGGGAAACCCCATGCATTCACAAGTAATTGCAGAGCTTCCTGGGCTTCGCCAATTTCTATCAGCAGTTCATTCCCTCTTTTGCCCAGACAGCACTTCCAATTACTAATCTGTTAAAGACCAAAGGGATAGGTAAGCCAGATGCTTAAATGGACTATGGAATACCAAGCAGCATTTGAGAAATTGAAATGACTTTTCTCGGCTGAGCCAGTATTAAAGCACCCAGACCCAGAGAAACCATTTGTAATTCAATCTAATACCAGTGATGTGGCAGTCACTGCTACTCCAAGAAAAAGAAGAAGGCAAATTGCAACCGTGTGCATCCTCCTCTAAAAAATTAATTGAAACTGAATAGAGGTGGGCGATATGGGGAAAAAAGCTTTTGCAGTCAGCTGGGCACTTCTAACTTGTTTCCTAGAGGGAAGCAAAATCCCATTCCAGGTCTGGACCGACTACAAGCATTTAGAAGCTCTCAAAACCCCAAAAGGAAAAATGTCCCCAAAACAGGTCTGAGTACAGTATTTCCAATGCTTTAACTTTATTTTGAAGTATTTACTGGGAGGAAGGACTTTCTGACAGATGACTTGTCCAGACTGCTTCAATACAATGGTGTCAAGGCGGAAGTGATTAAGTCCATGCTTCCAGCCTCCCAACTAGCAGACAAAGTGGTCACATGCTCCTAAGCAAAGGAAAATCCTTCTACCTTAGGCAATATTACTATCACAGAATTAAAAAAAGCCTTGGAAACAGACTATTGGTTTGGTGGCCATAAGCATACCTGCACAATAAAGATTGGGCTAGCTTGGGTGGGAAACAAACTGAATGCCCCAGCTAAGGAAAGACTGAAAGCTATGTAACACTGTCATTACTCCAAATTAGCTGGTTGGTTTTATAAAGCCTCTATACTTACTAAAACAATAATTATGGTGTCCATCATTGAAGAAAGATGTGGAAAGCTATATAGCAAGTTGCCCTATTCATGCTGCCACTTAGCATAGGCAAGGGAAAAAAACCCCGGTCTACTGACCCTTCAGCACCATGGAGAGATATTTCCATGGATTTCATTATAGAATTACCTGAGAGTTCCGGAAACACAATAATCTGAGTCATCCCGGACCTCTTCTTGAAGGTCCATTTTATTCCATTCCAAAAGATCCCTACAGCCAAAGTCCTAGTTATGCTATTTTTAGTACACATTTATTGCTTGCTTTGGGCCTCACAATGCATTATTTCAGGCAAAGGGGTCCAATTCATGTCAAAGTTCTAGAAAGCTTTTTTGAACATTCTTGGAACAATCAGAGACTTAGTCCTAGTCATCATCTGGAAACAAATGGGGTGACAGAATGAACTAACTTGGTTCTGGAACAGTACCTACACTGTTTTATTAATTATCAACAAGGAAACTAGACCAAGCTACTACCTTTTGCAAAAGTGGCCTATAACAATGTGGTTCACTCTAGGACAAGTTTTACTCCTTTCAGAGTGGTCACAGGGCAAGAATTTAATGCCATGCCTGAGTTGTCCTCACATGAAACAGAAATCCCCTCCTTAATTTTTTATTTATTTATTTATTAAATAATTCTCCCGAAGCACTCAGAGCAGTGAACAGCCAACTAAAATATATAAATAACAAATTACAAGATTAAAAGAGATTAAATTATGAGGCTGCCGTTAAAAAAGTTAAAACCCGCAATTAAAATAAGCTAAAATTACCATACCCCAACTAAAATCAAATTCCAAAACCCCTCATTTAAAATCCCATTTGAAGTCAGCCCAGGCCAGCCTGCTCAAAGAGCCAGGTTTTCAGATCACGTCTGAATGCCTTCAGGTCAGTGGTTGTCCGTAGCCCCGGGTGGAGCCCATTCCAAAGGGTGGATGCCCTCAAAGAGAAGGCCCTATTCCTTGGGGTCACCATGCGGCACATAGATGCCATCGGGACCCGAAGGAGACCTTTTCTATGGGAGCGCACCAGTCAGTGGGAGACTACTGGCAGAATGCGGTCTTGTAAATATCCTGGTCTGATGCCATGGAGCACTTTAAAGACCAAAACCAATACTTTAAAGCGAACCCGGAAGGCTACTGGCAACCAATGCAGCTCGTGCAGGAGAGGCGTCACATGGGAGTATCTCGACGCCCCCATAACCACCCACGCAGCGGCATTTTGCACCAGTTGGAGCCCCATGTAGAGGGCGTTACAGTAGTCCAGGCAGGAGGTGACCAGGGTGTGGGTGACCGTGCGTAAGGCGTCCCGATCAAGAATGGGCCGCATCTGGTGTATCAGGCGAACCTGATAAAAAGCCCCCCTGGAGACGGCCATGATATGATCTTCCAAAGACAGCCGTACATCCAGGAGGACACCAGGATTGCAAGCCCTTTCTGTGGGGTCAAGATCTCATCCCCAATAGTCAGCGACAGAGTCAGCTGACTATATCGGGCCGCCGGAAACCACAGCCACTCAGTCTTGGAAGGGTTGAGTCGAAGCCTGTTCTCACCCATCCAGTTCCGCACAGCCTCCAGGCAACGGGACATAACCTCCACAGCATCATTGGGGTGGTTTGGGGTGGAGATGTAAAGCTGAGTGTCATCAGCATAAAGATGACACTTCACCCCAAAACCATGGATGATCTCTCCCAGCGGCTTCACATAAATGTTGAACAGAAGAGGGGAGAGGACCGACCCCTGAGGCATCCCACAAACGAGGGGCCTAGGGATGGACCTCTCCCCCCTATCAACACAAATTGCGAGCGGTCCGAGAGGAAGGAGGAGAACCACTGCAAAATGGTGCCTCCAATTCCCAACCCCTCCAACCGCCGCAATAGGGTACTATGATCGATAGTATCAAAAGCCACTGATAGATCTAATAGGACCAGGACAGAGGAATAACCTGTCACGGGCCCTCCAGAGATCATCAACCAACGCGACCAATGCTGTTTCGGTGCTGTACCCGGGCCTGAAGCCCGATTGGAACAGATCTAGGTAGATTGCTTCCTCCAGATACTGAGGGAGCTGACGCGCCACCACACTCTCAACAACCTTCGCCATAAAGGGGAGGTTGGAGACAGGATGACAGTTATTTAAAAGAACCGAGTCCAGGGAAGGCTTTTTGAGGAGGGGTCGCACCACCGCCATTTTCAGGGCGGTAGGAAGCGCTCCCTCCACCAACGAAGCATTGACAATCCCCTGGAGCCAGCCTCATGTCACCTCCCTGGAGGTAGAAACTAGCCAGGAGGGGCACGGGTCCAATAAACATGTGGTGGCATTCAGCCTCCCCAGCAATCTGTCCACACCCTCAGCAGTCACAGGATCGAACTCCTCCCAGATAACCATCTCAAGACTTGCCCCGGACACCTCCCCCGGGACCACCCAACTGGAGTCCAGCCCACCCTGAATCTGAGCGATTTTATTGTGCAGGAATTGGGAAAACTCTTCTGCCCCACCCTGCAAGAGGTCTTCCTGTGCTCTCGGCTCAAGCAGAGAGCGGGTTACTCTAAACAGAATGGCAGGCCGATTTTCTGCCGATGCAATAAGGGCAGAGAAATGCGAGTGTTTCGCCGCCTCTATCGCCACTAGGTAGGTCCTAATATAGGACCTCACCTGTGACCGGTCAGACTCGGCGCGACTGGTCCTCCAGACGTCTTTTCCAGCACTTCATCTCCCTCGGCTCCTCCCTAAACCACGGAGCTAAATGGGATCTGTGCTGAGTCAGAGGTCGCAAAGGCACAACTCGGTCCAGAGCCTCAGCGGCCAACCTATCCCAGGTGGCCACCAAGTCTTCAGCCGAGTTATGAGCCAGAGTTTCAGGAAATGGCCCAAGCTCTGTCTGGAACCATTCAGGATCCATCAGGTGCCTGGGGCGGAACCATCTCCTTGCTTCCGCCTCCCTACGATGGAGGTAGTGGCACAGAAGTCAAGTCTAAGAAGAGAATGATCGGACCATGACAAGGGCTTTATGACTAGATCCCCGGAACGATCATTCAACCACTGACCAGAGGCGAAAATCAAGTGCAGTTTGTGTCCCCCCGTGTGAGTGGGGCCAGAAACTAATTGGGTCAGGTCCATGGCCGTCATGGAAGCCAGGAACTCCCGAGCCACCCCAGAGGTTTCCCTGAGTGAAGGCAGGTTGAAATCACCCATGATTAAGAGCCTAGGGGTCTCAACCGCCAGCCCGGCTATCACCTCGAGGAGCCCGGGCAGGGCCAATGATACGTGGCAGGGAGCCAGGTATGTTATCAAAAGGCCCATCTGAACCCCCTGCCCCCACTTCACAAAGAGGGACTCACAATCAGCCGTCTGAGGTACAGTGGCCTCCCTAGGACAAAGAACTTCTCTAATAATCGCCGCCACCCCACTACCCCTTCCCTGAGACCTTGGTCGATGAAATGCTTGGAAACCTGGTGGGCACATCTCTACCAGAGGAACACTACCCTCTGGGCCCAACCAGGTTTCGGTGACGCCAGCCAGGTCCACGCCCTCCTCCTGGATAAGGTCGTGAATCAGGGGGGCCTTATTAATGACGGACCTGGCATTACATAACATCAACCAGGTACTCAGGGCCTGAGACTCTGCACAACCAGGCCTGCAAAATGGGTCAGGAGGGTCGGAGCATGCTACTGCTTGGAGACAGCGAGTACGTGATCCCCTAAGCTGATATGGGCCTCTACCCCCGTCATTTCTGCCCCTCCCACTTACGGTGCCGATGGAAGCCACCCCTGGCTCTCCAAACTCAAGCCGCCCCCACGACCCATGACCCTCTGGGCCCTCCCAGATATGCATGCCAGCCTGGCTGATTCCAAACCCCCCTGGATTATCCCCCAAACCCGGTTCGGGTCTCCTCCCTAACCCCAATAACTCCCCATCCCCCAACCCCCTCCTAGTCACGCTCCCCAACCCCGATAAAACTCTGAATAAAAATTGAAAAACTTTAAAACCCCCACTACAACTTCTTTTCTGATGGCCATGCCACCTCTCCGGATCCCAAGAACCATCCTTGAGGTAAGCTGTTGATAGACTGGAGGGCCACTTCAGGGAGTGGGGGACCCTCCCGAGAGCCCATAAGTCTGCCGAAGAGTCTAATTGGTCTTTTAGCCACCGTCACCACTGGGTCAAGGACCACCGTCTTCATGCCACGAGCCAACCCCGGACCAGACCCCCACCAACTCCACCGTCATCGGGGCCGCACAGCCACCATCGCCAACGACGTCATTGGGGCCATCGTCTCCGTCCCTGGGGCCATCTTCCTCAAAACCACCGGCGTTGTTTGGTCAGGCCAGCACTGCTGTTGCCACTGCCATTGGCGCCCTCGGTGCCGTCGTCCGCTCCGCCGTCCACGTCACCTCCGAGGCCACAAGGGTCTCCCAGTCAGCGCAGATGCTGTCTCCACGGTTGCTGATGGGGTCGCCATGCCAGAGGGGCTGCCCTCATATACTACAGGGGCGACATCCTCCACGGCCAGGCGATCACCATCTATGACAGCCGCGGAGACCAGAACAAGATTGTCCAAGTCCTTGGAGCAGCAGATGGAAGCAGGAAAGTTGGAAGCAAAGCACGAGGCCACAGCAGAACTACCAGCCACAGGGTGACCCACTGAGGGGTGCCCGCGGCAGCCGCAGCGGCAGCAATGCCGCCACTACCTATGGTTATCGCGGCACCGCTCGCCACCCACGGCCGTCACAGCACCTCCCGCCGCGGCTGTGATGGTTAAAAACTGGCTGTCCATACCCAGATCGCCAGGGCCACGGTCATCCACGGAGCAGTCCCAGAGGGAGCGATGGGCCATAACCAGGCCCTTATCCACAAGGCCCTTGTCCAGAAGGTGGCCATGGCAATCGTGGAGGCCACAACAAACCCACCAGCGCCGCCTCCGCCCTCCACGGCCACCGCAGTGCCGCCCGCCACTACTGGCCGCCACGGCGCTGCCCCTGGCCACGGCAGAGCCAGGTGAAATGGGGTCCAGGGTCGCAGTGAGGCTTCCGCCCCCCCCTCCACGGCAGCCGCAGTGGCCGCAACAGGACCAATGCCAGATCCATCGATGGAGCAGCTGGCACCAAGGCAGAGGACCTCTAAAAAGCCCCCGACCCTGGGGCAGTCCGGTAGTCCCGCTACCGTCGCCTAAGGGAACCACCTGGGTAGCCCGGGCAGCCGCCCGGCGGCTCGTCCGTCAGCCCCGACGTCCCGGTATCGACCCCGGCCCCTTAAAATAATTGATAAGTCATTAAAACATTTGGCCAGTGGTCCATAAGACCCTGGATGAAGCCAGAACTGCCTATAAAGCGCAAGCTGACAAGAAGAGAATTGAATCTAAACCTTACAAAGTGGGTGACGAAGTTTACCTATCTACTGTTGCAAATCATCTTGCAACCATCCCAAAAGTTGTTCCTTTCTCCATCATCTGTATTATTAACCCTGTTACGGTGGAACTGCAATTTCCTAAATCAATGCAGCAAGTCCACCCCATGTTTCATTGTAGTCTCCTAAAATCTGAAATAACCTCTGACCTCCATCCTGCTCCTACCTCTACTCCACCCCGTTATGGCTGAAGGTGAATATTTTAAAGTTTAGGCAATCCTCGTGTCAACTCATAAAGCATTCCGAGCCTACTCTCGAGTTGCCATAGGCAAAGTGGGGGGAGAACTAATGGAGGAGTTCATTGCTATGATCAGAAGCACATTTCATGCATACCATTCTCCAAATTGTGTCTCAAGTTACCAAACCCAGTGTGTTTTCCATAGCCCATGAAAGTGCTCCATTGGAGAATGTGATTTATAACACACCCTGGGAGAAGGGGGGAAACAGGAGCATAGATGGGCAGTAAATTACATAGGGCAGAGTTGATTGCACTTGGGAATGTTGCTCCTAATAAATAATTGGATTTCCTTTGAAACTTGGCTCGAGGCTTATGAATTAATTAGAGCATCCATTGGAACCCTGACAGCCAGTTGGCTCTCCTTTTTAAAACTAATAAAAATTATCGGGATTCCTGGGTCCCAACCTCTCCAATTGCTATCTAAAATTTGGGGTGCTTGGAGAGAAACCAGGCAACCATGGCAGAGGGTGGATTATCTGAAGAGAGCCTGCTCCAAATGACCCAAAAGGAGGCAGAGCTTACCTCCAACCAAGAAATTCCAGGACCCAGCAGCTAATTGCAACCGGAGTGCAGCCTCCCATGGACATCAAAGCTGAGATGCCTGCCCCAGCAACCAAAGCAAGAAGGGATGAGTATTGGTGGAAAAAAATCCCTAAAGCAGCTAAGCTTGAATTCCCCCATCCTAATACCAAGCCGAAGGCCCCTGAGCGAGCTGGGAAGAATGGATTGGATGTGGGACTGGGTACAGGCCAGGCTCCCAAAGTCCTGGGGAGTTCCTTAGAGCAGCTGAGGGAGGTATTTGACTGAGCCACCATTTGTGATGAGGGACCCTCATGCCACCCAAAGGAGAGGAGAGGTGCAGCTGATCCTTTTGAAATGAGAAGACACAGATGGGAACGCAGCCATCCTTCTCCATCCATCAGAAGGAGAAGGAGCCCAAGACTGCAACCAATGCCTCTCCCACCCAGCAGGTAGGCACCCCCAGGGCAGACAAACACTTCCCTGTCTCCGAACTAGGGCCAAGGAAGATGGCCAGCCACATCAAGTGCAGGCATACAGGAGCTGACAGGAGGAGGGGGAGCATTCCTGAATGAACCGCCCTGCTTTAGGGGAAAATTTGATGGGGACTCTGACCAGCTAATTCTATTCCTTCATTTGGCTGAGATCCACCTAGAATGCTATGGACATCTCTACCCATTCCCCAGAGCCATGGTGAATTCCATCACTGAGAGGCTAGAAGGAGAGGCAAGGGAATGGCTAGCAGCCCTACACAAGAGGAGAGCCCCCCCTAACTGCAAGAAGGAGATGACTTCCTATGACTGCTAGGGGCCAGATATGAGGAAGTAGAAGAGGACCCGTATGTGGAGGATGAGCTCAGAAACCTAATACAGAGGGAGTGACACTTCAAGGAACATATCCGTGAATTCAGGCAAGTCATTGAGAAGCTACCCTCTTTACCAGAGCAGCTGTTAATGCATTTTTTCAGAACAAGCCTGGACAACCAAATTGCCCAAGTATCCATCTACTGGGACATTTTGAACCGACTCTCTGAGTGGTTCCAAGTAGCCATAAAAGTTGACGGTGGATTGCGCACCAATGACATGAGAAAGCAACCGGACACTAAAGAGAGAGTCAACCAGACCAGAGGCCACCCAGCTGATGGGGAACCACAACACCACAGTCGGCCCCAAAACCAGCCCTTCCACGAAGTCTGCTGAAATGCTACAGATGCAGGGGAACAGGCCATATGGCAGCAGCATGCACAACCCCAGCCCTGAAACTAAGGCCAGAGCTACCATCCAGGGCACAATAGGAATGAGGCCCCAAGCACACCACTGATATGTCCCAAAGGCCCTCCAGGCTGCAGAGGTCCCACCCCACCCAGCCGAAGGAGGGGAAACCCAGGCAATGATGACCAGTAGCTGAAATTCTATGACAGCAAGGACAAGGGCAAAAACGACCCGATGGTGAGTGAACCAGTTCACCATTTTTTTTTTCCCAATACACTTAACAGACCCAAAAACAGGAACCCAGGGGATTTTTCAAGCCCTAATAGACTTAGGCTGCACTAGATGCTTGATCAACCAAACCATGGTCCTGAAACTGGGGATCAGAGCAAAAAGACTAACCTACCCGATCTGGTTCAAACAGGTCGATGGGTCCCCATTGGGGGGAGTCTATGCCATCCACCTGACTGAACCAGTGAGGCTAAAGCTAGCAAATCACTGGGAAGTAATTTGATTTGTAATAGTCCCCAAATTGACAGATGCAGTCATACTGGGACTCGCCTGGCTAGACAAGTGGTGATTGACCATCTGGTGGCAAAGGGGTAGCGCAGACTGGGGATAGCAAGGGGACCCCAACCCCCTCCACACTAGCAGATAGAAGCACCGCCCTCACAGGGAATCCGCCCAAAGGGCCCACCAGAACAACTGGCAGCCACCTCCACAAAATCCCAGAGGACGAGCGAATATCCCCGAGGGAATATCAGCATCTCGCAGAAGTATTCAGCAAGGCCCAGTATGATGTCCTGCCTCATCACAAGACAGATTGCACCATCAAAATCATTCCCAGGACAAAACTACCCAAGCCCAAACCGTACGCCATGATGCACTGGGAAATGCAAGAAACATGCAAATACATAGACAAAAAACTAGCAAGGGAGTTTATCAAACCAGCCAAGCCACGAGTCACAGCCCCAGTCCAAAGAGAAAAAAGATGGAACTATGAGATTATGCATTTATTTTAAAGGCATAAACTGTGTGTGTGTATACCTCCTCCCTCTCATGAAGGACATGCTATTTCACCTGGCCAAGGGAAAAGTCTTAACCAAATTCAGAGAAGCATACTACCAAGTACGCATCAAGGAGGGAGATGAATGGAAAACAGCATTCAACTGCCCCCTAGGGAGCTTCCAATTCAAAGTGATGCCTTTCGGACTGCAGGGTCCCCTAGCAGTGTTCATGCAACTAATAAACGAGGTGCTGCATGATTACTTCTATAAGGGATCCTTGTCTACCTAAATGATAGCCTCATCTACACTGAGACCATGGACGACTACCTGCCCCTGGTCTGCCAGGTACTGGAAAAACTTCTGGCAGCCAACCTGTATATCAAACTATCAAAATATGAATTACACCATGCACTGCTACCAAATTGGGCTACCAAATGTCCAATGAGAGCACAGAGATGGACCCAGTCAAAATATAAGCTGTTCTGGACTGGCAGCCCCCTCACACTCACAGACAGCTACAAAGCTTCTTGGGGTTTGCAAACTTCTATTGACAATTAATCCCCTCCTTCACAAAGATTACCAAACCCATGATGGACTTCTAAAAACAGGAAGCCCAGGAATGAAACCCTGCCCAGGACAAACCCTACAGTGGGTCCTAACCTGCCAAAAGGCATTTGAAACACTGAAAGAACTGTCTGCAATGCTGAAGCATCCTGATCCCAAACAATCTTTCATCATCCAAGCAGACACCAGCAACGTGGCAGCGGGAGCTGTTCTACTCCAAAGAAATAGCCAAGGAAATGTATAGTGCTGTGCCTACACTTCCTGCAAGCTCACGGACAGAGAGATGGTGGGTTGCATGGGAAAAAGAGGCTTTTGTGACGAGATGGGCACTGTTAACCTGGTACCACCTACTGGAGGGGGAAAGAGGCCATTCGAAGTCTGGACCGACCACAAAAATCTGAAAACTATCACTCAAACAAGTCCACTGCGCTTATCACTTGTACCCTGACGAATCTCGCTGATTGTATATTTGTCTCCCCTTCCCTCTTTCTTTTTCCTTCAGGTGGACTTTCCATTTTTCTAGGGGGGTGGCATGTCAGATCCCATAGGTTTCTATTGGGACACTGTCATTCTGGTGGGAGGGGGGAGGCTTGGGATGATCTCAGTACGGGGTTTCTGTTTCTATTTTCTGCTTTGCTTTGCTGCAACTTTCGGGGCCTTGGGAGGAGGAAAGAATGTGCCTCAAGCCAGATGCCTTATCTTGTCTCCAGAAAGCAGCAGCAGCATTGCCTTGGAGACCAGTGTTTATTACTTCCTCAGCCTGAGTTTCTCATAATATCCTTATGGTTCAGGATTGGCTTGATGGTGTATTGGACTTTGGGAGGGGCTCTGTCTGCACTGATTTAATTTACTGGGAAAATTTAATTCCTGCCTAGATCTCTTGCGATCACAATCTTCTAATAAAAGTTTCCTTTTGAAATGGCTTTTGTTTCAAGAATACAGGTTTCTTGAGAAGATTGGAGAGGCAGGACCTGACAGAAAGAGGGATGGACAGACAAAAAATAAATGTACAGTGCTTTTTACTGGGAATATTAGAAGCTGTCAGCTTGGAAGCATATGAACAGTTATGTACCTTGAGCTATTGTTGTTTGTACATTATGGTGTACCAGTACCACTGCCCTAACCTCTTCGAGAGTGAAAATATTAACAAACAATTGCTACTATCAGCTCCATTGTTTATGCAAGCAGTAAGAAATGCCATTACTTTTGGAATTCAGTTTGAAAAATGTAATTATGGGTATAACGCTTAGGAGAATTTGGTTTCTTCTAAAGCCAAGCAGGGGACAGCAAGTACTGTAAAAGAAACCATATAAAGAGCACTCACCTTAGAAGAACTACATTGTTTGACATAAAGGCACCAATTGTCACATCTAGAAAAAAATTTACAGCATTTAGAACAAGCATCATTCCTGTCCTCCACAAATTCAAATGAATAAGCAATTAATGTTATTAAGATCTTCTCCTGAAATATAATTTTCCAGGACAATATATTCCTGAACAATCTCCTTATATCAATATGTAAGATCTATTTTGATTAAAAAATGCTCCCATTAAATTGACTCATGTCAAGAAAGGAATAAATACAATCTAAATAATATTTGGTTATTAAGTTTAACATAGTTTAATTCACCATCCAGTTACTAAACTGTAATATGAATAGCTTCGATGGTACTCAGAATTTATCCTAGGAGACCAAGTTTCATGATTTGTAAATATACAATTACTGCTTATCTTTTTAAAGTTCATGTCACTTACATTCTTTGATTTCTACTATTGGGTTCAGATCTGTTTCAAATTTAATGTAGTTCAACCAACTTCCCCCTTTGCCCTAAATTCATTGAAAACATGTTTATTGTATCAACTAAGCACATTTTAATGAAAACAAAAGAAAATGAAAGTATATGAGTCCTTAAACTCTTTAGTTCCTCCATTAATTTTATCAATTTATTTGCATTAAACTGACTGTCAGAGCCTACCTGGATAACCATTTCCATCCATATCAACTCCTCCAGAAATGGACTGGCCAAACATCTGCAACCAGGGACTTAATTTCCTTCCAGATATCCTCTGCAACAAACAATTCATAACTGAAATCAATCAAACCAAACAAAAACATAATATTTATGTTTTATATACTTGATAAAATTCACTGCAAATTAATCTATTGATAGAATTTAACTGATTGATTCTGAACCATTTATTATCTCCAAGTTATGCAAATGAGAAAGATAGTTTATACACAGGCATGTTCATACATTGATATCAATATCTATTCAATATCGATATCAATTGATATCATATATATTTTATTTATTCATTTATTTTATTTATTCATTTAATGTATAATGCCAAGCAATATATAGACAATTCATCCCCTCATTTGCTAAGATTGCATTACCTATTACCAATCTTCTGAAGACAAAGAGAGAGGGCATGGTCAACCCTAGCCATCCCCTTGAGTGGACATGGAAAGCAGCCTTTTGAGAAACTCAAGCAGGTATTTGCATCCAAACCTGTACTTAAACAGATGTCCCATTTATGGTCCAGTCAGTGATGTGGCTATGGGTGCCGTGCTTCTGCAGGATAACACCAAAGGGGCCTTACAACCCTTTGCTTACACCTCCAGGAAATTAATGGAAACTGAGAGAAGATGAGCAATTTAGCAGAAGGAAGCATTTGCAGTCCAATGGTCCCTATTAACTTGGATGTTTCCTCTTTTGAGGTGTGGACTGACCATAAAAACCTGGAAGCCCTAAACACTCCCTGAAAACTGTCACCCAAGCAAATTCTTTAATCGTTTTAACTTTTCCTTGCACTACATTCCTTGGAAAAAAACTTTATGGCAGATGCTTTGTCTAGACTGCCCCAATCCAACAGTGCTAGGCCAGAAGTGATTTGTCCAGTCACCCCTTCCAAATAGCTACCCAAGCCCAGGAAAAGTCAGACCTCGTCTTTCCCAAGGACGTATGTGAAGAGTTGAAAGGAGTGCTAAAAAGTGGTGATTGGTTTCTGTCCCACATAAAGGAGTGCACCATGTGAGGTGACCTGGCATGGATTGGAATTGAACTATACATATCCACCAGTCTTAAGGGGACTGTGTTGCAATGGACCTATAATTCAAAAACTGCTGGGCACTTTGGCTTCTGAGACTTTACACCTGATCAAACAGCAGTTTTGCTAGCTCTCATTGAAAAAGGACATAGAGACCTATGTAGCCAGTTGTCCCACATGTATTGCTGCTAAGAAACCCCCAGGGAAGCCTGCTGGACTCTTCCAGAGTGTTGTCAATTCTAGCACACCAGGGAAGAAAATATCTATGGATTTTATTGTTGAATTACCTGAGAATGGGGGGAATACGGCTATCTGGATGATTACGGACTTATTTTCCAAGCAGATGCATTTTATACTCTGCCCCAAAATACCCTCTGCTAAAACACTTGCTAAACTATTTATTCAACATGTGTATAGGTTACATGGTATTCCTGGTTGCATAATTTCAGATAGGGGGTACAATTCACCTCCCACTTCCGGTGGGAATTCCTGAAGTTGTTAAGACTCAGGGTCTAAGCTCCGCCCATCACCCCAAACTAACAGGACCTATGAACGTATAATTCAGTTCTGGAACAGTACCTTAGATGCTATGTAAACTACCAGCAGGACAATTGGGCTGATCTGCTGCCATTCACAGAGGTTGCTTATAATAACTCAATTCATAGTAGCACAGGCTTCACTCTGTTTAAAGTTGCTTTTGGTAAGATTTCATCCCCATACCAGAGAAGCCTCAAATTCCCTCCTTAGTGGAATGGATTGAACAGCTACAATGCATTTGGCCCGTCATCCATAAGGCACTGGACGAGGCACAAGGATCAGGCCCATAAGAAACAGGCTGACAAGGGGTTAAATGAAAAGAATTCCAAGTGGGGACAAGTTTTTCTTAACTACGAAGTACCTATAAACCACCCAAAAATCAATGAAACTCAAATATGAATGAAGCTCAAATATGTAGGCCCTTTCCCCATAGTGAGAATCATCAATCCAGTCATGGTACAAATAGAGCTACCCAAAACCCTTAGGCAGAACTACTCTGTATTTCATGTTAGCTTGCTCAAGCCTGAGCAAGTATCTTCTCTTCGGCCAGCCCAGCCTGCCTCCCCCCTCAGTTCCCCTCCTCATTAAAGGGGAACAACATTTTGAAGTCAAGGAAATCCTGGATTCCAGGAAACATAGGTGGAAAGTAGTGTTATTTGGTGGTCTGGAAACACTTCCCTCCTTCACAATCTGAATGGGTGAATGCTCAGGATATCTGGGCCCCCAATCTCCTTCAAATGTTTCATCAAAAATACTCTGACAAACTTTAATGTACCTTTACTCTCCTGTCCAGTAGGTCTTCTCTGTCTTTTGTTTTTTTTTCTCCTCTACTGCAGGAGGGCCGAATGTCAGCCAAATCTCCAGCATGGGATTTTCCTTTGATGCATGCTTGCAATCAGCTGCCATAATAATGGGGACGAGAGAGCATTGCATTTGAGTTGGGGAAGTGAACAGATGAGGTAAAGTCCCATGTAAACTAAAAGGGAGGTTTGCTCTCAAGAATTATTATGCTACTGAGTGAAGTTGTTTACACCCTGTCAAGGCCAACTGTCCTAGGACTCCAGATAGGCAAAATACCTGAAGATGAGCTTCGCACAACATCACATTGGATGTTGGACACTCAGCAAGGGATCCTGGTGAGGGGTTTGGGGAAATTTTCAATCTGTAACTTTCACATATTTTGAATCGGATCTTGCCTTGCTTTCACTGCTACCATTTCAAACTCAGTAAAAGTATATCTTGTCTATTTCAATGGAGTTGGGGGTTTTCTTTCTTGGGATTTGAAAGGAGGCAGGTCTGACAATAGTAGTGTCTTGCTACAGGGATGGAACAATAAGGACAATTAATATATTTTTAAATTTAAGCATACAGGAACTATCTTTGCAAGAAAGTCATTAGGTCTCTGACTCCTATTGATCCAAAACTTGCAATGCAGATGTTCAGTTGTAATGACCTTTTGCTCATCCACAAAACAAATCTAAGAAACCTTACTGGAGAACATTGTCCATTCTATAGGATATTGGTATTTCTTTGAAAGAGATGGGAATGCAACATTCTGCATTTTTGTTTTAATTTCTCCATTTTCTACTGTCAAAATTGAACCCTAAATAAAGAGGACAATAGCCCTTCCCATTATTAGATAGGAGAAATGGGAGAAAAATCTGCAGATATAAAAGAGGGATAAGGAGCTTTTGAAATCTTCTGTTCCAAAAAATGGAAATGAAGGCAACAGAAAGCAGCTGGACTCCTCAAATTACATGTACACAAAAGAATGTGGCTTGAATTTTGTGTGTGTGTGGAGGGGGGGGGGAGTTTCGTTCCTGCTAGGGTGGTAAGAACAGAGCTATACAATACATATCCCACAGGCATCTGCAGGCTATTAGGATATAAAGGTTGGACAATAATTCTACATAGCTTGGAGAGCTGCAAATGAAAGCAAGGGCTGCAAAACTAAGCTTGATAGCATTTATTTAATAGAGACCATTATCTGCCAGCTTCTTAAGATATTTCAGGTATGCCCAGGATTTTGCTGTATCATTTGCTTTGTAAAATTTTATCACAGCATCTGTAACTAAATTCCTCTTTCATCATAATACATAACACTTGTGTAGTGTGTGTGTGTGTGTGTGTGTGAGAGAGAGAGAGAGGGGGGGGGGGGGGGGGAGGGAGGGAGGGAGGGAGAGAGAGAGAGAGAGAGAGAGAGAGAGAGAGAGAAGAAGAAAGAAAGAAGAAAGAAGAAAGAAAGAAAGAAAGAAAGAAAGAAAGAAAGAAAGAAAGAAAGAAAGAAAGAAAGAAAGAAAGAAAGAAAGAAAGAAAGAAAGAAAGAAAGAAAGAAAGAAAGAAAGAAAGAAAGAAAGAAAGAAAGAAAGAAAGAAAGAAAGAAAGAAAGAAAGAAAGAAAGAAAGAAAGAAAGAAAGAAAGAAAGAATGAAAAAAAGAAAGTTTGTTTTACAAAATCTACAGCATCTGGATGGTGCAGCAACCAGGCCTCAAACCTTTCACCCTAAGGTTACTAGAGGCCAGGTAGGCAGACATTACAAATTAAACATCTGAAAGTGTTTGATGGATTTTTGATGCAAATAAATGGCTGACCTACAGCCCTGGTCCATGAGAACATGACAAAACAACCATCAGAAGCCTGAGGCAAAAAAGAGAGAAAGACAAAAATGAGATCAAAGACAAAAATAGAAAATTATGGGCAATACATTTTTCTAAAAATTCAAAAGATTTAGTGATTATTTTAACTGTTTGCAATATTAATCTCCCTTTGTATAAAACTCTAATACTGCCTCAAATGTGAAAAAAGCAAACACTATTCTCTCTCCTATATGCAGATATCCTCAGCCAAACTAACATTATGCATCTGAATCAGTTCTGATGTTTCCACTCTCCTCTCCATAGACAGAAATAATTGTCCATGCATCACAAATTATCACTTTTACAAACTATCCTAAAAAGGAATTTAGCGTATGTTATTATGTTTCAAAGGAGAGTTAATGCATTCTAAAACAGTCAGCAAACAGCAGAACTAATCATCTGCAGACTTCTCAAATGATCTCAGAGGCAATCACTAACCTCTGACTTAGCATCCTTCATAAACCCCCACCCAGCAACAAAGAAAAAAATTTAGATCAGTATTTTAAACAGCTGGATAAAAAATTACATCTTTTTTTTCCCATAAGCCTTTTAGAAAGCAAAAATGCAACACTAACAAGCTTAGGACAAAAGGCTGATATTGTGATCTAGTAACACATATTCTGAAAAAATCAGTATTTACTAAAAGAAGCAGAATTGGTTTTGACTTCCACTATTACAGCCAAGAATCTAAGATCAAATCAATAGAAAAACTTTCTAGAAAGGTATTCATAGAAAGAAAATAGTGGAATAGATATTAAATCAAGTTGTTATTTTCCTTATTTTAGCCCATAAAATCTTGTTATAGGATGTTGTTTATTTTTATCTATCTATATAAAAATGAAAAAGCACTCATGCGTCATCACAAAATCTCCAGAACCATAAAGCCTACAAACTTGAAATTTGGCACATTATGTTCCTCTTGGCTTCTAGGTGCTCACTAAAGAAAGGATTTTCTGAAATTATCATCAGAGCATTATTATTTCATAGATTATTATTAACTTAGCACTTTGGTGCTAAGGAGTTCTACTCCCTCTCCCCACCTGAAAATAAATCTATTCCAAATGCAAAACACAAGCAGAGGAGAGGAGTTTCAGTTTTACTTTCACAGCAGCAAATAGCTTTACTATAGAACAGTTGACTTAAGTCATGCCCAAGCTCCTTGCTGTCTCCTTGCTCACATACCAAATACTGTTTAAGTTTCCAAACACCCCTCAAGTCTCTCACGCACTGACAGGGCGCTAGCCAGATGAATACCAATGGATGCTGGCAGGCAGATGCGGAAATTTTTTCCCTTATTTTCTCCTCAGTTCAGACGAATCTGTTCCTTCTACTGTAACACCAGTTAAAGGAAAAAGTGGCAAAAAGATTTACAGATGCGATTAGGAAAACACAAGTAAGGGAAGCTGCACACAAGTATCATCAATCCCCAAGTGAGTAGACAGGCTGTAAAAAAGTATAATCGAATAATCCCTACATTAATCAGTCACAAATGAGATCTAATAAGTATTTCTCTGGTTTTCAATATGAACCTGAGATTCATTATTCCAGGGAAAAGATTGTTGATCTCAGACCTTGGTTACTTTGTGCCTGGTGCCATGCTCTAGAGTGGCAGGATGAGAGTCCCGGAATGTGCTGCAGTGGTGGTAAAGTCCAGCTCCTTGCCCTTCAGCCCCACCCTGAACCCTTACACCCAGCGTTCTCACCCACCAGCATCCAATGGCAAAGAACTTTCTTTTTGCTATCCAGAAGTACAACGGATGCTTCCAAATGACATCTTTTGGAGCCAGAGAGAAGGAGGGAAATTTTATGCCAACATTCAAAGTGCAGAGGCAGGTCTACCATAGGATAGGAAGTATGATGGGGAGGTCTCAGCAGCAGCTTTCATTTCTCCAGATATACTTTGTTGGTGATGATGACAATGAGAGGGACATCCGTTGTGGAATCTATATATCTAAAAGTCTAACTTACGCATCATCATGAAATCTTCAGAACCGTAAAGCCTACAAACTTGAAATTTGGCACGTATGTTCCTCTTGGCTTCTAGGTGCTCACTAACAAAGGATTTTTCAAAATGACCATCAGACCATTAGTATTTTCTATATTATTATTAATACACTCTGATGCTAAGGAGTTCTACTCCCTCTCCCCACCTGAAAAGAAATATCTTCCAACTGCAGTTCAGCTAAGTCATACCCAGGCTCCTTGCTGTCTCCTTCTTGCTCGCACAGCAAATACTGTTTCAGTTTCCAAACAGCCCTGAACTCTCTCAGACACTGACAGGATGCTAGCCAGATGAATACCGATGGATGCTGGTAAGCAGAGGCACAATTTTCCCCTTATTTTCCTCCCCAAAAACTTGCCCGATCACATAATTTCGTAGCGAAGCATGGGTACCCTGCTAGTTTATTTATAATTCACTTTTATTATTTTTACAAATAACTCAAGGCAGCGTACATATCTAACACACCTTCTTGCTTCAATTTTCCCTACAACAATAAATCTATGAGGTGGGCTGAATTGGGAAAGAGTGATTGGCTCTAAGTCACTGAGTTGATTTTCATGGAAAGGCAGGACTTGAATTCATTGTCTCCCACTTTCTAGATTGATGCTAACTTAAAGATAAAGCATGAGACTTTAAGATGAAATTTTAAAAAAACCAATATGCTTATGTCCCTTCCCTTTTCTCTTTTTTCCAAGTTTATTTTGGGCTTAGGAGTTGGGGTATTTTTTTTTGCTATTATTTCTGCATAATAAAGAAAAAGCATTAAATAATCATCTTTTTATTCCACTAGATAAAATTTGAAATTAAAGCTTGAAATAACAACTTATATAAACATATGTGATCAATATTTTCAATGACTGTCTCATGTTGGGAGTATCAAGAGGGGAGGAACTGTTACAAACCACTATGTGGTGACAATGTCGATAGCAGATTACTGACAACAGCCCCTCAAGTACATACTTAATTTAAAGCCCTATTTCACATTTTATTGTAGAAGAAGGACTGGCAAAGCGAAGTGAGAGATGAAAAGAGGGATCAGAGGAGAATCACTACTGTAGCCACAAGGAAACAAGTCCAACTTGACCCTTATCTAACTCTAATCAGGTTCCTGTGCAGAGGCTTTTAGCAATAACTCAGTTAAATCGAACCTTCATGTATGGACCTGGTCTTTTAAGCAATAAGCCACTTCCTAACTTTTAGATCTGTCTTAATTTAGCTTGCCATATTCTTGCAAATTATCTTGTAACATTTAGTACTTACCATGGAATATCGAGGAATGATGCCCCCAATGTATCCATGATAAATATATACTGCTCCTGCATAGTCATCTTCCTTAGGAGCACCAATGGCAACATCTACAAAAGGCCAAACAATATAAGAAGTGATGGTGAATTCTTCTAGTTCTGAAGGTGATTTTTTTCTTCAGCCTACCTTCTTTAACACAAATTTAGGAGCAACTGGCTTAGTGGCAATGTAATTTACAGAATATTACTTCATTTCATAAGCACTGGATATTAAAAAACAAATAAATCCTCAGATTTGAATTTCACCTAATAAAAATGTGTTTAGTTTCTATAAATAATATCAATTATGCACAGGAGAATACTTATCCATCCTTGCCTGCAAGGCAGATCTTAGGTAATGGTAAATAAATCTATGAATTGCACAGAGAATGTAATTCCCTACCACATAGCCAATCCACATGTTTTTGATTGTTTTATTTTGTCTATGCAACATACAATTATATCATTTCAGCTAGTTCAGATTGTATTTATTAACACATTGCGAAGTTAGTTAAAAATCAAAGTGGAAATTTTAATCAATAGAAAAAAACTACCTTTAGTTTAACTAATATGAACCAATTTTAGTTGCATGTATTAAGATTTAGAATTAAGTATAAATTATTTCTAAAATAATTTTTTTATGGTCCCTGTTTTTTTCTATTCAGCTCCCATTATAAGAACTGCCCAATCATTTAATCCAATCCATCTTTAAGTTGCTTATTTTCTTCTCTTTACTCCTTTTAGACTATTTACACTGCATTAGGGAAAATCAACTTCTTTCAAAAATTTGAGATACAATATTGGAAGAAATTAATTTATTTCCAACATCAGAGATTTTAAAAAAGAAACTCCTGCTTTTTCTATTTTACTTATACATGCTTAGATAACAAATACTAATCTTAAGCCAAAAATATACCCCCAGTGTACTTGTCTCTTCATTAGATTAACATATTATATTCATACAATTATGATAGTTCAATATTATTATATGTACTCTGTAAATACCAGATTTATCTTGCTAAAGCAAGAAAGGACAAGACCTGGTGCAAAAAAAAATATACTGACCTGGAAATCCATCATCATCAATGTTCCCAAGGGATGCCATGCTTTCCCCAAAATGTGCATTGTAAACGTTATCGCCATTCAGAACACATTGCTCTTCCATAACTCCCTAGCAAACAGGAAATAGGCCAGGCTAAGAAAAATAAAGGCTAGTGTTGAAAGATGCATGACCACTATTGCTGGAGGAATCTCATATATATGTCCTTCAGGAAACACCTGGAACATATCTGGAGTAAGATTCCTGAACTTCTGGCCATATGCTTCAGTGAGTGCAACTATTTAGATATTATAGAGAGGAAATCAGTGTAAATTTAAAAAGTACTAAATTATTCCTGAAAATAGAATCACTGATCTGAATATCATTGCAAAGATAATACATGGCAAATCTAATTTCTCAAAATCCAAAACAGAAAAATCTCATGCATGTCAAAACCTCTATATGTGTTATTGCAAAAAGCTAAACAGCTAGCAAAGTATAATGTTTCTATTCTGTAAAAATGAACAACTGAAGGAAATTTTAGTATACAACATATTCAGCAAAATCTCCCATAATCACTGGAGCTGGGACAGATAAATCAGTTCAATTAGTGTTAAAATAACTGAATTAAACATGTTTATTCATCAACAGAACAAAATATGTATTTTTTTCTTTATCTGCCAGTGAACCATACTGATGTCACAACAGGATTGTTTTAGAAGAGGTATTTTTTCTATATAGGAAAACAGAGAATACCTCTTCTGAAGTATTAACTGCAGCAATAGCTGCATAAATAATTATAAAACAAAGCTAAGTAGCAGTAGGTATGCAACTATGTAAGAATATAGTTAATCAGGATTTCTTTAACAATTAAAATCTTGAAAACAGACCGCCTCCTTCAGTACTCCAAAACATGTAAACACCAACTGGCAGATCCTTCATATACAGAATATAAACAATATTGTATATTTGGCAAAGCCTCAGATGCAAAGTGCCAAAATACTTAACATCACAAAAAACAAGCAAAACACAAATCCCCATAAATAATCCAGTGGATTCAAATAACAGAGGAGAGATTTTGACTGAGCAGTAGTATGAAATGTATGATTTGCTAGGGGAAGTAGTCTGGAAGGCCATTTACTAGTAGTTGTAAATTTCCTGTAAAAGCAGGGGTTGAACTAAATGAGTTTTGTAATCCTCTTCAGTTCTAGGATTCTATATATAATAAATGAGATTCATAGGTTTTGGAGACATGTTCCACTAATCTAAATTTTCCAATTTCTAATGTGAATTTCTACCATGGTTAACACATGTTTCACTACAGTCTCTAACTTGTAGTATAGGTGCCATTTGTGATAGGCAAATTCTCCTGGTCTCAATCTGAAACAGAGCATAGAAAATTAAGTCACTAAATAGCTGTCCCATTCTAAATCTGAAAATTCCTGTCATCAGGTATAATAATGAACTTCAACATTAAAGATATGCAATCTTGTTAGTCCCCCATTCCCACTGAGAACCTATTAGTCTTACTCTACCCACCAATTTCCCAATACCAGCAGGAAAAGAGGCCTCTTTGAAAATCTTTGTGGGAATTGGCATTTTCCCCCCACCTCTCTCTCTGATAGTATGGCATCAGAGTATGGTATCAAGACATTCTGAGGGCTCTAGGGATCCCTATGGAGCTCCTTGCATTTTCAGATTTTCTACTATTATCAAATCCTAAGAAAGAAAAGTTCACATAGGTTTCCTGTAAAAAGTAACAAGAAGACAATCAAGATCTGTATTCTAGTTGGGAAGGAAAAATCTACTCTGATATACAGAATCATATATGTCATATTGCTTGTTTTGCAACTTGCATGTAGATGATGTAGCATTGTCTGGTTCTTCGACTAGGATATTTGCTCCCCAATTGCCCATAATTATATTAGTGCCTTCCTCTGGGAATCAGTTTTGTCTTACATAGAAAAACATTTTTTTCAAAAAAAATTAGGACTCCAAGGAGTTGTGGAAGGCAAAATATGATGGGAATGAAGTAAAGTTATCCAGGGAGGATTTTTCAATCTCTATTGGTTTTTCAAGACTTAACCTTGAAGAAGTGCAGTATATCAAACACAGGCCTATCTATTTCAACCACTATTTTGGATTTATTTTGTTTAAAACATAGAAATGAAAACTCAAAATTGGCATTTCTGTCATATTGTTTTGGAGAGGGGAAGAGAAGGGATATTCTTTGGTTCAATCTACCTTATATTAACTGGACCCTTAATGAATGTACAATTGAACCCACACATGCAACCTTCTACAGTGCAGTAACAAATCTGGGACTAGAACAACTAGTAACCAACAACACTAGACTTAACAACTGCCTCGATCTCATCTTCTACAATAATTTAAATTCAATTTACGGAATACAAATTAAAGAACCTTTTTCCAACAGTGACCATAACATGATTGATTTTTATCTTAACATAAGTCCACACAAAAATCATCACAATGACGGATTTCCCAATTATAACTTCAAAAAAGTCAACTATGATCTTATAAACAATGATCTCTCATCCCTTGATTGGCAATTTCTATTCACTGGATGCAATACTGTAGAAGACCATTACAACGTATTTTTACTTGAAGTCAAAACAATCATCAAACTATATGTACCAATAACAACTTCCAAAACCAGAAAAAACAGATTACCCATAACAATAAGGAAGCTTCAATCCAAAAAGAAATCACTTTGGTGGAAAAACAAATCTGGTCACGTTGCCAATTTCAAAAGCCGATACAAAAATTTATGCCACCAGATAAAGACTGAATGCACCTTATCACATTAAACAAGAAAACCTTCTACACACCCATTCCACCCGCGCTTTCTACAATTTTATAAACAACAAACTAAAAGACTCAAGGTCCATCCCACCCTTGAAAGGGCCTAATGGTAAAGACTGCAATGACGACACTATTAAAGCCAACCTCTTTAACACATTCTTTGGCTCAGTATTTGTAAACAGCAATGGATCATGCCCAATATTTCCTAGTCGAACCACAGACAACTACAATGATCTAATACATATTGATTTTACAGAAGACAATATTGAAAAAGCACTACGCAATCTAAAACCATCTCTATCTATTGGACCGGACGGAATATGTGCCTACCTCTTTAAAAAACTATCCACTGCCATAGCCGAACCTCTATAATCTTTGAAAAATCTTTCAGGACCAGCTCCTTGCCAAAACTATGGTCACAAGCCATGATCACCCCCATCTTCAAAAATGGAGACCCCAGCCTGGTTGAAAATTACAGACCAATCTCTTTATGCCGTGTCACCTGTAAAGTCATGGAATCAATTATTAACCAATCTATCATCCTCCACTTAGAAACAAACAACCTACTTTAATAAACAATTTGATTTCAGGAAAAAACTATCCTGTAATCTGCAACTCTTACACTGCAAAAACATATGGACTACACAACTTGATCAGGGCAAAGCAATAGACACAATCTACATAGACTTCTGTAAAATCTTTGATTCAATGGTACACGACAAACTACTCCTAAAACTAAAATCTTACGGTATCTCTGGACACCTGCATAATTGGATAGAAGCATTCCTGTCAAACAGACAACAAATGGTCAAAATTGGGAGTGTCCTATCAAATTCTGTACCTGTCAACAATGGTGTCCCCCAAGGCAGTGTTCTAGGACCAACTCTTTTCATACTCTACATAAATGACCTCTGTGATCATATTAAGAGCAACTACGTTTCTTTGCTGATGATGTAAAGCTATTCAACACCATACTGCTATCCTTCAAAAAGACCTTGACTATGTATCAGAATGGTCAAACAAATGGCAACTTCAAATCTCAACAAATAAATGCTCTGTCCTACATATTGGCAAAAAAAATCAGAAAATAAAATACAGGCTGAATAGCCAAGACCTTGTTGATGATCCAAACTCTGTCAAAGATCTTGGAGTACTTATCTCAAATGATCTAAGTGCTAGAGCCCACTGTAACTACATAGCCAAGAAGGCGTTAAGACTTGTTAACCTCATCTTACGTAGCTTTTTCTCTGTTACACTACTAACTAGAGCATACAAAACATTTGCTAGACCAATGTTCAAATACAGCTCATCAGTCTGGAATCCATATTACATATCTGATATTAACACAGTTGAGAAAGTCCAGAAATATTTCACAAGAATAGTTCTCCACTCCTCTACTCGTTGCAGAATATCTTTTGCCACCAGACTTGAAATTCTAAACCTAGAAAACCTAGAACTAAGCTGCCTTCAATCCGATCTAAGTATAGTACATAAAATTATATATTGCAATGTCTTACCTGCCAATGAATACTTCAGCTTCAACCATAACAATACAAGAGCACACAATAGATACAAACTCAAGGTAAACTGCACCAAACTTGATTGCAGGAAATACGACTTCAGCAATAGAGTGATCAATGTCTGGAATACTCTCCCTGACTCTGTGGTTTCTTCCCCAAACCCCAAAAACTTTAACCTTAGACTGTCTACTATTGACCTCACCCCTTTTCCTAAGAGGTCTGTAGGAGGCGTGCATAAGTGCACCAACATGCCTACCGTCCCTGTTCTTTTTTTTATTTTTCTTATATGTATCCATGTATTCATAACTATGTTTTTACTTATATCTATTATCTTGTAAGCAATTGACAAAATAAATAAATAAATGTAGTCTGTGAAGTATTTAATCAGATAACTTCTCTCCGCCAGGCATTCTCCAATTGCATTGACTGGGAACCTTGGTAGGGCTCCAAAAATGGAGAAATAACCACAGAGAAGAAGCATTAGATTACTCAGACCCTGAGTATCCGGCTGATGTTGTGCAATGCCAGGTCCGTTGTCAATAAGGCCCCCCTGATTTATGATCTTATTCAGGAGGAGGGCGCGAACCTGGCAGGTATTACCGAAACCTGGTTGGGCCCAGAGGGTGGTATTCCTCTGAAGGAGATGTGCCCACCAGGTTTCCTAGCATTTCATCAGCCAAGGTCTCAGGGAAGGGGTGGTGGGGTGGCGGTGCTTATTAAAGAAGTCTTTTGTCCTAGGGAGGCCACTGTTCCTCAGACGGCTGGTTGTGAGTCTCTCTTTGTGAAGTGGGGGCAGGGGGTTCAGATGGGCCTTTTGATAACGTACCTGGCTCCCTGCCGCGTATCATCGGCCCTGCCCGGACTCCTCAAAGTGATGGCCGGGCCTGCGGTTGAGACCTCTAGGCTTTTAGTCATGGAGGATTTCAACTTGCCTTCGCTCAGGGAAACTTCTGGGGTGGTTCGGGAGTTCACGGCTTCCATGGCGGCCATGGACCTGACCCAACTAGTTTCTGGCCCCACTCACATGGGGGGACACATGCTGGACCTGATTTTTATCTCTGGTCAGTGGTTGAATGACTGTAGCTTCAGGGATTTAGTTATAAAACTCTTGTCATGGTCAAATCATTCTCTTCTTAGACTTGACTTCTGTAATGCCACCCCCCACCACAGGGAGACTGAGCCGTGCAGATGGTTCCGCCCCAGGCGCCTGATGGACCCTGAGCGGTTCCAGAGGAAGCTTGGGCCATTTCCTGAGACTCTGGCTCATAACTCGCCTGGAGACTTGGTGGCCACCTGGGATAGGTTGACTGCCGAGACTCTGGACCGAGTTGTGCCTTTGCGACCTCTGACCCGGCAGAGATCCCATCCAGCTCTGTGATTTATGGAGGAGCTGAGGGAGATGAAGTGCCAGAAAAGACGTCTGGAGAGTGTTTGGAGGACTAGCCGCGCCGAGTCCAATCAGACACAGGTAAGGTCTCATATTAGGACCTACCTTGTGGCGATAGAGGCGGTGAAACGTTCGTATTTCTCCGCCCTTATTGCGTCGGCAGAAAATCGGCCTGCCGCTCTGTTTAGAGTGACCTGCTCCCTGCTTGACCCAAGAGCGTGGGAGGACCTCTTGCAGGGAAGAGCAGAGGAGTTTTCCCGATTTCTGCACGACAAAATCGCTCGGATTCGGGGCAGGCTGAACTCCAATTGGATGGTCCCGGGGGAAGTGTCCAAGGCAAGTCTTGAGACTTTTATCTGGGAGGGTGTGGACAGGTTGCTGGGGGGGGCTGAATACCACCACATGTTTGTTGGACCCGTGTCCCTCCTGGTTGGTTTCAACCTCCAGGGAAGTGACACGAGGCTGGCTCCAGGGGATTGTCAACGCTTCATTGAGAGAGGGGTCGCTTCCTACTGCTTTGAAAATGGCGGTAGTGCGACTCCTCCTCAAGAAGCCTGCCATGGACCCGGCTGTTTTAAATAACTATCATCCAGTCTCCAACCTTCCCTTTTTAGCGAAGGTTGTTGAGAGTGTGATGGTGCATCAGTTCCCTCAGTACCTGGAGGAAGCGACTTACCTCGATCCTTTCCAATCGGACTTCAGGCCTGGGCATAGTACCGAAACAGCATTGGTCGCGTTGGTTGATGATCTCTGGAGGGCCCGTGACAGGGGTTATTCTTCTGTCCTGGTCCTGTTAGATCTCTCGGCGGCTTTTGATACTATCGACCATAGTATCTTATTGCGGCAGTTGGAGGGGTTAGGAATTGGAGGAACTGTCCTACGGTGGTTCTCCTCCTTCCTCTCTAACCGCTCTCAATTTGTGTTGACGGGGGGGGGGGGGAGAGGCCCACCCCTAAGCCCCTTGTTTGTGGGGTGCCTCAGGGGTCGGTCCTCTCCCCTCTTTTGTTCAACATTTATGTGAAGCTGCTGGGGGAGATCATCCGTGGTCTTGGGGTGCAGTGTCATCTGTATGCTGATGATACTCAGCTTTACATCTCCACCCCAATGATGCTGTGGAGGCTATGTCCCGGTGCCTGGAGGCCGTGCAGAATTGGATGGGTGGGAACAGGTTCCAGCTCAACCCTTCCAAGACTGAATGGCTGTGGTTTCTGGCACCCCGATATAGTCAGCTGACTCCGTCGCTGGCTATTGGGGGAGAGATTTTAGCCCCCACAGAGAGGGCTCGCAATTTGGGCATCCTCCTGGAAGCACGGCTGTCTTTAGAAGATCATATTACGGCCGTCTCCAGGGAGGCATTTTATCAGGTTCGCCTGATTCGCCAGTTGCGGCCCTTTCTGGATCGGGGCACCTTACGCACGGTCACTCATGCCCTTGTCGCCTCCCGCCTAGACTATTGTAACACTCTCTACATGGGGCTCCCTGCGGGGAGCACCCGGAGGCTTCAACTGGTACAAAATGCGGCCACGCAGGTGGTTATGGGGCGTCAAGAAACTTCCATGTGACACCTCTCCTGCGCGAGCTGCATTGGTTGCCGGTGGCCTTCTGGGTTTGCTTTAAGGTTCTGGTTTTGACCTTTAAAGCGATCCATGGCATTGGACCAGGCTATCTGCAGGACCGCGTTCTGCCGGTAGTCTTCCACCGACCGGTGCGCTCCCATAGAGAGGGTCTCCTTTGGGTCCCGATGGCATCTATGTGCCACCTGGTGACCTCAAGGAATAGGGCCTTCTCTGTGGGGGCTCCCACCCTCTGGAATGGTCTGCTTCCGGAGTTACCGAACAACACCGACCTGAGAGCATTCAGACATGCATTAAAAACCTGGCTCTTCGAGCGGGCTTGCCTGGGCTGAAGTAGGAGTTTTAGAGTAATTTTAGAATTTTGGGTTTTAAATTTTGGGCTTTTAATATTTGAGGTTTTATTAATTTATTGGGGGTGGGTATAATTTAAATTTTTAAGGCAGCCTAGGATGTTTAATTTTCTTTTAACTTTTATAATCTGTAGAATGTTTTATGGTTGGCTGTACACCGCCCTGAGTCCTTAGGGAGTAGGGCGGTATATAAATGTGTTAATTAATTAATAAATAAATAAATAAATAAATAAAAATTGTAAGTGCATATTCTTCAGGGATAAAAGAAGCTTGCTCAATCAGAGTTCCCATTCAGGGATAAGATGTTAAACATCCTCAATGAAGCCCACATAGAATTCTCCTTCAAACTTTACCATTTGTTGCAAAAGAATGGCAATAAAGATAACCTCACTAACATAATTCCTTTAAACTATGTTTTAAAAGAAGTAGTAATAAATTTTGTAATGCAAAAAGGTAATTGTTTCCCAGGGCAGTCAACAGTTAATATATGTTTTAATGCTCTGTGTTTTCAAGACTCATTGATTTCAAGAATCAATACTTCATTGCAGAAGAATGTATATTGTTTTTAGGGTTTTAGATTCTGTCCAGTTTCCTCACGATTAATTAGGAGATTGAGTTCAAGTGTCTGCCTAGCTATGAAATTTGAGCAAACTAGCAGCCTAATTAATGGCCTTTGCAATATTATTGAGAGAATTAATCAATAATCAAGAAAAGAGTTGAATTGATACATGGGACACTGACACTCAGTCAATATAACTAAGTGGAGAAAAATAATTCTGCAATCTAAACCATGTGTGGATGCTTCTTTCCAACACTCCACATTGAAAGTCCAGCTTGAGACTCAATTATGGATCTTGAGAAACTTAAACATTGGACCCTATCCAACAAAATTAAATTTATTGTAGAAAAGTTTTATACTTAGGCAAGAAAAACCAAAAGTACAGGTGCAGATTAGGTGAAACCTGGCTCAAAAACAGAAGGAGAAGGATTTTGGAGTCCTACTGGACAATCATTTAAATAGGAACCAGCAGTATGCAGCAGCAGCCAAAAAAGCCAAAGCAATCTTTGTTGCATAAAGAAAGGGATAGAATCAAGATCTTATGAAGTGTTTCTACTGCTTTATACAACCTTAGTAAGACCACACCTGGAATACTGCATTCAGTTTTGGTTGCTACATTATAAAATAAAAGATATGGAAACTTTGAAAAGAGTGCAGAAAAGAGCAACTAAGATGATTAAGAGCCTGCAGACTAAAATAATGAAGAATGTTCACAGGAATTGGGTATGGCTAATCTAGTGGAAAAAAGGATTAGTGGTGATATGATAGTAGGGTTCCAATATCTGAGGAGCTGCCACGAAAAAGAGAAGTGCAACCTAACCTATTTTCCAAAGCACCAGAATGAAAAACAAGCAATGGATGGAAACTCATTGAGAGAACCAACCTAGAAAAATTTCCTAACAATGAGAACAATTAACCAGTGAAATGGCTTGCCTCCAGAAGTTGTGTGTGCTCCATCACTGGCTTTTAAGAAGAGACTGTACAATCTGTTATCTGAAATAGTATAGATTCTCCTGCTTGAGCAGGGAGCTGGACTAGAAGACCTTCAAGATCCTTTCAACTCTGTTATTCTGTTACAGGTAGTCGTCAACTTATAACAGTTCATTTAGTGCCCATTCAAAGTCACAACGGCACTAAAAAGTGATTTATGACCTTTTTTCATAGTTATGACTTTTGCAACATATCTATGTTCAAAATTCAGATCTTGGCAACTGGTTCATACTTATAGCATCACAATATCCCAGGATTATGTGATCACCTTTTGTGACCTTCTGACAAGCAAAGTTAATGGAGAAGTCAGATTCACATAACAACTTTGACAAGAAATGTTATAAAAATGAGGCAAACCTCACTTAATAAATGTCTCACTTAACAACAGAAACTTTGGGTGTAAGGACACAATGTATATCTGTATATCTTGACTAGGACTACCTGTGTATCTTGAATTCTCACAACTATGCTATACTTTCTTTTAAAACTTTCCAGAAAGTCTCAAGCTTATGGCAAGTTATTGTGCCATTCTGACCTCAAATAACTCCAAACATCATGACTTATGATCCATTTGTTTTGAAACCAAAGCACAGAAAGCATTTATTTGGGATGGAAGACATTTTTACAAACAGAAGCATCTCTGAGAAAATCCATATGGCTCATCCTCCTTCCAAACAACCCATGATCATCTCAGTAGACCGGAAACTAATGTTGATTATTTCCCCTAGGCAACCTCTGGGTCAGAGCAATTGTGCAATGTACTTATTTGCAATGAAAAAGCCTCTTGTGAGAACTAACCGTTGGGGAGAAGGGTGTTTCAGCAGAGTCAAAATAAAAGTAATTTCCTGTCAACTCTTTTCACAGGGGTTCATTTCTCAAAATTTTGCATGAAGTACTACTACTACTAATAGTAGTATTAATTCAGTCTCCTAAGGCATACTATGGCTGCCCATAAAGTTGCCATATTTAAACAAAAGAAAAAGCATTGAATCAGTCATTAAGAACTGATCCTGTTGAGCATGCTTTGAAAATAACTCCCTATATAAACAGTACTGACATATTAGCAAGCCAAAATATGAACAGCAAAATAATTATAAATTCTGGCTTTATGGGGCATATTTTACATCTGTTTTGGAATCAAATATGATACAAGTTTATACTCTCTCGTTGCTATCCCAATGCATCTTAATAACCTGCAATTCTTCCAGACACATCCTAATAATTTCTTTGATCTCATCCATCTATATTATACAGTTATCCCTGAATGACTTGTTTCCTATGAATAGCAGAGCAAACAATGCCCACTTATTAACTCTGCAGCTTGTCAAATATTCTTTTTACAATTATACAGCATTCTTAATCATAACTACTGGCTATAGTGAGAGTCTATGCCTACTAAGGCCATGCATGTATACAATAGTAGATCTGAAGTATGTGATCCAAAGTTTCTGGAACCAGTAAACTGGAAAGGCTGGAATACAGCAAAGAGGTGACTTTACTCACCTGGCCAAGAGAAATCCAGGCTTCTAAATAACACTGGGCCAATTCATAATTATGTATTTTGGTATATTTTGCTACTTTTCTTCTATACACAATCTCCATGATGGGTTGCTTCATTTGTTTTAAACCTTATGTCCTAGCAGTTCCCAGTTCAAATATTAGAATCCCTAATAACAAGAATGAAACTGGACTATAAAGCAAAAGGTGGAGCATACTCAATAATCTTTAAGCCTTTCTCACTCTCTATGTGAGTATTTGTTTGTTTGTGTGCCTATTGTATGCATGTATGTATGCTGTGTGTGTACACACAAACAAATGTATTTGTGTATACTACATACATACACACACACAAACTCTCTAAAAACCTTTTCATTATCTCCATCATTAAAGACACTGGAAAAGCACTCCTCTCTAAGTAGGTCAGTAAGTAGGTCAGGCACAGTAAGTAGGTCAGACAAGGAATAATGGATGGAAACTGAACAAGGAGAGATTTAACCTGGACATAAGGAGAAATTTTCTGACACTGAAAACAATCAACCAATGAAACAGCTTGCCTTCAGAAGTTGTGGGAGCTTCATCACTTAAGACTTTCAAGAAGAAATTGAACTGCCATTTGGCAGAAATAGTGTAGGGTCTCCTGCTTGGGCATGAAGTTGGATTAGATGACCTACAAGGTCCCTTTCAACTCTGTTAATCTGTTAAATCTGTTTGGCTCCATCATTGTTTTTCAATGTGTTCTAAACTTTTCAGTGTTTTTTTAAGGATACTTTCATTATGACAGAATATATTTCTTTGCTTTTCCATATATGTTCTATGGCATTTTAGAAGCTGGTTTAGATTTTTTTCAAATGAAAAGTGCCGTAATAACGGGCCAAACATAGTAAAAATGAGAATAATCTAGGCTGTAGACAGCCCAGTGTTTGTGTTATAACAGGTTTGTCCACTCTCGCACAAGAAGGAATTCAAACAGATTTTATAATATTCTAAGAAATAATAAAAGCACATGCATCCCCTTGTTTTATTAAAACTGTTTTACCCCTTAAGTAGAAATTGGAAAATTGCAATCCCACATTTGCTTAATGCCCTAAAGCCAAATTCACATAATACAGTACACTTGTGATAAGTATTATAAAGATTTCTCCAAGCTGCTAGCTTGGTTCATTCATATACTTACATTTCCTCTGCTGAGGAAAACAGTGACTTGACCTTCATCCCGAATCTCTGAAAACATGGGTGCTCCCACCAGCAGGTCTGAAAGTCCATCAGAATTCAAATCAACTGCACATAAGGAGGAGCCAAAGTAAGAGCCCATCTGTAACCAAGCCGAGTCACAACAAAGCATTCAGTATCTGCCCACACACAAGAGGAAATCACACAAGGTTTTATCTTTTTTTTTTGCAAGTGAAACTACAACTTACTGATCTCACATCTGGCAGCTGTAAATGCCAGTTGCAATAGTTTTATAATATCAACTGGATAGGGTAACTGCCCTTATTGTTATGGTTGAACACCATTGAACACATCAAGATATACAGACTCGGTTTGACATTTTTATCCACTTATCAAGATCTGGGATAGGCAGTTGTTGTTTGATGGTGTTAAATGTATTGTTGAAAGAAGTTAGCTGTTCCAAGTAAAGCTGCCTTTTGCAATTGATTGATGGCTATTTTTGTTTCAATGCCAATGGTGTTTAAATGGTGCTCCAGTTGTTTTCGTACTATTGGTACTACTTTTATTTCATTTTTTGCCACAACCATTCTATTACTAATTGAAGGTCTTTATATTTTGTGATTTCTCCAGTTCTTTCTCTTCTCCTGTCTCCAGGTACTGCCTTGTCTATTATCCAAACTTTCTTATCAACAATTGTTAAGTCTATATTATTATCATCATCATCACTGTTCTTATTTTTAAAAGCCTCACATCATTTCTAGCTTATTTTATTTGTCTTCTATCCCATCTTTCTTTTACAGCACAAAGCAATATAGGTAGCCCCCTCCTACTCTCATTTCCTCACAAGAACACTCTTGAAATATTGTTAAACAGCAAAAGTAATTAATTACTGGACTTCTGGCATTTCAGAGAATACCCACTAGCTTCAGCTACTGGGAATTGTAATTCTGCCTCCTCTTAAGGCTTACCTAGTCTTGCTTTAAATAAAGCTGGACTACTGAAGTGACAATGATGATGATTCACCTATATCAGTAAACATTTCATGCAAGACACTTTTAAAAAAGAATCAAACTAATGATTCTAAGAATCAAATTAATGCAGTATAAAAATATCATTTGGATACTTGTTTGATCATTCTCTCATAGATTCCAAGCAACTTACAATCGCTTCAACGGAATTAAAGTAGAATTAAGTCATGAAGTAGATATCTATGGAGATTCTCAGTTATCCAGGTCATGGTTGTCCCAAAGATCCTTTTTCAAGAAACAACTGGACTTTGTTTTTTCTTTTAAGATGCTTTGCTTCTCATCCAAACTGAAGAAGTTTATTGGATGAGAAGTGAAACATCTTCAAAGAAAAACAAGAAAGTCCAGTTGCCTCTTGAAAAAATACATTTGGGTCAGGAAGTAAATGTGTTCTCGGTAACTCAAAAACCTGTTTTTTTAATAAGAAAACTAGGTCAGAAATATTGATAGAAGATCAATATTATGCCTAAAATGCATTGATATACAGTTCAGTAATACTGGAAACTATTACCAGCTCAAAAATTCATCCAAGGGTTGAATCAATGACAAATTACTTAACAAAGAAGTTTCTGCCCTCAAGGGAACCTTTAAAAGCACAAGGGCAGAATGTTCATGTGAACTCAACTTTCTTCTCATTGAATGTGTCAATATAGTTTTTTTTCCTCCATTCCTTTTCATTCAAGTCAATGGCCCTTCAAATGGGTGGGTATGGGAAACTCAAAATACTATTTTAAAAAACATATTGTGCAAGCATGGATCATTAGTTTTACTGCCCCATAGAAAAAGATTCATTCCATCTAATAATTTTAAATGTAAATATTGAAATGTAAAGGATTTAAAAGATAAAGCGGGGTTTCATTTTGAATGGTTATTGATTAAGTCTATTTAAAATGAGTTCAACTTGAGAACCATTCCAAAGATAAAAATGGTTTTAAATATAGCTGTTGATATAGTGACAAAGTATTCTTGATTTACCCACAAGATATTATTTTTTTTCAGGAACTGCACTGATTTCTTGCAAATGTTCAAGTTCAATTTAAGATGCTAATTATTATCCTGTAAGTTGTAACTCCTGGTTACCTATAAAACTGTCTGCTCCAAAGGGAATTGCCTATCTAGTAAGAACTAATAAAGAGGGCATATTAAAAATGTCTCATCTGGAAATATAAGCAAAAAGAGATTTAGAGAACAGCCCACTTTGCAATGTCTTCCCTTCTCTGAAATAACCTACCTCTAGAGATAAGAATTGGTTTTTCAGAAAGCTGTCAATAGGCTGCCTTTCTTTTCCATACAGCCTTTGAGGATGGAATGGAAATAATAATATTCTTAGTGGGGAAGACAATGTAGGAGATGACCAAGTTGAACCTAAGGGAGGGGTCAAATGCATCATAAGTCATGAGTCCCTTTACACCCAACAAGAGATCTAAGTCCACTCTATCTTGAATGCGTCTCATATTTCCCATGTTTCCCTTAATGGTCAGCTGGGCAGATCCTTATTTATCTTCTTGCTTAAGCTTGCAATAAATCTTTATACTATTTGAACTGCCTTAATATCCTATTTTCCCTGGCACTTGACATAGAGTACCATCTGACTTTATTGTACTGATTTATTTTTGAAAATTTAATTGTTATAATAGACAATTGTTATTTGGATTGAAGTGGCTGGATTGAAAAAAGACTGTATTTGGCAGATTTAAAACTGAAGAGATCATACATCATATGACTTGGTTTCAGAATTACTATGACAGCATCACATATTTATGGTAGTGGTATCAAACAGACTCTCTCTGCATTATGTGATGACAAGCTATGAATTGGACGTACACAGGATGGAAACATTTTATGCAGTTTTCACAAGAAAACCCTGATTTAATAAGCTGCCCTGAATTGTGAATGTGCTTTGTATTTTTGCCAAGAAATGCTTATCCTTCATTCATTGTGAAAATAGGACTCAGACCAAAATATAATTGAATTGTTTATTTCTAAATGGACTGTGCAAATCTAATTATTGTACTTAGTTAGTTAATAGTTCAGTGTGTTAGAAAAATATCAGAACTGGTTGAATTCATTAAACTAATTATTAAGTTATCATGTGTTATCTTGTTATGCAAATAAAAGTTCTGTTTGACCTAAAACTAGGATCATCAAACTAAGCTTTCAGAAACTATTTACAGAGGCTGCTTACTGTTTAAATAATTGTAATTCCACCTCCTCCTTAATTTAGCCACCAATTTTTCTTCAATCAAACTGAGCCCATACTTCAGCCAATGGCTTAGGTAAGTCATGCAGCAGCAGCCCTGCCTTTCATATCACTAGTTGAATTAAAATGGACTTTTCAGTACTGAAAAGTTGTAAGCACTGTTTTACAAATCACAGTAGAAAGAAACTGAAAGACAAAGATCAATTAGATAACTCTAATTCTGTTTACTTTTCTGGGTTGCTGGACAATCAGCATCTAATCATGTAGATTCCTTTTATTCTTTGCAATTGCATACAGCAGTATTATTTTAATTTCCTAGACTATGAATGAAGTAAATGAATAATATGTCACTATGGATTAGAGCAATTTCATTAAGGAAAAGATCATCCTGTCATAAGATTGTCCTGAGAGGAAACCTAATGTTATTGTGAGAATTTTTGCCATTTACATCTGTCAATTTTAATTTACAATTTATTTACAATTTTCAAAAGTCAACTACTTCAGATTGTATGCCATCATAACAGAACTTCATAAAAAGAAAGCTCCTAGCATTATTTTTTGCAGCACAACTATGGTGTCACTCTGCAAGAAGCCACAGAATGGTTTAGTAGTGTACAACTCAATCAGAGGTCATCTTACAAAAAGTCTCATCTAAATGGCACACAACTCTGTTGAGCACAGAAAACTTAGAGCTTTTGCATAATTTTGCTTTACCTGATACTATAGGTTCTACAAATATAGACATGTATTCACCGTAACAGTTTGATGGCATTTGCAAAAAGGGTTCCTATCAAGCTGATAAAAATCCAGCACTAATTTATAATGCATAGTTACATGAATGGATGATCCAAGACATCTGTTTCTTAAAATGTTCTCAACTCAGAAAATTGAAGCATGAAGAAAAAAATGGGATCAATTGAGTAAACTCTTGCCTTGAAAACATTGTGCTAATGAGCAATCTAAATATAATAAGGCTTTGACAAGAATATTGTGAGATATCCTTTATTACATTTATTCAAAAGTTAACACATGTATTTGTTGACAGTGCTGGGTTTCAGGATTTAGTGACGTGGTCTGGAAAACAAATTTCCAGACATTTTTGCAAGAAACTGTGGCTGGCATCTTCAGGTGCAAAATGATATGCTTTACTGCCGCTGAAGATGCCTGCCACAGTTGCTGGCAAAATGTTGGGAAATCTGTTCTCCAGACCATGATAGTAAATCCTAAAGCCCAACCCCCCAGACACTGTTATTTGTGAAAGCTGATTGTAATTAAATATATTTTTGCTTGAGGGTTACTCACCTTTTTACCAGAAGCCTGAAAAATTTTGATCAAAGAGGCAGAATTCTTATCTGTGCGGAATATGTACACCTATGAAGTTAAAAAATAATGAAGTATTATCTCCAATATAATTAGATCAACTGACATAATTCATGCATATCAATGTGCCTATAATGCAGCACTCTTTTGGGGTAAACAGTGCTATATAAAGTGCAAAAAAGGCATAAAATGTAAGAAGTCAAACATGATTTAAAGTTTAAGAATTAAGAGGGGGGGGGAGGGAAGGAGAGAGGGAGAGGAAGGGGGGATGAGCAATAAATCTGAAACAAGTTTATACCAAAACATTCATATAGCACTCCATACTATTTTATCTTTACAAACCATCATTCTTTCCCCCACTGCTTCATTGCTTCATACATTATCTTTTGTTCTTAAGTGTCTTTTTTCTTTCTTTGATGAATTCCATCCAACCACAGCTGTCTCAAGCATCCTCTTTTCTGTTTTTAAATATAATTTTTGGGACTTTAATCTTTTTATCTCAGTGAACTTCCTTTTTTGCTAGTCGCTCATTTTACTATTAAATCCATATTCATTCAGCCTTCATTCATTTTTGACCCTATATTATCTTGTTTAAATGCATCATTTTGACTATATTCAATTTGATTTTATGTTTTTCCTGGTATATTTAACTTTCACTTTCATACATGAAAACAGCAACACCATTTTATTCACAGTCATTTTTGTCTACTTCATCATTCATTCCTTGCAGTAATCCATCCACAGCCTACTACATACTGTCATTTCACCAGATTTAAATTCTTAAAATTCCTCTCTGTAGTTTCAAACATAAACAAATTTTTCTACTTCCTCTAGTTTAATATTGATATGCAATTTTCATTCATTCATTTAGTTTTTTCCTGACAAACACAACTATTTTGATCTTTGATACTTTTCTTTACTTTTCATATCATTTTCCCCGTTGTATCATACAATGTAATATTTTCTGCATATCATTCAGGATTATTAAACAAGGCATCATGACTCAATCTGATACTGCTCTAATGTCACCAGAGTCATGCCTTACACATTTATCCATGTCAACTCGCAAAGCATTCCTCATTTGCTCTTGACTTGCCATACGAAGTGGGGGGAGATCGGATGGAGCAGTTTGTTGCTATGATCAGAAGCACATTCCATGCATATCTTTCTCCAGCTTGTGTCTCAAGTTACCAAGCCCATCCGGAGAGGCGTGTTTTCCACAGCCCATGAAATAACTTTGTTGGAGAATGTGATTTATGACACAACCCTGGGAAGCGGGGAAACAGGGTCATAAGTGAAGAGTAAATTACATAGAGCAGAGCCAACTGCACTTGGGGGAAGTGCTGACATGTTGCTCCTAATAAATAATTGGATTTATTTTGAAACTTGCCTTGGGACTCATGAATTAATTAGCATCCACAACCCTGACAGCCAGTCGGTTCCCCTTTTTAAACTAATCAAAATTACCAGGATTCCTGGATCCCAGCCTCTCCAATCACTCCCCGACATCTGGAGTGCTTGGAGAGAAACTCAGGCAACCATGGCAGAGGGTGGATTATCCAAAGAAAGCCTGCTCCAAGTGACCCAAAAGCAGGCAGAGCTTGCCCCCAACCAGGAAATTCCAGAACGCAGCAGCCTAATTACAATCAGAGAGCAGCTGTCCCCAGACATCAAAGCTGAGACGTCAAAGTGACTGAAGCAAGAAGGGATGACTATTGGTGGAAAAAAATCCCTAAAGCAACTGAGCTTGAATTCCCCCTCCTAATACCCAGCCGAAGGCCCCTGAGTGAGCTGGGAAGAATGGATTGGATGTGGGACTGGGCACAGGCCAGGCTCCCAAAGCCCCGGATAGAGACCCTGGGGAGTTCCACAGAGCAGTTGAAGGAGAAATATGACCGGGCTACCATTCGTGAGGGAGGGGGTCTCATGCTGCCCAAAGGAGAGGGGAGGTGCAGCTGATACTTTTGAATTGAGGAGACACAGATGGGAATGCAGATGGGAACTCTACCCATCAGAAGGAGAAGGAACCCAAGACTGCAACCATTGCCTATCCCACACAGCAGGCAGGCCACCAAGGGCAAACAACTCCCTCCCTCTCTCCAAACTAGGGTCGAGGAAGGTGGCCAGCCACATCAAGCACCTGCTTACAGAGGCCAACAGGAGGAAAGAGGAGCAGTACTGAACAAACTGCCCACTTCAGGGAAAAATTTGATGGGGACTCCAACCAGCTAACTGTATTTCTTGATTCAGCTGAGATCCACCTAGAACATTATGGATACCTCTACCCATCCCACAGAGCCATGGTGAATACTGTCATCCAAGAAGCTAGAGTGAGAGGCAAGGGAATGGCTAGCAGCCCTACACAAGAGGAGAGCCCCCCAACTGTAGGACATAGATGACTTCCTACAACTGTTAAAGGCCAGGTTTGAGGAGGCGAAGGATGGAAGATGAGCTCAGAAACCTATGGCAGAGTGGTGATACATCAAGGAATATATCTGTGAATTCAGGAGAGTCATTGGGAAGCTATCTCCTTTTTCAGAACAATTCTGGACAACCAAATTGCCCTGGTAACCGCCTACCGGGACATCCCGAACCGACTCTCTGAGTGATTCCAAGTATCCATAAAAGTTGACAGCGGACTGCGTGCCAATGACATGAGAAAGCAACTGGACACTAAATAGAGAGGTCAACTAGACCAGAGGCCACTCAGCTGACGGGGAACCACTGCACCACAGCCAGCCCCAAAACCAGCCTTCCCATGAAGTCCGCTGAAATGCTAGGGGAATAGGCCACATGGTACCCAGCCCTGAAACCAAGGCCAGAGCCACCACCCACAGCATAATCGGAACAAGGCCCCAAGCGCACCATGATATCTCTCCAGGCTGCAGAGGTCCTTCCCCACCCAGACAAAGTGGGGGATCCCCAGGAAACAATAAGCAATCACCAGAATCTTATGACAGCAAGGATGAGGGTTATTTTCCCAATACACTTAACAGACCTAAAAACAGGAACCCAGGGGACTTTTCAAGCTCTAATAGACTCAGGCTGCACTAGATGCTTGATCAACCTAACCACGGTCCTGAAACTGGGGATCAGAGCAAAAGGATTAAGCCACCCAATCTGGTTCAAATAAGTCGACGGGTCCCTATTGGGGGGAACCTGACTGAACCAGTGAGGCTAGAGTTAGCAAATCACTGAGAAGTAATTTGATTTGTAATAGTCCCCAAAGTGACAGACACAGTCATACTGGGACTCGGCTGGCTAGACAAGTGGGGACTGACCATCTGGTGCAAGGGGGTAGCTGCACATTGAGGATAGCAAGGGACCCCAACTACCTCTACACCAGCAGATAGAAGCACTGCCCACATAGGAAACCCTTCCAAAGGACCCACCAAAACAACTGGAAGCCACTTCCAACAAAATCCCAGAGGTCGAGCAGATCAGGATCTCGCAGAAGTATTCAGCAAGGCCCAGTGTGATGTTCTGCCTCCCCACCATGAGACAGACTACACCATCAAAATCATCCCCAAAAACTGCACAAGTCCAAACCATGATGCTCCGGGAAATGCAAGAATTGTGCAAATACATAGACAAAAACCTAGCAAGGGGGTTTATTGAGCCAGCCAAGTCACAAGCCACAGCCCCAGTCCTGTTCAAAAGGAAAGAAGATGTAATTGTCAGATTATGTGTTGATTTTAGAGGCATAAACTGTGTGTGTGTACACAACCCATACCCCTCCCTCTCATGAAAGACGTGCTATCTGACCTGATCAAGGGAAAAGTCTTTACCAAATTAGACCTCAGAGAAACATACTACCGAGTAAGCATCAGGGAGGGAGATGCAATCATTAAACTGTCCCCTAGGAAGCTTCCAATTCAAAATGATGTCTTTCAGACTGCAGGGGCCCCCAACAGTGTTCATGCAGTTAATAAATGAGGTGCTGCATGAGCACCTCTATAAGGGGTTTCTCATCTACCTGAACGATATCCTCATCTACACTGAAACCATGGACAACCACATACTCCTGGTCTGCCAGATACTGGAAAACTTCTTACAGCCAACCTGTACACCAAGCTATCAAAATGCAAATTCCACCATGTACGCTAGACTACCTGGCTACCGAGTGTCAAATGAGGGCATAGAGATGGATCCAGCCAAAGTACAAGCCATTCTAGGTTGGCAGCTACCTCACACCCGCAGACAGCTACAAAGCTTCTTAGGGTTCACAAACTTCTATCGGCAATTTATCCCCTTCACAAAGATTACCAAACCCATGATGGACTTTCTAAAAACAGGAAGCCCAGGAATGAAACCCTGCCCAGGACAACCCCCACAGTGGGACCTAACCTGCCAAAAAGCATTTGAAACACTGAAAGAACTATTTGCAAAAGAACCAGTACTGAAGCATTCCGACCCCTTACAACCTTTCATCATCCAAGCAGGTATCAGCGATGTGGCTGTGGGAGCCATGCTACTCCAAAGAAATAGCCAAGGAAATGTACAGCCTTGTACCTACATTTCCTGCAAGCTCACGGACACAGAGAGGTGATGGGCTGCATGGGAAAAAGAACTTTCATGGTGAGATGGGCATTATTAACCTGGTGTCACCTACTGGAAGGGGGGCAGAGGCAGTTTTAACCACAAAAATCTGGAAGTCCTTAGGACCCCATGAAAACTATCGCCCAAACAAGTCTGCTTAGTTCAATACTTCAACTGATTCGACTTCATGCTAAAGCACATCCTATGGGGGAGGAACTTTCTAGCTGATGCCCTCTTCTGAATACCCTAGTACAAATGCAAATGGGAGGTAGTAGATGCCATCGTCTGAGTACCTGCTATGTGAACTATCAGCAGTCCAGTTGGGCAGACCTCGAGCCTTTCTCAGAGATTGTGTACAATAATGCTATTCAGTTGTACAGATCTGATGAAACAGTTTGTTGCTATGATCAGTAGCACATTCCATGCATATCTGTCTCCAGATTGTGTTTCAAGTTACCAAGCCCAGCCAGAGAGGCATGTTTTCAACAGCCCACAAAAGTATTTTGTTGGAGAATATGATTTATGACACATCCTGGGAGGGGGGAAACAGGGGAACAGTAAATTACATAGGGCAGAGCCAACTGCACTTGGGAAAAATGCTGATATGTTGCTCCTAATAAATAATTGGATTTCTTTTGAAACTTGGCTCCAGGCTTATGAATTAGAGCAGTGGTTCCCAAACTTTTTCAGTCCAGCACCTCTTTCATGCTACAAACTCATCCTCAGTGCCTCTCACCTAGAGGTGGGATTCAAATTTCTTAACAATTGGTTCTGTGGGCATGACCTAATTGTGGGTGTGGTTTTTTTGGTCATGTGACTGGCTGGATGTGGCTTGCTGGCTGGGCGTGGCTTGCTGGTCACGTGACTTGGTAGGAGTGGCCAGATGGCCATGTGACTGGCAAAGCAAATACAAGTGGTCCTCACTTAATGGCCAGTTGCTTAGCAAGTGTTCTAATTTATGACTGACCTCCCCAGAGCTACTTGACCTGTTTTGGGAGTTTTGACAGCCATGCACACACACATATACAAACACACACACACACTCACTTCTAACCCTGCTGGAGCAGGTGGTTGGACTAGATATTTCATTCACTTTCTCTTCCCTCCCTCCCTCCCTGTCTTTCTTTCTTTTTTCTTTCTTTCTCTTTCTTTCTGTCCCTTCCTTCCACCACCCCTTTTTCTTTGTCTATCCCTTTTCTTCCTCTCTCCCTTTTTCTTTCCCTTTTCTCTTTCTTTTCTTGTCTCTTCCTTCTCTCTCTTTTCCCTTTTTCTCTCCCTCTCTCCCTCTATATCCCATTCACTTTCTCCTCCCTCCCTTTCTTTCCCCCACTCTTTACTCTCTCTCTTTCTGTCCCTTCCTTCCATCCCCTCTTTGTCTATCCTTTTTCTTCCTTTCTCTCTCCCTTTTTCTTTCTTTACTTTCTTGTCTGTTCCTTCTCTTTCCCTCTCTCTTTCTTTTCTCTCTCTCTCTCTCTTTTTCTCTTTCCCTCTCTCTCTTTCCCTTCTCTCTATCCCTTCCCTAATCTATCTACCTATTTTCTGCCCAGGCAGGCGTGGCCTAATCTGTCAAAGGCCTGGGCTAATCCTGCATCACCCCGTTTCCCCTTTCAGAGGCCCCGGCCCTTAATCTCCCCATTTCCTCCCCCACAACCATCTCTTTCATCATCCCAAGCCATGACTTTACTCTCCTCCCGCAGCTGACTGCCAGGGAAGACAAGCCAAGACTGAGCCATTGTTGTCGCTGGGCTCCTCACCAGCCCACATCACCTTTATCATGAATGCCTGAGCCGCCGTACATTTTTCAATGCAGCTGGACTGCAGCCGCACCCAAAAAAAGATGCAGCAGCTAGAGGCTTTTTGCAGCGAAAATTACCGACCTCCAGCTTTGCTTGCTTCACTTCTCCAATGCACCGCTATGGCTGCATTCTAGCCCAATCAGGGGTGGGATTCAAATTTTTAACAATTGGTTCTGTGGGCGTAGCTTAGTTGGTGGGCATGGCTTGGTGGTCATGTGACTGGCTGGGTGTAGCCAACTCAACATCACTTACATCGAGGCACGCATCTCCTCGCCTGGCCTCTTAGAACTGTGGGGATGCTGTAACAGTCATCAGTGTGAAAAATGGTCATGTCACTTTTTTCAGTTCCATTGGAACTTTAATGGTCACTCCACATAAGCAAAGTATCAGCAAAACAGGGAAAGAAAACTCCAGAGAGGTCCCTGAGACTGGAAGTCTAGTCCTGCCAAGAATGTAATAAGGGTTAATGGAGAGGCAGTTTCTGTAAGCAACACCAGAATGTTTCCTTCCTGCCTTCCTTACAGGATTAGGCCAGTAATTTCTTCTAACAACCAGTTCTCCGAATTGTTTAGAATGTTAACAACTGGTTCTAGCGAATAGGTGCGAACCTGTAAAATCCCACCCCTGCTGGCCCCGCAGGTCCACCCCATTGAGCCCGCTGCACTGGAGGGACTTGCCCAAGCAAGTTTAAGCAGCAGTCAATGGAGTGAGCCAGCATGGCTGGCACCTAGAACGCAGCAGCAGTGGCGCATTGGAGAAGCAGAGCAAAGCTGGAGGTCGGTAATTTTCATTGCAAAAAGCTTCCAGACTCCAGCTGCATCGAAAAAAAGACACAGCATCTGGAGGCCTTTTTCAGGGAAAATTACCGACCTCTGGCTTTGTTTGCTCCGCTTCTCCAATGCACCGCTGTGGCCATCAGCAATTGTCGTAGATGCGTGCAATGTCATGCATGCTCAATAAGCACTGACTGGGGCAGGAAATGGAGGAATGGCAGAGAGGAGTGGGGCCAGCCAGTGGCCCATTTTACTGGTTCTCCAAATTACTGGGAACAGTGTTAGGTTTCTTTAAAAAACTTCAATATATTGGTTTACCATATATGGCTGCAAGTCAGAATGACTCAGCACTATCTTGTAGCTACAGGAAGTAGGAGTGCTATATAGTAAGAAGCCAGAGAGCACATGGCTAGTCTGTTGTTAGTGCTGTAGGTTGCTGCTACAGGAATGCTGCTACTGGTTTGCTGCTCGGCTACTTGGCAAGTATCTTCAACACTGTAACTATATTTCTCCATTGATGCATAGAAGTATTGCTGTTATATCTACTGAACAAGAATGATTAGTAAGCTAATCTATTGATGGATGAACTGTGTACGATGTTGGACTGTCCTTATACCACTGTATATAAAGACTTTGCACTTCAACTGCTGTGCTTGTGTGGTTCTATACTCACTGCTATAATCTGAACACTACTTCCGTCTGCTGTATTAATCCTTGATACCAAGGATACTCTGCTAAATACTTAACAAACAGTAATGAACCGGTAGAATCCCACTCTGAATTGTGCCCTACAAGGGCCCACCTCCAGGACTCCTTTGCCACTCCCTTTGCCTCTTAGCACCCCCCTGCTACCCTTGCCTCTTAGCGCTCCCCTAAGTCATCCCACCCCCCCAGGGGGCAGTACCGCCCACTTTTGGAACCACTGATCTAGAAAACATCCAATCATAGTTTCTGTCAAATATTTTAGGTTTTTTACTCATAAACATATAATTCTATTTCTATAAGTGTATTCCTCAATTTCAAAGATTTGACTACTTTCATTCAGATGTATTACATCATTCTTATTTCAGAGTTACATGCTATCTACTTTTCCTTAACTCATTTCATTCATTATTTTGTATTCTTTATGATTTACTCCTCTTAAGTACCACAATCTTCCAAATTACCACTAGCAGATAGGCCCACATATATTATTCTCTAACACCATAATAAAGCTTTCACAAAATGTATTTTAGCAAGATACAGAAAATTTAGATAAAGTTACTGGCATCAGTCATTTCTATGCACCATGCAGCATACCCTGTTAACAGTAAGCACAATCTAGTTTTATCACAAGCACAAGCACATTATTTTATGTAAGTTGGCATTTTAATCAAGAGACTTCTTCCAAGCCAGGGCATTCTTTTTCACATCCCACCAACAAGGAAGTATCTGCAGTGCACTGGTACTCACTCAGGATACTAATTACAAAAGTGAGATGTATTTAAAGACTAAAAATATATTAAACACATTGCATGACTTAAGTTTATACACAAGGAGACTGCCTTTCTGGTATAAATGTTGCTAATAATTATTTGTTATATATAAAATATTTTTCTCCAGAAAGCTTTAGTGCTTGAAATATTGTGCTGGTTTATAGTTCTAATTGTTAAAAGTACAAACTAAAAATTACAATTTAAAAAATTATGATTCACATTTCATCTTAATCAAACTGGGTGGATTTAAGTAGCTATAATCCTTAATCCCAAATAATATTTGAGGATAGTAACAGCAATCTACTTTACAGAGTTAATAGGTAGCCCATGTTCAAAAATTAATGATTTTATGCATGGCATATATGAGATGTCCACTCAGAAGCAATTGGGCTGTTTGCCTATTAAAGTAAGCCAGAATTTCATATACTGGCCTACAAGTCAGTACTGGCTCTTGACCTACATGATATGCTATAGACTCGAGTCTCACAACTATCTTACTTAATGTGGTAGAGTAGCAATCAAAGAGTTAGGCCTCCATATGTAACTGATACAGCATTCCTATCCTGGATCATATATTGTAGTGCTCTATATTAAAGATCAAATTCCTTCCTAGACTTGGAGGAAGATATGACTACACAAAGCTATAACATAGTTTTTTCTGGCTCTGGGTGATGTAGAAATGGAGAGCCATGAATATGCCACAGTACAGAAATAAAATCAGTTAGAGAGTCGTGGTTAGCTTTCAACTTGGTACTTAATGAGATATAAAAACATGGGCTTTTTTGTGGTTTACCAGTTTATTCCTATATTATGTTTCTGCTCTGTCTATCTAATCCATGAGAGCATTAGGCAGTCAAAAAAAGGGAGGGAACAAAATCCAAGATCTGACCGCATGCGCAATAAGGACTGACTGGGCAGGGAATGGAAGAACGGGCGGAGAGGACTTTTATGCTTTGCTTATCTGCAAAAGTAATTCTGATTCGTTTCAGGCTTGTTAAAAATGATTAAAATAAATTAGAGGTTAAATGCAATATTTGCACAAATATACAAATTGCATATAATAGCGATTTTTATGCAAGTCACTCTAAAGCAGGGGTGTCAAACTCAAGGCCCGCAGAGTGCTTAAATCTGACCCACAGGGCCAGCCTGGAAATATCAAAGGACTGACCCGCAGTGCTCTGCTGGCCAAAACGGGGCATGGGGAGACTGCATATGGCCTCCCTGTGGCCCGTTTTTAGACTCCATGGTTTCCAACAGCACTCTGCCAGCCAAAAATGGCTATACAGAAGTCCTGAGAAGCTCCCATATGGCCTGCTTTTGACCTCCCCAGCCTCGAACAGAACTCTGCCAGCCAAAAGTAGGCCATGCAGAGGCCCCGAGAGGCCCACACACAGCCTGTTTTGGCCTTTCCAGCCTCCAAAGCACTCTGCTGCAGGTCTGCATTTAGCAGTGTCAAACTTTTTGAAAGTATCCCAGTGTCAGATTGAAGCAGCGGAAGAGGAGAAACACCCTACACAGATAAAATGACATTAGGAATCTGGCCTTTATGAATCTTATTCCCTGCATGCAAGTTTCCTGTCTGCCAGTTAGTTGGAAGTTAGTTTTAATTCAAGTTTTTAGTTTGTTGGGTTTTGACTCTCACCTAAATCCTAAGAAAAGCCTTTGGAATTAGCTTTTCCCTACAGATCCTATGGCTCCTTCCTTCACCTTCCTCCTTTCCCACAGTGTCATCCCCAGACTCACTGGAAGAACCCCCTTCCCCCCTTAAGCAACATGAAAAATATTGGGAGAGTTTCCTTGGTGGCAGTAGAAGAGAGGAAACTCAGCTAATTAATACTGGAAACACAAAGCAATGATTTTTGTTGCTCAGATAAGTGTGTCTGTCTGGGTTTTTTAAAAATAAAAAATAAAAAAACAGTCACAATCTATCACAGCCTCCCAAAACTAGTGTTCCTGGAGAGGACAGATGCAACGCCTCTCATCCCTGCCAGCAGGATGGGTTCCAGGTTGGGGGATATGTGATGGAAGTGGTTTATTTTTATTCTTGTCTTTGGCTGGAGGCACAGGGGAAGCGATTGTAAGTGGCAATCTTGTACCTCCTCTGCTCACCATGGCCATCCCATCCACGTCAATTGTGACCATGCCCACTGCTGCTCACACATACACACCCAGCCATCCGAGGTCAAACACAACCCTGATGCTGCCCTCAATGACATTGAATTTGACACCTCTGCTCTAAAGGATGGAAATCTATGACTTATTAGATCATCCTTATGAGGAATTTGGAAGTTCCTGATTAAAAAATTAATTCTGCTAGAATCAATGAAAAACTACTGCTAATTTGAATAAACAATATTGGATTGAGTAATACAAAGTTTTTCTAAATCTTTGGTCTTGATTGCTGCAAACCAAGTATTCATCAAAAATGATTATATACATGGTAGCCACAGCTTGAATTTACAATGAATTGTGTAACTTTAAAAAAGGGAGGTTTCTCTATTTACTGCTGCTAGAAAATGGGTGATGAGATTCTCAGAACAATGAGAATAGGACCACAAGACAAGGAAAGACTTGAACAAACTAGATATTATTAATTATTCTCCTTCTGTTACTGGCAATAAAATATTTTCAGGAATATTCTTCAAACTGCTACAGCCCCACACTTCTTGTCCATTTTCTCCTAGATGAACTATGAGCTGAAGCTTAATCAACAGCCAAACCTTTCCAACGCCTCCATCCTGGGGAGCTCCTCCAACGACGTCCGTGGTCATCAGCTGAGAGAAGTGACCTGCTGCCACTGCATATCCTGAGCAGAGCATTTTGAGGATGGACAAGCAGAGAGAAAAAATGATCAAAAATATCAGCAAAAATTGGAAATGGAGCCAAGTCTTAGGTCATCTACCTGGATAAAGCATTTTCCCCTTCTCTCAATAGAAGTTAGACTTAAGCAAAACACCGTCAAATTCTATAAGAGCCTTACTTTTCTGGAACAGGAAACTCACTGTCCAGGTTTGAAATAATAAGTAAGTTTTACCTAACAATAAGATGTAAGCAGAAGACAGATAAGAACAGAAATTTAAATCAGAAAAGGTACCAGAACAGTTGATAGTTATTATTAAAAAGAAATAAAGGACAATAAAAGAGAAGAGTTCTAAAACTGAAAAACATAGTTTTTCAGGTGTAAAACAAATAGTTTCTACCACATTACTGATTGAATTGAATATTGCAAATAGCAGATGTTAGAAAAGCAAGCAACATATGGAATACATGATAACTTTTTATCCAATTTCCAAAATACTATAACCCATGCTCCTCAAATGAAAATGGATTATGAGAGATTAAAGTACGTTAAAAAGAAATTATTCACAGAGACCCAAGTGGAACAGCATAACTCACCACAAAATATAGTGAGTTAGAAACTTGGTTTGACTTTACTGAGACATTAAACAAGTTCATAGAGATCAATGCTGCGACCTGATTCACAAAACAAAAGCTAAGGGGGAATCCATGTAGTTACAGATTAAATTGTAACAAAGCTACAGGATTTTAATCACACTGTACCTTCTGTGTAAGCAATGATCCCTCTAATTTCTAATGCTATAAGTGGAAATAAATGGTTTTTTTGTGCAACCTTCCCCAAATCAAGCAGAAATGTGTGCACACCATATCAGTAAATTGCAGCTACTTGTAACAGTGATATGTTAAAATGTTTACATATTTCTCAGTGAAAATATAGAAAATATAAAGTATAATAGTATGTGGAAAAAGAGAACGAACCCAACAAATCAGTTTGGATTATAAACAAAATATAGCTGAAAGAAGCAAAATATTTTTTTGAAAGGTCAATATGATTTTATTTGCCACTCTAAAATGACACATTATGAGACAGGAACACTCTCTAATATTCAATGTCTTTTCCTTGTAAAACCATTATTCATACTTGAAAAGCCCATTACTTCCTTTATACTGTGAATTACAAGCCTTTTACCTGCATTGCAAATGTTAACTTTCATATTTTTTCAAAAAGAAAAACCTCCATGTCTTCTTCTAATCAAAGAAACAAGCAAGTAATAGTCAACTGAAGAAAAGAGGTCCACCATCCTTTCTTAAAAGCACAGATGAGGATTTAACACACAAATAGTTAAGGAAAGCAGAGATTTGCCATAATCAGCACAACTGAGAACTGGACAGAAGTCATTAGAGAAATTAACATTTCTCCTGTGATACTGACTGCATTTTTAAATAGATGTTTCTAAGGGTTAGTAATGAATAATGCTTACATTCCCCTATTACCCTAGCATATTTTCATGGAACAATAAATCATTGAAAAAAGGACTTCTTTAAATCAAGATCATTTATTCATTTTCCAAACATGTAGTAATGATTTTAACTAAAGGCATAGTTTAAGACCAAGACCACATATATATTACAAATTAAATAACTTACCATCAATCTTAGCTTCCCTTTGGGATTTGAAGTTGCCTAAGGGTGCTAAGATCTTCCTGACAGGGACTGTTAAAGCAACTACAAATCCTTCAGTCCAGAAGAAGTTATTAGATTTTTTTTTAATGTGCACATGCAACATTGTAGTCAGGGCTGGAAATGGAAGAATTCCTGAATCCAAACTTTCCAGAAATGCAATTATTGGAGTTTTCACCTCTGAGAATCCCAGAGTTCTTAGATTTCACTGGCTATACATTTATGCATGTATCTATTTACCATCAATATTCAAAACTAATAATAATTTGAAAATTGTTGTGTTTTGCTTACCTAGATATATGTAACGCTTGGCTATCACAGATTCATCTTTCAATTTGAAATATGTATTATCAGTGAGATTCAATACTTTGATTGTTCCTGTCCAATAGTAAGACCCTGGAGCTCCCATGATAACCAACTCCTATCAAAAGAAGAGTTTTGTCATGTTAAATCTCTACAGTCAATGAAAATAAATATTTGAGATTCCTCATGCATACCTAAATCCAGAAACAGAAAAAATACACTGGAGTCATGGGAATGAAAACTTTGAAAATGTAGAAAAAAGTATAATAGAATAATCTGCTTCTTTCCTACTCTTCTCCACCCCAACAAATATCCTGATCCTAATGGCCTTTCAGAAGGCATTAAGGTTTTATTTGTTTATTTATTTGATTTGTCAATCATTTACAAGATAATAGGTATAAGAATAAACATGAATATGAATACAGAAAATAGGTATGAATAAATGGGGACAATAGGACAGGGACGATAGGCACGATTGTGCACTTATGCACGCAGGGGTAGAATTCAAATTTCTTAACAATCGGTTCTGTGGGCGTGGCTTAATTTATGGGTGTGGCTTGGTGGTGATGTGACTGAGTGGGTGTGGCTTGATGGCAGGGTGTGGCTTGGTGGTCACATGATGGGCTGGGTGTGGCTTGGTCACATGACTGGCTGGGTGTGACCAACTCAATGTCACTCACATCAAGGGGTGCCTCACCTGGCCACTCCCCTCTCAGCCATTCCTTGTCACACCCAGCCTCAACTTATGTGTTCTGTAAAAATGTTCATCTTTTTTTGACTTTATTATCTACATACTATAGATATATTTTCATGGACCACTGAAAGGAGGAAATGGCTCACATGCTTTGCCCAAGAGGGCAACAGGCTTTTAAGGTGCTGCCAGAAAAAAGGAGGGACAATGTATTTTCCAAACAAACAGAAGGCAAAACAAGAAGCAATGGATGGAAACTGAACAAAGAGAAAAGCAACCTAAAACTAAGAAGAAACTTCCTGACAGTGAGAATAATTAAGCAGTGGACCTGCTTGTCTCCAGAAGTTCTGGGTGCTCCAACACTGGTTTTTAAGAAAGACTGGACAGCCATTTCTCTGAAATGGTATAGGGTTCCCCCCAAGGTCCCTTCTAAGTGTTATTCTGACACCTTTCCCAGGACTTCTGCTCAGATCCAAAATGTGGCTGTGATAGCTGATCAAAGCTCCTCTGTTTTGCAGCAGCTTTAGCATTTAGGACAGAAGTCTCCAAACTTGGTAACTTTAAGACTTGTAGAGTTCAACTCCCAGAATTCCTCAGCCAGCTCTGCTGTCTGGAGAATTCTGGGAGTTGAAGTCCACAAGTCTTAAAGTTGCCAAGTTTGGAGACTCCTGGTTTAGGATCAAAGCTAAGTTAGCTGTTTTTCTATTAATACATAATCCTTAAAAGGGCTCTCCTGCATTGTCTAATTCAGAGGTCCCCAACCTTTCTGGCACCAAGGAGTGGTTTCCTGGAAGATAATTTTACCACAGACCTCTGTGTGTGTGTGTGTGTGAGAGAGAGAGAGAGAGAGAGAAGGGGGAGGGAGGGGGAGGGGGAGGGAGAAAAGTATACAGTTTGGGAAAGAAGCACAAACAAAAGTGGTAAATTACATAGTGGGTGGGCCACTCATGGAGTAAAATAAGTTACTTAAAGCTTCCACCAGATGATTTTGCTCCAGTCCAGGGAAAAATCAGAATAAACACATAGGGAAGACTTCACTAGAAGTCTTGGAGAAAATCAGAAGAACTGGAAAAGTCTTCACAGGAAGACTTTTTTGTTCTGCTCTGGAAGAAAATTAGAAGACACAGAGAAATCTTCACTGGAAGAAGCTCTCCGCTTTTGCTCCAGAGGAAACCCCCAATCAAAGACTCAGGAAAACAGGAAGAGGGTATATGACCACCACCTACACTTTTCAATGGTTCAGCACAGTGATTTTCTTCCAGATTAGACCTTTCTAAGAAAGGGGGAAGAAAGGGGGAAGAGGGGGAGAAGAGACAATTCTCACTCACCTTTCCAGCAAAACAAACCAAAGATCCAGCAAGTTGAGGAAGTGCTGACAAAACCATTCAAAAGAGAGAAGGAGGGGGAGGGGAGGAGGCAGAGACACACAGAGAGAGAGACTTGGTCTGCAGTCTTGGTGAAAACTAGAGAGGGATTCCCTTGGAGACCAGGACTTAAGGTGACATTCCCACACACCTTGTTTCTCTTCAACAAGGCTTTGGGAAAGTACTTGGTTGGACTGCTGCGTGTTTGTCTTGCAAACTTGGAGTGATGCAGGAAGGGAATACAAGCCCAGTTGCAATGCTGGAAGAAGGAGAGGAGGAAAGTGGGGAAAATGCAGAGGAAGGAAGAAGAGGTAGCAGGAGAAACAGGAAGCAGGTGGAGGAAGAGGAGGAGGAGGCAGAAGCAGGCATAGCAGAAGGAGCAGGAGGAAAGACCTGGAACTCAGTTGTTGCAAGCCAATTGCAAGTCCAGCTGCCGGAGAACCTTTGCAATTTGCATGTACTGGCCTTGCTGTTATTATCCACCTTACATGGTGGGAGGGAGAGCAGGCAGCCCTCGGGTAAGAGAGGCAAACTAATTGAGCAGTCTGTTCTCTGCCTGTTCCCTATCCTAATCACAGGCTGGGTGGGCATGGCCAGGAGTGTGTGACAGCCAGCACTCCTCCTGCACCCCCCCCCCAAAGCAAAAAGGGGCCATCTTTAGCATAACAAGCCTCCTTGGAGCCTCAGGAGACCCAAAATGGCACATTGGGGGAGGGCGCAGGGGGGATGCCCCCTCGCCTGGCCCCCCTGCCGGCGCGCCCTCCCCCCGCACACCTTTCCTGAGGCTCCAGGGAGGCTTGTTATGCTAAAAATGGCCCTTTTTTGCTTTGGGGGGGTGCAGGAGGAGAGAAGCCTGTCACACACTCCTGGCCACACCCACCCAGCCAGTGATTAAGGCAGAGAACGGGCTGCTCAATTTGGTGATTATTTTGCATCTCCCTAGAGCCTTAGAAGACCCAAAACAGTGTGGGGGCAGGGCAGTGCCCCCCAGCAGCCCCCCCACCCCGTTTTTGGCTTTGCAAGCCTCCCTACACTTACCTGAGAGCCAGAACCAGGCGCATGGCGACTTCTGGAGGGACAGGGCGGGTGGGGCCAGCTGGTCTTCTGAACTACTGATTCGCTGAACTGGATGTACAATTAACATCCAGTTCACCCAAACCGGTAGAATTTCACCCCTGTATGCACACCACTTACAGACCTCTTAGGAATGAGGTAAGGTCAATAGTAGATAGTTTTAGGTTAAAGGAGTGCGGGTTTGAGGCTGTAACAACAGAGTCAGGCAGTGCATGACAGGCATTGACCATTCTGCTGCTGAAGTCATACTTTCTGCAAACAAGTTTGGTGCGGTTTACATTGAGTTTGTATATGTTGTGTGCTCTTGTATTGTTGCGGTTGAAGCTGAAATAGTCATTGACTGGTACAGTGAGCTCTGGAGCTTAGGTCATTTGAAATGGTTCTTCTTTCAGGACTTTGGGCCCGAATGAGCAAAATCCCCATGAAATATTGTGTATTTCAATCATATTCACTCTTTATCATCTACTTGATTTTAATTATATGTGTTGTTTTGTATCTGTTGGTTTTGACATTTTCTTTGTTTCTTCAAGGATTATAGGAAATCCACTTTACCACTGTACACTATTGTAATAGAATTGGGAAATTATGCCACTGATTCCCTCTGTTCCATTCTGCTACTGTCTCACAACTCGCCTGGAGACCTGGTAGCCGCCTGGGATAGGTTGGCTGCCGGGGCTCTGGACCGAGTTGCGCCTCTGCGACCTCTGACTCGGCACAGATCCCACTTGGCTCCGTGGTTTACGGAGGAGCTACGGGAGATGAAGTGCCGGAAAAGACGTCTAGAGAGTGTTTGGAGGGCTAGCCGCACTGAGTTCGACCGAACACAGGTGAGGTCTTATATTAAGATCTACCTTGTGGCGATAGAAGCGGCGAAGCGTTCACATTTCTCCGCCCTTATTGCGTCGGCAGAAAATCGGCCGGCCACCCTATTTAGAGTGACCCGCTCCCTGCTTGACCTCTTGCAGGGTAGGGCGGAGGAGTTTTCCCGATTTCTGCACGACAAAATCGCTCAGATTCGGGACGGGCTGGACTCCAATTGGATGGTCCCAGGGGAGGTGTCCGGGGCAGGTCTTGAGAATATTATCTGGGAGGAGTTTGACCCTGTGACCGCCGAGGGTGTGGACAGGTTGCTGGGGGGGCTGAATGCCGCCACGTGTTTGTTGGACCCGTGTCCCTCCTGGTTGGCTTCGACCACCAGGGAGATGACACGAGGCTGGCTCCAGGGGATTATCAACGCTTCATTGAGAGAGGGGTCGCTCCCTACCGCCCTGAAAATGGCGGTGGTGCGGCCCCTCCTCAAGAAGCTTATCCTGGACCCGGCTGTTTTAAACAATTATCGTCCAGTCTCCAACCTTCCTTTCCTAGCGAAGGTTGTTGAGAGCGTGGATGCACGTCAGCTCCCTCAGTACCTGGAGGAAGCGACTTACCTCGATCCATTTCAATCGGGCTTCAGGCCCGGGCATAGTACTGAAACAGCATTGGTCGCGTTGGTTGATGATCTCTGGAGGGCCCGTGACAGGGGGTTCTCCTCTGTCCTGGTCCTATTAGACCTCTCGGTGGCTTTTGATACTATCGACCATAGTATCTTATTGCGGCGGTTGGAGGGGTTGGGGAATGGGGGAACTGTCTTGCGATGGTTCTCCTCCTTCCTCTCCAACCGCTCGCAATTTGTGTTGGCGGGGGGGGGAGGTCCACCTCTAGGCCCCTTATCTGTGGGGTGCCTCAGGGATCGGTCCTCTCCCCTCTCTTGTTCAACATATATGTGAAGCCGCTGGGCGAGATCATCCGTGGTCTTGGGGTGCAGTGCCATCTGTATGCAGATGACACCCAGCTTTACATCTCCACCCCAGACCACCCCAACGATGCTGTGGGGGCTATGTCCCGGTGTCTGGAGGCCGTGCGGAATTGGATGGGCGGGAACAGGCTCCGATTCAACCCATCCAAGACTGAATGGCTGTGGTTTCTGGCGGCCCGATATAGCCAGTTGACGCCTTCGCTGGCTATTGGGGGAGAGATTCTACCCCCTACAGGGAGGGCTCACAATTTGGGTGTCCTCCTGGATGCACGGCTGTCTTTAGAAGACCATATTGCGGCCGTCTCCAGGGGGGCTTTTTATCAGGTTCGCCTGATTTACCAGTTGCGGCCTTTCCTGGATCGGGACGCCTTACGCATGGTCCCTCACGCCCTTGTCACCTCTTGCCTGGATTATTGTAACGCTCTCTACATGGGGCTCCCTGCGGGGAGCACCCGGAGACTCCAACTGGTGCAGAATGCGGCCGCGCGGGTGATTATGGGGGCGTCGCGAAGCTCCCATGTGACGCCTCTCCTGCGCGAGCTGCATTTGTTGCCGGTGGCTTTCCGGGTTCACTTTAAGGTTCTAGTTTTGACCTTTAAAGCGATCCATGGCATTGGGCCAGGCTACCTACAGGACCGCGTTCTGCCGGTGATCTCCAACAGACCTGTGCGTTCCCACAGGGAGGGCCTTCTCCGGGTGCCGTCGGCTTCTATGTGTCGTCTGGCGGCCCCCAGGAGTAGGGCCTTCTCTGTGGGGGCCCCTGCCCTCTGGAATAATCTTCCCCCAGAGATACGCACCAGCACGGACCTGAGAGCCTTCAGACGTGTGTTAAAAATCTGGCTCTTCGAGCAGGCTGGCCTGGGCTGATACAAGATTTTAATTGTCTCCCTTTTTAAATTGGGTTTTAATTATTTTGGGTTTTTCAATTAGTTATGGGAGAGGGTGGACTTTTAATTTATAACAGCCCAAAATTATTTAATTCATTTTAATTTTTGTATTGTACATTGGGGTAGGATTGGCTGTACACCGCCCTGAGTCCTTCGGGAGAAGGGCGGTATATAAGTGTTTGTATAAATAAATAAATAAATAAATACTGTCAAGTAATAGATTCACCCTTCCTCCTCCTATCAGCCCTTATATTTCAGCAACACAGGAACCACCATAGCAGGAAAAAAGTTCTTTAGGATCAAGTAAGTCTGCTTGTATACTCAGGTAGTGCAATATCATGGTATGAACTGCCCAGATCCTGATCTGGATATAAACAAAGGAGGGAGGGAGTCACCAACCCCTAAGCCAATTAGAATTAATGTATTTATTCAAAAAAAAGTTTTATACATAAAACAGAGTTAAGCATTTTTTAAAAACCTAAAATTTCTTAAAGTTTTTAGTGAAAACTCACTTTGTATTAGATCAGCCAATTCTCCTTCCACAACTATTCTCAATTCATCTTTATATTAAATTTACATGCCACCCCTTTCACTACTGAATGACTCTGGGCATGTTAATTCTCTGCATATAATTAAAGGCATATGTAAAATCTGTGCTCAGAGGTAGCAAGCATTGGAAGGAATACTGATTTATTTCTGCAGAGTATATCATAAATACTAAGGCCTGGTAGTGAGAAAGAAGAATTCCATTTCTTTTTTAAGCCCCTTTATCTATGTTCCCCAATTGCCACAAGAGTTCACATTTCTAAATTCTTTAAGCTGTCTTTATCTCCTCTGGCAGACCAGGAAAACAGCTACAGGCCAATAGGCAAAGTTGTTTTAATATATATAAACATAGAAACAATTAAATGTGCAGAATTTTGGTAAGTGGCTATCATTTCTCTGAAAAATAAATAGAATAAGCAGGACTGAGTGCTCCTATATTAGATACTTGCCTTGAACCGAGACCATTTATTTACATTTCCTGTTTATTGTTAACAGGCTAAAGCTTGAGGCTGTTCACTGAAAGTTCAAAGCCACCTTCTGAATGAGAAACAGGCAGGGATGGGGGGAGTTCAGAGAATAGAAAAAGAAGCAAGGTTGATACTGCTGACAAGCCAGGAAACAGCTGCTGCTGACATTGCACTGATGATCAAACAATTCATCATGAAGGCTGCTACCCATTTCTGATTAACCTAGTCCTAGAAAGATCCTACCAGGCTGTTTTGAACACTATGGCATAAGTTTTGTTAACAAGATTCAGAGTGATTAAATCCATCAGGCTAAATTTAAAGTTGCCTTGAAAATTACGGTAGATATAGCTATGCCAGCTTTAGACATTGCTAAAGCCATATGGTTGCCTTTAAAAAAAAAGGCCAATATCTCAATTGCAGTTCAGAAAAGTTACCAAGACAAAGGACTTGTCTATCAATCCAACTTATATTTTCTGACTGAGAAGAGCTGTTCGGATTTAGCATACTGAGGGTTTGAATTTAGGTTGTTCAAAACAGAAGATTGAATTTAGGTTGTTCTATATATAAAATGGGTACAGTCCCACAGAACTATAATAATAACCAAACAGAACACAGAAATGGGGGGGAGGGGGAATTCCCACTCCCCTCAAATGGTCCAAATTATTTTGTTATTAAACTTTGATGGCATGATTTTCAGGTGGGGAAGTGGAAGGTTAGGAATGGGAGCAATTTGTCTCCTAGAAGCTTCTTAATCCTATTGCCATGTACTACCCCCTTGATCCAAAAAAGAAAAAAGATCAAAAACATATCCCTTTCAATGATTAAATCATAATTCTAGTGAATTCACCTATAATCCTCCAGCTGACCAATGTTAGGAGTGATGGAGGCATGGCTGAAGGATTGTTTAAATGTAAATGCCCAAGGTACAATCCTCATAAATTTAGGATGTATCATTTTCTCAACCCTAAAATGCCACTAATATGCAGATTAGTTCTGAGCTAGGAACCAAACCCTGTACACAGCAGAATGTACGCTAAAGGAATAAATGTAAAAAGTGTGAATTAATGGAGGAAATGGAGAAATACAAATACATTACTGTGTGAGTGGTCAACTAAGTAAAATTAAAATAGATCTAAATGAAAATGGCCTAACCCTACAGCAGGGGTGTCAAACTCAAAGCCTTGCCACCTCGGCAGGCAGGCATGTGCGTAGTAGGAGGCAAGCATAAGCACGCACAGACCCTGTGATGCCCCTGATGGAGACTGGCTCTGAGGGAGAGGGGGAACAGCCGACAGGGAGTGAAAGTGTGGCTCCGGAAGTTGTGGAGGAGGCTGGGGAAGAGCAGAGGCTGGCTGGGCAATCAGAAGAGGATCCAGGATCATCTCCTCTCCATCCTGAGGCACTCAGGGAGAAGAGGATAAGGGAGAGACATGGTCTACTGGGGAGGAGAGGGCTTTGGTCCTCTTCATGGACTGTAGCTGTGACAACTGGATAATATGACGAACATGCGTACAGGCAAGTGCTGGAAACAAAGTGTGGAAATATCTCTAGTTTATTGTTCCTCTCTGAGTTTGGTATTCTTCCCAATTTGTGTTCTGATATCTGTGGACATCTTCCAGCCCTTATCTTGCCTGGTTTGTGTTGTTTTTTACTCTTTATAATTTAAATGGCATTTCCTCCTTCTTGTAACTGCTAGTGTGGGAGTTTTTTTTATCTCCAGTCAAGGATATTTGGAGTTTGGAAGCAAAGTGAAGGAATAAAAGGGGTTTTACCTGTTTTTTGTGACTGTGCTTATTTTGTATACCACCCTGGTTCATCACAGGCCCAGCCCCACAGCAGGCAGGCATACACGCCTGCCGGGATAGGGTGGGCTGGGTCTGTGCACACATGCGCCTGACTCCTGTGCACATGCATGCCTGTTGGAATGGCATGGGCCAGGCAAAGTGACATGTGCCAGGATGGAATGGGCAGGACCGAAGTGATGCTGGCTGGCTCCCTACCATTTCCAGGATGGGCACCCCTTATCAGCCTTTCAAATGTGTATGTGCATGCATGCGGAGGGGGGAGGTGTCCAGCAGCAGGGACTCTTCAGCTAGCCCTCCAAGTAACAGGCATGGCAGAGGCGGCATTGGCAGCAGGCAGAGGTAGGGGAGGCATGTGATGCAGACCACTGGAAGCGGCTGCTCTCATCCCATGTGGCTGGGACAGGGGAAATGGCTAACCAATGCATCCAGCAGACTAGATGGCATGCCTTTCCCCTGTGCCTCTGACCGGCTACTGTTGCCACTGCGGGTGAAAACAAGGTAAGGAAAGTATGTGGCAATGGCTGCCTACTCTGTCCCATCCGTTTTGGCTTGTGGTTGGAGAGCAGGTCACTGCTGGTCATCTCCTTGGCCCCCTCGTGGGTCTTGCCCTTGGCCCACAGATGAAGCATGTTTCCCTCATGCATCCTTTGACATGATTTAAGCTGACCAGCAGCTTGTGCAGGTCCATTAGGCCACTGCCGTCACTGCCCGTAGCCCTAGGTCTGCCCAGCCTGAAAGAGGCAAAGCAGCCATCTAGAAAGGCTGAGCAGAAGTCGTAAATGCATGCCCATCAGGTAAAAAGTGGCCACCACGAATACGGAAAGCTCGATACGCATTGGCACTATGGCTGCCCAAGCCCAGCTGGGATTGCAAGCCTCCTTGCCATCTCTGCTGGGCCTGGGTAATCAGGGCTCCCATGGGGGATCTGGCTTTTCCCACTCACAGTGGCCATTTTTTACATGTTGGGAAAAAAAACTTTACTCAGCCTTTCTAGCTGGCCGCTTTGCCTCCTTCAGGCTGGATAAGTCTGCCAAGTGGTGGCGGAGTTGCCACCCAGGAACTGCCAGGAGTAGAGACCCCAGCTGATATGCCTCCTTCACAAGGGCTGCTCAGCAAGAAAAGCTGAGCCCAACCCTGCCCTGCAAGGCAGCAGCCCAGAGCACTTTCAGCTGCCTGATTGATACAGCTCCTTCAGACTGAAGCCTTTGAGGTTGTGGTCCCTTCACTGGCAGCCTTCTGTCTTGCAGCCCCACCCCCTACCCGCATCTCTGTTCCAAGTTGAGGATTGCAGCCAAATTCCCTGCTTGGCTGGCATTCTTGGAAGGCATGGCTTGGGGACAGCTGGGCTTCCCCCCGCACGAGCAGGTGAGTCAGCAGGACACTGCACAAATCGGTGCCTAAGGCTCAAAGGCCTTCTTCCTCCAGCCTTGGGATGGGCACTGCTTCCTACCCTGCCTGGTGCCACACTTTGGGGAAGCCCAGCTGGGCGCCATGTGTTAGATCTGGTAGCAGACAGGGAAATGCCACACCCTCCCCTGCTTCATGCGTGGAGCAGTCCTCTCGTGCACCCACTGCTACAGTCGGGTATGTGAGGAGAACACGCTTCATGCATAGGCCAAGGGCAAAACCCGTGAGGGAGATGAGGAGATGACCAGTAGTGACCTGCTCTCCAACCGCAAATCAAACAGACCACCAGACAGAGTAAGAGCATCCAATGGTCTGCATCATGTTCATTCCCATAACCTCCACTTGCTTCTTGGATGGGCAGCTCGGTGCTGGCAGCAAGCTCTGGAGCAACAGCATGTGCCAGCTGATGGGCCAGCAAGCTGCATCTACAGCTGGAAACCATTTCCCCCCCTGCACAAAAAGGGTGGCGAGCGACAGGTTTTTGGCCGTAACTGCCCTGCCCCCTGCCTTGTCTCACCTCATCCTGTGGGACAAGTCTCCCACCCACCACTCCACCCATCAGAGACCCTTGGATTCCCTCCCCAATCCCACCCAAATCCACAGGCACCACCTACACACACTATGTCAAGTGGGACACGTCCCCTGGCCACCCCCAGTCAGTCGCAACCACTCTGACTATACCCCTTTCCCTGGCCACGCCTCCCAACCCACAGAGGACAACCACAATGCTGATCTGGCCCTTAATAAAATTGAGTTTGACACCCCTGTCCTAACCCTAGTGTGCCTAACCCTAACCCTCTCTTACTTTATCTTTATCCCATTTATCTGTATATACTTCCTTTGTTCATGTGTTATGTTCATATCTATACTTGTTACCTTGTACATATTTGACAAACAAATAAAATAAATAAGTTTATTTACATTTGACAATTTATTATGTGTGAGATTAGAATTAAGAGCAGAATAATGTAGGAATAATAGTTTCTTAGAATGTGGATTTTAAAGATTAGTATTATTTAAATATAGAAAGAGGTTGTTCTATTAATATTATTTATGGAATAAAAGAAAATCAAGTTACTTTTGTTATAAATTTAATTTTTTGTCACTTTAACTCTGTTATTCCCTTTTCCTTTAATATAAAATTTGTATTTTAATATTTGATTCTGAAATTTAATAAAGATACTATAAAAATATAAATGATAGAATTAAAATATATGTCAGAACCAGTGTTAGTATTCTACCGGTTCGGCCCGGTTCAATTGAACCAGTAGTAAAAAGTACTACTGGTTCTGCCTAACTGGTATTTCTGATGATCAGCTGGGTGATGATCAGCTGTGCTGTGCAATTTAGATCAGCTAGAAAGTAGGAAATCATGGGATTTCTTGCTTTTTAACTAAATAGCACGGCACAGCTGATCCCCCACCTCACTTCAAAATGCTTCTTTTTTTAGCAACCAGGCAGCTTCCCTGAGGCCCATTAGGCCAAAAACAGGGCACAGGGGGGTGCTGCGAAAGAAAAAAAGAAAGAGAAAGAAAGAGGGAGGGATGGGAGAAAGAAAGGGTGGGAAGGGAGAAAAAAGAGAAAAAGGAAAAAGAAAGAAAGGAGGGAGGTAGCGAGAGAAAAAGGAGAAGAAGGAAGAACCACAAACCTTGGCACTAGACGCAGTTTCAGAAGATGCTTTGAAATATCCAGGCCTGGAAGGTACCTGGAGGTCATCTAGTCCAACCCCCTGCTCCAGAAAGTGAGTTTCTGTCTTTTGGCCCTCATAGCCATGCCCACCCACATAGTTGGACCACATAACCATGCCCACCCAGTCACATGACCACACAGCCACGCCCACCAAGTCACACCCACAGAACCTGTAATTAAAAAATTGAATCCCACCACTGGTCATAGAACATAATATTTGGAATCATACAAGTTGCTATATTAGTTTTTTTGAAGTGAATCAATAGCTGGCAATAGTTTTATGTTCTTTTTTTCTGGAGAATGGTGTTAATACAAAAAGCAAATAGGTTTTGCTTCAAAAATTGTGCAACATTCTAAATTAATGAAATCTGGGGAAATAATTAGTCTATTGGATGGGTAGGAATGAGATGAGAAAGTAAAGAAAAAGCTATTGGATCATTTGGGGACTCAAAAATGAATGTTGATTGCTGAATATTTGTCTAGAGAAAGATCTGTTTCAGGTACATGGTTTAAATATGCCTTCTTTTCATACATGTACATGAACAAGGAATTAACATAAATCTAAATGCTTGACTAAAATGAGATTTTATAATACAAAGTTGAGAAAATTAGTGAGGAACCAATGATTATTTTAGGTACTGAATTGGGACAAGACATTTTTTTGACATGTCAAGGTGGATATTGGGAGAAAAATGGACATTATAGAAATAAAAAGAAATAAGACAAGAGTGAAAGCAGATGATAGCAGGAAGAACAAGCCTTAAGAAAAGGGGATAGCTTAATCTGGAAAAGAGAATGAAGAAAGTAGATGTAGAAGCTACTTGAAAGAGTATAAGAGTTATTTTGTCCCTATATATTGCATTGTTTATCCTGAAAGGGAATAGTGTGATGGTGTATATGTATATAACTAATCAAACTAACTTCTCACAATGCTCACCTCTGTGAAGAAACCTGCTATTCCAGCCTGACATGAGCCATGCTCTTCACCATATTTTTTCTTATATTCTAAGGTAAAAAAATAAAATAAGGAGATTAGAAGAAATAAATGCAATCCTGCAATCCTAGAAATGTGTACTTCCCAACTCAATGGTCTCCCCTTCTCTTTGTTCTATAAGTGCTGTCATAAACTGAGACAGTGAGATACATCACAGAGCAAATTCTGGAACATTAGTAAACTTCAAACTTCTTTGGCTGTTGTTAAACCAAATAACTCAATTCACCGAGGAAAACATTTTTTTGATTTTTCATGACAGGAGGAAGTAAAAAAGCTCTAAAAATGCAGAAGTACAACTGATAGGGAGCTTGATGATTTGTTTACTGAAATTTACAAGGCTAATTGGAGGCTGGCAAGAATATTCCTCAATCAGTTCTTAATGAAAATTAAAGCTAAAATATCCACAACTTTATTGTCTAAAGTTAAAACTCTGCTCTTCCTGCTTCCCTCAGTTCCTACTTGTTTTTTCTACTATAATGTTTCAGAACAGGGGTATCAAACACAAGGCCAAATCCAGCCCACAATCTGGTCAGATCCAGCCCCCAGGGCTGTCCTGGAAAATGTAAGAGGCTGGCCTGCATGGCTTCAGCACGGTCTACCCAATGCAAACAGGAAACATGCCAGCAGTTTGGGGAGTGGGGTCAAACTGGCCGTGCCCACTTACTTGGCCATGCCTGCCCAATTGCCCACGCCCAGTGAATGATGTCAAGCTGGCCATGTTCACCTAGCCCCCAGAGGTCAACCACAGCCCTCAGTGAAATTAAGTTTGACACTCCTGTTTTAGATCATATGCTTTTAGGCATAAACATTTATTTGTGGACTTATCTTTGATCCTACAATGTCATGAATATTGACTGTGTTGAGAATGACCAAAATTATTGCTACCATTATTTCATCTTATAATATTAATATTTCTATTAATATTAAACAAAGTCCAGTGAACAAAGAAAAATACAAGGAACTTGTCAGGCCTGGGGGAAAAAGAAACTTCAACCAACTCTTCCAGAGCTCAAGTTATGTACAACACTTTCACTAAGGAACATCACTCAGAGTAACTATAATATGCCCATTACATGGAACTAGACTCAGATGCAAAAGGCTTTTAAATGGATTTACCGATTGTCTAAAGCAATTCATGTTTGCTTACTTTGGCCTAATGAGATATATACAATTATACTGGCTGGTCAACCATGGTTAAAGAGTTGATCATAGCCTTTGAGGCTTATGTGCAAATCACAGTCAAGAAAGCTTGGCTGATTTTTTTTTTAAACTAAGGCTACTTGCCATTTGTACCTTATAGCACTATTCAGCCATCACTGAGGTAACACTAAGCTAGTTCTCATATCTGTTCGTTCAGCACAATGGTTCCCAAAGCTATTTTCTTCCAGTAATAGAGAACACAAGAAACCATGATAGCCTAGGAATTGTATTTTTTCAAAGATGGAAAGCTGTAAATAATCTTTTCAGTTATTTCTTCTACTCTCATAGTATTATAATCATAATATTTATTTGAATAAAATGAAAATATGTCAAACAACATGAAACTAATTTAAATATGTATCTTAGATGCATCCTAACAATCTCATGCTTTATTGCTCACAGTCTCAACCAGAGGTTTAAACTGGTCGGAGCAGCTTCTAGAGTCAATTTTCAAATCCCCCAAATAATATGCTTTTTTTTTTTTGGGGGGGGGGGGGGGGGGGGAATCCTACTTCCTGCTTCTTGAAATATGCTCCCAAGGATATGTATGACTTCAGAGAAATGTCAGTGCTTTGGTTTCTGAAAACAGCCACCATATAGCCTAGTAACTCTCTGAAACTAACCACTAACCCACTGCTAAATTTCAACGAATGAACAGAAAATTACTTGGCAAATTTCCTATGGGAAACTCAATATATTCCTTTAGGTTGGACAGACCATAAGAATAATAAATCTCAATTCAGAAACTCACTGTTCAAAAGGAAAAAAAAAACAATAAATGGACTGTCAGTACTTCTTTAAATTGGATAAAATACAGTATATTAAAAAGAAAGACATATTTATTCTACTAAAATCTACAAACCTAAAGAGTTTAACATGTATAAGCCAACTTTTCATAAACCAAGATATCCCCGAAATTATTTATTATTTATTTATTTATTTATTTATTTATTTATTCCATTTATATACCGCCCTTCTCCCGAGGGACTCAGGGCGGTGAACAGCTCATCTAAAAACCCCACAAAGAATACAAAAGTTAAAAAAAATATTAAATTTAAATCGGCTGCTTGATAAAACTAACAAACCCCCCCCCCCCCTATGTAAGTCTCTGAAGGCAGAAAGCTGCAAATAATCTTTTCAATTATTTCTCTCGCTCTCACAACATTTGGATAAATCCTCTCAAGATGCAGTTAACAGATATTGGTTACATTTGTCATAAACATTAAATAATGTGATCATGAAACCTAAATGTTGAAAGTTTCTGTCTCTTATCACCATATGTAAAACATACAGATTTTAATAGTTAAGCAGACATACTAAATACCTTACAAAGCTTATTTAGACATTCAAATGAGAATGCTAGCATATTATAATGAGCAAGATATTGAACCAGATAACCAAGTTTTAGCTCACACTCAGTCACTCTTACTTCCTCTCAGTCCAACCTATCATGAAAGGTTGTTTGCAGGAGAAGAAGACAAAGGGAACATTAAATATGCCATTGATATACATGCAATCAAGATATAAAAAAAATGGTATCTACAATTATGGAGAGTAGAAACAAATACCCACACACCTTCCTATCTTCTTAAGTTGCTACTAAAAAACCTATAAAATTAAGATTCTAAATGATTTTGCAACTATTTTCTTCCAACAGAAGGAAGGCAATGAACATGGGAGTATTTCTAGCTCATCCGATTATTCTCATCATTTTATGCATCATTTAAATGAACTCTGATGCTATTTAGAAAGTTAAATGGTTTTAAAAAGCACTGTAGCTAGCCTTGTACATTGCATTCAGCCAAAACTTGCTTGGTTTGTTGAATGAACCACATATAACATACAAAGCCATTAGTTGCAATTTACAAATTATAATGTCTATATTTATGCATCTCCATCAGATATGATAAGCAGCTGAATTTAAAAAATAGGAATGTTTCCTATGGAAAGCCCATTTTTTAACTAGGGTTAGGAGATCAGGAATGATCTATCAGTTCACATTCTTCTTTCCCTATTTTTTTGTTATGTTTGGATGCAAATCAAATCAAACCTTTTATATTTGGATTCTATATGATACAGAGGTATATGCATATACCTCTGTATCATATACCTATATTTGGATTCTATATGATACAGAGGTATATGCATATACAGAGGTATATGCATATACCTCTATCAGTGCTAATTGATAGAGGTATATGCCTAAAACTAGATCATTCTAATTTAATCCTGTCTAGGCTTAACGTTATCTAATGTGACATGGTTAACTCTGATGGAGAAAAGAAAAATTTTCCCTGAGAAATGTCTATAGTAGGCTCCCAATTTCAGAAATATTATCAGAAGATAGAACTATTAGAAATGCTGCAGTGTTGAATGAATAGTCAACTAATACTGAATATCAACACTCATGGTTCTTTGCAGTTTTATTCTACTCTCAATGTCTGCATTTCTTTAATTGCAGTTTCTACATCAAGGAACTCACAACTACTTTTTCAAAGTATGCAAGATGGCGATGACGACAGCTGCCTCGGTTGCTCTCTAATGGTTTATAGTCTATTCTATTCTAGATGAAAAGGGATTATCATAGGAAGGCAGAATCTATTTAATTTAAAATACAACTCCTTCTGAGCAATTTATTACATCCATCTCTGTAGAAGATATAGCTAATTACACAACTGAAAGCTGAATGTTATTGCATTCTCCCAAAGCAAATTTGATCGTTCTACATGATGGCACAGTTTGGCAATTGAGACACATGCCTAGTCCCTAATTTTCTATCCAGATTCCAGCACAATAAATTGCATGTTAGCCAAGCCAAATATGTCAATTTTCCACCCACTGCTTGAAAGATCTTGAATCAACACAGTACTATTTTTATAGATATTTCTAGCTAATACCTTTTCAAATTAAAAGTGAGTTACTGGATTATTCTTCTCAAACAACAACAACACCCCGCTGCATACCAATCATGGGCACATCCACATATATTTGTGCTCACCTCTATCTCTGACATTGCATTTGTAATACCAGTTTATATTGTATAACCCTTAAAATGCATCCAGCAAAAAAGAAAGAAAATACTAATCAAGAGAATCTTCCAAGTGGGAGGATTTTATAGCTTCTTTAGTTTTATTAAAAATGACTTGAATTCATGGCTTCAAACATGGAACTAAAAGCAGACAATTATACTTCAAACAGTTATCTGTGAACAGTTTGCTAATAATCAAAAATATAAAAGGTTACACATTCCAGGCAAAGGATTTCCGCCCCACCTCCTCTATTTTTCTAGCTTAGCTAACTGGCATGTTTAAAGAAAGGTTAATTTATGATTGATGTAATGTGTGACATCAATTACCAATTGCAAAATCCAATATAATTCAGTTCTTGCCAAAAAAAATTCTGAAGCCTTTTATTTCATCACTGTCTCAGATCACATTCTGGATTTGGACAAGAAGTAATCACTGGAAAATCACATTGCATTAAAGATATAATCACACCTAAGCTATCTATCAAAAATAAATCCATTCAGTTTTATTTCCTGTCATAAGGAACAAGATTTTTTCAAAGGACCTCCAGCTCTGACTACATAGGAAAAGAAGAAATGATCAAGACATTTGGGGGGGAGGGGTTTTTCCTGTTGTACTAAATCATGATCTATTAAATGCTGTTCAAAAGGAGTTATACATCACACTATGCCATAAATTATGTGAGCATGATGACAGGATATATACATCAGGGTAAGCTAAATCCAAACAAACCACAGTTAGAGTTAATGCAATCCAGTCTATAATAGATACCTTTTTTTCCCAAACTAGGCTTATGTCTTGACACTCAGGAGACTGGGAGGAATCAATTCATTTCAATGTTCTCTTCAATTTTTAACTTCCCCAAAAAGGAAGGCAATAAAACATACTTAAAAACAATCCAAATATCCCAGAAAGTATATTCCAGAATATTTTTCTAATTTGTTAGTTTAGAAGACACCCATCTTCCTTATATGACCTATTAGGTATCTTGCATTATAAAGTACATAATGCAAAAGTCAAGAGTCCCTTAGAACCATGAGGTGGGCTACATATAAATTTCATTAAAAATACAATTGATAAGATGGAGTACAAATGATTATTCCTTTGTTAGTACATTACCAGCAAGGTATATGACATTAATTAGACAGTAAGCTAGAAAAAAGTGGGATAGATAGCATCACAACCAGATGGATTCGCAACTGGCTGACAAACCATACGCAATGAGTTGTCCTTAATGAGTCTATATATATACAGAAGGAAGTAAGCAGTGGGGTACTACAAGATTCTGTCTTAGGCCCAGTACTCTTCAATATCTTCATATATGATTTAAATGAGGGAATAGAAGGGGAACTTATCAAATTTGCAGATGACGATACTAAGCTGGCAGGAATAGCTAACACCCCAGAACAGGGGTCGGCAAGCTTAAACACTCAAAGAGCCACAAAGGTCTTAACTGGAAGCCCCTTGTTCAATTCTGGAGCTGACCAGTAGTCTGGTTCCCCCACCATAAAGTCTCCTCCTAGAACAGCATTCTTTTTCCTCTGCTGACCAGATGTCCAGTTCCCCCACCATAGAGTCTCCTCCTAGCATGGCATCCTTTTTTCTCTACTTATCCTAAGCCCTATCAATTGTGGAGCCAACCAGAAAACCTGCCTCTTGCCACAGAGCCTCCTCCTGACATGCTGTGCTTCCCTGCTCCCCCCAGAACCACCAGAACCAGAAGGTCCTCTCAAAATCACACCTGCATCCAGTTTTGGTCACCACACTATAAAAAAGATTTTGAGATCTAGAAAAATTGCAGAGAAGAAAAACCAGGATGATTAGGGGATTGGAGACTAAAACATATGAAGGAGGGTTACAGGAACTAGGCATGGCTAGTCTAGTGAAAAGATGGACCAGGGGAAACATGATAGCAGTGTTCCAATATTTGAGGGACTGCCACAGAGAGGAGAGGATCAAGTTATTTTCCAAAACATCTGAAGGCCAGACATGGAATAATGGATTGAAACTGAACAAGGAGAGATTCAACCTGGAAATAAGGAGAAATTTTCTGACAGTGAGAACAATCAACCGATGATACAATCTGCCTGAAGAAGTTGTGGCAGCTTCATCACTATAGACTTTTAAGAAGACATTGGACTGCCATTTGTCAGAAATGGTGTAAAATCTCCAGCTTGGGCAGGGGATTGGACTAGATGGCCCACAAGGTTCCTTCCAACTCTGTTAATCTGTAAGTAAGTAACATTCAAAAAGCAAAAAAGAAGAATCCTGATAAAATGTATAGTGTGGCCCAAGGAGATCAAGCTGGCAAGGGAAATGAGGAGGAAAAGAATGAGAAGAGGAAGAGAATGAATAGAACCAAAGAAAGAACTTATAGTTAGACTGCAGTTCTCTGATGATAAAGCATAAGCTGGTTTTGTATACAGAATTGAACGGGAAGAATTTCAGACACAACTGAAAAAGCCTGCAGCTGTTTGGTACATAGTTCTTCATTGAGAGGGCATGGACTCATTTCACAGCCTGTAGCATTCAAAACAACTACCAAAAGTATCTCTCAGTATCAGCCTTCCCCATCTCAATACCTCCAGATGTTTTTTTTTTTTTTTAATTACATTTATATGCCGCCCTTCTCCGGAGACTCAGGGCGGCTTACAGTCTATGGAGCACCATGCTAGGTGCTCAGCAATAGCCTTCATTCCATTGTATATGCCTGCTTATTACTAGGGCTTTTTGGCCCCCTCAAGCGGCATTTTTACAAAGTCAGCTTATTGCCCCCAACAATCTTGGGTCCTCAATTTACCTACCCCGAGAGGATGGAAGGCTGAGTCAACCTTGAGCCTGGTGGGATTCGAACCTGCACTAATTGCAGGCAGCTTGCACTAAGTGCTAGATGATTAACAGCCTGCACCACCAAGGCCCTTAGAATTCTTAGAATTACAATCCCAACATATCTAGAAAGCACAAATAAACTAAAGTTGCCCTCTATTTTTATATTATATCAGGACAGTAATACTACAGTTCAGTCATAATTTAATTTACAGGATAATGATAGCATTCTAAATGCATTTACTGCCACAACTATAATTAATAGGAGGAATGTACAAGGAAATCCATCAGAAGTACTAGCACAGATAAGCAAAAATAAATATGCCTTCTTACCTTCATAGCAAGGCATTAATTTTTTACCATTCAACCCAAGATTGGGAGGGATGATATTGCAAAAGCCATGAGGAAGGATGTACTCAGTTTCATAGTAGACATTTTTCCAACGATGGGCACAGGCCTAAGGAAAAAGAGGAAACACTTTAAAATTTGTTAGTGGTTGGGTTTTCCCCCCCAAAGAAATATCCAGCTAAATGGCAACACCTACATCAATTAAGCCAATCTTGAATTGCAAAGTCAGATCTGGTTACTTCTTGGATGTAAACCACCAAGAAACCCCAAATATGAATTATAAAACTGGAGTGGCAATGACAAACTACCTGTATATTACTGCCAAAAGAACCCTACACATTTAAATTTATGTGAGTATGCTTCCGTTATACTATGATTGGGCAAACCTTTTCTCAGATGGGGGCTGAATGGCAGGATTTTTTAATGATTTATCAGACTTTTATTTTTAAATATACATCAATATCAATACATGAACATTGTGGCCCCTGGGTATAATTCATTTTGATACAAACATCAATAATGATAATCGTAATAGTTGTTATATTAATCAAACTTATATAATCCTAGTATTAATATTCATGGTTTTTTAAAGTAGTTATTCAATATTTCAATGTTCCATTTCAATGCCAATTATGTTATAAGCATATTTGGTAATACTATATTCCACCCTCTAATCTTTTCCATCAAACTATTATTTATATTCTATTATAAAAAAATTATATCTGCTAATATTTCCCCTATTTCTTATTTCTACCTCTGTTCTAACTTCTAATTAGGTCACCACTGCTGTGCTGTCCAGACAGTATAAAGTTAATTGGGAATTGGGATAGTTAAGAAGGAATTGGGAGCTGTCCCCTTAAGGGAATGCCTTATGGTAAATGTAGTTAATGCCTCATGGGAAATATAGTTCATGTCATGTGATCACATCTGTAATCCTGATTGGTCACTGAATTGACCCTTGGTTGGGTTGGGGGAGTTTCCTTTACTCTTGCTTGGACCCCAGCACCGTGCTAGTGTCTCACCCTTTCCTCCATCATTATGGGATGAAGATCACTATAATTTTACACTATGAAGTCAGCTATGCAAACAATTGGACATTAGATAATCTCGACATAACTGTGAGTTACACCTTGAGAATGCCTTGTGATTCAATAAAGAAACTTTGTATGGAAATCTTTGTAGAGTTTGCCTGTCTGTCTTTATATTCAGCCAGTAATTAAAAGACATAACAGTAAAATTATATGTGTTATCTGAATTCCTGTGAAGAGTGAAATTATATTGAAATCGGAACTCCCAAAGTAAAAGTATATGCATTAATCTGAATTCCCAAAGTGAAGATATGAGTTAATCAGACTGCCTGAGGAAGAGTGAAAAAGTCTTTAATCGGAAAGTAAAGAAGGAGGATTTAAACCCTGAATTCTCTCTCTCTGAGCAACTGAAGTTAATAAAGCCTGTTTGAATTACTGGGGCCAGAAATTCCCCCATTTGCTAGAGACAAACAAGTGGCATCTTCTCCGTCTCTCCCTGCGAGCCCTCTTGTTATTGTCTTCAGACCCTTTACAAAATGCAGTTGAAAGAGACTGAGTAATCCTTTCTTGTGTCCTAAAAAATAAAGAAACTGCATCAACTCTAGCTCTGGAGTTGCTTTTAATTCCTCACTGCTTGTGCCTTGGAGGAAAGGCAGCCATAAAGAGGTCCACCTCTACCCAGTTTATGATGTGGTCTCCAGGCAACAAAGTTGTAAATTCTTTAGGATGAGCCATCTCCATAAAAACGGGCCATAAACCTCCCTTAAGAGGAAATCTACACACAGCCTGTCATTTTATTTTTGCTGGCAAACATCTGAAGAAGTTTTTCCTTTTATTGGAATTAGAGCCAATCTCAAGCCAAAATATACCAGCCTATATTACTCAACAAAAGGAAATCACCCGATCATAGTTTGCCCCAAGCATTAGAATAAATCATAACATCCTTTGATGACTATTCTTCATAGCATAACTGCCTGCAATTCAGCAATCAGCTCACAGCGCCACCTCGTGGTCAAGTAATGAATTTTACAGGAATTTCCTAAATTCAGCTACCAGCTCGCAGCGCCACCTTGTGGTCAAGTAATGAATTTCAAAGGAGATTCCTAAATTCAGCAAACCCTTGCAATGCAGCGCAAGGGTCCTAAATTCAGCTACCTGCTTGCAGCGCCATCCATGGTCAAGTAGTGAATTTTATAGGAATTTCCTAAATTCAGCTACCTGCTTGCAGCGCCATCCGTGGTCAAGTAATGAATTTTATAGGAATTTCCTAAATTCAGCTATCCGCTTGCAGCGCCATCCAGGTCAAGTAATGAATTTTACAGAAATTTCCTAAATTCAGCAATGCCTTGCAACGTAACCCAAGGGTCAAGTACTGAAGTACAACACACTCAAAGGGACGACTTGTGTACTGCACCAGCGTCTTCCAGACCTTGCAACACACCCTCAAGTGGCCAACCAGTGACTTTCAACAGAGTCTCCTAAATTCAGCAATACCTTGCAACGTAATCCAAGGGTCAAGTACTATAGTACAATGCACTCAACAGGCCAACCTGTATACTGCACCAACGTCTTCCAGACCTTGCAACGCACCCTCTCCTGGCCAATCAGTGAATTTCAACTGAGTCTCCTAAATTCAGCTACCCTCTTGCAGGGCACCCTAGCGGAAAAAAGGGAATTGCATGGAAAACCGCTAAATTTTCCAAAATTCACCCTTTGCCAATTTAAAGCATGGCAGTAACTTCAGCCATGATGTACCAGAGGACTCGAACCCTCCACTCACCCTCGATGTAAATGCGGACCTTAGTTCCCAAAACCCAGAATCGAGTGTCCAAAATTCTGAAGAGGCTACGATACCTCAGAAAGCCTATGACCTCAGACAGCATAGGAAACTTACCAAGCTCATGGAGTCATGCTTGAGGGAGGATTGGCACAGGCAGTATTGACACTATGCAGACCCATGGTCAGAGCTGGTGAAGATCTGCAATGCCCCCATATGTGAGTTGTCTTTCGACGGCCTCCACTCATTGGAGACCGAGATAGATCGTCTCCTCGCGGTGGAGAGACAGTGAAGGTAACCTCAAATCCATCCAATTGAAGCTGGGTGATTCAAAGCTCCAAGAACACATACAATGCTTCAAGGAATTAAACAAGGAACATGAGGACTACGTTCAGAGAGGCAAAGACTCCCTCCAGGCAGTACTCCATGGCACGCTACAGATGGAAGAAATGTTGAGGGAGAAGACATCTGACATAGCCCCTCGATCACGCATGGCCTCCTCCCACTATTCTAAGAAAGCCTCCTCCCTCCATCCCAAGCCAGCTAGATCTCAAGCAGGTTCCAACATCTCACAGCAATTCTCTGCTGCTAACTCTTCCCATCCTTCCAGAGCATCCTTCCATCACAGCAACGCTTTTCATCAATCATTATTATCTTTATTATCATCTCCTTCCCATCTTCTTGGTTTGTTTGCTGGTTTATCCATTCTGTCTTTTCTTCTGTTCTTACTGCTATCTCCTCTCTTTCCTGGACTCTTTGATCTCCATTCATCATCAGTTGTAGCACATTTTCTATTTTCTCACATATTCCTTGCATTAGGTACTTTATCTCTTCTTTACATAGTGATTCTTTTCCATAGTATCCTAATGCTTTTAAACATCAATGCCATTTCTCTTGAAACCTCACTCCTTTCCCCCTGATGGAGCATGTTGTCTTAATTTAATAAGTTTTGCTCTTACTCGAGTCCAAAAGTAATATATTCCAATCCAATATTACTCCTCAGAAAATTCAATAATCATAGTCCTTTATGTTTTAGGATTATTAATAAATTCCATTTGAATAATCCAGGAAGCTTCTGCAAGTCAAAAATCACTTTACTTTATTTAAAAAATCTTCCTTATTCTCATAATAGAGTCTCCAATACATAAAGTAACTAGTTATAGAATAAATGTCAGGCACAGTTCTCCAAAGGAATGTTGTTTATTTCTTTCATCAAAGGGTTTTTCTAAACTTGTAGGGTTCTGGTATATTCCATTCACCAGTAGATGGTGCCCTCAGCTTAGGTTTCAACATTATTTCAAGTCATCTGTACCGCTCCTACATAGTTCTTTGTTGCCTCAGCTGTCCCAGCTTCGTGGTAGCCATAATGACTGCCTCTTCTCATTGAATGAGAGAGAAGAAGCCCTGAGTCCAGCAGGAGTGTTGCTGCTCTCCCCGAATCAAAGGGGAGAGCAGCAACCTCTTTTCTTCACCACCCCTACAGAGTGGCTTTAATTTCTTTCAGAGACCTCCAACAGGGAGAGCTCGGTGTGGGAGTGCAGAGATCTGCTCCTCATGTCCTATAGTGCCACGACATCAGCCGTAAGTCCTGAATGGCAGAATTATGAGTAGGTCCATAGTTAAAAGTAGATCCCAACTTTCCTCTTCTCTCTCTTTCTAGTATTGTAATTCTATCCCTACAAAGCAAAAAATGGACAGAACTTTCTTATTGTAAACCATAATCCTTGATCCACAATTTGCCCATTCCATCAACAGGCCATGGATTTCAGATTTAACAATCTAATTTTACACACTGATCTGAGATTAATCACACAATCCTCCTAATACCCTTAGTCTTATATAAAGAATTTTTATGGCAGAATATAAAACACTAAAATAATTTTTCTTTCTTATAAGAAACTGAACTATATTCATTTTTTAAAAAAATAATAATAAAATATTTATATTTTTAATGTTTACGAATTAGCTTTTTCTGAAATATTCCCACTATAAATACAAAATACACACAAATTTCCTACTGGAAGATAGCATTTTGGAGGCAACATACACTATTAAGGTTTTTATGCATTTCTACAAATCTCCAGAGGATACTGAACAAACAATATTGCAAGAAAGACGGAATATTTAATACAGAAAATATACTTAGCATAAACCATAACAATAAAAATTTCCTTTAAAACAAAGCTAAGTAAATAAAGTTTCCCAATTCTACAATTTCTAAAATGCTTACTGTTTCTACATCAGGAGAAAATGCCACTCACTTCTATCAATAACCAACCTAACTTAAATTTTTATGAAGAAGGACATCTATGGCATACAAATCATTTGGGTGGGGTTGATTCAGCACATTAAGCCAAAACCACACAGTGCCAGAAGAATGCGTGGATGCTATTAATGAATCAGTTCACTAATTAAATATTTTTCAAGATTACATGATATGAGGACATATGACTAATATTTAACAAGTAAGGATATATCTGATTTCAACAAACTAGGTCTTCATATATTTCAAGGCCATTCATTCATTAGGTTTTCCTCATGCAATACAATATGTCATAATTTTGTTTGATTTTGGCTTAGTATACTTAACCCAATCAATGTGATCTGCAAATCACAATTTACAGCTATTACTATGTAGCAATTCAGTTTATTGTGTTTATTTAATATATCGCACTGAACTAAGTCAAATGAACTATGCCACACAAAAAAATACAACTATATGCATAAGGAAATGAGCTCGAAGTCTCAATCACAGACATCCACCTTGTAAGTTCCATTATAAGTTAAAGTGTCAAAACAATGATATGTGCTTCATTGCTTAATCATGCAAATGATGCAATTATTCCATTTGTCTCCTAATGCCTAACGGAAAATATACAAGTTGGATTATTTGTGATGATGATATCAGAGATGTTATCATTTGCTCCCTGCTCTCAGCTCAGGTATGTAATTTTACTTCAATGTCCTCAAGAACACAGGACAAAAACAAATGGATTTGTGCTTTTAGTGATTTTTTTAATTTCAAAAGAGTGTAGCAACAAAAGGGAAGAAACAAAGTTCACAATAAATAAACTAAATGCATGATATAGCAAAATTAAGACAAGTGGTTCTTCTCCAAGTTCTAATGATTGTTCTCAAGTAGCACTTTTTCAGTATTAGCATTGTAGTAACTTTTCTTTTTCTAATACTTAAGTTAAAGCAAATACCAACCCTCAAGTTGATACTTCAAAATTCAAATCACCTACCAAAATTATATTTCAAATATATCTTGTCAGCAATTTATTGATCTTTTGCCTTCCATTTAGTTTTCTATTTCAAGCTGATATTTAACAGATCCTTTAATACGCCATTAATACTTGTGATTCTTTATTGTTTTAGCCAGGTTTAGAAAGAACTAATGTTTCATTATGAAAAAAAATAATTTCTTTAAAGACAAAATTAAAATTGCACCATTTGCTGTTTAAATCTAATTTAGTCTTGATTCATTGTACCAGTGCTAGCAATGGTTTTCATCTGGTGGAAAAACTGAGAAGTTACCTCTTTCTATTTAAAATAATATACTGTGCATTAAGGTCCATTAAGGCTGAAATATCCTTTGTATAATGTCTCTATATTTATATTTTTGTGGTTAAAGATACACATAAGTACAGTTACTAGCAAAAGAGAGAGAGAAAGAAAGAAGCAAGGAGGTTTAAAAACATGTTGAAACACTCTTTAAAGTATTTTTGGAATACTGAAAGTATTCCAAAGTTTTATTTCAAGTAATTGCAACTCAGCTTTCCTAGATCATACTAGGTTATACTGGTCATGTGTAACAAAGGACTCTGGAAAAAGGATGCTGCAAATCATCAGAATATGTGTGTTCTGATAACAGAAAAATCTTCATTACTACGATATGTCTATGCATGTGTGCAAGAAGCCACACAAAGGTACTAGAAAAGGGAAATTGTTTTCAATAAATCATCTTCAGCAAAGTTGGCTGAATAGATTCTTCAGCTGAGATTTTTCCTGGTTGAGAGTAAGTGAGATTAGATTGTATTTGGGATGCAAATGGCCTTGGATTTCCCAGCAGGTTCTGAAGAACCTCTAAAGAGCTTCTTGTACAATGAACCTTGGTATTCTTTGTAATGGTAATCTTTAAAGAATGCAGCTTGTGGATTGTTGTTGTTAGTTGTGAAGTCCAACCCATCACGACCCCATGGACAACATTCTTCCAGGCCTTCCTGTCCTCTGCCATCCCCCAGAGTCCATTAAAGTTCACACCAACTGCTTCAGTGACTCCATCCAGCCACCTCATTCTCTGCCAACCCCTTCTTCTTTTGCCCTCAATTGTTCCCAGCGTTAGGCTCTTCTCCAGTGAGTCCTTCTTTCTGATTAGGTGGCCAAAATATTTGAGTTTCATCTTCAGGATATGGTCTTCTGAAGAGCAGTCAGTGTTGATCTCTTCTAGGGCTGACTGGTTTGATCGCCTTGCAGTCCAAGGGACTCGCAGGAGTCTTCTCCAGCACCATAGTTCAAAGGCCTTAATTCTTTGGCACTCAGCCTTCCTTATGGTCCAACTTTCACAGCCACACGTTGCAACTGGGAAAAGCATAGCCTTGACTATACACACTTTTGTTGGCAGGGTAATGTCTCTGCTTTTTAATATGCTGTCTAGACTTGCCATAGCCTTCCTCCCCAGAAACAAGCGTCTTTTAATTTCTTGGCTGCAGTCCTCATCTGCAGTGATCTTGGAGCCCAGGAAAATAAAATCTGTCACTACCTCCATTTCTTCTATTTGTCAGGAATTAAGAGGGCCAGATGCCATGATCTTAATTTTCTTAACGTTGAGTTTGGGGATGTAATGGTTTAAATGCTAACTGAAAGAGCAGCTTTAGAAATCTATTGACTTTTGGTACCTGTTAAAAGTTTTACTGAACCTGCTATATATTTAATGTATATTATAAATAATATGGCAAGTCATTTAAGTTTGATACATGATTGGAACTGACTCTATCTTCTTTCTGCTACATTCCAATGAGATTACTGAAATCCTAAATTGCCTGGAGGTAGGAATGAAGTCAAATGGTACAATAAACTGAAAGTGAACCAGAGACAAACCATTCATAGTCCAACCTTGACTATTCTGAAGAACTATAATTCTGACCCTTTTGTCATCAAGAACAACACACTTCATCATTGAAAAAGTCATCATCCACTAATATTTTTCATCATTGAAAAAATTACCTTCCACTGACTTCTTAGTTACTAATTACAAAAAGACCATCCATAAAAATGTATTTGAATATCAATATTTACTTATTTAATTTTAGCTTAAGCATAAAGCAAGAAATAAAGTATGAAGCATGGCCTAAAATATTTACCAAGTCTACACATATGCATAACATCAATGTATATTTTTAAAAAGAAAATAAAGAGAGCAGGCTTATTTACAGAAACACATGGTGATTTTCATTCTGTTCCAAGTGCTAAATCTACACTTTGAAAAGGAAACCCTCAGGGATGACAGAAGCAGGTGTCTTTAAAGCCGTCTTTCTAGAAACCAGCATGGCTGCACAAAGATCTCTCTGGCAAATTGAAAGAAAAAAGGGCAAGTACAAAAAATGGAAAGAAAGACATACAATTAAGGCAGAATATCAGCAGAAAGCCAGAATCTGCAAAGACAAAGTCAGGATAGCAAAGGCTCAGAACAAACAAAGACTTGCAACAAAAGTCAAAGATAATAAAAAAAAGTTTCTTTCAACATATAAATAACAAGAAAAAATCAAGGAAACAATTGGTCCACTGAAGAGAGAAGATGGCAAGGAAGTAACAGGCAACAGAGAGAAAGCAGAACTGCTTAACTCATTCTTTGCATCAATCTTCACGCAAAAATAAACTATAGCTCAACCCACCAAAAACATAACTGTAAAAGACAGACCAGAAATAAAAGTTAAAATAAGCAAAAAAATAGTAAGAGAACACCTGTCTGATCTTGATGAAAACAAATCACCGGGGCCTGATGGATTACATCCCAGAGTTTTAAAGGAGCTGGCAGAGGTCATCTCAGAACCACTGCACCATATCTTTCCAAAATCCTGGAGCACTGGGGAACTACCAGAGGACTGGAAAAGAGCTGATGTGGTTCCCATCTTCAAAAAAGGGGAGAAAAAACAGACCCAGGAAACTATAGACCAAGGGTCGCCAACCTTTTGGACCTCAGGGACCACCAAACTCATAGATCCCAGGGACCACTAACTGGTTCTGTGGGCATGGCCTAATTTGTGGGTGTGGCTTGGTGGTCATGTGACTGGTTGGGCATGGCTTCTATGTAAATATTATAAATATTTATATAAATATTGATTTTTTTATAAAAAAAGAGCAACTTTTACCCAAAATCAGGCAAAGCAGGCAGGCAGATTGAGTTGCTCACAAAATCACAGATTCATTCAGAAATCCATCGATCTTCCATTGGCTAGCTCAGTCTGTCACATAAAATTTGCTTGCAAGCAAACTCACAAAATTAACTCACAACACACCATACATGTAAATATTGAATTTTTTTATTTAAAAAAGCAACTTTTATCCAAAATCAGGCAAAGCAGGCAGATTGAGCCGCTCACAGAATCATTCAGTGATCTATCTATCTACTATTGGCTAACTCAGTCTCTCAAATTTGCCTGCCGTGAGTCTGCACTGAATTTGCTTGCAAACAAACCTTCAATCCTAAGGGAGGTTTGGCTGTGCTTAGCTAGAAAGCAAGAAATCCAACCATTTCCTGCTTCCTAGCTAATCTAAATCTCCCGGTGCAGCAGAACCGTGGTAGGAAAAAGGAAAAATAGCAACTTAGTAGACAAGTTTGCCGGGTAAGGAGTGAGTGGGCAGGGAGGGTTCCCGTGGGCCATGTGGGCTGAGCAGCCTTGTGTTTCTGCGCAGCGTGGATTAATTGCTTTGGGGGATGCTCTGGGGATGAGATTTCTCTGTGGCCCACCAAAATTTTCTCACGGCCCACCAGTGGGCCATAGTCCACCGGTGGGCAACCTCTGGAATAGATAGCACCACCACTAGATGGACTTGCAATTGGCTGGCAAACCGTACTCAACGAGTAGTCCTTAATAGGTCTAAGTCTACATGGAGGGAAGTAAGCAGTGGGGTGCCACAAGGTTCTGTCTTAGGCCCAATAATCTTCAGTATCTTCATTAATGACTTAGATGAGGGAATAGAAGGGGAACTTACCAAATTTGCAGATGATACTAAGCTGGCAGGAATAGCTAACACCCAAGAAGATAGGCTCAAGATCCAGATGGATCTTGACAGAGTAGAACACTCGGCCATATCTAACAAAATGAAATTCAATGTAGAGAAAAGTAAAGTCCTACACTTAGGCAAAAGTACACATATAGACTGGGTGAAACCAGGCTCAATAGCAGTAACTGTGAGAGGGATCTTGGAGTCTTAGTGGACAACCAGCTAAATATGAGCCAGCAGTGTGCAGCAGCAGCCAAAAAAGCTAATGCAATCCTAAGTTGTATTAACAGAGGGATACAATCAAGATCAAGGGAAGTACTAATACCACTCTATAAAGCCTTAGTAAGACCACACCTAGAGTACTGCATCCAGTTTTGGTCACCACATTATGAAAAAGACGTTGAGATTCTAGAAAAAGTACAGAGAAGAGCAACCAGCATGATTAGGGGACAGGTGGCTAAAACATACATCAAACGGTTGCAGGAACTGGGCTTGGCTAGTTAGTAAAGAGAAGGACCAGGGGAGACATGATAGTGGTCTTCCAATATTTGAGGGGCTGCCACAGGGAGGAAGGGGTCGAGCTATTTTCTAAAGCACCTGTAGGCCAGACAAGGAATAATGGATGGAAACTGAACAAGGAGAGATTTAACCTGGAAATAAGGAGAAACTTTCTGACAGTGAGAACAATCAACCAATGGAACAGCTTGCCCTCAGAAATTGTGGAAGCACCATCACTTGAGACTTTCAAGAAGAGATTGGACTGCCATTTGTCAGAAATGGTGTGGGGTCTCCCGCTTGGGCGATTGGACTAGATGACCTACAAGGTCCCTTCCAACTCTGATTATCTGTTAGATGCCAGCTTTGTTCTCAGGATGCAATTTACCTTCCTCCTAAAGGAAGCAGAGAATTAACTGAGTTTTCATCAGTCCCTGGCACAGCATATCTGTCCCCACACATTTTATGTCAATGTCAATATTACACTTCCCACTTCAGTGAGATCAAGGAAAACAACTTACCAATATACTTCCTCCAACCATTGGCTGTCTTGACAGACTGACACCCATCCATTCATCATCTCTATCTTCTTTACATGTCTTTCCACAGAACGTTCCTCTAACATTAGCTAAAACAAATGCAGGGGGAAGGGTGGGAACTTAGAAAGGATGAAGATGGCAGTAAAGTATATCTACAGGAAATGGCACTATACACAACACACCATTATTTTTTCCATCTGGTGAATTCAGAATTAATTTATCTTAACATAATATACTTCTCAATAAAGGAAATATTTCATGAAAAAACGTTTACCAAGTTCATCAAATATTGGCAATTCTTTGTCAATCCTGGTATTAGACATGGAAAACCTATTTGAAATAATTATTAAGATATTATTAAGATATTAAGATGTAACAGTTCTAAAATGTTACAGTAGTGGTTATATCAGGAAAGAAAGAATCTCTCTTAGCCAACAGAGTCATTTCTGGCAAATTCCCACCAGCTGTCATTCAAAGACACTTAGATTGTGCTAACACAGAGGATAGCAGGAAACATGGAGAGCAAATCATTCCAGAAATGGCAGGTTTCTTCCTATCATCAATTTAAGAAATGATAGGTTTCTTCCTATCATCAATTTAAGAAAGCTATTAAAGCAAGGTACCAAGAGCCTTTGGGGTCATGACATAAGGGGAAGGACTGGGAAAATACCAATATCTGAGGCAGAAATGCCTATTTCCAAATCACTGGTTCTTCAAGCTAACAGAAAATAAACACAGATAAGAACCATATTCTGTTCAATAATTCTCATTCCAATGCCTTCACATACTATATATTTTCTAGTTTAAGAAGGTGATTTCCTTTACATCAATTTACACACAAGTAATTGAAGATTGTTAGAAGAGATTTTATGTGAATGGTTATATGTTTCTTTGGAAGAAAAAAAATGTACTCAAAACAATAAAGTGAAAATGAAAAAGTTGTACTCATGCATACCTCGACCCATATCCAGTTCTGTGCACCTCCTGTCAGGGTTAGTGTGAACCCGACATTTGAATACAGCTCCTGGGGACTTAAGAGAAGCACTGTACTTAGAATCTGCCTTTGGGGCTCCAACCAAGACCCTGAAAATTAAAAGCAAATAAATGTTTAAAATTAGGAGAAGCAAATATACAAGTTTCACGGTGACAACTCCTTCCGGTCTCTTGTTTTCCTTCCAGCCATGTAAATGATCATAAGTAAGATAAGACAAAAGCCTTCTCTTCAGTAAATCCATGAAATATTTGAAGGAATAGAAAACTCTAAAATGGCAAACTGAAAATGTTTCTAAGTAATATGTTCCCAGCCCCCAAAATAAACTGCTAGGAAAGAACAAGAACAAAACTTACAGCTTCACCTTTTTGATATAGAGGTATGGTGGGGAAGCCATAATTTATTACTTAAAGTAAGAAAATTTGTCGTTTGTCCTTAGATCTAGAGAACTGTAGGTAGTAAATTCTGAGCTTACTTATCAGCTAAGAGATTTAAATAAGAATTAATCAAACAATCATTCCAGCTTGAACTGAACAGAAATGTTGGTTTGAATCAAGATACACTTGATTTCATCCTACTGCATAATATAAACCCAGTCATTATAGTTCTAAATTTATAAATGAATTCAATTTATGAACTCAACCTATTGTTGTACATTCAATAAACAAATGAGACGGTATGAATTATGCAAATGCCATACAGTGTGTGAATCAACAACAAACATTAAGAATTCTACCATTCAGAAAAGTCCATGCCTTTTTTGTTTATTCAAAACTGATTTCTGGAATAAACATACAAATACACAAGTTGTACTATAGATTTATATTCCCTTTCTCTCATCCACCCCAATCCTTTCCCAAGGTTCTTCTCAGGTCTGCAGAATGATTGCTAAAGGGAAAAGAAGAGGCACCCTTAAAAATGACTGGACAACATTTGGAGTATAGATACCACACTTTCCTAAAAGTTATGGGATACTATCTATTAACACCACAGTATAGAAGAGCCAGAAGTATAAAAATATTTTAACTATTTGTTTTTGGAGAGTTATGTTGGAATGGGTACAAGTACCCCCTCACTCCTACACTTTCTAAGGAACCCAAATGCCCACAAGTTACATAATTCTGCTGTCACAATTTGTATTGCTGGAGACTAAAAACAGTTCACTATGTTAAGTATTAAGATTTAATATTAAACCACTGTTAATGTCTAAGTCCTTGTGTGCTGTGTTTTGTTCCTGGGTTATCTCTTAAAGGTAGTCACACTGCCAAACGCTCTGACAGGTTATGGTAAAGAAAGAAGGTCAGAGTGACTGTAACGCCTAGAGAGAAAAGAAACCCAGTGTGAGCTTGCACCAGAATAAAGAAGTTGTTTAAATCGTGGTTTAGTGGCTTGTGAAAGAAAGCATGGCCTCCGTCAGTGTAATGGGAGAAGGTTTCCAGGTGTCTCGGCTGAATGAGACTGGGCGTTGTTTACCTGAACGCCACTTTTCCTTATAGGCAAGACAGGTCAGGATGGGTGGTACTCTTCCTTATCTGTTTAGGACTGAGTCTGTGCAAAAGGCTTATTAGCCTAGCTCCGCCCACTCTGGGTGACTCTTCCCCAGTTTCTGCGAAGTCAGTGCGACAGATTGAATTGCCTCTAAGAAAGGAGAAAAAACAAGAACATTAGCAGGACTCCCCCCCACCCCTCGGTTCCATGAAAGGAATCTACCCTTAGGGTGGGTTTGACCTGTCTTGCCTACAAGAAAAAGTGGTGTTCAGGTAAACAATGCCCATTTTCCCTTGTAAGGCTGCGACAGGTCAGGATGGGACATACCAAAGCAAGGGTGTCCTCAGGAGGGTTAAGACTGGTCGTGGCTGGCACACACCAAAATGATTCATTGGAGGACCCATCTACCAAATGCCCCCTCCGCTGAAGCGAAGGAGTCCAGGCGATAGTAACAGATGAAAGGCTAAGGTGAAGTCCAGGCAGCAGCCCTGCAGATCTCTTCCACCGACACCTGTGTAGCCCAAGCCGCTGTCGTAGCTGCTCTACTAGTGGAATGGGCCATAATGCCCCTGGGAACTGACAGAGACCTGCTGAAATAGGCTCGAGCTATGCATGCCCTGATCCCTCTAACCACAGTAGATGGAGAAATCTTACCCCCCCCCCCCACCAGCAACAAAGGTTGGAATGAACCAACAGAGACTCCGTCCTGTGGAAAAACAGCAATACGATTAATGTAAATTTTGTAAAGCTCTGCGCACATCCCGAGTGTGCCAAAGTTTTTCTCCCCAACTCATGGACCGGATGAGGACAGAAATCTGGAAGCACCAGCTCCTAAGTCCTGTGGAAAGAGGTGTTGACCTTCAGAATGAAGGCCGGGACCAACCTTAAAACCACCTGATGAGGATGGAAGATGCAGGGGTCAGGGCAAATTGAGAGAACCACCAACCCTGAAACTCTCCTCACTGAAGTGGCTGCCAGTAAGAGTCAGAGTAAGGCGATGAAGACTGGATTGTCGAAGTGGCTCAAACGGAGGTTTTGTGAGGGACTGTAGAACCTTGGTCAGATCCCAAGTGGGGATCTATGTACCATAGGAGGGCAAAGGTTGGTCGCTCCACGGAGGAACCAATGGACCGTAGGGTGCTGAGCCAAAGCTTCCAACTTCCCACAAGACAAGACGGATGAGATGCCAGATACCTGTCTGTGGAGGGTGTTGGGGAAAAGACCCTTGTCCAGGCCAGTCTGTCAGAATTCCAAGATTGCAGCCACCAAAGCTAGTAGAGGAGAGATGTTGGACTTAACACACACGTTGAGAAGGATTGCCAAATAGCCTCATAATTGCGAATTGTAGAAGGGTGCCTGGAAGCCTGAATGGCTTGGATAATCTTGTTGGTTAAAAGTTGGGCGATTTTGAAGATGCCCTCTTAATCGCCAAACTGCCAGTTGTAGCCGCTGGGGCTCCAGATGAGACAGGGACTCCTGGCAAAGAGAGACATCCTCCTGAGGAATCCTCCAAGGAGGGATCATTGAAAGGCCCAACAAATCAGCAAACCAATACCGGTGAGGCCAAAAAAAGGAGCCATCAAAATGGTGTCAGTCCTCTCCAACAAGAGTTTCGAATCACCGCTGGGATCAGTGGCAAAGATTGACAGGCGTAAAGCAATCCAGGCAGCCAGTTGCAATGCAAGGTGTTAGTGCCTCCAACTCCTTCGGAGAAATACCTAGTATAATACCTGGGCAGATGCGCATTACGGGATGAGGCAAATAAATCTACTACTAGCAATCCAATCCTCAGGAAGATTTGCTGAAATAAGGAAGGATGCAGTTGCCATTTGGTATGGACAATGGTTGTCCTGCTGAGCAAACCTTCCCGAATATTATCAGAACTAGAACTATACTCGGGTCTAATTGACCAAATGGAAAACTGGTGGAAAACTGGAAATTGACTCTCCTCTGAACTGCGGGCATTTGAAATAAGCAGCAGATCGATGTTCCACTCTCTGTAGAAGTGAAGGAAGAATTTTCCTCTTGACCTAGGTCTCCATTAAGAAGGGGCTAAAGGACCTGACCAAAGATCTTATCCCCTAGGACCGGGACAGATGCCAACTTTCCTTTACATCTGCCATCAGCTTGCCAATTGCATAGCCAGCACCTATACCTGGCTGCCATCGAGGAGGCAATGGCCTTCGTAGCAAATCTGGCACTAGGCAAGGTGGCACTTGTCGTAAAATTCAGTATCTGCCATGATCTTGTTGATGTCCTAGTGGGTATGGACATCCGATGAGGGAATTCCATCCCGCAGCTGCTTCAATTACTTGGGCGAGGTTTTCATAAAGGAAGAAACCGCAGTAGAAGCCTTAACAGCCCAGGCAGCGGCCAAATGGGATCACTGTAGCGACTATTCCACTCACTTTTCTTCTGCCTTGAGGACTTCCTCTGAGTCTGAAGTGTAGATGAGGATGAGGTCAAAGCAACAATCGGATAAACTGTGATGACCTGAAGGGTCTTGATAAGCACAGGCCCCACATTGAAGAACCTGCAATCAGAGGCCAAAGGATTGGGCCCTGTGGCAAGAGCTTCAAGCTATTTCTTGATTACCTTCAGAACAGCTTTGGTGATGGACCACTTCCTTCGTGACTGCAGGCTCATCAAATAGAACACTTGACTCCTCCGGAGGGAGTATGGATGCTATTTCCTCATCTGTGTTTTTCAACTTTGTGGTGTTTCTAGCCTTGAACAACAAGGGACTAAACAAAGAGTGATTAAAATAACCCGTAAACATCAGAATCTCCTGTGAAGGGTTTTCATCCAATGACCTACTGGATTGAGGCCGATCAGGTTCATCCACCAATGATGGAGCCACTGAGGCAGCAGGAGCAAGGTCTTCAGCCAATCCAGAAACTGGATCCTGGACAAAGGAGCCTCCTTCTGACAAGAGAGCTTCATGAACCCTGGATCTCCTTCCTGATGAATCAGAAGTTGCAGATGAATGACGGGTAGCTTTCTGCAAGCCTTCTGAGATGCCCTTCCTAATTGCCTGTAGATTAATAGGGACATTTGAATCAGAAGGATCAGTAGGTCTGGCTGCAGGGTCAGTAGAAGTAAAGGAGGTTCCACCCCATTTACTACGCCCATGCTTCTGCCAGGGTGCCACTTCTCCGTGAAGATCCTCAGCTTGACTGTAGTCTTCAGAAGGAATGGGAGAAGCGCTTCTTCTGGAAACATCAGGGGGCCAAGTTCAGATCCCAGGTTTGGAAGAAGGTCCAGGCTCCTCCAAATCCACTTCACTGAGTGATGCTGGGGACCGGGGGGGGGGGGGTAGGAGATGTAGAGCGAGAAGAGGCCTGATGCATCTTGGCTATTTGCTTCTCAATGGCCTGATGGTACCTGGAAGCATCCTTCTCCGCCGCCCTTGAGGCCTTTTTCACAGGCTGCTTCCCTTTGGTAGAAGCAGCAGGAGCCACCTTTTGAGGCTTGACCACTTTTAAAGCTCTAGTTTCCCTTGGGGCTTCAGCCATCTGGAGCAGCAAGGCCAAATGAGGACTGGGAGTCCTGTGTCAGGAGAAGAGCACTCAAAGGGATTTATGAAACCATCTTCAGGGGAAATCTTCTCTATCCCCACACCACCACCACTTTCTTCTGCCCAAAAGTACGTCAGTAGAAAGATTTCTCTTCCTACTGGGACTCAAACCCTCCTGGGCTTGTAAAGGCAATATAGATAGACCAATCCCTGCTGGGAGGCCAAGGTCTACTTCGGGCCAGGGAAACCAATCCCCCAATGGGAAAATTGAAATTTATAGTGCCTACCCTTCAATGTCGTCCGCAGCTCCAAAGGCAACTGGTGATGACCAAAGGCATAGAAATGGTGGGAAGAAGAAGTCTGTTCTTCAAATTGGCTGATTGAGTCTTCAAATTGTCGACACAGATTGCAAAATGGCCACCAGCCATGAGTAGTCTTCAAAAAGGCCACCTTCTTTTTCCTCAGGGAGAGGATTGAATCCTCCCTGGCTTTCGATGCTCTGCTAGACAGAGAAAAAAGGCCACAAAACTCCAGAAAAAGGCAGCTGCAGAATCCTTGGAGCAGCTGCTTTACCGCAGGGTTGTACCATCCCCGCAGCCCTGAAGAGAATGTGGTCACCGCCCATGCTCCTCCAAAAATGTCTTCTGGCAAGAAAATCACCTCCTCTTCACCGCGGAGTGCCGAAAAATGGCCCTGTGACACCCAGTAATGGTGGAAGCCTCCGCCGATGCTTTCTGGCCACCTGCCCGATTATTGATCAGATCTTTGCCCCGAAGGGCTGGAAAACGGCCGCTGCAGCCCCTGCTGGCTGCTCTGAATCCCCAGAGTGGTCCTCAGCTGTTTGGCACTCCCGCCCATCAGCTGAGCTATGGAGCACCAAATTTAAACTGGGAAAGCAAAAAGGAGGCTTTTTATAGCAAGAAGGAAAAGAAAACAAAAAATTATAGAAAGGCTGCCTTTGGAAGGAAAATTCCAAAGGCAGGAGAGGCAATCACACACATCCTATTCTGTTAAGGACTGAGCATAAACTGGGGAGGAATAATCCAAGTGGGCGGGGCTAGGCTCAGACTCAGTCCTAAACAGATAAGGAAGAGTACCACCCATCCTGACCTGTTGCAGCCTTACAAGGGAAAAGATCTACATCTCCTGGAATGTGAAGATGGAGATGTTTCTATGGAGGGAGGAGTTGTGGACTATTGTTGCTGATCCACCGGCAGTCCTGGATGATGGGGATCAGAAGAAAAATGAAAAAGGCTTTAACCAGCATAATTTTGGCTATGGAAGACAGTCAGCTGATATACGTGAGAGGTCTCCAGTCTGTGAAAGAGTATTGAGAGGCATTGTGCAGAGTGTACATGAGAGAAACTGCATGCAGTAAAGGTGTTACTGACTAGGAGACTGTATAAAGCACAGCTGAAGCTAGGAGAGTGGTATGTCCACACATCTGCAAAGTATGAGAAGAACATTCCTTGAGTTGGAAGAAAGAGGAATTTCATTTACTGAAGCACACAAGGTGTATGTTGTGCTCCCTGGATAGTTCATGGGATGTTCTTGTGACAAGCCTGGAGTCTATGCAAGAACAGGATTTAACTATGGTGTATAACTGGTCAGTTGTTAGAGGAAGAGCAGAAACGGCTGGAGAGGAGACCAGGAATGGGACGAGAGAGCATTCTGCACAGACCAGCATCTGCAAAGGTCCAGGATGACAGTGATAGTGTGATAATGAACTTTGTGCAAAGATGCTACACGTGTTGGTCTAAGCATCTCCAGAGATGCTGCCTTGACAGGAGAAACAGAGGAGCAGCGATACAAGGGAGAAGGCCTATGCAGTACATGTGTAGTTCTCCAGCATCATTTTTCCCTGACAGCATCAACAACTGAACATACCAGGAATAGGTGGTTGTTGGACAGTGGGGTGAGCCAGTATATTGCTAATAATCTACAAGTGTTTTCTGGTTTGAAATCAGCAAAGCAAATGTGAGCTAGCCTAGCTGATGGACAAAGAGCTGCTGTAAAAGGGGAAGGTAATGTTTATGTATCTGAAATATGTGAAGCATTGTATAATGTCCTATATGTACCTGCATTAGAACATAATTTGCTGAGTATATCCAAGTTGGACAGGCAGAGTTATGAAATAGTATTTGCAGGGGGACAGTACCCTATTAGGAAGAATGGTCAGATACATGCACAAGAAAAGATGGCTTGTACATTCTGGGAAGGCAAGAAAATAGTTGTGCACGTGTACTTCAGAATGTTCCCACACATGATAATTGTGTACACTTATTGCATCGAAGATTGGGGCACACAAGTTTTGATATACTTAGGAAAATGCTGGACCTAGCTGAGGGGCATAACTTAAAGAAATGTAATATGTATTTAGATTGTGCTGTTTGTAAAGAGTTAAAATCCAAAGTTTATCCAGTAAGTAAGAAAAGTGAAAGACAAACAAATAGAGTATTACAGTTAGTTCATGCTGACTTGGTTGGCCCTATGGCACCCTCTTTAGGAGGAGCAAGATATGCTTTAATCATAGTGGATGATTATATTAGATATGGGTTTTATTATTTACTGAAAAATAAAAGTGAAGTGTTGCAACAATTCAGGCAATGGATAACAATGGTAGAGAGACGATACGGATATAAGATATGCCATCTGCAAATGGATCGAGGATCAGAGTTTATATCTGACAAGTTCCAAAGGTGGTTAAGCAGTGTAGCAATATGGCATAGAAGAATGAATCCTTATTTATTGGTGGAAAATAGTGTGGCTGAACGACAAAATGGTGTAACACAGACCATGAAGGATGCATTGCTTGCCAAGGCAGGCATGAGTAAAGCATACTGGGGGGAAGCCATGAGGACAGCAAATATTATTAACACGTTATGGAGTGTGGTGATACAAGAAACACCATATTTTATGTTAAATGGTAGGAAATCCTCATTAGACCATTTAAGGACATTTGGCAGTTATGCCTGGGTAGATGTTCTGAAAAGTACCACAAGAAAAGGACAGTGTAAGCCCAGGAAGTTGAGATTCATTGGATATGAGCCAGGAACAAAAGGGTACAGATTTACGGATGGTACCAAACAGGTGGTGATTTCAAGATCTGCTAGTTTTGCGGAACAAAATAATTGGAACAAGATGCATGTGAATCATGAAGTGTTCAGGCCAACGAGTAATCCTAATTTACCAGAGAGTGAGACAGGGAAGGAGAGGCAAGAAACCAGATCAGATATAGATTTCTGGATAGAAGAGGATAGACCTGAGATAGAAAGAGAAGACACAGAAGATATAGACACAGAAGATATAGAAGAAGAGAGACCTGTAACAGACACACAGGAACATATAATACCAAGGAGATCTGAGAAGAGGAAACAAAGGTATACCTCCTGAACTGTTCACAGCAAGTGAAGTAAGAGCATTCAGTGTCGATATGAACTCCAAAGTTGCCAGGAGATAATGAGATTGCCGGAAGGGAAAAAGGCAGTAGAGCACAAATGGTGTTACACAGATGGTGTTTGATGACACTATAATTGTAATGTAAAAGAAGCTGTACCAGTATAAATGTTTATTAAATATTGTAACGTTAAAGAGGCTTGTATAAGAGTTTAATAAGCCTGTATCTGTGGAAAGTATAACTATGTTAAAGTGTTTGGTTTATCTGCTGCTCAGTTTTAAATGGGAGGAATGTTAAGGTATTAAGATTTAGAAACTGATCAGCAGTGAGTAGCTGCACGATGCTGTGAAGTGATGTAAGTATGGCTGATGTAACAAGAGTTTGTGGGTCTTTCTCAGCAGAGTGTGGGTCTTTCCCTTTAAGGCTGGAGAGTAAAGTTCCCCTTAAGAGGTGTGTATGTAAAAGGCTGCCATTAGAGAGCGTGGTTCTCTTTCCTTGTAGACAGTATTCAAGTGCAGAAGTTCTCTGTGTGTTAAGAAGCAAAAAAGCGTGCATGTAAAGGTATTTTGCTATTACGTGTATATTGTCTGTATACACCTGTTGTATATTAAACCACTGTTAATTTCTAAAATCTCTGTGTGCTGTGTGTTGCTCCTGGATTATCTCATAAAGGCGGTCATGCTGCCAAACGCTCTGACACACTCCTATCTTAATGGCACAACATATAATTTATAGTGCTAATTACCTCTTCTTATATGTTTGTATATTAATAAAACTGGTTTTTCTCTTTGGAGGATAGATAGAAATATACACCTAGAAAAATAACCTGACAAGAATGTTTTTGCTACTTGTTTAGCTGCTCTGGCTTCACCAAAGCCAGAAAAACTACATACTGAAACTTCAACAAACATTAGAGAAAGGGGGAAAGTGACTATATTAACAGTTTAACTTATCCAGTGTTTAAAAGGCTAAACTATTCAATTGCATGATTGTCACAAGGGCTATCTTCTAACTAACAATCTTTTTACAAGTGAAAACAATTAATGATCAAAATCCTTAAATTACAGAAAATTACAAAGAACAAACTCTGCTGCTACCAAGCTCTGATTAAAATAGCTTACCTGCACATGTATATGACTGTATTTAATTCATTTAACTTGACTGATTCTCTGAACTCAGAAACAATCGTGAACAGCCATTTATTAAAAGATGTCAATTTATAGCACCAAAATCTAAATTATAACTAATTGGTAAGAAAAAAACCAGAAATTACAAACTAGCACATGCAGTTATATTTTAGCTTTTTATGAATTCATTTCCACATTTTATCATAGCAAAATGTCCCAAAAGTGTTTTTTTTCAAAAGGCAACTGGACTTTCTTTTTCTTTTAATTTTTTTTGCTTCTCATCCAAAAAGCTTCTTTGGTAGAATAGAACTGAAGACACTTTTTGGATGAGAATTGAAACATTTTCAAAGAAAACAAAACACCAAGAAAGTCCAGTTGCCTTTTGGAAAAACACCTTTGGGCTATCCTTCACTAGGAGAATTGAGAATCTCCAGAGATATCATGGCAAAAATTTAAAAAATCAGATGTTATGGACAGGTTTTTGGTGTTTCTTTTTGTTTAGTGAGTGAAATGGTTTATTACAACATTGAAAAGTTCTACTATCGTTTTATTGAACATACTGAATATAATTAAAATACCATATCTATTTCTTGTACAGTAATTAATTTTAGTTACAGAGTTCAACATACAAATTCATTTTATCATTTTTATATAGACTAAAATTTCATAAAATTTGAGAATTTCTGGCTTAAAATTTAATGTACCTTGATTTAATTAGAGAATCCCATTTAAAGATTATTTGAAGACAAGAAACCTTCTTAAAATGGCCCTGGTTTTAGATAGCAGGAGAGAAATATATAGGAAATGAAATCAACTGATCACTTTACTTTTAAGTGCTAAAACCATTGGTCTGGCACAAGTAATCTTTTGAAAACTTTTAGTACACTTGTAAAGTAATTCTATCTGCTCTTGGTCAGAGTAAGAGCAGAAAATATTATCTTATGAATGTGCCAAATGTTTCCAGAAGACTACTTGTGTTAAGTTAAATAGAAAGATAGTAATCTTGATCTTGAGCCTATATTATATTTTATCTAATGAAAAGAATTATAGCAATATCCACAAAGCACAGAAGACTATATATACATTAGCATTTCTCCAACAAAATGATTTTTTTTAAGCAAACTATGATCTATGGCAAATGCATAGCTGAGATTTCTGTCTGTGGCTGACTTAAATTAAGACAAGCACTTAATGCGGAAATCATTATGCTTTTAGTCTGAGGCATGATCCCAACTTAAATTTATTAAAACCCTACTACTGTAAATGTAAGAATTAAGCCCTTTGATAAATATCTTCCAGTGAAATCAAATGGAATTAAATATTCATTCAACACCACTTTGCATTCATCTCTTCAGGATGCAATTGTTTCCAATATTGAGTTAGTTTAAATAATTTAAATGGTTTCAGCAATCAAGCTTTATGGTAAAGCAAGATACTGCAACAAAATTCTAAGACAATATCAGTTTTTAAAAAAGAATCTTTAATTTATTCTCCATGTAATTGAACCAATCCCATGTATTCAAATCTTTATGAAATCTATTTATTTCTACAAGCTTTGTCCTGACCACAATATATTGAAGAAAATTATTTTGTAAACTATATGAGAAAATATATAAAACAGGAAAAACAAGATTGGGGTGGTTTTTTTTTTAGAATTGCACCATATCCAGCATGATGGCTCAGTGTTGAAACCAATGTGATTGCCAAATAATCCTCCTGCCATGAATTCTCTGTTTGAAAGAATTACCTGTTCATTGCTAAAAACTCTTTTTGGAAATCTAAATGTGCAGTATCTATAAGAAGATGCACACTTTAAAGTGTGACTAAAGTCACAGAGCAGACAAAAAGAAGTCAGTTTTCTGCACCTGTTCATGGTGGAATTTAGGAGTGCTCTGAAAACATATAGTAATGGCTATTTGCTTAAAAGGAACTTTGGAATTAGATAATTCTCTAAAACTAAGACAACTAAGACAAGCAGATCACCTCCAGTCTATCTGTTTGTAACCTTGAAATACCTGGAACAGTGCATTTAGGTCAATAATTTTTGAATCAAAGTACCTTGACTCTTCTAACTTAAAGAATACATAGAAAATATAGAACCCATTACTCCCATGTGATTGCAATGTCAAAGTTGTTCATACCAGTTGTATTCACAAAATTGTGACTGCAACAACACTATGTAGTTAGCGTCAGTCAGGTGACTGTTATTTCCAACGCTCCCTATCACTTTCTTACAAGCAAAGTTAATAGGAAAGCTAGCAGGAAGTCATACATCATTTCACTCCCACTTTCTTGCCAATTCCTGGTGATCCTGTTTTTTTTTTAACAAGAAGAGTACTATGCTCCTCTATTCGCAACAGAATACTCTACACCATCAGAGATTCTAGGCTTAGACAACCTTGAACTACACTAAGAATGGACTTAAGCATAATACATAAAATCATATGTTACAATGTCTTTCCAGTTAATGAATATTTCAGCTTTAACTACAACAACACAAGAGCACACAACAGATATAAACTTAATGTAAACCACTCCAAACTTGATTGCAGGAAGATTTCAGCAACAGAGTGATCAATGTCTAGAACTGTCTACCTGATTCTGTTGTCACTTGCTCAAACCCCCACTCCTTTACCCTCAAACTAACTCTATCGACTTCACCCCATTCCTAAGAGGTCTGTAAGGGGCGTGCATAAACGCACAATCGTGCCTACCGTCCCTGTCCTATTGTCTCCAATCATTAGTTCCTATTTCATGTATTTAAACTTATGTTTATTCTTACTTCTATTATATTGTAAGTGTTTGACAAAATAAATAAATTTGTTGATGCGATTTATATGCTAAGAGGCATCTAAGGCAACTAAGGACAATGAAATATTAATCAAGAAATGATTAGATCCAAACAGAATCACCAGAAATATTCTTTGAATATGGGATCTAGAGTCTATAGTATGAAGATTAAACTTTTACACACATGAAGTAAGGCAACCTCCTAACCAACCTTACTATTAGCCCTTTGAGATAGCCCAGGCAATGCATAACTATGAGTACTAACATTACCTTTATTAGGTACAGAGTTCTATTATAAGAATTCTGAATGTCTGAAAACATTTTTCTCATCTGCTTTTACTTTCCAGGAAACTAGAGAGGGTCCTTTTTCTGAAAGGCTTCCTGCACACAATCTTCCTGTGGACCAAGATATCTAATCTAACAGCACTTCCTCCTGTCTCCCAAGATCATTACTACATATCATTACACATATGATACCAGGTTCCTAAATAATTTTCTAAAAGAACATGAATAGTGTAGTCATGTGCATACACGCTCATACATGCAATTCCTATCAACACAATTTATGCTATAAAAATCTTCACTAATGGCATCTTTTACGGACACATAAAACACTGTTTCTTCAATCAATGGATGCTAGTGAACCATTTTTAGCTTTATGGTTTCTGTCTCTTGTGGTAAGAAAGAAGTCTTTCAATCTCTTTAAATCAATTTCTTGCCCAATATTATTTGAGCAGCTCCATATCAGTAAACACTCCAAAGGAAGTTGACAAGCAAAGTCCAAATGCCTCTATGTATCAAAGAGCATGACAGACATTCATTTTAGGGGCTGACTCTAAAGTTGAATGCATCTATTGATATCATAATGTGCTACAGTTCCAAGGTTATTGCTTCAAGAAATAGAGCACCATCTATCAGAGAGAAATACAGTCAAGCATTGTGAACATTTGCAGGAAGACCCGCCTTCATTCAAAGGTTTCCAGGTAAATTTTGTTTCATCTGTTCTAGAGAGCTAACTTGCAGAGAATCCCTACTACAAGAAGAAAAATACATATAATTTTCCCCCAAAGCTGTCTGATTTTACATATAATCACCAGTATGTCACCAGTAAATACCAAAATATGCTGCAGTTGGCATAATTTTTAATCATTGCTTAAAGTTTTTCTCTCTTTGTTCTGTCATGACCTTGTATGCCAATAGTTGTTTACAGAGGGTTGCATTCAGTTCTTTAACTGTTAAAACTGCAAGCAGCATGAAAAGAATGTGCCCTTGTCAAGCCTGCTGATAATTGTAATGGTCTTCAATTCTTCTTCTTCAGTGCAGCTAGAGTGATTAAATCAAATATTCAAACTATCTACTTGTCAGATTATGGACTGAGTAATTCCCGAGACACAACTGAGAATGAAGATAATCAAATGACACAGAAAGACTGCTTGATGAAGCCTCAGATACAATTGCTCCACTAAGTCTAGACTGTGACTGTGAGAATCCTGAATGAAATGTGAAAACTGGTGGTAGTCATTCATTTATTTGACATATGGAATGAATCATAGGAACTCGAGAATCTGGGTTCACCAAGCCAATCCAGAGGGCCAGCTTATTTTTGAAGGATAATTCATGGAATGCTACAACCTAAGATCCTATCGACTGAAAACTGGATTTTAGGGTTCAGCAGAAATAAGATGGGAGATTTTGATGATTTAACATCACACATTCCAGGAGAGTGGGAAACACTACAGTGATTGATTACTGGTGCATCATGGGCAGGGGCACTTACTAAGGTTCATTGTGAAAGAAAGGTCTTATCTTTAAGGCTTTTTTAGATCTTGCATTACAGTTGTCACATCTTTTTATTCCAAAATATAGAAAATTGGCTGCTTTTTGGGGGAGCAGGGAACTTTAGAAGGTTCTTGGGGATTACAGGGGAGAAAACAACATGGAAATTTGGCTGACTGCATACCTCTGGTTCATCATTCCTATAATAACAAGAATACTTTCACATGCAAAAAAAGTGAAAAGTTGGCACTTTATAATGTTATTTATATCCATCTACCACTTTCAACAGCAACAAAAAAATAAGATTGTGCAGTTGCACTGAGGAAGCTGATAAATTAAAATTCAATAGTTTCTCAAATCAACTAGGATACAGCACAGTATTATTTTAAATCAGTGGCTAGGTAGAAAATGACTACAGTACCCATTGTGCTTTTTAAAAAAAAGTAAGCACTGTTTCTAAATGTTTAATTTGCAGTTTTTAGGTACAGTCCATACTTACTCCATTTCACTATACCCAAGATGTAAGAAGGTTACTTTAACAGTTGGAAACAAGTATCCTTGGTCTAATTCAGTACAACTTAGAGTTAGAGTCTAATTAAAATAATTAGACTAATCTAATTAGACTAGTATAATTAGAATAACTATTAGAATTAGGGTCTAATTCAACACAACTATGACTTCTTCCTGTAGATCTTCAGCAAGAACAAATACACAAACACTTAAAAAAGATTCATATTACTGTAATTGTGAAAGAGAGTATTTTTGCTCAAACACAAAGATAAGTTATACATACACTTACTACCCACACAATAACAATAGCACTTATATACCGTTTCAACAGTGCTTTTACAGCCTTCTCTAAGCGATTTACAGAGTCAGCATATTGCCCCCAACCAACTGGGTCCCCATTTTACCAACTTTGGAAGGATGGAGTACTGCACTCTAACCACTGCACCACCACGGCTCTTATACTGTATATTTCTTGACCGGAAAACATTAACTAATTCATAACTAATATGACTAATAGTATTTAATTCAGAAACTGGCCTCTGCCAACCCAGGAATCTCCAAGTGTGGACTATAAATCTCAGAATTTTCAGCCAGATTTCAGTCTTGCAGGCAAGGGAATTCTGGGAGCCCAACTTATCTGAGATTGTCTAGTTAAGAAAAGGACAAGGATTCTCAAATTGTAAATGTCTTTATGAAAACTGCTCCCTTCCCTGCCTTTTGTGAATAAAACAATTTTATTAGGCAAAAATAAATATATCAACAACTTTAAATTTAAATCTAGATGCCTGTTTTAGATGCAAAACTTTGATCATATTTCTTCAAAAAAAATGCAACACTTTCAGTTATTTATGATGCCTGGAGAGTTGTGGTATCCTGTATGAGAATTATTACTTTAAAACATTATGATTAATGGTTGTGCTATACTAAGATAGAACATCATTACATTCTTCCCTTTCCCAAGCTGAGAGAGAAATTAACTGAGAGAAGCAAACCATGCAGGTAAATTCAATGGTGATTCAAAAAAAATTACTACCGGTTCTATGAGCGTGGCTTGGTGGTCATGTGACTGGGTGGGTGTCGCTTAGTGGTCATGTGACTGGGTGGCATGGCTGGTTGGTCATGTGACTGGGTGGGTGTGGCTGGGTGATATGTGACTGGGTGGCGTGGCCAACTTGATGTCACTCACGTCGAAGAGTGCCTTGCCTGGCCTCTCCTCGCCTCAAAGAGATACAATTTCCCTGTCTATTTACTACTGAACATCCAAAATACACTATTCTCATCCACGCTGCGATGAGAGTCCAGGCTGGATATGACTCCTCCCTCTGATGTCACAGAACTGAGTCTGCCACTATATAAAAAGCCAGCCCCTAGCTGGCTCCCCAGCTTTTGACTCAGCTTCTTGTCTATGAGCTAGTGTCTCTGAAAGAAGTTTAAAAGAGTTTAAAGTGTTTAGTGTGTTACACGAATAGCGAATTCATCAGAAGCAGAAAAAGCAGCTTCTATACACTCCCGGGACTCCAGTTGAGCTGTGTTACAAGGAGAGCGGAGATCCCCTTAGGGGGAGGTCAGTCTTTGGTCCCTGGTTACTCCCAAGGGGTCCCTCCATCTTAGAAGGGCTTTCCCAGACAACCACAGTTCAGTTACCCATCTACCCAATTGGACTGGGGCGAGGATGAGGAGAGAGATTACACAAATCCCTCTGAACACAGTCGATCCTCCATGTCAGAGGAGGAGAAAGGGGAGATCAGGGATCCCAATCTATCTGAAGAAGAGGGGCTTAGATCTGATCAACCCCCCTCCCAGCAATGGTTTTTAAACCTTCCCTGTTCAAACTGCTCCTGCGCAAGGCCCTAGTCACCACCCAATTAAGTCCTGAGGAGGTCGCTCCAGAACCCCAAGTGGCTTCCTCTAGCCACAATGACTCTCTTTTCTCAAAGCCAATGGTCCATACAGAGGTACTTCCATCCCCTCTGTTATTTCTGGATTTGGTTAAGGAGCAATGTGTCTCCCTTAGAGCAGGGCTCGGACTTCATCACACAATAGGCGTTTTTACAACGTGGGCCCTTCCTTGGCCAATGCTCTCCTGGTTCCAGCTGTGGATGCTCCTGTGGTTGCCTCATTTTCAACATCAGGCACCCCCACTGAGCCAGAGGATGTGCTCAAGGCGGAGGGCAAGAGGTCAGAGCAAACTCTCAAGTGCACCTACCAGGCAGCAACTTGGGTGGTCCAGGCCTCTACAGCAGCCTCATTTTGTACAAGATGTCTCTGTGCTGGCTGCTCCAACTGCAAGATCGGCTACCTATCACCGATTTTAGGTCACATCAAGATCTAAATAAAATCATTGTGGCAGCAGAATTTACGGTGGACGCTACACTGAACTCAGCCAAATTTGCATCAAGGGCCATGGCCTCATCGATGGTAGTTAGGAGGCTCCTCTGGCTGCACAATTGGCAGTCTGGTTCCCGTCAAAAATCAAAGTTGTCTCCCACTCCATGCACCAGAGAAAAGCTGTTCGGCGACACCCTGGAGCCATACTTGGTGGAAACCAGGGACAAGACAAAGGTTCTCTCCTCAGCAGGGAAGAAATCAGAGTATCATCCCGCACTGTTCTAGCGACCTTCTTCATTCCAACCCAAGTCATTTCTCTCGGGGCTAGAGAATGTTCCCTCCTTGTTAGGAGCAATGACCTGAGGCTGCAGGCAAGTAGCAGCAGACTACCAGTAAATGGCCCTTTTGAGGAGGAAGTCATTCTTTCTGACGTTCAAAATGAATTCCCTTCCCTCCCATTGGAGGTTGTTTGGCCTTCTTCGCCTCCAGATGGGAGGAGTCAACATCAGACGCCTGGGTGCTCAGGACGGTGAGGTCGGGTCTCCAACTGGAGTTCCTCTCCCCACCTGCAAGTTTTTTTGTCTGCTGCCCAATATCTAGGGACAGTTCCAAATGGGACATGATAGAATCGGTCATTCAACACTTCATGGACATAAGAGCCATTCAGCCGGTTCCAGTGGATCAACGAAGGTTAGGTTTCTACTCTCACTTCCTTGTGATCCCAAAGGCCTCGGGGGGTGGGGGTGGTGAGCCTGTCAGCCTTCAAGATTTTCTTCCTTTGCTTCTCTTCTTTTGCTTTGCATCTTTCGGCTGTCATAAGTAACGGGGGGAGGGAGAGGGCCATGATTATTATGGGAAGCGAGCTGGAGTTGTTAAGAAACGAAACTGTATAAGTTTGGGGGGGGGAGAGTCTTGCTTAGGTTTCCATTCTATGCTATACGCAACTGCAACTCTTTATCAAAATATGCCAAGGTCAATGGACAGAGGCCTCATCACCACCTGAAAATGCCCACAGGATCTTATGCACCACTTTTAATTGGAGGAGCGAATTGAACTATTGGGGGTGGGAACACTGCCATCACTTTGTATATGTGATTTACACACTCATTTTCTCAGATTCAGAATTCTTTTGTTGCTACCATTTGATTTCCAGTAAAAGATATCTTTTCTCTAACAAATGGAGTCTAAGTATTTCTTTCTTGGATTTTGAATGGAGCACCAGCTGACATTATTCTGAATCTGACTTTACCGGCCCATCTGGAGAAATACAAACTTTCTTCCGAGGGGGTTTGAAAACAATGTCTAATCCAGCCAGCGACCAAGAAGACCTGGGAGCAACTGGAGGACCAGACTCCCTGTTGATGGAGGAAGCAGGGGAGCCCGACTTCTTATCAGAACTAAGTCTTGGCGAAGACCCAGCTGCAAAGCCCAAATGGTCCCTGGGAGTTGGTTGGAAGAATCCTGAGGAAAGACCCCCTCCAGGAGTGACCATGACTCATCGGCGAGGAAAGGAAGAGCCGTGGCAAGAGAAGGAAAGAAGAAATTTCTTACTAACACAAGCCATGCACCTTCTACATGAAGCTGTCGGAGAGGCTCACGCCAGGCAGAAAAACCAGAGCAGCCACCCCCATAAATCAACCTGGGTCGGCGCAACAGGCAGCAGCAGCCCAGGGCCCCCCGGCTGAAGGAGTAATTGCCAGAAGGCGTAGAACTCCGAAGGTGCCTCCGTTGGAAGTAAAATATGGAGGGGATCCCCAGGAGTTAGGATTTTTCTTAGCGCAAGTTTGGAGCCATATGGAGGAATATGGGCAGGATTTTTCCTCAGAAGCAGCCAAAGTCAGATGTGTGACCAGGGCTCTGGAGGGAACTGCTGCAAAGTGGATGGTGTCTTTGCATAATGATAATGCCCCCCAACTGTTGAATTATGATCAATTCATGACAGCATTGTGTGCCAGGTTTGAAGATCCTCTAGCTGAGCGCAAGGCTAGAATTAGGATGAAAACCATAAATCAGGGGTGGAGATCAGTAGCCGATTACACCCAGGAATTTAGAGAGCTAGTGTGCCATATCTGAGGCTGGTCCCAGAGAGCCCTGATAGAAGCCTTTAAAGATGGGCTGAATGAAAATGTTTATCAATGCTGTGTGGCCAGAAGAAACCCTGGTGAGCTGCAGCAGTGGTACGTGCTGGCAGCAGAGGTGGAAATGGACCTGACCCGAAACAGACGGCGGGGGGGTTTTGGCTTGAGGAAGTCCCCTCCCACCAGCCCTCAAGAAGCCTTAAAACCTCAAAAAGGAGGACCAGCGGCAAACCCCAGGACCACTGCATGCTTCCAATGTGGGAAGGAGGGTCACCGGGCTGCAGACTGCCGTGCCAAGCTGGAACCAAAGGGGGCGCCAGGAGGAGGGAGAAAATCTGAGAAACCTCCAGCCAAGCCTCATGAAGCAGCGCTTAAAGCAGAGGAGATTGTAGAGGTCGCCCCTCACAAAGGAGAGGAGCTGGGAACTCCCAACCTCTTCTGAAAAAAGTGAATCCGAATCAGAAGACGACTCACTGGTAAGTCCAAACAAGGGCCCTATGACCATTCCAGTGAGATTAAGGATACTCACATCAGGAGCCAAAGGGGACATGTTGGCTTTGTTAGACTCTGGGTGCACAAGGTGCGTAATCAGTTCGGAGTTGGTAGAGAAGCTGGGCTTAAGGTTAAACACTCTAAAAATGCCCATAGCTTTTTGCCAATTGAATGGATCGGTAGCCGGGGGCAGCCCTGCACACTTCATAATGGAACCAGTAGAAATCACAATGGGGAAGCATAAAGAGACTTTGTGTTTTATTGTGGCTCCTGGGATGGAGCACCCCCTAATACTGGGTTTGCCCTAGCTCTGGAAATGGAACCCCCACGTTAATTGGAGGAGGGGATCATTACGCATACGTACAGACCAAACCCCAGAAGGGGAGGGGAAATCCCAATTGAGAATCAAGACTCCCGCAGAGTTGGCTTCCACTGGCACTGAGATTCTAAAAGAGGAGGAAAAAATTCCAGAGGAATACTGGGACTTAAAAGAGGGGTTCAGTGAGAAGGCCTCGGATGAGCTCCCCCCACATCGCTCAACAGATTGTAGTATTGAACTTTTGCCAGGAGTAAAACTCCCAAAATCGAAACTGTACTCGATGACACCGCGGGAACTAGAAGAGCTGTGATTATTTATTGATAAAAATTTGGAATGTGGTTTCATCCAACCTGCTAGGCCCTGGGTGGCGGCTCCAGTGTTGTTCCGGGAGAAGAAAGATGGCTCCCTACGCTTAGTAGTTGACTACTGAAATCTCAACGTGATTTCGGTGGAGAATGTGTACCCCCTCCCTGATGAAGGACATGTTGGCCCACCTGGCTAAAGGAAAAAATTTTTCGAATCTTGACCTGAGAGAAGCATGCTACCAAGTCCGAATTAAAGAAGGGGATGAATGGAAGACTGCTTTTAACTGTCCGATGGGTTGTTTCCAATTCAACGTCCTGCCATTTGGCCTACAGGGGACGCCTGCAGTATTCATGCAAATGATAAATCAAGTATTGCAGGAACATTTATACAAAGGAGTGTTAGTTTATCTTAATGATATTCTTATCTACACGGAGACTCGTGATGAGCATGTAAAACTAGTGCGGTCAGTCCTGGAAAAGCTTCGAGCGGCTCAATTGTATGCCAAGCTGTCCAAATGTGAATTTCACCAGGAAAAAATTGGCTATTTAGGCTATCGCGTATCACCTGATGGCATAGAAATGGATCCGGGGAAGGTGCGTGCTGTCTTGGAGTGGGCCCCTCCCCGTACTAGGAAACAACTGCAAAGTTTCTTGGGGTTTGCCAATTTTTACCGCCAATTTATTCCTGCATTCGCGAAGATCGCAATGCCTATCACAAATCTCCTTAAAACCAAAGGGGAGGTGAAACCAAAGTCTAGTAAACCACTGGAGTGGTCCATGGAGTATCAAGCTGCTTTTGAAAAACTGAAACTTCTGTTTGCTACCGAACTCAAGCACCCAGACATGGACATTCCTTTTGTAATCCAAGCTGATGCGAGTGATGTAGCCGTCAGAGCGGTGTTACTACAAATAAATGAGACAGGGTCTCTGCAACCATGTGCATATACCTCCTGTAAACTAACTGAAACCAAGAGAAGATGGGCCATCTGGGAAAAAGAAGCTTTTGCAGTTCGATGGACGCTATTAACCTGGAGGCATTTCCTAGAAGGGGCCAAACATCCTTTTGAGGTGTGGACAGATCATAAAAATTTGGAGGCTCTGAAACGCCTCGGAAACTGTCTCCCAAGCAAGTTCACTGGGCGCAGCACTTTAAACATTTTAATTTTTCATTAAAGTATATTCCTGGGGGAAAGAACTTCATGGCAGATGCTTTGTCTAGATTACCTCAGTATAATAGTGCTCACCAAAAAGTGGTATGGCCTATTATCCCAACCAAACAGTTGGCAGCTCCAATGGTTACCAGAACCCAGAAGAAAAAGGAAATTGATTTGTCAAATGATTTATTTGCACAATTAAAGTGTATATATGAGAGGGTGTATCTCTCTCTCTCCTCATGTTCTATCTCCTCATAGTTCTCTGTGCAGAATAAAGAAGATTGACTGATTGCCAGGTATTTGCCTACCATGTATATGCATGTATATAGCTGTCTGGTATATAAACCACTGTTAAAAAGCAAAGCCTCTGTGTGCTATGTTTTGTTGTCTCACAATAGTAGTCACACTGCAAACGCTCTGATATTCTTGGTGTAGTTGATTTGTTTTGGAAACTGACACTAGGCTTAATGGGCTGATTCAGGAAAGTAGTTCTTCAATTCTTACATTACACTGGGTTGCCAAATGCTATTTTCAGAGTTTAGAGATATACTAGCTCTTAACCCCAGATATTTGCAAGATTCAAACAGGTTAAGCTAGTAGCATGTTTATTCCTAGCTGCTAACCATCCATCAAAATAATTTTCTGTGTATTTTCTAAAAACTCACCGATAAGGAGACTCACCTATTTCTTCACTCAATCCTCACTTGCTAAGACTTCTCACAAAATGATGTGTCTGACTGATATGTATCCATGATCAACTCGTTTAACCTAGTTTTCTGGACTAGAACAACATATCAAATTATGAATAAATCATAGGGCAAAATTCATGTAACAGTTCTACTCAACTAAAACATGGCTATCTACTCCACAACACAAATAAATAAATAAATAAACAAACAAACAAATAAAGCCGCCACCCCCCATCGCAGGGAGGCGGAGCCGAGGAGATGGTTCCGCCCCAGGCGCCTGATGGATCCGGAACGGTTCCAGATGGAGCTTGGGCCATTTCCTGAAACTCTGGCTCATAACTCGGCCACAGACTTGGTGGCCACCTGGGATAGGTTGGCCGCGGAGGCTCTGGACCGAGTTGTGCCTTTGCGACCTCTGACTCGGCATAGATCCCACCTGGCTCCGTGGTTTACGGGGGAGCTGAGGGGGATGAAATGCCGGAAAAGACGTCTGGAGGGTATCTGGAGGGCCAGTCGTGCTGAGTCTGATCGGACACAGGTGAGGTCCTATATTAGGACCTACCTAGTGGCGATAAGGGCGGCGAGGCGTTCACACTTCTCCGCCCTTATTGCGTCTGCAGAAAATCGGCCTGCTGCCCTGTTTAGAGTGACCCGCTCCCTGCTTGAGCCGAGAGCGCGGGAGGACCTCTTGCAGGGTAAAGCAGAAGAGTTTTCCCGATTTCTGCATGATAAAATCGCCCAGATTCGGGATGGGCTGGACTCCAGTTGGGTGGTCCCGGGGGAGGTGTCCGGGGCAGGTCTTGAGACGGTTATCTGGGAAGAGTTCGATCCTGTGACCGCCGAGGGTGTGGACAGACTTCTGGGGAGGCTGAATGCCACCACATGTTTATTGGACCCGTGCCCTTCCTGGTTGGTTTCTACCTCCAGAGAGGTGACACGAGGCTGGCTCCAGGGGATTGTCAACGCTTCGTTGACGGAGGGGGCGCTTCCGACCGCCCTGAAAATGGCGGTGGTGCGGCCCCTCCTCAAGAAGCCTTCCCTGGACCCGGCTCTTTTGAATAACTATCGTCCTGTCTCCAACCTTCCCTTTGTGGCGAAGGTTGTTGAGAGTGTGGTGGCGCGTCAGCTCCCTCAGTATCTGGAGGAAGCATCCTATTTAGATCCGTTCCAATCGGGCTTCAGGCCCGGGCACAGTACTGAAACAGCATTGGTCGCGTTGGTAGATGATCTCTGGAGGGCCCGTGACAGAGGTTATTCCTCTGTCCTGGTCCTCCTAGATCTGTCGGCGGCTTTTGATACTATCGACCATAGTATCCTATTGCGGCGGTTGGAGGGGTTGGGAATTGGGGGCACCGTTTTGCGGTGGTTCTCGTCCTTCCTCTCGGACCGCTCGCAATTGGTGTTGACGGGGGGGGAGAGGTCCACCCCTAGGCCCCTCATGTGTGGGGTGCCTCAGGGGTCGGTCCTCTCCCCTCTTCTGTTCAACATCTATGTGAAGCCGCTGGGAGAGATCATCCGTGGTTTTGGGGTGAGATGCCATCTGTATGCTGATGACACTCAGCTATACATCTCCACCCCAAACCACCCCAACGATGCTGTGGAGGTTATGGCCCGTTGCCTGGAGGCTGTGCAGAACTGGATGGGCGAGAACAGGCTTCGACTCAACCCTTCCAAGACCGAGTGGCTGTGGTTTCCGGCGGCCCGATATAGTCAGCTGACTCCATCGCTGGCTATTGGGGATGAGATCTTGACCCCCACAGAAGGGGCACGCAATCTTGGTGTCCTCCTGGATGTACGGCTGTCTTTGGAAGATCATATTACAGCCGTCTCCAGGGGGGCTTTTTATCAGGTTTGCCTGATACGCCAGATGCGGCCCTTTCTTGATCGGGACGCCTTACGCACAGTCACTCATGCCCTGGTCACCTCCCGTCTGGACTACTATAATGCCCTCTACATGGGGCTCCCTGCGGGGAGCACTCGGAGGCTTCAACTGGTACAGAATGCAGCCGCGCGGGTGGTTATGGGGGCGTCGAGATACTCCCACGTGACGCCCCTCCTGCGCGAGCTGCATTGGTTGCCAGTGGCCTTCCGGGTTCGCTTTAAAGTACTGGTTTTGGTCTTTAAAGCGCTCCATGGCATCGGACCAGGATACTTACAAGACCGCATTCTGCCAGTAGTCTCCCACCGACCGGTGCGCTCCCACAGAGAGGGTCTCCTCCGGGTCCCGACGCCTTCTATGTGTCGTCTGGTGACCCCGAGGAATAGGGCCTTCTCTGTGGGGGCACCCGCCCTTTGGAATGGGATGCCCCCTGGATTACGAACGACTAGTGACCTGAGGGCCTTCAGACGTGACCTGAAGACCTGGCTCTTCGAGCAGGCCGGCCTGAGCTGACTCAAATGGGATTTTAAATGGGGTTTTTGGATTGGTTGGGATGGGTGTACAAAGTTTTAATTTATTTTAATTGGGTTTTTAGATTTTTATAGGGACAGCCTAGGGTTTAATTCTTTTTTAACTATTTATATTTGTATACATGTATTTTAGTTGGCTGTTCACCGCCCTGAGTCCTTCGGGAGAAGGGCGGTATATAAAACCTAGAATAAATAAATAAATAAAAGCAAATACAGAATACAAAATGGTTCCTTATTACTAGATTGTTATACATTACGCTATCCCCAATATCCTTCTCTTAGTACACACATGCACATACACATTCAAATAAAGTAACACTACCATTGGTCCAGAGGTGGTATTCAACAGGTTCTGACCAGTTCTGGAGAACTGGTAGTGGAAATTCTGAGTAGTTCAGAGAACTGGCAAATACCACCTCTGACTAGCCCCACCCCATCTATTCTCTGCCTCCCGAGTCCCAGCTGATCGGCTGGCTCTTCTTTTGTTGCCCTGCATAGGAGAATGGAGCTGGAAAGCAGGTTAGTGGGTTGTGAGAGAATGGAGATTTTACAGTATCCTTCCTGTCATGCCCATCGAGCCACACCCACCAAGCCACGCTATGCCCACCAAACCAGTCCCAGAGAACTGGTAGTAAAAAAAATTGAATCTCACCACTGAGTTAGTCTTTCCATTAGGAAATTGCATCATCAATGTGAATATTGTCTTCTGTACTACAGCAAAAGTAGTTCGAGAAAGCTAACAATCCATTTCCCTTCCAGATGCTAAAAGGCAGCCAAGCAACATTATTCCCTCATGCCTATGAGATGAAGAAAGACCACTGTGTGCAGAATTTTTATATTAATCATTTTCTCTCTTTCATGCAATCAATAGCATTCAAGACAATTAAAATTTAATTTAAACCATGGCTTCTTCAGGGCATAGGACAGAAACTCATGTGACTTAGTAAAACCGAGAATTGATTTAAAAGCAACCCTTAAATATATCCATTGTAAATCAGTCATAAAACAACTGCCCAAAGTATAGTTCTTCCCTGTCCCACAGGAAAACTTGATTCCACAGATTTAAAGCACAGGAAGACAAATTCATAAACAATAGTATGATAAAGGAAACAATGTCTCTAAGGAATGGTGGGTTCTTCCTTGGAAATTTTTAGATTGAAGCTGCATAAGAACCATCTATTGGAGCTGCTCAGACTCTCATTTTTGAGATCAGAGTTTGATGGTCCACAAGACTATTAAGGTAGTTTTTTATTGTGAAATTACATTCATAGAATTTGGGCCACGCTTTTATTGCACAATTCCCCCATCTTATTCCTGATATTTCCCAAAGAATCCAGACGTTGCTGGCTTTCCTTGCAATTCTCTTTTTTCTACCACACCTTCTGCCTGGTGCTATCCAAAAAATTGTCTGTTAATGAAAAGGAAGAGAGAGAGAATAGCTCAGGGTCCTGGATTTGCAGGCAACTTTTCAGCATAAGCCTGGATTCATACACAATATTCTTAGACAGCTGTGTTTAACTAGGCCATGATTTACTTGCTGGCATTGCATAAAATCCTGGATTATCAAAAATAATCAACTACACAAAGTTCATACTATGCACTCAGATAAAACAAAGTTGGATGGTTTGTAGCTAAAAGAATCGAAGAAACACCGATTCGCCTCTACGCATGTCTAGAGCAGTTCTAACAAGGCTTTCCTGAAAGCAACTGGTTCGTAAAAGTGGAGTTGGCTCATTGGAAGATTATATTTAAAACAAGCTTCTTCTTGGCATTTTTCTTTTTCAAGGGGGGTGGGTGAGGAAGGGTTAAGATATATACACTGGGCAAATTCACAGAATGTTTGAATAAGGAAAAGGCGTGTTCCCATTTCCTTCTCTCTAGAATGACCTGATACTCACCATCGGGTGTTGTCGTAGTAATGCTCCAGCACCGAGTATCCGAAGAAAGAGTTATTGGGTCCTTGATAAATCACGGGATGATGCAGATCGATGTTATAGGAATAAACCAAGGCCACGGAAAGCGTCGCCACTAGGACTTTAAATCCACCCCGCTTGCCTTCCCAGGGAAATCCAGCCATTTTTTAGTTTTCAAAGTGCGCCCCTTCGCACGCCGACTAAAAAAGGCCCTTTTCTGCGGCAACTGAGAGCTGTGTGGCTGCCTGCCTGCCGCCCGCGCTTCGGCTTTGAGGAGGCAGGATCAGCAGCAGAGAACAAAACGCCTTCGCAGCAGCTTGTAGCATTCAAACAGCTCCTTCGCCACCAACAATAAAAATGGGAGAGGGAGCGCTTGAGCCAAAGCCCCCAATCCGCGTCGTCCAAAGTCTCGAGTAGCAGCGAAAAGCGCAGCCAGCGAGAGTTTAGACTCCTCCTGAATCCGGAGCACCACTTCACGCCAACTCCAGCCCAGGTCGCACGGGGCCACGCTCCTGCTCTAAGACGCCGCGGTTTAACAAAACGCCGTAGCTATGCACGCCCTCTGGTGGCCGGTTTAAGAGGCAATTCCCCTCGGAGAGTTGGCACTCCTTTTTTCTTGGTCGGCAGAAGATGAAGTTTTTAAATTCCACACTGCGTGGCTGTGCTCGCGCAACTCCACGGCGGTGTAAAATTGGGGTTGGAAAATATATAGCGGAATGCATTATACAAAATGAAGGCAATTGGGTATACACAAACCATGAACTAAGACTGAATGATGGGAGGAATGTCTATTTCCTATTTTTAGCAGACCATAAAACCACTATTATCTATGGTGTTGCCAAATATTCCCTTGCTGGCTTCCCATAAGCAAATTGGAAGCAACAGGAAGTCGGAAGTCAGTCACATGACATCCTCACTTAACTCAGGTTGTCCTCATTTAATGACAGTAACAGGGCCTGCCATTGTTATGCAGAGAAATAGTATGACATAGTTTTACAACCATATTGTTTAATAATGAAAATTCTGGTCCCAATTACCAGTTAAATGAGAACTACTCACAAAAGCCTAGATAAAGAAGCTGCTGAAATAGACTAATAAATAGACTTAAGAGAGACTTAAGAAGAGGTTTGGAAAAGTAACGGCTTTTATTTGTACAAAGAGGTGGGTGGACTTTTTCCACAGCATACAGACAAGTATGCAAAGAAAAGACCACTCCAGAGAAGCGTGTGATCCCAACATCTTATACTCACATGTAGCTAATCAGAGACAAAAATTTGTTACCCAACGTGGGCAATGTCTTGCCCATGTCCCCCTTATCTATGGAGCATTCTTTGCCCTGTCCGTGCCCTGTCCATGCTTTTGTTATCTTACATAACACTCTGTGTAGCTTTGTGTGTTCGTGCTCCTGGGCAGGGCCCTGCCCTGGCCCCATTATCTATGGAGCGGGATATTCCTGCTAACTCTCTGCTCTATCTTTCTTATTTATTCTCCAAGGATATGCCTAGCTTTGAAATGAACAACAGAAGTGAGATAGCAAAAGTTAAGGCTAGTATCAAAGATTACAATTTTTAACAAGCTAGGGTTACAGAATTAATTCCTATTCTTAACAATAACAAAGCAGCACAAGCAATTATTAATAGAAACAAATAGCAAAGATTGATTCATGTCACTATGTCCCTTTATTCTTCTCTTTTCTTTATGGCAGGATGTTTCCTGTCAAAAGTGGACTAAGGGAGCATATTACTTGGAGATGATTTTAAGGATCATGATTTGAGTTGGTCTATCAGGGTGGTAGGGACACTGAGGAGGTTATAACTGTCATCCCAGTGATGGTAAACTTAACTACTCACTGGATCCAAGGGATGAAATAGGAGGAGGAGGAGGCCTCCAAAGGCTAAAAAATAATAGGAACTCAACCCTTTTCCAGTCAGAAAAAATCCTGCCAAACCAGTTGAAGTCAATTGCCCGAGTCCAAGTCTACACTGGGACATGGGCAGATTTCCCCACTTTGACATTTATCTCTTCTATAGCTTTGCCCTGGTCATCAATTTTATAAACAATGTGTGAGATTAGATTTTCCACATACACAACCTTCTTTTGCTAACAAATAGTGTAAAACAAATCTATTCTCATATATTGCTGTTTTAAATTGGGAATGCTGTTTAGCTATTAAAAGCAATAGCAACAGTTATTATTTCAAACATTGCCTATAACCTCATAATTCTATTCAGCATATAAATGAGAATTCTATAACCATACATTCCATCTCCCATTCAGGTAGCTGGTCTGTATATTTGAATTATTATTTAAGGAGACCATACATCATCTTTCCAATCTCCTATTTGCAACTCTCTCTTAGATCTATGAACTACTTCCAGTGGTGTATTTACCATTAAGCAGGCTAAGCATGTGCTTAGGACACCAGATCCAAAGGGAGACCATAAAGTTGAGAAGATGGCTTCATTTGTAGAGTATGTACAAAGAGGGGGGCACCAAGATTTGTCAGTGCTTAGGGCACCAGTGAGCCTTAATCCCCCACTGCCTACTTCTTTATAAACAGGTACACCCAGTCATTCAACTTCTTGTATGGGTGGTAGGAAAAAAACCTAACTTTCACAGTTCCTAATATACATGCTCCATACCATCGGCTAGGCAATTGCACAGTATCCCTCTTTGGGCAGGTTAGAATTCTGAACAAAGCCTAGGTAAACATTTGGTTCATAGCATAGATGAATTTGTGTTCCACAGAACATGACATTCCCACTGAATTCCCTCCATGATCGATTGAAGCACTTTTGCAGTAAAATTAGTCCTTTGGTTGCTGTTTATAAGTTCTACTATCCTATATTTAGGTATTATCTGTTCCAATATAATATTGGTGACTATTGGTGCAGTGGGTCTCATGCCTTCATAAGCTGCAACTCATCCAGTCAAGTGATCCACTATCACCAATAGATATTTAAGTCTCCCCAACTGAATTAGGTTAATCAAATCAACTTGAATGCATTGAAATGTTCTCACACTAAATGCCGCCCTCCCCCTTTATGTTGTAGATATGATACATTTGTCACATATATGTTTAGGTACTGTATACAATCTACAGCATCCACACACTTCCAAAACCAAATCACATATTTGCCTTCCATCAGGTAATACCCATTTGCCTTCTCCATGTTCTATGGCTCTCATTTTCTCTAACTCCTTCTTCTCAATGAACATTAAACATTCAGTTCCTTCTGCCACTGCCATCCTGGCTTCCAAGTCAGCTAATTACTATCTCGAGCTTCAAAGGAATTCAAAGCTTGATTTAAGGCATACAATTCACAAGTCTGTGCAGACCAACTTAAAGGTAACTTTCTAGCTTCTATCAAATCTTCTCTTCCTTCTAATATTGCATATCCATTCCTTTGTATCCCTTCTTCCACTTTCTCTTCCCATCTATAAACAAATTAATCCTTCTCCCAAATCTCCTATTTTAAAACTGAGATGGATTCAAGCCAATAGCAGTAGTTAATATTAAATCATTTTATTTTATAAGCATACTCACATATTTCAAAAGCCTTGAATATGTCAAGACCTAACATTATAGACAAAAATGCCACTGGCTATTTCATTCTTCCCCACTTCTAGATTAAAACCCTCAAAGCCATTCCCTTATTCATTTAACACTAGGCTCTTCAAGTATCCAAGATGGTAGCAACAGAGGAAGGATAGTTACATCGCAGGAAATTAAAACAAGAGGAAAGTTGCTATTATTTTATTTTTATTTATTTTATTTTGTCAAGTGATTATAAGATAACAGATATAAGTATAAACATAGTTATGAATACATGAAATGGATACATATAAGAAAAATAAAAAGAAACAAAAGGACAGGAATGGTAGGCACATTGATGTGCTTATGCACGCCCCCTACATACCTCTTAGGAAAGGGGTGAGGTCAATAGTAGAAAGTCTAAGGTTAAAGTTTTTGGGGTTTGTGGAAGAAACCACAGAGTCAAGTAGAGTATTCCAGACATTGACCACTCTGTTGCTGAAGTCGTATTTCCTGTAATCAAGTTTGCTGCAATTAACCTTGAGTTTGTATCTATTGTGTGCTCTTGTGTTGTTATGGTTGAAGCTGAAGTATTCATTGACAAGTAGGACGTTGCAATGTATGATTTTATATACTATAGTTAGATCAGACCGAAGATGGCATAGTTTTAGGTTTTCTAGGTCTAGAATTTCAAGACTGGTGGCATAAGGTATTCTGCAATGAGTAGAGGAGTGGAGAACTCTTCTTGTGAAATATTTCTGGACTTTCTTAACTGTATTAATATCAGATATGTAATGCGGATTCCAGACTGATGAGCTGTATTCAAGTATTGGTCTGGCAAATGTTTTGTATGCTCTAGTTAGTAGTGTGATATTACCAGAGAAAAAGCTACACAGGATTAGGTTAACAACTCTTAATGCCTTTTTGGCTATGTAGTTACAGTGGGCTCTAGCACTTAGATCATTAGAGATGAGTATTCCAAGGTCCTTGACAGAGTTTGGAACATCAACAAGGTCTTGATTATTCAGCTTGTATTTTATTTTCTGATTTTTTTTGCCAATATTTGAAGTTGCCATTTGTTTGACCATTCTGATACATAGTCAAGGTCTTTTTGAAGGGTAGCAGTATTGTCTGTGGTGTTGAATAGCTTTACATCATCAGCGAAGATGACGCAGTTGCTCTTAATATGATCACAGAGGTCATTTATGTAAAGTATGAAGAGAGTTGGTCCTAGAACACTGCCTTGGGGGACACCATTGTTGACAGATACAGAATTTGATAGGACGCTTTCAATTTTGACCATTTGTTGTCTGTTTGACAGGAATGCCTCTATCCAGTTATGCAGGTGTCCAGAGATACCATAAAATTTAAGTTTTAAGAGTAGTTTGTCGTGTACCACTGAATCAAAGGATTTACAGAAGTCTATGTAAATTGAGTCTATTGCTTTGCCCTAATCTAGTTGTGTAGTCCATATGTTTTTTGCAGTGTAAGAGTTGCAGATTTTAGGATAGTTTTTTTCTGAAACCAAATTGTTTGTTAGGGAGTAGGTTGTTTGTCTCTAAGTGGAGGATAATGGAATGGTTAATAATTGATTCCATAACTTTATAGGTGACGCAGCATAAAGAGATTGGTCTGTAATTTTCAACTAGGCTGGGCTCTCCCTTTTTGAAGATGGGGATGGACGGTGACCATAGGTTTGGCAAGGAGCTGGTCCTGAAGGATTTTTCAAAGATTATGCTTAGAGGTTTGGCTATGGCAGTGGATAGCATTTTTAAGAAGTAGGCATATATTCTGTCCTGTCTGATAGATAGAGACGGTTTTAGATTGCATAGTGCTTTTTCAACATTGTCTTCTATAAAGTCAATATGTATTAGATCATGGTAGTTGTCAGTGGTTCAGCTAGGAAATACTGGGCATGATCCATTGTTGTTTACAAATACTGAGCCAAAGAATGTGTTAAAGATGTTGGCTTTAATTGTGTCTTTACCATTAGGTCCTTTCAGGGTTGGGATGGACCTTGAGTCTTTTAGTTTGTTGTTTACAAAATTGTATAAAGCGTGGGTGGAATTGATGCGTAGTAAGTTTTCCTCTTGTTTAATGTGATAATTGGTGCATTCAGTCTTTATCTGGTGGCATACATTTTTGTATTTGCTTTTGAAGTTGGCAACGAGACTAGATTTGTTTTTCCACCAAAGTGATTTCTTTTTGGATTGAAGCGTCCTTATTGTTAATGGGCAATTTGTTTTTTCTAGTTTTGGGAGTTGTTATTGATACATATAATTTGATGATTTTTTTGACTTCAAGTAAAAAAATGTTGTAATGGTCTTCAACAGTGTTTCATCCAGTGAATAGAAGTTGCCAATCAAGAGATGAGGTATCATTGTCTGTAAGATCATAGTTGCCTTTTTTGAAGTTATAATTGGGGATCCTGTCATTATGATGATTTTTATGTGGACATATGGTATTTAAGGCTTCTTGTATTGAGTAGCTTGCATTTAAGGCCAGTTGCAGTTGGAATAGAGGTAGTTAGGGGCATACGTGCCTAGTTTTGAGTGATAGTGGGTTGGATGAGGTAGGGTTGGTTGCTGAGTTGCGGGTTGTTCAATGTCTGGAATACTCTACCTGACTCTGTGGTTTCTTCCCCAAACCTCAAAAACTTTAACCTTAAGACTGTCTACAATTGACCTCACCCCTTTCCGTAAGAGCGCACCAACGTCCCTACCATCCTTGTCCTATTGTTTCTTTTATTTTTTTTATTTTTCTTATATGTATCCATGAATTCATAGCTATGTTTTTACTTATATCTATTATCTTGTAAGCAATTGACAAAAAAAATAAAATAAAAATAATAAATAAAAACTTTCTTATAATGCAATCAGCATGGTAGTCAATGTACAGGTCCTTTTCTCAGATAACAGATAATCATAGTTGGAAGGGACCTTGTAGTCCAACCTCCCACCGCCCAAGCAGGAGACCCTACACCATTTCTGACAAATGGCAGTCCAATCTTTCTTTTTCAAGTGATGGCGCTCCCACAACTTCCGAGGGCAAGCTGTTCCATTGGTTGATTGTTCTCACTGTCAGAAAGTTTCTCCTTATTTTCAAGTTAAATCTCTCCTTGTTCAGTTTCCATCCATTATTCCTTATCTGGCCTACAGGCATTTTAGAAAATAGCTTGACTCCTTCCTCCCTGTGGCAGCCCCTCAAATATTGGAAGACCACTATCATGTCTCCCCTAGTCCTTCTCTTTACTAGACTAACCAAGCCCAGTTCCTGCATTCATTGTATGTTTTAGCCTCCAGTCCCCTAATCATCCTGGTTGCTCTTCTCTGTACTTTTTCTAGAGTCTCAACATCTTTTTTATAATGTGGTGACCAAAACTGGATACAGTACTCTAGGTGTGGTCTTACTAAGGCTTTATAGAGTGGTATTAGTACTTCCCTTGATCTTGATTGTATCCCTCTGTTAATACAATTTAGGATTGCATTAGCTTTTTTGGCTGCTGCTGCACACTGCTGGCTCATATTTAGCTGGTTGTCCACTGAGACTCCAAGATCCGTCTCACAGTTACTGCTATTGAGCCTGGTTTCACCCAGTCTATATGTGTACTTTTGGTTTTTCTTGCCTAAGTGTAGGACTTTACTTTTCTCTACATTGAATTTCATTTTGTTAGATACGGCCCAGTGTTCTAGTCTGTCAAAATCCATCTGGATCTTGAGCCTATCTTCTTGGGTGTTAGCTATTCCTGCCAGCTTAGTATCATATGCAAATTTGGTAAATTCCCCTTCTATTCCCTCGTCTAAGTTGTTAATGAAGATATTGAAAAGTACTGGGCCTAAGACGGAACCTTGTGGCATGCCACTGCTTACTTCCCTCCATGTAGACTTAGACCCATTAAGGACTACTCGTTAAGTACGGTTTGCCAGACAGTTCCGAGTCCATCTAGTGGTGGTGCTATTTATTCTACTTTTTTCTAGCTTACTAAGAAGTAGGTTGTGGTCTATTTTGTCGAATGCCTTGCTGAAATCTAAATATATTATGTCCACAATATTTTGCTGGTCTACTAATTTAGTCACTGTGTTGAAGAATGAAATGAGATTGGTTTGGCATGATCTGTTCTTAACAAACCTGTGCTGACTGCTAGACTCCATTGTCTAGACGTTGTTTGAGTTCTGTGTGGAGTTCACAGGAGCGGATTCTTTGCAGCATGGATAAGTCTGGTCTTGAGCAAAGTTTTTTATGGGTGGGATTAGTTTTTGCAATGGTGTTTATTGTATGAATGAATATAGGTTTGCTGGACTCATTTTTGCAAACAACTCTACAAACGCCATTGAGCCGTCATAGTATTTGAATTCAGGGCCATCTCTGGTTATTTCAGTGACATCTTCAGGAGAGATGTTTGTTGTATTTGAGTTGCTTGTGATATTGCGAACTTTGGTGACGTCATCTGATTCGTTGGTGTTTTCAAGACCAAATAAGATAGCATTTGAACGTTTCTGTTCACATTCCATGATATCTCTGATGAGTAAGGGGATATCATTTGTGGAATTATTTGATGGGATAGTAATTATTTGTAGCTGTGGTTTGGTGGTTACTTTTAGTTGTAGTTGTGATTGTAGTTGAGGTAGTAGTTGTGGTAGTGGTTGTTGAGTTGGGATTTGATTTTGAGCTGATAGGTATTTGCTTATCTGTGCTATATTTTTTTTCAAGAGATGTTAGGCTTGCTTGCATAGTTGTTTCAAAATGTGTTGCTAAGCATTCTTCTATCGAGTGAATGAGTGACTCTATGCTATCAACTTTGTCAGGCAGGGTACTTGGTTCGTTTAGCTTAGAAAAACATGATGGACATAGACAAGGGAATGTATTTGATATTTTTAGGAGATCAGCTAGATTTTTGTTTAAGTTTAAGCAGGCAAGGTGGGCTTGATTGTCACATAGGTGGTATTTGATGTTATCCTCGCTTTCATTGATGGTTTCAAGACATTTGAAGCATGTACAGGAGTCTGGGAGGTCCTTGGTAGAGATATTATTCTTTTGTTGTTATTTGGTAATGGAGGATTTGGAGTTTTTGGCTGGTATGGTCAATGACAATAGTACATTAAACAATTAGAATAGCTAATTAATGTGATAGGTAGACAGTTACTTAATGAATGTTGGTAATTAATAAATGTTAAATGATAAGTTAGAGAACAAATCAAAAGTAAGGTTATTTATTACTAAAAAAATCAATCAATCAATCACTCAACTAGATAATAAATGATACAGTATTAAATCTCTATCAATTCAATGAATCAGTAAATTAGTGGTCATTTAACAATTAATTGTTATACTATTAGATGATAAATCAATTATTTTAGACAAAGCATTATCTATCAATATTTGGTCTTGAGGTACTGAAATAATTAATTACACTAATCAATAATCACACTGGTCAATTCAATTCACTAAATCACTAATTTTACTAATCAATTAATTTACACGAATCACAAATCATTTACACTAATCAGTAATCACACTATATTCACTAAACACTCTAATCAATCAAAACAATTAATCAATCAATTGATAAAATTAATTATTTTATAGAAATTGATTTGGAGACATCATTATATAATCATTGATATAGGTCTTGAGGTAGAAAAGTTATAAGTTTTGAGATAATGAAGTAATTCAGTGTTTAAATATTAAAATAATGAGGTAGTACTGAAAGTCAGCAAGTAAAAGATTAATTGCTTTGTTAGCTGCTGGTATCCGATCCACAGGGTGAGAAGGATTTATTGCTTAGATGACTGCTGTTATCTGAGCTGAAAGAGGCTGTAATAGGATGACTAAAAACATGCTGAATTATTGAGACAGATTAAAACATGCTAAATTACTGTAACACACTGACTCCATTTAGGAGATCCCGTTTGGGGATCCACAGCTTCAAGACTCCACCCAAGGAATCTTAGGACTGGAAGCCTCCTTAAAGCCACGTGGTTTCTTTTGTTTTAATAGCTGCTAAGTAATTGTTTCCTGATAAGGCAGAGGATGGTGAGAGATTGTTTGGTAAGGAAGATGATTGTAGGATTAGTTTTCTAGCAAGATTGTTTATTGGTAACAACAAAAAAACAAGAAGTTTTTCTTGCTGGGATTTAGAGTGGCTAACTGTAAGTCCATTCTGGCTTGGCTTTCTGGCTGTCTCCGGTGAATTGTATTTGTCCAGGGCTTGGAAGATGGAGTGGGAAAGGCTGCAAAGTGGGGAAGGCTGCACTCCAGCTTGGGTCTCTAATTGCCTCCTGGCTCTTTAATTGCCTCCTAGTATTTGAGCTCCACTGGGGCTCAGGGCTTAGGCGTTATGGCTGCTGGGGAGGCTGCGGGAGATTGTTCAATGGCCCTACCAGGAAATTGCCCTGCCCTGCCACCAAGGAATTGCGCTTCGCAGGGGCTCGGGGATGAAAGGCTATGGTTGCTGGAGAAGACTGCAGGAGCTTGCCAAGGGATCTTGGTTACTCATGGGAGCTTTAGCACACAATTTCAAGTGACTTCTGGTGAAGGTGGAAGTTCAAAGGGATCTAAAAGGTGATAAGCTCTCCGGGAGCTAGAACCTCACCATCCTTGTTGGGCGCCATCTTCCTCCAGAGGAATTATACTAAGATAAATGATAGGAGGAGAGGTGGAGAGGAAAGATAAATCATAGAATAAATCATAGAGAAACAAAAAAGTGGAGAAAGGAAAAGGAGAGAAAAGATTGTGTCAGTGTATAAGGGTTCATGAATTGGAATAGACATGGTAACAGGTATGCCAATGGGGACTGTTTGCCAACCCAGACAGCTCAAGCCTGGGCGTAGCTTAGTTTGACTGATTTGTATATAAGAGTTGCTTTGTCCTAGCAATATAACCTCTGTATTATATTGATTCTGTGATTAAGACTTCTGGATTCTAAGTTCTGGTTCTGACTTCTGCTGCATGGGTATCGTATACATGCATCATATTGTATATTATTGTATAGAAAGAAGTTTCTTCTATAAATGAATCCTGCTGAATTATTTACTTATGTGCTGGTTGGATTGCTGCAAACTCTGACAGGTTATGGGCCCGGAGCACACTAAGCACACAATAAGACTGAACTGTAATTAAGCTGAAGGACAGCCTGTGTTAGGAAAAGAAAACAAGGCTGAGAAAACTTGAAGGATGGCTGTTGAGTTCAAGGAGAGCCTCAATTGGGACACAAGAATTATATTGTTTGGGCTGCAAAAATTGAATGCTTCCTGAAGGCTAAGGAGTTTGGGATATTGTTATTAATTCACCCGAGGTACCATTAGCAGCAGCAGATCAAAGGCAGCATAATAAAACACTGGCCTACATCATCTTAAGATGAACAATTTTTGATTGCAGCTGATTTAAAGACTACAAATGAGGTTTGAAATTGAGAAGTGTGCATGTGGATATATCAGCATGCAATATTGTGCAATTATATTGAAACAATTATACAGAGCCAGGCTGCAGCCAATAATGAGTGTTGAATAGCATTTGCTGCATATGCAAACTTTATTTATTAAGTTGGAACAGTGTGGAATGCAAAGTCCTGAATCTCAGAAGGTGCTGTCGGTGTTAAACAGTCTTGATGAAATGAGGGGACATTGTTTCAGCTGTTTTTGAGTGCAAACCAGAACAGGACTTACAAATGGAAGCCCTTGCAACCTGTTTGGTTTCTGAAGAAAACAAATGCCATTTTAGAAAAAGCCATGAGGAGAAATTTCTGAGGTGGGGACCCAAGGAGCAGAGAGAGAAAAGCATCAGACAAGATGTCTTCAAAGACCAGAGAGCCCAGCAAAATTTTTCTGTGAAGAAAGAGAAAGAAAAACAACAGCAGTATTTCATGTGGTGATAAAAATCATTTGAAGATAGACAGTTTGCAAGGAAAAAAGACAACAGATGGACAAGCTGCTGTTGCAAAAGCTATTGTAATAGCAGAGACAAATGGCTAATAAACAGTGGGGCTAGTCAAACGATTGTTAATAATTCAAAATTGTTTTTCAGAATGGATCCAGCTGGAGGTGATGCAGTAGCCTTGGTGAATGGCCAGAAGACTAAAGTCACAGGAAAAGGCAGTGTGCTGATTCCATGTCTGGAGGAAAAGTATAGTAACATATTACGGGTGCCTGAAATGGAGCATAATTTACTGAAAGTTTCTAGTATAGACCAAATGGGGTTTGAGACCACATTTGTAAATGGGAAGTATCTCATAAAAAGGAATAAAAATTGTGATAATAATCAAAAAAGCGACAGAAGACCAGGAACAATAAGTGTGTTTATTTAGCATTTGCAAAGGCCAGCACTCTTTCTCACTCAAATGAGAGAGATAAGAGACCCTTCCCAAAAGCATGGTGAAGACTTTTATACCCTTCTTCATACAAGATTCTGTTAACATCACATTATCTTGCTTTCCTAGATAAGTCCCTAGATCTACTGGGTACTTTTCCATTAACCACCCACTCACTCATTTATCTCATTTCCAGAAAACTCCCTTCTTATGGCCTGGAGGCCATGCAGATTTGGATGGGTGGGAACAGGCTCTGACTCAACCCGTCCAAGACTGAGTGGCTGTGGTTTCCGGCGGCCCGATATAGTTAGCTGACTCCGTCGCTGGCTATTGGGGGAGAGATTTTACCCCCCACAGAGAGGGCTCGCAATTTGGGTATCCTCCTGGATGCACGGCTGTCTTTAGAAGACCATATTACGGCCGTCTCCAGGGGGTTTTTTATCGGGTTCGCCTGATTCACCAGTTGCGGCCCTTTCTGGATCGGGACGCCTTACGCACGGTCACTCATGCCCTTGTCACCTCTCGCCTGGACTACTATAATGCTCTCTACATGGGGCTCCCTGCGGGGAGCACCCGGAGACTCCAACTGGTACAAAATGCGGCCGCGCAGGGTGGTTATGGGGGTGTCACGAAGTTCCCATGTGACGCCTCTCCTGCGCGAGCTGCATTGGTTGCCGGTGGTTTTCCGTGTTCACTTTAAGGTTCTGGTTCTGACCTTTAAAGCAATCCATGGCATTGGACCAGGTTATCTGCAGGACCGCGTTCTGCCGGTGATCTCCAACAGACCTGTGCGTTCCCACAGGGAGGGCCTTCTCCAGGTGCCGTCAGCTTCTATGTGTCGTCTGGTGGCTCCCAGGAGTAGAGCCTTCTCTGTGGGGGCCCCTGCCCTCTGGAATGGTCTGCCTCCAGAGATACACACTAACACGGATCTGAGAGCTTTCAGACGTGCATTAAAAACTTGGCTCTTTGAGCAGGCCAGCCTAGGCTGATATAAGATTTTTAATTTAGTATTAGGTTTTAATTAGGCTTTTAATATTTGGGTTTTAATTAATTTATGGGGGAAGGGCATAATTTTTAGACAGCCTAAATTATTTAATTTGTTTTTAACTTTTGTATAGTGTACTGGGGTTTGTGATTGGCTGTGCACCGCCCTGAGTCCTTCGGAAGAAGGGCGGTATATAAATATTACAAATAAATAAATAAATAAATATATCCTATATCCTATTATTCTGGATATATCCTATATCCTGTTATATGAACATCAGCATTTCTTAATTTTAGCATACAATACAATAACACATTATACAGGGTTTCACCAGGTCAAAGTGACCTGCTGGAGATTTTACACATGTTCTTGCCAGAAATTTGACATTTTACATGTTCCAGCCAGAAATTTGACATTTTTACAGAGTATAAACAACTTTGTTTTTATGATTATATAGTCATTACTTAATATCCCAGTAATATTCCAGTAATATTGCTATAGGTCATTGATAGGATAAATATGGCATTGCTTATGTTTCTCATTTTCACTGGTATAATCTTTAAGATGTAATTTTATATATCCCAATTCTTCCTCTCCTATTTTCACCATCTTAGACCTGTGAATTATCATTTATCTCTCTTAACATAAGCCAAACTTTTTGTTGGCTTAACCTCTTCCCTTCCATGGTTTTTTTCTTCTGTTGGTTACTTAGAACAACATTTACATACAGGCATACATTGAAGAAGATACAAGAAATAAAACCAATTATAACAATAATAATGATACAAATGAATACATCTTTCAACCAGATAAGATCTGGCAATCAAGAAGTCAATCCATACCATATTCTCTTAAGTGTTATTGCTATCTTCAACATATATTAAATGTGTAGTAATATTGTATAAAGCTTTTAGTTTAGATTCAATAAGTTGAGCTTGATCTGATATGTTAAAACAGCAAAGACCATTAAATTCTTCACGTCAGTGTCCCATACGTAATAGTATATAATCTATAGCAACTCTATTCTGTAACACAGATCTCTGGATTTCACCCATCTTATCAGCCATAGTAGCAATAGCAGATGAAATTTCATTAATGCTTCTTGCCAGGGCACAGGCTAAATGTCCCAATTGAAGGTTATCATAATATGTAGCTCCCCAAGAAAATATACCTAAAAACCTTGCTTCTACTTTAGATAACACTACCATTTCATCATTATAATCTGCAGAATAAGCATCACTAAGGGCAGATCTTTTTCCTCTATAAATCTTTTCATGTTTATCAAAATGTTCAGATTTACCCCACTTAGCTACAGGCCAATGCACTGTTGAATATGTATATATAATAATGTGGGGTTCTTTCAATTTAGATGCATCTTCATGTTCCTGTACATTTCCATGTACATTTCCTTCTTTTTCTGTTGTATTATCTGATATTGGTTCTTTAAAAAATCTATTATCATGATAAAGGCTAGAATTCATCATTTCATAATATAATTCTGTTTCCTTATTAATATTCTTAATATGTGCTATAGCCATAACCGTAGTCAAATCTCCTATTATATAAGGACCTCTTATCGCATTAGCAGGTATAAATGTATAAGCATAAACTCCACAGAACATAAACCATCCTCTAGGTAAAAATAATACCTGTCCCATTGCATCTACTTCTTCTATTTCTGTACAATGAAAAACATCGTGTTAAGCATTGCCAAAAAGGCATTAAGAGTAAATCTAATCTTATGAAGCTTCTCCTCTGGAAATATTGAATTGCTAACTAGGGCATATAAAACCTTTGCTAGACCAATACTCGAATACAGCTCATCTGTCTGGAATCTGCACTGTATATCGGACATTAATGCAATTGAGTGAGTCCAGAAGTATTTCATGAGAAGAGTACTACACTCCTCTGCTCGCAACAGATATATCACCAGACTTGAAATTTGGGGCTTGAACAATTTTGAACTATGCCGCCTATGGTTGGACTTAAGCGTAGTACACAAAATTATTTGCTACAATGTCCTATCAGTCAATGATTACTTCAGCTTCAACCAAAACAATACAAGAGTACACAACAGATACAAACTCAATGTTAACCGCTCCAAACTTGATTGCAGAAAGCCTGGAATGCACTACCTGACTCTGTTGTTACATCCTCAAACCCCCACTCCTTTAACCTCAAACTATCCACTATTGAGCTCACCCCATTCCTAAGAGGTCTGTAAGGGGTGTGCATAAGTGCACCATCGTGTCTCCTGTCCCTTTCCTATTGTCTCCATTTATTCGTACCTATTTCCTGTATTCTTACTCATGTTTAAACTTAACTTATTGTTTTGTAAATGATTGACAAATCAAATAAATCAAATCATTGGTTGCCGGTGGCCTTCCGGGTTCGCTTTAAAGTATTGGTTTTGGTCTTTAAAGCGCTCCATGGCATCAGATCAGGATACTTACAAGACCGCATTCTGCCAGTAGTCTCCCACCGACCGGTGCGTTCCCACAGAGAGGGTCTCCTCCAGGTCCCGACGCCTTCTATGTGCTGCCTGGTGACCCCGAGGAATAGGGCCTTCTCTGTGGGGGCACCCGCCCTTTGGAATGGGCTGCCCCCGGGGCTACGAACAACCACTGACCTGAGGGCGTTCAGACGTGACCTGAAGACCTGGCTCTTTGAGCAGGCCGGCCTGAGCTGACTCAAAGGGGATTTTTAAATAAGGGGTTTTAGATTAGTTGGGGTGGGGTACGAAGGTTTTAATTTATTTTAATCGGGGGTTTTAGATTTTTATTTGGGCAGCCTATAATCTAATTCTTTTTTAATCATATTTATCTCTGTGTTTGTATGCATTTTAGTTGGCTGTTCACCGCTCTGAGTCCTTCAGGAGAAGGGCGGTATATAAAATTACAAAATAAATAAATAAAATAAAATAAGTGGACATAATATCAGAAACCGTAATTTCCCCTTTTACACAAAAAGAGGAACTATTCAAGGCCACCCTCATTAGTTCCAGAAAAACATTCTCATTCTTTTCTATTGGTTCTCTTCTAACATGTCTTGCACTCCTACTTAAGGTTCTATGAGCTTTAAGGTATCCAACTGTACATCTATGCCTCCATGTAAATGAAAGGTTTGTAAGGACTATATTGCCACACAAAAACAAAAGCTTCATCAGAGTATTTCTCAATTCAATATCATAAATAACCTTTCCTCCAAAACTCTAAATCTCATATAGGAAGGAGAATAATTACCATATAGTTCAACACAATGATTGTACAGCTGTTCCATCTTCTTAGACAATTCGTTATTACTGGTAGCAGTATCATATGTGTGATTATACTTGGGATACCTATGGAAAGGTAAACCATTACCCAACGTGGATTTTATACAGATTTCAGCCTCAGCTATGGGTTCAATAAGTGTCAGTGGTGTTTGCACTTGATAATAATCACTATCAGGTTCAGTCTGGAAACATAGCTGCTCCCATGTCATCGGATAACTAGGCAATACATCAAAAGCCTCCATCCCTATCCCACAGAAGGCAATAACTACTATTAATATCAATTTCATATTCTTAAATGGATTAGGCCCTTTCCTACCTTTACATTTGTAGTTTATAGTTCAAAACTGACAACTGGTTGTCGGGGACATACATCCATTTATTTTTCTTCTTCTGAACTCAGGTAACACAGCACTTGTCCACACCAGTCTATTTTTTCATGTCAGAATGTAATCAATAATACAATAAAGAAGTGTATTACACCCAACCAAATAAGTAACTCAATCTCCCAATGTTTCATAAACCTAAATACAGTATAATGTTTATTTATTTATTTATTTATTTATTGGTCTTTTATACCGCCCCCTCTCCCGACGGGACTCAGGGCAGTGTACAGCCAGATAAAATGCAATGAAAAATACAATGTTTAAAAACAGTTAAAAAGATTCAATAGGATGGCTAATAAATAAAAGCAATCAAAGGTTAAAAATTTAAAAATTAAAATCATTTACAACCAATTAAAACCCTGCAAGGAACTCTAAGTCAGACCGGCTTGATGGAATAAGTGGGTTTTCAACGCGCGCCGGAAGGTCAAAAGGTCAGGGATATATAAGCTATATATATTAGGGATATATAAGCTATACTACTATTTATATGTAAGCTAAATAAAAAAATAGGTGTAATGTCTATTTTGATGAATCTTGCTTCATTCAGAGGGTGGATCCACTGGTCCCTTCACACAAGAATAATATGTCCAACCTTTCTCTCTTGTCCTCACAGCTGACTCAATAGTCAACAGCACCTGGAATGGTCCTTCCCAGATTGCTGTAATTTCTCCACCACTCTCCACTGCTTTATCAGGACCCAGTCACCACTCTATGCACATGGAAATCAAGAGGCAATGTTTGTGCCAAAAGTCCTTTAGACCTTAAAAGAGAAAAAACACTGGGACAGTCCTTGTATATATTTTCTCAGAAAAACATCTTTAAGCTCTATTCAAAGCATCCCCACACTTCCAGTATAAGGCACTCCAAACATCATTTCATATGATGAAATTTCAACATCTTTCAAGTTTGAATTCTTAAAAGAGCTAAAGGCAAATATTTCATCCAGGGAATTTGAAGCTCCAACATTAGCTTTTTTATTGAGTTTTTTAATGTTTGCTTCATGCATTCAACCTTACCACTCAAATTTGCAGTTCTAGGAATGTGTTATTGCCAAACAATTCCCAATTCTTTCATTATCTGCTTCACCACGTGGGAAGTGAAATGTGTACCTCTATCACAATCAATAAATTCAACCAACCCATATCTGGGTATTATCTGTTCCAATATTATTTCTATAGTCATCTGAGCATTTGCTTTTGCACATGGGAAAGCTTCTATCCATCCAGTCAAATAATTAACTAGCACCAACGAATATTTCAAAGTTCCCACTGCTGGCATTTCAGTACAATCAACCTGTATTCTCTGAAATGGCCAAATAGCCAAATATCTTCCCCCCTCTATTTGTTTACGCCTAAACTTCTTATTTATTCTTACACAATGTATACATTTCCTACCTACTTGCATAGCTATTGTATATATACCTCTACAAATATATTTCTTTTTAACAAAGTCTATAATTGCTTGTGTTCCCAATGTGTTCCCTCATACACTTTTTCTATTATATGCCTCATAATAGGTTTATTTACTATTTGTAATCGCTGTTTTGTTATTGATTTCCCACCTACGTCTTCTACACCTTCTGCTTTTATTTATTATTCTTCATCTTCTATGAAATCAGGTTTTACATCACGTTCTAAAATAGGAATTAAGACCATTAGTTACATTTCCTCACCCATTCGTGCAGCTTCCTTTGCAGTCTCATCTGCTAATCTATTTCCCACTATCTGTTTTGAATTCCCCTTTTTATGTGCTTCCATATGAATTATAGCCAGCCATTCCAGGCCTTTGGATGCTTTCAGTACTGCTTTTATAAGATCTAGTTGTTTTATCTCTTTTCTATTACTAGTTATAAGTCCCCTTTCCCTCCAAATTTTCCCAAATGTTTGTAAAATCCCATAAGCATATTTGAATCAGGATACCTACTTCATTTGTTAGAAGTTTCAAAGCTTGTAATAAAGCAAAAACCTCGCATGTCTGAGCTGACCACTCAGAAGGAAGCTTGGTTGCTTCCAAAATTTCAGGTGTATCCCCATTAATCACTGCATATCCATTCTTTCTCTGCACATTCTCCACTCAAGAAGACCCATCAATAAACAGATTAACTCCTTCCTCTACTGTACTTTAGTTTGTAAATCTATAACTTCAATATAATCATGTTCAATATCATCCCACTCTTTTCTCTCTCCTGAAAGAAATTCAGCTGGATTTAAACTCCTATCAGTTGAGATAATCAAGTTCTCAAAATTGCTTCATATTTAAGAAGTCCAGCATGTGTAAGCCATGTATGTGCTTTCTGCATTAGAATTGTTCTAACTTGATGAGGACTACTCACTACCAAAGAACTACCAAAAGTTAATTTCCTACTCTCTTCCACTAATATGGCAGTAGCTGCTACTGCCTGAATACACAAAGGCCAACCATTCACCACCAGATCCGTCAATTTTGACAAATATGCTACAGGTTCCTTCTTCCCAGCCCACACTTGGGCTAGAACACCTTTAGCTATACCATCTTCCACTGCCATAAACAAGTGGATAGGTTTCTTTAAATCAGGCAAGCTCAACCCAGGAGCTTGTGTCAATGCTTTCTTCAGCATCTCTATTCTATTAACATCATCGTCATTCCAAACAACCTCCCAAGGTTCATTATCCAATAATTTCTCATACTGAAACTTAACTTTTTCCGTATAACCATCTATCCATAAATGACAATATCCCAACAATACTAACAATTTCCTAACCTCCTTCTTGTTTCTTGGTAAGGGTTGTCTAACTATCTCCTCAATCCTTTCTGGATTAATCTTCTTACTTCCATGATTGATTAGATGCTCCAAGTATTTAACCTCAGGGTCTATATATGGTAACTTTCTGAAAACCCCTGTGGTAATAAACACTATCTATACTGTTGAGTACGATGTGTATCTGGGTCAGCCCACTCAAAAGCAAAAATATCCATTGGTTCTTCCACTAATCTATAACACTAAAATATTTATGATTATGTGGTATTTTTTCTAACAACGTATATGGATCTGAAAAGATAACATGTCTACTGGCCACTAATCGGTGTACTTGCCATAAGTCAAGAATCAGACGAATGGTACCATCAGGTTTCTTTACAGGTAAAATAGGTGTATTAAATTGAAATATGCAGGTTCAATTAACCCATTCTGTGGTAGTGATTCTATAACTGGTTTTAAGCCACGTCTCCCTTTCATGGAGATGTTATATTGCTTTTTTCTCACTGCTTCTATTCCTTCCTTCAAGGTAACCTTCAGTTGGGTAATATTCAAAATACCCCTATTACCTTTAGTTTCCCAAACAATAGGGTTTATGTATCTTTTTTGTTCTTCAGTTAACAGATTTATTGTATAATTATCCTTTGTAAAAGTAAGCTTTTACATCCCATTAAGTATAAAGCATCTCTGCGCAATAAATTTATTTCTGCTTCAGGTATTAATAATACATCCAGTTTTATCTCACATTGTCCTCTTTTTAAACACATATTCTGAACTACAGGCACATCAAAAGCTTCTCCTTTTACACCAGATATCTTTAGACTTTTCCCTATCTGTGTAATTCCTCAAGGTATTCTACATAATGACGTTCTCGCTGCACCAGTATCTATTAAGAAAACATATTCTTCCTCGTCAGGTCCCACTTTTAAATTTATCAAGGGATCATAGTGGGACCCCAAAATCAGTAGCCCCTGACCCCCCTAATCTTCCATTAGGGTGTATAGTCTCTGATCCCTTTTCTGTATTCTTACTTTGTCTGGGCAATTCTTAGTGAAATGCCCCTCCTTTCCACAAGCAAAACATTTTTTGTTTTCCCCATTCACCTTATTCATTTTGTTCCAGTGAGCATATCCTCTACCTTGTCCAGGGCGTTTCCACTTATCCCCAGTAGATGGTGCTCCAACCCTTCTACTTCTGCTAACTCCCTATATTTTATTTTCAGGCTCAGTAACCGCCTTGAATGCTGACATCATCATTTGGTTTTTCTGATGATTTTTAGCATCATCTCTATTAACATACACTTTTTGAGCTTCTTGTAACAAAATGGTGATTTCTGTATTAGCTCATTCTATATTTTGTATTTTTCTCTAAATGTCAGGCCATGCCTTCATTACAAACTGTACTTTCATCAAAGAATCATATACTGGTGTCTCAGGAGAAAGACCAAAATACTTAAACATTCCTTTATTCTATTTAAAAACTCAGCTGGTGGCTCATCCTTCAGCTGTCCTACCTCAAAAGCCTTAACCAAATTCTTTCCTTGTAGGCACTGCCATCCTCACACCGTGCACTGTTATCCTTTTAAGATCTTCCATATGCCTTCTATGTTCAGGGTTATTATACCCAACCAGGATCTAGCAATGGAAACTTAGTCTCTGCTGCCGGGGGATTTTGCACTCCTGTCTCGGATTTAGCCCAATATTCCATTGCAGCCTTCCTTATCTGAATCCTTTCTCTTGGAGAAAACAAATAACCTAAGATATATTGTAACTTCACAATGATATAGATATTAGGACCAAGACATGACTCCAAAGACTCTGACAAATTGATAGGGTCTGCTTGCAAAGAAGGCATACTTGGTTTATAATTCCTTAAATCTGATAGTGTAGGTCAGTTGTGCAACTCTTGAACCCAAGACTTTTCAATGTCTTATCTAGACATATATTCCAATTCCTGGCTGACTGCTTCAGCACATAAATGGCCTTGTTCAATTTATATACTGTTTTAGGCTTTTTACTTTCATACCCTGGTGCTTGAATCTTGTAAATTTCTTCCTTTAATTCTGCATTGAGAAATGCAATGGTTATGTCAAAATGTCAACCATTCTTGCCTTGTTTCTAACTTTTAAAACAGGCAGTTTCTCAGCTTTAATTACAATTCAGTCTTTTTTTGAGCCCACAACCTGTTCAGAGTATTGCAGCATAAATTCAGTACCAGAAAAGTAAACACAGATGACTGAGGCTTCATTTAACTTCTTTATAAACATATAAAGTAAATTTTACTATACCAGTTGTAGATTTCTCCAACATGGAGCAAACTCAAACAGAAGCAGACACGTTACAAGTTCAGAGCAGAGCTCTAGTTTTCAGCAAGCAAGCCACACAGCAGAGGAGAGAAACAGTTTCATTTTCAATAAGACTCAGAGCTTAACATAGCTTCAGAGCTGCAGACTTTAATATAGATCCATGCCTAAGCTGCTTCTAGTTTCAGTTTCCAAAAAGTCCTCATTGGCTGACTTAGTTTCTATTCCTATTCATTGGCTGACCTTGTTACCATGCTCTATTCCAGTTCATGCATATACTCTAGCAAAAACATGTACTATGACGAATGAAGAGTGAAAGCATAAGGTGGGCACTATCATTGGCAATGGCACGTGGCCATAAAATTTGGCATTTTGATATAACCACAGCATTCCTCAATGCAAAATTAAAGGAATAAATTTACATGGTTCAAGCACCAATATATGAAGTAAAAAGCCTAACACTGTGTATAAATTGAACAAGGTCATTTATGGGCTGAAGCAGTCAGCTGGGAATTCGGATATCTGCTTAGATACGGCATTGAAGGGTCTTGGATTCAAACGTTACAAGGCTGATGGTTGCATATATACTGGAAAGTTACAAGGTGGGGATTGTCAATTGTTAGCATTTGTGTATGCTCTTTGTTTCATTGCGAAAGAAAAAGGAATTTGCTAATCAATTAGAGAAAAAAATTTAATCAAAGGATTTGGGTGAAATACAAAATTATCTTGATGTAGAGAAACAAAAAACTGAGAAAGGTGGTTATGTTCTCAGTCAAAGAAGGAAAATTGAACAGTTGTTGGAGACATACAACATGAAGGATTGTAATTCTGCTCCAACACCTATGAGCACAGATTTTCATAACAGTTTGGATGAGGACAAAAACTCCAAGCCATTGGGTGGAGTGCACCATGGGAAGAATATTAAATTATTTGATTTGATGTCTATTCCAGTTATAAAGGGAGTGTCAGTGTATAAGAGTTCATGATAAGAGTGTCCATGTATAAGAGTTCATAAATTGGAATAGACATGGTAACAGATTAGCCAATGGGGACCTTGTGTGTCCAATCACACTTGGCCAATAAAGTATTCTATCTATCTATCTGTTGGGTGACCCAGATGGCTCAGAGCCTAGGATGGCTTAACTTGACTGATTTGTATATAAGAGTTACTTTGTCCTTGCAATATAGCCTCTGTATTATATTTCTTATGTGAATATAGCTTCTGTGATTATGACTTCTAGATTCTGAATTCTGGTTCTGACTTCTGCTGCATGAGTATTGTATACATGCATCATATTGTATATTATTGTATATAAAGAAATTTCTTCTGCAAATGAATTATTTTCTAGTGTGCTGGTTGGATTGCTGCAAACTCTGACAGTTGAACATAACTGAAATTGAACATAACAATGGTCAAACAACTTCTAAAAGAATTGACCCATTAGAGGAAGAGCAAGACAGATGGAAACATATCCCTCATAGAAAAAAACACAAACCTAGTAAAAAAAACCCTGTCCAAACTAACCCACTCTGATGTAGCCACCTGTAAAATATTTTATACGCATTTTCTTTGTATGTTACTGATTTTGTTAATTTATGATTTCTATTCCATATACTCTCTCAATCTGCTAACTTTATATTATGTCCAATGTTTTGGGCTCAGGCAATCATACATCCTTTCACAACTTCTTCTAGTTCTACTTCTAAGAGATACAGTACTTATAAATTTTAGTAATATTTTTTATCTGGTCCTAATAAGATTTTATCTAATTGTATATATTCCATAGTCTTTTATATCCTTATTGTATCGGCTTTGTATTTGAAGATAAGCTCACCAATCTATTCCTAGCCCTTGTTCCTGGAGCTTCTGTTTTGTTTTTAAATTTCCATTTATATCCAATAGATCTTTATATTTTAACATTTTATTCAGATCTAGGTTATTTGGGTGAATCATCGCTTCCATTACAGATAGCCAAATTGGGATTTTTATATAATGTTTCTTTTTAACCTTGATCCAATTGTATATCAGCGAATCTCTGATCAAATGTCTATAAAAATATTTAGGTTTTGTAGGTCATGACCTTCTATAACTAATATTCTTTTATTCTTTAAATTAATCCAGTCTTTTAGCCAAACTAATGCTGCTGCCCTATAGTATAATTCCCAATTTGGCGATCCAAAACCACCTCTGCTCTTCATATCTCGTAACAATTTCATTTTTATTCTGGGTTTCTTACCCTACCAGATGAATTTTAATGTCATTGAGATTATCAAAAAAGGTCTTATCTAATTTAACTGGGATGGTTTGGAATAAATAAAGAAATTTTGGTAATATAGACATCTTTATGGCTGCTATTCTTCCTAATAATGACAATTGCATTTTCGTCCAAAGTTCTAAATCTTTTTGTGTTTGTTGTAATAGCTTATTATAATTGTTTTCCTTGATCATCTTGCAGTATGCTGTCAGCCATATTCCCAAATATTTAATTTTCCTTGTTGTTTGAAGTCCCTGCACCCTTTCTAATTCTATTATTTGTAGATCTGTTAGATTTTTTACTAAGAATTTCGTTTTCTGTCTGTTAATTTTTAATCCCGCTACTGCTACATATCCTTCTAGTTCCTTAATTAATATTGGTCCTTTTTCTATTGGATCTTCCATAATAAAGGCCATGTCATCTGCAAAAGCTTGCAATTTATATTGTTCATTTTTGATTTTCAATCCTTTTATTTCAGAATTTTGCCTCACTCTTTCTAATAACATTTCTTATGATAATATGAAGAGGAGAAGGGACAATGGACAACCTTGTCGTACTCCTTTTTCTATATTTATAGTTTGAGTATTCTCTCCATTTATTATTATATTTGCTTTTTGTACTGAATAAATTGCCGTTATAATATTCTCATATTTAGTGCCAAAATTCATATCATAAATTTGTTGAATCATAAATTGCCAACTGAGATTATCAAAAACCTTTTGAGCATCCAAAAATACAAGAGCTACCTGTTCCCCCGGATGAACTTCATAATATTCCAGAATGTCCATTATTATTCTTAAATTGTTTCTAATTTGTCTATTTGGGAGAAATCCATTTTGATATGGATGTATGTACTCATTCAAAATTATCTTTAATCTGGTAGCAATAATAGTAGTAAATATTTTATAGTCAACATTCAATAAAGAGATTGGTCTATAATTTTGTATCATCCTGGGAACTGAGTCCCCCTTCGGGATTAGCAAAATTAATGATTCCTTCCACATGTCTGGCATTTTAGCAGATGTTAATATCTCATTAAATAAATCCACCATTATTGGTCCTGCCTGTTCTATTACTTTATAAAATTCTGCTGGGAAGCTGTCAGGGCCTGGAGTTTTGTTACTTTTCTGGATTCTAATTGCTTGTTTTAATTCTGTCATAGATATATCCTTCGTCAACAGTTCTTTCATCTCATCCTTAATTTCACGAATACTTTTTCCCCTTAAATATTTCCTTATCTGATCTTCATCTACTCTCTCCTTTTTATACAGCTTCTCAAAATATTTGTATACAATCTCTTTTTTCTTCTCTATTGTATGCTGATAATTTCCGCTTTCATCTTGTAATTTGTAAATAGTCTTTTCTCTTTCTCTTTTTTGAGCTTATAAGAGAGCCACCTGCCAGGCTTATTTGTGTGTTCAAAATATATTTGCTTAGTTATTTTCAAATTTCTAATCAATTCTTCCTGTTCCATTAAATTGAGTTTATGTTTATAAATAATCAATTGTTCTTGGATTTTAATCTTTTGTGGTATTTCCTGTAATTCAGTTTCTAATTTCTTAATTGTTTGGTATAGGTTGTTATGCTGAGCATGTTTTTCTTTATTTTTTTGTACGGTATAAGATATTATAATTCCCTTTATAACGGCCTTCATCACATCCCATAAATTTTGAATAGTTGCATCTGAATTATTATTTTCTTTAAGATAGAAATTTAATTCTTTCTTAAGTTTCTTTATAAATTCCTCATCTTTTAATAGTTGAGCATCTAAAGTCTACTTTCTCCTTGGTTTCTTCTTACCCTGCCAATCAATTTTAAGAGGGTTGTGGTCTGCCCAAGTGTTCGATATAATTTCTACTTCTGTCACATCTTGTATTAGATCTCCACTCATCCATGCCATATCAATGCGCAACCATGAATGATGGGGGTTTGAATAAAAAGTAAATTGTTTCGTATCTGGGTTTAGTTTCCTCCATACGTCAATTAAATTTAATTCCTTAATCATTTCTACGCAAATTTTAGGTAATTCTCTCTTCCTTTTTTCCCTTCTCTTCTTATTTCCCCCATTATAATCTTTTTGATAATCTGTTACAGCATTGAAATCTCCAATAATATAAATATTTTTCCTTTCCAATTCAATAATTTTAGCATATAAAGCTTTATAAAATTCTTTTTGGTTAACATTAGGAGCGTAAATTACTACCAATAAGATTTTTTTCAAATTTATCTGTATTTCTATTGCCAGACCCCTTTGGGGTCTGCAAATAATAATGTTGCTTTTATCTCTTCTTTAATATACACTGCTATTCCATTCTTTTTTTCATTATCTGTGGAAGCCGTAAACACTGTCCCTAATTTGGAACAGATTAAACAGTTCTCCTGTGCTTTCAAAACGTGTGTTTCCTGTAAACAAACAATATCTACATTTTGTTTTATCAACTTTGCCAGAATCCTTTGTCTTTTTATTTTTGAGTTTAAACCATTTATATTAATAGATAGGAGTTTCACCTCTTTTTCCATAGTTCTAATTTGTCTATATTTTTATATCTTGATTGCTTTCTCTCTAGTACTCTACGTTTATTAATCTAATATCTTCTCTTATTGTTACTGAATGATTTTTCTTACTTCTTGTTTTTCTTCTTTATTTTAATTGATCTTGTTCTTCTTGAAGATTTGGGTTTAATTATTTCTTGCTCTTTGCCTTGTAGTTACTTGTCATTGATATTGTATCTTATTTCCTTCTTTTCCTTCTTCTTGTTGTTGGTTATTTTTCAGGTTTTCTGCAATCTTCTGTCCCTTCTTTTGGTATTCTTGGTCTTCTTGAGATTCTGATTCTAATTCATCTTTGCTGGTCTGCTCTTCAGAGCCTACCAATCATTCATAGAAATCTTGGATTTTTTTGAAAGAGTATACTTTAATTTTTCTTTCCCCTCAAGTAATTAACATCCCTTTCGGGACAAGCCATTTAAATATAATACCTTTTCGGTTCAATTGGGCTGCCAAAGATTTATAGTCTCACTTCTCTAACCTTTCTTGGAATTTGTTTAAGAACTAGGATTTCTTTTTCCTTATATTTGATTGTTTCATCTTTTGATATTTTATATATAATGTCCTGAACCTTTCTTCTTGTAAAATGTATGTGCACTTCTCTTGGGCACTTATGTCGTCTTGCGTAGTTAGTACTTACTCTGTAGACTTCCTCTAATTCTTTCAAAATCTCATCTTTGTCTCTCTCCAATACCTCCGCCAAGATTTCTGCCATCACCTGTTCTAAGTCTTCTTCTTTTGATTCCGCTATATTTTGGAATCTTAGGTACGTTGTGGCCTTATCCATTTCTAAAAACACCAGGAGTCTTCCGTTTCCTTACTAATATTCTTTAAGTGTTCATTGGCTCTTTCCAATTTCTTTTCAGTTTTTTCTGTCCTCTTCTCTACTTCTTTTATTATTCCTTCGTTTTTCTCCAACGCTCTCTGTAATGTTCCAATTTTTTCATCTAATTTAGAAATGTCCATTTTCATTTCTACTTTTAGTTTCCCTATCTGTTCTTTCAATTCATTTATATCTGCTCTCGTCTCTGTAAGATTTTTAAGCATTATTTCTTGTACTTTGACATAGAATCTTGAAGGGTGAGCAGTGTTGAATGAATATTAGCATTTGTAATAGAAGACTGTTTTTCCAATGTTAATGACTCCTCAATTGTCTTCTGTGACATTGGTGAGGGTGTTGCTGTCGGAGTTGTTAAACTAGTCTTCTTTCCAGCTTTGAGTGTTGTAGAAGTTATGGAGATCATTTCTCCTAAAATTTGTTTTTGTTTTTGTATTATATTAATTATATTGTCCCCAATTAACATTCACTGTTAAATAATATATCATAAAAATAACCAATAAACTAAATTAACCAATACAGTAATTAATTAATTTGTCTTTCTATCTCTTAATATCTTTTCTATATATTGTATATAACTGGTAAGAATGTAATTATCAATATTACTAATAAATCAGTTGAATCAAACAAATTGTATTACAATAACAATAAACAGTTTCCCTCTACCTCATATATATCTACTTGCATAATACTATATGGAGATAAAGAAAAAAAATTGAGAGAGGAACAGTAGCTAATCAAAGCACAAAAGAGAGATAGAGAATTTAGAAAGAGAGAGAAAAGGAAAAGAGTCTTAAAGTAGCTGTTCCACCTTCAGTCACTGGAATTACATGTTTGCAGATCCAGATGCCCAGAAATAGAAAATTGCTGAGTAATAGCAATGTCCTCTCAGAGTCTCAGCTCACTTAATTATGTCCAATTCTCTTATCGTCTTTTCTTAAGGAAATCTTAAGTTCAGTTTTTCTATAGTTCTATGTTTCTTCAGTTAAGGTAAACTAGTCAGTTAGATCAATACATGCTTGAATCAACAGTCAAAGACTTTTCCAAAAACTTCCAAAAAGTATCTTCTTTTGCTCCGCGTTATCTCCGTTTATTTCACTTACACTGATCTTCTTCTCATCTCAAATTTAATGCAGTCTTTCCAAAAGAAAATAATCCAAATCCCCCAGACCTTCCAGTAGCTCAGTTCCTTTCCACTAATGACAATGTAGCAAATCTCACTAACCTCCCTGTCTTCTATGCTACTTTTGTTGCTGTCCTTGTTTCTCTATGTCCAGCCCTTTCACCCGCCTTGTCTCTGCTCCTTAGCCGCTTCCTTTTAGGGCTCCGATCAGATTCTTTCAACTATTTCCTGTGGATCCACAGTATTCAAAAAAGGCTTTTTCACCCACACCTTTCACCGTTGATCACCACCAACTGTCTCTCACTTGCTTCCTTTCGTCAGTGGCAGACCGGACTTCAGGACTACCATTAAAGAAACAGCAGTTTCTTGCTTGTAGGGCTCTGAGGGATTTCTCTTTGCTGTAATGGGAGTTGCCTTCCTCTCACCACAGCTCGAGTTTCCCCACACCAGCATGTTTCTCTTCTGGATTCATGCACCCCGAAGTGTCGCACCATAAGCAAGAAGAGGCAGGAAGAATTACGAGCAGACTTCTATGCCTCTATTCGTCTCTGCCTCACTACCGGAAGTCCAGATATAAATATCTTAAATGCATATATACAAATGCACAAAGTCTGAGGAACAAACAGGGTAAACTTGAACTACTAACACATGAAGGTAGATATGATATAGTTGGAATAACAGAAACTTGGTGGGATGAAACCCATGACTGGAACATACTGATAGAAGGATACAAACTCTTCAACAAAAGCAGATCCCACAAAGGAGGAGGTGGAATTGCACTGTATCTAAAGGATCACTATATTGCTAGAGAAATGCATGAAACCAAAGACAAAAACCTCCTAGAATGCCTATCAGTCAATAGAAAAGAAAAAATGACATGGCCACAAGTGTATATTATAGGCCACCCAATCTAGCAGAAAAAATAGATGCTCATTTTGCCAGTCAACTAACAAACATACGTAAGGAAACACAATACAATAGTAATTGTACTATTGTACTTCAACTATCCTGATATCAATTGGAAAACTAATTCTGCACCAAGTGAAAAATCAAACAGGTTCCTAACCAACCTAGCTGACAATTTTGTTGTCCAAAAGGTAGAGGATGGAACTAGAGGGACAGCCATATTGGACTTAATTCTTACAAACAGAGAAGAAGTGGTAGAGGGAATTGAAATTGCAGGAACTTTGGGTGAGGGTGACCATGACATATATTCAACATAACACAAACACAAACAATAGCATCAGCATGTGTCAACATAATGATACCAGAATGTTAGATTTTAAAAGAGCTGATTTTAATAAACTCAGAGAGAACTTGGGAAAGATTTCTTGGATGAAAATCCCAAAGAATTTTGGGAAACTGAAAATTATGATCATGAAAGCCCAGACCAGCACGATACCACTGAGAAAGAAAACAAGAAATCCAAGAAGAAACCAGCATGGCTGCAAAAGATCTCTCTGACAAATTGAAAGAAAAAAAAAGGACAAGTACAAAAAATGGAAAGAGGGACAACTAAGACAGAATGTCAACAGATAGCCAGAATCTGCAAAGACAAAGTCAGGAAAGCAAAGGCTCAGAATGAACAAAGACTTGCAACAAAAATCAAAGATAATAAAAGAAGTTTCTTCCAACACATAAATAACAAGAAAAAAATCAAGGAAACAGTCATTCCAGAGTTTCCTGTTTCCAGAGAGAAAACAGAGCTGCTTCACTATTCTTTGCATCAGTCTCCACGCAAAAAGAAACTATAGTTCAATCTATCAAAAACAACTGTAAAAGACATTAGAAATAAAAGTTAAAGTAAGCAAAGAAATAATAAAAGAACATCTGTCTGATCTTGATGAATACAAATCACTGGGATCCAACGGATTAGTATTTAGTATTTATTTGATTTGTCAATCTCTTATAAGATATAGGTATAAGAATAAATATAGTTTTGAATACATGAGATAGATACTTATAAGAAAAATAAAAACAAACAATACGATAGGGACGGTAGGCACGATTTGTGCACTTGTGCACGTCCTCTACAGGCCTCTTAGGAAGGGGGTAAGGTCAATAATAGTCAGTCTAAGGTTAAAGTTTTTGGGGTTTGAGGAAGAAACCACAGAGTCAGGTAGAGTATTCCAAACGTTGACCACTCTGTTGCTGAAGTCATATTTTCTGCAGTCAAGTTTGGTGCGGTTAACCTTGAGTGTGTATCTGTTGTCTGTTCTTGTATTGTTATGATCGAAGATGAAGTATTCATTTGCAGGTAGAACATTGCAATGTATGATTTTATATACTATATTTAGATCAGACTAGAGGTGGCATAGTTCTAGGTTTTCTAGGTCTAGAGTTTCAAGTCTGGTGGCATAAAGTATTCTGCAATGAGTAGAGGAATGGAGAACTCTTCTTGTGAAATATTTCTGGACTTTTTCATTTGTGTTAATATCAGATACATAATATGGGTTCCAGACTGATGAGCTGTATTCAAGTATAGGTCTAGCAAATGTTTTGCATGCTCCAGTTAGTAGTGTGATATTACCAGAGAAGAAGCTACATAGGATTAGATTAACAACTCTTAATGCCTTTTTGACTATGTAGTTACAGTGGGCTATAGCACTTAGATCATTTGAGATGAGTACTGCAAGATCCTTGACAAAGATTGGATCCTCAACAAGGTCTTGACTATTCAGCTTGTATTTAATTTTCTAATTTTTTTTGCAAAAAAAAAAGCATTTATTTGTTGAGATTTAAAGTTTGACCATTCTCATACATAGTCAAGATCTTTTTGAAGAGTAGCAGTATTGTCATTGGTATTGAACAGCTTAACATCATCAGCAAAGAGAACGTGGTTGCTCTTAATATGATCACAGAGGTCATTTATGTAGAGTATGAAGAGAGTTGGTCCTAGAACACTGCCTTGAGGGATATCACTGTTGACAGGTACAGAATTTGATAGGATGCTCCCAATTTTGACCATTTGTTGTCTGTGTCAAAACGAAAAAATTCAGCTTTCATAAATTAGAGTGGTGAACCATGCTTTTCTTTGCAGTATACTTTTATTACGTATAACTAGGAAGTACAATCTAAGAAGTACAGAAAAAGAAAAAAAAAGATAATAAAGTAGAACTCCTCCCCTGAAAGCATGCACAGTAAATCAGACATCACAAGACACTCATATCTTAGTTGCTATAGAAACATGATAAGATTCTGGAAGCTTAGCAGATAAATAAAAAGAAAAACGTAGTGACACCCCCTTCTTTGTCTGGTGAGTGGACATCAGATAAGGCACATCTTCTCATGCAGATATTCGTGCTGAGCAGCTGCAAGTGGTTTGTTGAGCATGTCAGCAAGTTCTTTTCTCTTTCCTTTCAATTTAGTTAAATGTTCTTGTCATGCATATGAGCAGAAATAATTAGAACAGACTTGAAATACTGAAACACGTAACTGGCTTTATTGAAGATACTGCAGTACCGGTACCCTTTAACCCATACCAAAGATAATATGAGGAAAAGGAGACATCCATTATCAGAAAGACCATATATTTATACCAAATATAATGATATAAACAATTACATACCACATGTTGCTTTTCAGTTACAAGGATACATAGAATCCCATAGGAAAGTTACGGGTATTTCCACTGACCTCTTCTTGACATTGGATTGTTACCAACATCCTTTTTCCCGGATTTATCTCCAGATGTCCGGTTATACAATTATAGAGGGCTATATTTTTGATTAATGTGACTATATAATGTCAAGTCGCCCTATACACATTCTGGAACCTCGTCCAAGGACACTTTCGCAGTACAACATGTTTATTTTACAAAAACATATTTCTCAACTTTTCTGTCCTTTTAAAAAGGTCAGGCTACGAACACAAAATGGCTACAGTCTGGTTCTGTAGTTTCTCAAGTATAACATCCAAATTTACTTATAACAACTCCTCCCTTTCTTTTTATTACCAATTTATACTTGAGAATGATCATCAAACTCTCTCAACATAAGCCTAACTTCCTGTTGACTATATATCTTACATTTTCCCTCAGGTTTCGTAATCTTACAGCAACGGAAACATAATTCACATAATAGTATACACTTAACACAAATACATGAAATTAGTCCTATTACAAGGATTGTAACGATTCCAAAGAATATTTCTTTTAACCATCCAAAATCAGATAACCAGGAGGTTAAAATATGCCATATATGTTTCAGAGCATTACTCTCTGTATCATGGGTTAAATGAGTTGTGATATTGTGTAGAATCTTAAGCTTAGATTCAATAAACTGTGAATTATCAGAAATATTAAAACAGCAGAGTCCATCAAACTCCTCGCATCAATGACCTAGTCTCAGGAGAATATAATCAATCGCAACTCTGTTCTATAATACAGACTTCCTTATTTCTCCCATCTCATCAGCTAAAGCTGCAATAGCAGAGGAAGTTACATTAATACTTTTAGCTGAAGCACAAGCTAAATGTCCTAACTGCATATCATTATAATACATAGCTCTCCAAGCAAATATCCCTAAGACACCTGCTTCTATTCTTGACAGAACTACTACATTGTCATCACAATTCGAAGAATAAGCATCACTAAACTCTGATCTTTTACCTCTATATCCCTTACCATGTTCAACTACTGGTTCATGTTTATCACCCCAATGGGCTATAGACCACCTAATTGTAGGAGAAGTGTATATGATAAGGTGTGGTTCTTTATGTTCTTTAGATTTAGAAACATCTTCATGTTCTTGAGTATGCACATGTGTATGCTCTACTTCTGTTTGTGTATCATCCTGTACAGGTTCTTTATAAAATCTAGGATCATGATATAAACTGGAATTCATTACCTCGTAATATAATTGAGTATTCTTATTTATGTTTTTGGGATGAGCAGTGGCCATAATAGTCGTTAAACGACCTATTGTACAAGGACCACCTATTGCATTTGCTGGTATAAATGCATATGCATATGTTCCACAAAACATAAACCATCCTCTAGGTAAAAATAACACATATGTCATTCCATCTACTTCCTCAACCTCTGTACAATGTATAATATCTTCAGTAGGTAAGAAATTATAAATTGTCTTTTCATGTTTTTTTTCTGGATGTCATAAGCTGGCAAAATTGTCTTAACTTCAATCACCAACTTTTTCTGATTTGTCCATCTAGTTGGTTTCACAGGAGAACCAAACAAAGTAATCACCTTTGACAAGTGATACACAGTGTATTCATTAGGATTTATAATAATCCTAGTTTCATTAAATAAAAACTTTCCTGGCATTGGAACTCCTATAAAACAACTGACATTAATTGACATCAATTGACATTATATCAGTAACTGTAGTCTCTCCTTTCACACAAAAAGAAGTATTCAAAGCTACTCTCATTAATTCCAGAAAAACATTTTCACTTCTTGCTGAATTAGGTTCTTTTTCTTGGACACTTCTTATTCCTCTATGTAAATACCTTGGAGCTTCAATATATCCTACAGCACATCTACCTTTCCAGGTAAACGGAAGTTTAGCAATGGCTATACTTCCACATAAAAACATCAGCTTTTTCAGAATACCTCTTAATTCACGGAATGGCATAAATAATATTTCTTCCAAAGCTCTAATTCTCATATAAGAAGGAGAGTAATTGCCAAACATTTCAAAACAAGTATCTTATATATGTTTCATCCTCTTTGATAATTCCCTTGGATTGGTTACAACATCATAAGTGCAGTTACATGTTGGGTATCTGCCCAAATATAAACCGTCTTCTAAAGTGGATCTTATACAGATACCAGCTTCAGTCATAGGTTCCATTAATGTCAGTGATATTTGCCCTTCATTCTCTGTTCTATCGGGTTCAGTCTGGAAACATAATTGCCGCCATGTCACAGGATATCCAGGCCATATTTCTGTAGTCTCCATACCTACCCCACATAAAGCAATAATCACTATCCACATCATTTTCACAATTGGACTAGGCCCCCACCCACCTTAACGTATGTAGTTTTTACACGTCAAAACTTACAACCGGTTGTTGGGGACTTACATCCACTGCTATATCCTCTTCCGCACTTATAGGACACAATATCTGTGTACACCAATCAATTATTTCATCTCTTAAAATAATGAGGAATATAAGAAAGATATTTGTTACACACAACCAAATAACCAATTCCTTCACCCAAAGTTCCATAAATCTAAACTAAACTAGACATAAACTTCCTACGCCTACATCTAAAAAAAAAATAAACAGTCCAGTCTTTCAAAATTGTCTTTTGCTTGAAACAGCAACCGGAGCAGGAACAGGGCCTTTCACACATGAATGATGTGTCCAACCTCGCTCTTGTGTTCTCACAGCCGATTCAGTGGTTAACAACACCTGGAATGGTCCTTCCCAGATAGGCCTCAGCTTTCCCAAAGCTCTCCACTGCTTAATCAGGACCCAGTCTCCACTCCTAAAGTCATGTACTTGAAAGTCAAACGGTGGTGTTTGCGCCAAAAGTCCTTTGGACCTTAAAAGAGAAAAACACTGGGACAGTCCTCGTATATATTTTCTAAGGAAAATATCTTTAAGTTCTATTCTAGGCATACCAACACTTCCAGTATAAGGAATGCCAAACATCATCTCATACGGTGAAATCCCAATATCTGTTCTTGGACAAGTACGTATACGCAATAGAGCTAGAGGTAAACATTTTGTCCATGGTAATTGTAGTTCTAACATCAATTTCTTTAAAGTATTCTTTATTGTCTGATTCTTTCTCTCCACTTTACCTGAGGAAGCGGCGTTTCCCGTCAGGTGAAGCTCCCATAGAATACCTAGTTCCTTCATAATCCCCTTCACCACATTAGAAGTAAAATGTGTACCTCTATCACTATCAATAGATTCAACTAAACCATATCTAGGTATTATCTGTTCTAAAATTAACTTCACAGTCATTTGTGCATTTGCCCTTGCACACGGAAAAGCTTCCACCCAACCTGTTAAATGATCAACTATTACTAATAAGTATTTCAATGTACCTACAGCAGGCATTTCAGTATAATCGACTTGTATCCTCTGAAATGGCCAGACAGCTAAATCTCTTCCTCCTAGTAATGTTTTCCTCATCATTTTCCTATTTATTCGTATACAATGTATACATTTTCTACATATTTGCATAGCTATTGTAAACATACCTCTGCAAATATACTTCCGTTTCACAAAATCTACAAGTGCCTGTGTTCCCCAATGAGTACCCTCATGTACTTTCTCTATTATGCTTCTCATAATAGGTTTATTAAATATTTGTAAACCATCATTTGTTACCCATTTTCCATCAACACAAGTAGCACTTTCCAATTGCATCTGCTTTTCTTCTTCATCAGTGAAATCTGGTTTTACATCCCATTCCAAAACAGGAATTAAAACCATTAGCTTCACTTCTCTTCCTTTACGGGCAGCCTCTTTAGCTGCCTGATCTGCTAATTTATTTCCTAAAATCTCTTTAGAATTTCCCTTCTTATGAGCTTCAACATGTATTATAGCTAAACGTTCCGGAACTTCAGCTGCTTTTAATACAGCTTTGATAAGATCTATTTGTTTTACTTCTTTTCCTTTGCTTGTAATCAGTCTTCTTTCTACCCAAATTTTTCCAAAAGTTTGTAAAATACCGTAGGCATATCTAGAATCATAGATATTACCCACATAGATATTACCCACTTCATTCTCCAAAAGTTTCAAGGCTTGTAATAAAGCAAAAACTTCACATACTTGTGCAGAGCATCCATTAGGCAATCTGCCCATTTCCAATACTTCAGACATATCTCCATTCACAATTGCATACCCATTCATTCATTTACCATTTTCTACTCTAGAAGATCCATCAATAAACAAATTAATACCTCCCTCTATCGGGCTATCCTCCAAATCCTCTCTTATTTTCGTCTGTAAATCTATAGCCTCAATGCAATCATGTTCTATATTATCCCATTCTTGTTTCTCTCCCAAAAGGAATTCAGCTGGATTTAAATTCCTGTTAAGTGAGAAGAGCAAATCCTCCTGAGATAATAAAATAGCTTCATATTTTAATAACCTAGCATGTGCAAGTCATTTGTGTGCTTTCTGCATTAAAATAGTTCTCACCTGATGTGGACTGCTTACCACTAAAACACTTCCAAAAGTTAACTTCCTACTTTCTTCTACCAATATAGCTGTAGCCGCTACTGCCTATATATATAAAGGCCAACCACATACTACTGGATCCATCAATTTGGATAAAAATGCTACAGGCTTTTTCTTTCCAGCCCGGACTTGAGCCAAAACTCCCTTAGCTATTCCATCTTCAACTGCGAAAAACAAATGAAAAGGTTTCTTTAAATCAGGCAAACTTAGTACCGGAGCTTGTATTAAATCATGCTTAAGCTTCTCAATATTATTTATCTCTTCATTATTCCATACAACCTCCCATGGTTCATCATCTAACAATTTCTCATATAGAAATTTAACCTTAGTTGTATAATCATCTATCCATAGATGACAATATCCTAACAATCCCAAAAACTTCTGAACTTCCCTCTTATTTTTCGGTATAGGCTGTCTAACTATCCCTTCAATCCTTTCTGGATTTATTTTCTTACTTCCATGACTAATTAAATGTTCTAAATATTTAACCTCAGACTCAACATATTGCAATTTCTTCTTTGACACTCTCAAGTCCTGTTGCCATAAAAAATTTAACAAAGCATTAGTGCCTTTTTCTATCTCTCGTTTCTTCTCTCCTGAAACCAACAAATCATCCACATATTGCAATACTGTTATCCCCACAGGTGGGTTAAATCTTTCAAGGACCTGCTCTAATGCCTGTCCAAACAAATTAGGACTTTCTGAAAACCCCTGTGGTAATACACACCATCGATACTGTTGAGTTCGATATGTATCTGGATCTGTCCATTCAAAAGCAAAAATATCCCTCGAGTTTTCAGCCAAAGGACATGTCCAAAAAGCATCCTTCAAATCTATTACACTAAAATATTTATGCTCATGTGGAATCCTCCCCAATAATGTATAGGGATCTGGCGTAATAATATGTCATTCTACTACCAACCTATTTATGAGCCTCAGATCTGCCACTAGACGAAAGGATCCATCAGGTTTCTTTACAGGTAAGATAGGTGTATTATATGGTGACATTGCAGGTTCAATTAGTCCATCCCTTAAGAGAGATTCTATCACTGGCTTTAGACCACGTCTCCCTTCTGGAGAAATATTATATTGCTTCCGCCTCACTGGCTCAGCATCCTCTTTTAAAATCACTTCAACAGGTGGGATTTTCAAAACACCAGTAGATGGACCTCCAGCTCTTCTAGTATTCTTAGCTGCAACCAGTCCAACTGGCTTATCCACCTTTTTGGTTGTAGCAGCTTTTAATGCTGAAAACATAATTTGGGATTTCTGATGAGACTTTGCAAGATCGCGACCAATAAAAACCTTGGTGGCCTTTTGCAACAAAGTAGCTATGTCCAATTCAGCCCATCTCTCTATCTTCTGCAATTTCCTCTGCACACCACCCCAGGCTTTAGTAACAAACTGCAATTACATTAAAGCCTGATATTCTGGTGTTTCAGGAGCAAGACCAGAATACTTATTTAAACTATCCTTGATTTTATTCAAGAATTCAGCCGGGGACTCATCTTTTAAGTGACCTACCTCAAATGCTCTAGCTAGATTTCTACCCTGAGGTACAGCAGTTTTCACACCCTGCACAATAAGTTTCTTCATATCCATCATCTGTACTCTATCCTCTGGAATCTGACTATCCCAACCAGGATCTGCCAAAGGAAACTTATCTTCATCATCTACCGCATTTACTACACCTTCCTGTGTCTTATTCCAGTATGCTATGCCAGCTCATCTAATCTGCCCTCGCTCCTCAGGAGAAAAAAGATATTCCAAGATATGCTGTAATTCCACATAAGTATAAATATTAGGACCCAAGAACAAATCCAAACTCTGTGATAATGATATTGGATCAACCTGAATAGATGGCATAGACAACTTATAATTCCTCAAATCTGAAGACGTAAGCGGGACATTTACAAATGTTGTTATAGGAACTCCCTCAGCTGTAACTCCATTAGGCATTTCACGTAATGGATATAACACCTGTTGCTCCTTTCTCGCTCTGGATCTAGTTATAGCTCCACTAGAAGGTCCAGCAACTGCTAATGAATCCAACTCCTGTTTTAACTCTCTATATTGAGAAACGGCGGAGGAACTTCCCCCCTCTTTTCTCCCACATCTTGCACAGAGTTAGCTATGTTATAAGGAGGAGGACGTACAGGACCAGCATAATCCAAAGGATCCCACTTATCACTTTCCTTTGTATACAAAAGTCTCTTAGAATTTTTCCCAAGAGGAGGAAATGGATCGGTATATTGTACATGATACCAAGGCACAACATAAGGCAATTGAGAAAACAACCTCTTTTTAGTCAAGACATCCTTTAAAGCATTAATCCAATATACATTAGACTCCCCAAACCGTGACCACCTATAATTCGGAGGTTTCAAGATATGATCCGGCCAGCGAGCTGTACACAGCTCAATTAACCGTATCTTATCCAAAAGTTTAGTATACTGAACTAACCATGCCTCATTCCACTGATTTATTAACTTCCCAAGAGGAGATGACATAGGAATGGAAGGAACTTCACTAGCAACATCTGGTTTCTTTATCCAGGAAAATAAATTCCCCATTTCCACCCCCCTGTTCACAGGAAATGAGACAGAGAAAGGGAGAATAAACAATGTAACAGCACAGACAGACCCCTCTGCATAAACACACACTCCAGACACAAAGTAAAAAAGCATACAAGCCGAACAAGCCTTCATTTAGAGAAGAAAAAAAAAATATATGAAACATTTCAAAAGGGAGGAACAAAAATGTTAGATTGTTAAAAAAAACGTTGCAACACAAGTCTCTAAAATATATCTATATCTATATCTATATCTATATCTATATCTATCTATCTATCTATCTATCTATCTATCTATCTATCTATCTATCTATCTATATATACATATAGATATATATATATGTATGTATGTATGTATATATATATATATATATATATATATATATATATATATATATATATATATATATATATATATATATATAAAACACAGATAGAGCTCACCTGACTCCCCGGTGCACCACAACTCATCCGTGGCCACTGGAAGCCAGCACGGTCCCAGCAATCAGTCAACCAAACGCAGGTCACCAGGAGCAAGGCCCCCGGATGGAGGCTCGTCCAAAGCACAAAAACCCGCAGAACAGCAGCGGGGGGCCCCGTTTTGCAGCCCAGAAGAACCACCCTCCAGAGTCCTTGTCCTGTCTCCTGGCTGGCTCGCCAAAACTTGTCATGCATATGAGCAGAAATAATTAGAACAGACTTGAAATACTGAAACACGTAACTGGCTTTATTGAAGATACTGCAGTACCGGCACCCTTTAACCCATACCAAAGATAGTATGAGGAAAAGGAGACACCCATTATCAGAAAGACCATATATTTATACCAAATATAATGATATAAACAATTACATACCACATGTTGTTTTTCAGTTATAAGGATACATAGAATCCCATAGGAAAGTTATGGGTATTTCCACTGACCTTTTCTTACTTGACATTGGATTGTTACCAATATCCTTTTTCCCGGATTTATCTCCAGATGTCCGGTTATGCAATTATCAGAGGGTTATACTTTTGATTAATGTGACTATATAATGTCAAGTCGCCCTATACACATTCTGGAACCTCGTCCAAGGACACTTTCGCAATACAATATATTTTACACAAACATATTTCTCAACTTTTCTGTCCTTTTAAAAAGGTCAGGCTACGAACACAAAATGGCTACAGTCTGGTTCTGTAGTTTCTCAAGTATAACATCCAAATTTACTTATAACATTCTCCAATAGGTACATCAGATTTCAATTTTGAACCATGAAATTCGGTTAAGAGCAAACATGTAGATTCAATCGAAATAGGCTGGTAACATGCTTCTAATTGAGCCCAAATTTGTTGGGCAGTTGCATCAGGTGAAAAAGTAATCTGCAGTTCAGTGTCCATTGACATCAATAATGTTGTGCATGCATTAATATCCAATCCTCTTATGTCAGGAGGCCAAGGTTGTGGTAGAGGATTAAACACCATACAGTGAGTACCTTCTCTATGAAGTAAAATGCTAACTTCACTGACGCATGCCTTGCAATTTTGTCCTGAGAACTTTAATTTTGAATCACCAGTCAGTGTGGTGATAGAAGATTGTTGAAGAGGAACATGTATAACTTGCGCTGGTTGAGCAATGCCTGCTTGGGCACCAGGAGGCGCTAGAGCTGACACAGGTGCCATCACTGGTTGACCTGCTGAAGGCATTTGCACAGCTGGAGCAACAGCTGGAGGTGGTGTATCAGCTTGTACAGCGGACTGATTCATTGACATCATTGTAAAAGCTCTTTGTAAATTTTGTAATTGTTCATGTATTGTTCACAAGTTGCCAGCAGATGGTGCTACAACATTAGAAATCACAGAAGCTCTAGCTCTTTCAGTTGAGTCAGCATCACGAGACATCACGAGATAGCTGTGATGTAGGCAAAGCTTTCTGCTCTCATTGGTCTGACACCATGCCCTTGTGACCAATCTGTGGGTGATCCCTTGATTTTGATGAAGGAGGCAAGATGGAGGACTCAGGAACTCCAACCACACCCTTATCTGGCTGAAGTGACAGGGCAAAAGCCTTAGCTTGCTGTAGGCTGTGTTCAAAAACTGCAATATGTTGCATATAATCCTGCACAACTTTCTGACGCATTGTCTGCTTGGGACTCAATGGAGAATAATGAATATCACCTTTCTCTTTGGGTGAAGAATACTCAGCTGACTGCATAACTTCAGGCTTAGCAGCAAGCTTTTCATATTCTTGGGCCTCCAGAGTAGGAGCATGCATCATAAACAAAAAACGGTACAGACCTGATTTCTTGTCCTCCCATAGCAACTTCTTCCAGACGCATGTTAAGCGGTGTCTGCCAAAGTCTTTTAGTATCCTCCTTAGCTATTTCGAATGATGATAAATCTTCCTCTGACTGAGCTCTCCGTATTGCTTTTCCTTTCCTGCGCGGCGTGTTGAGTTAAACACAAATTCCTCAGATGTTGTGAACTAACTGACTAAAAAACTTAACCGCTTACTATCAAAGCAACCGGCAAAGAAAAACATCGTAAATTCACAAACCATCCTCTGCTACAAATGTCAAAACAAAAAAATTCAGCTTTCATAAATTAGAGGTGGTGAACCGTGCTTTTCTTTGCAGTAAACTTTTATTACACATAACTAGGAACTCCAAACTAAGAAGTTACAGAAAAGGAAAAAAAAAAGAAAGTAAAACTCCTCCCCTGCAAGCATGCGTAGTAAATCAGACATCACAAGACACTCATATCTTAGTTGCTATAGAAACATGATAACAATTCTAGTAGATTCTGGAAGCTTAGCAGACAAATAAAAAAAATTCCTGTCTGTTTGACAGGAATGCTTCTATCCAGTTATGCAGGTGTCCAGAGATACCGTAAGATTTTAGTTTTAGGAGTAGTTTGTTATGTACCACTGAATCAAAGGCTTTACAGAAGTCTATGTAGATTGCGTCTATTGTTTTGCCCTGATCGAGTTGTGTAGTCCATATGTTTTTTGCAGTGTAAGAGTTGCAGATTACAGGATAGTTTTTTTCTGAAACCAAATTGTTTATTAGAGAGTAAGTGGAGGATAATGGATTGGTTAATAATTGATTCCATGACTTTACAGGTGACACAACATAAGGAGATTGGTCTGTAATTTTCAACTAGGCTGGGGTCTCCCTTTTTGAAGATGGGGATGACCGTGGCTTGTGACCATAGGTTAGGCAAGGAGCTGGTCCTGAAAGATTTTTCAAAGATTATGCTTAGAGGTTTCAGCTATGGCAGTGAGTAACTTTTTTAAGAAGTAAGTTTCCTTATTGTTATGGGTAATTTTTGTTTGGGGAGTTGTTATTGGTACATATAGTTTGACTTCAAGTAAAAATATGTTGTAATGGTCTTCAACAGTATTGCATCCAGTGAATAGGGATTGCCAATCAAGGGATGAGAGATCGTTGTCTATAAGATCATAGTTGCCTTTTTTGAAGTTACAATTGGGGATTACATCGTTGTGATGATTTTTATGTGGACGTATGTTGAGACAAAAGTCAATCATATTGTGGTCACTGTTGGAAAAGGGTTCTTTAGTTTATATCCCATAAATTAAATTCAAACTATTGCAGAAGATGAGATCGAGGCAGTTGTTAAGTCTAGTATTGTTGGTTACTAGTTGTTCCAGTCCCAGATTTGTAACAGCATTGTAAAAGATTGCATGTATGGGATCAGTTGTACATTTGTTTAGGGTCCAGTTAATATGAGGTAGATTAAAGTCACCAAGAAAGATAAAAGTGTGTGGGCAGGATGTTGCCCATGTTAGTAGTGAATTTAGCTTGTTTACATGTTCGATGTCATAATCAGGGGCTCTGTAACATAGTAAGAATCGAAATGTGATATTTAAGGATAGTTCACAGATGATGGTCTCAGGAAGAGCAAGCTCCTGGGTAACTTGGATGGCTTTTAGATGTAAGGACTTTTTATAGAAGATAGCAACACCACCTCCTCTACGAATTTTATAATCTGATCAGTAAACATGATGGTCTCTTACTGTGGTAATGGAGTCAGGGAGAGATGCGTTGAGCCATGTTTCACAGACAAATATGATATCAAATTTAACCATATTTAGTAAGAGAAGAAATTCAGGTATTTTGTTCACAAGCCTTCTTGCATTGAGTAGTTTGCGTTTAAGGCAAGCTGTAGTTGGAATTGAGGTAGTTAGGGGCATGTTCTTGTTGTACAAGTGTTTCTTGTTGTTTCTCATAGTTCCAGATTTCCATTTCTAAAAATTGAAATACAAAGCCAAAAGAACCTCTTCCTTCTTGTGCATCTTCTTTTTGTTTTTAAGTTCCATTTTCAGTTCTTCCAAAAGTGATGCCATTTTAAACACTTTTAAACAACCACCCGATTGATTTTAGTCATTTAAATCCAAGAGCCAAAAATCCAAAAATCACCAAATAATCCAAATAATCGAAAGCTGTTTCTTCTTACTTCTTTTTTCCACTTTCTCTTCCTGGGGTTCTATTATTTTGTTAGAAAGTTTCAGTTAGAATGTATCTTTTAGGAATCTTATTAAAGTTTCACTGTAAGTTCCTTTTAGTTCCAGGCAGTCTCCTCCATTTTTCCAGATCCCACCCTTTTATTCTTTCCTTTTCTTTCCTTTCCTTTTTTAAAAGGTTTTTGAATATCCAAAAGCCTTTATTATCCCTTTGACATTTTATTTTCAGCTTAAATGTCTATTGATGTCAAAGTGGATTTTTATCAATTTCTTACTTAAATTTCTTAGCTGTCAGTATAAGGAAGGGAAGAAAAAAAGCCAAATCCTTTCCATTCCTTCGCTGCTTCAAAATCTTCCTTGGGAACAATGTTATTTTTTATAGTTCAAATTCCAGAATATCTTACGTTGTTGCTTTTTCAATTCAACCTGGTCAACCAAAACTTTCTCTTCTTATCTTCCTCCTGCACATTCTTTTCCAGTCGAGTTCTTCTTTGAGGTGGCCATTTCTGACCACTGCTGCAACCGCCTTCGGGAAAGGGAGTAATGGCCAGCTGAGGAGAGATGCAGTGCTCCTCAACCTTGCTGGCAATCTCCCCCCTCTTTACTACCTCTACAGGATGGCTTAGCCCCGAAACCAGCCGGCTAGGGGCGCTCCAGCGGAGAGCACAGATCAAAACCATGCATGATCGCGGATCTCAATTATCATCAAAGAAGCTCAAACCGGAAGTCCACTAACCATTTTAAAACTTAAAGACTTCCAGGAAATTTTTTATTCAGAGTAGAAGAGAAAATATATCTGCATAGCTTTTATATGGAGACTAGAAACAGTGAACACCAAGAGTGCAAGAGCAGGTATCAGTCGTCACCAATTTACCCCGTGTTTCCCAGGCAAGCTGTTTCAACCAAGTAGGAAAAATTTTTTTTAAAAGGAACAGAAAAATCACATTCCCCCTCCCTTTCCTGCTTGTCTCATGCTTCCAAGGCAAGAAGTCTTTATGTAAAAGAATAAACTGGTAAAGAGAATACAGAGAGGAAAAGAAAAAAATGTTTAAAAGATTACACATAACTCTCACCTCCATTCTCCACATAGCATCCTTTCAAGAAAATAATTTTCTCTCTCTATCTCTCTCTCTGTATGTCTCTTTTTCTCTCTGTCTGTCTCTGTCTATCTGTCTGTCTCTCCCCCTCTTTCTCTCTCTCTCTCTCCAGTATATCACACACATTTTTCCATGAATTTCTCTCCCACATATTCCATGGGACAGTTCCTTGCAAATACTTGCTACTGCCTTTCCACACACTTCACAACAACAGCAACAACAAAAACTTTGCAACTTACTGTTTTTTTATATGAAGGGGAATCAAAGTACTAGCCACTTTCTTTCTGGGGGTGGGGGCCAACACACAGGCATTCACACTAACTTTTTACTATCAACATACTAACATATTTGTACTGTAATCCAACTGCTTATGTAAACCAATTTCACATACAAATTCTATCTCATGCTTTCTCCATGCAAACCAATCATTATAATTATTTCAGGAAGCTTTTTTACAAGCCAATTGTATGAGCTCCAATTTCTAAATCTTTTGTGTACTATTATTATAGGGTCTCATCCTCCCTCCAAGTATTGGAAATTACTGCACACAGACACATTCACACACATACCATTACATAACATTTCCAGACCTGAGGAGGTTTTGTTCCTTTAAATTTCTTTCTTTTTCTTTCTTTCTTTCTTTCTTTCTTTCTTTCTTTCTTTCTTTCTTTCTTTCTTTCTTTCTTTCTTTCTTTCTTTCTTTCTTTCTTTCTTTCTTTCTTTCTTTCTTTCTTTCTTTCTTCCTTCCTTCCTTCCTTCTTTCGGACAACTTTTACTGCCATGATTCCTAAATGATTTCTCAGACCTTTCCTTTAATTTGGAGCTTGGAAAAACCCTCCCTGGAATTCTTACTCTTTTATTCCAACTATCACACCACTTTGAGAGTGACTATTTCTGGCCTATCTCCTCACAGAAAGATAGAACCACAGAACCAGGCTCCACACTCACTCCATAGGCAAATCTCTAGTAGATATTTCCCATGTCTCAGTCATGCACACACAAGGCAACAATCCCGTCCCTTCCCAAAGGGGATTTTATTCACCTACAGAGCACAATGTCACAACATTTGGTGCAAGCCTCTTTGATTAAGGCATTCAGATTCAGCTGAAATTGGAGTCTGACCAGGTTGAAATCATTGGATCAAACTTGCCAGGAGTGCTCTTGACTTTGCTACTGGTTCCAGCTGGTTTCTTCCATCCACCATAGTGAAGGTCACTGAACTTCAAAAGAATTCAGCTCATGGGGAGTTGAATGCAGCCACCTTGAAGGAATGATGCCTTCGGGCCCCTCATTGAGTGCCAGAAAAGTGTAAGGTTCAAAAATGCAGACTTTTGGTTGATGTCGCAGTGAGAACGGCTGGAGAATTAGTGGAGCTCCATTGGGGTTTGTGAAAATCAGATGGTAACTGCTTGCTGGGAGACCCGATGAGGTCAAAACTGTCCTGGAGGGGTGATGAAGGAAGGAGAGGTGCTTCTTCAACCATGAGGAAACTGCAATTTGCTCATTGATTTGAAGAAAGCTCTCCAGAACAGCAGCAGGGATTATGGCCATTTTGGCATTTACAAGCTGGACAACTGGGACATTAAGATTTGTGCTGGAGCGATTCGTGGACAGAGCATTGAAACTGGGTGAGATAACTGCCAACCTTTATTTTAGATATTTAACCCAAGTAAAAGACTTCTAAAAACTAATCTCCAAACATTAAGAAAATGGCAACTGAATACAAGGAGAAATATTAAAGACTCAGATGTGAAAAAAATAACTAAAGGATGTTTTAAGGCACAAAAATCCTAGAAAAGGTCTAACAACCTCTTGAAAAGTGATTATTGGAAGAAATTGCTTTATTAATGTTCATTTTTAACCCCCCCTGATCTATTGACAGTCAGCTATTTGGTTTTTGGATGCTGTTTAATGCTGGATCTGGAGTAGGGGAGCCATCTACTGGAGGAAAAAGATTACTGCAGCATGAGAACTCAATTGTTTAATATATACAAAGGAAAAAAAGAGAAAGTAAATAACACCTGGAAGCCACTTGGCCTTGATTCTATTTCAGGAAGTGAAATCAAAATAAGATACAAGAAGACAAGAACACTGAAGAGATAGTAAAAAAATAAATACTAAGAATCAAATAGATAATCCTTTAAGAGCTTACAAAGGAAAACATTGCTCCATTTTCTCTAGTAAAGGCATCACAAGTGGGTCCTTTGCTGTTTCCAGGCTGGCCCATGGGCCTTGAGTTTGACACCTCTGACTTAAATCATCAAAATGCCAAAAAGAGACTTAAGAAGAGGCATGGAAAAATAACAGCTTTTGTTTGTACAAAGAAAGAGCTGGTTGGATTTATTTCACGGCATACAGACAAGAACAATGCAAAGAAAAGGCATTTTATATCCACATGTAGCCAATCAGAGACAAAAGTTTGTTACCCAACATGGGCAATGTCTTGCCCATGCCCCCCTTATCCATGGAGCATTCTTTGTCCATACTTTCGTTATCTTACAGAGCATTCTTTGTAGTCTTGTTGTTCATGTTCCTGGGCAGCCCCCTGCTCTGGCCCCATTATCTACGGAGCAGGATTTCCTGGGTAATTCTCTGCTCTTTCTTTCTTATTTAGTCTCCAATGATGTGTGCCTAGCTTTGAAGTGAATAACAGAAGTGAGATAGCAAAAGATAGACTAGTAGCAAAGATTACAATTCTTAAAAAGTGAGGGTTACATAATTAATTCCTAACAAATAATTCCTAACAGCAAAATAGCACAAGCAATTCTGTTTTTTTTTTCATGTTTTATTTATTTTATTTTTATAACATATAAAAATTCCATTTTAATCAATTAGTTTATTGTCTAGATATAATTGCTTTTAGGCAATATTAATCAAAATGTTTGCAATAGCATTTATCACAATAACATTAATACTATAATGACAATAATATTTAGCTTATCTACTTTAACAAATCTCCATTTTAACATTTATCCTTTTTATATACCCGTATTTCTAATGTTATTATCTAACCATTGATAAAATAAATTCCGTGTCAAAATATATTCAATTTCTTCTTTAGGGTCTGTTTCTATATCTTAACTTATTATTTGACTAAAACTGGTTAACATTGAAATCTTAACTGAGACTGCCATCTGCTGATGAAAGAAAAGTATAATATATTCTTAAATTCTGAAAAATTCTTTTTTTATAAAAAGTTTCTATTTTTTAAGACAAACATATACAAACAAAACATAAAAACCATCTTCCATTTTATATACATACAGTGTGTCAGTTGGTTACAAATCTTTTGTGCTAACACATTCTTTGGCTCAGTATTTGTAAACAACAATGGATCATGCCCAATATTTCCTAGTCAAACCACAGACAACTACAATGATCTAATACATATTAATTTTACAGAAGGCAATGTTGAAAAAGCACTACGCAATCTAAAACCACCTCTATCTATTGTACCAGATGGAATATGTGCCTACTTCTTAAAAAACTATCCATTGCCATAGCCGAACCTCTAAGCATAATCTTTGAAAAATCTTTCAGGACCAGCTCCTTGCCAAAACTATGGTCACAAGCCATGGTCATCCTCATCTTCAAAAAGGGAGACCCCAGCTTAGTTGAAAATTACAGACCAATTCCATATGCTGCATCACCTGTAAAGTCATGGAATCAATTATTAACCAATCCATTATCCTCCATTTAGAGACAAACAGCCTACTCTCTAATAAACAATTTGGTTTCAGAAAAAAACTATCCTGTAATCTGCAACTCTTACACTGCAAAAACATATGGACTACACAACTCGATCAGGGCAAAACAATAGATGCAATCTACTTTGATTCAGTGGTTTATGACAAACTACTCCTAAAACTAAAATCTTACGGTATCTGTGGACAACTGCATAACTGGATAGAAGCATTCCTGTCAAACAGACAACGAATGGTCAAAATTGGGAGTGTCCTATCAAATTCTGTACCTGTCAACAGTGGTGTCCCCCAAGGCAGTGTTCTAGGACCAACCCTCTTCATACTCTACATGAATGACCTCTGTGATCATATTAAGAGCAACTGTGTTCTCTTCGCTGATGATGTAAAGCTGTTCAATACCACAGAAAATACTGCTACTCTTCAAAAAGATCTTGACTATATATCAGGATGGTCAAACAAGTGGCAACTTCAAATCTCAACAAACAAATGCTCTGTCTTACATATTGGCAAAAAAAAAATCAGAAAATAAAATATAAGCTGAATAGTCAAGATCTTGTTGATGATCCAAGTTCTGTAAAGGACCTTGGAATACTCATCTCTAATGATCTAAATGCTAGAGCCCACTGTAACTACATAGCCAAAAAGGAATTAAGAGTTGTTAACTTAATCCTACATAGCTTTTTCTCTGGTAATATCACACTACTAACTAGAGCATACAAAACATTTGCTAGACAAATACTCAAATACAGCTCATCAGTCTGGAACCCACATTCCATATCTGATATTAGCACAGTTGAGAAAGTCCAGAAATATTTCACAAGAAGAGTTCTCCACTCCTCTACATGTTGCAGAATACCTTATGCCACCAGACTTGAAATTCTAGACCTAGAAAACCTTGAATTATGCTGTTTTCGGTCTGATCTAACTATGGTGTATAAAACCATACATTGCAATGACTTACCTGTCAATGAATACTTCAGCTTCTACCGTAACAACACAACAGCACACAATAGATACAAACTCAAGTTCAACCGACCAAACTTGATTGCAGGAAATACGACTTTAGTGGTCAATGTCTGGAATACTCTACCTGACTCTGTGGTTTCTTCCCCAAACCCCAAAAACTTTAATCTTAGACTGTCTACTATTGACCTCACCCCTTTCCTAAGAGGTCTGTAGGGGGCAAACATAAGCGCACCAACGTGCCTACCATCTCTGTCCTATTATCTCTTTTATTTTTCTTATATGTACCCATTTCATGTATTCATAATTAAGTATATACAATAAGCGATTGACAAATCAAATAAATTCTAAAAGAAAAAATTCTAAATCCTTTCGTAGTCATTACTCAGTTTATATAAGTTTTCACATGGTCAAACTAACATATGCTTATATGTTTATCAGTTATTAATCATCCATGACTAAACTATTTATTCCATCATTGGGATATTCCAAATTTTGTTTTGAAATTTACATTGTACTTTCATGCAATGGTTATATATGTCTGTATTATATTTTATATCAATCTATTAAACTTCTATTACAAAATTAATTAATCTATTACATTACTATGTCTTTTTATGCAACCACTGATAAAATAAATCCCATATCATATAAAATTGTTTGTCTTCTTGTTCTCTAATTTCAAATGTCAATTTACTCATTTCAGCACAGTCTATAATTTTCTTAATAACTTCCTCCTGCATAGGTATTTTGTCATTTTTCCAATTCTTAGCAAATAAAATTCTAGCTGCTGTTAAAATATTTACAATCAAATATTTCAGCTCTTTATTGTATATTTCCGATATTATTCCCAATAAAAAGACCTCTGATTTAAAGTCTATGTGTTATTTTATCATTTTTTCCAATCATGTGGATTTTAGTCCAATATTTTTTTGCATCCAAAGATGTCCACCACATATGGTAATATGAACCAGGTATCTGATGACATTTATCCAATTTGTTCTTAAACATTCTTGCGATTCTCATTGGGGTAGAAAACTTATACAAGTTTTCTTTATATGCAGTTGACATTGTCATTTTATAATTTTGAGACCACAATTTTTGCCATTTCTCTAAATCAATCCCATATCCAAAATTTCCCCCCCAAGCAATCATCATTTCTTTAACTTGTTCTTCCTCCAACTTAAATTCTAATAAATGTCCATGAAGTTTTTAAATTACCTTTTCATCATTAGCCATCAGAATTTTATCTAAATCAGTCAACTTATCATAAATACCTTCTGTTTTAAAATCTTTATCAAATATAGATTGTATTTGCAAATATAAAAACCAGTTCATTTTTATACCTTGTTCTTCCAACGCTTGCATAGATTTAAGTTCACTCCTTTCATTCAATATCTCACCATATCTAACTGTTTGTTCCTTTTTATATATTATTGGATAAGAAAAAGCTTCAATGGTAGATATCCATAATGGAATTTTTAAGTAATACTGTCTTTTTATCTCCCCCCAGTTAAAAAACAGTGCCTCTCTAATGTAATGTCTTCTAAAATACCCCTATGTTTTAGTTCCCTTATACCAGAGGAAAGCATGCCATCCCAGCAGCAAGTCATGCTCTTGTAAAGTCAATAGTCTACTGTTCCTTAATGTTATCAATTCCTTTACCCACATCAGATTTGTCACCTAGTAGTATAACTCCCAATTGGGCAAGGCAAATCCTCCTCTTGTTCTTGCATCTTGTAACAGTTTAAGTTTTATTCTCACTTTCTTACCCTACCAAATATTCAGCACAATTCTATTTAAGTCTTCAAAAAACTCTTTCCCTAGTCGGATTGGAATTGTCTGGAATAGATATAAAATTCTAGGCAATACATTCATCTTAATTGTAGATATTCTCTCAATCAATGGTAGTTGTAAGTTTTCCCATTTTGTCAAATCTGTCACAATCTGCTGTTTGAGTTTAAGATAATTATCCTCCTTCAGTGTGCTACATCTTGGTGTAATGAATATCCCTAAATACTTAACCTTGTTTGTGACCTGTATTTCTAAAACTTCTTCCAACTCTTTCTTTCATCTTGCTAACATATTCTTTGTTAATATCTTTGTTTTATCTTTATTTATTTTCAAACCTGCTATTTTTCCATATTCTTCTATCTTTTCTATTAATTTAGGTGCTGTTTCCAATGGATCCTCTAATATGAATACCAGGTCATCTGCAAAGGCTTGCAATTTATACTCTTCCTTTTTGATTTTCATTCCTTTTATTTCTTTTTCTTCTCTAATATTCCTGTTCAACACTTCCAATGTTAACACAAACAGCAGAAGTAACAGTGGACAACTTTGTCTTGTCCCTTTTCTTATATCTATAGATTCTGTTAATTCTCCATTTACCATAAGCTTTGCAGTTTTTCATGGTATAACATTTCAATGGCTTGAATAATTTTTTTACCAAAGCCCATTTGTATCAATTGCAGTAAGATGAGTCACCAGCTCACATTCTCAAAGGCTTTTTGTGCATCTAAAAACATCAAGGCCATCTGCTTTTCAGGATGTGCCTCATAATATTCCAAAGTGTCCAAAATTATTTTCACACTGTCTTTGATTTGTCTCTAGCATTGATTTGATTTGTCTCTAGCATTGTTTCAATATCTTTGGATATCTGAGGTAGATTCACTTTCTGTAAGTATTGCTTAACTTTTTCTTCTTGAATATTCTCTTGATAATACAGTTTTCCATAGTAATCTTGTATAATTTTTTTTCTTCTCCTCATTTCCATAGCAAACTTCTTCATTTATTAATTGACTAATCCTTCTTGATTCTCTTTCCTTTCTCAGTTTATAGGCTAGCCATCTGCCTGGTTTGTTTGCATCTTCAAACTAATTCTGTTTAGCATTTTTAATTTTTGTGCTAGTTCTTTTTTTTCCATTAGTCACATTTTATGTTTAATTATATCCATTTTATTTTTAATGTCTTTTTTTGTGGGGACTTCTGTAATTCTTTTTCCAGTCTTTTATAGTCATCTTCCAGTATTTTGAAAGTCTTTTTCCATTTTATATTTCTTTTTTTTGTGTATTCTATTATCAAACCTCTTGTGCAGGCCTTCATCATGTCCCAGAGATTCTGTAGAGATGTATCCTCTTTTCTATTTTCTTTGAAAAAGAAAACCAGTTCTTATTCTATTTTCTGTTTAAAGTCTTTTTTCCTTTAATATCATATTATTTAAAGTCCATCTAGATCTCCTCTTATGTCCTTTTTAAATAACTGTCATTGGATTGTGGTCTGCCCAAGTGCTTGTTTCTATTTCAGTTTCTCGTATGTTGGAAAGTTGACATCCATATCATGTCTATTCTAGACCATGACGTAGGTCTGTTTGAGTAAAAGGTATATTGCTTACTTTCCACATTTCTCTCTCTCCATGCATCTTTTAAGTTTACTTCTGTTATTCGAAAGAAGGATTCTGGTAATATCTTTCTAGTTTTCTTTGTTGATTTCTGTGTTTTATAGTCCAACCAATCATTAATTATTCCATTAAGGACTCCCATCATACAAATATTAGCATAGTCCAGTTCAATTATTTTCATATGTAATTTCCTGTAAAATTCTTCCTGAAGCATAAATTGCAATTAAAAGAGTTTGAACATTATTGTCCATTATTTCCACCATCAAGATCCTTCCATCGTCATCTGTGTAAATTAGTTCTGCCAAAATTTTATCTCTAATATATAAGACCACGCCTCTTTTTTTACATTGTGTCAACAACGTAAATAATTTCCCTAGTTCTTTTTGTTTCAATATATATTCATATTGTTTTTTAATATGTACTTCTTGTTGGCAAATTATATCAAATTTTAATTTCTCTAATTTATGAAATACTTTCCTTCTTTTAGTAGCCAAATTAAGTCCATTTATGTTAATCGTAATCAATTTTCTTTCATCTATGTTAAGCTTTATTGCTCTAGTAGGTCTTAGTACTCATTGCTCTCTGGGTACACCACCTATGGCATCTTCTTTTTCTTTTCAATTATTGCTATACACTCCTCTTGAAATTCAATTAGCGACTCTTCTTTTCTTGCTTCCTCCTCCTTTCCTCTAAGATATTCTAAGTAGAATAGCTCAGCTTTTTCGACTGTGTCAATTTTGTGTCTTTGTTCCTGCCAAGTGAACAAGAGACCTTCTGGTATCAACCATCTGTAGTTTACTCCTCTTTTAAGTAACTCTTTAGTCAAAAATAAATATTCTCTTTGTTGATAACTTATAATGGATCTTAGCCAAAACCAATTCCCAAAACTGCTTGCTGTCAGAATAATTCTTTTATTGTAGAAAAATCAAACCAATTCACGTCCATGATCTCTCCCAGATACACAACTCCTCCAGAAGGTAAACGAGAGCCTGGGCAAAGCTAAAAGTGGGCATCATTTATAACTGGTGGGAGAGGAATATGCATTATGGGTCTTGTATGCTTAACCAGTTCAACATTTTACCCTAACAATTCCCCTTCTAAGGTCAAACTGATTAATCATTGAGGAAACATTAACATAGATATTACCATATAACATTTATATATTTATACACAGTTTTTTTGTCAGGTATGAATGTTGTTTTGGGGGAAGAGGTTTGGTCAAAATATCTGCAGTTTGTTCCTTATTCTCACAGTGTTCAGCTTGTACGAATCCAATTTCTGACAACTGTCTCATATGCTTGTACTTTATGTCGATGTGCCTTGATCTGTGGCCTACAGCATTGGCCTTGGATATATCTATTGCTGCTTTATTATCCTCCTGAATGATTATTGGATATGAAGGTTCTTTCCAAATGTCCATTAGTAAATCATCAAACCAAATTAAGTTATTTGCGGTCTTTATAAACAAACAAATTCAGCTTCCGTAGCTGAAGGTAATACAAGTTTTTGTTTTCCGGTATACCAATGGATGGTACTATCATTCAGAAAAATAAGATACCCTGAGGTACTTTTTTGTGTCTTAACATCTCCAGCCCAATCGACATCTGCGTAACATGAAAGTCTAGGGGTGCTCGATATGTTTGGATTAAGTGACAAAACTGCATCAGCAGTGTGTTTCAAATATCTCAATAATCTTTTGATCGCATTCCAGTGGTACATTTCTGGGTTATTCACGTGTCTTGAGAGTAAGTTGACTGGTAGTGCTATGTCCGGTCTAGTCCAATTGGCTATATAAAGTAACGAATCAATTGTAGAACAATAGATTGTATTTTCCTTAAATACCTCATCATCATTAAACATGTTCTTTAGAAAGTCAGTTTGCATGGGCGTATATGATGGTTTTGCATCAGACATATTGCATTTCTCCAGTAATTCTAATATCTTTTCCTTTTGTGATAGTATAAAACCATTACTTGATTCAGTAATCTGAATACCTAAATATTTATCGACTTTTCCCAAACATTTCAATGAAAAGTGTTTTTGAAGTTCCTTGGTGAATTGGTCACATTTAAATTTACTTTTACATATGTATAATATATCATCTACATAGACAAGTATTTTTTCACATATACCTTGTTCCCTTTTAATAAATACACATTTGTCACCTGATGTGGCAGTGAAACCTATTAGTCTTAAAGTTTTGGAAAAACAATCGTACCCGATTGTCGCAGACCATAGAGACTCTTATTGAGTCGCCAGGTTTTTCCTACATTACAGTCAATTCCTGGTGGAGCTCTGACATATAATTCCTTATCTAATGGTGTGTGTAGGTATGCTATTTGTACATCAAATTGATATATGTGTCTGGAATGGTCTGCCTCCGGAGTTACGCAATAACACTGACCTGAGAGCTTTCAGACATGCATTAAAAACCTGGCTCTTTGAGCAGACCAGCCTAGGCTGAAATGGGATTTTTAATTTAGTATTCGAGTTTTAAATTGGGATTTTAAAATTTGGGGTTTTATTAATTTATTGGGGGAGGGTATAATTTTAGGCAGCCTTAAGATATTTAATTTTCTTTTAACTTTTATAATTGTAAAAAGTTTTATAGTTGGCTGTACATCGCCCTGAGTCCTTCGGGAGAAGGGCGGTATATAAATATATTAAATAAATAAATAATTTAGAATTGAGGCAATGACTAAAACTGTCTTAACACTCTCTGCTCTCACTGTAGATGAATAAGTGTCTATGTAATTGTCTGGAAGTTTTTGTGAGAAACCTTGTGCCACCAGTCTTGCTTTGTATAGATTTTTGTTACCCTCTAAGAGTTTTATTTTATATGCCCACTTGGTACCGATATTTTTTTTATTCTCTGGGACCTTTGAGGGGGTATATACTTCTAGTTTTTTAATACTTTCTATCTCCCTCTGCATAGCCTCTTTCCATTTTAACTGTTCATTTGGTGGGAGTGCGTGTATGTCATTATAATTTTTGGGTGTAGTTATGGTGGTATCAATTGACATCACATAGTCCCTTAAGGTATTTGGAATTTTGCCCTTATTGGACCTTAGTGATTTCCTGGGTATGTTTTCGGTTGGGATATTGTTTTCTGATGAGTCATCTGAGCTATACTCATCTATACCTTTGGTTTTGAGTATGTGATGACCTTCTTTCCATGCCCTAATCTTAATGCTATTTCTGTTGGATTTTGTTTTTGTAGTGTGTGTGTGAAGTTGTGTTTGTTTCTGATCATTTTTGAATGTATCCTTGCCAATTATTATTTCATTTGAGTATATCTTACTCCAGTTTGTGCTTTCATGGAAATTTGCTGATCTCGATATGATTACCTTGTGATTTCTATCCATGAATCTGTAAGCTTTGGTTTTTGGTTATAACCAACAAATTTGAGTTTTTTTGATACATTGTCTCCTTTTCGTCTGAGTTGCTTGGGTATGTGTATGTCGGTAGTTACCCCAAAAACATGGAGATGTGCTAGTATGGGCTTCTGATTGTACATTATTTCATATGGGATTTTCTGTATCACACTTGACCATATTCTATTAAGGGTATAGTTTGAATATAAGATAGCCTCGCTCCAATATGAAAAGTTTAATCCGGCATCTTCTAATATGCATCTAACCATAGTCTGTAATACGCCATTCCTGCATTCAGCCACACCATTTTGAAATGCAGAAAATGGCAAAGTTGTAAAGTGTATTAAACCATGTTTATTAATCCAGTCACTGAATTCTTTGGAAAGAAATTCAGAACTGCAGTCTGTCATGATCTGTTTGATTTTAATGTGTTGGATTTCTACCCTTTTATAGAATTCTTTAAACTTGGTGAATGTCTCCCCTTTGTGTTTGAGGGTGTAGATGACACCATATCTACTATGATCATCAACAATTGTGAGAAAATATTTTTTGTGGCCAATAGAGGGCTTCAAGGGGCCCACTAGATCCATATGTACCAACTGAAAAATGTGCGTGGTGTTCCTTTCTGATTTTTTTGGTCGGGGTTTTTCTTTTGACTTTGAACTCTTACAAATGGAACACTCTAAATAATTTTCACAATTGTTTACTTTGAGTCCCTCAGAACAATTCAACACCTTTTTAACAACGGGAAAACCAATATGCCCCAACTTTCTATGCAAAATATGTGCACAATTATTATGTAAAGGTTTACCAATTGAAACATGCTTTGATTACAACATTTATTTTGATTACAACATTTTCAACACTTACATCGTTAATATCATTATCACTTTCCCCTTCTATTTCCCCATCACTTGTGTCACTGTCGGCATTATCATCCTTTTCCCTCTCTTTCTTCCTATTCTTAACACTATCATTTTATAAATTGGCTATGACTTGTGCTATGGTATTTATCGTGGGTATAAAATAAAATAACCCACTGGGCACTATAACTTCCCCTATTTTCTTGCCATCATTGGTAAGTTGGACGGTGTCATCCTTAAATAACACCTCGATTTTGGTACCTTTGCTTAATTTAATTACAGATAGGATGTTATATGGTATTTCAGGTATGAACAGAACTTCCTTGATTCTCCCAAGACCTGGGATGTAGACATCCCCTTTCCCAACCACCTGCACAAATTTTTGGTTGGTGAGTTTAATGTTAAATGACACCTTGTCTAAAGAGGTGAACAGTTCTCTATTACAAGATGTATGTATTGTTGCCCCGGAACTGATTAACCAACATTGTTCCCTTGCGTTTATGCCAAGATTCGGTTCTACATCTCTAATCCCATTAATGGAATCAGTGTCAGTCCTATTGTTTTCCCGACTGGATCTCCTGTTCCTTCTTGGGCTTGGTGATTTTCTATGTCTCGGGTTTACATCATGTCTTTGGCTACTGGGGTGTCTACCTTGATATCTTTGTTCAAAGTTAGACCTTTCCCTCTGATAACTTGTATAATAGGGCTGGGGATGCTTAATGGATTCTCTGCCTTTAAAGGCCTTAGGACAATTCTTCTTAAAGTGATCTCTCGAACCACATGTATAACACCCTGTTAATGTGTTTACCTGTTCCACAAAGTTAACTCTTTTTACAACCCTATGTTCCTTATGAAGCAAGCTCGATCCTTTCTGAGATTATCCTCAGCCACCAATCTTCCTGATAATGTTTCGAGTGAAATGTTGTCATAATTTAGATTATCCAATTGATTAAGAAAATAGTTCCAGTTAGAGTTGAGGGAATTAATTATAATACTAATAAAACTTCCCTCTGTGATTGTCTCACCCCTTTGTAACAGATCAGATCTCATGGCATTTAAGTTGAGCAGATGTTCGCTCATGCTTACTCCTGGTCTCAATCTAGCAGAATGAAACTCTCTAGATATTCTGCTAGTTGTACTTCTATTTTTGCTATAAAACAGATTAAATATCTTCTCCCAAATTTCAGAGATGGTGGACCCATTGGGTATGATGTGGTATATGGCTGGTTTGAGGGAACTCAACATTAAGCAAAATACCCAATGGTGAATACAATCTACCTCTATAGACCATGGTTTTTGGGGTTTCTCCTTCATTAATGCAATCTGAAACTGCTGCGCCCAGTCCATTAGATTATTACCTGTTGCGCATAGCTTGGGGAAACCATTGGGTAAGATGTTGTGTTGAGCTGGGTTGATGTTCAAAAATTGTTGTTGTTGATGTTCTGGAATGTGTATATATTGGCAGAAGGACATTGGTATGCAAGCTGTAAAGTTTGAAAAACTCACTGTCCCTTTTTCCTGTAAGATGACTGGAGCTGACTGTACATGCATGAAGTTCTGAATTTGTACCATGTTCACTTTATGTTGGTTTCCTGTGGAAGATGTCCCCTGAAGAGTTGTTGCAGAAAGTGAAGGGTTAAAAAATTGCATTGGACCTGTGGTTTTGTTCTTAATTCCTGACTGGGAAGCTCTAGTATCCTGAAGCTGTGCTGGATTCAGGAGGGGGTTTCCTGGTGTGGAAATTCCCCTTGGGAGGCTTGTGCTATTAGGTGTGCTAGTAAGTAACCTGGAGGCACTAGGACTGCTGCGGAAGCCAGTGAGACCTTCAGGAGTGAGAAAGAAGCAGTGAAGTCTCTCTGGGTTGTTTGGAGATCGGAGATAACTGTTGGAGACATGCTGAGAGGGATCATGACTTCTGTGTTCCTTGCAGTTCCTTCTGGAGCTTTTGGAATGCTGCTTGAAGGTGCTGGGAGACTGCCTGTGATTGCTGGGTTGCATGGGGATAACGTGGCTGCCTGGAGTTTGGTGCTCATTGTCTGTGACTGTCTTGGAGTCGGGGGTGTGAATGCAGCTCTGAATGCTGCTGTGAGTGTTTCAATCGCTCTTGATATTTCCTGTTCTGAGGGAGAGTTCCTCTCAGGGCTATCCTTTCTCTTTGCCTCCCTTTTCAAAACTTCTGCAGTGATTGGTTGCTGATCGGCCATTTTTATTGGTTGTGGCTTTGAGTTGTGTAGGTTTGAAAATGGTGCCTCTTCATATTTTCCCACCTCTGGTAAGTTTTTAAAAAGTTGCAAAGGACTTACCGATTCAGCGCTCGCAGTTTTATTTTCTTTCTCTGTTTGTCTTTCCTCAGTTTGAGGTTTGTCTGTATTTTGAAAGAGTGCTCTTAATTTTGCCAACGGGTCTTTGCTGTTTGTTGATATTTCGATGATTCTGAGCAGGGTTGATTTTAAATCTTCATTTTTGTCAGTTATTTTGTCTTTGTCCTGGGTTTGATTCCTGGGTGGGGGGAATGGTGGATATGCATCTAGTTGTGGGTCTTCATTTCTTTCAGTTGTAGGAGTTTTATTTTCTTCATCCAAAGCAGTTCCTATTATTGCTCCCATTGGTGTCAATTGAGCTGCCATCTGTCTGGTGAAGGCTCTTGTATTAATTCTGGATTTTTCTGATTCTGACATGTTTTGTTCAAGTTAATTTGGCAACCATCCTCTGCTACCATTTGTTGATAACTTATAATGGATCTCAGCCAAAATCAACTCCCAAAACTGTTTGCTGTCGGAATAATTCTTTTATTGTAGAAAAAACAAACCAATTCACATTCATGCTCTCTCCCAGATACACCACTCCTTCAGGAGGTAAACCAGAGTCTGGGCAAAACCAAAAGTGGGCATCCTTTATAATAGTGGGATGGGAATATGCAGTGAAACATTATGGGATTTGTATGCTTAACCAGTTCGACATTTTACCTTAACACTCTTCTCATCTCTCTTACTCTTCTTGGTACCTGTTTCAGCATTACAATTTCTTTGTCTTTATACTTTAATGTTTTCTCTCTTGCCACCTGCAGTATCTTTGTTTTGATCGTCTTCTTAGTAAATCTGATATGAACTTCTCTTGGTAACCTGTTTCTCATTGCATATCTTGTATAGACATGGAACATTTCTTCCATCCCATCCATCATCTTCTCTTTGGTTATCTCTAGCGCTTCTGCCAGTATTTCTGTCATTATTTCAGCAAGGTTTTCACCTTTTCCTTCTTCTACATTTTGAAATCTCAGATAAAATTCTGATCTATTGATTTTCCATCCTAATGGTTCAATACTGCCCTTCTTGACATTGCTCAATCGAGTATCAATATCTTTAGGCACTTGTATACCTTAATCCAATTAGTTGCAATAATATGTGGGAAAAAAAGAGAAGATATGGAAAAAAGGATAAAAATATTTTCCTTTTGGAGAAAAGGAGGGTAGGGGAAAGGAAAAATAAAAATAAAAAATAATAGTCTATGTATTTCTCTTAATAAAAAGAAAAAAAGAGAGCAAAAAGAAAAAAATTACATTCTCATTCCTGGGCTAAAAGGTTGAAATCCAAATATAAAAATCCAACCAGAGGGGAAGTAGAAAAGAAGGTAAAAAGTAACAAACAATTCTAATGTAAAGCCACTGCTACTAAATGTCCAAGGCTCTTTAATAAATCAGCTCAAAGTTTCCAGTTCCAGTATTTTCAAGGTCACTTCAATCTTTCTTTCAACTTCAACTTCAGACTCCAGCTATCTATAGCTTCACAGATGATCACCTGCATAAACAATCTGCCATGCTCACCCCACTATCTCTTTCAATGCAAAGCTCAGAGTCCTTGAGTATGACACAAATACATAAACAAGTAAAAGAAAAAAGAAAACAATATATCCAAGCCACTAGATGGCAGTGCTACTTGTTTTCCTTCATTTTCACTTCCCCCTCATGTATCCAAAACCAGGAACAGAAAAAAAAATAAAATCCTTTCTTTTAAAAAGAAAAAAGAAATAAATCTAAATCAGAAAGAAGAGTCTTAATCAAAACAGACTTTCAAGAGAATTGTTAAAAAAAAAATAAAGATAAGAATGGGAAATTTAAAAAAAGACCAGTCCAGTTTAAAATTAAGAAGCTTTGCCAAATTTCAAGTTCCAATTAAAAGGGGAAAAAAACTTTCAATTTAAGTGGCTTAATTTCGCCACTTAAACTCGTTTCTCTTCACTTTTAGTTCCACTTTAAGTCTTTCAGGGCATTCTCTCCAAGAAACAATAAGTAAAAGTTCATCTTACCAAACTGACACACTTTCTTCCAATCTCTTCCATTCTGGAGCTGTCCCAGCTTTAGCAGCTTGAATGGCTGCGTCTCTGCCACCAGCAAAAAGGGCTTTTCCTGGATCAACCAGGGACTTTGCAATGACCCTGGGATCAGCAGGACATGCCCTTATCGATCACCATCTCTACGGAATGGTTTAGATCCATTGGGACCATCCAACAGTGGAGATATCGACCGCAATCTTGGAGGATCAAGATCATGCGTTGTACCGCCGTGATGCCAAATCTGCCCTCCCCAAATCTTGAAAAATTCTGACATGGATATGTTTTATGCACCTATGATGTGATTACTGGAGATTCAAATATGAGAATAAGGAATATATTTTCATTAAAGAGACCCCTGTGTGCTATGATACAAGATTGAATCCATAAAGGGACTTAAAGGAGGTTCTGGAAAGTTTTTGGGATTATCTAAAGGAACAGATGGAATACAAAAACTTGTGAAAATTGAATTTCTTTTGGGGAATGAGTTTAGGCTTGAATATATGGTTTTTCGATTACTGGACAAGAGCAGGACTTATTTAAACAAGATGAGATGTTCCATTAGGAGAAAATGAATGGAACTCGGGAAGAAATGGCAATGATGTTCCAAAGCATCAAGGACATTCTGATAAGAAACCACAAAAAGATTAAGAACAATGCATGGCATGAAAAAAAAACAGAAATATTATACAAAGGACAATGAGTGATTAAGAGGATTAAAAGGAGGAGCCACTTGAAGGAGCAGATGAAAAACCAGATCAGATTAACCAGCAAACAAAACAAGATGACAAAAAGGAGACAATAACAACAACAACGACTGATGAAATAAATTAAGGGGAAAACATTTTAAGAGAATAAAAAAGGGATCCAGAAATGCAGGAAGACATTTTAAAAAGGGTGATAGGGACAAGAGGTAGATATTTTGGAAGCTAGACAGTGGAAAAGGGTTGAGATGGGAGAAATGTTTAAAATGAACAGTCAAGATGAAGATGTAGATAGAGATAAAGATCCAAGAGAGGAATATGGGAGGCAAGTTTAAAAATGAAAAATTAAAGCTTTAAAGCAAACAAGAGATGATGGATAGATAGGATTTGTTCTTACATATAATGGTGGCATGATTAAAAGTTAGAATTGGGATAGAAATAAGAGAGGGGGGAATATTAGTATACGCATTTTTATACAATAAGATAAAAGATAATAACTCAGCCCAATTTTCTTGTTGATAATTTACACAGCATCTAATGTATTGTTCAATCATGGCGTTAGCCCTCTTTGTTACAAGCAGGATGGAAAGCTGAGGATAACCCTTGAGAGGAACCAATGGATTTCAGAAATTCCCTCCAAAATTTTGCAGTAAATTGTACCCCTCTGTCTGATATTATTCTACAAGGTACTCCATGTAGTCTATAGATATGTTTCATGACAGCTTTGCAAGTTTTTTCGCAGATAGAAGTCCTTTGCAGGCTATAAAATGGGCCTGTTTAGAGAATAAGTCAATTATAGTGCAAATGATCATATTCCCTTCACTCTTAGGTAATTCAACAATAAAGTCCATTGCGATATCTTCCCAAGGTTGGGTTGGTTCAGCAACTTGTTGCAGGAGGCCAGGGGTTTTTCCAGTTCTGTGTTTCATTGTGGCACAAATTGAGCAACCTTTTACATAGTCCTCGACATCAGGTTTCATTTTTGGCCACCAGAACTGTCTTCTCAGTAAATGTAGGGTTTTTAGGAATCCAAAGTGGCCTCCCAGCTGGGAGTTGTGGCTACGCTTTAGTACCAGTAGTCTTAGGATTGTGGGTACATAAAGCTTAGTCCCTTTCCAAGCTAGTCCATCATTCATTGTCAACTCGTTTTGATGGTCCAGGAAGCAAGGATCAGTCAATAGGGCTGTTTTCAATTCTGCAGTCAGCTTATCTTCCAGGTGTTTGGGGTTGCAGTTGGCTTGGGCTCGAGTGGTCACTTAGCCTGCCGATTGAGCTTCTGAAATTAAGGCTTGTGCTATTTCCTCTCAGTGGCTGTCAAACTGAGGTTTTCTGGACAGAACGTCCACCAGTACGTTTTTCCTTCCGGGGATATATTTAATGTTAAAGTTGAGTCACTTGAAATATTGGTCCCAGCGGACTTGTTTGGGCAATAATCTCCTAGGGGTCTTTAGAGCCTCGAGGTTTTTATGATCAGTCCATACCTCAAAGGCCTCTGGCGCCCCTTCTAGAAAATGGCTCCAAGTCAACAAAGCCCATCATACGGTGAATGCTTCTTTCTCCCAGACCACTCACCTTCACTCTGTGGCTATCAGCTTTTTGGACACATAAGCGCAAGGCATCAGTCGGCCTTGAGAGTCCTTTTGCAGCAAAACAGCTGCCACCGCTATATCTTGCATCCGTTTGGACAATAAAAGGCTTGGTCGCGCCTGGATGCTGGAAGATGGGCTCAGCTGCGAAGAGGTGTTTTAAGGCCTTGAAAACTTTCTGATAGTCCATAGTCCAAGCCAAGGGTTGACTTGGCTTCTGTTTGGTGGGTGACGGGCCCATTTTTAATAGATCCATCAATGGGAGGGCAACTTCAGCAAAGGACGGAATGAATTGTCTATAGAAGTTGGCAAACTCCAAGAAACTTTGAAGTTGCTTTTGTTTTCTGGGGGATTGCCAGTCCAGCACCGCTTTCACCTTTCCAGGGTCCATTTCAATCCCCAGGTTGGATATTCGGTAGCCTAAGTAGTCCAACGACTCTTTGTGGAATTCACATTTTGAGAGTTTCGAATATAATTTGGTGGCTAAGAGTTTTTCTAGAACTTGTCAGACCAATTGAACATGTTCTTCCATGGTTTCACTGAAGATAAGGACCCAGATCACCCAGGTACATGAGGACTCCATGGTAAAAGTGCAGGTGTAACACCTCATTGAGGAGCTGCATAAACACTGCAGGAGCCCCCTGAAGTCCGAAAGACTTTGAATTGGAAGCTACCCAGAGGGCAGTTAAAAGCAGTTTTCCACTCATCTCCCTCTTTGATGTGGACCCGGTAGTAAGCTTCCTGAGATCTAACTTGGTGAATATCTTGCCCTTCAACAGGTTGTCCAATAAGTCCTTCATAAGGGGGAGAGGATACATGCTTTTGATGCATACGGCGTTCACGCCTCTCAAGTCAACACACAATCTCAAACCACCATCTTTCTTCTCCTTGAACAACATGGGGGCAGCTAGTCTTGATTTGGCAGGTTCAATAAAACCTCGTTCCAAATTGCTGTCGATGTATTTCCTTAATTCAGTCATTTCAGCAGGCATCATGGAAAACATCTGCCATTTGTCTAATTCTATTGAACCCATCCTCCCATTTGATCATCGGGGCCCATTTGTCTAGCCAAGCAAGTCCCTTGGGGGCCACTATGAAGCGTATGATTTCGCGATGGGGCCCTAATCCCATCTTGATCAATTCAGTCATCTGAGTGGCTGGGGCCCCCCCAATTAAGGTTCCATCCACTTGCTGAAATCTGATTGGGCATTTTAGGGGATTAGTCTTTATGGCCAATTATTCAACGATGGGGAGTCTGATAAGACATCTAGAACACTCAGTATCTATGACAGCTTCCAACTCCCCGGCCTCCCCCGTGTTTGGTACCACTAACTTGACCTTGACTATAAAAGGTATGGTGGGATCACTCACCATTGGGTCATCTTTGCATGGCGGGTTCTCGGAGATGTGGTGGCGGTCTGGTGGTCTGTTGCTCCCATCTGCACAGAGGGGGCTTTCCCAGCTGTGTTTGCTGCCCCTGGCCGGAGGTCTTTCTTGATTCTTCCGATCTCTAACAGCTGGATTAGACTTTGACTGCGGAGCTTGTGGTACAGGAGCAGGGGCCAGATAGTCTGCTGCTCTATGGCTGGCTTGGCCACATCGGTAACATTTCTGCACCCTGGTAGGTTGGGGGCGAGCAGTTTCAGCTGATCTGGTTCTATTATATCAGCAGTTTCAGCTGATCTAGCCACAATTCTCTTAGGCGGGGATGCCGGGTTTCCTGTGTGGGTTGATGCTGCAATCTAAGCTGAGGGATGCAATATACCACAATTGTAAGGTCTCTGGGATTCCCCTAATTTCACAGGCCTTCTTTACTTCTGGATCAATGGCATTTTTAAAATAGTGTAAAGTCATTCTTTCAGGTCAATCTTTGAGGTGGCTTGTGACCCTTCTAAACTCCCAAATAAATTCTGACAAGGATCAGTTGCCTTGCCTCATTTCCATTAACTTCTCTTCATTCTCTGCTACCCTGTCTGGATTTTCAAATCTGAGTCTTAATAATTGAATAAATCTGTTTACATCACGTAATTCGGGGACTTGTTCATTGTGTAGTTGGGCCATCCAGTCTGAAGCATCCCCTTCATTCATCCCATTTGTTATGGCCATAACCAAATCGCACTCTGTGGCGTATTGATCTCCAAATTGTTCTATATGGGATCAGATTCAAGTGAGGAAGTAATTGAAATGTTAATGATGGCCATCAAATATGGCCTTAAAGGGTATTTGGTCTGGTCTGGGTTTTGGTTGAGGAGGTGGCACAGACCAAGCCCCTGCAGGTTGTACTGGGATGAAAGGAACTGGCCTGGTGCATACGTAGGCTGGATAGGTCCCCTGTATCCGGGCTGGGTGGTGCCTCTCTGGAATAGGGGTCCCTGAGGCCTTGCTGCCGGTTGGGGTTGCATTTGTGGTTGCTAGGAGCAAGATGAGTGTGGCCTAGTTCCCTGGTCGGGTGGAGGGGAAGTGACTGCTGTCTGTTGTCTGGGCAACCTCACTTCAGAGCAGGGCTGTGTTGGTGCTGGCTGCCATTGGCACTGAATCCACCCCTGGCCTGGATAAAATCCCCACCCTGGAAGGATATTCTCTGCAGGGGACAAAATTCCCTCTGGAAAATGAGAGGATTACCTCGGAGGCTGCAACATACCTCTGTCAGTTGATGCGTCTTTCTGGCTTCCTCAACCTGGCATCTGTATAGTCTCCTCCCTCCAATCAGATAGAATAGCAATCTGCCTGGGGCTTGAGGAAGATTTCTCTTCAAACAGCTGAGTTACCTCTAGGTTATAACACCTTCTTGAGTTGAAACACTTCGGTATAGCTCCCAAACCTCTTTACTGTCATCCTGAAAGCATCCATCATCTCCTCCAAACAAAGGCTTGCAGATTCAATTAACGTTTTGGAGGGAGGGGCCCCATACTCTCCCCCTGCATATTTCCAACTTCGGCTGATTGTTGAGCTCTCTCCACTTCTGGGAAAAGAACTCAAGGGTATCAGCCAAGCCCTTTCAAAAATAAAAAGAAAATTTTGGGAAATAAATGTAAGGCATCCAGAAAGTATCCATGATATCAATCACTCCGAAACATTTTCTCTCCAATTGATTTATTTAGAAACAGATCTGGCATGTCAAAGGCATTTCTCAAAGTAAAAAAATTTTCGCGCGTTACACAGAATCCACCTTCTTTCCTCCCTTCTCTCCTCCCACTTCTACATTTCATAAATCATGAGAACCAATTAACTGCAACTGGAATTTCTTAATACGACATACAGAATAATCTTGAACTTTTCACCTCCTCCACCCCCCCTTCCATGAAATGTGACAGCTGAATTTTAAAGCTGACGAGTATTATGAAACACATCCTAGAAAACAAATGGTGTTTATTTTCCTAGATGCATAGAAAGCATTTGACAATATTAATTGGCAATTTATGTTATTACAATTAAAATGTATGGACTTTGGGGAGAGATTTATTAATTGTCAGAGTTCCGATGATTGCCCTAATTAAATCATGAGCCTTGAGCTAAACTTCAAAGGAATCCAAAAGTTTTATTAGGAGCAACATGTCCAGCACTAACCCATATGAAGCCAACTCTGAAACACATAATTTACTATCACCTATGACCCTTTCCCCGCCACCCCCCTAGGTGTGTCATAAATCAGATTCTCCAACATATTTACAGGCTGGATGTCATCAATCACAGTCTCCAATGAAGGATTTTTGTGGGCAGAAGATCCAGTAGCCTAGGCCCCAATCTCCACAAGATAAGTGTGGAATATGCTTCTGGCCATCTGCTGCATTGCTCTCTCAGGCCTCCCCCGCACACTCTTTCTTATCGCAATTCGGAAACAGGCATAGAAATGATTTATGAGTTGACATTTGGCTTCCCTCACTTCTTAAAAGCGACCTGTGCAAAACCAAAACAAGTTGAGTTCAGGTATAAATTTTAGGGTTGCAAGCCCCCCCCCCCCAAATGGCTTGGTTGGATTCTCTGCACGGAATCTTGCTATAAGGCAATCAGCCTGGATATTCCTACTCTTTAACCAAGATACCTCTGATAAGAGGTAGCCCTTCCACTTGATTAAGTATTGGAGTTGTCTCCTCGCCACCATGAATCAAGGATTTGCTGCACCTCATAACAGGTTTGGCCTCCTATGACCATGGGGTCTGGGAGCTCACAAGGCAGGGATCCCAGGGTCAATCCAACCATGGGTTTTAAGAGGCTAATATGGAATACCGGGTGTATCTTCCCTAGCAATCAGGACAATTTCAATTGCACTGTGACTGGGTGAATGGTCCCATAAACTTTGGCCCCAGTTTCTTGCTAGGGAGTTTCAGCCTCAGATATTTTACAGAAAGGTAGACCTTCTCTCCCAACTGGAATGGCTGTTGTGGAGATCAGTATTTGTCTGCCTGTTTCTTATAAGTCTCTGCTGCTTTAGCTAGTGCTTTTTTTAACATTCTCCCAAGTTGCTTTCAGCATTGACATCCAATTCGTCAAGCTGACTGATGAGGGGGGAATCCCTTGGATACTCAGGCATTGGGACAAAGTCCATACCACTCATTATCCTGATGGGGTTAGTCTCATGCTACTGTGAACAGCACTGTTATATGAAAACTCCATGAAAGACAGGACATCCGTCCAATTGGACTGCTGATAATTCATGTAGCAGCTCAGGTACTGCTCTAACATGGCATTGAATCTTTATGCCGCCCCCATTGGTACTCAGATGAAATGCTGAGCTAAGACCGTGGCACAACCCAATAGACCACAGGAATTTCCTCCAGAATTTAGCTGTGAACTGGACCCCTCTGAGATAATTCTTCATGGTACTCCATGCAGAGGATAGATGTGCTTCAGGAAAACTTGGCTAACTGGTGTGCTAAAGGTAGCCTGCTGCAGGGTATGAAGAGTACCTGTTTGGAGAATGTCCATTATGGTCCAGATCACCATGTTCCCCCCACTTTTTGGCAACTCCATTGCGATGGCCTCCATTGCGATGGTCTCTATGGCCTTGTAGGCTTTGCTACCGTCTGCAGTAATGCGGGGAGTTTTCCTGATCATTTTTTCATTGAGGCACAGATGATGCAACTTTTCACATAACTATCAACATCTTTCTTTATGCCATCAGAATTGCCTCTGTGCTAAGTGTAAAGTCTTTAAGAAGCCAAAGTGGCCTGCTGGTTTGGCTTTGTGGCTCCTCTGGAAGACTAGGGTGTGTAGGAATTCTGGGGCATACAGCTTTGTCCCCTTCCATGCTAAGTCATCCCTTTTTGTCAAGATGTGTTGATTATCCTGGAATAAGGAGTCTACTAGCAGTTCACCCTTGAGTTTCATGGTTAGATCACTAGCATTTTGGTCTTGCTGATTGCGGTGTTGTCATCTGGTGGTCACTTGGCAGCTATTTGGGTAGAGGGGACAGTGGCATTTATGATGTCTTCCCATTCACATTTGTACTGGGGCATTTGGGAGCGAGCATCAGCCAGAAGTTCCTCCCCCTGAGATGTGTTTTAACATAAAGTCAAATCAGTTGAAGTATTGAGCCCAGTGAACTTGTTTGGGTGATAGTTTTCACTGGGTCTAAGGGCCTCCAGTTTTTTTTTGGTCAGTCCATACTTCAATGGCCTTTATCTCCCTTCCAGCAGGTGGTGCCAGATTTGCAGTGCCCATCTTGCCACAAAAGCCTCTTTTCACCATGCAGTCCATCGTCTCTCTGTGAGCTTGCAGGAGGTGTAAGTGGAGGGATGTAGGCTTCCTTGGTTATTTCTTTGGAGTAATACTGCTCCCACTGCCATGTCACTGGTGTCTGCTTGGATGACAAAGGGTTGTTTGGGGTCAGGATGTTTCAGCACTGATTCTTTTGCAAACAGTTCTTTCAGTATTTCAAATGCCTTTTGTCAGGTTAGTCCCGCTGTGGAGGTTGTCCCAGGTGGGGTTTGGTTCCTGGGCTCCCTGTCTTTAGGAAGTCTATCATGGTTTTGGCAATCTTCACAAAGGAGGGGATGAATTGTTGGTATAAGTTTGTGAACCCCAAGAACCTTTGTAGTTGCCTGTGGGTGCAAAGGGGCTGCTAGTCTAAGATGGCTTGTACTTTGGCTGGGTCCATATCTATGCCCTCATTTGACACTCGATAGCCCAGGTAAACTAACGATGCATGGTGAAATTTGCATTTTGACAGTTTGACATACAGATTTGCCACTATAAATTTTTCCAGTACCTGGAGGACTAGGGCTATGTGGTCATTTATGATCTCAGTGTAGACGAGGGTATAATTCAAGTAGACAAGGACTCCCTTATAGAGGGGCTCATGTAGCACCTCATTTATTAACTGCATGAACACCACCTGTAGTCTGAAAGGCATAACTTTGAATTGGAAGCTCCCTAGGGGGCAGTTGAACACTGTTTTCCATTCATCTCCCTTCCTGATGTAGACTCAGTAGTATGTTTCTCTAAGGTCTAATTTTGTAAAGACCTTCAACTTAGCCAGATGAAATAGCATGTCCTTCATGAGCAGGAAGGGATATGGATTGTATACACACAGCCCATTTATAGCTCCCAAGTCCACGTATAATCTCATAGCCTCACCTTTTTTTCTTTGAACAGGTCTGGGAGCTGTGACCCACAGCTTGGCTGGCTTGATGAACCCTCTTGATAGGTTTTTGTCTATATATTTGCGCATTTCTCCCATTTCCTGGGGCATCATGGCATACATGCTGGGGTTTAGTTGTTTTTCCCCAGGGATGATTTCTATGGTGCAGTCTGTCTCTCAGTGGGGTGGTAGGATGTCATGCTCAGTCTCGCTGAACACTTCCGCAAGGTCCTGATATTCTCTTGGGATCTGTCTGGCCTGTAGGGTTTTGTCGAAGGTGGCTGCCAGTTCTTCTGGTGGCTGCCAGTTCTTCTGGTGAGCCTTCTGGGAGGGTTCCCTGTGTGGACAGTGTTTTTATTTGATAGTGAGGAGCGGGTTGGGATCCCTTTGCTATCCTCAGTCTGTGGCTGCCACCAGTTGGTCAGTCCCCACTTGTTTAACCAGGAGATTCCCAGCATGACTGCACCTGTCGTTTTGGGCCCCATTACAAATTGAATTGTTTCCCAATGATCTGCTAGCTCACTGGTTCAGTTAAGTGAATGGCATGGACCCCTCCGATCAACCTGTTTAAACTGGATTGGGTGGGCCAGCCTTTTCACTCTGATCCCATTTCAAGATCGTGGTTAGGTTGATCAAGCACCTAGTGCAGCCTGAATCTATTAGGGATTGGAAAGTCCCCTGGGTGTTCTGTCCTAGGCTTCTCCAAAAAGCACTAAGCAAACTCTGTATCCCAGCAAAACCTCTTTTATTAAAGGAATGTGAATTTATTACATTCACATTCAGCCAATGGCCTGGTAAACAGTCTTGCAAAGGTATAATGATTAGCTCAGACCTTATCTATCTTGGAAAGCTGCCCAGTAAATATTTCCACTTGTGCTAACATATTTCCACTTGTGCTAACAAGGAAGGGCTGGGCACAGAGTCTCTAGATTATACAGATCTTCATGAGGCTGGAATAAATGAACAAATTGTTTCCTGCAAAAGCCCCTCCCCGTTTGCTCTTCTTTTAATCCTTATGGGAGGGGCCATTCATCATCCACCTTACTCCCACATCGACCCTGAGTTCTTAATTGTTCCTTCCTTTTGGCAGCTCTGCACATGCATAGACTGGGAACCCATCCCAGAAGCTTCCCCATCTCACTGCTATCCAAGCCCAAAGGCAGCTGATGGCTGCCAGCCTGCCCTGACTCCATCTCTGCCTCTGATGCAGAGCCCTCATCCAAGCCTTTCTCAGCCTCCAGGACTGATCCAGGTTCCTCCCCAGCCTCCTCGCTGTCTGACTCTGCTGCCAGTTCCGTCAGCTGCTGGCAAGCCACAACATTGGGTTCCTGTTTTGGTTAAAAGCATATTGGAAGATGAAAGGGGGAACTGGTCCACTCACCATTGCATCATTTTTGCCCTCATCCTCACTGTCATTGGAATCTGGTGTCTGGGGTTCCTCCCCCTTCAGCTGGGTGAGGAAGGACCTCTGCAGCCTGAAGAGCCTTCTGGGATGCATTGGTAGCACATCTGAGGCCTCGTTCCGGTGGTGCCTTGGGTGGTGGTTTTGGCCTTGGTTTTGGGCCTGGGGTTGTGCACACTGGTGTCATGTGACTCATTTCCCCACATTGGTAGCATTTAATTGGACTTCGTGGGAGGGCTGGCTTGGGAGCCGATTGTGGTGATGTGGTTCCCTATTGGCTGGGTGAGCACTGGTCTGGCTGACTTCTCTCTTTGGTGTCCAGTGGCTTTCTCATGTTGTTGGCGCATAATGCCCCGTCAACTTTTATGGCCACTCGGAACCACTCAGAGAGTCATTCGGGATGTCCTGATAGGTGGTTATGTGGCAATTTGCTTATCCAGACTTGTTCTGAAAAAATGAACTAGCATCTGCTCAGGCAAGAGGGATAGCTTCCCACTGATTCTCCTGAATTCACAGATGTGTTCCTTGATGGGTCACTCTCTCTGCTTTAGGTTGCTGAGCTCATTTTCCACATATTGGTCCTCTTCTGCCTCCTCAAATCCGGCTTCTAGCAGTTGTAGGAAGTAATCTATGTCCTGAAGTTGGGGGGCCCTCCTCTTGTGGAGGGTTGTTACCCATCCTCCAGCCCCTCAGAAATGGTATTCAGGTGTCCATAGCATTTTAGGTGGATCTCAGCTGAGTCAAGGAATAGAACTAGCTGGTCTGGATTTCCATGAAATTTGCCCCTGAACCATAGCGGCTCATTGAGCACTGCTCCTCCCTCTTCCTATCGTCCTCTGAAAGCCTTCATTTGAGGTGGCTGGCCGTCTTCCCCAGCTCTAGCTCATAGAGAGGGAGGGGGCTGTCTGCTGCATGGGAGAAGCACTGGCTTCAGCTTTGGACTCCTTTTCCGTCTGGTGGGTGGAGGAGGGCTGTGGTCTCGTCTGCTTCTGCTTACTTCAAAGGGTTCTGTAAAAACTCCCCTCTGTTTTGGGTAGCATCATGGGCTGTCATCCTGAAAGGTGGCCCTGTCAAATTCCTCCCATAGCTGTTCTCTGGATCTTCCCAGGGGTTTCGTTAGGGTTTTGGGAGCCCGGCCTGTGCCCAGTCCACATCCAATTCACTCTTCCCAGCTCACTCAGGGGCCTTCCACCTTCTGGGCCTATGGTTGGGGAAATTCCACCTCAGCTGCTTTAGGGATTTTCTTCCACCAATACTCATCCATTTTTCTTTCAGTCACTGGAGCAGGTTCCTGTTTTGGAATTCAAGGTTTGCACTCTGGCTGTGATTATGGTGTCAGCTCTCTCAGCTTCTGGCTGGAGACCAGGTCTGCTTTTCCTTGGGCCGCCTGAAGCAGACTCTCTTCTGATAGCCTGCCCTCTGCCATGGTTGCCTGAGTTTCTCTCCACGCACCCCAGATGTCGGGGAGCGATTGGAGAGGCTGGGGCCCAGGAACCCCAGTAATGTTGACTAATTATGAGAGTTGGCTTGCTGTCAGGGTTCCAACAATTGTCCTAATTAAATCATGAGCCTCAATCCAAGCTTCAAAGGAATCCAAAAGATTAGAAGCAACGTAAGTTTGATACTAACCTGTATGAAGCCAATTCTGAGACACATAATTTACTATCATCTATGACTGTTTTCCCCCACCCCCCAGGGTGTGTCATAAATCAGATTCTCCACGAAATTCTCCATGAATCTTCTTCAAGGGCTGGGTGTCACCGATTACACTCTCCAATGAAGGATTTTCATGGGCAGAAGATCCAATAGCCTAGGCTCCAATCTCCACAAGATAAGTGTGGAATGTGCTTCTGGCCTTCATCTGCCATACTGCTCCCTCAGGCTTCCCCCCTTTCTTATGGCAATTTGGAAAGAGGCATAAGAATGATTTATGAATTGACATTAATATAATTAAAGCAATATATTACAACAATCAGCTAAGATGATGGTAAATGGGGACATGACAGAGAACTTTGATATAAAAAAGGCACCAGACAGGGATGTCCATTGTCCCTCTGCTATTTATATTGATTCTGGAAGTGTTAGACAGAAATATTTGACAAGATGAAGAAATAAAAGGAATGGAGATAAAAAAAGAGAAATACAAGCAACAGGCATTTGCAGATGACTTGGTCTTTATATTAGAAACTAGAGAGAAATTAATTAGAAAGATAGAAGAATATGGGGAATTTGCAGGATTGAGAATAAATAAAGACCAACATTTTAGTTAAAAACTTCACAAACAATGCTAATGGAAAGAATTGATATACAGAACGTCAAAAAAGTGAAGTACTTAGCAATACAATTAACAGCAAAATGTGCAATGATTAAAGAGGACAATTATATGAAACTGATGCAACAAATTAAACTAGATTTGGAGAAATGGAAAGATCTGCAGTTGCCATTAACAGGAATAATAGCTACTATAAAAATGAATATCTTACCAAGACTATTATATTTATTCCAAATAATTTCAATAAAATTGGGGGAAACTATTTTGAAGAACTGAATAAAATAATATTAAGATATATTTGGTTAGGGAAAAAAGCAAGAATAGGTTTGAAAATGTTGCAAGATTTCAAAAAAGAGAGGGCTTTGGGCTACCTGATTGGGAATTGTATTGTCAGCTGGTGCTCCATTCAATATCCAAGAAAGAAACACTTAAACTCCATTTTGTTAGAGTAAAGATATCTTTTACTGGAAATCAAAGTGGTAGCAACAAAGGAATTCTGAATCTGAAGAAATGAGCGCGAAAAACACATATACAAAGTGATGGCAACGTTCCCACCCCCAACAGTCCATATTGCTCCTCCAATGAGGAAGTATGCATAGCATCATGTGGGCATCTTCAGGTGATGATGAGGCCTCTGTCCGTTGACCTTGGCATAGTTTGATAAGGAGTCGCAGTTGCGCATAGCAAGGACTAGAAAAGCAAGGAATAGAAACTTAAGTAAAACTCCCCCTCCCCTAGATATACAGTTTCGTTTCCTACACACTCCAGCACGCTTCCCAAATATATCATAGCCCATTTCCCCCCTCCCGTTACTTATGGCAGCCGAAAGATGCAAAACAGAGAAAAAGAAATAAAGGAAGAAATCTTGAAGGCTGACATGTATTATCAGGCCTTTCACATGGGTGAAAGAATGGATCAATTTGAGGCATAAATAACTATTAACTTTAGAAGGACGCAACCTTCAACTAGGTTGGCATGCTTTTTTATGGTATGGGAAGAATAAGATACATAGTTACTTTCAAAAACATTATTTTAGAAATCCATTGTTATCAGTATGGTTTAAAATTAAAAGAACACTACTTGAAAATACCAGTATGGCTTTTCACAATGAATGCATTGATACATCCTAATGTTATTAATATGGAAAAATTGTAAGTTATAAAGATATTAGAAACCAAGCAGAACTAAAGAACTAAAAACCAAGCAGAAACTTAGTAGTCAAGGGATGGACTGTTGGATTGTTTGGGCTAAAAAATTTGGATATGCAATAGAATTAGACAAATGGCAGATATTGTGAGATAGAAATGTTAAATTGACTGTTAACTGCATATAAAGAAAATTTGTATAAAATGTTTTATAGATGGCATTTTGCTTCAACAAGACTGACAAGAATGTATAAGGATAGATCTGCTAAATGTTGGAAGCACAAGCAATTCTTAACAGAAGCAAATTGCAAAGGTTAGATTGATTTGTGTTACTATGTGCTTTCAACACAATTGGAATGCCTCCAGATAGCAATAAACAGCAGCATGACTCAGGCCAACCAGCTTTAAGCAGCAAAATTATTTTTTTGCTATTGTTTTCAGAGAGTTGGAGTTCATACAGATTTGGCAGAATCCAGAGTGTATTGGCATTCTTAAAAATAAAATAAGATCTAGTCTTGTTTTATAGACTGATTAATAATAGTAGTGGTCTTAGGTCAAAACAAAAGATTATATATTGTAGGAAAAGCAATCTCTCCTCTCATCTTCGTTTGGCATCTGAAAGTTTACACACACATTTGCAATTTATATTTCAATAAACGAGAACAAATACATGAAGATAAAGGGGATATTTCAAAGTCCAAATACTCAGCATTAATTTAATAGGATTAATAGGATGTTTTGAGAAGGCCTTTGATCTAGATCAGATGAATCCTGTTGAAGGAATTAGGTGATTTTCACTTATTTTCCCTTCTGTCTTTGACATTTATAACCTCTGAAACTCTACTATGCAATTTGGGAAGAGTCTCTGTGATCATATTGAATTTCAAACATGAATCCTTTCTTTTTATTACAGGGGAAAATGCTCCTGAAGTTGAAGCAAACACCCATTGCAGATAGATGTTCACATATTCACTCCTCCCCAGTGTTTGCTTTTTCTGGCAAAAACATTATTTTAACTAGCCTGGTCTAATTTTTTTCCACTGAAATACTGATGATACTTCGTCATCATGTCTAACCACCTTTATTTATTTGACATTAATTATAATTTTATTAAAGATGCTGGAGTAAAAAAAGGAAAAAAGTGAAGAAACTTTTCATTAAGTTTCTACTGATGGAAACAAGGATCAATAGCAAAACAGTGAATACACTTTGATCCAATTTCTGAGTTGTGTGAATGTATATGTTTGTGTTATTGCATTATAATACCATGACAAAGGGATTAATTGATCCAGTAAACTAACAGCCAAAGAGTTAAATTTAATCTAAAACAAATTCAGTCATGCACTGGGTTAACCTAATAAACCCAGATAGAACTTGATTAAATTAGTTCCACATATTTATGTTGTGGGAACACATCATCCCACCAGTAAAGTGAATTTGCCTATCTATGTTTGTCAACTTCAAATCAAGAAAAAAGATCTAGAGAAACAGAGATTTTCCGTTCTTCCAAATTCTAGTACCAGTGATCTTATTACTCAAACCAAATAGAGAATCAATTTACTTGAAAAACCCTACTTCTCTAATTTTCAAGCCTATGAAATCTTTACAAGTATTTTAGCAAATGGATCAGGAACATTGACTCCTAAATATATTAATGAAGATGAAATAGTTTCATTAAATGTCATCATATAATGGAACCAATACAGAAACTCATTAACACATTGCACTGAAATAAGAAATCCGAAAAAGAGTTTGCAATCATTTTATTATACCTTGCAAAAGCCTTTGATAAAATTAGTTGGTCTTATTTACTTTCTATATTAAACTTTGTATTTGGCATTTATAATTTATATTATGCAAAAGTCAGTTTAAGATTAATTGGTATAGGCTTTTCCTCTTTTAAAATATTATAGAGAAAAATATTACTTATCTTCTTCCATTTTTGTTATAACTTTATTAATGTTTTTAATGTGAGCACATTGGCCCACATTAAAAATGAAATTCTGATGCCTGCTCTCAAGAGAAGATACCATATTTTTCAGAATATAAGATGCACTTTTTCCACCCCCAAACATGGGTGGAAATGTTTGTGCATCTTATACAGCAAATGTTGCAAAAGCCCACCCACCCACCAGCCCCCACCCTTTGGCTTCTGCCTCCCAATAATCTGCCTCCTTGCAACAAACATCAAACAGCCGTTTCAGTTTCAGCATAGCCTGATTAGCACAAGCAGCTTATTCTCGGTTGGATTGGCCTGCCGACTATCAGCTGTTTCAGGCTGCAGGGATTGCCATAGCCTATTGCTGCGTCTGTACAGCCCATTTTCCACCTGTTCCAATTTGTGCAGCCCAGAATGAGCAGAAAATAGGGCATGTGGAGGCCAAAAATGGGGTGTGCAGAGGCTGAAAAAGGAGGCTGAAAATGGGGTACATGGAGGCAAATTGTTGGGAGTCAGAGGCAGACTTTTGTCTTGTTTTCCTCCCCAAAAGCTAAATGCATCTTTATACTTTGGAATGTCTTATACTCCAAAAAATATGGTATATATCTACTGAAACACTTACACAACACACATATAAACATGTTATATATATAACAGGTACTGTATACCTGCACTCCCACTGAAGCAATAATGCTTCTAAACCAGACAGTAATGGAATGATAAGATACTCTCGATCATCCCTCATAGAAAACAATAAGGACGGGGAGATTAACTTTTTTCATCAACACAGAAAATGCAGGCGCTGCTATGCCCGCTTTACCTGTCACTATTGAGTGACCCAGCTAGTCTACTCATTAGCTATACATCCAGAAACTTGATGATGCTAATCACCTCCACAGGTGAATCATTAATAAGCAGAGGTCTGTGGCTGTGCCTGTCTTTTCTGAAATTGACAGTGGTCTCTTTAGTTTTTCCTACATTTAAAATGAGGCTGTTTTTTTATACCAGTTCACTACCTCCTTGAGGTAAGGACTTTTGTCTTGAATAAGGCCCACTACTGTTGTATTATCCACATACTTCACAATATGGTTAGTGGTAAATCTAGAACAACAGTCATGGGTCAACAGGGTGAATAACAGTGGATTTAGGACACAGTCCTGAGAACCTCTGTAAGATATTCCTCTTCATAAGAAGTCAAGAATCCAGTTGCACAAATGAGTATTAAAGCCTAAAAGGCCAATTTTGTCTACTAGATACTGAAGAATGGTTGTATTAAATGCTGAACTGAAGTCAACAAACAGCATTCACACATTAATGTTTCTTTCCTCTAAATGCACCAAACTCAGATAGAGAAAAAAAGAAATAATATCCTCTGTAGAAATTTGGATGGTAAGCAAACTGAAGCAAGTCCAAATGTTGGAGGGATGCTGGATACAATAATTTCCTTTATCAGCCTCTCAAAACATTTCATTATGATGGATGTAAGTGCAACTGGATAATTATTGAGACCCATAATATAGAAGTCTCAGATAAGTATAATTGAATTTAAAAAGTTTTATTTTAAAACATATTGTGTAGGCAATCCATTATATGTTTGTTATCAATTGCCCCAGTGTTATTATGATAAAATATCCATTGTGTAAACAATGAATGAAAAGTTAGCTAACCAGATGTTAGTGAGATGTTTTGGACTCTCACTCCCTCGTTCTTTTCCTGTTGGCAATTCAGAATGGAGCTCATGAGATTTGAGATTCCAAATTTCTGGAAAGCTTCATGTGACTTGCAGAGCACTAAATATATACTTACAAATAGTAGGACCCAAAACATCCAGTTACGCTTCTGCTGAGAGGAAAGATCTCTGTTTAAAACTCTGAAAAGTTGTTGAAAAGTTGATGGTGGTGCAAAAGTTAGTATGCAGTACTGCAGGACTAACTCACTGTTCACTCCAGGAGTTCAATTCTAAGTGGTTCAAAGTTGACTCAGCCTTCCATTCTTTTGATGTCGGTAAAATGAGAGCCCAGATTATAGGGGGTAATATTCTGATTCTGTAAACTGCTTAGAGAGGGCTGTAAAGCACTGTGAAGCGATATATAAATCAAGGGGCTATTGCTGTTGACAAATTTCAGCTACTAAGCAGACAACACAGGAATAGGACACCTTTATGAGGTGAGAGAAGAGAGCTCTGAGAAAAGTATCTAGTAGTTTTATCTAGTAAAAGTATCTCCAGGGAAAGTGGACTGTGGTGGCAATTTGGCATTGACTGCAGAGCGGAGGAGATCAAAGGAAGGCGAACAGTTTGACAGTCGGAAAGAGGGGAGGCTCAGAAAAACCAAAGTGGATTAAAACCTATGAAATTACAACTTTAAAACCTTTAAAAACTCCAAATACAAAAATGGATCCTAAGAAGTGAAGAGACATTAGAGACACTAGTTGGGAATTCTTTGGAGAGAGAGGAGAAATAGAGAAGAGGAACCATCTTGAAGGAGAGCAGTGACTATGCAAATTGAAAGAGATAGAGTATAAGCAGTTAAAGACAGCGGATGAAATAGAAGAAACGTAGAGAATAGTTTGACGACAAGCAGGAAAAGAAGAAGTGAGAACTGACTAATATTTCCAGACTATTTAAATATTTAAATTATAGTGTGTATTTTAAGAATGTTCCAAACAGAATTCGATTTGAAGTTATGTACTATATTGAATGTTATAATTCTAAAGCCATAAATTGAAGCTTAAATAAGAGTTGAATGGATAAAATTAAAAGATATAAAGGTGTCATACTCCAATTAGTAACTACAGGGGAAAATTTGTTTAATGAGAAAAGATAATATGAAATTGAAACAGGACAGACAAAAGTATAAATTATTAGAAAAACATTGAAACTTAGAAATAGATATATAATTGAATCTAGATATGAGATAATTAAAAATGAAGTTGAGAAAATCATGGGAGGGGGAAAATTATGGAGAAAATGTTAAAATAGTAATGAGATATGGAATAGAACACAAAGATGAATATGAAATTGAGTTTGTGCCTGTATGAAGAAGTGATAACCCGGGATCATGCTATTCTCAAAAAAAGATGTTTTATTTGTATGTCTTTGTGAAAACCCAAATAAAATTTATATTAAAAAAAAGAAATTAAGTTAATCTCCATTAATGTCAATGGCTTAAATTCACCAACAAAAAGGAAAAAAATATTAACCAAATTACAAAAAAGAAAACATTATTATTATATGCCTTCAGGAAACACATATACAAAGACAATACAGTAAAGTATTGGAATCAACAAAACTGGTGAAACTATATGTATCTTGGGCTCAATAAAAAAAGGGGGGGGATAGTGGTATATGTTAGAAAACAGCTACAATCTAAACAAGTGTATGCAGTTGAGGGTGGAATCCTAATGTTTGAAATATTTGTACATTATAGGAAAATGCTACTAACAGTTATATATGCACCAAATGAAAAACAGAAAGCATTTTACAGTAAATTATATAGGAAATTGATAGAAATGAAGTATGAAAAGGTATGTTTGGTAGGTGATTACAATGCAGTAGCAAACCCAAAAGAAGATTATGTGAGTAGTAGTGTAGACAAGAAAAAAAGGAAAACCATTACCGAAAAGATTTTATGAAATGACAAATGATTGGGACTAAGAGATAAAGAGAAATGAACCCAGATAAAAAACAATATGCTTTTTATTTGACAGCACAAAAATCATGGTCACGATTAGATATGATATGGAGGAACATGGAATTAGAGCAAAAATAAAAGAAATAGAAATAAATATATGGGCAGACCACAGTCCTATTAAAATAAGTTGGAAAGGATAAAAAAAAAAGATGGATGCTAAATCAGGAAATTTTAAAAGAAAAAGAATATGTTAAGATGATGGAAAGGGAATTAGAGATCTTTTTAAGGAAAAATAAGAAATCAATGTGCCTACCATCCCTTTCCTTTCTTTTCTGTTTCTTTTATTTTTTTATTTTTCTTATATGTATCCATGTATTCATAACTATGTTTTTACTTATATCTATTATCTTGTAAACAATTGGCAAAAATAAATAAATAAAATAAAAAAAAGTTAGTTCAGAATCTATGGGACACCACAAAGGCATATATAAGATTTGACAATTTTTAAAATATGTTTTTATTGAGTTTCCTTTGTTACATTATAAAACATTGTGGTTTCAACAGCATTCTTGACATCTATACAGGTTCTTAAACATAACATCTTAACACATTATATTACATTTTTCTAATATTGGATAATAACTTTAGCTATAATTATTATTCTTGTATAATTTACAGGTTTACATTTTACTCTCTTAAGGATTCTTACAATTAGATTTCTTGTCTTATTAGTTTTGTTTGTTAACCATTCATATTATTTATTCCAAATTAAAAAAAAATCAGAGTCATCTCTTTCAATTTCAACATTAACATATTCATTTCAGCACTTTCCGTTACTTTATGTATTATTAATTCTTCATTAGGAACATTGGGGATTTTCCATACTTGTGCAAAGACTATTCTGGCGGCTGTTGTAATATGTAGCAGTAAGTATTTTACTTCTTTTGGTATTCAATCTTTGATGATTCCTAAGAGAAAGGTTTCCGGTCTGAGCTCAATCTGGTAACCAGTAATCTCTTGTAGCCAGTTTTTAATTTGGATCCAGAATGTCCTGGTCTCGGGGCATAACCACCTGTCATGCCTCTAGTGGAGACTGACTCTGAGGAAGAGGAGGAACAGCCAACAGGGAGTGGAAGTGTGACTCCAGAGGTGGTAGAGGCTGGGGAAGGGCAGAGGCTGGCTGAGCAATCAGAGGAGGATCCAGGCCCATCCCCTATCCATCCTAGGGCATGCAGGGAGGATCAGGGAAAAGTGAGGTCTACTTGGGAGATTACCATGATCCTCTTCGTGGCTTGCAGCTGGGAGCTATGTATATAAGTATGTAACTGTGTAGTCAGAATTGCTGGAGTCAAATTTAGTGCTTCCTTTGAAAGAGGTTTATCTTTGTTGGTGTTCTTCCCATGGATTCTCTCCAGTTATCTTCCTGGAATGTATGATTAATTATCTTGGCTTGCTTCGGAACTCTCGTCAATGCGGTTTGTTTTTGGTTTCCTTTTGCCTTATTATTTACTTTTGTGACTTTAAACTGTGCCTAATAAAACAGTGAAGTTAAGTTGAAGACATTACCGGACTTTAATATATGTTTTGGGATATTTTGAGAAACTACGGGTCATCATACCACCACACGTGGTAAAATGTACCGTCAACTTTTTTACATTTCCAACATTTGGGGCTTGTGTTGGAGTAAATTTTTGCTAATCTCGTTGGGGCTAAATACCGCCTGTAAAACATTTTGTACATATTTTCTTTGTATGCTGCGGATACCATTAACTTATAATTTATGTTCCATATTTCCCCCCATTCCCCTAATTCTATGTTATAACCGAAGTTCTGCGCCCATGCAATCATTGTACCTTTCACTGTTTCCTCTTCCATTTTAAAGTCTAATAAATATGTATATATTTTGGTTATAAATTTTTGTTCTGGTCCCATTAAAATTTTATCTAATTGGTTTTGCCCTTTGTCAAAGCCAAAATCTTTTGAATCGTTTTTGTATTTATTTTGGATTTGCAAATATGGCCACCAATCAATTATAATTCCATTTTCCTTTCATTCTTGATTTGATTTTAACTTTCCTTGACTATCTAATAATCCCTCATAGCTTATCATTTTCCTTAAAAGTCTAAACTATTTGGATGGATTATGGCCTCCATGGTTGACAACCATTATGGAATTTCCATATAATGTTTACTTTTGATTTTCTTCCATGTTGTAATCAATGAACCCCGTATTAAATTTTGGTTAAAATAGGTATGAATATTACTTTTATTTTCCCACAAAAATACGTCCCAACCTATCAGGTCATGTCCTTCTAGTGTTAACGTTCTCTTGTCTCTTAATTTGACCCAATCCTTGACCCAGTTCAGTACCGCTGCTTGATAGTAGAGCTCCCACTCTGGTAGTCCAAGACTGCCTGTACTCCTATTATCTTGTAGTAGTTTCATTTTGATACATGGTCTCTTGCCCAACCAGACAAATTATTTAACACAATTGTCCTCTTTTAATGAACATCTGAATGATAACCAAATTCCCAGGTATTTCATCTTCTTTACTATCTGCAGTCCCATTATGTTTTCTAATTGTTTTCTGCTTTGTTGTAGTTTTTAACTATCATCTTAGTTTTATTTTTCTATTTGTTGCAACAATATTGGTCCCACATTCATTGGGTCTTCCACTATAAACACCAAATCATCGGCAAATGCCTGAACTTTATATTCCTTGTTTCTGATTTTGATCCCTTGAATCTCTGGGTTTTGTCTGGTTGTGGCTAGCAGCACTTCTAAGAACAAGATAAATAGCAGAGGCGATAGTGGACAAATCTTCCGTATGGTCTCCATTTAGTAATACACCCACTTTTTGATTTGAGTATATTTCTTATAATTTTTTTTCTATGTTGGTGCTGAAATTCAGTTTTTTAATTTGATATAACATGAATTACCAATTAAGATTATTGAATGCCTTTTGCATATCTAGGAAAATTAAAGCTGCCTGTTTTTCTGGGTGTGCTTCATAGTATTCAATCAAATTTAGTACTATCCTAATATTGTTTTTAATTTGTCTATTTGACAGGAAACCGTTCTGGTCTGTATAATTTCACTCTAAGTCGGTTTCATTCTTTCTGCCAATATTGTCATATTTTATAATCCGTATTTTGTAATGAGATTGGCCTGTATTTCGAGATTAGTTGTTGATCGGTGCCATCTTTTGAGATTAATGAGATGCATGCCTTGGACCAGGACCTCGGGAGTTTAGCTTCCATTAATGCCTCGTTATATAGTTCTAATAGTATTGCTTCAAATATTTCAGATAAGTTTTTATACAACTCGCCAGGTAAACCTTCCGGATCTGGCGTTTTGTTGTATTTTTGTTTTTGTATCACCTTTTGTAACTCTACCAATGTTATTTCTTCTTTTCCCCCCCTTTTTTTCTTCAGAAACTTGGCTCAGACCGTTTCCCTTCAAATAATGTCTAATATTTCTTCCATAACTTCTTGCTTATAAAGCTCGCCAAAATACCTTTGCACAATTTTCTTTTTCTCCTCCATCTGAGTGGTATACTTTTCCTTCCTCATCCTTAAATTGCTGGATTAGTCTTTTTTCTTTCTCTATCTTTAATTTATGGGACAACCATCTGCCTGGCTTATTTGCTGATTCAAAACCATTATGTTTAAGTTTTTAAATTACATGCATTTTCCTCTGTAGCTATCAAATGTAATTTATGTCTAATCATCCCTATTTTTTTCTTAGCTTCCATGTTTTTTGGATCTTTTTGGAGTTCATGTTCAAATTTTTTAATCCTTTCTTGTAATTCATTCTGTTTCTTCCATTTTACTTTGTTTTTCTTAGTTATATGAGCTATTGATATACCTTTTTATAAACTAGTGTGTTGTTTTAGATTAACCTTAAAACTATTTCTAATTCATCCTTAATTCTTTGAATATATTTTTTTTCTTTTGTTGTGAGTTTAGTATCCATCTCCTTTTCCTTTGACCTCTCCATGTCATTTTCACCACGCTATGGTCGGCCCATATATTGGGCATTATTTCTACTTCACTAATATCTTTCTCAATTGCCCCATTCACCCACACCATGTCGATTCTTGACCAGGATTTTTGTGGACTAGAACAGAATGTAAATTTCTTCTCATTTGGGTTTCGCATCCGCCATGTCTTCCAAGTTGATCTCATTCGTTAAATTGAAGAAAGTTTTTGGTAGAGTTCTTTTTTTTTCTTCCTAATCTCTTCTGTGCTAATATAATCTTTTTTTATGTCTTCAATGGCATTGAAGTCCCCTATTAAGCAAATATTTTTTTCACTTACACAAATTATTTTATCATATAATCTCTTATAAAACTTCTGATTGTCATTAGGGGCATATATCCCCATCAGTATTAATTGTTTTTGATGTAAGTTGATTTCTATCATTAAAATTCTGCCTTGTTCATCTGCATAAATTTATTTGGCATTTATCCCTTTTTAAACATAAATGGCTACCCTCCTTTTCTTTGATCTGCTAATGCTGTGAATAATACACCTAACTTGGGATAGTCTAAATATTTTCTGTATTGTTTTTGGATATGTAACTCCTGTAGGCATATAATGTCAACATTTTGTTTAGTTAATTTATTTAGTATTTGTTTTCTCTTAATCTGGTAGTTCAATCCGTTGATATTTATTGAGAGTAATTTAATTTCTTCTTCCATCATCAGTCCTAGATCTACCTAAAACTTCTGTTGGTTCTTGCTTCTCTTAGGGGTCTTACTCTTAGTCCTTCTCTCCTTGGGTATTTTTTTTTATCTCTCTCTTCTTGATCCGTTTCCCGTGTTTCCTACTGTTGGTCCTCTTGATTCTTATTTTCCAACTCTTCTTTGCTGCTCCCCTCCTCCTCTATTTCTACCAACTGGTCATAAAATTCTTGCACTTCTCTTGGCAACTTTTCTTTTGCGTAGTTTGTGTGAATTTGAAAAATCTCATCTAATTTTTTCATTATCTCCTGTTGGTCCCTCTGCAATGCCTCTGCTATTAACTGGGACATTATGGCTCCTAGGTCTTCATCCTTAGTTTCTGGTACATTTTGGAACCTCAGATAAAATGCTACATGTTCCATTTCGAAGTGGATGATCGAGTCTTCCAAATCTCTAATCATCTCTGTTACTTTTATATCCATCCCTTCCAGTCTCTTATCTGTTTGTTCAGCTTTAATTTCTATATATTTTTGGGGGGGTTTGTTTGTCTGTTTGTCGTTCCTATCTTTTCATCCAATTTTTGAATATTGCCATTCATCTCTCCCATTTCTGTTTCATATCTGTGTGATTGTTTATCATTGTCTCTTGCATTTTGAGCATAGTTTCCTGGATGGCTGACAATGTTGCTTGCATTATTTGCATATTAGCGGTGTTACTTGCTTTTTCCGTATTCAACATTCCTTCTATTGTTTTTTGGCCCACTGGAGAAGCGATGGACACTGATGAGCCTGAAATCTGTTTTTTTCCTTTCAAGATCATTGTCATAATACTGCTCATATTCCTAACTTTGTTATAAATTTCTTCCCACTTTACCATTCACTATTTAGTTATATCTTTGTTATCAATTATATTCAGTGATTTATCTTAAAATATATTTTTAGACAATCAGTCTTAATTTTAAGACTTAGATTAATCAGAACAAGTCCAAAATGCCAGTCAATCTTTAATCAAGTAGATCGGCTTCAATTTTCTGTCTTAAAAGTTCCTTGCTTTCACCACCGGATCACCATTTCCACTTGGACTTTCGTCTGCTATTTTAAGACTCACATTCTGCGGTCTCTGCCATTTCTTCTCAACTTTCACTTTCCGCCTTCTTCACTTTCCAGTCCTATCTGCCGCTTGATGTCAAAAATGCTATTCATACTCTAGTTATCTTCCTCATTGAGAGCGCCGCGACTTTGGTCTGCCACCAAGATGGCCAATCTCTCACACATCACAGCAATCTCCCTCAAAGCTGTTGACCGTCACCACCGTCAAACTTCTCCTTGGGCTTCCCCACACTTTCATCTTCCCCTCCAGAGTCTACACGCCCCTCACTGGGGCATCTGAACATGAAAATTGGGGATGAGAGAGCAGAGTTTACTCTTCTCTCCCCACTCCACCACGGCATCACAACTGGAATCTAGAGGTTTGACAATTTCATATACAGCACAAAGACATCAAGAAAAGAAAGAAAAACAAACTAGATTGTAAAATACACTTACAGAATTAGAAATAATACTACAAAATCAACCACATAATAATAAAGCAATAAATAAGAAAGAATTATGATTAGACATAAATTGAATATGCTGATACAGGAAGAATGGATACAAAATATGAGAAGGATGAAACAAAACCACTTTGAGTATGCGAACAAGCCAGGAAAGTGGTTAGCCTATAAGTTAAAGAAAGAGAAAGAGAGAAGATCAATTGAAATTGAAAGATGCTGATGGTATACTGCAACGTCAGATGGAAAAGAAAAAAAATACATTGTTAAAACTTTCTTTGAGGAACTATATAGGCAGGATATAATAGAAGGAAACATTCAACAGTACTTAAAAGGGAAGGGGCTAGCTACAATCTCGGAAGTAAGGAAACAATGAATAAGGAAATATCACTAAGAGAACTGCAAGAGGCAATCCAGAAACAGAAAAATAATAAGACACCAGGACCATATGGCCTCCCGGGATTTTTTTATATAAAACACTTCAAGAAATGTTAGAAATAATAACTATTAGAATTATATAATAAAGCCCTAACGACAGCAAAATTACCCAAATCATGGGAAGAAACATATATAACATTAATCCCAAAAGAAGATTCAGATTACCAGCAAATTCAAAATTATAGGCCCATATTGCTGCTGAATGTTCACTAGAAGATACTTATGACCATAATGGCAGAAACGCTTTAAAGGATTATTAAGCAAAATTATACATACTGATCAGAATGGATTTCTGCTGAATAGACAAATAAAAAACAATACTAAAACGGTAATAAATGTATTAGAATATTATGAGATACACTCTGGAAAGCAAGCAGCACTGGTGTTCCTGGATGCATAAAAAGCCTTCAATAACATAAATTGGCAGTTTAATTATAAAACAATTAAAAGATATAGACTTTGGTGACAAATTTATTAGGATGTTTTCAGCAATTTATTCAACTCAGATTGCCAGCGTGTTATTAAATGGAGACAGAACATAAATATTTAAGATAAATAAAGGAGTAAGACAAGGATGTCCATTGTCACCCCTACTCCTTATCCTCACATTAGAAAATTTACTGATGAACATTAAAAGAAATAAAGAAATTAAAGGGGTTACATTTAGAAAAGAGGAATATAAAGTACAAGCATTTGCTGATGATATAGTATTTTTTTTAGAGGAACCGGAGGAAATAGGAATGATCTTAATAAAAGAAATTGAAGAATTTGGTAATGTTGCGGGACTTAAAATAAACAAAAATAAAACAAAGGTATTAACTAAAAACAAGATGGATAAGCAAAAAAAAAAAAAAGGAATTAGAAGGAAAACTGGGAATGCAAATTATTAAAAAAAGTAAAATACCTTGGTTATTTGGCTAATATCAAGGTGTTCATCAATAAAGAAAACAACTATAATAAATTAATGATACAAATAAAAAAGGAAATTGGAAATATGGGGGAAGCTTCAAATTTCAAATTGCCGCAGTTAAAATGTCTATAGTACCAAAGATACTATATCTATTCCAAATACACCGGTAAAATTAGATAAAAAATTATTTGGGAAATTGGATAAAACAATAACTAAATTTGTCTGGGTTGAGAAAAAAGCTAGAATTAAAATGAAATTGTTAGGAGAGAAAGGAGTGGCTTTCCAGATTGGGAAATGTACTACCAGGTTCCTTGTAAAATTTTATCTAATTGTTGCTTATCCAAATAAAATCCATATTCTTCTTTATCTTTTTTATACCTTGCCTGTACTTGCATATATGGCCACCATTAATATACCGAATGCAATGGAATTGGCAAAAAAGAAGAACTATAAAGATTTGCTGGATGAATAAGGAAGATTAAAAATTATACAGTAGTTACAACAACAAATATAGGTATAGACTGATGGCCATACAGGCAAGTTATAAAAAAGAACTGGAAAAAAAAGATATCTAAACTATACAATTATCTTTTAAATTTTAAAATGGAAGAAGAGGTAGTTAAGGAAATAATGGTAGCCTGGGTGAAAAATGTGGGACATAACACAGATTTGGAACACTGGGGAAAAATGTGGGAGACAAATTATAAACTAACATTGCCTACAGCGTACAGAGAAAATATGTACAAAATGTTTTATAGGTGGCACCTACCTTCCACCCAATTGGCTAAAATGTTTGTAAATCAAAACTCAGAATGCTGGATATATAATATAGCACCAGAGGGAGCAGTTATAAAAAAATATTAGACTGCACAGAAATGGACAGGCTGACCCTAAACTAAAAGATAAGGATGAATCGATATACTATACAGTCTGGGACGCCTGGTATGCATAGGAATAGGACAAAAAATAATGCTGTAATTAAATAAAAAATAGGAAATATATTGAATGTAGAATAAATGGGAAGTATATGATGAAATAAGCAAAGTAAATATGGAATAAGAATAAGGAAAAGAATATATAATTGTAATGTATAGGATACTATGTATAGAAATAAGATTACAAAATGTAAATGATGTCTTTTACATTGGTATAACTGTGTATATGCTTTTATGTTTTTAAACTATTTGAAAATTGAATAAAGTTTATTTAAAAAAAGAAAAAAAGTAAGACCTGTGAAGGAACACCTTAAGGACTTATTTTGAAGACATACGTACTCAGTGTAAATTGTTTATAAATGTGTTTTACTAAATATTTTTCTGAGAAAGAAAATGAATAGAGGAGGGATTTCATGGAGCATCATCAAATGGCCAAGTTCATTTTTTTTTGCCTTTCAAAAAACGGATACCTCATTTGTTTTACTTTTGCATAATAATATATACATGTCATTTTCATAACACAAACTATTTAATCCCAAAATCAAAGTTTCATGTTTTTTTTATCTCAATCACAAAGTCCACAAGTAGTTTCCAAGTAGAAACAAAACTAATTGTATTCTTTTCTTTAATCAAAGCAGTCAATTTAGCCATCTCTGCTAAAGCAATTTTTGCGGTCATTCGTCTCTTGTGGGAATCAAGTACTATTCCATTTTTGTACATTGGGTATTCTTGATATGTTATATAGCATATATAACATCTAAGTTTTAAATTTTCTGCATTAATTTTTTATATTGCATCAATATTGTGTAGTTTGCATACAGCTTCCCTGTAATTATTATTAAAATAATTCAATAATATTTAATATTATTTTTGTGTGCCAACGGGGAGAAGATAGGAACAGAAGGAGGAGAAATCTAAATAAAGCAACAAGTTAAAAGCTAAACTGAAAATGCATTTAAAATATCAGTTGTTGTAAAGATATGTAGCAAGTTTCACAGACTGATATTTCTTCAACCTAAGAAATATTTTGTGCTGTGCAATTCAAGATCCAAGTTCAGAATTACAGTTCTGAAGAGGAATTGAGGATTGGCTTGTTTCATTTCCTACAATCTGAGAAATATTCCCCGTATGGTCTGAGAATTACTCATAGCAAACCTCAATGACATTCAATTCAGTAACTATCCAATGATCAAATAATTGCCCCAACCTAACTAATATCCTACTTTAATGCATTCTATTGTGCATCTACTGTGGGTCAGCCAAAGAATGGTGTTGTTCATACCTATGTTTACAAAAAGCATTATTCTCATTATATACATTAAAAGTAAAATCTTATCCCTTTGCACATGATTAAATCAATTAGCATCAAGCCCTGCTTTTGAGAAGGATATCAGGCTGCAACACTGTATGGTAAATAAACTTTTATTTTCTTCCAGCTTTGCAATATTAGTGTTGTCAACAATCATAGATTAACTTATAATACAGGAAAATAGTACTTATTTATAAATTATAGGAGTGTAAATTAATTTCTCCCAAAATATAGCACAAAAGCTATATATTAATAAATGAAATCTTGCAATCTGGATTCATTATAAGCAAAAGCTGAAAAATAATGGCCTTTAATAAACTATTAATAAAAGGAAAATAGCTAGCCAACCCCCATTCAGAATGTATTGCAAAATTATTTCAGACCATATGTACCATATGAAACAAAACCCACAATAAATAGAATCATTCATTTTTGTGAAAGCTCTATTGAAGGAAAATATTTTGATTTCTTTTAAAAAACTATAAAGCTAAACTGAAAATTGTATCCAAATGAAGCACACAGCACTTGATGAACAATCTTTCTTAAAGGCAAAAAATTAACTATATTCATAATCCCAATTGTCAATCTATCCTTCTTTGCTGTGTTTTTAGGTGGAACCTGAATAACTATTCTATCTGCTCCATGTTTCAGAGAACTAATCTGAGGATATGATCTGATTTCAAAGCTGTGTAATCTGTTGCAAAGTGCATATATTGCAAATTCTTCATCATGAGGATCAAATCCAGAGCTAGGAAAGAATTGGAGAGAAAAGGGGAAAGAAACAGATAAGAAATATTATAAATTATGAGAATACATGGCATGAAAATAACTATAAGTATACAGCTAACTAATTATAAGACAAATACATTAATCTTAATCATCGGTGCCCCTAAACATGTTGACAAATCAGTTATTTTTCAGAGTGGCAGTAGGAGTTAAGGGAGATAGCATATGAACGGAACAGTCATAATAACACAGTGAAAAGACAGCAGACAACTTGGTTTGGTAATAGACAACACACTGCAAGGTAGGGAGGTGTCTATCACCAGGAATGTACCATAAGTGACATACGACCTATAACTGACTGTATTTTCTTTTTGCGCTTTATGCCCCTCTGAAGTTTAGTACGAATTGGGACATTTGTTTTAATAGCTTTTGTGTGTGCAAATGTGATGGTGCTGGTACCGGCTTCTAGATAGTGTTGATTTTTGACGACTGTGTGGACAGGTTCCTGCAGTTTTCTTGGCAGGATTTCAGGCTTGTCACTGTGTCCTTCATAGCACTGAGAGAAAATGACTGGCAGGTCACCCAGCTGGCTTTATATCTAAGGCAGGACTGTAACTCAAGTCTCCTAGATTTAACCTGGTGCCTTAATCACTACAGCAAACTGGATTTCTGTCATAGTTCAAAGCTATTCATAATTTTAAAACAATAACTTTAATATTGTAAAATAATTCAATATACTTTTCCTATAGGTATAATTTGTTTAACTTTAGTTATCACTGCCTTTCTGCTTTTTAAATTGTGACTAAATTGCAATGGCTTCTAGTTAATTAGTGCCATTTTCATTTATTAGGGCTGCAGGTATGTACAAATTCCACTGGTATAAAAAAGGAATTAAAGCTTGTTAGGAAAATTATTTTAGACAACAAAAATAGTTAAGAATGATCACTAAGGCATGAAGAAGTTACTACTGTTTTAGTGAAAGAAAAGGAAAAACAAATAATTATGTAACACTCACCAACGTGCTAACTAAAGCACTGATTGATGATTTATTCAGAAGATACCACTGGAGGTGAAGTGAACTATAAAGCCAGGAGAAGAACAGCTTATTGGGTTAGTGTGTTAATCAAAGCAGATGTGACTACAGAAAGAGCATATTTATTTTTAGCTATGGATATTGGTCAAAACAAACACTGCTCTTAATATTCAGTATACTGCTGAAGTTAATTCCAGGTAATTAAAGATACTTAATTTTGAAAGCTGTTTTGTATAACACTTTGGTGTTGCATTTAAATCTGCACAATCTTTCTAGATTAGAATACTTGAAAGCAGGGGTAGTATTCAAATTATTTTACTACCAGTTCTGTGGGTGTGACTTGGTGGGCATGGTGTGGCTTAGCGGGTGTGGCATAGCTTGTTGGGCGTGGAAGGGGAAGGTTACTGCAAAATCCCCATTCCCTCCCCAGCCCACTAACCTGCTTTCCAGCTCCATTCTCCTGTGCAGGGCAACAAAAGAAGACCCAGCCGATCAGCTGGGACTTGGGAGGCAGAGAATAGGTGGGGGTGGGGCCAGTCAGAGGTGGTATTTGCCGGTTCTCCGAACTATTTAAAATTTCCACTACTGATTCTCCAGAACTGGTCAGAACCTGCTGAATATCATTTCTGCTTGACAGTAATTTTGATCTCTGTTGTGCTCAGCAATTCTTGGAAGGTTTGCTAATATATAAATGCGATCATAAAATAAAAGTTTTGCTTTTTCTAAATAAATAATCCATTTTGGATTAATTCAAAATGAAATGTTTGGTCCTACTAACTCATCTAACATTCAAATGAAAATTTAAAAGGATGAAGACCAATGGTCCACAAATGTTTGGAATAAAAAGGAAATCATAAGATTATTAGTGTGGAAGTGGGAAAATAGGGACTGTAGAATAGTCTGGGAAGTTGAAACATATCTATGAACAAATAGTGGCAAATGACTTCTATACAATGATTAGATAAGTCCATAAATGTTTAAAACTCAATGTTTTTAATGGTGTAATTATCTAATGATGCTTTAAGGCAATTAGAGTGCTTGAGAGAAAGATAGGCAAATTTAACGACTCATAGACTATTTTCTCTTTTTTAAATAGACATCAAGATGTCAAGATCTGATTTCACCTTTGCAGTTGACAAATACCAATACTTTTATGCAGAATAAGAAAACTATATCATTCATTTCAATTTGTTTAAAAAAGTCTAAAAAAGTAAGAAAATATGGAACACATGGGAATGAAATATAAGATGTTCATGTAGTACAAGTTAAAACATTTTCATAAAATTTGTTTCTTCCAATTGTCTTCACATTTATGTTGCATAGATTTCCTTGGCCTTCCTGTTTAACTGCATATCAAATACATAAATGCTGATATAGAAATCACATATTTTTATCATCATATTCATATTGCCACAGACACATGATAACATTTGGGTGCTTAGCAAACTGTTCACGTTTATGCCCAGTTGCAGCATTCTGTGATCATATGAACATGATTTGCAACCCTTTTTCCCTGTTTCTGGCATTTTTCCTGTTTTCCAGCAAAAAAAAATCCCATTGGATATGCTGGATTCACTTAACAACATCTGATTTGCTTAAAAACTGTGATTACTCACTTTACAACTGTTGCAAAAACTATAATAAAATCTTGGAAGGTTACATAGTGTCTCTGTTTGTCCACAATAACTTACGATCAAAATTCTGAATCTGCTATTTCCTGTGCTCCAAAATTTCTTATCAATTCTTACCAGTGTCTGAGCATTTTCTCGTTCTAAGATCTTCTGAGTTTGATCAGGAGGAAATTTCAGCACCGAAGTTATAACCTTTGCCATTGTCTAAAACATAAACAAAGGAAATAGTGTTCAAACCCTCAAGTCTATTTGTTTATGAAATCTTATACAATATTCTTAGGAATGTTAATGGAAGCATGGTAAAAAAAAAGGATGTATTTGTTTCCTATCCCATGATAATTTGTAATACAATTTTTGTGTGTGAATGAAACAAGGGAATATTTACTTAAGATCAACAATTTAAATTACACATTCCATACCGAGATCCAGTCTCTGCATGAAAAGAAGTGATAGGGGTCAAGAAGACAGAATAATTTATTGACAATGCATTTTCTCTTCTACTAAATTAAAAACAAAAGAAATTCAATCACTTAAAAGAGGATGTTCAGCCTACATTTATTTACATATTGTTCAAAATCTTTCCTTCCATAATCCTGGAATTACCTTCCAAATTAATATAGATTTTCAAATACATTGTTGGATTATATTCAATACTGAAGTTTGCTGATGACACAACAGTCATTGGTCTCATTCGAGACAACGATGAATCTGCATACAGAGAGGAGGTTATACAACTTGCCTCGTGGTGTAACTGGAACAATCTGGAACTGAACACCGTAGAAATGGTGGTAGACTTTAGAAGAAACCCTCCCATACTACCACCACTTACAATACTAGACAACACAGTATCAACAGTAGAGACCTTCAAATTTCTAGGTTCTACTATATTACATGACCTAAAATGGACACCTAACATCAAAAACATAATCAAAAAAGCACAACAAAGAATGTTCTTTCTGCGCCAACTTAGAAAGCTCAAAGTGCCCAAGGAGCTGCTGATCCAGTTCTACAGAGGAATTATTGAGTCTATCATCTGCACCTCTATAACTGTCTGGTTTGGTTCTGCAACCCAACAGGACAGATACAGACTTCAGAGGATAATTAGGACTGCAGAAAAAACAATTACCACCCACCTGCCTTCAATCGAGGACCTGCACGAGTCAAAAAGAGGGCTGTGAAAATATTTACAGACTCCTCACATCCTGGACATAAACTGTTTCAACTCCTTCCCTCAAAACGACGCTATAGAGCACTGCACACCAGAACAACTAGACACAAGAACAGTTTTTTCCTGAAAACCATCACTCTGCTAAACAAATAATTCCCTCAACACTGTTCAACTATTTACAAAGTGTACACTACTATTACTATTAATCTTCTCATCACTTCTTATCACCCATCCCCTCCCACTTGTGACTGTAACTTTGTTGCTTGTATCCTGTTTCCTAGTATGATTTGATGTTGATTGTACCCTATGACTATCATTAAGTGTTGTACATTATGATTCTTGATTCTTAACGAATGTTCCTTCTTTATAAATACTGAGAGTATTTACACCAAGACAAATTCCTTGTGTGTCCAATCACACTTGGCCAATAAAGTATTCTATTCTAATACAGGGTGGGATTCTACTGGTTCTGTCCACTTCTGTAGAACCGGTTGCTCTGAAAAGCAGCAAACAGAGAGCATACATAGAACCGATTCTATGTCTGCTGCTGTTTTGGTTCACCTGCCCGCCTGGGCTCTTACCTGACCTTTATTTCCTGCTTTTTCAACTGCAGCTGCTTTGCGCGACACAGCTGCGGTTGAAAAAGCAGGAAAAAAAGGCTTTTCCAACCACTGCGCACTTGCACCCAGCACTGCTCAGCTATCTGGGCAGCTCAGTAGGTCATAAATTGCACTTGTGCGACTTGCGCATGCGCACGCGACGCCGAGCAACAGAACCAGTAGTTATACTGGTTGGATTCCATCCCTGATTCAATAATGTTGTCCTATAAATGTTCATATTTATAGTAGTAGATGATCTGTTATTTTATCTATTGCACTGTTTCAATGTTGTCTGACAATATACTGTATATAGGCCTTAGATTGGAGAAATGAAAGAAGGTTGTTTTGTAAGACTGTATCACAATTAGAGATTCTAGTTTGCATAAACTAGTATAAACATATTTGGGATAAAACCCAAAAATATATGATTAAATGAATGTTTAAAATATATGCAGAGAAATTTGCTCAACACCTGGTGAACAAAGTTACTCAAATTCATTCCCAGTTGGAACCTAACTGTGGTGCAGGGCCATGTGAGATGTCTGGGGAAAGATCTTGCCAATTATCTGAGAACAATTTGATCCTGTTGACCTGTTGAAGTGGACAGGCCCTCAATGCTGTCAGTGCAACCACCTGTCAAATCCGGTGGCCTTCCAGGTGCGATTCAAGGTGTTGGTGATCACCTTTAAAACGCTCCATGGCTTGGGACCCGGGTATCCTGTGTTGGGACCCACCTATCCTGTGTTGGTTTGTAAAAGCTGCTAGGATGATAACTGCCAGGTGGGCTCAGGGAGTGATAAATTCTTCACTGCAGGACTAGACATCCATGGAAGCTTTTAAGGAGGTCCTGATTTGCCTCATCTTGAAAAAAAACATTGATTCCAACTGCTTGAACAATTTGCATCAAGAGGGCCCCTTGAAAACCAAAAGGGAGAATGTTTATTTATTTATTTATTAAACTTTTATACCGCCCCTCTCCCAAATTGGGACTCGGGGCGGTGTACAGCCTAAATAAAAACAATACAATCAAATAGGAAAATTTAAAATAGATTTAAAAAGATTTAAATTAATGGCTGAGGTTAAAATTACGATAGAATAATAAAAAGGGTAAAAAGTTAAAAGTTAGAAAAATAAAAACCCTCCAATGATACTAGGCCAGACTGGCTTGTTGAAAAAGGTGGGTCTTCAATGCGCGCCGGCAAGTTTGCAGGTCAGTGATGGCTCGCATCTCTGGGGGTAATTCATTCCAGAGGGAGGGTGCTCCCGCAGAGAAGGCTCACACCCTCAGAGCCGCCAGCTGGCATTGCCCAGCTGATGGCACCCCGAGGAGGCCCACCATGTGGAAGCACACTGGCCGGCAGGAGGCTGATGGTGGTAGCAGGCGGTCCCATAAGTACCCGGGTCCCAAGCCATGGAGCGTTTTAAAGGTGATCACCAACACCTTGAATCGCACCTGGAAGGCCACCGGAAGCCAATGCAGCTTGGGCAGGAGTGGTGTAACATGGGAGCTCCGAGAAGCCCCAGAATCACCTGCGCGGCCGCACTCTTTCACCAGCTGAAGCCTCTGGATGCTCTTCAAGGGGAGCCCCATGTAGAGAGCATTGCAGTAGTCTAGGCAGAAGATGACGAGGGCAGAAGTGACTGTGCGAAGTGCATCCCGATCCAGAAAGGGCCGCAACTGGTAGATCCGACGGACCTGACAAAAAGCCCCCTTGGCGACGGCCGCTATATGATTTTCTAATGACAGCCGTATATCCAGGAGGACACCCAGGTTGCATGCCCTCTTCATGGGGGCCAGAATTTCTCCCCCCACGGCCAGCGATGGAGTAAGCTGGCTGTATCTGGGTGCTGGAAAACACAGCCACTCGGTTTTGGTCAGGTTGAGTCGAAGCCTGTTAAGACCCACCCAGCTCCACATGGGTTCCAGGTATCGGGTCATCACTTCAATGGCTTCGTTGGGGTGGCCTGGGATAGAAATGTATAATTGAATGTCATCAGCACACTGGTGGAACTCTACCCCAAAACCATGATCTCACCCAGTGGCTTCACATAAATGTTGAACAGCAGGGGCGAGAGCACGGACCCCTGAAGTACCCCACAGAACAAGGGCCTTGGGGCCGACCTCTGCCCCCCCACCAACACAAATTGCGAGTGGTCAGAGAGGAAGGAGGAGAACCATTGTAACATGGTGCCTCCCACTCCCAACCCCTCCAACTGCCGCAATAAGATACTATGGTCGACTGTATCTAAAGCTGCTGAGAGATCTAATAGGACCAAGACAGAGGAACAACCTCTGTCCCGGGCCCTCCAGAGATGATCAACCAACGCGACCAACGCCGTCTCCATGCTATGCCCGGGCCTGAAACCCGATTGGAGCGGATCTAGATAGACAGCTTCATCCAGGTGTCGAGGGAGTTGTTGGGCCACCACACTCTCAACAATCTTCGCCACAAAGCGAAGGTTGGAGACCGGATGATAATTCGATAATAATGTTGGGTCCAGGGATGGTTTCTTGAGGAGGGGCCTCAGCACTGCCTCTTTCAAGGCAGTGGGTAAAAACCTCTCTCTCAAGGAAGCGTTAATAATACTCTGGAACCAACCTCGTGTCAACTCCTGGGTGACCAAAACCAACCAGGAGAGACACGGATCCAGTAAACGTGGTGGCATTAAGCCCACCCAGCATCCTGTCCACTTCCTCTAGGGTCACAGGATCGAACTCATCCCAAATGACCTCCCCGAAATCCGCCCCGCCCTCCCATCCAGTCCAGCCCATCCCGGATCTGAGCGATTTGGTCCTGCAGTTATCTGGAAAAATCCTCGGCCCGTTCCTGCAAGGGATCCTTCCGCACTCCCACATCCAAAAGGGAGAGGGTCACCCTAAAACAGGCGGCCGGGCGATTTTCTGCGGACGCAATAAGGGCAGAAAAGTAAGATCGCTTTGCCGCTCTTATCGCCACTAGATAGGCCCTAATGTGGGACCGCAATAGTGTTCGGTCAGATCCGGAGCGCTGATCCTCCAACCACTCTCTAGGCGTCTTTTTGGGTGCTTCATCTCCCTCAGCATCTTGGAGAACCAAGGAGCTAATTGGGATGGCACCGGGTCACAGGCCGCAAGGGCACGACCCGGTCAAAGGCCTTGGGCACCACCCTATCCCAGGCTGCCACAAGTCCCCAACCGAGTCGTGTGTGCGAGTTTTGGGAAACGGTCCAAGCTCCATCAGGAACCTATCTGGGTGCATCAGGTGCCTGGGGCGGAATCATTTTATCGGTCCCGCCGCCCCGTGACGAGGGGGTGCGGAACGGAAGTCCAGCCTGAGGAGCGAATGATCCGACCATAACAGGGGCTCTAAAAAAACACCCCCTATATCTAGATCATCCTGCCACTGACCAGAGACAAAAACCAGATCCAAGATGTGATCCCCAGTGTGTGTGGGGTCCCGAATTAATTGGGTCAGGCCCAAGGCTGTCATGGAAGCCATGGACTCCTGAGCAATCCCCGAGGTTCCGCTGGCAGAGGGTAGGTTGAAATCCCCCATGACCATAAGCCTGGGGGTCCCAACTGCCAAGCCGGCTATGACCTCTAGGAGCTCAGGCAGGGCCAATGTCACATAGCAGGGAGCCAGGTATACGATCAATAGGCCCATCTGAACCCCGGAACCACACTTCACAAAGAGGGATTCACATCCGGTCGTCTGAGGAACAGTGGATTCCCTAGGACACAGATCTTCCCTAATAACCACCGCAACCCCCTCACCCCTCCCGAGCCCTCGGCTGATGGAAAAACCCGAAACCTTGGTGGGCACATCTCCACCAGGGGAACACCCCGCTCTTGGCCCAACCAGGTTTTGATAATACCCGCCAGGTCCGCTCCCCCCTCCAAAATCAGATCATAAATGAGGGGGGCTTTATTTATTATGGACCTGTTGTTACATAATATCAACCGAAGGCCCAGGGCCCAATGATTCGGATAGCCCGGGGAACAGGAAATAATTAGGGGGTCGGAACACGCCACCAGCTGCAAACAGCAGGGGCATGTTCCCAATATATGATATGGCCCCCTATAACCGTTAAATCTGCCTCTCCCACTCACCGTGCAAATAGACTTCGCCTCTCCCTCCCAGAGATAACCCCCCATCCTCAATCCGAACCCCCGACCCCAAAACCTGCCAGCCACGCTCGATCCCTGGTCTGGCCGTCTCAGGCGGGTTGTCCCCCAAACCCAACCTGTTCGCCCTCCCTAACCCCGATAAAAATTTAAATACAAACAAAAACAGCTGGGTACCACCCCTAAAACGCCTCTTCTGGCCATGCCACCTCTCGGGATCCCAGGATCCGTCCTTAAGGTAGGCCACTGACAGTCCGGAGGGCCACTTCAGGGAAAGGGGGATATTTCCCAGGGCTCGCAAGTCCGCCGACAAATATCTAATCGGCCCAGTCTCGTACCGCCCGGCCGACCATGCCTCCAATGTCCGGTGTCGGGGACGCAGAGGCCCGGCCTCTGTTGAATAGGAAACATCCCAAAGGGTAATTAAATGCAGTTTTCCATTCATCTCCCTCCTTAATTTGAACTCAATAGTATGCTTCTCTCAAATCAAGCTTAGTGAAAATTTTACCTTGGCAAGATGGGCCAACATGTCCTTCAATAAGGAGAGTGGATACATGTTTTCTATGCAAATTCCGTTAAGATTATGGTAATCCACACACAAGTGAAGAGAGCCATCTTTCTTTTTTCAAAACAGCACTGGGGCCGCCACTCGAGTCCCGGCAGGCTAGATGGAACCTCTCTAACTCCCACAGTTCTTATCGATAAACAACTGCAATTCTTCTAACTCCCGCAGTGTCATCGAATACAGTTTAGGCTTAGGGAGTTTCACCCATGGCAGAATTTCAATGCTGCAATTTGTGGGGCGATAATGGGGGAGTGTATCTGATGCTTTCTTATTAAAGACCTCCCTTAAGTCCCAATACTCTTCAGGAAATTTTTCCTCCCCCACAATACTTTCACTGCCCATCGACGCCAACTCCATGGACTTCTGGGGCTCTTTTAGAGACCGTGCTGCCCCTTCCGATGGCTTATCAGTGCATGGGCACAGTAGCCCTTTTCTCCAATCCACTTGGGGATTCCATCTGCTAAGCCAGGGCAAGCCAAGTAATAATGGGCACTCCATCCCAGGGGCAACAATAAAACATAAAGTCTCTCAATGCCTTCCCACCGACATTTCCAGTTATGGTTGGTTCAGTTATGAAATGTACAGGGCCACCCCCAGCTACTGATCCATCCAGTTGGCAAAAGGCTATGGGAGTTTTTAAAATTCTTAGTCTTAATCCCAGTTTCTCCACAACTTCTGATCTAATTACACATCTAGTACAGCCAGAATCCAGCAAAGCCAACATCTTGCCCTGGGTGCCAGAGGTAGGCACCCTTAATCTCACTGGGATGGTCATGGGACCCTTTGGGATCGTCATCGCAGTCGGATTCATTTTTGCCAGAAGGAATTGGAGTTCCCAGCTCCTCTCCTTTTGGAGGGGTGAACACTACAATCTCCTCCGCCTTCATTGCAGTTTCGCGCGGCTTGGCTGGGGTTTTTTCAAATTTTCTTCCTCCCGTCGGCACCCCTTTGGCTCCAACTTAGCATGGCAATCTGCAGCCCAATAACCTTTCTTTCCACATCGGAAGCACACTGTGGTTTTGGGTTTCATAGCTGATCCACCCTTTTGAGGTTTTGGGACCTCTCAAGGGTTCACAGGAGATAGCTTGCTCCAGCCAGGATCACCCCTGCATCTGTTTCTGATCAAATCGATTTCCACATCTGCTGCTAACATGTACCAGAGTTGCAGATCCCTAGGATCTCTTCTGGAGATACAGCTTTGATAAACATCTTCATTCAGCCCATCCTTGAAAGTTTCTATCAGAGCTCCTTGGGATCAACCTCGAATATAGCATACCAGCTCTCTAAATTGTAGTGTATTCAGCCACAGACCTCCACCCCTGGTTTATCGTTTTCATCCTAATGCTAGCCTTATGTTCAGCCAGTGGATCTTCAAATTGGGTGCGTAATGCTGCCATGAACAGGTCATAGTTCATCAATTGAGGGCATTATCATTATGCAATGTCACTATCCATTTCACAGCGTTTCCCTCTAAAGCAGGGGTTGCCAACCTTTTGGACCTCAGTAATCACCAAATTCATAATTTTAGAACCCAGGGACCACTAACTTGTTATGTGGGTATGGCCTAATTTGTGGGTGTGGCTTGGTGGCCATGTGACTGGCTGGGCATGGCTTGTATGTAAATATTATAAATATTTATATAAATATTGAATTTTTTATAAAAAAAGAGCAACTTTTACTCAATATCAGGCAAAGCAGGCAGGCAGATTGAGTTGGTCACAGAATCACAGATTCATTCAGAAATCTTTCTATCTGCCATTGGCTAGCTCAGTCTGCCACATAAAATTTGCTTGCAAGCAAACTCATAAAACTTGCTAGCTAGCAAACTCACAAAATTAACTTACAACACACCATGTAAATATTGAATTTTTTATTTAAAAAAAGCAACTTTTATCCAAAAGCAGGCAAAGCAGGCAAATTGAGTTGCTCACAGAATAATTCAGTGATCAATCTATCTACCATCAGCTAGCTCAGTTTCTCAAATTTGCTTGCTTGCACTGAATTTGCTTGCAAGCGAGCCTTCAATCCTAAGGGAGGTTCGACTGTGCTTAACTAGAAAGCAAGAAATCCAACCATTTCCTGCTTCCTAGCTAATCTAAATCTCCCGGTGCAGCAGAACAGATGATGGTCAGAAAAAGGAAAAATAGCAACTTAGCAGACAAGTTTGCCGGGTAAGGAGTGAGTGGGCGGGGAGGGTTCCCGCGGGCAATGTGGGCTGAGCAGCCTTGTGTTTCTGCGCAGCATGGATTAATTGCTTTGGGGGGGGTGCTCTGGGGATGAGATTTCTCTGCGGCCCACCAAAATTTTCTCACGGCCCGCCGGTGGGCCACGGCCCACTGGTGGGCGACCGCTGCTCTAAAGCTCTGGTGATACATCTCACTTTTGCTGCCTCTGATGCAAAATCATCACTATATTCCTCCATACGGTTCCAAACTTGGGCTAGAAAGAATCCTAACTTTTTTGGATCCCCTCCATATTTTACTTCCAGCAGAGGAACCCTTGGAATTCGACACCTCCATGGAACTGCTCCCCCCGCTGGGAGGGGGGAAGGCTTGGGCAGCAGCTGCCGTTTGAACTGTCCTGGGCTGATTTATGGGGATGGCAGACTGGGCTCTCATTGCTTCCGTCTCCCTCCTCTCTCTTCCAGTTTTTCCCTGGGTCAGCAATTCATATCTTTCGTTGAATTTGCGTCCGTCCATAGCCTCGTTTAACAGATGTAAGCTTGTGCTAGCAGAAAGTTTCTTCTTTGTTCCTCCTGCCAAGCATCCTCCCTCTGGCAGCATCTGGTAGTCGTCATCCCAGGGGGTTTTCCTCTGGGACTTTCCATCCAACTCCCAAAGACCATTTGGATCAGACTACTGGTTTCTCTCTGATCTGTAACCCTGCCAGCAGCTCGGCCTCCCCTTCAGCATCAAGAAGCAGAGAAATTGTATTTCCAGCAGCTCCCAAATCTTTCTGGTCGCTGGCTGAGTTAGACATTGTTTTTCAGACCCCCTTGGTAGATAAAATTTTAAATCTCCGGATGGGCTGATAAATTGAGATCTTAAATAATGTCAAGTGAAGCTCCAATCAAAATCCAAGAAAGAAAACCTTAGACTCCATTGTTATAGAGAAAAGGGCTTTTATTGGAAATCAAAGTGGTAGCATCAAAAGAATTCAAGATCTGAGGCATTAGGCGTAAAAATCACATATACAAAGTTATGGCAACATTCCCACCCTCAATAGTTCAAACTGGCCATCCAATCTGAGATGTGTATAATGTCATGTGGGGCATCTTCAGGTAGTGTTTCAGACATCTGACTCGCCAGGGTGGTTGACCTTGGCCTACTTAGATAAGAAGCTACAGCTGGGCGATAAGCAAGTAAGAAAGTTTCCCCAAGTTTTACAATTCAACATCTCAAGCCTCCAGCACTCTTTCCCACTCTACAAAGCCCATTTAATTTTCTCTTCCCCCATTTCTATGCAGCCAGAAAGACAAGCAGAACAAGGATTCTTGAAGGTGGACACTTTTCCATCTTCTCTTTATAGAGAAGATGCTAGAAAAGGTGGTTGTTGTCACTTCTAGAGAGTCCTGTATGAAACAGATTACCATGACCCCTTCCAGTCAGGATTCAGACCTAGTTATGGGACAGAAACAGCACTGAGTTCACTTATTGATGTTGTTTGGTGAGAGTGGGATAGGAATAGTGCAACTATCCTTGTCCACTTTGACCTCTCTGAAGTCTTCAATACCATTGACCATGATATACTTTTCGATCAGCTATGGAGCCTGGGGCTAGGTGGTTCAATTTTGTGCTGTTTTGGCTTTCTACAAAGCCAGCCTCAAACAATCTTGATAGGGAATGAGAGATCCGTCCCACAATTGCTCTTTTTTTTAGCATGCTGCAGGGCTTGGTACTCTCTTCACTCCTTTTTAACAGCAGATGGGCAGCAAGTAAGTAAAATAAACAAATATTATCAATGACAACAAGGAATATAGCATTGATATAAAGAAATCTATTGTCTATTAAAAATGTATGGTGTGAAAGCTTTAAGTAATCAAAACCATGTTGGCTGAAGGAAAGTCTATGAGTCCACTTAGTGTTGTGGCCCGCCAGCTGCCAGCAGAGCTGGCGGCAGACTTGGACAGTGAGGAGGTTGGAGAGGAACTTGGGCCACTCCTGGAGTCTAGGGAAGGCTCTGATGGGTGCTCTGCTTCAGAGGCAGAGAAGTGGCCAGGCCGTCCGACATTTATCAGCTGCTTTTTGAGTTAGAGATAAGTGGGAAAGATGAACAGCTGGAGCCTGTTCCAGATGTGTACATGCATAGAACTGTCAGGAGAAGGGAACAACTAAGGAACAGGGGTTGACTTGGAAGGAAAGGCATATGTGGACATTGAATGGCTCCTCCCACAGGGAATAAATAGTAGCAAAAGGGGAGGGGTATTGCAGGAGACAATTAATTCCCTTACTATTGTGAAGATATGCTTATCTGAGTTTGTGCCTCACAGAGACTCTGTGCCATGTATTTCCTTTTACACCATTGCAACTGGAAGCTCTCAGTCTGGCAATTATCCAAGGACTGAAAAGGTCTGTTTGTGCAATTAAGCCTTGGAAGGCTAGCTGTGGAATTTTTCTGGGTGTGAATGCCCAGGAAATCACATTAAGCAAATAAAAAAGGTTTTTTTTCGGAACAAGGAGTCTGTTTCATGATTCTATTCAGCCTGGGTCAGAACACTTAATAATGAATCTGACAAATGAAAAATTGTAATTTGGAGTGTAAGGGAAAGGAAACAAGAATAAAACAAGTATGTTTTTGACACATGTCTTTGAGTTCTTTTTATTTGGTTTTAGGCCTTTGTGTAGAGAACAGATCCCTTAATGTGCAGAAATATTAAACATTCACAAACTTTTAAGCTTAAGGTAATCTGATATGGAAGGAATGTACAAATTATTGTAAATTAAGAACACTTACTAAGATACAATTCAATTTAGGCTATCAGGATTTTTGAAATTAAAGTCTATCAAATGTACACTTTTGCTTTACTTACTTTCTTGCTATTTTAATTGTTGATTCTTTTAACCACATGAAAGCAAAATTAGCATGGTCAGTTCTACATCCAACAAACATACAATAGTCCTCCTTACACGTCACAAGTTATTATTTTAATGGTTTCTTGGGAAAGAAAACCCAGCATTTTTTAATTAGGAATGGCCAAGCCAGTTTTAATCGGGTCTAGGTGAAGGAGTGGACTGAAAACCCCACAGCATTTAAATTCTATTAATATGGTGCTGCTGTGGCAAAATACTCACTGGTCCAAGAAACCTATCCTGAATGAAAGTGTATTTCCTCAAATAGTATTTACATAAGCCCAAGGATAATGATAAGCTTTATACATTTCCTCTTCAATTGGTACATCTTTTGAAGCTATTCTTAAATGGGGACAGCTTTGTAATAAAATCATCCCTTGATTACTAGAATGTGTTGTTCCAAGGGTTGCCCTTAAGCATTGATCAAAATTATGGCTGCTATAGCAATTAAGCTATGGTTTATAGTGTCTTTCCAAGGATATATAGATGGGTGCTCTGCTTCAGAGGCATAGAGGCTGGGGTGAGGAATGTTCTGACCAAGGCTTATTGAGACATCAACAAACATGTTAGTCCCAAAACTTTTTTTTATTTCAATGGTTGTGTATTTTAGTCATTCACAGCCCGTAATGAGTCTCAAACAGTTTGTAATAGTCCCATGGAAGTCTGCCAAAGTCCTACAGGATAAGTGTGATAAGCACACACCTTTATCTTGCTTGAAATGCTGCCAACGACTAAATTTCCAATTCCAAAAGAAGACCAACCGGAGCACAAATTCAACAGAGCTTCAGGTTTTAAACCAACCAATACGAACAAAGTTGCTTCCTGAAAAGGTTCCTGTCCCTTTGCTCCTCCTTTATGTCTTATGGGAGGGCCAATTACCTCCAAGCCTTACTCCTGAGTCACCCCATTTGTTTTAACTGTTCTTGTCTTCTGGCAGCTCTGCACACGCGCGCACTGGGAACAGGCTCCCCTTGTTCCTCTACCTAGCTGCTGTCAGATTCTGGAGGCTCCAGAGTCAGCACATAATTCCCAGATGGCACTGGCTCCATTTGTATCGGATGCAGGACCTTGGTCTGAGTCCTCCCCAGACTCCTGGACTGGTCCATGTTCCTCCCCACTGTCTGACTCTGCTGCTGTCTCCCAGGCTGCCAGCGGACCACAACAAGGAATGATCACACATATCTCATGACATTGCACAAATACTGTGACTTGCACACTTCATACAAATACCCTCATTTATTTTGTGATATAGTATCTAATTCAGCATTCGTGGGAAACCACCACCTATGTCAGTTTGATATCACTATAGTTTCTTGCAAATCCCACTGCACTGTACTTATTGTCACTTGAAGAAATTGCAATGATTATGTCAATATTTAAGCTGACCTCGGCGAAGCCATCTTGGAGCTTCAGTGTTGCCACACTGGAGTAAGGGATAGGAATTAGAGATAGTTGGGCTTGTATAGTCAAAATAAAATACTTCCTCAAGACTTTCTCCTGGGAACCAAGGACATTCTTACACCTGGCCAAAGGAAGGAGGAGTGATATCACCAGAGCAGCGGACGCTGCAGTTATTGAGCCATGTGACTAATTGTTTAGGGTTGGGGGAAAAACATTTACTTTTAATTAGGTGAAAAGCAAGGGGCCCCTCAGAGTTGGTTTTCACTAGATATGTGTCAATATGGTATTTCCAATAAAGCTATTCTTTGAGGAATTCACCTGCCTCAGAGTTCTTGCTTGCAATGGATTTATTACTTGGAAGCCTGACAGACTACTATTTTGCTACTGGGCCAGGTTTATCTTAACTGCTTATTTTTACAGCTTTTATAAGTGTTTTATGTAGTAATTAATACATTAAATAATGTTGTAGACTACTTAAATAAATACGATAATTTTGCCAAAAGCTCTCAGAAACCATTGGATAGAACACGTATCTCCTTCCTATGGCTTATCTGAAAGTTCATTCTGCCCATCATCCTTCCTCTATCCAAATATGTCATTTTTGGGTTCCTCTTGTGATGGCATCATAATATTGCAACCATTATCAGAACAATTGGCATCATCACTCAAATGCTTTTCAATATGTATACCTTTGTTTCACGTCCCATCATATATTCGAAAACCACTTTCCTCAAGTATTCAAACTCAGTTGGTTCACCAAAAACAGACACATCTGAATGGCAAATATTCCCATCTGCATAGAAGAAAAGTTGGACTTTATACTGATCTCTGTTACTACAAACCTATTAAGAAATTAGAAAAATTATTTTGATAAACTTTTTATAAAATATTTTGAATGTGTAATTTTGAATCCAGGAAGGCTCTAATTTAAGGGAATGGGACAACTTGCCCAGCCAACTTGCTGTGGCCAATAATTCATCATGGCCAACTCACTGCAGAACTCGCCACAGCCAACTTGCTGTGGAACAATTCTATTTAATTATTTAAAATAAATACACATTATTTTAATTTTTGCCATTCATGTTTCATTCTGTCCCTCCTTTTGCACTTTCTTTAATGATTCTATTCCACAATTTATTTGGTATTAGTGTAATTCTTGGCCCACAGTGAGTTGTCCTGTAGTGAGATAGCCAGGGCGAGATGGCCAGGGCAAGCTGATCAGACAGCTCTTGTGGCTCTACCTGCTTAAAGAGCAGATGATAGCTGTGGCTCAGAGGCCTTTGCGTAACTTCATGTTGTACACCAGTTATGCTCTTACCTGGATCCTGAGGCCTGCACATAGTCATTCATGCCCCAGTCATTTCTTGGCTGGATTACTGCAACATGCCCTACATGGGGCTACCGTGAAGAATATTTTGAACCTGCAGCTGATGCAGAATGCAGCAGTGCACACAGACCTGGGAGTTCCTAGGGCTGCACATATAATATCATTACTACACGAGCTGCACTAATTGCCAGTTTGCTTCCAGATCCAATTCAAAATGCTGGTCATTATCTTTAAAGCCATACATGGCATAAGTCCAGGATATCTGAGGAGCCATCTCTCCCTGATGGGATAAGCCTGTCCCACTCATGCCAGCAGAAACTTACTACAGATTTCATCTTCTAAGGAATTGAAGCAGGTGGGATCAAAGAGAAGAGCCTTTTCTGCTGTGGCCCCATTCCTGTAGAATATTATTCCACAGGAAGTAATAACTGCCCCGTCTATTTGGCCTTCTTGAAAGGTACAAAAATCTGGCTTTGCTGGTTGGCCTGGACCCTGATGCTCCCCATTAGTCCCATCCATTTCTTGGCTCTTGAAAGTGTGGGTTTAGTGCAGTTTTTAATAAATTGTTAGTGTGGGTCCATAGTAATCTTTTCACTTGTTTCTATAATTTATAAGCCACCCAGAGTCACTTTGTAGGAGAGATGGGCAGCATAGAAATTTAATAAACAAACACATGTGTTTGTAACAATCCCAATATTTTCTCAAATAAAGAATGCACATACATTAACTGCATACAAAATATCAATGGAAGTATGTTTCTGCTCTTATAGTGAGCAGATTTCTATGTATATTTACATACTTCAGAAATCTATGACAACATAACTATTTGCAATATTCCTACAAATAGTTTATACCACTAAAAATAAGTTACTAAGTTTCTTTAATATCTTTTGGTATATATATATTTTTGGGATTGTATAAAAAGCCAACTGTAAAATTACTGGTAAAAAGGGCTACAAGCCCTTTGTATTATTATTATTAAAAATTATTAGAAAGTTAAAATGACTTCCTGTTATTGAAACAGAAAATCTACATATAAATTACCTGCTACATAAACCATCTATTGTTTTAACAATTAATACCTCAATAATTTATTTTCAGTTTAATTCCCAGATAACATGCATATAATTACATTCTAAATTATGGTTTCAAATATTTCTTTAAGTTTTTTTTTTTTCAGTGTCAAGACAATTACTCACCTGTATAAGGTGTTTTAACTGTTGTGACATATATAGCCTTCTCATAATTTTTCAACTTGTCTTGTAGTGTGTGAATCTAAAAATAGATTGAATCAGGAAGTATAATAATCATTAACCAAGATTAATGATCTTTGTTTAGAATAAGATTATTATGAAATGGTGGAAACCTTAAAAACCATGGCAGTATTACACACACACACACACACACACACACACACACACACTCCAACCATACACACACGTTTCTCCAAAAAGAAGTCCGGGTCTTATTTTCTTTTGACCCCCGAAAAAACGGCTGGGCCTTCTTTTTATCTATTTATTTTTTAAAGTTTTTTTATTTTTATAATAGACAAAAAAACCAACTTTCTTTCAATTGCACAATGTGTCCGTTTGGTACATATCTCATGTGCACAGTATCTACAATCCTTTTTTCTTGACTTTACATTCATATTATATTCTAATCAACATTCCATATCATTATTATACTATTGTTGAAGTTTTAATTTCAATTTCAGGCTACCTTTAAAAGCAATTCTCAATTCTTACTAAATTATATTCATAATATAACTTATTCAAAAATGATCACTTATAATATATCATTACTATTACAATATATTTCAATTTCTTACTCTTCTATCTAGTCATTGGTAAAATAAATCCCAAATCTTATAATACTCCTTTTCTTCTTGCTCTCTAATTGCTAATGTCAGTTTACTCATTATTGCACATTCCATTATTTTCTTAATCACCTCCTCCTCCATCGGAATTTTCTCATTTTTCCACTTCTGAGCAAATATAATTCTAGCTGCAGTTAAAACATTAATAATCAGATATGTTATTTCTTTACTATAACCTTCAGATAGGATCCCCAATAAAAATATCTCTGGTTTTAAATCTATATGCAGTTTTATCATTTTTCCCAGCCATGTGTGTATTTTAGTCCAATATTTTTAGCTTCTGCACATGTCCATCACTTATGGTAATATGATCCAGGTATCTGATGACATTTCCAACAGTTCGCCGATTTGTCCTTGAACATCTTTGCTATTCTTGCCAGGGGGGTAAATGCCACCTGTAAAACATCTTATACAAATTCTCTTTATAAACTGTTGACATTGTTAATTTATAGTTTCTAGCCTATAATTTCTGCCATTTATCCAATCTATCCCATCTAGATCCAAAATTTTTCCCCCAAGCGATCATCATTTCTTTACCTTCTTGTTCTTCTAATTTCATTAATAAATAACCATAATTTTTTTTAATCATCCTCTCTTCAGTACCTGTTAAAATTTTATCTAATTCAGTCAATTCTTTGTCAATTTGTAGACACTGCATTTTCAAATTACAAATGGAGACCTGGGTACTCTATTTTTCTTATTTTTATTTTTAAGTGCTTTGGTTTTATTGTATTGCAAACAATTGCTGGGGTGCATCCACATTTTCATTGTACTTTTACAATGACAATCTTCTTCTTCTTCTTCTTCTTCCTCCTCCTCCTCCTCCTCCTTTGTAAAACCTATCTTACTATCTTTTTCATATCTAGAATGTATTTGCATATATGAATACCAAGTCATCTTTACCTCTGGTTCATCTAGTTCTTGCTTTATTTTGAGTTCACCTTTTTCATTTAAAATTTCAGTATATCTAACAATATTTTCCATTTTAAAAACATTTGGATATGCAAATGCCTCTATTATTGATAACCAGACTGGTATTTTCAAATAGTGCTATTCCCTTATTTTCTCCCATGTTGATAATAAAGCATCTTGAATATAATGTTTCCGAAAGTATCCATACGCTTTACTTTCCTTATACCATAAAAATGCATGACACCCCAATTGCAAATCATGGCCTTCCAATGTTAACAGTCTAGTATTTTCAAAACAATCCATTCTTTCATCCACATCAATATTACTGCCTGATAATATAACTCCCAATTGATTAATCCAAAGCCTCCTCTCATTCTTGTCTTCTTTCCTGCCAGGCCTTCTTTTTAGAGAGTTCTAATTATTGACCTCACAGAGATGGCATTGACAGCCAGCGGTGGGATTCTACCAGTTCGGACCGGTTCTATAGAACCAGTTGTTATGATTCTGTGCTGTTCAGAGAACCGGCAAATCCTGCCCCCGGCTGGCCCCATGCCCTTCTCTGCCCGCCCCTCCCTTCCCTGCCCAATCAGTCCTTATTGTTCATTGCAACATTGTGCATATGCCCAACATCGGTGACTGCATTCTTCCCTGCCCAGTCACTCCTTAAGGTATTTCTTTCCCCCCCAACAATCAGCTGTTCCTTTGATCAGCTGTGTTAGGATTCCTCTCGCTTATTTACTGCTTTGCCCAGGAGGCTTCCCTGAGCCCAGAAGGCCCCAAAATGGAGCACAGGCGGGATGCTGTGTGCCCCCCCCCTGCTGTTTTTTTCCTTCCCGAGCCCCAGGGAAGCCTTCTGGGAGCAAAAACGCCCCTCCCCAGGATGCTTCCCTGAAGCCCAGAAGGCCCCAAAAACAAGGGGGGGTGCTGCCAAAAAAGGCCACGCCTACCAAGCCACACTGACAGAACGGTTGTTACAAAATTTGAATCACATCCCTGCTGACAGCCCCAACCCAGCCCACTTCTGTGGCCGCTTGTTGCCACTCACACGCATCGCCCAGCTTCATTTTGCCTTCAGATGCCTGCCGGAAGGCATTTGCAGCCAATAACAGTTTGAACCAGAGCTCTATTATCAGCTGCAGAAGGCTTTATGGAAGGCATTTGCAGCTGATAACAGTTCACTCATATACACATTGATCAGAGTCAGCCGGTTTGCGCCAGTTCAGGCGAATGACCAACTAACTTTCTGAGCAGATCAGGAAACCTGCTGTTGGAAGAAACAGCCTTTTGTTTTTCCCACCTTACAGAGTTAATCATTTAATCCTGTCAGGAAGGCAGGAAGGAGACATTGTGGTGTGCCTGTTCGTGTGTGCTGTTTCTAGCCAAATCCTTATCTTTATTGCCTTGCTAAAGTGTTTTCAGAAACTGCCTCGGTGGTTAAGCCTTGTTACATTGTAACAGTTAATGGTTCTTGGTAGTATACCCAGACTTAATGTAGCCTGAACAGCTTCCCTGGATTTTTTTTTTCTCTTTGCTGGTATTAGGGGCTTGACTTTCTTAAACGGAAAGGTAAACTTTTTACACTGCCTTACTAGTTCCTTGCACTGTCTTTTTGGGGTGTACTTCCAAGAGGCAGGATGCAAGCTTGGCACTGATTTTTTTTACTGCTTTTCTGGGCGCATGTGATATTTCCTTAAACCTGGATGATTTCCTTAGTATATCTTGTGATGTGAGTGAGGCCAGCTGGTTGTGCAAATGGATCTAAGGATTGTTTCTCCTAGATGGGAAAGGATGTTTTGTCAGTTCACTGAGCACAGGAGTCTCTTATCTATGGGGATTCTTCCGTCATGATTGTCCCAAAGGTGATTTTTTCAAGAGGTAACTGGATTTTCTTGGTTTTGAGAAAGTCCACTTGCCTCTTGAAGAAGCACCTTTGGGACAGGAATCTCTTATATTGCTTCAGAGTGGCCAGGACATGATTGCTCAATGATAGTAAGATTTTTTTTTTTAAAAAAAAGGAGGTAGGGGTATGGATCCTCCCTCCAATTTTTTCATTTTCTCTCATGATGATAAAGCTTAGTAACATGGCACCAGGCTTGAAGTTTATTCAGATATCTGTGGTATGTACTAATTTTACTGCGATCCTGACAAGCTTGGGAAGGCAGAACCTGGGTCTCCTATATACTTTGTTAATTTGTCTCTCTTGTAGCCCAAATGTGCCCACCCATTTTCTGTAGAGCTTAAATGAACTCTGCTAAAGGGTTTCACTTTATAAACAAGAGTTGGCTGCTGATAATTATAGCTGCATTTTAACTATTTTAATTCCTCAAGGTGCTCTGGCACCCTGCCTGATTTATAACTCTGGGTTGCAGATTTTGCTGATGAAAAGGTATTCAGATAGAATGGTTTAGGTTTCCATAATGGCTGTGACTGTCACTAATCTTCAGTGTGTATTCCCTCATTTCTAATCTAATGATTGGTATTTATGGAAGTTTTTTCAAGCAAAGTTTTTTGTACTTTTGCATAGGTAATTCTCGACCTACAACAGTTTATTTAGTGACCAAAGTTACAACGGCACTGAAAAAGGACATGACCATTTTTCACACTTAGATCTGTTGCAGCATCCCCACGGTCATGAGAAGCGGGTAAGGTGAAGCGGCACTCAACATGAGTAACATCGAGTTGGCAATGGCCACTCAGTCACATAACCACCCAGCCATGCTTACATATCCATATCCATATCCATCCATCCATGCCTTTCCAATCTGATATCTTTATTACTTGGGCTAGTTTGTACTAAAAAGGTTGAAGCATAACTTCATTAAGTTGATTTCACACTTTTAATTAAAAGCAATGAACTGTAATTTTGGGAAAAAATATTTTCTTTTTTCATAAGTAGAATTCATATTTGAAACATGAACATTTGTGACCTGAACTTTATTTTAATGGAGTTAATAGCTAGAATTTGAAAGCTGCACAGGAAAGCAACAGAAAGAGATTAGCATTATGTAGCATTTGATCAAACTTTATTTTGAAATTATCCTTACAAATGTGTATGAATTTTAGAGCTAAAACTGAATTTCTCCCTTTTCTCCCAAGAGAAGTTTCTTACCAGTTCTCTGAACTCCTGTTCTTTCAACTTTGAATCATTAACTGATGTTGTCTTTTGGGCTAGCTGAGCCTGAAATAGAATATATACACAATCTTCAGAAAAACATCCACATGGAAATTTTAATAGCAAAATTTAATCTTTTTGTTATTTGTTAGTATTGTAAGCATGAGAGGAAAATGCTTCACTGACATTGCTACATTAAAAACAAATATATTTGTGAAGTCATTCTTACCTGAAGTTCTGCTATTTTTTCCTAGACAATACAAAAAGACAAAATTTATTAAACATTTTTTTTAATACAATAGAAAACATTCCACAAGTATCTTGCACCCACATTTATGCCATTTTTTCATTGGTTAATATTTGATATGTCAAGACCATATTGAAAAGCAATACTAATATAATATGGTTTCAACAATACTTCTGAAAAATCATTTATGTGAAATTATGAACCCAGCATATAGCAGAAACCAACACTTTGATGGCTTTTCATTGTACAAATAGTCAGTTCCACTGCATACCCAGTTCCAAATTCTATCATATAAATAATGAATTGTGCTCTACATAATAATTTAATATTTCATCTGCAATTTCTTGCTAAAATCTAAAAAATATTTCTAGGTCATATCTGAAAATTAACTTTCTTTCATATCTGTAAAACGTATGCTTAAAGCCTGTTAAAAACATGCAAGAGTTTCTTGTAATGATGTGAGTGGTCAGGATGCAAAATCTGACTTCCATATTGTCTCAGAAAAAAATACAGTGCTATAATAATAAAGGACGAGATACTGTTTTTTGTCTTCTTAGCATAAACTTATTTTGTAATAGATGATGCTATAGTGTAATAGATGAAGCTGTTTGTTATTACTTGGAAGAACAAGAATGAGGGAGTGTTAATATCCATACTGGGTACAAGTTAGTACCCATAAAATTAGTTGATTTAAGATTTGAGTAACTGTTCCTATTAATTTAAAGGGAAACTACTGATAAATCAAATAAATTAATCTTCAAACTCTAACACTTCCTGCATATAACACAAGGTACCTAAAGGATAGTTGTTTCTGAGCTATTGAAACAATATATGAAAACTATTTTGCTAAAATTCGACAAACTAATTTAAGAAAGAAAAAAAGAATGCTATAACGTACACTGATTCAAAATAGAAGTGAAGCCCCTGACCCGTTTTATTATTACTATCCCCAGAATAACAAATAATACCTAGTATAATGACTATAATGCAGGAGTGGAGTCTATTCACTAGAACCTGTGATCAAATGCAGTGATGCTTCAAGATGGCGGCCGGACGCTGGCTGCGCAAGCTCCGCCGGCCGCTCCGCGTCCTGGGCTGAGCCTTTTCCCCCCTTGGGGCCCATTGGCGAAGGTGATTGAAGGGCCCATGGGGGGATTTGGAGGGGTGTTGGAGCGGGTGGTTGGGTTGCCCGGGCTGATGGCGTTTTTTTACCTTGACTCGCCCCGTCTCGCTTCGCTTCGTGTGCCTGCAGCTGCCATGGCTTTGTCTTTGGCCTGGCCTCAGCGTTGGCCCAGATTCCGGGTGGGTTCCTGCTTATGTGGGTTCCTGCCCGGACAGACGTGGAATGGCGCTGACTTTGCCTCATCACGCCTCGCTTCGGCCTTTGTGGGATGGAGGAGGCGATGGCGATGGCTTGGTTCGGCGCTCTGGGTGCTGCTGGTGGTAATGCTGCTCGACTGGGCAGGGGTGGTGTTTTCGGGGGCAATGCCCCCAACCCTGGCAATCCCAGTCAAGGGCAATGGTGGCCCGACGGTGGTGCGGAGGCCCAGCCCCAGTCCCAGCCGGGCCCGCAGCCTAGGCTTCGTTGGCCTTGGTGGTGGTGGCGACGGCGGCAGCCTAGGCCAGCGACAGTGATAGTGGCGCTGCCAGGTTCGTCAGAGCCACTGACTCTGGGGGTGGCATCCCCAGCTTGGGTGACCTTGTCGATGGTGCCGACGGCGACAGTAGCGTCAAGGACGACTTGGAGACCTTGGCAGTCTCGGCGACATCCCCGGCGGCATGGGCGAGGACTTGGCCTGGCGGCAACGGCGACTCCATCAGTATGATCTCTGACGGCAGTGGTGGCAACAGCCTTGACCGTGGTGGCCCTGCCGATGTCAATCGCGGTGACAGTGGCCTGGAGGCCTCGCCGGTGACGGCATCGGTGACCTGGCCTGGCGCTGCCTAGTGCATCGGTGAGGGCACCTGGCTCGGTGGTGGTGGCGACCTCAACGGCGGGGGCCTCAGTTTCGGTGGTTCCGGTGGTGGTGATGACAAGGGCGTGACATCCTCGACAGCGACATCTGCGACGCCTGCGCCCCGGTTTGATGATTCCATCTGGGCTGGTGACGACGGTGGCCTTCGCAGTAGTGGTCCCAGTCCCAGGTTTGTTTCGATCTTGGCCTCGACCTCGTCGACGGCAGCCATGGCGACAACAAGGGCACAGGTCGCGGCCAGTGGACTGCGGCGCAAGGGTGGATTGGACCCGATTTGCCGGGTCTGTCTGACCCCGACCCTGGACATCGGAGGTTCGACCGGCTGGATGCCATGAGACTGGGCCAATCACATATTCATTGGCGGACTTGCGGATCCTAGGAAATGTCCCCCTTTATTTGAGGTGGCCCCCTGGACTTTCAATGGCCTACCTTAAGGACGGATCCTGGGATCCCTAGAGGTGGCACAGCCAGGGGAAGCGTTGTAAGGGTAGTACCCAATTATTTATTTTTAAATTTTTATCGGGGTCAGGGAGGGTAACCAGGTTGGGTTTGGGGGACAACCCGCCTGAGGCAGGGGCCAGACCAGGGATCAAGCGCGACCGGGAGATTTTGGGGTCAGGGGGGGTTGGATTGAGGATGGGGGTTGTTTCTGGGAGGGAGAGAGGATGGCTATTAGCATGGTCAACAGGGAGAGGCAGATATGGCGATGACGGGACCATACCATGTTTCGGGAGCCCGCCCCCGCTATTTGTGTGCGGTGGTGTACTCCGACCCCCAGGTCATTTCCCGTTCCCCGGGTTGTCCGAATTATCGGGCCCCGGGCCTTCGGCTGATGTTATGTAACACCAGGTCCGTAGTCAACAAAGCCCCCCTCAGTCATGATCTGATTGGAGGGGGGAGCGGACCTGGCGGGTATTATCGAAACCTGGTTGGGCCAGGAGGGAGGTGTTCTCCTGGTGGAAATGTGCCCAGTCGGGTTTCGGGTTTTTCATCAGCCGAGGGCCCAGGGGAGACCTGTGCCCTAGGTGGGGGGGGGGTTGCGGTAGTTATTAGGGAAAACCTGTTCCTCAGATGGCCAGATGTGAATCCCTCTTTGTGAAGTGTGGTTCTGGGGTTCAGAGGGGCCTATTGATCACATACCTGGCTCCCTGCTATGTGACATTGGCCCTGCCTGAGCTCCTAGAGGTCATAGCCGGCTTGGCAGTTGGGACCCCCAGGCTTATGGTCATGGGGGATTTCAACCTACTCTTGGCTGGTGGGACCTCGGAGATTGCTCAGGAGTTCATGGTTTCCATGATAGTCTTGGACCTGACCCAACTAATTAGGGACTCCACTCACGTTGGGGGTCACATCTTTGATCTGGTTTTTGTCTCTGGACAGTGGCAGGATGATCTAGGTATAGGGGATGTTGTTGTAGAGCCCCTGTCATGGTCTGATCATTCGCTCTTTAGGCTGGACTTCCATGCTGTACCCCCTTGTCGCAGGGAGGCGGGGCCGATAAAATGGTTCCTCCCAGGTGCCTAATGGACCCAGATAGGTTCCTGATGGAGCTTGGGCTGTTTCCCAATGCTCGCACACACGACTCGGTTGGGGACTTAGTGTCCACCTGGGATAGGGTGGCATCTGAGGCCCTTGTCCGGGTCGTGCCCTTGCGGCCTCTCACCCGGTGCTGATCCCAATTGGCTCCTTGGTTTTCGGAGAAGCTGAGGGAGATGAAGTGCCGGAAAAGACGCCTTGAGAGTGGTTGGAGGGCCACCCGCTCCAGATCGGACCGAACACTATTGCGGTCCCATATTAGGACCTATTTAGTGGCGATAAGCGTTCTTACTTTTCCGTCCTTAATGCGTCTGCAGAAAATCGCCTGGCCGCCCTTTTTAGGGTGACCCGCTCCCTTTTAGATGTGGGAGTGAGGGAAGATCCTTTACAAGGATGGGCCGAGGATTTCTTGAATTTTCTGCAGGATAAAATCGCTCAGATCTGGGATGGGTTGGACTCTGACTGGGCAACTCTGGATGGGAGGGTGGGGGCGGAGTTCGGGGAGGTCATTTGGGGGGAGTTCGATCCTGTGACCCTCGAGGATGTGGACAAGTTGCTGGGTGGGCTTAATGCCACCACATTTTTACTGGATCCGTGTTCCTCCTGGCTGGTTTTGGCCACTTGGGAGGTGACACGAGGTTGGTTCCAGGGTATCATTAATGCTTCCTTGAGTGAGGGGCTTTTGCCTGCCGCCTTGAAAGAGGCGGTGGTGAGGCCCCTCCTCAAGAAACCGTCTCTGGATCCAACATTATTATCTAACTATCGTCCGGTCTCCAACCTTCGCTTTGTGGCGAAGGCTGTTGAGAGTGTGGTGGCACAACAGCTCCCTCAGTACCTGGATATTTAGATCCATGCCAATCGGGTTTCAGGCCCGGGCACAGCACGGAGACAGCATTGGTCGCATTGGTGGATGATCTCTGGAGGGCCCGTGACAGGGGTTGTTCCTCTGTCCTGGTCCTGTTAGATCTCTCGGCGGCTTTTGATACTGTCGACCACAGTATCTTATTGTGGCGGTTGAAGTGTTTGGGAGTGGGAGGCACCGTGTTACGGTTGTTCTCCACCTTCCTCTCCGACCGCCCACAATTTGTGTTGGCAGGGGGGCAGAGGTTTGACCCCGAGGCCCCTGACTTGCGGGGTACCTCAGGGGTCTGTGCTCTTGCCCCTGTTGTTCAACATTTATGTGAAGCCACTGGGTGAGATCATCCGTGGCTTTGGGGTAGAGTTCCACCAATATGCTGATGACACTCAGTTATAAATTTCTACCCTAGGCCACCTCGACGAAGCCGTTGAAGTGATGACCCGGTGCCTGGAAGCTGTGCAGGGCTGGATGGGGTGAAACAGGCTTCGACTCAACCCAACAAAAACTGAGTGGCTGTGTTTTCCGGCACCCAGATACAGCCAGCTAATTCCATCGCTGGCCGTGGGGGGAGAAATTCTTACCCCCATAGAGAGGGCGTGCAATCTGGGTGTTCTCCTGGATGTACGGCTGTCATTAGAAGATCACATAGCGGCTGTTGCCAGGGGGGCTTTTTGTCAGGTCCATAGGATCTACCAGTTGTGGCCCTTTCTGGATCGGGATGCACTTCGCACAGTCACATCTGCCCTCGTCATCTCCCACCTAGACTATTGCAATGCTCTCTACATGGGGCTCCACTTGAAGAGCATCTGGAGACTTCAGTTGGTGCAGAATGCTGCTGCACGGGTGGTTTTGGGGGCTTCTTGGAGCTCCCATGTTACACTGCTCTTGTGCGAGCTGCATTGGCTTCTGGTGGCCTTCTGGGTGCGATTCAAGGTATTAGTGGTCATTTTTAAAGCGCTCCATGGCTTGGGACCTGGGTATTTACGGGACCGCCTACTGCCACCATTGGCCTCCCGTCGGCCAGTGCGCTCCCACAGGGTGGTCCTTCTCGGAGTGCCGTTGGCTGGGCAATGCCGGCTGGCAGCCCTGAGGGTGCGGGCCTTCTCTTTGGGAGCACCCTCCCTCTGGAATGAACTACCCCCGGAGGTGAGGACTATCCCTGATCTACAAATCTTCCGGCGCACGCTGAAGACCCACATTTTCCACCAAGTCGGTCTGGCCTAGAGTTACTTGTAGAGCTTTTAATTGATTTTAATGGTTTTAGCTTTTTAAATTTTCCGAATTAGTTTTTATCTTTCTTCAGCCATTAATTTAATCCATTTTAATTCTATTTTAAAAACTGTATTTATAACTGTGCTTTTTTACTTGGCTGTACACCGCCCCGAGTCCCGTTGGGAGAGGGGGCGGTATATTAAATAAATAAATAAATAAATAATTAAATAAATAAATAGAACTGTTAACTTTCTAAGCAGTTTGGAGAACCGATTGTTGAAAGAAATCTCCTTTTGTTTTTTTCCCATTTTACAGGGCTAATCCTGTAAGAAAGACAGAAAGAAAACATTCTAGTGGTGTTGCTTATAGAAACTGCCTCTCTGTTAACCCTTATTACATTCTTGGCAGTATGCCTAGACTTCCTGTCTCCGGAGCTTCTCTGGAGTTTTTTTTCCTCATTTACTGATACTTTGCTTGACTTTCTTAAAGGGGAAGGATTGTTTTAAGCTTTTTACACTGCTGTTGGGAGGAAATACTCCCCTGTTGAAGTTCTTCCAGCCGGGATCAGCACTTTGAAAAAATAATTGAATAATGAAGCAGAGCTGCTGGAAAGAAACTTTTAATGACAAGGAACCAAAATGAGTGAATTCAGCAAGGCTTCTTGGCTAGCTAGAAAGAATGACATTCAAATGTGAATTTACATACCGTTTCTGAGTTTTGGTCTAAAACTGGTTTTTGGTGAAGTTTAATTCTGTGTTTATTGATGGGATAATTTTTCCTATTCAGCTTTGTTTGGAAAGAAAAAGGTTAATTTCTGTTCCTGAAAAGAAACTGGTTTGAGAAATCTGTCTAGTTCCTGTGACTATTTGTTCTAGTAATTGGTTTAACAACCAACAGCTACCATTGTGATTTAATTATTTGTATTGTGTTTGAATTTTTTCCTGCCTCATGGTTTATTTTTCTATCTGGGGAAGGGGTCTTCCTTCACTGCTCTAGTGGCACTGTCCTTTTGAGGTGTACTTCCAAGAGGCAGGATGTAAGCTTGGCACTGATTTTTTAAACTGCCTTTCTGGGGGGGGGGTGATCTTTCCTTAAATCTGGATGATTTCCTTAGCATATCTTGTGAGGTGAGTAAGACCAGCTGTGTCTTTAAGTGGTACAAATGGATCTAAGGACTGCTTCTCCTGGGAGTGCTCTTTCTGGAGAGCTTAAATGAACTCTCTGCTAAAGGGTTTCACTTTATGAGCAAAAGTTGGCTGCTGATAGTTATCATTGCATTTTAACTATTTTAATTCCTCAAGGTGCTCTGGCACTCTGCCTGATTTATAACTCTGGGTTGCAGGTATTTTTAATCTAATGACTGATATTTAGCGCAGCTTTTTGCAAGCAAAGCAGCTTTTTGTATTTTTGTACAGGTAATCCTAGACTTACAACAGTTCATTTAGTGACCATTAAAAGTTACAATGACACTGAAAAAAGTGACTTACGGTTGTTTTTCACACTCACGATCGTTGCAGCATCCTCACAGTCACGGGAGGCCAGACAAGGAGAAGCACCCCTCAATGTCAGTGATGTCAAGTTGGCCATGCCCACCCAGTCACATGACCACCAAGCTATGCTCCAGAAGCAGTTGTTAAAAAATTTGAATCCCACCCCTGCTATATAATGAGGCAATGTTAATACTGTTTGATTTCAACAGTTTGATTTCAACACATGTAATATCACTGCTATGTGAGAAGTGGCTGCCAGTTACTTTTAGATGCAATGAAGTACTGGTTATCATCTTTAAAGTCCTTCATGGATTTGGGTTGTAATACCCAAGAGAGCATCTCCTTCCAGTTGTTTCCACCCATCCAACTCAATCTAGCAATTTTGGTGTGTATCATAGGTCCCGGCAGCCAAAAAATATTGGCTGGCAGGAACTTGGAGATGCATCTTCTCTGTAGCCCCTGCCTTCTGGAACATTCTCCTTCAGACATCAGGATGATCTGACCCTGTTGATCTTTTGCAAGACCATGAATTTGGTTGCATGCGCACACCTGGGCATCTGAGTGCACTAAAGGCCCCATTTCTTGGTTATATCCATGGCATAGATGCACTATATATATATTTTGTATTATTTTAATTGCTTTTAATTTGTTTTTGCATTTTATGATATATCTAACCCAAAGTCAATTGTTGAGATGAGTAAATATAGCAATCAAACAAATTAACAAACCAATAATATATAATGAGCAAACTGTGTTGCATGAGGCTGCAATAAAACTAAATATAAAAACATAATGAAAAATTGGAAACACTAACATGTTTATCAACTTACTTCATCACCATTCCAATTTTCTTCGTGTACCAATCTTTTTTTGTAGTCCTCTTGTAACTGCACCAGTTGTTCCTCCAACTTATTTACTTTTTTGGTCATTTCTTCTTCTCTGGCCTTCAAGGTAAATATTAATAAATCCATCATGTATATCTTGTTACAATATAGTATGGTGCAATTTGGCTTCCAATCAACTTCAATTTTAAAAATGCTATTGATTTGTTATTGTTTTAACAGAAATATATTGTACTTTGAATATCTAATCATTTATTTCAAAATTTAGAAAACTATTGAACTCATTTAAAAAGCCATTTAAAAAGAATCCATATTCTAAACCAGGAGCTCATATTCTGTACCAAGACCAAATCTCATTTATCATTTATTAAAATGAATACTAGGCATATTATGATTTGAAGTACTATCTCATTAGTTTAAATCAGTGAAATGTGTTCTTATTTATTTATCTTATTTATGCATCCAAAATTTATCAATATTGCTGAATATCACTAGAGCTAAATGTTAGAGCAAATGAAAGAATACACAATGCACTGGCTTTTCGGATACAACATTGTTCATTCTAGTGAAATGCCATTATGTCAAGAATTCCATAATGCAAAAAGTTATGAAAGAATTATAAAAGGAAGGCAGAAGTACAAAAGAGAAATAAGTATACACACATATTACACACATGCATATACATATACAAACACACAAATACACAAATAAACATATAAACACACACAAAGGGATAAAAAATAAATTTGTCTTGCTTATGAAATTTAATTTGAAAGCTTCCATTTCACATTAATCCAAAGCATGATTCTTGGAAGGTAGTGTAGTATAGTGTAATTCAGTGCAGTGTAGTATGGTATAGCATAAAGTAATAATAATAATAAAAACAATAAATAGCCTTTTTGGTCTAGTGGTTAAAGCAGAAATCAGGAGATTGTGACTTATCTTGCCTTTGGCATGAAAGCCAGCTTTGGGCTGTTACGCTCCCTCAACCCAATTCACCTCCCAGGGTATTTGTTATGTGCAAAATAGGAGGAGGAAAATATGCTGAATACATTTACCATCTTGAGTTATTTATAGAAATAATAAAAGCAGGATTAAAAAAAAACTAAGGTAAGTTTAAATAACATCTTCATAAATACAAAAGAGATAAAGGTATTTGCAAAATGATATAGAACATACAATTTTCTCTGAACTTTACATTAGTAAATCCAATGTAACAGTGATTCCAATCATTTGTGGGGCATCGTTTCAGGGATGAACCTGATGAATTGTGTGGGCCCCACAGAATCATATTTTGCCTTAAGAATATTACACTGGAGTTCTATCAGCTCTATCTGCATGTTTACAGATGCATTCCCCACGTCAACTGCAAATGGATTGCTGAGCACTCCAAAATTGAAATTGACAAAATTCGTCTGTGCTTCAAAATCAACGAAGTGACATGTAAACTCTATTTGAAGTGTACTGTTTATCAACAAAATCTGAGAGCAAGGTGGTGACTTTGTTGATGAGTGTTTGGCAACAGGTAAAGTGACTCAAGTTTCCTTGCTGTATCAAGTCTTCCACAGTCGCAGCTTTATTTGAAAGGCTTTCACTGCATCGTACATGTCCATGATCACCAATCCCGTCCTGTGAAGCTAGAGGTTTAATGCAGTGAAATGCTTTGTAATGTCACACAGAAAAACTAATTCACACAGCCACTTTTAATCCTGCAGTCTTGTGGAATCTTTTCCTTTGTTTTCAATGAACTCACAATTTTCCATACACAATTCAAAAAATCTATTGAGCACTTTTTCTCCATTTAGCCATTACACCTTTGTGTGATAGGGCAGATCACCAAGTTCATAATTTATTTCTTCAATAAATAAAGAAAAACCGAGGGTGATTTAAACCTTTGGCTCTTATGAAGCACTGTCTTTCAGTGCTCATTACATGTTCCATCTTCAGGGCTTTACTGCATAGTATTTCCTGGTGCATGGTGCAGTGATGTGCTGTCACTCACCTGTGCAATTCTTGCTCTTCATCTTCTCTCACATTATTCTCATTAATCCACTCTTCCCTGCATATAGAAGATGCTCCATTTCCTGTAGTAGTACCATTCATTGATTGCATAGTCAAAGTTCCTCACGCATCCACTTGCATAAACTTGCATCCACTCCACAGATAAAGATTGTCAGTTGTGTCATGTCACTGATGTCAGTGTTCTCATCCATAGCAAGGGAATAGGCAATGAAATCTTTTCCCTTTTCAATCAGCTATCCTTGTAAATTAGTGGCAAGCTCACATATCTGATCAGTAGCACTATTTTTACTTAGGCTTACAAATGCTTGCTTTTGGTCTGGACACAAGACACTTTAATCATGTAGCGGTTCAAAAACTCCCTCTGTAAATGGCCAGGCTGATTTAGCTATCTCTTCTGTCACTGTAAAACTAGCTTTCACAGCAGCTTCACTTTATGACTTTGCTTTTGTGAACATGTGCTGCTATGTTATCAGACTATTTTTCAACTCTTCCACGTTCTTTAGCTTCTGATGTATTGTCAGAGTTTTGTTGCAATAATCAAATCCAGAAAGCACACACAGGTAACTGATTCAGCAGGATTCATTAACTTCTTTATATACATAATAACACATGAAGTAAATTTACAATAACAGCAGATTCTTCCAATGTGATAGCAGTTACAGGCAAAAACACAAGCAGAGGAGAGAACAGCAGAGAACAGTTTCAGTTTTGATTCAGAATTGCAGACTAGACTGCAGCTTCAGAGTTCAGAGCTTAATACAGCTCCATGCCCAGGCTGTTTCTAGTTTTAGTTTCCAATTCAGCTCCCATTGGCTGATCTGTTGCCATGGATATTCATTGGCTGACCTTGTTACTACATCTTCCCAGTCATGAATATTCTGACATATATGTGCAAGTTTTTGTACTTGTCCTGATGTTTTCTGTCAGTGCCAAATAATATTCTTTAAGTACAGCCACAGTAACTGCAAACAAGGCACACAGCCTTATGAAAAGACCTGTTTTCAAAGTCCACTTTTGGTTTGGCCATTTTTTTGGGTTTAAATATCAGCACACAGGTGTTCACAGCAGATGTATATATGGAGACTGCACAGAAAGCCCAAAGTCCCAGATACTGCTTGTGGTGAGCAGTTGTGAGCACTCTACGTATCCACTCTGGAGGCTCAGTAGGATGTTGTGAGTCTGAATGTTTTGAGCAGATTTAGCAACATCACAGCATCTATGGAGAGAAAGCAAGTGACTGCAGCCTTCTTTGATGCAATTGAAAATATATATTTTATACAGAAGAGCTCCTGGATGGATGGGTGGACGACAATATTATCAATACATCATTACTCTGAAGCTGGTCTAGCATCCACAAGGGCTATTCAACCTCTCTAATTAAGCTATATCATTTTGAATCAGATTCTGATATTTTCAGGGCTGCCTTTCAATATCTCTGATGGGGGGGGGGGGGGGGAATCAAGACACAATCCAGCTTTCCCAAACAGAAAACAAAGAAACATGTTCTCCATCTTTTCCCAACAACTCTTCAACATTCAAGAAGCCCAGGAATAGAGTTCAAAATGTCTGAAATATCCACCCAAAATTTAGCTTTTGCAGACAATGCTGATTAGATCTCTTAGGGCCTTCTTGTGAGTCTGTCCTTTGGGGTGAGACCCAAAGCACCACCTCCATTGGCTTCCAGACATTTTCCACAAAGCCTTGGAGCATGGTGTGCTTTGGGGGCCCAAGGAGCAAGGGGATGGGGGTTCATGGGGGAGGGTGACAATCAGGTGTCGGGTATCAGTGGTTTAACACATGTGATATGCCAATGAAGAGACACTCTGGGCAGTGTCTCTTGTGCTACCCTTGCTGTATCCTGGAACAAGGCGTTCCCCTTTGTACTTTCACTTCAGAGCCCTGGACAGCAGTGGGCAAGCAGCCAGTCCAGCCCACAAACCCTGGGATCCCACAGCTCACTCCAGCCCAGCCTAGCCCAGCCCAGCCCTGCTTCCCTGAGGAGGCATCCACTTACCTCCTTTCTCAAGACTGTTGCGAGTGCTGCTGCGGGGCAAGGCTGGGCGAAGAAGTGAGGTGAGGCCAAATGCAGAGGTGAAAGCTAGGCAAAGAAGCGAGGCAAGGTGAGATGCAGAAGTGAAGCCTGATGGATCCTGATAGGTTCCTGACGGAGCTTGGGCCATTTCCCAAAGCTCACACACACGACTCGGTTGAGGGCTTGGTCGCCACCTGGGATAGGGTGGCTGCTGGGGCCCTCGACCGAGTCGTGCCCTTGCGGCCTCTGACCCGGTGCCGATCCCAAGTGGCTCCTTGGTTTTCTGAGGAGCTAAGGGAGATGAAGCGTCGGAAAAGACGCCTAGAGAGCAGTTGGAGGGCCAGCCGCTCTGGGTCCGACCGAACACTATTACGATCTTATATTAAGACGTATTTAGTGGCGATAAGGATGGCGAGGAGATCTTACCTCTCCACCCTTATTGCGTCCGCGGAAAACCGCCCAGCCGCCCTGTTTAGGGTGACCCGCTCTCTACTGGAGGTAGGAGCGCAGGAGGACCCCTTGCAGGGACGGGCTGAGGAGTTTTCTAGGTTTCTGCAGGACAAAATCGCTCAGATCCGGGACGAGCTGGACTCCGACTGGGCATCTCCGGGCGGGGGTGGATATCGGTGCGGTCAATTGGGTTGAGTTTGATCCTGTTACTGTGGAGGACGTGGACAGGATACTGGGGGGACTGAATGCCACCACCTGTTTGCTGGACCCGTGCCCCTCCTGGCTGGTCTTGGCCACTCGGGAGGTGACACGAGGCTGGTTCCAGGGTATTATAAACGCTTCCTTGAGAGAGGGGCTGTTACCTGCCGCCTTGAAAGAGGCGGTGGTGCGGCCCCTCCTCAAGAAACCGTCCCTGGACCCAGCATTGTTGTCTAACTATCGTCCTGTCTCCAACCTTCGCTTTGTTGCGAAGGTTGTTGAGAGTGTGGTGGCACATCAGTTCCCGCAGTACCTGGATGAAGCGAGTTATCTTGACCCCCTCCAATCGGGCTTCAGGCCCGGGCACAGCACGGAGACGGCGTTGGTCGCGTTGGTGGATGACCTCTGGAGGGCCCGGGACAGGGGTTGTTCCTCTGTCCTGGTCCTGTTAGATCTCTCAGCGGCTTTTGATACTGTCGACCACAGTATCCTATTGCAGCGGTTGGAGGGGTTAGGGGTGGGAGGCACCGTGTTGCGGTGGTTCGCCTCCTTCCTCTCCGACCGCTCGCAATTTGTGTTGACGGGGGGGCAGAGATCGGCCCCGAGGCCCCTACGATGTGGGGTGCCTCAGGGGTCGGTGCTCTCGCCCCTGCTGTTCAACATTTATGTAAAGCCGCTGGGTGAGGTCATCCGTGGCTTCGGGGTGGAGTTCCATCAGTACGCTGACGATACTCAGCTGTACATCTCCACCCTGGGCCACCCCAACAAAGCCGTCGAAGTGATGTCCCGATGCCTGGAGGCCGTGCGGAGTTGGATGGGTCGTAACAGGCTTCGTCTCAACCCGACCAAAACCGAGTGGCTGTGGTTTCTTGCGCCCAGATACAGCCAGCTGGTTCCTTCGCTGGCCGTGGGGGGAGAGGTCTTGACCCCCGTGGAAAGGGCGCGCAACTTGGGTGTCCTCCTGGACGTACGGCTGTCTTTAGAAGAACATATTGCAGCCGTCGCCAGGGGGGCTTTCTATCAGATTCGTCTGATTTACCAGTTGCGGCCCTTTCTGGATCTGGGCGCACTTCGCACAGTCACTTCCGCCCTCGTCATCTCCCGCCTGGATTATTGCAATGCTCTCTACATGGGGCTCCCCTTGAAGAGTCTCCGGAGGCTGCAGCTGGTCCAGAATGCAGCCGCGCGGGTGATCGTGGGTGCTCCTCGGAGCTCCCACGTTACACCGCTTCTCCGCAGGCTGCACTGGCTTCCTGTGGCCTTCCGGATTCGATTCAAGGTGGTACTGACAGTATTTAAAGTGCTCCATGGCTCGGGACCTGGGTACTTACGGGACCGCCTACTGCCATTATCAACCTCCCGCCGCCCAGTACGCTCCCACAGGGTTGCCCTCCTCGGGGTACCGCCGCCCGGCCGTTGTCGGTTGACGGCCCCGAGGGTTCGGGCTTTCTCTGTGGGAGCCCCCTCCCTTTGGAATGATCTCCCCCCGGAGATACGGGCTATGACGGATATTCTGACCTTCCGGCGCGCAGTGAAAACCCTATTTTTTAAACAGGCTGGCCTGGCCCAGTAACTGTATTTTAGTTTTTAACTTAATTTTAATCGGGGTTTTATTAGTTTTTAATTTTTAACTCTATTTTTGGGTTAGACAGCCGGATCAATTTGGTTTAATTTATTTTAATTGTATTTATTGAGTATTTATTATATGTTTTTAGTAGGCTGTACACCGCCCCGAGTCCCTTTTTGGGAGAGGGAGCGGTATAAAAGTTTAATAAAATAAATAAATAAATAAATGAAGGCCAGATGAGGTGAGGCTGGATGCAGAGATGAAGGCAAGGAAGCGAGGGGCCAAATGCAGAGGCAAAGATCGGATGAAGAAGTGAGGCAAGACTGGATGCAAAAGTGAAAGCAAGGGGCTGAATGCAGAGGTGAAGGCCAGGTGAAGAAGCAAGGCAAAACCAGGCACAGTTTGGAGGGGGCAGGCGCAGAGGCAAAGTGGCCAGGTGGGACTAGACAAACAAGCTGCAAAGTGTAGTGTGCTGAGGCCAGGCTTGCTGCCTCCTGTGCGTGCACGCCTGCCTCCTCCTGTGCACACAGATGCACATGCTGGGATGGGGCTGGGGTGTCGGGCAAATCCAACACAGGCAGTGGTGGGATTCAAATAATTTAACAACCGCTTCTCTGCCCTAATGACTGGCTGGGTAGGTGTGGCTGGGTGATCATGTGACTGGGTGGACGTGGCCAACTTGATGTCACTTATCACACCCAGCCTCACTTCCCGGCCAATTCTCCCTTTCCCCAGGCCTTGGCCTATACGCAAACCTCCAGAAATGAAAGGATTAAGCAACCGTCAGTTTCCTGGTGCAAATGCTCCCCACCAGTGAAAGGATGGGGTAAGACCAGCAAAGCATTCTGTTCCCATCACCAAAGAAATTAAGACATTGGAGGCTGAGCTTATTAAAAAGCAATACATTGTGTCATAACAGCCAACATTTCACACCTGAGGTGGCAGAGGCAATAAAATCTTTTGATTCCTCAGAAGCAATTTACAATTAAAGCCCATTTGCAACCCCAAAATAATAAATAAATAGAAGAAGGAGAAGGATAATACTTCTATGCAGGCAATTCTGAGACTAAGTTAAAGTTTGATTAACCTCTTCCTTCCTTCTCCTCATTCCCATCTCTCTCCTTCCTTCCTTCCTCTCTTTCCCATCTCTCTCCTTCCTTCTTTCATTTTTGGCCCGTTTTTTAGGCTGTTTTGGGACATTTTTCAGGCTGTTTTTCAGCCATTTTCAGGCCATTTTTCACCCCAAAATGGCCCAAAAACAGCCTGAAAAGTGGGCTGAAATTGGCCAAAAATGGAGGTTTTGGGGGCTTTTTTGGCCCATTTCTTGGCCATTTTCAGGCCACTATTTGGGAATGTTTTTCAGTCATTTTCAGGCTGTTTTGGGGCAGTTTTTTGCTCAAAAAATGGGAGGGGCCAACCTGTGGTGGAATTAGCCAGTTCGCAGAACCAGTCACAATTTTAATAAATGGTTCACATGAACCGTTCTGAATTGGCTGAATCCCACCTCTGGATGCAGGGCATCCCCTTGCATTTCCAGGCAACCCCACAGGCCGTATCTGACCAGGCTGTATGCAGCCTGCAAGCCTTGAGTTTAACACCCCTGCTCTAAGGGGATAGGAATTTATCTTTCAGTCTTTATTGGATGTAATCTTTTATATCTGTTGATATAATCAATACAGTACTAAATGAATTCACATCCATACAACAACTATCCAAAAGAAAGCATTTTGCTGGAATGCAAACCAAATGCTGTTTGATTTCAATAGTATATCTCATTTAATGCCAAAGTTGGATTTTAAAGTTTGCTTAAGCAAACTAAAGGGAACTGAAGATGGCGACAAGGCAGATGCATAGTCACGCTGCTGGGAGCCCGAAGAAGAGAAAAATACCAATAACTAATTTCAAAGACAGGAGTAGAAGTAACAAAAGTAACAAAAATACATAGATTAGGTTCTAGGGATCTACAAAGTAGCAGCATAAGGATTCGGTCAAAGGCAGATCTGGAGTGAGGGGCTCCCGCCAGGGTCCAGGAATTCCATCTTGAGCAGCTTCCCATTCAGCTGCTTGGAGAGGAAAAAGCTGCCTAGTGAAAAGAAGCTACCTGGTCTAAAGAATCTGCCTGGTCTCAGGATAAGGAAGCTGACACGGGGAATGAATGAGCTGTGGGTTTGAGGCAGCTGCCAGCAAGGACTGCAAGCTCACCTGCGGATGAGTGTCTCCCCTGGCTCCTCCTTATAGATCGGCAGTGCATTTTTCAGTGGGAGGAAGGAGCGGATAAACGGCTTGAAGATTTACTGTGGACCCAAGTCAGAAACAACTTAAAAAGCGAAGACTCCAGAGCGGAAGGAGTGGAGATTAAGCAGCAGAGGCTTAATTTATGTTTTTACCTTCTAACTCTGGAAGTTAAATGGCAGCTTGAGAAAAGTGTGATTAAAGGAGGAAAAAAAGGGGGGATTAGACAAGAAGAGGTGTGAAGAAGGTTTTTATTTAGGAAAACTGCTTTTTGAAACTGAGATTGATTGTTAATTCCGATGATGGAAGAACTGAAATGATTTCTATAGTCTCCATTTAAATCAAATCACCAAAAATAATTCTAAACCTCCAGCAATTGGGGAGAACAAAAGAGAGTCACGGAGAATTGATAGTCTCCATATAAATCACCCAGCTCCATTTAAACAACCCAGCTGGTTAGTCAGCCTGAATTTAAATTCCAACTCAGCTGATTGGACAACCTCCACTAAACCCCCACCCAAATCTCATCCTTTCCAAACTCCAAAGTAGATGATTGGTGAGCTCATTCAAATCTTCTCCATTCAAATCTATCAAACAGCAACAGTTTCCTCTTTAAAACAAAAACAAAGCAAAACAAAAACCAATAAATGTGGTTTTAAGGAAAAACAAAGGAACTTTACACAACAAACCTCCAATACTTTACTACCTCCACTATTTCAATACCTCAAGATCATATTTATAGAGAATGCTTTGTCTATAATAATTGATTTATCATATAATAGTATAATTGTTAAATGACCACTAATTTACTGATTCATTGAACCGATAAAGATTTAATACTGTATCATTGATTATCTAGTCTATTGATTGATTGATTGATTCTTAGTAATAAGTTGATTGATTAATTTTTAGTAATGAGTAACCTTACTTTTAATTTGTTCTCTAACTTATCGATTAACATTTATTAATTACCAACATTTATTAAGTAACTGTCTATCTAACACATTAATTAGCTATTGTAACTGTTTAGTGTACTAATGTCATTGACCATGCCAGCCAGAAACTCCACTACCAAACAACAACAACAAAAATAATATCTCTACCAATGACCTCCCAGACTCCTGTACATGCTTCAGATGTCTTAAAACCATCAACGAAAGTGAAAATAACATCAAATGCTACCTATGTGACAATCAAGCCCCCTTGCCTGCTTAAAATTAAACAAAGACGCAGCTGATCTCCTAAAAGCATCAGATACATTCTCTTGTCTACGTCCATCATGTTTTCCTAAGCTAAACAAACCAAGTACCCTGCCTGACAGAGTTGATAGCACAGAATCACTCATGCACTCAATAGAAAAATGCTTAGTAACACGTTTTGAAACACTTATACAAGAAAGCCTAATTTCTCTTGAAAAAAAAATACAGCACTGATAAACAACTACCTGTAAGCTCAAAATCAAATCCCAACCCAACAACCACTACCACAACTACTACCTCAACTACAATCACAACTACAACCAAAAATAACCACCAAACCACAACCACAAATAATTACTATCCCATCAAATAATTCCACAAATGATATCTCCTTATTCATCAGAGACACCATAGAATGTGCCATCTTATTTGGTCTTGAAGACACCAACGAATCAGATGACATCACCAAAGTTCGTAATATCATAAGCAACTCAAATATAACAAACATCTCTCCTGAAGATATCATTGAAATAACCAGAGATAGCCCCGGGTACAAATACAATGATGGCTCTGTGGTCCAAAAATTTTGTAGAATTGTTTGTAAAAATGAGTCCAGCAAACGCATATTCATTCATACAATAAATACAATTGCAAAAACCAATCCCAACCACAAAAATATCATTCAAGACCAGACTTATCCATACTGCAAAGAATCCGTTCCCATGAATTCCGCAATGAACTCAAAAGACATCTAGACAATGGAGAGAAGGATCTCTACATTGACTACCGTGCAGATTGTATCAAAAGTAAGTCACACAACTCACAACTCCACATCCAACCCTACCTCATCCAACCCACTATCACTCAAAACTAGGCATGCATGCCCCTAACTACCTCAATTCCAACTACAACTGGCCTTAAATGCAAGCTTCTCAATGCAAGAATCCTTGTAAATAAAATACCTGAATTTGTCCTCTTACAAAATATGGCTAAATTTGACATCATATTTGTCTGTGAAACATGGCTCAACGCATCTCTTCCTGACTCCATTAGCCACAGTAAGAGACTATCATGTTTACCGATCAGATTGTGAAATCCATAGAGGAGATGGTGTTGCTATCTTCTATAAAATGTCCTTACATCTAAAAAACATCCAAGTTATCCAAGAGCTTGCTCTTCCTGAGACCATCATCTGTGAACTGTCCTTATATCACATTTCGGTTCTTACTAAGTTACAGAGCCCCTGATTATGACATCGGACATGTAAACAAGCTAAATTCACTACTAACATGGGCCATATCCTGCCCACACACTTTTATCTTTCTTGGTGACTTCAATCTACCTCCTATTAACTGGACTCTTAACGAATGTACAACTGAACCCACACATGCAACCTTCTACAATGCAGTAACAAATCTGGAACTAGAACAACTAGTAATCAGCAACACTAGACTTAACAACTGCCTCGATCTCATCTTCTGCAATAGTTTGAATTCAATTTATGGAATACAAATGAAAGAACCCTTTTCTAACAGTGACCACAGCATGACTGACTTTTATCTCAACATACGTCCACACAAAAATCAACACAATGACGTGATCCCCAAATATAATTTCAAAAAAGGCAACTATGATCTTATAGACAACGATCTCTCATCCCTTGATTGGCAATTTCTATTCACTGGATGCAATATTGTTGAAGACCATTACAACATATTTTTACTTGAAGTCAAAAGAGTCATCAAACTATATGTACCAATAACAATTCCAAAACCAGAAAAAACAGATTACCCCTAACAATAAGAAAGCTTTAATCCAAAAAGAGATCACTTTGGCGGAAAAACAAATCTGGTCACGTTGCCAACTTCAAAAGCCGATACAAAAACCTATGCCACCAGATAATGACTTAATGCACCAATTATCACATTAAACAAGAGGAAAATCTACGCACCAATTCTACCTGTGCTTTCTACAATTTTGTAAACAACAAACTAAAAGACTCAAGATCCATCCCACCCGAAAGGACCTAATGGTAAAGATTGCAATGATGACACCATTAAAGCCAACCTCTTTAACACATTCTTTGGCTCAGTATTTGTAAACAGCAATGGATCATGCCCAATATTTCCTAGTCGAACCACAGACATCTACAATGATCTAATACATATCAATTTTACAGAAGACAATGTTGAAAAAGCACTACGCAATCTAAAACCATCTCTATCTATTGGACCAGACGGAATATGTGCCTACTTCTTAAAAAAGCTATCCACTGCCATAGCTGAACCACTGCCTAGCATAATCTTTGAAAAATTTTCAGGACCAGCTCCTTGCCAAAACTATGGTCACAAGCCACGGTCATCCCCATCTTCAAAAAGGGAGACCCCAGCCTAGTTGAAAATTACAGACCAATCTCTTTATGATGTGTCACCTGTAAAGTCATGGAATCAATTATTAACCAATCCATTATCCTCCACTTAGAGACAAACAACCTACTCTCTAATAAACAATTTGGTTTCAGAAAAAAACTATCCTGCAATCTGCAATTCTTATATTACAAAAACATATGGACCATACAACTTGAACAGGGCAAAGCAATAGATGCAATCTACATAGTCTTCTGTAAAGTCTTTGATTCAGTGGTACACAACAAACTATTCCTAAAACTAAGATCTTATGGTATCTCTGGACACCTACATAACTGGATAGAAGCATTTCTGTCAAACAGACAACAAATGGTCAAAATTGGCAGTGTCCTATCAAATTCTGTACTTGTCAACAGTGATGTCCCCCAAGGCAGTGTCCTAGGACCAACTCTCTTCATACTCTACATAAATGACGTCTGTGATCATATTAAGAGCAACTGCGTCCTCTTCGCTGATGATGTAAAGCTATTCAATACCACAGACAATACTGCTACTCTTCAAAAAGACCTCAACTATGTATCAGAATGGCCAAACAAATGGCAACTTCAAATCTCAACAAACAAATGCTGTGTCCTACATATTGGCAAAAAAAATCAGAAAATAAAATACAGGCTGAATAGTCAAGACCTTGTTGATGATCCAAACTCTGTCAAGGATCTTGGAGTACACATCTCTAATGATCTAAGTGCTAGAGCCCACTATAACTACATATCCAAAAAGGCGTTAAGAGTTGTTAACCTAATCCTACGTAGCTTTTTCTCTGGCAATATTGCACTACTAACTAGAGCATACAAAACATTTGCTAGACCAATACTCGAATACAGCTCATCAGTCTGGAACCCACATTATGTATCTGATATTAACACAGTTGAGAAAGTCCAGAAATATTTCACAAGAAGAGTTCTCCATTTCTCTACTCATTGCAGAATACCTTATGCCATCAGACTTGAAATTCTAGATCTAGAAAACCTAGAACTACACTGCCTTCGGTCCGATCTAAGTATAGTATACAAAATCATACATTGCAATGTCCTACCTGTCAATGAACACCTCAGCTTCAACCATAACAATACAAGAGCAAACAACAGATACAAACTCAAGGTTAATCACACCAAACTTGATTGCAGGAAATACGACGTCAGCAACAGAGTGATCAATATCTGGAATACTCTACCTGACTCTGTGGTTTCTTCCCCAAACCCCAAAAACTTTAACCTTAGACTTTCTACTATTGACATCACCCCTTTCCTAAGAGGTCTGTAGGGGGCGTGCATAAGCGCATCAACATGCCTACTGTCCCTGTCCTATTGTTTCTTTTATTTTTCTTATATGCATCCATGTATTCATAACTGTGTTTTTACTTATATCTATTATCTTGTAAGCAATTGACAAACCAAATAAAATAAATAAAGTATGGACTTCCACTATAGGCCTACCGTTTCTGAGCAAAACTGTCTACCTAATTCCATTCAATATCTCAGTAACAACTTTTAAAGCCTTAAAGCATTTGGACTTGGTTGCCAAGTCATTTCCTTTCCTATAAATCTGCAGATATCAATTTCATCTTTCTCCTTCAAAGAAATATAATATTAATATCAAAATGGGGGCAAGATTTTATATCTACAGAATACTGAATTTAAGAATTATTTTCTACAATTTTGTCCCAAAAGTTGGAAATAATATTAATGATTTTACTCATGAAGATCTATGAGGGATTTGAATATCTGAATACACTGGAGTTTCTCAGTGCAGCTTGGTTTCTTGTGAATGGCCGATAATTATTTATTAGGAAGCTAGGTTTTATTTGGGTAGCTGCCTGGGGCGTGTTTGGGCTGGAGGTATTAGGGGGTGTCTGTTTATGTCCAGGTGTTTGCCTGGATTGTGGTATAGAGATTTTTTTGTTGGTGAATGCAGGCTTCCAGATGATTGATAGTCTGGTGGAGTCATCTCTTTTATTCATACTATTAGGTTTTTTATCAATTTCTATGGCTTCTCTGATGATTCTGTAGCCGCCCCGGCTGCACTAAGAAACCCCAATGCACAAAACACAATGTTGCCAACCAATCAAAAACACAGCAACTTGAAGACCAATAAAAACAGACCTAGACTCCCATCCAATCAGGATGAGGAAAAAACCATTCAAATAAAGCAGAAAGTCAGCACCAAATTAAAACAAAAAATGGCTGCCAAGTCTGACACACAAAATTAAAAAGGACCCAATACACAAGCCTGAGGATGGCAGATGAGATTCTGCCGAAACATCGCTGTAATAAAAGCACAAATATTAAGATGTGGAAAAATACCTGAAGAAACCTAAATACCGTACATATAAATACCCGTGAAAACATAACACACACACACACACACACACACACACACACACATGCTTATACTTATTTGATTATAAAATTACCTTATTTATGTGACGCTATATATTTTGTAAATATTAAAATACTAATTTATTAATCACAATTTCAATAATCTTAGATAAGATAGTTAATAAATTTATATTGAATATACTTTCTTGGTGTTTAATTGATAATTGATTATAAATGATAATCATATTTATTTTTGTATCTCTGTATAACTATATAATTTATAACTTTTATATATAGATAAGCATAGTTATTAAGTATATTAGACTTTAAAACTGATCTGTAGTTAATAATCTAAGTGATTAACTTAAGATAGAGAGAGATAAACTGATAAAACTTGATACCTCCCAGGGGCAATTTGATAAAATTGATGATAATATTGAAAGATTTTTTTTAGGAAATTAGGAAAACTTGGAAACCTTAGGATGTCTACCACCATAACTGTCACTAAAATTGGGAAGAAAACAGCATCCAACTCAGCACTAGCAACAGCATCTCCAGCAGGACAACGTTCGATTGAGGGCATGCTGAACTCTGAGAAGATGAGTCAAGCATCAAACATGCAGACAATACAAGTGGCGCTAGTGACAATACAAGAAACTATGATGAGAACTGAAGAAACGATAACAAAAAACCAGGAAGACTTAAAAAGTGAAATGGAGGAGATAAAAGGAGAGATATGAAAACTAGATGACAAGATAGGAACAATCCAGCAGGCAATAGATAAAACGGAACACAAGATAAAGGTGGTGGAGACAAAAGTCAAACAGACTGATAAAAAAGTGGAATCAATAGGACAGAAATTAATGGGAGAAAATAGAAAATTAGAAGAGGCGATTTCCTACCTGAAGAGCTGACTTCTTCTCTAGATTTCAGAATGTGACAGAAGAAAGGGGAGAAGATCTACCTAAAATAATGGCAGACCTTCTAGCAGAAGCACTATGAAGAGAAGGCCAAGAGGTTCAAAGAGAAATGGACGAGCTATTTTTTTATTTACACACATTTATATACCGCCCTTCTCCCGAAGGACTCAGGGCAGTGTACAGCCAACTATAAAATATTCCACATTATAAAAATTAAAAGAAGATTAAACATCCTAAGGCTGCCACTAAAATATAGCCCAGCCCCAAAAAATTAACAATAAAACCCTAAATTTAAAATCCAGAAATCTAAAACCCAACATTCTAAAATTACTTTTTAAAAGTCCCATTTTCAGCCCAGGCAGGCCTGCTCGAAGAGCCAAGTTTTCAGTGCATGTCTGAATGCTCTCAGGTCGGTGGTGTTACGTAACTCAGGAGGTAGACCATTCCAGAGAGTGGTTGCCCCCACAGAGAAGGCCCTATTCCTTGGAGTCACCAGGCGGCACATAGATGCCGTTGGGACCCGAAAGAGGCCCTCCCTGTGGGAATGCACAGGTCGGTGAGAGACTACCGGCAGAACGCAGTCTTGCAGATAACCTGGTCCAATGCCATGGATCGCTTTAAAGGTCAAAACCAGAATCTTAAAGCGAACCCGGAAGGCCACCAGCAGCCAATGCAGGAGAGGCGTCACATGAGAGTTTCTTGATGCCCCCATACCCACCCGCGTGGCCGCATTTTGCACCAGTTGAAGAGTCCGGGTGCTCCCCGCAGGGAGCCCCATATAGAGAGCGTTACAATAGTCTAGGTGGGAGGCGACAAGGGCATGAGTGACCGTGCGTAAGGCGTCCCGATCCAGAAAGAGCTGCAATTGGTGAATCAGGCAAACCTGATGAAAAGCCCCCCTGGAGATGGCCGTAATATGATCTTCTAAAAACAGCTGTGCATTCAGGAGGACACCCAAATTGCGAGTCCTCTCTGTGGGGGTTAAGATCTCTCCCCCAATAGCCAGCGACGGAGTCAGCTGACTATATCGGGGTGCCGGAAACCACAGCATACAGAATTTATACCAATTACACAAGATGTTTCAAATTACCACGAGAGGTTCATATAAGATTTTTAAAGAAATTACTAAGGGACGAGATATATAAAGCAACAAGAGATGAACCACTGGTTCTCGTACAAAGAGAATCTGTATAAAATGGTGTATCATTGGCATCTGCCACCTGTGAGACTGGATAAGATGTTTCCGAACCTCCGGCCAAATTGTTGGAAGTGTAACTGTGTCCAGGGAACATACTTTCATTTGTGGTAGACATGTCCATATGCCCAGAAGTTCTGGAGAAATATTAAAAATTGGATTCTAAACATAACCAAACAAGATGTAAAACTTGAACCTGAAACCTTCTTGCTGGGTATGATAGATTTAAAAATAGAAAAAAAATATCAATATTTAATCTTGCACATTATAACGGCAGCCAGAATAAGCTATGCACAAAATTGGAAACTGTCTACTGTCCCTTCAGAGATAGTCATTAAAAAAATTCATGAGTGTGCAGAGATGGATAGCGTAACTAAATTATTAAAAAACAACAAAGTTAGTGACTACTATAAAATTTGGAATTGATGGTATGAATGGTTAAAGAAAAAGCAATATTGGGCAACTAGATAAGCTATGAAACTATGGAAGACATGCGTTTAATCATAAAGTATTCTCTGAAATTAAAACATTAAAAGAACGAGGAAGGTATTGTAACAAGGGAGATCATATCAGTGTTAGCGGGTGGGAAAAAAAACTGTAACCAATGCTCAAATACCTGCTGCAAAATATATACATATACATATATGTTTGTTTGTTTTTTAAAATGTTTTAAATATATTAATCTTAAATAAAATTTATTTTAAAAATTAAAAAATACTACTACAAAAAACTCCACATAAAGCAGCAAATGAAGAAAGAATAATGATTAAGCATAAGCTGACTATGCCGATGCAGGATGAATGGATACAAGATATGAGAAAGATGAAACAAAATTATTTCAAACTTGTGAATAAGCCGGGAAGGTGGCTAGCCTGTAGACTAAAGAAAGAAAAGGAAAAAAGATCAACCTAACAGTTAAAAGATGCCAATGGTACTCTACAATATCAAATGGAAAAGAAAAAACCTGCGTTTTTCGGCGGCTTTTGATACTGTCGACCACAGTATCCTATTGCAGCGGCTGGGGGGGTTAGGGGTGGGAGGCACCGTTATGCGGTGGTTCTCCTCCTTCCTCTCTGACCGCTCGCAATTTGTGTTGGCAGGGGGGCAGAGGTCGGCCCCGAGGCCCCTGGTTTGCGGGGTGCCTCAGGGGTCGGAGCTCTCGCCCCTCCTGTTCAACATATATATGAAGCCGCTAGGTGAGATCATCCGTGGCTTTGGGGTAGAATTCCATCAGTACGCTGATGACACCCAGCTGTACATCTCTACCCCGGGCCACCCCGATGAAGCCGTCGAAGTGATGACCCAGTGCCTGGAGGCCGTGAGGTGTTGGATGGGGCGGAACAGGCTTCAGCTCAACCCATCTAAGACTGAGTGGCTGTGCTTCGCGGCACCCCGATACAGCCGGCTGGTTCCATCGCTGGCTGTGGGGGGGGAAATTCTTGCCCCCACAGAGAGGGCCTGCAATCTGGGTGTCCTCCTGGATGTACGGCTGTCATTGGAAGATCATGTGGCGGCCGTCGCCAGGGGGGCTTTTGGACAGGTCCGTAGGATCTACCAGTTGCGGCCCTTTCTGGAACGGGATGCGCTTCGCACGGTCACTTCCGCCCTGGTGACCTCCCGCCTAGACTATGCCAATGCTCTCTACATGGGGCTGCCTTTGAAGAGCATCCGGAGGCTCCAGTTGGTGCAGAATGCAGCCGCGAGGGTGGTAATGGGAGCACCTAGGGGCTCCCATGTTATGCCACTTCTGCGCGTGCTGCATTGGCTCCCGGTGGCCCTCCGGGTGCGCTTCAAGGTCTTGGTCATTATCTTTAAAGCGCTCCATGGCTCGGGACCAGGTTACTTGCGAGACCGCCTCCTGCCACCATCGGCTTCCCACCGACCGGTACACTCCCATAGAGTTGGTCTCCTCGGGGTGCCGCCGGCTGGACGGCTGGTGACCCCGAGGGCGCGGGCCTTCTCATTGGGAGCACCCCCTCTCTGGAATGAATTACCCCCGGAGGTAAGGGCCGCCCCCGATCTCATGGCCTTCCGTCGGTTACTTAAAACGCACTTATTTCGGCAGGCCGGACTGGCCTAGGGGTTTTTAAATTTTAACCGGGTTTTAATCTTTTTAATACTTATTTTACATTTTAATTGAGCCATATTATATTTCAGCTTTTAAATTTTAATATTATTGTGTTATTTCGTGTACTGTACTTTGTATGGGTGTTTTTATTGGCTGTTCACCGCCCCGAGTCCCTTCGGGGAGAGGGGGGCGGTATATAAATCGAATAAATAAATAAATAAATAAAAAAACACATCACTAAGGATGTGTTTTTTGAGGAATTATATAAGCAGGAGGATTTACCAGAGGAAAATATTCAACAATACTTAAAACAATCCTGGAAGAAAGCAAGGTGAATAGAGTGATGAATAGAGAAATAATGCAAAAAGAACTGCAAGAAGCGATCCAGAAGCAGAAAAATAATATGCCAGGACCAGATGGTCTTCCGGAGGAGCCGTTTAAGACACTTTAGAATTTATTACAAATTAGAAATTCAACTATTAGAACTTTATAATGAGGTGCTGACAACAGCGAACCTACCTAAATCGTGGGAAGAGACATATATAACATTAATTCCAAAAGAAGATTTGGATCACCAATTAATTCAAAATTATAGCCCCATATCATTATTAAACGTTGATTATAAGATATTTATAACTATAATGGCAGAAAGACTGAAAGGAATATTGAACCAAATTATATATAGTGATCAAAATGGATTCCTGCTGAACAGATAAATTAAAAATAACACCAGAATGATAATGAATGTATTAGAATATTATGAGGCACAACCTGGAAAGCAAATAGCACTGGTCTTTCTAGATACGCAAAAAGCATTCAATAATGTTAATTGGCAGTTTATGATACAGCAATTAAAAAAGATGGATTTTGGTGATAAATTTATTAAGATGATTTTGGCAACTTACTCTATCCAGATGGCTAGTGTAATATTAAATGGAGATAGAACAGAAACATTTAAGATTAATAAAGGAGTAAGTCAGGGATGTCCATTGTCACCTGTAGGAAATTAGCATCCATCCCGCTCCTAGAAAAATTGAAATAGCCTAGGAAATATTAAAAAGGCAGAATATTTCTCCTAAAAAAAATAGTCACTCAAGAAGCAGAAACTCACCCCAGAAGCAGAAACTCACCCCACCTTTGTTAATGGGTGGGCCAGAATACTTTACATAAGAAGGAACTCCAGGGTGATGGGATTAAGGATGGCCCTCAGGAAATGATAGGATTACCCATCTCACCACATGGTTTGGGAAGATTGCATTAGCCAGCATTCAGGTAAAGCCATGTGGTCCAGACCAAGCCTACAAAGACCCCCGCCCCTGGGAGTCTGATATCCAATGGGATTCATTTCTTGCACAGGAACAGGAAACACTAAGATGAGCCCCAACAGAGGGTATAAAACCCAGGCACACTCAGCACCTCAGCCCTTTTTCCCCTTCTCTTCTCACCTTGAAGTATGTGATCATTCTTCTCTGGAGCTCCAGGCCATGTGACCCTGTAACCATTAAACCTTCCAAGCAGCCTCCATGTTTCCAGTGTCCTTTTCCCCACTTGGAACTGAACCCAGAAGGATATTTCTTTCAACACACCCTTACTCTTTATCCTCACACTAGAAAATTTATTGGAGAATATTAGGAAAAATAAAGGAATTAAAGGGGGTTCAATTAGAAAAGAGCAATATAAAGCACAAGCTTTTGCAGACAATATAGTATTTTTTCTGAAAGATCCAGAGGACACTGGAATGATATTGATAAAATAAATAGAAAAATTTGGCAATGTTGTGGGACTCAAAAAAATAAATAAAAATAAAACAAAGATACTCACTAAACACTTAAAGGATAAACAAACAAAAAAAGAATTAGAAGGAAAATTGGGAATGCAAATTGTTAAAAAAGTAAAATATCTTGGTATTTGGCTAACACCAAGGTGCTCATCAATTAAAGAAGACAATTATGATAAATTAATGATACAAATTTAAAAAGAATTGGAAATATGGGGGAAACTACAGCTATCTTTAATGGGGAAAATTGCAGCAATCAAGAATCCATACTACCAAAAATACTATATCTCTTTCAAACCATACCGGTAAAATTGGATAAATTTTGGGGGAGAGAATTGGATAAAATAATAACTAAATTTGTTTGGGCGGAGAAAAAAGCTAGGATAAAAATGAAGTTATTATAGGACAGGAGAGAAAGGGATGGCTTTGGACTCCCAGACAGGGAAATGTACTATCAAGCAGCAGCTATGGTATGGATTAATGACAGGATTAATTTGGAAAACAAAAGAATATTGTTAATAGAAGGCCACAATTTGCAAAGAGGGTGGCATGCTTTTTATGGGATGGGAAAAGCAAGCAACATTCATATTTTCAGAGACACTTGATCAGAAATTCACTAATTCAAATATGGAACAAAATTAAAAAGAACCATTTTATCAAAATACCACTGGCTATCAACTATGGAAGCAAAAATTTACCCAAATGCATTGGATCTGGTGAAAATGAAGAATTATAAAGACTTATTAGATGAACAAGGAAGGCTGAAAACAACACAAGAATTACAACAGCAAAATATAGACATAGACTGGTGCTCATACATGCAAATACAGGCGAGATACAAAAAAGATAAAGAACAATATGGATTTTATATGGAAAAGCATCAACTAGATGAAATCCTACAAGGAATCCAGAAACAGATGACATCGAAAATATATAATTTCCTTGGCACTTACCCTCAACAAGAATAGCAAGAATGTTCAAAAATAAATCTGAAAAATGTTGGAAATGTCATCAGATACCCGATTCATATTATCATGTGGTGGACATGTGCAGAAGCTAAAAGATATTAGACTAAAATCCACACATGATTTAGAAAAATGGCAAAAATTCTGGTCTCAAAATTATAAAATGACAATGTCAACTGTATATAAAGAAAATTTGTATAAGATGTTTTACAGGTGGCACTTACCACCAACGAGACTTGTGGGAATGTTTAAGAATAAATCGAATGGAAAATATTTGCTGGTGGACATGTTTGGATCCAAAGAAATATTGGAGTAAAATCCACACATGGTTGGAAAAAATGACAAAATAACATATAGACTTTAAACCAGAGATCTTTTTACTGGGAATTATACCAGAAATATACAATAAAGAACTGAAATATTTGATTGTAAATGTATTAACAGCGGCTAGGATTGTATTTGCTAAAAATTGGAAAAATGAGAAAATACCAACGCAGGAGGAAGTTATTAAGAAAATAATGGAATGTGCTGAAATAAATTGACATTTGAAATTAGAGAACAAGAAGATAAACAATTTTATAAGATTTGAGATTTATTTTATCAATGATTAGAAAATAAAATATGGTAATGAAATATGTAGAATTTTACAGTACAAGGAGAATAGAACTATATAGAATATATAAAGATGTATTATTATAATTATGGGATGGATTTAGGAGGATAATATGAATTGTTATAAGATAAATCAATTTAAAAACATGGAATATCTTGCATAACATGAATGAATAACAGTATAGTCAAATGATTGATTAATAATGATAATAAATGTATTTAGAAATATCTGTTTGATAATATGAGCATTGTAAGTGAAGACTATGGAGAAGAAGCACAAAAAATTTGTAACCAATTGACACACTATATGTATGTAATTGGAAGATGGCTTTATATTTTTAAGTTTTGTCTGTGTATGTTTGTCTAAAAATAATAAAAAATGAAAAAAAAAAGAAAATATCTAATTTCCTTTTAGACTTTAAGATGGAAGAGAAGGTGATTAAAGAAATGACGGTAGTATGGGCGAAGTATGTTGGACATAATTTAGATTTGGAACATTGGGAAAAAACCTGAGGACTAAATTACAAATTAACTATGACTACAGCGTACAGGGAAAAACTGTACAAATGTTTTATAGGTGGCACCTGCCCCGTTAGACTAGCAAAAATGTTTAACCAAAATCCAAATTGTTGGAAGCGTAAGAAAGAAAGGGGCACTTATTTTCATCTGTGGTAGACCTGCCCAGAAGTCAAGAAATATTCGATTGTGGTTAGAAGAAATAATAAAACAGAAAATTGAACCCCAACCAGTATTATTTTTATTAGACATAACAACAGAGAAATACAACAAAAAAGACAGATATATTGTGTTACATATTTTAACAGCTGCTAGGATCTCTTATGCACAATTTTGGAAGCAGGAAAATGTACCATCAGAGGGTGTTGTAAAAAAATATTAGACTGTGCAGAGATGGACAGGCTGACTTTGAAACTAAAAGATAAAGAGGATTCGATGTATTATGTAGTCTGGGACGACTGGTACAAATGGTTTAAGAATAAAAAGAAATTGGTAATTAGGCAAAGAATAGGAGATTATGTATATATCTATTGTGGAGAGAAGGGAAATATATTAATTTGTAATAAGAATAAGGAAAGAAATACGCAATGGTAATGTAATAAGTATATACAGAAACATGATAAAGAAATGTAAATGATGTCTTGATGCAGACATAATGATGTATATAATTTTATTTTATAGTTTTAAAATTTGAAAACTGAATAAAGTTTATTAAAAAATACAATGTATTAAGGCACTCGAAATGTATGTTGGAAATGTGAACAGCCTAAAGGGACATTTTATTATGTTTGGTGAACATGTAAATAGCTAAAGTATGAATACATATTTTGATACAGAGAATCAATATTCAGAACTTTTCATTTTACAATTAATGAATAAGCAGTTTGAAAGCATTCCTGGAAGATTATTTCAATTTATGATCAAATGAGTTTATTGCGTGTATAGAGATGAATAATTCAACCATTGTTCATGAAAGTGACAAGAAGACAAGAATTAAACTAAAACTATTACAGGAGGTTTTGGACTACCCTATTGGGACTTATATTATCAGGCAGTAATACTGATGTGGATGAAAGAATGGATTGTTTTGAAAATACTAGACTATTAATGTTGGAAGGCCATGATTTGCAATTCGGTCGGCAAGCATTTTTATGGTATAAGGAAAGTAAAGCGCATGGATACTTTCAGAAACATTATATTCAAGATGCTTTATTAACATGGGAGAAAATAAGGGAACAACACTATTTGAAAATACCAGTCTGGTTATCAACAATAGAGGCATTTGCGTTGTCACTACGTAAGAAGGGGATACCTGGCTATTAAACAAAAGTCTTTATGGCCTGAAACAGTCTGGTTTAATGTGGTATTTATGTCTTACTGACAAACTAAATTTAATGGGTTTTATTAAATGCGAAACTGATGAATGCATGTTCACAAAAAGATCTGATAATATATATGAGATAATTCTTGTTTATGTTGATATCGTTTATATTGGTCCAAATAAGCAAATGAGTGAGAGTTTTGCTTGCAGAAATATTTTACATTGAAATTGTTAGGTTACATTAACACTTATTTGGGTGTTCCCATTACTAAAACTCAGAAGGGGTTTAGTATTGCACAAGAGAATAAGATTGAACAACTGTTGCATCACTGCAATATGAAGGATGCTAAAACAGCTCGCATACCTATGCAGATTTTCATGATCTGTCACATGAACCAAGTCCTGATTTTGAAGATCAAAATCTTCTTTATCGTTCAGTAATTGGGTCTTTGTTATACATTAGTAGTTGGACTAAACCAGATATTGCACTTAATGTTAATCTTTTGTCACAACACGTAGGTAAAGCAAAACAGTTTCATTGGTTATGCATTAAGAAGTTGTTGAGATATCTAAAGCACACTAAAAATATGAAGTTGTTGTTAGAACCGACACATACTAACTATGCAGAATTATGTTGTTATGCAGATTCTGATTGGGTGAGTGATAAAAAGTCACGTAAAAGTACTTCAGGTTATATGATGTTCTTAAATGGATGTCCTGTTTACTGGCATGTGCGTAAACAAAATTTTATTTCTTGTTCATCTACTGAAGCTGAATATGCTTGTGTTTCAGATGCATGTAATTCTTTAACGTGGTTTGATGCTTTAGTCACAGATATCTGGACTCGCCCGATCCAGCCAATCACCATGATGGAAGACAATGAATCTGTGGTTTATATTTCCAAAACCTGTTTCACAGGTTCTAGGTCCAGACACATTGACATTCGTTATAAGAACATAAAACAATTAGTTAAACAAGGTTTTGTTAAATTACAGTATGTGTCCACACATGATGAGATTTCTGACATATTCAACAAACCACTTGCAACTACTCAGCACGAATATCTGCATGAGAAGAATATCTGCATAGTTAGTATGATGTCCGTTCAGCAGACAAAGAAGGGGGTGTCACTACGTTCTTTTTGATTTGTCTGCTAAGCGTCCAGAGCCTACTAGAATATTGTTATCATGTTACTATAGCAACTAAGATATGGGTGTCTTGTGATGTCTGATTTACTGCACATGCTTGAAGGGGAAGGAGTTTCCTTTTTTCTTTCTTTCTTTGTACTTCTTAGATTGTACTTCCTAGTTTTGTGTAATAAAAGTATACAGCAAAGGAAAGCATGGTCCAGCACCTCTACTTTATGAAAGCTGAATTTTTTTCACTTTGACATGCGTATCCAAATGTTTTTAAAATGGAAAATATTGTTAAATACACTGAAATTTTAAATGAAAAAGGTGAATTCAAAATAAAGCGAGAACTAGATGAACAAGGGATAAAGATGAATTGGTATTCATATATGTACATACATTCTACATATGAAAAAGATAGTAAGATAGATGGGTTTTACAAAGAAGTGACTGAATTAGATAAAATTTTAACTGGTACTGAAGAGAGGATGATTAAAAAATTTTATGGTTATTTATTAGGAGTGAAATTAGAAGAAGAACAAATTAAAGAAATGATGATCGCTTGGGGGAAAAATTTTGGATATGGGATAGATTTGGAAAAATGGCAGAAATTATGGGCTAGAAACTATAAATTAACAATGTCAACAGCTTATAAAGAGAATTTGTATAAGATGTTTTACAGGTGGCATTTACCCCCCGGCAAGATTAGCAAAGGTGTTTAAGGAACAAATTGGCGAACTGTTGGAAATGTCATCAAATACCTGGATCATATTACCATATGTAGTGGACATGTGCAGAAGCTAAAAATGGACTAAAATACACACATGGCTAGGAAAAATGATAAAACAGCATATAGATTTAAAACCAGAGATATTTTTATTGGGGATCCTATCTGAAGGTTATAGTAAAGAAATAACATATCTGATTATTAATGTTTTAACTGCAGCTAGAATTGTATTTGCTCAAAAGTGGAAAAATGAGAAAATTCCGACAGAGGAGATGATTAAGAAAATAATGGAATGTGCAGAAATGAGTAGACTAATATTAGCAATTAGAGCAAGAAGAAAAGGAGTATTATAAGATTAGGGATTTATTTTACCAATGACTAGATAGAAGAGTAAGAAACTGAAATATATTGTAATAGTAATGATATATTATAATTGATTATTTTTGAATAACTTATATTTTTACATTATGAATATAATTTCACAAGAATTGAGATTTACTTTTAAAGAGCCTGGAAATAAAATAAAATTTTAATGATTGTATGACAATGAGATAATATGATATGAAATGTTGAATAGAATATAATACGAATGCAAAGTTAAGAGGAAAGGATTATAGATATTGTGCACATGATATATATACCAAACCAACACACTGTACAACTGAAAAATGGTTTTATTTGTTGTTTTCTGTAATAAAAATAAAAAAATTCAAAAAAAGAAAGAAAAGTAATATGATATAATGAGAGAGAGGTCAAAATATATTTGTACTGCTGTGAAGAATATTGGAAATGGCACCATTGGAGTCAAGGACCGCGAGCTCTGCAGCCCCGCTCCGAGCTTTTCCTGTCGGAGGGCTCTAAGAGGAGCCATAGCCACCCAGTCGTGGTAGTGAAGGGGATTGACTTGCAAGCTGAAGAGAGCCACATCTCTCACCCCTAACTTTGCAAATTCCCCTCATCCAAAGACAAGGAATAGTGGCGGTTAACATGGCTGGCATGAAGCAGGGACCTGCCAGAATACCCAAGACAGTGCAGGAGCGAAGAGAGCAGTGAACAGATTGTGTCATTGGGTGAGATAATTGTTCTTATTTTAAAAATTACTCTGAAAGGGGGGAAATCCTAGAAGAGACTCTAATAACCTTGCAAGCGATGGAAAATAATTTTAAAGATACTTATGCTGAAAAATAAGTTGAGAGGGCCATCTACGGACCAAAGAAAAAGTGACTCCTAGACTCCTGTAAATTTAATATTGGGAGACTAGAATAAAAGATTATTTATTCATTTATTTATTATTATTTAAATTTCTATACCGCCCCCTCTCCCAAAAAGGGACTCGGGGCGGTGTTAAAACTATAGAGCAGATTTAAAAGTACTTGGAAAATATTTTGGATCATTATGTATTGAGTAAATGCTGGAATTGGTCCATTCAGATAACTAATTTTGTTTTGAAAGAAATAAGAGACTGAGTGAAATAAATGCCTGCTGGAAAGAATGCAGCATGGGAAGCTGAAAGAGAGTTTCATTTATTAAACTATAACTATACCTTTAAGATATTAGACTTTTTGGCCTTTGGATTTGATTGAGGCGTGATTGTTTATTCCACTTTTATCGCTATTATGGCTGGAGTTGAAGGAACAGTTGTGGCAATGAGAGGATTTCTTAAGGAGATGGCTTTAATGTTTCAAGATATTTTGAATTCAATGGATTGGAAAGTGGAGGGTATTTTGCAAAGAATGGAGAATAAAGATCAAATGAACTGGTGGAAACAACAGAACAATTGGAGGAAATGGAAATGAAGATCAGTGAATAGAACATGAACAGGGAAAAAATATGGATCAGCAAAATCAGCAAATAAAGCAACAAAGCGAAGAAGAGGAAGACCAGACAGTAAGCAAAAGGAGTGGAAAGAACTGATGGATTGGCCATATCAACAAACAAATAAAGGATTGGAGCAAAAAATAGGATTGACAAATCAGCTGATAAAGCAAGAAAATCTGAAGAAAACAAAATAGATAAACCAACAATTGCAGAGACAGGAAGATGCCTTTGACAATGTGATATAAATCAAGTTGATAGAAGACCAGGAACAATAAAGAGTTTGTTTATTTAAGAAGTGCTTGCAAAGGCCTTTCTCTTTTTGATAAGGAGGTATTTTTCACAAGCATGCTGGAGATTTTTACACACTTTCAGAAGCCTGATCCTATTATCATCTCCTTATCCTGTTCGCTAATTACTAGATCATTTTCCAGTAACCATTACTTCCTCAATCATCTCATTTCCAGTAAACTCCATCCCTTCTGGCCTAAGCCCCAATCCTGTTTGGCATAACCTCCATTCTCGGAAGCTTCTACTAATACCAACATTTATTAATTTTAGCATAACATAGCACAACACTGAACAGTGTGACCTGCCAAATATATAACCTGCTACAATGTACAAAACAATCTTGTTTTCGTTAATACAAAGAATGATATAAATTTTACTTAATATTCCAGTAAAGTGTCTTAGATCATCTGTAGGGTAAATATGGCGTTACTTATGGCTTTATATTTTTACAGATATAATCCTTCATATGTAATCTTACATATCATAGACAAGGAGATTGGGATATGGGCAGATAATTGAGAAAATTGGCAGCACAAGATTGTACTGGGAGAAATGTTTACAGTGAACAAAAAAAGAGATAGATGAAGATAAAGATGAGTAGTGTGGAAGGCGAATTAAACAATGGATAAGAATTGAAGCATTAAAGAGAAGAAGAGATGATGGATAGGAAATTGCCCTTAAACATTAAAGTAGCCTGACTACAAGTTAGAGAGGCAGAAATAAAATTAGATAGGGAAAATATTAGAATATAAATTGTTTATATAATGAATAAAAATAATAGAAGGATTAGAAATCTGATGTTAGTTTATGTATGTTTCAGATTAACAATGTTAGCGTGAATTGGATTAATATGAAAAGAATTTAGTTAAATTCATTTAGATATAATAGAGAAATGTTTAGATTGAATAAGGAAGACACAGATGAAGGCAAAGATGGAAATTTTTTTGCTTATGTATATTAGATGATATAAACCTAATTAGTGTGAGAGAGATTATGAATGTTAGCATGAATTGGAATAATATGAATGATACTTAATCAAACTTCTTCATACTGTTATTGTGAACTATTATGAAAAAATGGATAAAAATAATTTAAGGAGGATTACATAAATTTGATAAATCTGAGAGACTACTAACAGTGTTAACATGAATTGGATCAATATGGAATTAAAATTAGTTAAATTTGTTTATATATAACAGAAATGTTTAGATTGAATAAGATATAGATGAAGATAAAGATAATGAGGAGTTAGGCATTTTTTGCTTATATATAGTTGAAAAATTGAATGACTTAAATTGGATAAATGTGATAGAGATTACTAATACTGTTAATGTGGTTTTGATTAATATGAATGATACCCAGAACCAACTCTGTTCACACACAATATGGATGTCTAACTAAAAAAAAATAAAAATATATTTAAAAAAAAGAATATTGGAAATCATTTTATACTTTCCCCCTCTTTTTCTATTTTTCCTTTAGGTTTTTTTCTTGTTTAGTACCTTTTGCTTTAGCTACATTATTTTTTTATCTTCCTCATTTTGTGTTAGTTTGTGTTAGCTTTTATCTTCTAATTTAAAAGGTTTAATAAAAAATATACAAAAAGATCATCTTCAGAGGACTTTGACATGGTGTCCTTGTCAGATGGAATGAGATAAGATCAATGTTAAGAGGAGAGTAACCCCAATTCTGGAATGGTGTTTGGAAAGAATATGCTTTCTAAATATGTTTTTTGCATATAAAACAAAGAGAAGAAGAATTAAGCAACATAAAAAGAAAGCAATGCAACTGCAGTGATATGTATTCATAAAATATACTTTGCATTTTACTCTTATTGGCTGGTTCTGATGATTTCAATTCTATGCAGGAATTGAAGTACTTTTACTGAATTACCATACTAAATATAGTTCATGTCCCTCCTGGCTTGTTGAAAGTTTCCAGGAGGTGACAGGTGGGTGGACTCTGGCAATGATCAGTGCTTCACTATAGGAGGAGGTAGTGCTCCAGCACTTTAAAGAGGCCTTCTTCTTAAGAAGCCATCCCTGGATTCCACCCTTTTGGATAATTTCCAACCTATCTCCAATCTCCCCTTTTTGGGAAGCAGCTCCAGAGGTTTCCGGAGGAAACGGATTATCTAGACCCTTAACCAGTCAGGATTCAGGCCTGGATATGGGACAGAAATGGTAGTGGTCGCACTTTTTGATGATCTCTGGTATTTATTTATTTATTTATTTATTTATTTGTTTGTTTGTTTATTTATTTTATTTATTTATTTATTTTTAACATTTATATACCGCCCTTCTCCTGAAGGACTCAGGGCGGTGCACAGCCAAATCTACCCCAATGCATATACAAAAGTTAAAATGAAAATTAAATAGTGGGCTGTTAGAATTAAAAACCAACCCTCCCCCCGGACATATTAAAACCCCAAATTTAAAATCCAAATTAAAAGGAGACAGTTAAAATCTCATGTCAGCCCAGGCCAGCCTGCTCGAAGAGCCAGGTTTTTAACACACACCTGAAGGACCTCAGGTCCGTGCTGGTACGTATCTCAGGTGGCAGACTATTCCAGAGGGCAGGGCCCCCACAGAGAAGGCCCTGTTCCTGGAGGCCGCCAGATGACACATAGAGGCCTATGGCACCCGGAGAAGGCCCTCCCTGTGGGAACGCACTGGTCTGTTGGAGATCATCGGCAGAACGCGGTCCTGCAGGAAGCCTGGCCCAATACCATGGATCGCTTTAAAGGTCAAAACTAGAACCTTAAAGCGAACCCGGAAAGCCACCGGCAACCAATGCAGCTCGCGCAGGAGAGGCGTCACATGGGAGCTACGCGATGCCCCCATAATCACCCGCGCGGCCGCATTTTGCACCAATTGGAGTCTCCGGGTGCTCCCCACAGGGAGCCCCATGTAGAGAGCGTTACAGTAATCCAGGCGAGAGGTGACAAGGGCATGAGTGACCGTGCGCAGGGCGTCCCGATCCAGGAAGGGCCGCAACTGGTAAATCAGGCGAACCTGATAAAACGCCCCCCTGGAGACGGCCACAATATGATGTTCTAAAGACAGCCGTGCATCCAGGAGGACACCCAGATTGTGAGCCCTCCCTGTAGGGGGCAGAATCTCTCCCCCAATAGCCAGTGAAGGTGTCAGCTGGCTATATCGGGGCGCTGGGAACCACAGCCACTCAGTCTTGGATGGGTTGAGTCGGAGCCTGTTCCCGCCCATCCAATTCCGCACGGCCTCCAGGCACCGGGACATAGCCTCCACAGCATCATTGGGGTGGTCTGGGGTGGAGATGTATAACTGGGTGTCATCTGCGTACAGATGACACCGCACCCCAAGACCACGGATGATCTCGCCCAACGGCTTCACATAAATGTTGAACAAGAGAGGGGAGAGGACCGACCCCTGAGGCACCCCACAAATAAGGGGCCTAGAGGTGGACCTCTCCCCCCCCGCCAACACAAATTGCGAGCAGCTGGAGAGGAAGGAGGAGAACCATCGTAAGACAGTTCCCCCAATCCCCAACCCCTCCAGCCGCCGCAATAAGATACTATGGTCGATAGTATCAAAAGCCGCCGAGAGATCTAATAGGACCAGGACAGAGGAAAACCCCCTGTCCCGGGCCCTCCAGAGATCATCGACCAACGCGACCAATGCTGTTTCGGTACTATGGCCGGGCCTGAAGCCCGATTGGAAAGGATCGAGGTAAGTCGCTTCCTCCAGGTACTGAGGGAGCTGATGTGCCACCACACTCTCAACAACCTTCGCTAAAAAAGGAAGGTTGGAGACTGGACGATAGTTGTTTAAAACAGCCGGGTCCAGGGAAGGCTTCTTGAGGAGGGGCCGCACCACCGCCATTTTCAGGGAAGTAGGGAGCGACCCCTCTCTCAAGGAAGCGTTGATAATCCCCTGGAGCCAGCCTCGTATCATCTCTCTGGCGGCCGAAACCAACCAGGAGGGACACGGGTCCAACAAACATGTGGTGGCATTCAGCCCCCCCAGCAGTCTGTCCACACCCTCAGCGGTCACAGGTCAAATTCTTCCCAGATAACATTCTCAAGACCTGCCCCGGACACCTCCCCCGGGACCACCCAATTGGAGTCCAGCCCGTCCCGAATCTGAGCGATTTTGTCATGCAGGAATTGGGAAAACTCTTCCACCCTACCCTGCAAGAGGTCATCCCGCGCTCTCGGCTCAAGCAGAGAGCGGGTCACTCTAAACAGGGCGGCAGGCCGATTTTCTGCTGACGCAATAAGGGCGGAGAAATGCGAACGTTTCGCCGCCTCTATCGTCACAAGGTAGGTCTTAATATAAGACCTCACCTGTGTCTGGTCAGACTCAGTGTGGCTAGCCCTCCAAATACTCTCTAGACGTCTTTTCCGGCACTTCATCTCCCGTAGCTCCTCCGTAAACCACGGAGCCAAATGAGATCTGTGCCGGGTCAGAGGTCGCAGAGGCGCAACTCGGTCCAGAGCCCCGGCAGCCAACCTATCCCAGGTGGCTACCAGGTCTCCAGGCGAGTTGTGAGCCAGAGTCTCAGGAAATGGCCCAAGCTCCCTCTGGAACTGCTCAGGGTCCATCAGGCGCCTGGGGCGGAACCATCTACATGGCTCCGCCTCCCTGTGGTGGGGGATGGCAGTACAGAAGTTCAGTTTAAGAAGGGAATGATCTGTCCATGACAAGGGTTTGATGACTAAATCCCCGAAATTACAGTCATTCAACCACTGACCGGAGACAAAAATCAGGTCTAGCGTGTGTCCTCCTATATGAGTGGGGGCAGAAACTAATTGGGTCAGGTCCATGGCCGTCATGGAAGCCATGAACTCCCGGGCAACCCCAGAGGTTTCACCGAGCGATGGCAGGTTGAAATCCCCCATGACTAAAAGCCTAGGGGTCTCAACCGCCAGCCCGGCTATCACCTCGAGGAGTCCGGGCAGGGCCGATGACACGTGGCAGGGAGCCAGGTACGCCATCAAAAGGCCCATCTGAACCCCTTGTCCCCACTTCATAAAGAGAGACTCACAACCAGCCATCTGAGGGACAGTGGCCTCCCTAGGACAAAGGACCTCTTTAATAAGCACCGCCACCCCTCCACCCCTTCCCTGAGACCTAGGCTGATGAAATGCAAGGAAACCTGATGGGCACATCTCTCTCAGAGGGGCACCGCCCTCTGGGCCCAACCAGGTTTCGGTAACACCTACCAGGTCCGCACCCTCCTCCTGCACCAAATCACAGATCAGGGGGGCCTTGTTGACAACAGACCTGGCATTGCATAACAACAGCTGGGTACTCAGGGCCTGAGGCTCTGGACAACCAAGTCTGCAGTTTGAGCAGGATGAAGGTAGTGCATCCATCCTTGCTCTACTTGACCTCTTGATGGCTTTTGTTACCATGGTATTCTTCTGGAGTGGCTTTGCGGAATAGGAGTGGGAGACTCTGTACTATTCTGGTTCACTTCCTTCCTCTGCAACTGCTCAGTCAGTCTTGATAGGAGGGGAGAGATTCAGTCCTTGCCCACTGTTTTGCGGGGTTGCCACCGGGGTGAAGGGGAGGGACTATTATTTTATTAATTCATTATTTTATTATTTTCTTCTACTAGTTTTTAAAAAATGTTTTTATATTCGTGTAAGTTGCCTTGAGTCGCCATGTGTGAATAGGCACAATACAAATTTTCTAAAATAAATAAATATCACAATTGTGTGTACTAATCTATAATTGTGTACAAATCTCAATTGTTTAACAGCTGTCCATTATATTTAGATTTTAAGAGCACAGACATTATTCAATACAAATATATACCTCAAGTATTTCTTCATACTTTTTCACTGTCCTTTGTAGATCATCATCCTTTTCTGAAATCTTTTTGTGCAGTTGAACTGTTTCTATATGGTGACATTCTATCAATTCGGATTCCACTTCCTGGGCTTTACCTTTTTAAAAATATGCAACAATGTTACTATGATTAGGTTAATACAATTAGCTTTCTATTTTAAATCTTTATCAGCAATGGCTAAAAAGTAAATGGCAATTACTGTACCTGAAGAAATTTAAAAAAGAAAATTTAAAAGAAAACAAGTTGAACAGGTATTCTTTGCAAACAAGCCTGTGATTAATCTGTGCACAAGGTATTGCAATATCTTAAAACATTATTTTATAGCTATTTAGCAACTATTAGCAAGGAGTTAATGGCTGTTTTCCTCAATAAAACTTCTCATTCAAAGGGTTTTAACAAATAGCACTAGTTTGTTTCTGTTTTCTTTGAAAAATAAATGAACTTCTTCCAGCATATCCAACAACTAAGACACAGTATCAGCACCAAGAACTTGGAGCTCTTTGCACCTCAAGTCAAAGATTATTGAAGTGCAACACCTTAACAAACTAATCTGTATAATCCTACAATTTATCTGATCTCTTAGATTTTTATTTCCTAAATTCCTAAATTCCAGACATCTTCAAACCAAATAAAAATATTCCTAAGCAGAAATAGTGATAAATCCTCAGAAAATTCAAGGTTATTTTTAAATCATAAGGTTGTTTTATTACAATCACAAGAACTGCAAATAGAAATACATTAAAAATAAAGTAAAAACAAAATGAGGTAAAATATTACAATTGGTGATACAATTCAGGATTCTAAAGGAAGTTGATGGAAATAAATACTTTTGTTCCCATTCTTCCTTATATTTATCCAAATGACTATATAATAGACCTTCCTGAACAAGACAATACTTTATGCTATTGTTTATAAAGAATCACTTCTGCTCCAGGAAATGAGCTGTAGGCAATAAGGGAGATGGCCAGGGAATGAATAACTGCAAAAAGTGTTATTTTTGTTATTTTAGAGTGAACAAAACACAAATTTGTTATTTTCTCTATTACTAAAGATTCATTAATCTCAATTCTGTTATTACTTTAATTTGTATTAAGATTTAACTTTTAACATTAAAACCCTTTTCTTGGTTTCATTAATATCTTTTTCTGCCTGAACATTGTTTTTTTTAACTTTATTGTTCTTTTCCTTTACTGCTCTTCCTACCTTAGCAAGCTTGCTGATCTTTACTTCTTGACTGTATTATTACTTTGCTTCTCGGTTTTATTATTTAATAAATCTTTCTCACTCTTCTTCCCTCTGCAGAATCATTGGCTTTTTGGGTGCCTTTTTCTTAAATGACTGACTTCTGAGTTCACATCAACTCCTTTTTTCCTTGTTGGAGTTTCTCATGTATCATTCTCCAGAACATGTGTTGACAAGTCTTCTCATGCTGAAGCAATGCCATTTGAACTAGGCATTTTTCAACTACTTTTCCACTCCTTCTTCATTCTCTAGTTTCCTGATAGCTGCAACCATTTTGAACTTTGATTCAGAAAAAGGTAAGCTACTCCTGAAGATACTGTTCAAGCCTTGCCCTCACATGGCCTTACGCATGGAACTTCTCTGCATTAGTGATTTACATACCCACATACACATTTTTTCTTTTCTGCTTCTCCTAGTTTCAATAAAAGTCTCACCAATTTTCCTTCTCTGCACCAGACACATGTCCTCATCTCTTCTTCTGTATTTCTCCTAGTCTTTTAGGTGCTTAAATTCTTTGAATTCTGTTTCTTTTTTTTTCTTCCTCAGTTGTCAAATGAGGAATAAACTGGTGGTCTGTGATGCCATTTGCAGTCCATAACACCTGCAGACCATCATGTCAAAAATACTATCCAAAATTTTCTGAAAAAAAAAATTGACATTTGTAGCATTTCACTGTAACTTACTAATAGTTTCTTTTACAGCCATTTCTAATTCCTGATCCTTTTGGGCCAGTTGGGTATTGAACTCCCTCATTAGCTGTTTTAATGTAGAATTGTGCTTCAGTTCAATGTCTTCCTGTTCATATCTATTAAGATATAAGAATATAAGAAATTAAGATTTTTTTAGTTCAAGCATTATGGTAAAAAACTCTAAAATATTTCTTACAGATTAAATTGGGTAACAAACCTGTTAAAATAATTAAATTTTATTATTTTTCCATAAAGACAAAGGTTGCCCTCGCACATACGTGCTAGCTGTTTCCGGCTCTAGGGGGTGGTACTCATCTCCATTACAAAGCTGAAGAGCCAGCGCTGTCCAAAAATGTCTCCGTGATCATGTGGCTAACATGACTAAATACCAAAGGAGCATTGAATGCTGTTACCTTCCCACCAAATGGTTCCTATTTTTCTATTTGCATTTTTACATGCTTTCAAACTGCTAGGTTGGCAGAAGCTGGGACAAGTAACAGAAGCTCACCCCTTTATGCACTTCTAGGGATTCAAACCGCCAAACTGCCGACCTTTCTATTCGACAAGCTCAGCGTCTTAGCCACTGAGCCACCATGCCCTTCCATTTTTCCATACAATATTTATAAAAATGACATCTGATCCTTTAGATTTTTACCATAATGAAAATGTAGGAAAATAGTTGTATAATGTAAAAATGTATTATATTCATGTGTATGTAGTTCAAAAAAGGTGACAGTCAAGGAACAATGTAAATAGAATATAATGTAAGTAAATATATTTAGGTGTGACTATAAATTGATATCAAGCAATTTTAAATATAGCATCTTAAATATACATCTTAAATGATTAATTGCTGGAAATAGACTATACATGTATTCAATTGTTTTGTATAAATTTAAGTGTATAACTAATTGATGGTTACATTCCTATTATTATATCTTAGTTCATAAGCTGAAGGTTGAATTCATCTTTTACTTACTTATGTGCTCCTTTATATAATGTGCAATCAGAAATATAAGTTTTTAAATAATCATAACTTCTGGTTTTTATCTGAACTTGTGAAATTCAAATTTTTGACATGTTTTAAAGCAAATAGACATCTTTTATTTCATAAAATGGGAAACCATTATAACTTATATATATATTTAGATGTGATTGCTTAATTCACAAAGGAAGGAGTACACTGCACATGCAAACAATGTATTTTTTCGTAACTGGACATTTTACTTTGAGAGATGTTCATCCAACCTGAGATTTATTTTCTATAAAAGTGTTCAACAGATTTAAAAAGCAGGATTTATCTGCTAGATAATATATATATCCATTTTTGGAAAATAATACTTTATCATATACTTGATTTCATTCAGTTTTACTCTATATACATTTCAGTAAAGAGTTAACAGTTACTTAATGGCAACTTACTTTATTTTTTGTTCCATTTCTTCTCTAGATTCTTTCTTTATAATTTCCAGCTCTTGCTGATGTTCTTTCCTCAAGGTTCTCAAATCTTTCTGAAGCTTAATCAAATTTCTGTGCTGTTCCTGTTTCTCTTGCTCTGTATGTTTCAGTGTAGTTTGCAAATATTTATGTTGTATCTGCATTTCATCAACCATCTTCTGAAGTTCAAAGACTGATTTTGTCTTTTCTTCTATATTTCCTTCCAGAATTTTTATAAGGCCACTTCTTTCATCTATCTGCTCTTGCAGACTATTTAATTTCTTATCATATTCTGTAATCCTATTTTCCACACCAATCCTGTGTTGTTGTCTCTCTTTCATAAAATCGTCACCAAAACGATATATCTTTTGTTGTAAGGGTTGTCCTTCTTCCTCCTTTTCTTGAAGCTTTTTTTCTAAGTCTTTAAGTGCAAATTCCATATTTTGTTGATTTTCTTCTTTGTTTTTCAATTCTATTTTGATCTTTCTTAATTCACTCTCATACTTGGTATGTTGTTCAAGTAATGAAGCCTGTTTCTTGATTTGTTCCTCAATTTCTCGTTGAAGATTTTCAATTTTATCTTCTTGAGCTCTTTTAAGAAGTTCTTGCTGATCCTGAGTTTCCATTTTTGAAATATTACACATATTTGCTTCCTCATTATACCTCTCATGTAATCTCTCCTTATCCAATAAATCTTTTCTTGAAATATCAATTTTTAAATCATATATCTGTTGCATGTTCTCTAAAGCATGGACTTTACCTTGCTCTGCAGAAACTTTTATTGTTTTTACTTTCTGTATCAACTCTTTTTCTAAATCTGAGTCTACTGATTGAATCTTTTCTTCTAAAGACATAATTTTCTTTTCTTTTTCTTGCAACTTTTTCTGTAATTTATTTTGCTCTTTTTCTTCCATCTGAGTTGTCAACTGCCTTTCAAAAGAAGCAATTTTGTGTTCAGCCTTTTTTTTCAGATCTGCTATTTTAGAAGTTGTTTCTGAAATAAGCCTTTCTTCTAAAGCCTTTAATTCTTCTTCTTTAGTTTTCAATAGAGCCAATTTTATTCCTTCAAATTCTTTTGATTTTTCTTCCAGGTCAATTTCCATATCCTGCACTTTCTTCTCAAAAGTTAGGACTTTTTGTTCCATCTCCTTCAGCTTGTCATCCTTGTCGACTATTGCTCCCTGAGCCTGTTGGAATTGTTGTGTCATTTCTTTTTGCTCTCTGTCTTGTTCACGATACTTTTTACATTCTTCCATTAAATAATCATTTTCCATTGTTTTCCGAGCAATATGCTCTTCTAATTCAGCAATTCTCGCTGAATGGATTTTTATTTCAGCAACCAAATCAGATTCCTGTTTTTCTTTTCTGAACTGCTTTTGTTCCATTAAGAACATTAAATGTTCTAACTGTTTGGTTTGCTTATCATGCTCATCCTTCATTCTATTCAGTTCTTCTTCTTTTTCACTAACTTGGTTATTAATCAGTTCAATCTTACTTTGTAATTCCTTAATAGTATTATAATTTTGTGTAAATCTCAATTGAGCTTTCTTCTTCCAATCTTGTATTTTATTCATCCAATGGTCTACCTGTTTCAGGGCAGTAACTTTATCTTCATTCAATGATTCAACTTTGGAAGATAGTACTTCCATTTCATTCAGTAACTGCAGTTGGTTTTCTTTGTGTTGTTTGTTTAACATCATTGTGGCAGTTTCTTTTTCTGATATGCTCTTTTCAAGTCTGAGGTTCAATTCACTAATGACCTTGTTAAGATCTGTGATTTCTGCTTTTTTCTCATTTATTTCCTCCCTTAGAGACGTAACAACATCACTATGCTCAGATAATTGTTTCTTCAGGTTTGTGATACAAGATTCCTTCTCTGTTGCTGTTTGCTGCTGGAGATAATTTTCTTTTTGCAATAGTTCTTTTTCAGTTTGAAGTTTTTCCATGTCTGCTTTCATAGACATCATTAAGTGTTCCTTTTCCTCTAAGTGCTTTTTTGATTCCTGTAAACTACTGTTTAAAGTTACATGACTCTCTGTTAATTGTTTAAGTTGAACTTCTGGATCTGGAATTTGGTTGATTTTAATAAATATGCCTTCTTTAATTTTCATTGTCTGTTGCTGACAGTGAGCAATTTTAACTATCATTGAAGAAATGTTTTCATTGCATTGTTTAATCAGTTCATCAACTTTTATTTTCAATAAAGTTTCTGCTTTTTGCTGGTAATCAGCCAATTTTCTAATTGTATCTCTCTTGAAATTTTCAAATTCAGCTTGTTTTTGCTGAAACTCATTTCTTTCCCCTTCTAACTTTGTCTTATAATTCTCCTGTTCTTTAAGATGAGACATCTTCAAGGCATGGAGTTCCACACCAGACATTTTCAATTTATCTGCCAGTTCCAAAAGATCATATTTCTTTTTTTCTTCTGTTTTCTTTATCTCATTAAGCTGTTCCTGTACTGTTATTTTCTCCCTCAAAGAAAAATTAAGATCGTCCTTTAATTTTTCAAATTGCTTTTTAAAATCAGTTTCTTTTTGTTTTAAAAGATTCACTTGTGCTAATGTCTGTTGCAGTTGTTCTTGAAGTTCACATATACTTTTGTCTTTCTTCGTATTTTTGTCCTTTAACCATGTAATCTCTGCATTATTCCCTTCTCTTTCAGCATCAAAAGTGGCCAGTCTTTCTTTCAGATCTCTTATTTCCAGCTCTTTTTCTTTTAATTTTGTTTCATGCTTTTCCCAAAGTACTTCAGTCTGTTGATTTAGTTTCTTTTCCCAAAAATGTAAAACTTCATCCACTTCTTGCTTGTGGGCTTCAGCCATGCTTTTTAGTTGTTTCTTCTGATTCATCTCCAGTTTTGAAACAGTATCATTTATTCCAAGTGAACTGGCATCAGCCATTGCCAGCATTTTTGAAGTGAACTGTTTCTCTTTCTGACAAAACTCCAACTGGTTGACCTCAATCTCTTTTTTTAGTTTTGCTTCTTTTTCTGAAAGTTTTTGCTTAAATTCTGCCTGCATTTTTTTTACTTTTTCTATGGTTTCTTCTGCTTGTGTTTCTTGCTGCTTTAACTTGAGTTCATATTCGTCTTTTAAAGCACTTATTTCTTCTTCTTTGGTTGATAACAGCTGCCTATACTTTTCAATTTGCTGCTCCATGAAATACTTTATTTGTCCAATTTTACTTTCATTGCCAATACAATGACTTTTTAACTGACTGATCTCTTCTCCAAAGTTTCTTAACTGTGATTCATACTTTTCTGTCAGAGATGAGATATTCTGTATATTTTTTCTTTTTTCTTCTTCCAATTCACATTTTAGATCATTTACCTGGGATATCTGAAAATCTAACTCAGTTTTTACTTCAGTCGGCTGGATTTCGGTTTTTACAACCAGTTCCTCAAGTTTTGACTTTTTATGCTTTATAACTTTCAATTTCTCTTGCAAATTTTTAAACTTGTTTTCATAAATACTTGCATTATTTTCTCTGGACTGACATAAAACATCTAATTCTGCAGACATTATTTTACCTTGTGACTCAACTTTTCCTAGAGTTTCTTTCATTTTTTTCTGTTCTGATTCTTCTTCACTTTTCTCTTTTGCTTCCAAGAGTTGTTTGAGGTGAATTATTTCTTCTTTAAATGATTTCTCAATTACTTCCTGGTCTTTAAAAATAGCTTCAACTTGTTCCTTATGATTATTCCTTTGCTGATCAAGTTTTGCCTGAAATTCGACCTTTGCTTTATCTGCATCCTCTTTTAACTTAGAAATATATTGTTCAAGATTTTGACAGGTATTCAGAGCATCTGATAATTCAGATGAAAGTGCTTCTAGCTTTGTTTGTTTGACATCAAAATTTTCTAAATTTTTGTCATTCATTTCTTGTATATGAGCATGATATATAGCCTCTTTTTCTTTTAACAGCTTAGCCATTTCTACTTCACAATGTTTCCTTAGTTTTTCCATTTCTGATTGATGCTGCTGGGTAAATATTTCAAGCTCTTCTCTCCAGTGTTGCTGTTCTTGCTGCTTTACATATTCAATTTCTTTTTTGTGTTTTTCAGTCATATTAGCTATTACTTTACTGTGCTCATTTTTGTCTGATTCTGTCTGAGCAACCAGATCTTCCAACTGGCTTTTATCATTCTGTGGACACTTCATAAGGGAATTTTTCAGCTCAAGAATTCTCTGTTAAGAAGATCAGTAGGAAATATAATGAATAAAATAACTTTTTTAAAAAAAATGTTTAAAATATTATCTACTTAAATGCTATGCATAACAAGATTCTAATAATTTAAATGAAAAAAATAAATATAAACTATGTTGCTTCTTATTCTGATGAATGGAATTAAAAGCTAAAATCATTTAGCTTCAGTATTTTTACACCCATAAAAATGGTATTTCTATGTAGATTTGATCTATATAAAATTAGTAAGTATTTCTGGACTCAAAACCTAAAAAAAACCCTAGAATTATTGCAGTTTGTATAAGGCTATTATGTATTAATTATTTTCTACAGAAGATTACTGTAAAATTCTCAAACTCTATCACAATAATGACTGAAAGAAAAACACAGAAAGATGCTGAATAATTTTTTCCCCCAAAAATGTACTATATGAGAAATGAAATCATCCACGAGGGGTGGAAGGCAGGTGATCCCAGTATGCCATGCAGCTGCAGGCAAGTCAAGAGACATGAAGATGAGCTTCATGGGGCTGCCTGCCTACTCCAGTCACTGAGTTTCAGCTTTCCTGTGGCCCGCATGGCGCATCTGGATTATCTACCTTCCCCCCTGCACTTCTGCCTCCATCTGCTGCCTATGCCTTTTGCGGCCACCCACCACTCTGGCCCACTGACTTGGCTTTCCCACAGCCCACGCATCAAGATCTTGTGCTACCCCTATCTCTTCCTCCTGCTGCTTGGACTGGCCATGCCCACCCTTCACTAGGGCTTATTTTGGGGTAGGGCTTATATTAGGTGCATACTTAAAAATCAGTCTTATTTTTGGATAGGTCCTATTTTTGGGGAAACATGGTAGTTAATTCAAACAAAAAAGACACAAACCTTCCTGTAGTGTTCTCCCAAGCTGATTAAAGGAACAGAAGAATAAGATAAAAAAAGATAACAGTGACCATATGTCCTTTATTATAAAGGACAATTCTTTTTTTCCAGAAAGGTGTTGCAAGCCCTGCCCCAGGACTCCCTCTGGTTCCTGAGGCCTGGCTGGAAAAGATCCATTGGGCCACATTTTTGGACAGACCTTTTTCAATCAACCTCTTTAGACTGAAAGAGCCACCTGCCAGATTGATTTTGCCTGAACCCAGGATCCCATCCACTCTCAAAGATACTGGCTGAAAAGCCAAAATCGATTTTAACACAGACGTTTTGCAGCCTCCAGCTGGCTCCAACTGCCCCATGCTTCAAGTACTCCGTGCTAAAATCCCACCATGGACTTTTTCAGCCAATGTCTTTTGAAAGGGGAAGAGCTGCTTGTCAGATTGATTTTGCCTGCACAACAAGCCCTGTGGGTCTGACGCTAGCTGGAAAAAGTCTGGCTCTGATGCTCGCTAGAAAATGCTTTCCACCCTTTAGAAACATTATGATGCCTTAAAACAAACCCAAAGCTCCTGAAAGATAGGTAGCACCATGCAGCCTCTCCCGAGACGGGAAGGAAAACTAGAATTTTGGGCTGGAGAAAGGAAATTCTAATTTTTGGGATTGCACATATAGGTGAGGGGAAGGCTTGTAATAAGCTGAAGAAACAACACTTATATCTTTGGTATTCTGGCTTTGTTTCTACAGCCCAACATAGGAATTCCCTTCTGCGCACAAGAAGGAATTCCCTTCTTTTGGCAGTCATTTCATTCACTCTGTCTGCTCAGAGGGATGACTGGGATAGCAGTCACTGATAAGACGATCACAAGGGCAGCTTGATTAATAAGGCAATGATTTACGAGCAAAATTCCAAACTCAATTGTGGTTATCTATTGAGATTCTCAGTTATCCAAGGCAGGGTTGTCCCAAAGGTGCTTTTTCACGAGGCGACTGGACTTTCTGGTTTTTCTTTGAAGACATTTTGAGAAGCAAAACCTCTTCAAAAAAACAAACAAACTACGAAAGTCCAGTTGCCTCTTGAAAAAGCACCTTTGAGATTCAATTGTGGTTGTAAGTTGACAGCTACCTGTAATATCATATTTTGAATTATATACTTTTGATTATTGTTGATGATTATAAACTAATTTTAATAATAAGGTGATATAAAAGACTTAACTATATGTATTCTGTAACTTTTTAATGTATTCAGTTTTATGAAGTTTGTAAATGTCTTGCTTATTTGTTATCTACTGTATATTATTTCTCTTTTGGATGGGGCTCTTTTTTCTTTGTTTTTCTTTTCTTTAAAATATTTAATTTTAACCATGTTAATTACAATTTGCCCTCATCATAAAGGTGATTGCCAATATGAACTGCCTATTCCACTTCACAAAATTATGAATGGTTTCCATAGATTACCTTTACCTCTAAACATCAAGTTTTATTTAAAATAATAGCTAACTAAAATTTTTAATTTAAAACAAAATTGTCAAAACGAAAACATTCAGTTTTGTAAATTAGAGGAAATGAATCGTGTTTTTCTGTTAGATGCTCTTCCCAAAATTATTTAAAGGCATGCAAGGTAAGAGTAGTATTAATAAAAGAGAGTTTCTAGAATGTGCTGAACTAAAACGTTTGGTTCAAGAATATATTCAAATTTTTCACATGCACAGATGCACACACAAAGTAAAGAAAATATTTTTTTAAAAAACTGAGCATTGTAAATTATTATATCATCCAAATTCAAAACAGCTACTTTGGTTAGAACTAGATTTATTTTAAGGTTTATCATAGATCACACATCCCAATTTATAGAAAGTTATAGTAAATCACAAAATGTAGTGCATGCAACCAGAGATTGGGAAATTTTCAGATTTTTTAGCTTAGTATGTTACGTGAACACAATAAAAAATATTCTGATCAAAAAGAATATTTGTTACTCAGGGAGTCCTTGTTAGTCTCTTACCTTAGTTGATTTCTTGTAGATGTTTCATTATTTAAACCAGGGGTCACCAACCTTTTGGACTTCAGGGACCACCAAACTCATAATTTTAAATCCCGGGGACCATTAATATGCCTTGCCTTGCTAACGGTGGGAAAGAGTGAGATCTGATCTAACCTCTCTCTCATACACACACACACACAAACACACAGAGGCAGGAGTGGGATTCAAATTTCTTAACAACCGGTTCTGTGGGCATGGCCTTAATTTGTGGTGTGGCTTGGTGCTCATGTGACTGGCTGGGCATGGCTTCTATGTAAATATTATAATATGTAAATATTGAATTTTTTATAAAAAAAGGAGCAACTTTCACCCCAAAGCAGGTAAAGCAGGCAGGCAGATTGAGTTGCTCACATAATCACAGATTCATTCAGAGATCTATCTTTCTGCAATCGGCTACCTGAGTCTGTCACATAAAATTTGCTTGCAAGCAAACTGATAAAATTTGCTAGCAAGCAAACTCACAAAATTAACTCACAACACATCATGTATATAAATATAGAATTTTTTTATAAAAAAGAGCAACTTTTACCTAAAATCAGGCAAAGCAGGCAAGCAGATTGAGTTGCTCACAGAATCACAGATTCACTTAGAGATGTGTGTTTCTGCCATCAGCTATCTAAGTCTGCACTGAATAATAGAACTTTCAATCCTAAGGGAGGTTTGGCTCTGCTTAAAGATTAAAAGCAGAGCCAAAGATCTAAAGATTAGCTAGAAAGCAAGAAATCCAATGGTTTCCTGCTTTCTAGCTAATCTAAATCTCCTGGCACAGAAGAACAACTGATGGTTGGGGGGGGAGGGGGGAAGGAAAAATAGTAACTTAGCAGGCAAGTTTGCCAGGTAAGGAGTGAATGGGCAGGGAGAGTTTGCGCAGGCCATGTTGGCAATACAGCCTTGTATTCCTGGCAGCCTGGATTAATTGCTTTGGGGATGACATTTTTCTGCGGATCACCAAAATTTTCTCACGAGCCACCAGTGGGCCACAGCCCACTGGTTGGCTACCACTGATTTAAACTAGGTAACATCATCAGTGCTAGTAAGGATTGGGTTTGTTCTCTGTGTACATTCTTGTGAGTGTCAGGTTCTTACAGGTTCTCTGGTTGTGCTGTTAACTGTTAGCTTGTTTTGCAGCTTCTTGATTGTTGGTCTGATGTTAATGGTCGTCTGAGTGTTGATTGCTGATGGGAAGGTGTTTTGGTATTTTTGCTCCATTTTTGGCTTCTTCATTGACTTTTCTTCCCAGTATGTAGATGTTGTTTATGTCTATGTGTCTACTGATAGCCAATTTGACAGAATGCCAAGCTTCCAGGAATTCCATAGCATTTTTGGACTTGGCTTGGTCTAGGATGGTCAGAGATTCCCAGTTGGAATGGCAATAAAACAACTCTTAAATATCTTATTACACTCAAAAAACAATTCAAGCAATTGATTGCTCTTAAGAAGAGACACGAAACAAGGTCCTCCTGGGAACAGCTTATTGTGGCAGCAAAGCAAAAAATATATTTTTTATTCTGGCATCTAATAGTTAGTCACTCTAAGGAAAATTCATACTCCACTAGTGCCCATATACCTCCAACAACCTGGGAACTTCAAATTTGGATAATGTATGAAGACCCCTCCATCGAGAGTATAAAGTATACAATAAAGAATTTACCCGAATGGTCCCCAGTTTCAGAGTCCGAAATTAAATCACTCATTGGCCAACTCAAGACGGAAAGCCCCAGGAGCTGATTTCATTTTTGCTGAATTATTAAATAACCATTTGAAGTGGTGGATACCAGTTCTGGTGGCAACTATTCACTTATATTGACTCCACTGGCCATATCCCAGAAATTGGGGCTTGGCAATTGTTGCCCAATTTTTAAACAAAAGAAAGAGAGATGACCCTGCCAGTTATAGACCAATAAGTCTGCTAAATATAATCAACAACTCTATGCCAAACACCTCCAAAATAAATTAAAGGAGTGGCTGGATCTTGAGAACTTGATCGCTGGCAAGCAAGCCGAGTTTAGAAAGGGAAGAGGCACCATAGATCAGTGCTTAGTTCTTCATCATCTGAAAAATACATATCAAATAGACTGTATTATTATATGCTGGTTTTATAGATCTCAAGGCAGCCTTTGATATGGTAACCAATTATGGGGGAAGCTGGAAGCTGCCTCTGACCACAAGCTTCTTCATCTGTTACGTGCCCTATATACTAAAACATCCCTCAAGGTGAGGTATAATATGCAAGGGTCCCTCTTGAAGTCAGTCAAACTCAAAAGGAGGTTAAATAGGGGTGTATTTTGCCCCCCTTGCTGTTTAACTTCTACATAAATGACATGGTTAAATAAGTGATCAAAGCGTCGCCCTGCTACTTTATGCAGATGATGCTGTGATCCTCTCCAGGACGCCAGTAGGTTTTAAAAGAGCCTTGTGAGCCCTCATCCAATATTGTAATTACAATAAACTGGACATAAATTAAGAAAAAACAAAGATTATTCTATTCATGGTAACTCTATTTATGGTATCTAAATGGCCATTTAATAGAGTAGATAACCACCTCCAAATACCTAGGGGTGGTCATCCAGGCCACTGGTTCAAGAAATGCACATGGAGAATATGCGGTTGCCTTGGGCCAAAGATCAGCTAGTGCTATTATTAAATTTTTCCTCACAAAAGGAGGTTATTATGTCCCTGTCGCAATTAAGCTTTTTCTGGCCAAGTCCCTAGCACAGTTTCTTTATGGGACCTTGCTCAGACCCTCAGCTTCCTGTTTTACACCATTGGAAAAAAATTAATCCAAATTCATTAGATCAATTCTCCAGATGCTGCGTTGTATCTCACTTCTATGCCTGGAGACAGGATTGATAAAAATCAAAGCAAGAATCTGTGTAGCATCTTTAAATCTCTGGCTAAAGCTTAACTGGCATTCAGTTTGTAGTGCCTTATGAATGGGGATGGAGAAGACCATGTTGTTGCCCTACAGATGTCCTCGATAGAGGCTTGTGTATTCCATGCAGCCGTGGTGGCTGTGCTTCTGGTTGAATGGGCTGTCACTCGTCTGGGCAATGGAAGAGCTTGAAGATCGTAGGCCTTCACAATGCATGCCCATCTACCGATCTATGGTTGATGATGTAACCTTGCCACCCAACATGAAGGGATGGAAGAATACAAACAGGGATTCTGTCTTTCTAATAGAGGCTGTCCTCTTTAGGTAGGTGCGCAGGGTCCTCCTAATGTCCAAGGTGTGCCATTTCTTCTCTAGGGCATGGGTTGGGCTCAGGCAGAAGTCTGATAAAATTATTTCCTGTGTCCTGTGAAACATGGAATTCATCTTGGGGAGGAAGGAGGGGTCCAGTCGCAGAACCACCTTGTTTGGATGGAATATGCAAAGATCCTCTTTAATGGAGAGGGCCGCCAGCTTAGATATCTGTCTGGCTGAAGTGATGGCCACAAGGAAGACCACCTTGAAGGTGAGGTAATGAAGGCTGCCTGATCATAACAGTTTGAATGGCTCTGAAATGAGCGCTTGTAGTACTTTAGGTAGGTCCCAGATGGGGTACCTGTGTACCACAGGAGGCATCCGGTTAGTTGTGCCTTTAAAGATACCATTAGGTTCTGAGCGAGGGACTCCAAACTCCCGCAGGATAATACCGATGCCAGAGCTGCCACTTGTCTATGTATGGAGAAACCCTATCCAGCCTCTCCTGAAGGAATTCCAGGATTTGGGCCATCGATACAGTGGTAGGATTAATATGATTTTTGGAGCACCAGTCACAGAAGGCTCTCCAAGTTGCATCATAAATTCTGTGGTCAAAGGCCTCCTTGAGGCCTGGATTGTCTGTATGACCTTGTTGGAGAGATTGAGCTGGCTCAGAGCTGTCGGTTCAAATATCAGATGGGCAGTTGGAGCCATTGTGATTCTGGATGAATTAAGACTCTCTGACTGAGGGAGATTTTGTCCTGAGGGATCCTCCAGGACCTGGATATTGACAGGATGACTGGATCTGCGTACCACGGATGTCGGGGCCAGTGGGGGAGGAGGGGGGCGCTAGGAGCAGAATCTCTGCCTTTTCCACCAGTACCTTCTTGATCACCCTCGGAATGAGCAGGAGCGGAGGGAAGGCGTATAGTAGGCTTCATGGCCACAGACTGTGGAGTGCAATAGTCCTTTCTGCCCCCCCGTGTTGCAAACCTGGAATAAAACCTGGATAACTGGGTATTTGTTGGGGAAGCAAACAGATCCAGGATTGGAGTTCCGAATCTTTCTGACAGCTCCTTGAATAGGTCTGGGTGTAGGCGACATTCTGAGTGATCAACCATGGCTCTACTGAGCCAGTCCGCCTGCACATTTGCTGCCCCTGTGATATGTTCTGCCTTGATGGAGACAAGATGTTCCTCTACCCAGAGGCCCAATTATTTGGCCTCTCGCATGAGGGCTCTGGAGTGCCCCCTTGGCGGTTGATATGGGCCTTGGTGGCCACACTGTCTGTCAGAATAAGTACGTGGTGACCCACAATCGTTTCCTGGAACCATCTGAGGGCTAAGTGGGTTGCCCTGAGTTCCAGCCAGTTGATGTTGTTCCTCAGGTCCAACTGAGACCACTAGCCTGTGTAATGAAACCGCAGGAACCTCTGGTGTGATGGCAAGATAGGTATGTGGAGGTATGCCTTGGTAATGTCTATGGATATTAGGAAGTCGCCTTGTCATATGCTCCTCAGTATTGACTGGAGGGACTGCATCTTGAATTTTCTGTAAACCAGATGTCTGTTTAACCTTTTCAGGTCCAGTATTGCTCTCCACCACCACCCCGAGGTCTTTGGAACTATAAACAGAATGGAGTAAAACCCCTGCCCCTGTTGGTCTTTTGGGACGGTTGAATAGCTTGGATATCCAGCAAGTGTTGGACTGCTGTTTCCATGAGGCTTCTTTTCACCTTGTCCGTTGAGATGGGGCAACTTATGAAGAAACTTGGGGTTTTGGAGAGGAATTCGAGGGCAAGGCCTAGTCTCACTGTATTCAGGACGCAGGTGTCTGTAGTGGTTGCTTCCCATTGATTGGTGAATAGGCTTAGTGCCCACCAATGGGAGGGCTAGACCTGTCATCACTTGGTGTGGCAAAAGGGGTGACAGTTTGTATTCCGAAATGGTCACTTCCCATGGAAGTTTTGTCCATTCCTGTCTCTGAATCAGGATCTGTCCAGTTGCCAGTCTTGTCTGTGGGTATACGCCCTCTGGGATTGAAGGGCCAACCCCATGTCTGTGGACAGAAAGAAAGACCTGTGGAAATAAGGCGAGGGATGGCGGTCAGCTCATCTATAAACTGAAGGTAGAATCTTTCTCCTATCCTTAGTCTCCACCAACATGGGCTCTAGGGCCTCTCCAAACAGCTTGCTTCCCTTGAAGAGAGCAGACGCTAGTTTCCATTTATACTTCATGTCCACCTGCCAATGTCAAAGCCACAGCAATCGGCGGGCCACTACCAAGGAAGCAATGGCCCTGGAAGCAAACTTTGCAGCATTCAAAAGTGGCAGCTGCCGAAAATTCCACAGCCACTATCAGTTTATTGATGTACTGTTGTAAGCGAAGGTCACCAGGAAAACATTGCTTGCATTTGGCAGAGCCAGATCAATGATGCCGTGTTGAAAAATGAGGCGGCTGTAGCTGCTTTGACAGCCCCGGCAGCTGCCTGATGCACCTTGTGGAGGATGAGCTCCGCCTTCTTGTCCTCTGTCTTCAGAGCATCCTCTGCATCGTTAGGCAGGATGGTGGAGGATGTTAAGGCCACTACTGTGCCATCTATAGTTGGAGGTTGCAGTGCCTTGGAGAAATTTGGGGCCACATAAAATCTCTTGTCGTTCCCGCTTGTGGGTGGGTATACCTTTGGTTGGGCCCATTGTTTTTGGACTACGTTTCAGAATAGAAATTTCCTCATTCTCCATGTTTGGCTCTAAAAAGAGCAACTCATCTGGGTCCACCAGGACCAATGCAAACTCTGCTGTAGTTGAGTCAGCTCCCAAGTGTGCTGCTGCCTTGGCCTTAAACAATAAGGATTTAAAGAGGGCTGGATGAAAGAGTCCTGTAAATGCTGGGGGATCAAGTGCTATCCCTTCATCCTCTGAAAGTTCCATTTCTTTTTGATCTTCATCCCGAGAGTGATGCCTCACTATGTATGGATGAAGGGATTGAGCATGATCTTCAGAAGGCCTCCAAATCTCTTTGATGCTGTGATGTCCTCACTTAGGCCTGCAGCAATGGCCGGTGTTAAAGCTTTTGATATCAGAATTTTCATCTGGTCCATAATTTCAGGACTCTGACTCTCTTGTGGGCGAAGCCCCACTGCTGAAAACCATCACTGATCAGTTGTTAGACCCCCCTGCAATTTGCTTACCGAGCAAATAGATCAACAGATGATACTGTTAATATGGCTTTGCACTACATCATACATCACCTTGAACTTCCAAAGATCTATGCAAGGGTCCTCTTTGTAGACTCCCACAATACTGTCAAACTACTTAGTAAGACTGTATTACTATTATTTTTCTCATCCTTATTACCTATTTCTTCCCACTTATGACTATAACCGTGTTGCTTGTATCTTTACAATTTATATTTGATTTGTATTTGGTTTGTTTTCCTAGTATGTTTTGATTGCTTATTAGTAACCTATGTATGATTTGATTCTTGTTAGTAACCTTTAACTATCACTATGTGTTGTATCTTATGATTCCTGATGAATGCATTTTTTTTACTTATGTAGACTTTGTATACTTATGTACAAAGACAAATTCCTTGTTGTCCAATCACACTTGGCCAATAAAGAATTCTATTCTATTCTATTCTATTTTTTATTTTATTTTTAATAAACATTTAATTGACATACATTTAAAACAAACAAATCTACATACACACACACACACACACACACACACTCACACATAGATTTTACAGCATGTATTGAGCAATGGTTAATTTTTTTATCTTTATCTTTATCATTGACGTGATCTACCTTGTTACAATAACTCCTTCGTTCTTTCAATATTTTGATTTCTCTATATAGTTTGTGATTAAATGCACGTCTTCTGTCATTTCCATAACTTATCCAAATATCAGATTATTACCTTTTCTTTAACCACTCATACCAAATGCTCCATATTTCATAATAGTCACTATCTTGTTTATTTTTTAACAGTTTGGTTAGGCTATCCATCTCAGCGCATTCATGTATTTTTTTAATTACCATATCCTCTGAAGGAATGGAAGAGTTTCCAGTTTTGTGCGTAGGTTATTCTAGCCGCAGTTATGATATGCAAAATTAAATATTGATATTTTTTCTCCATATTTGAATCTATCATACTTAACAGAAAGGTTTCGGGTTCAAGTTTTAAATTTTGTTTTGTTATATTTAAAATCCAATTTCTAATATTTCTCCAAAATTTCTGAGCGCATGGGCAAGTTCGCCACATGTGAAAATATGTTCCTTGTGCGTAATTACATTTCCAACAGTTGGATGGTAGGTTGGGGAACATCTTAGCCAGTCTTACAGGAGGTAGGTGCCAGCGATGAACCATTTTATATAAGTTTTCTTTATACGAGACTGACATGGTTAATTTGTAGTTTGCCAAATGTGTTCCCACTTACCTAATTCAATACTATGACCCATGTTTTTAGCCCAAATTATCATAGATTCTGTAATTGTTTCTTCTTTTAATTTGTAGTCCAAACGATATTTATATGTTTTACTAATTGCTTTCTTTTCCTCTCCTAGCCATATTTTACCGTATTTATTCGAGTATAACGCGCAAAATTTTATACCGATTTTTAACCGAAAATTAGGGGGTGCGCATTATAAACGAGGGCTGGCAATGGCGGCCGGTCCAATGAGGGCGCAGGCGAATTGTGAGTTCGCACTGCGGCGACCATACAATGGATAATAAGACTTCTCACCCCCAGTTCGGGCCGCGCACTGTACGCGACGAGGGGACGTTTTTTTTTTCAGGGCTGCAGCCGCGCACTGTACGCGACGAGGGGATGTTTTTTTTTCCGGGCTGCAGCCACGCATTGTACGCGACGAGGGGACGTTTTTTTTTTCCGGGCTGCAGCCGCGCACTGTATGCGAGGGCGAAGAAAAAAAAAACGTCCCCTCATCGCGTACAGTGCGCGGCTGCAGCCCGGAAAAAAAAAACGTCCCCTCATCGCGTACAGTGCGTGGCTTCAGCCCGGAAAAAAAAAACGTCCCCTCGTCGCGTACAGTGCGCGGCCCGAACTGGGGGTGAGAAGTCTTATTATCCATTGTATGGTCGCCGCAGTGCGAACTCACAATTCGCCTGCGCCCTCATTGGACCGTTGGTACCCGTTAGATGACAACTCAGGGTATCAAGAGAAAACGTTCTGCATATGACGCTTCATTCAAGCTCAAAGTTGTTGATCATGCTGAAATTCACGGAAATCGAGCAGCTAGCCGAGAATTCACTGTACCAGAGACGAATGTTAGAGAATGGAGAAAACAGAAAGTCGTCCTGAAAGATATGAATAAAACAAAAAAAGCACAACGAGGGAGACAAGCTATGTACCCAGACATGGAGAAGGAACTTTATGAATGGATCATTGACCAAAGAAGTAGTGGGTACATCGTCACATCACTCCACATTAGACTTCAAGCCCAAAAGTTTTGCAAAGATTCAAACTTCAAAGCCTCTAATGGATGGACACAAAAGTTTATGAAAAGGCATGGACTTGCAATACGCCAGAGAACAAAGATAGCACAGAAGCTGCCTAATGATTTAGAAGAGAAGATCGCTTCATTCCATACCTTTATAATCAACCAACGCAAGCAGATTAATTTTGAACTTTCACAGATAGGCAATATGGATGAGACCCCCATGTGTTTTGACCTACTAGGCAACAGGACAATTGACAGCAAAGGGAAGCACACAGTCCAGATTAGAACCACAGGCCATGAGAAAACTCATTTTACCGTTGTGTTATCCTGTATGGCAGACGGTTTTAAACTTAAACCAATGGTGATTTTTAAAAGAAAGACTATTCCAAAAGGAGTTAAATTTCCACCAGGTGTCGTGATCCATTGTTATCCTAAAGGATGGATGGATGAAAAGGGCATCATTTTATGGTTAAATAAAATTTGGAATACTAGACCAGGCGCACTACTGAAGAAATCCATGCTTGTATGGGACCAGTTCCGCTCACACCTGACAGACACTGTGAAGGACAAACTGAAAAGTCTAAATACATTTCAAGCTGTAATTCCAGGTGGACTAACCTCTATTCTTCAGCCACTAGATGTCGTTTTAAACAAACCCTTCAAAGACAGAGTCAGGGAAAAGTGGATTACCTGGATGAAATCTGACGACAAAGAATTGACTGCAAAAGGAAACCTCAAGAAACCTGGCTTATCTCTCGTGATATCCTGGGTTACAACATCATGGGAAGACATACCAAAAGAAATGATCATCAAGAGTTTTTTGAAGACAGGCATCAGCAGTAAAATGGACGGCACAGAAGACGACCTGCTATGGAATTCAGACTCAGAAGAAAGCGAAGAAACTGGAGAAACAGATGTTCCTGCCAACTGGGACACTGATGAAAAATTAACTCGAGAAGAATGGGAACAACTCTTTAGTGTAACTGATGATGAATCTGACTTTGAAGCATTTTAAATAAATATTGTTACCGGTAATTTTATTTCGGTATTGTGCTTATACCAGTTTATGTTGTCAATAAATGATTTTTATCACGTGTTCAACAACGTTTTTTTGTCAATTACAATGCTTGATGTGAAACAAAATTTTATACCGATTTTTAATCGAAAATTAGGGGGTGCGCGTTATACACGTGTGCGCGTTATACTCAAATAAATACGGTATCTAATTCTTGTGAAGTCATATTAAAGCCAAATTGTTCTCTATCTTTTTTATAATGGGTTTGTATTTGTGCAAAGGGCCACCATGCTATCTCCTTTCCTTGAATTTGTATTTGGTTCCTGTTTTTAAGCTCTCCAGTGTCATATAATAAATCTTTATACCTAACAATATTTTCATAATCCAATATATTTGGATGTGTGACTGCTTCCAATGTAGATAGCCACAATGGAACCTTTGTGTAGTAGTTTTTTTAAATCTTTCCCCAGATATTAAACAACACATTTCTTACCTGGTGCTTTTGGAAATATGAATGTTGTTCTAGATTTTCATGATCCCACATGAAGGCGTGCCAGACAAGTTGGAGATCAAATCCCTCTAATACTAATAACCTTCTATTTTCTAATTTAACCCAATCCTTAAGCCAGTTTACTATAGCGGCATCATAATATAATTCAAAATCTGGAAGGCCAAATCCTCCTTTTTTCTTGGCATCCTATAATAATTTATATTTCACTCTGGATTTTTTCCTCTGCCATATAAATTTAGATATACATTTGTTTAATTCTACAAAAAAATTCTTTTCCAACTTGACTGGCACTGTTTGAAACAAAAACAACTATTTTGGCAAAATATTCATTTTTACTATCAAAATATGTCCCAATAGCGATAACTGCAATTTACCCAATTATCTAAATCTTTAACTATTTGCGTTATTATCTTATCATAGTTATCTTTTTTAATCGATGAACTTCTAGCAGTCAACCAGATCCCAAGGTATTTTATTTACCACTTGCATACCTAATTTATTTGCTAGTTCTTCCTTCTGCTCCTTTGTACAGTTTTGTTAACACTTTTGTTTTTTCTTTGTTAATTGTTAACCCTGCCACCTTTCTGTATTCTTCTATTTCTCTTAGTAGTATAGGACTCGCTTCTAAGGTTTCTTCTAATATAAATGCCATACCATCGGCGAATGCCTGGAGTTTATATTCCTCTTTTTTAATTTTTAGTCCTCTAATCTCTTGGTTTTGCCTAATTTGTACTAAGAGAGTCTCTTCTGCCAATATACACAATAGGGGAGCCAGGGGGAACCCTTGTCTTACTCCCTTATTTATCTTTATGGTATCTGTATTTTCCCCATTTATTAATATTTTTGCAGTTTGCATGTTATAAATTGTCTTAATGAATCCTATACAAATTTTCATCAAATTTCATGCCTATCAATTGTTTAATAAGAAAGTTCCAATTCAGGTTGTCAAATGCCTTCTGGGCATCTAGAAATATCAATGCCATTGTCTTGGTTGTGTATACTTCATAATATTCTAATATATCCATGATGGTTCTTGTATTTGTTTTTATTTGCCTATGAGGGAGGAAGCCATTCTGATCAGTGTGGATAATTCTACTTAATACTCTCTTTAATCTTTCCACCAATATTGTGGCCATTATTTTGTAATTTACATTTAAAAGTGATATTGGTCTATAGTTTTGAATTTTTTGTGGGTCTGACTGTTCTTTATAAATAAGGGTAATATATGCTTCCATCCATGATTTAGGCATGTTAGCATTCTCCAAGGCTTCATTGTACAAGTCCAACAATATCTCCTCTATTGTTTCTTGGAATTTCTTATAGAATTCCGAAGGAATTCCATCTGGGCCAGGGGTCTTATTTGCTTTTTGTGTTCCGATTGCCTTCCTAATTTCTTCTATAGATATTTTATTATTCAAATTTTGTTTCTCTTCATCAGTAATTTCGGACAAGTTCTTTTCATTCAAGTATTGATCAATAGATTCTTCTGGTATTTCTTCCTGTTTATACAATTTCATAAAAAATTCCTTAGCAATTTCTTTCTTTTCTTGGGTCTGTGTGCATAGTTTTCCCTTCCTGATCTTGGAGAGCTACGATTGTTCTCTTTTCTTGTTCTTTTTTAATTTTATCGGCTAACCACCTCCCAGGCTTATTTGCATTTTGAAAATAATTTTGTTTTGCTAATTTAATTTTTCAGGCCAGATCTTCCTGTACATTTAGATTTATCTTATGTTTTACCAGATCTATTTCTTTCTTAATGTTTGAGTTGTTTGGGTCCTTTTGTCTACTTGTTTCCAAATCTTTTCAGTTTCTCCCTCCATACATTTTGTTGCTGTCTTTTTTCTTTATTCTTTTTAATATTGTAAGCAATAGTTAAACCTCTCACATAGGCTTTGGTCGTATCCCAAAGATTCTTTCGGGAGGTATGTTCTCTTTTGTTTATTTCAAAAAATATGTTCAATTCTTTATCATTTCAATATATTCTTTATCTCTTAGTATGGTATTGTTAAATGTCCATCTTCCAATTTTTCTCTTTCCTTTCCATTTAATTTGAATGGGATTATGGTCAGCCCATAGGTTTGGCAAAATCTCGATCCTTTCAATATTCTCCATTAACCCAGGGTCCATCCATATCTGATCTATTTTGAACCAAGAGTGGTAGGGATTCAAAAAAAAAAGTATATTATTTTTTATTTGGGTTTAATTCTCTCTACACGTCTTTCAAGTTAAGTTCTCTTACCATATTATTAAAAGACGAAGGGAGTATTCTCCTTTCATTTTTGGAGGGGGGAAAGTTCTGTAATCTTTATCTTTATCTGGGACTGCATTATAGTCTCCTACAATGCATACACTAGCATACTTAAATTCTGTTATGTTATGGTGAAGCCTATTATAGAAGTCTTTTTGGTTTGTATTCGGGGCATATATTGTGACTAATAACATCTTTTTCTGGTTTACATTTATTTTTATAAAGAGCATTCTCCCTTCTTGATCTTTATATATTTGTTTATGTTGCAACCAATCCTTTACATATACTACAATACCCCCCTTTTTTTGTTTCAACGTGCCAAATACATTTTACCCAAATTTATATTCTTTAAGAGGTCTGCTTGGTTGTCTGGAATATGCACTTCTTCGATACAAGTTATGTCAGCGTTTTGTTTTGAGTTTCTCAAATATCTGTTTTCTTTTTGATGATAGATTTAAACCATTGATATTGACTGAAAATAAACTTGATTTCTCTATCAGTCTCACTGACTGTGCGAGGCATTTCTTGTTTCATTCCTTGTTCTAGACTCTCTTCTTCTTTGTCTGTTGCCTTCCCCTTCTTCTCTAAGATTTTGGGGTTCAGAGTGTGAATCAGATTCTTTTTCACCGGAGAGTTATTCCTCTTGGCTTCTCGTATTGAAGTTGTCTTTATTTTCTTGTTCTTCCTCGGGTCCTAGGTATCGTTCACAAAATTCCTGTGCTTTTTCAATTGTATCAATTTTGTATTTTTTGTCCTGCCACGAAACTAAAAGCCCCTCTGGGGTGAGCCACCTAAATGGAATACCATTTCTAATAAGTTGAGTTGATAAAAACTGGTAGCCCCTTCTCTGCTCTCTAACTCTCCTGGGTTTCAGTGTAACCACTTTATGAGTTCTTCATCTCTGGTCTTACTATAGAGCAGGTCTCATGTCCTCGCAAATCGAATGTGAACCTCTCAGGGTAGTCTATGTCTCCTCGCATAGTGTGTAAATACTCTGTAGACCTTATCTACATCATTTTCAATTTCTAGTTTAGGTTTCTGTAAGGCCGTCGCTATTATATTCGTCATAATTGCACATAAATTTTCCTTTCTGTCCTCCACCACATTTTGGAACCTAAGATGAAATGATGCCTTCTCTAATTCCATATGTACCATCGAATCCTGGAGTTCGCAGTAAAGCACTTTTCAATTTTGTTCTGAATCCTCTAATTTCTTCTCCACCATCTCCATTCTTACCTCTACTAAATTTAATTTCTGTACATTTCCAATCTTACTATTCAAATTTTGTATTTCATTTTTCACTTCTCCTATTTCAGTTCTCATCTGTTTTCATGTCTTCATGGTTCCTCGCTATCAATTTGTGGGTTTTTGCCATCATTCCCTGCATCATAGTGAGTGTTGTCTGTACTGTCTACAGGCTTTGAGCTGAACTAGTTTTTTCTGCCAATAGCATTGCTTCTATACATCTCTGCCCCATAGGTGAAGACATCATTGTTGTAGTTTTCTTTCCTGATTTTAAATTTGTAATTGATGTTGTCGCCATTTTAATTATCTGTAGCAGCTCTTTCCAATCTACCATCAACTATCCCTAGTAGAGTACTATTTTCCTCTCCTTTTTAGTTTAATAGGAATATTAATATATATATATTATTATGTTATTATTACCAAAATTCTATTATGGAAATTCACAATCAGTTCTTATTCCTATTTTTACTTATTGACCTTATTCAACTATTACAATACTTACGAGAATTCAATATTAATCAAATACAAATATATTTACTCACAGAATCAACAGTCTTATATGCTTAATTAATTAATTTGAAGCAGCCTATTCATTAAAATAATTAAATTCTTATCTATATATAAGTATCAATTAGTCTATTTCTTTAGAGTTCTTAATTATATGCTTATCTCAGAATAAAAATATCTATGTTTCTTACTATATGATTATTATTTGAAAGTCTGAGTTCTATATTTATATAACACTTTCAATTATTCGTTTATTCAAAAATTATTAACCAGTATTCTTAGCTGAATATTTTAACACACATATATCTATTAAGATTATGTTTTACCAAAATTATTTAGTTACATCTATGTTTGACCAGTTGAGTGATGTCCATCATCATCATCTTCTTCTCCTCCTTCTTCTTCTTCCTTTGGAAAATACCTTATTACAGTTCTTAGTTCGAGTTCAAAATGTCCTCTTTAAATTTGCACAGTCACTTCCACTGTTTCGTTTCTCCTTTCTGTTTTGGCTTCTTCTTCTTGTTCCTCTATTCTATTCTATTCTTATTCATCCTCCAAGATAAATTCTCCTTGTCATGGATCAAGGCGGTCAAGTCTGCCAAACTAGGCTTCCCCCAAATTCAATACTCAAGACGGAGTATGATCAAGCAAAACAAACCTTGTGACAAAGGGTAGAGGGCACTGAAAGGCAAATTGACTTAGAGAAAACTCCGCTGCTTCTGGCTCCAAATGCCATTAGATATGTTGTTACTCCTGTAAGCTATCTTAGCCAGTTGGAGTCAGCAAACCATCGGAAAGTATTTTTGCTCACACAGTGTCATGCGCTTCCATCAGCCGTCCTGTACGGCAAGTATAAAAAGACACCATTGACTGAAAGACTCTTTTCCCATAGCTCAGGAGAGATGTAGCCTGTGGGTCCTTTTATACAGAGAGTCAGAAAAAATATACTCTGCCAATAATTGCTAGGTATTATATCCAGTGGTTGCTTAAAGATAAGCAGTCTATAACTACAGCACAGATAGCTAGATTCTGCACAGTAGCATTGCAGATTCGTCAGTGTCTAATCTACCATAGTTATGTTTTATAACAAATGTGGCAAACCCTTTCACTGCTTTTTTCTTTCCCTTTTAGTATTAAACTGACAATGGGCCACACATTTTATAGATTGTAATTTTAATACAGTTAGACGAAGTATAATTGACAGGCTGGATTTTATCATAGATTTTAGTTGTTATTTATTATTTTATACTAGAATTTTTAATTGTACATTTACTGAGTGTTTTTATTTGTTCTGGTCTCTGGTCAATGCCTGTAATAATAAACTGAAAATTGAATTGATTCCCAGTTGAAACTAAGGTTAAATCTGTCCATATGTTGTAAAATGAATGAATTATCAACATATCTTCTGCTATTAAGAAATATCAGAACAGCATGGTAAATCTCAAGGAACAGTTAGAACCGACCATCACACCAAAGCACATGGAGAGGCTGATCACCACTATCGTGAGTACTTCCCAGAGACATGCCAGAAAAAGGAAAACCAAATTTCAAGCTAGCCGAAAAAAATCAGCTGAAGAAGCCCTTCCGGAATCTAGTTTTTAATACCATGGTGTAGCTTTTCAACAAGACCCTAGGAATTAACCAGGTGGCAGCAACTTGCATCCTTTCCTACTGGTTTCATTGTTGACTTTCTGAAGAAGCCAGCAGAGAAAACTGCAAATGACAATCACATGATTGTGGGACACTTAGCAACTCTTTAAGTGCAAATGGGGTTCCAAACACCAAGATCACAATCACATGACTGTGGAGATGCTGCCATTGCTGTATATTTGGGCAGGGGTCATAAGTCCCTTTGTTCAGCACACTGTAATATTGAACAGTCATTGAATGAATGGTTGTAAGTCAAGAACTATCTGTAGTCCTCTTGTCTGTTTGTGTCTGATATATCTGGAAAGGCTGACACAACTTTCACTGCTGAACTTCCCTAGAAAGTCAATAAGGAAGCCAGCAAAGAAAGTTGCTACTCTTTCCCATTTGCATATTTTCCCCAAGCCCTCCTGCACTCCTCCCGTACCAACCACTGATGTACCCCATGCATTCACCCTGACCTATTCAGCATCTCTTCATGCACCTTCTTTGTTCTGCATAGCTTTTTACATATGCTCACTTATCTGAGAATCCCTTCACAGACCACTCATGCCCTCTATCCATTCCACAACCTGCAGAATACCCTTCACATTCCTTGCACTCCCAAATGCCCTCCCTAGTCAAAGAGGGGCCTCTCATACATCATCCCCAACCTGCACAGTGACCCATTCACATCCTCCCCCATCCAGTAGCAGTAGGGCTTGGCACTTTCAACTTCCTGCTAGCTTCCCAACTGACTTTGGTTGTAGGAAGTTGTCCCACCTAACAATCATAGGATTCAGCTAACAACAGTAACTGAAAACTGCAGGGAGCAATGTGATCACACTTTATCATCACATCAGTTAGAAACAGAAACTTGCTTCCCAATTGCTATGATAAGTCAAGGATTTTGTGATATTGTCATGATTAACTCTGAATCTATATTATTTTTGTATTAATACTAATCACTTCCTGCTTTACCCTTGTTAATTCCTGTTGAAGGATCACACATTCTTCTTTATTTGCCTTTTCAACAGCTTTAAATTTTTCGTCCATTTTTGCTTGCAATTTCCTGTGGGCTTCTTCAGCCATCTGAGCTGCATTTAAAGCCTTCTGTAGCTGTTCAACTGCTATAGAAAAAAGATACAACAAATATAAAATTAGATTGTGAAAATTCAGGCCAAAATTCAAATCCTCACATTAGATGTTTTCATTGAATTACATTTTTTTAAAGTTCCAAGTTCTGCATTACACTTAGTATCAATTTTTTAAAAATCTTCTAATCATAGATGTTAAACTCAAGGCCCGCAAAACAGATCCAGCCCGTGATGTAATCATTATCTGGCCCACAGAGCCACCCTAGAAACAACGAAGGACAGGCCCATGGCGCCTGGCCTGGCCTAGGTCAACTATATGTTGATCTACAATCTAGTGTGGCCATCCAGGCCAGAACGTGGTTGGTCTTAAATCCATGGGACGGCCCTAGAGCTAGCAAGGGGCTGCCCCACTCTGCTCCCTAGGCATGTGCAGAGAAGGCGGTGAGCACATGCAGTGCCTTGCATACTCAGGGACCATCTTGTCCCGTAGGCTATGTTCTGAACGCTTCCTTTTCACACAGGATGCATGTGCCCATAGCCTCCGCTGCGCATGGCCAGGGGACAGGGCTAAGGCAGCAGGACAGTTTTTCTCACTGGCTCCAAGGGGCTGTGTGGGTTGAACCTAAGGCTGACTATGTGCCCGCCCAGATGGCTGCTCTTCCTCCTTCTCCAAGTTCTGGCATGTGCATGTGTGAAAGTTTTTAATTCCCAGATCTTGGAATTGTGGGTACTAGAGATTCATGGGTGGCAACTAGTGTGGGCAGATTGCTGCTGGAATGTGGTGGAGAGAAGAGGGGGAGTGCCTGAATGTGATTTTATTTTATTTTTCCAGAGGATCGGGGAAGAAAGCCATGCCGGTCTCTCAAGATGGACAGGGGGTGCAGACTGGAAATATGCAAAGAACTGGACAGCTCCCATTCATTTGTGGTTCATAGGTGAGAGGGACAAGCAAATGAACAGGGAATTTTTGCTTTTGTTTCTTCTTTTTTATTTGCCATGGCTTCTTCTGGCCCTCTTAGCAACTTTTGATGTCCTTCATCCCAAATTCATTCAATTTTGGGGGGTACTGGGGGAGAAAATTGAAATAAGGAAAGAGGAAGGAAATTGCTCATGAAAAGGGATGTCTATATACCAATCTATTTGGGGAGAAAATTGAAATAAGGAAAGAGGAAGGAAATTGCTCATGAAAAGGGATGTCTATATACCAATCTATTTGGGGAAAGAATTGGAATATGCAGCTGGGGGAGAGGAATTGGCGGCTAATGAAATGCAAACCAGTAATTTTTTAAAAAAAAAGTGGGCAGGAGGGCAGGTTGTAAGATTTGGAGTCTTCAACTGTCAAGTGATGATTTCTCCCCCCTACTTCTTCCTCATGCCCTCCTAAAAAGACTTTCTGTCCAAAGAACTGAGGAGTTTGTTTGGCTCCCGAAGAAGCTGCAACTTTCTTCCCCTTTCCATATCCCTTTCTGAGCACAGAGGAAGGAAGGAGATGGGAATAAGAATCAAGGGAGAGAGGGAGGAATGGAGGGAGGGAGGGAGGGAGAATGGATTTTAAATTTCTACACTTTTATCATTTTTACAGAAAATGGCCATTGTTTCTATCCAGATCTTTTTCTGCAAGCTGATACTCTGTAGGCGTCTCCTTGTAACTCCCAAAATTTAATTTTTTTAAGCAATTTAACCAAACACTTAGTGTCTATAAATAGCTGAAGTGAGCCTACATTAAGTCCATGTAACTGCCATTTCATACATGAAATATGTTTACTTCAGTGCTTAAATTATTGTAACAGAATGCGTGGATGGTTTTGGGAAACAGGGGAACAGATGCTGCCTAGGAAACAATCATATAAGAGAGACAATAATTCACAGTGGCTTGGCAGTCATAAAGGGAACTTAAGAAAAACCTGCCCTAATGGATCTGTCAGGCTACAGAACTGTTTCCCATTCAATCAATAAGATTGAACTTCTGAGAATCAAACGTATCAAAAGAAATCTTTTATTGAGATAAGACAATTCCTGTAGGAATTCAAAGCAGCGTCTGAGGTCTCTCAGGCATACAGTGATAGGTAAGGGAGTTTAGAACCCCTCTCCTTATCTCAATGTATACTTAGTGAAACAAAACCCAGTATGTTAATTCCCTTCCCAGTCCTTCTGTAGGAACGATCTTTCTCACAGTTTCCCAGGGCATACCTAATTTCCCCCCACCCCCTTTTTAGAACGGACTTTTTTTTGGGAGATTCCATGGAACCCCTCACTGTGGAATTTTTATAATCTTCTCATCTCCTGGCTGTGCCTCTCAGAGGTGTTAGGTTCTGGCCATCTAGCTTTTCTCCCTCCATTGTATTGCATGGGTATAAAAATTTGATATAAGGTTAAATATATTTAGGTTACATCAAGAAAGGATTTCTTTATCAGTCACCCCACCCCCTTTTCTTCTTTCATTGAAGAAATGACAGATCCATGGATCTGACATCCTGCCCTCCTTAAAAAACAGATAGGTCTACCTGGAAAAAACAAAAATCATGCGTTACATGTGCAATTCAGGATGGTTTATCAGGGTATTTTAGGTGGAACTTTCGTAGTAAGGTGGGTGCTTTTACATGTCGTTTGGCTACCCACTCATTTTCTGAGGAAGGAAGGTGTTTCCAAGCTACTAAATATTGTGTGGATTCATGGTGAGCGCGCGAATCAAGAACATCTTTAATTTCAAAATGTTGTTCCTCATGTACCATGATGGGGGTTGGGGGTGTGGGAAGGGGGGGTTTGAGGTTTGAAGTGATCTCCGGTTTGAACAAGCTACAGTGAAATACTGGATGAATCTGCCTAAATGCTTTTGGAAGACGAAGATCTACCGTCACGGGGTTGATAATTCTGTAAATGGGGAATGGGCCAATGAATTTTGGTCCTAATTTCTTAGAGGGTTGTAATGATTTTAAGAATTTTGTGGACAAATATGCATGGTCCCCAATCTTGAAAGGGTTAGCTTTGCAACATTTTTTGTCTGCTTGAGTTTTGTAAACTGCTCTAGCTTCCTGTAAAGATAATCTTACCACTGGCCACATGGCTTATAAATTATCCATCCACTCAAGGGAGGGGATTTCAGGTTCTTTGGTGGGTAGTTCTGGAGCATGAGGTTGAATTCTTGGCCCATGGCTACCTGGAATGGGATGAGCCCTGTGCTACTATGGACTGAGTTATTGTATGCTACCTCTGCAAAAGGAAGGAGGTCAGTCCAATTGTCCTGCTGGTGATTAATAAAGCATCTTAAATATTGTTCCGTCGATCCATCAGTTTGGGGATGACTTGATGATGACAATCCCTGGGTGGAGCCTAATAGGTTTAAAAACGCCCACCAAAATTTGGATGTGAACTGAACACCCCTATCTAATCCGTTGGGGGGGCTCCCTGAAGGCGATAAATGTGTATTAGGAACATCTTTGCCAATACCTTGGCAGTTGGGATCTTTTGGCATGGAATAAAGTGAACCTGTTTGGAAAAAAGATCAGTTACAACCCAAACCCATATTCCCAGCACTCTGGGGAAACTCCACTATAAAGTCCATAGAGATCTCTTTCCAGGGAGCAGAAGGGTCTGCTACTGTTTGTAAAAGTCCAGGTATTTTCCTTGTCTTCTCTTTGCAGCAGCACAGATGGGGCAGCTCGCAACGTAGTTTTCAATGTCCTTTTTGAGGGACGGCCACCAAAATTGTCTTTTGATGAGATGGGTTTTTAAAACCCAAAGTGTCCCGCTATTTTGGAGTCGTGGCAATGTTTCATGAGTTCCATTCTCTGGCTTGCAGGGACATAAAGCTTGTTTTCTACCCAAGCCAGTCCATCTTTGAGCAAGCAAGTGTTTTTGTTAGCCTGGAGCCAGTCATCCGTAAATAGTGCCTCCTTAAATATTGATGTTGTTGTGTCTCCAGTCAGGAATGATTTTTTTTTCTCTTGTGTGCAGGTGATTACTTTGGTTGCTAGTTGGGTCAGTTGGATCATCGATTTTATAACCTCCATCTTTTAGCTGTTGTATTGGGGTTTTCTGGACAGTGCATCTGCTAAGAAATTCTTTCTCCCAGGAAAAAATTTGAGAGTGAAATTAAAATGTTCAAAATATTGAGCCCACCTTGCTTGTTTTTCGGAGAGTTTCCGTGGATTTCTCAGGGCTTCCAGATTTTTGTGATCAGTCCATACATCAAAGGAGATTTGGTTTCCTTCCAGGAAATGTCTCCAAGTGAGCATTGCCCACCACACAGCATATGCCTCTTTCTCCCATATGGCCCATCTTTGCTTGGTTTCCATCAGTTTCTTGGATGTATAAGCGCATGGTTGTAATTGTCCACTTCCATTCTTTTGGAGGAGGACTGTCCCAACTGCAACATCACTGGCGTCTGCTTGGATTACAAAAGATTGTTTGGGATCTGGGTCCTTAAGGATCAATTCTGCTGCGAATAGACGTTTGAGTTTCTCCAATGCTGCTTGGCATTCCATTGTCCAGATAAGGGGTTGCCTAGGTTTGGGTTTCTCCCCCCCGCTTTGTTTTTAGCAAGTTCGTGATAGGGAGGGCGATATTTGCAAAAGCTGGAATGAATTGACGACAAAGGTTTGCAAACCCCAGGAAGCTTTGCAGTTGTTTGCGTGTGTGCGGTGGGTCCCAGTACAATACAGCTTTTACTTTCTGTGGGTCCATCTCTATTCCCTCATGGGATATTCTATACCCCAAATAGTCAATTTTCTCTTGGTGGAACTCGCCTTTAGAGAGTTTTGTATATAGGTTAGCGTCTAAGAGTTTTGTGAGGATTGCACAGAGTAGCTTGATGTGTTCTTCCATCATTTCTGTGTAGATTAAAATATTATCAAGATACACTAAAACTCCTTTATATAAAAATTCATGAAGGGTTTCATTGATCAATTACATAAACATGGCAGGCGCTCCTTGTAATCCAAAAGGGAGCACTTTAAATTGGTAGCATCCCAAAGGTGTGTTAAAAGCTGTCTTCCACTCATCCCCTTCCTTTATTCTGATACGGTAATATGCCTCCTGTAGGTCTAACTTTGAAAAAAAATTTCCTTTCGAGAGGTGGGCTAACATGTCCTTCATGAGGGGGAGTGGATACATATTCTCTATGCAAATGGAATTTAATTTTTGGTAATTTACACACAGACGCATGGAGCCATCTTTCTTTTAAAGAATAACACTGGGGCAGCTATTTTTGGTCAGGCAGGTTCGATGAAACCCCTTTTTAAGTTTTTATCGATAAATGCTCTGAGTTCTTTCAGTTCTCTGGGAGACATGCAGTACATTTGTGGTTTTCGGAGTTTAGCCCCTGGTAGGATTTCGATAGCAGTCTGTGGATCGATGGGGTGGGAGTTCATCACAAGCTTCCTCACTAAATGCTTGGGCCAGATCCTGGTACTCATTGGGGATGTTAATGGGTTCAGCTGACTGTCCAGTCATGGCCGATTCTCTTTATCCTTTCCTCTGAGCTTTTTGCAATTATTATGTCTCTCTGGAATTGTACGGTTCCTTTCCTCCAATTTATTTTTGGATTCCATTTCCGTAGCCATGTGAGACCTAGGACTAGTGGCTCTTCCATTCCTGAGGCTACAATGAATGTGAGCATTTCCCTGTGGTTTCCTAGTCTTATTTTCAATGGTTCTGTGGTAAACCTGGCTGGCTCCCCCCCGCTATAATTCCATCTAATTGGCAGAAAGCGATGGGATTTTCCATTTCTTTCAGTTGGATTCCCAATTTATCTGCAAGGGAGGGTTTGATTAGGCATTGGGTGCATCGGAATCCAGCAGCGCTGCAACTTCCTCCTCCTTCCCTTGGCTGGGGATAAACAGTCTCAGGGGTAGGGTGATTGGTTCAATTGGATTTCTTACCAGCGGGTCGTCTTCCAGATCACTTTCGGACTGGCTCAGGTCCCCCTGAAAAATTTGGGATTCTCCCTCAGGGTTGGAGGGGATCGGAATCCCACATCTACTCGGCCTCTCAGGCCAGTCTCCTTTCCTCGAGGGCTGGATGTTGTGGGTTTCCCACGACAGGTGGTCTAGCTTTCTGGCAGGAGTCTTCGAATGGCATTCTGCTGCATGGTGTCCCTCCTTTCCACACTTAAAGCAACCAGACGTTCTTGGAGTCATGGTGGATTGGGTTTTGAAAACTTCCTGTTTCCCCAGGGGTAGGAATCTTTTCCAAGACTTACTGGTGCAGTACCGGTTTTGAGTCATGTCTATCTCCGCGTCCTCTGCCATCATGTACCATTCGTGCAAGAGGTTTGGGGCCCCACGGGCCAGGCAGGCAGCAAATAGATCATCATTTAATCCATCTTTGAACCAACAGTCTAGGATATCCTCTGATCAATCTATCCAGCCAGCCAGGTCACAAAATTCCTCAGTGTATTCTGCTACCATCTGATAGTATTCTGTTACTATCTGTTTTATGACTCTAATGCAGTCGCGGGCTTTTCTATCGGCAAGGGGGTCCTCAAAGCAGTGGCGTAGGGCCTTCATAAAGCGATCTAGGTTTCTTAATTCTGGGGCGTTGACATTGTGGAGCATCACCATCCATCTGGCTGCTGCCCCTAAAAGGGCCAGGGTGATAACTCATACTTGGGACCCCTGGGTTGGGAAATCCCACCCATATTCTTGCATGTAGGTGAGCACTTGCACCAGGAAAAATCCCAGTTTCTGGGGGTCTCCATCGAATTTTACCCCCAAGGGCGGGATCTTCCTCTGTAGTTGTATGTTTCTAGGTTGGCCAGGGTTAGTTCCCTGATCTGGGGTGTTTAAGGGTCGGGTACCTGGTATGGCTGCTGGTTCTTCAGCTTGTCCCTCTGCCCGCTCAATCTCCGCTGGATCTGGGGTGGCGGCTCGGGTTCTCTCATTTTCAGGTTCCCTCGCTCTCCTGCATCTTTGTGCATCCCCCATGTTGAGGTTCTGCAGGACTTCCCTCACGAGGTGATTTATGTACCGTCTCATTCGGTCATTGGCCGGTAGCTCCTCGTCCCATTCTTCCTGATTCGATAGGACCTCTAGCTCCAATTTTCACCTGGGTTTACGATTTCTTCGGGTGAGGGTTACTCCCCTGGTTCTTCCATCCCAGCTGTCTCTCTTTCCTACACCTATAGACCACCGGGGCCTGGTGGAGGTTTCGCAGGTAGCCTCGCTGTCTTCAATGGGGTACATCGAGTCAGTATCTGACTGGGTAACTCTCGACGTTTCTCCCCAGCATTCAGCTCCCCTTTGCTCCTTGCTGTATTCAGACATTTTCCTTCTCTTGCAGGGTCCCCTAGGTAGAGTGAACGGTTTAAAAAAAAAAATTCTCTCTGGGCAGACCTCTATTGCAGACACTGCTTTATGTCAGGCTACAGAACTGTTTCCCATTCAATCAATAAGAATGAACTTCTGAGAACCAAACATATCAAAAGGAATCTTTTATTGAGATGAGACAATTCCTGTAGGAGTTCAAAGCAGCATCTGAGGTCTCTCAGGCATACAGTGATAGGTAAGGGAGTTTAGAACCCCTCTCCTTATTTCAATGTATACTTAGTGAAACAAAAGCCAATATGTTAATTCCCTTCCCAGCCCTTCTGTAGGAACGATCTTTCTCACAGTTTCCCAGGGCATACCTAATTTCCCCCCACCCCCTTTTTAGAATAGACTTTTTTTTTGGAGATTCCCCGGAACCCCTCACTCTGGAATTTTTATGATTTTCTCATCTCCTGGCTGTGCCTCTCTCAGAGGTGTTAGGTTCTGGCCATCTGGCTTTTCTCCCTCCATTGTATATGTGTGGATATAAAAATTTGATATAAGGTTAAATATATTCTGGTTACATCAAGAAAGGATTTCTTTATCAGTCCCCCCCCCCCTTTTTTTCTTCTTTCATTGAAGAAATGACAGATACACGGATCTGACAGGATCTAGCGGTTGAGAACAGTGGCTGGAAATTGGTGCTCCCGATCTTGCAAGGCTGATGTCAGCCCTCCCATGTAAACCAGACAGGAAATATGACTGCATGAACTAATGTTATTTCATGGTGAGGCTACATTAATAGAATCTTGTAAGTCTTAAAAGTACCAACTTCTCACTGCCATATTTAACTGCTTGATCCATTATGGTGAATCCTTCCTAAGTTTTTCTCCCTGACTGTTAAGCCACTGGGGGTGTTGGTTAAAGCCTTTCATGGCATGTGACCAGATTACCTGAGAAACCATTTCACTCCAATGGGTTGGCTCACCCCACTCATTCTGGCAGAAGGGACAAGCTGCAGACGCTGTTGGTCAAGGAACTTTGGTTGGCAGGGTCCAGAGAAGAGCTTTTGCTGCCATGGCTCTCACTTCCAGAACATAAAGTTGCTGGACATCATCACCCACCCTCTTGGCCTTGAAAGGGCCTCAAAAGTGGATCTACTGTTTGAATTGGACCCCAAAGAGAATGCACCATGATGGAGGTGGCTAGTAGACTAAGAAAAAAGCTCCAACTCCATTCTGTTTAAGTACTGCTTCCTAGTTTTAGCCAATCCTTGTTAATTTTAATGTTTTTTAATGTTCTTAATGGTTTCATGATTTTATAATCAGCCTTCTATTCTGCTGAAACCCCTCTCCCCCAGAGTCGCTTTTATAATAATACGGGCAAACATATCAATTAATAAATGATAAAAATAAATCATATTCTACCTTCTAGCAACCTACCCTATCTAAATATAGGGGGAAATATGATTATTTTGCGCTGTTATACACATTTCAAATGCAAAGAAAATAATTGAATACCAATTGGATATTTTTAATGCAGAGTATTCAGTGTACAAAAAGTTAATGCTCTAATTAAAATATAGCATGAAATTAATATGCATTACCTGCAAGCAAAAAGCCAAATATTTCAATATATTAAAATATTTAATTGAAATGAATTAAAGGCCCCCACTTTGGATTTTGCCTGAGAAGCATAAAATTTACTTTATAAAGCTTATGCACGCAACAGTTTCATTATGACAATAAAGCATTCCCTTACTCCAATCCTGTTCATACCAGGTTTGGGAAAGGCACCATGATTCACTTATTGGCATGCGTGGATGCAAAAGATAAGATGCTTAGTGAGATTTTAATGCAATATATTCATTGGTAGAGAACCAAATGCAGTAACTATTTTACATATGCATTTTTATGGATTGTCTTATAACTGTTTTATTGTCAGGACTTGTCCAATTATATATTCATATAGAGCCCAGAAGTGCGCTTTATGGATCTGCATGGTTTTTTAATTGAAGTTTTCATTTTAAGATGTCCTGGGTGAAATACAAAATGCCCAGTGGTGGGATTCAATTTTTTTTTACTACCAGTTCTGTGGGCGTGGCTTGGTGGGCATGGTTTGATGGGCGTGACAGGAGAAGGATATTGTAAAATCTCCACTCTCACCCCACTCCAGGAGAAAGATACTGTAAAATCTCCATTTCCACCCCATTCCAGAGGAAGGATACTGTAAAAGCTCTATTCCCTCCCCACTCCTGGGAGGTTACTGCAAAATCCCATTCCCTTCCCACCCCACTCACCTGCTTTCCAGCTCCATTCTCCTGTGCAGGGCAACAAAAGAAGACCCAGCCAATCAGGTGGGACTTGGGAGCCAGAGAATAGATGGGGGCAGGGCCAGCAGAGGTGGTATTTGCCAGTTCTCCAAACTACTCAAAATTTCCGCTACTGGTTCTCCAGAACTGGTCAGAACCTGCTGAATACCACCTCTAAAAATGCCCCATCTCATATTAAAAACAGTCTGTACTGTTTTAATTAAAAACATTTCAAAAATGACCCCATCTATACTCAAAAAGGGGCACTTTAAATTCAAAAACATTTGAATAGGAAACGTTTTGCACATCCTTAATTATTATAGGTATAATTATTATTATTATAAATAATTATCTTATCATTTGGCATTTTATTTTGGTTTCTAATGTGCCAAGAATTGCATTTTTTGCAGACCACTGAAAAAAGTTGATTAGTGGAAGGATTGATTAGGCTCAAAACAGACCCTATGCAGTTATTACAAAGTTTCTCTGCAAATTATTAAATATTGGCTGTACAATACCCACTTCCTCAATCAATTTCTCATTCAGTATTCTCTATTTTCTCATTGTGTATCTTTTTTATCAAATAGTATTTAAAGGGAATAGTCCTTTTGTAAATCAGCAAACAAAACACAGCCTACATATTAAAGTTATGATACAAAACAAGTGTTAATGGTGAGAGAGAATGAGAATGGACAAAAACAAAGTGATCTGGAGGATATAAGTGATAATGCACATTGGTGAAATTTATTCCTAATTTGAAGAAAGTCTGTGCCAGAATTTTAGTATATAGACTTTCCAGTACAAATATAGATGATCTTATATTTTTATTTAAGGAAAAATAGACAGCTGGTATGAAATCACTTTTTCTCAGAATGTAAAATCTTGCTAAGTGACTGGTGTCACTACAATATTAACTATTAATTAGTTGATGAAATTTAGAAGATGACTCCTACTAAGGACCTGGCAATTCATAATCTGATCTTCTTGAAAATCAGATAAAAATTAGTTGATTTAAATTCATATTGAGGGTATGCAGTATTTGGGTTTTCTTAAAAAAAAAACGTTTAGTAGCAATGTATGAAATGAGGAAAATTAGAGTTCCTTCACCTGAAAACCTCTTAAAATGCTGCTTCTGCATTTATGAATACATATCACAAAGCACTACCTGTACTTTACTTTATTAAATTTATATACCGCCCCTTTCTGAGGGGGACTCGGGGCAGTGTACAGCCAGATAAAATATACATATAAATACACATACAATAATTAAAATGAATTAAATAGATTGGCCATTATCAAAGATTAAAAATTAGTTAATTAAGAAAGGTAAAACCATTTAAAATCAAATTAAAAACCCTACACGTAACTTTAGGCCAGACCAACTTGATGGAATAAGTGGGTTAATAAGAAGGTCAATAGGTTGGGGACGGTCCTCATCTCCGGGGGCAATTCATTACAGAGGGAGGGTGTTCCCAGAGAGAAGGACCGAACCCTCGGGGGTTGCCAGCCGTCCAGCCGGCAGCACCCTGAGGAGGCCCATCCTGTGGGAGCGCACTGGTCGACGGGAGGCCGACGGTGGCAGTAGGCGGTCCTATAAGTACCCAGGTCCTAAGCCATGGGGCGCTTTAAAGATGATCACCAGCACCTTGAATCGCACCCGGAAGGCCACCGGGAGCCAATGCAGCTTGCGCAAAAGTGGTGCAACATGGGAGCTCCAAGAAGCCCCCAAAACCACCCGCACGGCCGCATTTTGCACCAGCTGGAGCCTCCGGGTGCTCTTCAAGGGGAGTCCCATGTAGAGAGCATGGGCATAATTTAGGCGGGAGATGACGAGGGTGGATGTGACCATGCGAAGTGCGTCCCAATCCAGAATGGGCCGCAATTGGTAGATCCTACGGACCTGATAAAAAGCCCCCCTGGTGACGGCTGCTATATGGTCTTCCAACGACAGCCGTACATCCAGGAGGACACCCAAATTGCGTGCCCTCTCCGTAGGGGCCAGAGATTCCCCCCCCCCCACGGCCAGCGATGGAATTAGCTGGCTATATCGGGGCGCCGGAAAACACAGCCACTCGGTTTTGGCTGGGTTGAGCTGAAGCCTACTCCATCCCATCCAACCCCGCACAGCCTCCAGGCACCGGGTCATCACTTCCACGGCTTCGTCAGGTGGCCTGAGGTAGAAAAGTACAGCTGAGTATCATCAGCGTACTGATGGAATTCTACCCCGAAGCCATGGATGATCTCACCCAGCAGCTTCACATAAATGTTGAACAGGAGGGGCGAGAACTCTGACCCCTGAGGTATCCCGCGATCAGGGGCCTCAAGGTCGATCTCTGCCCCCCTGCCAACACAAATTGTGAGCGGTCGGAGATGAAGGAGGAGAACCACCGCAACACAATGTCTCCCACTCCCAACCCCTCCAGCTGCCGCAATAAGATACTGTGGTCGACAGTATCAAAACCGCCGAGACATCTAATAGGACCAGGACAGAGGAATACCCCGTCACGGGCCCTCCAGAGATCATTCACTAACGCGACCAACGCCGTTTCCGTGCTGAACCCAGGCCTGAAGTCTGATTGGCGTGGATCCAAATAGACAGCTTCATCCAGGTATCGGGGGAGCTGTCATGCCACCACACTCTCAACAGCCTTCGCCATAAAGCGAAGGTTGGAGACCGGACAATAATTAGACAATAGGGTCGGGTCCAGGGACGGTTTCTTGAGGAGTCGTCTCACCACGGCCTCTTTCAAGGCGGGGGGCAGAAACCCCTCACTCAAGGAAGCGTTGATAATCCCCTGGAACCAACCACATGTCACATCCCAGGCGGCCAATACCAGCCAGGAGGGACACGGATCCAGTAAACATGTGGTGGCATTGAGCCCACCCAGCATCCTGTCCACGTCCTCGAGGGTCACAGGACCAAACTCCCCCCAGATAACTTCACCGAACTCTGTCCCCACTCCCCCGTCCAGAGTCACCCAGTCAGAGTCCAACCCATCCCAGATCTGAGTAATCTTGTCCTGGAGAAAATTCGAAAAGTCCTCAGCCCACCCCTGTAGAGGTTCATCCCGTACTCCCACCTCTAAGAGGGAGCAGGTCACTCTAAAGAGGGCGGCTGGGCAATTCCTCGCGGACGCAATAAGGGCGGAGAAGTGAGAACGCTTCGCCGTCCTTATCGCCACTAAATAGGTCCTAATATGGGACCGCAGTAGTGTTCGGTCAGATCCGGAGCAGGTGGTCCTCCAACCATCTCTAGGCATCTTTTCCGGTGCTTCATCTCCCTCAGCTCCTCGGAAAACCAGGGAGCCAATTGGGATCGGCATCAGGTCAGAGGCCGCAAAGGCACAACCCGATCAAGGGCACCAACCGCCATCCTATCCCAGGTGGCGACCAGGTCCTCAGCTGGGTCGTGTGTTCAACACCGGGAAATGGTCCAAGCTCCGTCAGGAACCTATCCGAGTCCATCAGGCGCCTGGGGCGGAACTATTGTATTGGCTCCGCCTCCCTGCAATGAGGGGGTGCGGTATGGAAGTCCAGCCTAAGGAGCGAATGATCAGACCATGACAGGGGCTCAACAACAACATCCCCTACACCTAGATCATTATGCCACCGTCCAGAAACAAAAACCAAATCCAAAATGTGACCCACAATGTGAATAGGGTCCCTAATTAATTGGGTCAGGCCCAAGGCTGTCATGGAAGCCAAGAACTCCTGGGCTATTCCCGAGGCACCGCCAGCTGAAGGCAGGTTGAAATCTCCCATGACCATAAGCCTGGGGGTCTCAACCGCCAAGCTGGCTATGACCTCGAAGAGCTCAGGCAGGGCCGATGTCCCATAGCAGGGAGCCAGATATGTGATCAATAGGCCCATCTGAATCCCAGAACCACATTTCACAAAAAGGGATTCACATCTGGTCATCTGAGGAACAGTGAATTCCCTAGGAAACAGATCTCCCTTAACAATTACCGCAACCCCCCCACCCGATGGGCCCTTGGCCGATGGAAAACCCGAAACCCAGCTGGGCACATTTCCACCAGGGGAACACCCCCTTCATGGCCCAGCCAGGTCTCAGTAACACCCACCAGGTCCGTTCCCTCATCCGTGACCAAATCAGAAATGAGGGGGGCTTTGTTAATGACGGACCTGGCGTTGCAAACCATCAGCTGAAGACCCTGGGCTGGATCGTTCGGACAACCTAGGGAACGGGAAATGACCTGGGGGTCGGAGCGCGCCATCGCACATAAATAATGGGGGCAGGCTCCCGTAATATAATATGGCCCCGTCAGCACCATACCTGCCTCTCCAGCTAACTGTAGAATGTTCTTTCTGAAAGACACAAATATCTTATAACTATTTAATTAGTGGTGTTAATTTTAATGTTGAAAATAAAACAGGATTATCAGTAGAAAAGTAAGTGATGCAAAAAAAGTTACTTGCTCAGATAAGCAATCAAAATTCTTTACCAGATTTTTCAGATTTTTCTTTCTGTTTTTTTAGTTCCTCACTCTGCAAAACCACCTGCTTGATATGAATATGCAACTGGGCAATTTCTTCCTTCTTCAATTCCAGAGTTTCATGCATCTGCCATTTTGTTTCTGCTATAACGATTCCCTAAAAAAATGCAGACAACAGATGTAGTCTGTGAAAATACATAAATATAAAATCTAAGTTCAAAAGCAGAATACAATTAGTACTTTGCTGCTTAAATCACCAGCTCTTGAGGTTGCATCAAAATGAAACACTGAGAAAAATTTAGCATTTATTAGACAAATAACATCTAAAGAAACAAAAAGCCAATGAGAGGAGGAAACGATTTATAGGTTATTGAAAGAAATATGAATGAACATTGCTAAGTTTATCATCCTCTTTTAATGACCCCTTAATCCCTTGTAGGATGGAGCCTGGACAACTGAATGGAACTGAATGTTTACTGGCTGGATGCCCTTCCTGTCGCCAATGTAGAGTTTATTCAGCAGATATATTCTCAGTGTGCCCAGAGAGAGAAATATCTACCTCTACCAGGCTCAAACTCACAGCCAGAGGCGAGAGCTCCACAGAGGAAATGAAAAAGGGAAATAAGTTATTTCAAGAATAATTATAATTATATAAATAACTTTTCATTTTTATTGCTAGAATTGGCATCACTAAGAAATCATGGCATTTCAAAAATGTATATTGCTTACTTTATCTTGCTCTAACTGTTCTATCAAGTTTTTGTTTTCATGTAGCTGAGTAATGAGTTTGGTCTTTTCAACCATATGAAAATCCTAAGAAACAGAAACAAAATAATCTTTAGAACACTCAAGACCAAAAATTTTCTCACTTTTTTATTTGGGTATTTTTTAAAAATGGAATGTCAATTTCTATCTTTTAGCATATTGCATTATTATTATTCTTTAGAATTTGTTCTGTCTTGCTGCTTAATAAAATGGATTATAATGTAGCATGTTTTGCTATACAAACTATGTAATTAATGATAAAAATTGATATCAAGAGAAGCCTTTATTTTCCCAGTACCTTTATTTTCTCTATCTCCAGAAGCCTCTCACATAGTTGTTCCTGCAGTGCTTCTTTATCACTGGTCAGCTGTGCTAAACACTCCTTCTGAGATTTAATTCTTTCTTTACACTGATGAAGCAAGTTTTCTTGATGTTTTACTCGCTGAGTTAGAGTTTCTATTGTTTTATCAGCATTCTCATTACCAACTATGAACAGCAAAAAAAATTATGCTTGGTTTTCATTTGATATTTCACATATATCAACGTCTGTACAGTGCGCCAATTATATGAACTGCTGCTCTATATGGGTACTCTTCACATGGTTCCTGCTACTTATGGAATTAAGATTGCCCTTCAATACAACATCTGCTCCGTATTTAAAGCTGTTTGGCCTCATACAGCTGCTCAACAAATAATTCTTGGTTTTGATCTTCAGAATGATAGGGGAAATCTCATTCCCAGGAACTCTTTTACAGCCCTGTTGGATTCCCACGTACTTCCAAAAATCACTTTCTTATTCCCAGAAGAACACTGATCGTAGAATTATTAACCTGACAGAGGGAAGGTTTAACGATATTCTAGGGCAATCTTGTATTTAATCAGGACTCACTATAAAGTCAGCTACTTTATTCTCTGCTTTGTGATAAATAGTGTTATCTGCTTATCAACAATGCTGGCTGGACAGAAATGGAACATATCCCTATCGTACTTCCATATTTTCTGTTGAAAATTTCCAGTAATGTTTCTAAATTTGGGTCTGTCAGTATTGACATTAAGATTTGGGGTTTAGCTTTTACTTTAAAGCAGAGGTGGGCAATTCAAGAGGCTACATGAGACACGGGCCCGAACCAATGTCCTCAAATTCCATCACCTCAACTTAGGCTACTCCAGACGAGGAGAAAATGCTGCAGAGAGAGAAACATCCTTGTTTCCTCACTATCCCATGGTCATTAGCTGACTGAAGGAAGCATGGTGACTGTGCAGAGCCATACCTAACTGCTTCTTCTCTTGCTCCCTGCAGCATGCTTATTTATATTTGATTTCTAATTTCCAAGTGACTTCACACAGGCCAGAAAAAGATATCCAAAGGGTCAGATGTGGCCTATGGACCATAAAATACCCAGGTCTGTTTTAGAGCAGTGGTTGCCAACTGGTGGGCTGCGGCTGGTTAGTGAGCCGTGAAAAAATTTTGGTTGGCCGCAGAGAAATCTCACCCCCAGAGCACCCCACCAAAGCAATTAATCCAGGCTGCGCAGAAACATAAGGCTGTGCCACCCACATGGCCCACGGGAACCCTCCCCACCCACTTACTCTTTACCCAACAAACTTGCCTGCTAAATTGCTATTTTTCCTTTTTCCGACCATCAGCAGTTCTGCTATGCCAGGAGATTTAGATTAGCTAGGAAGCAGGAAATGGTTGGATTTCTTGCTTTCTAGCTAGTCTTTAGATTTTCGGCTCTGCTTTTAAGCACAGCCAAACATCCTTAGGACTGAAGGTTCTTTTATTCAGTGCAGCAAATTTTATGTGACAGACTTAGGTAATCGATGGCAGATAGGTAGATCTCTTAATGAATCTGTGATTCTGTGAGCAACTCAATCTGTCTGCCTGCTTTGCCTGATTTTGGGTAAAAGTTGCTCTTTTTTTATAAAAAATTCAATATTTATATATTTATCACATTTACATACAAGCCATGCCCAGCCAGTCACATGACCATCAAGCCACACCCACAAATTAGGCCATGCCCACAGAACTGGTTAGTGGTCCCTGGGATTTAAAATTATGAGTTTGGTGGTCCCTGAGGTCCAAAAGGTTGGTGACCCATTTTAGAGAGTCTTATGCATAAAATCAATTATGCTAAAAGTTTTCTCCAATGTTCCTTCATTATATAGTTCTGTTAATGTGCATTACATTTTGGTTTTACTTGTATTACTATTTTTAATATTACTGTTTTTAATATTTCTATTTTTAATATTACTATTGCTTTGCTTCACTTTTCTGGAGTTTTTTTTTGTAAATCAATAAATACATAGTATAAAATTCTGGATTAATATTTATCAGTCTCTATTACTATTAATTAATTTACTGTATTATTTATGCCAAAGATGGCACAATGGCTCAGCGGTTAAAATGCTGAGTTTGTCGGCTGGAAAGTCAGCAGCCTAAGTTTGAGACCGAAGCTCCACATGACAGGGCGAGCTCCTGTTCTTGCCTCAGCTCCTGCCAACTTAGCAGTTTGAAAGCATGCAAATGTGAGAAGATAAATAAGTACACTTCAGTGGGAAGATAATAGTGCTCTGTGACATCATGCTGGCCACATAACCAAGGAAATATCTTCGGACAGTGCTGGCTCAATGGCTTTGAAATGGATATGAGCACCACCCCATACAGTCGACAACTAGCAGACTAAAATCCGCAGGGACTGCTTTACCCTTACCTTATTATTTATGCCAATCTTTCATCTTGAAAAATCATTTTATGCCTCATTATATAACACAATATAAAATAATGAAAAGCAGTTAATAAAAGTTAAGAGCATCCACAACAACATTGTTTAAAACTATTTAAAAACATACGATTTTTGAATGAAAATATTATTATTCAATTGTCCTCCAGTGTTATCAGAATAGAACACATTCTAGTCTTTATATATTGATTTGAGAATTAAAAAGGAATTTTAAGTATTTTACTCATAATCCTAAACTAAATGATACATAACTTCTAAGAACTTTAAATTTATCAGAGAAAGGAGACAACCTAAGTGAAAATCAGTTGGCAACATTGTTTTTATCTTTATATTTATTTTAGCCCAGATATTCCAAAAAGAATCACCATTAATTTTTTAGGATTTCTAAATAAATGTAACATTTTACCACATTTTCCAATTTCTTTCCTCATTTTATTGCTTCTTTCCTTTATTTTTCCCTTTCTATCAAACAAAATATAAACCCAGAACTGAAAAGTATCAAGAAAGTTAAAAAGGAAAAGAAAGGAGTAAAAAAGCAAACGACCTGAAAAAAGGGGGAAAAATGGTAGTTTATACTACTATGGTTTCAAACTTATACTGTTAATTTCTTCCAATAATCAGACTTCTGGCTTGTTCACCCTCTGCAAGAAGATTTTTGTTTTTCAATCCGCATCAATGGAACCGGGAAGTGAATTTTTTTACTAATACACTAGGAAATATTAAGGAAAAAATATTAATACTGCTAAAATTGTTTGAAAATTACAAGCAATCAGTATCAGAACTCTGAAAATTTCTCACTATTTCTTTAACATTTAGTGTATTTTTTTTTTTAAGATAAGAACTTACCAGGACCTGCTGACTGCAAAGTATTTTCTGTATTCTGATTTTTCACAGGACTCTGAACTTGTGACTGAATTTGAACATTTGGATTCGGTATTTCAATGTTTATCTCATTGCTATGCGATTGTTGCTTCAGTAATGATACCTGCATGAGCAAAATATTTATCCATTCAACAGTATGGCATAAATTAGGATTTACTGATTTTTTTTTAACCTAGTAATACAAATTTCTGCATTATCCTTTAATATGTGACTGAAATAGCAATATACAAAAGCTATAGGAAGACAACTCCAAATAAAGTGGAATGATACATATGGTTTCTGCAAAAGCATTTTCCTGATACATATTATCATTCAATGATACATATCATTCAAAATATTGCAAAAGACACAGAATGTAGTTAAACACATCGAAATGAGTTTTTCTTCAGTATATTCAAATCATTTTTTCTTTAAGTATCATAAATCACACCATATTAACAGCCAACTTAGTGTAGCAGTTAAGGAAGGCTAAAAACTGGGAGACTGTGAGTTCTAGTTGCATCTTGGCCACAAAACCAGCTGGGTAACCTTGGGCCAGTCACTGTCTCTCAATCCTAGAAAAAAGTCAATAGCAAACCATTTCTGAAAAATCTTGCCAAGAAAATTGCAAGAATTTGTCCAGAAAGTCTTAAGATCATCAAGAGTATAAAACTACCATTAAGGAGATATATGCCTTTATCTTTATATGGCACATATCTCCTTAATGGTATTTCTTACACTCTTACGATGTTAGCAGAGGCTAACGAAAGTTTAGTGAAAAATATAATTTTTTACTTCCAGAGATTGGAATATCTGTCTCTTTTTTCACAGTTACCTGGAACTGCTTCACAATGCTTTTACAGCCCTCTCTAAGCAATTTACAGAGTAAGCATATTGCCCCCAATAATTTGGGTCCTCATTTTACCCACCTCAGAAGGATGGAAGGCTGAGTCAGTCTTGAGCCTGGTGGGATTCAATCTGCCAAACTGCAGTGGGAGTAGCTTGCAATACTGCACTCTAACCACTGTGCCACCAATGCATATGTATATATGTGTACATATATATGCAGGTCTTGGTGTGTAAGGTTGAGACTATCTGGGCAACGTTTCAACGAGATCCCACTCGCCATCTTCAGGCTGGTGCTTTTGGCTTTGTGCGAGCAAAGCGTGATTTGAGCTGCTGTCTCCCTATATAAACTGGTGGAGAGGTTGGCTGTGTTGTCATTTCTTGATTGGTTGATGGAGTTGATGTTTGCAGATTGGCTGGCTTTTTCTTAAGAACATGTGTGGCTGAGGTATTGGCTATGTGTCTATCAGCCTCCTGTGTTGTAACAACTTGGGTAATGAATGGGCTGTGTGATGACCTTCTGAGTTCTATTGTTTTGACATCCTGGGTCTTGTGCTGTAATCTCCTGGGTTGTAATGACCTGGATACTGGTCTGTGTAATGACCTTCTGAGTTCTAATGTTGTGACATCCTGGATCTTGTGCTGTAATCTCCTGGGTCGTTGGCTTTGTTGCAACATCCTGAGGTTTTGTGGTGTAACCTCCTAAGTTCTATGCGCTCCCACAGGGAGGGTCTCTTGCGGGTCCCGTCGGCATCTATGTGCCGGCTGGTGACCCCAAGGAATAGGGCCTTCTCTGTGGGGGCGTCTGCCCTCTGGAATGGGTTGCCTCTGGCGTTACGTACAGCCACGGACCTGGGGACCTTCAGGCATGCCTTGAAAACCTGGTTTTTTGACCAGGCTGGCTTGGGCTGATTTTAGATTTGGGTATTTTAATTTTTATATCAAATGTTAGGGTTTAAGGGAGGGGTTTTAATTGTTTTCAGCCAGGGTCTTTAATTTAATCTAATTTTAACTTTTATATATTTAATGTTTTAATTGTATGGCTGTGCACTGCTCCGAGTCCTTTGGGAGAGGAGCGGTATATAAATAAATATTACTATTAATTATTATTATTATTATTTATTATGTGATATCCTGATTGGGTGGCTGTGATGTGATGTGCCAGGTTTTGGTTTGGCTCTGAGTTTGAGGCCTGGCTCTGTGTTCATGGCATGTGTCAGTTTGCTTGGATTGGGGGTCAGGGTGTGTGCAGCTGGTGATGCAGCCGTGGTCTGGTTTTTTTATGGTGGTTGCCTTTCATCTATGGGGTGGGTTTGGGTTTGAGTTTGGTGAGGGAGATTGGTGGTGGTGTCATGTGTTGTTTTGGATCCAGTGTTGATTTTCGTGGCTGGGACTCATTTGTTGATAAATGCTAGTTTCCAAATGTCTGGTAGGCGGGAGGCATTGTCTCGTTTATTCATGTTATGGTGGTGTTTCTCTACTTCGATGGCTTCCCTGATTATTCTCTTGTTGAAGTGTTCAGTATTGGAGATTAATTTGGTTCCCTCAAAATTAATTTAATATCCTGAGGCTTTAAGGTGCTGGAAAAGGGAGGAAGAATTTCTTTTTCTTCTTTTCTGACTGCATTCTTGTGTTCTGGGATGCGTGCATTTATTCTGTAATGGGTGCATTTATTCTCCTAAATATACATATATATATATTACCATTGTTGTATATCCAAGATAGTGAACCTATGGCACCCATGCCAGAGGTGGTGTGCAGAGCCCTCTCTGTGGACATGCAAGCCATCGCCTCAACTCAGCTCAGCTCCGCCATGCATGCACATGCACCTCCCACTGGCCAGCTAGTCTTTGGGCCTCTGCCACACATGCACGGGGGAGCAGGGTGCATGTGGGGGATGTGTGTGCATACGTGGGTAAGGGGCAATCTAGATGGTAAAGAGAGATCATCAAAGCCTAGGAAAATCAAAACATGAGCAAAGAAACAGAAATGGAAAGTTTCCTTTACTTGAGCTTTTAAAAGACTCCATTTTATCTTTGTTTATCCTTTTTTAAGAGAGAAACAAGAACACCTGCCGAAATGGGAGCACACGTGTGCCAAAAAGGAACCGAATACCGAAATGTGCGCACCAAAAACCAGAAGAGCAGCTCCCAGCACACATGTGTATTGGTCACCTGGTGTTTCGGTTTCTAATGTGCATGCACAATCGAAGACCAGCTGGCTGGCCAGTTTCTAATGCCCTTGCACATGCTGGCCAGCTGATCTTCACATATGCATGCATGTTAGAAGCTGGAAAATTAGGTGGCTGGCGTGTAGGCATGTGCTTGGAGCTGCTCTTCTGATTTCCGGCACTCCTGTGCACTCATATACCAGCTAGCTAGTGCACGCCGGAATCCGGAATGGGTGATAGCTGATAGAGATGGCTCTGCGTTCCACTTCCACAACGCATGCCATAGGTTCGTCATTATGGTACTGTTTAATTTTTAACATTAATTTAGTTCTGAAACTCAATAAACTATTATAATAATTAAGAACTACATATATGTTCATATGGAGGGATGGAGGGAGTAAATGACATAAATTCAGGAATTTTAAATTATAAAAATTACATATCCTAGGACATTATGATGCTTTATACACATACCACTGGAGATGGTTCGCTTTCATTTTTGCCAGTATTTTGTTTATGTATTATCTAGAAAGGAAAAAAAAGAAACATATTCAGAATAAGATATATATCAGAATAAGATAAATTTTCCTAAAATATAATAAGCTGTTATTTTATTCTATTTCTAAAATAGAAATAATTTTATAGAAAATATAATACAAAGCAATTATATGAAAAAGAATTGCAATTTCTTTTGCTTGCAGTTAATTATTAGTATTTGTACAATGAAGCACACTGAAAGGATATTTAGTGGAAAGGTTAATCAGCCTCCTATAATAAGCAAAATTATGAAACAGTATAATTAAATAGAATTAAACAGAAATTGCTAATGAAATCAACTAAACAAGATGTTCTTAAAATATATATATCATTTATTATCAAAACTGCATTTCATAAAGAGAAAATTTAAAAATATAGGTCTAATTCTCCACTGAGAGGCTCAAAAAACCATTTTACCCCTCAAAAAAAACCCCAGACATATAATTATCTATCCATGGTGTCGAGCCCCAATCCGGAGCTCGACATACCTGGCCCCATACTCAACCAGTGAAGCAGCATGAAGCTGAGGGAGCTAAGGGAGTGGCGGGCGAGAACGCAGCTGCAGGAGCAGCAGGACTTCCAGGTTCTGCACTCCACAGCCACCCACTAGCTGACTGTTCAACAGCTGATCACTCATGGGTCGGGCATCGGGTCGGGAGGGAATGCTGCTGCTGCTGCAAGAGGCCCAAGACGCGCTTGTCAGCTGATCGCTCACTAGCTGGTCGCTTTGATGGTCAGACCTCCAGTCAGTCAGGACTGCTGCTGCTGCTGACAGTGCGAGAGACCCAAAACATGCGTCCATCAGGGAGTAAGTGCCACTGCTACTGGAAGGAAGGGAAGGCTGCAAATGCTGGCTCCTGGATGTTGGGTGATGGGCTGGTATGGCTGGATGGCATGAGGGTGTCATCCCTGGGTTATAGGGTGTGCTGGGAGGTAGAAGCTCTCACACAGACTTTGCAAGGGACTCTATTGTTCCCTATTCACTGTGTACTGAGGCTCTGGACCGGTTTTGAGGAATAGTTTGGTTTGCTATTCCTTTGCTTTGCTATTGGTTACTGAGCAGGTTTGCTTTGGTCCACCCCAGGTCTGGCCTTGAACCTTTGAGAGAAAGTCAGCACTCCCTCTCTATTCTTTTTTTCCTTCCTCTTCCCCCTTTTCTTTTCCACAGCCTCACTGCAATGGCTGAAGGGATGGTACCAGAGGTGAGCAAGGTGGACCCTGCTTTGGAGGAGGAGGTGCCCAAGCCAGAGGCTTGGAAGAAGGTCCATAATGAGATGTGAGGCTGAAGGAGTGTGAGGCACATAGAGTGGTGCAGCCAGCAGAGGCTCGGAAGGTCCTAGAGGCTGTCCAGAGCCCATGGTCCACTGGGAAGTGGTGGAATAGTTCATCAATAACTGGGGCATCTGGGCTGCTGCAAGTGCCAACCCTCCCTTTTGGGGGCTCTACTGGCTGAGTGGTGGGAGAGACAATTGACAAACGATGATGAGGGGGAGTGGAGCTATTGCCCCAGGTAGTTGCACTATGGATATGCTGTGGAAGTGGTTCGGAGAGGCCAGTTTTTGGGATGCTCCCTCCTGGCAGCCATGGGATATGGGAGCAGAGTCAGCAACGGTATCATGCCCCTGGTGAAGACTGACTCTGAGCAGTCAGAGGAGGACCCAGGATCATCCCCTATCCATCCTAGGGCACGCGGGGAGGAGAGGATCAGGGTAAAACGTGGTCTAGTCGGGAGGAGAGGATCAGGGTAAAACGTGGTCTAGTCGGAAGGAGAGGATCAGGGTAAAATGTGGTCTACTTGGGAGGAGAGGGCCATGATCATCTTCATGGGTTGCAGGCGTGAGATCTGTCATGGGGACAACATCATATACATCCCAGGATTTCAGACATTTGGATCAGACAGAATTGAAGAGACATTCGATAAAACAAAGGGTGGAGGAATATGTTTATATATCAACAATAATTGGTCTCAGGATAAGCTATAATATACAAGTTTTGTGATGAAAACCTAGAGATTTTACACATCAACTGCAAGCCATTTTACTCTCCACGTGAGCTCTCCTCATTTCTCCTAATAGCTGTGTATGTTCCTCCACAAGCCTGTGTAAATAAGGCATTACGAACTCTTGCTGATCAAATTATGGAGGCTGAAGCCAAACACCCAGGTTCCTTTCCCATCATTTTAGGAGATTTCAATCAAGCAAATTTAAGGAAAGAGCTCCCAAAATATTTCCAGCATGTAAATTGTCCCACCAGAGGCAAAAATACTTTAGACCAATACTACACAATAGTAAAAGATACTTATAAGTCTTTACCACGAGCAGCTTTGGGACACTCTGACCACTGTATGATTCACCTTGTTCCTACCTACAGACAAAAGACTTAAAACCATTAAACCAACAATTAAATCAGTGAGGACTTGGTCGGATGAGGCAAAGCTGAAACTCCAGGCCTGCCTTGATTGCACTGATTGGAATGTTTCTGAAGATGCCTCTGCAGACCTAGATGAGCTCAGATACTATAATATCATACATTAGCTTCTGCGAAGACTTATGTGTACCAACAAGGAACTTGAAAATATATAGCAACAATAAAGCTTGGTTCACAGCTAAACTTAAGCAGCTACATCGTTCCAAAGAGGAAGCTTACAGAAAAGGTGACAGAATGCTATACAACCAGGCCAGAAACATAAGAGAGATCAGAGCAGCAAAAAGAAGCTACTCTGAAAAGTTAAAGAACCAATTCTCAACAAATGAACCAGCAAACTTCTGGAAAACTCTTAAAAACAACATTGGCTTCAGGAAACCTCCTTCCCAGGCAGAAAGAAATCAAAAACTAGCAGATGACCTGAATGTGTTCTACTGCAGGTTTGAAAAGAAACTACAGCCACTTATCTCCACAACACACATCTCAAACACACCAACAATAGGCAAGCCTCCTACAACTGGCCCCAATCCATTGGGCTCACAACCTCTGGTGATGACAGAAAAAGAAGTGCAAGATCCATTACAGACAAAAGTCAGGAAAAACACCAGGGCCAGACAAGATAACTCCTTCTTGCTTACAAGTCTATGCTGAGCAATTGGCCCCCATCTTCACTCAAATCTTCAATAGATCACTAGAGATGTGCTATGTTCCTTCCTGCTTCAAATGTTCTACCATCATCCCAGTGCCAAAGAAGCCCTCCATCAAGGAATTAAATGACTACAGACCAGTTGTTCTAACATTCTTGGTGGTGCAGGCTATTAATCATCTAGCACTTAGTGCAAGCTGCCTGCAATTAGTGCAGGCTCGAATCCCACCATGCTCAAGGTTGACTCAGCCTTCCATCCTCTCGGGGTAGGTAAATTGAGGATCCAAGATTGTTGGGGGCAATAAGCTGACTTTGTAAAAATGCTGCTTGGGGGGGCCAAAAGCCCTAGTAATAAGCAGGCATATACAATGGAATGAAGGCTATTGCCGAGCACTTAGCATGGTGCTCCGTAGACTGTAAGCCGCCCTGAGTCTCCGGAGAAGGGCGGCATATAAATGTAAATAAAATAAATAAATAAAATCTGTAGTTATGAAAATCTTTGAAAGACTTGTGCTGTCCCATCTGAAAACCATCACGGATCCGCTGTTAGATCCCATGCAGTTTGCATACCGAGCAAATAGATTGACAGGTGATGCTAACATGGCTCTGCGCTACATCCTACAACACCTTGAATTTCCAAATACCTACGCAACGGTCCTCTTTATAGACTTCAGTTCAGCATTCAATACCATCATTCCAGACACTTTTCTAAGTAAACTAAACCAACTTGTTGAACACACTTGTAAGTGGATCATAAGCTTCCTAACAGACAGGAAGCAGCAGGTGAAGCTAGGCGAAATCACATCCGATATCTGTACAATCAGCACAGGGCCCCCCCAAGTCTGTGTGCTATCCCCACTTCTCTTCTCCCTATATACCAATGACTGCATCTCAAATGATCCATCTGTTAAAATACTGAAGTTTGCTGATGATACAACAGTGATTGATCTCATTCCAGACAACGATGAATCTGTATACAGACAGGAGGTTATACAACTTGCCTCATGATGTAACCGGAACAATCTGGAACTGAACACACCCAAAACCGTAGAAATGGTGGTAGACTTTAGAAGAAACCCTCCCATACTACCACCTCTTACAATACTAAACACAGTCTAAACAGTAGAGAGCTTCAAATTTCTAGGTTCTACTATATCACATGACCTAAAATGGACACCTAACTTCAAAAATGTCATCAAAAAAGCACAACAAAGAATGTTCTTTCTGCGCCAACTCAGAAAGCTCAAAGTGCCCAAGGAGCTGCTGATACAGAGGAATTATTGAGTCTATCATCTGCACCTCTATAACTGTCTGGTTTGGTTCTGCAACCGAACAGGACAGACACAGACTTCAGAGGATAAATAGGACTGCAGAAAAAACAATTACTACCCACCTGACTTCAGCTGAGGATCTGTATACTGCACGAGTCAAAAAGAGGGCTGTGAAAATATTTACAGACCCCTCACATCCTAGACATAAACTGTTTCAACTCCTTCCCTCAAAACGACGCTATAGAGCACTGCACACCAGAACAACTAGACACAAGAACAGGTTTTTCCCGAAAGCCATCACTCTGCTAAACAAACTGTTTCCTAGTATGATTTGATGTTGATTGTACCCTATGACTATCATTAAGTGTTGTAAGTTATGATTCTCGATTCTTAACAAATGTTCCTTTTCTTTATGTATACTGAGAGTATTTACACCAAGACAAATTCCTTGTGTGTCCAATCACACTTGGCCAATAAAGTATTCTATTCTATTCTAAAAGGCTGGACCTGCGTACTAACAGACACTGGAGTCAAATTAGTGTTTTATTCCTAAAGAAGGTTTATCTTGGTTCATGTTCCTCCAACGGACTTTCCCTGGTTGTCTTCTTGAAGTTGGCAATTATCTATCCTGGTCTGTCATGGAACTTTATTCAATGCGGTTTGTTTTTGGTTTTTGCTTTGTTATTGGCTCTTTGAATTTAAACTGTGTTTCTTTCCTTTGAAATGTTATTTTGAAAATAGTTTACTCCTCCACTGTGAACAATTAAACAGTGAAGCCAAGTTGAAGGCATGAAAAGACTTTTAGTTACGTTTTGGGTTTTGTTATATTTCTGATATACTCTAGGTCATCACAGCAGCATGGCAGCTGCAAAAATCGGGATCTCAGCCAGCTCCCCCTCAGCAGACTTGGGTCTAGCTGGCTAGCCCAAAATTACATCTGGGTCCAGCATCTACCTGATTCCATGATGTTTTGCAGGTGGATCCATTGGAGCAGAGTTCTTCACTGGCTGATTTGGTAAGAAAACTGGAACAGACCACAGAAGGGTCAACTAAAGCAAGGGACTGTGGTGCCCAGCCCAGAGGCAGTGTCCAGGATCCCAGCAAACGGGTTGAAGGGCACCTTCTCTTGCAGTCCCAGATGCACATCAGGCTGACCGGGTCCTGCAGAGCCCCATATGGCCACCAGGCTATTGGCCCCAGCAGATGGTGTGGGGTCCACCACTATTGCAGGCTTTGTTTGATGGGAACCCCGACCATATAGCACTGTTTCTGAGCCAAGCCATTAGCCATTTGGACCAATACATTGAGTTCTATCCCTTCAGTGGGCAATGGTTTGGTTGTGATGGTGGCGTTGAAAGGTGGGGCTTCTGAGTGGGTGGCCTGCACAGCGAGCACACCAGTAGTTGGGGAATATAGGTCTTTTCTTGAAGGCACTGCGAGTCCGGTTCGAGGACGGGGTCCGTGCACAATGAGTGGAAGGAGAGCTCCTGTCGCTGAAACAGAGGGGCCAATCAGCAGTGGAATGTCCTGGACTTTCGCAGGGTCACTGGTAAGCTGCGGGCCTGGCCAGAAAGATTGCTGCTCCATCAGTTCAGGGTGGGATTGTACTGTGAGCTATCCCAGGCCTGTGTTTACCAAGGTATCCCTCATTAGTTGCAAGATTGGTTCCAAGCAGTCATTGATTTGGATGCTGGGTTATCGGAGTTCCATCCCAAGGGGGATGTGGAGCTTGGTCCTCGGAAACCCATGGAAAGACTGACAGGATTGACAGGTGGAGCCCATCCCATCACCAGTGCCCCTGGTCCCACGGAGAGGCCTTTTCAATCACCACTATGCTGTTTCTGGTACAACCAACCAGGATACCAGACAGCTGAATGCACAGCATCAATATCACAGCTACTGAAGACACCAGCTAGCAGCTCTGGTAAGACCACAAAACCTCCCCGACAGACCCCGGAATGGTCTGGGGAGCACACCAGGCAAAAGTCCTCTATGACATCCTCAGAGGAGGGAGAAGCAACGGCGGTAGAGAAGTTCCAGTTGGAGGCCTATAACAGCGAGGATGACGGGTCAGAGGACCCAATGGTAAGCAACCCTATCTGTCCTTTTGTAATTCCCATTACCATAGTGAGTCTCCAATCAGCACAGTGTGGGAACTATGGTGCTGATTGACTCAGGTACCCAGCGTCTCATCAGCCAGGTTGTGGTCAAGGCATTAGGAATCTGGGTGAAGATGGCCAAGTCTGTTTGGTTTGAGCAAGTGGACAGCTCTTTGTTGGGTGGTGGTCCAGCTACTCATGTCACGGAACCAGTACAATTAGAAATGGGGCAACATTGGAAGACAATTAGATTTATCGTAGTGGTTATGATGACCAAGTCTGTTACCTTGGAACTGGCATGGCTGGATAAGTGGGGCCACATGATATGGTGGGAAGGTGGATATAACAAGTTGAGGATAGGGTTTTGACCCAGACCTCCCCTCATGAATTGGCTCAGGGAGGGGTGGACAGTGGCCTAGGGGGTACACCTGGAAAGCCCTGGTAGAGGCCCATTCCCCTTGTCCCGAGCCTAAGCAGACCTAGCAGAGGTGTTCAGTGAGAAAGAATGTGAGCCCCTACCTCACCACCGTCCTATGGACTGTGCAATCGAGCTGATACCTGGAGCTAAACTACCCAAGCCAAAGGTGTATTCAGTGCACAAGGAGATGGGAGAGCTACGACATTACATCAACAAGAACTTGTCTAGGGTGTTAATCCTGTGGGGGGAGGGGCCTATACTCAAGGAGTGAAGCAGCACGAAGCTTAAGGAGCTAAGGGAGTGACAGGAGTGGTGGGTGAGATGGCAGCTGCAGCAGCGGGACTTCCAGGTGCTGTGTGCTCCACATCCACCCACCAGCTGACTGCTCAACAGCTAATCGCTCTTGGTCAGGCCTCCAGTCGGTAGGGACCCCTGCTGCGATGGTTTGAGAGACTCGAAACATGCCTCCAGTAGGGAGGACATGCCACTGCTGCTGAAAGAAAAGGATGCAAACGGATGTTGGGTGACTGGTGGGTGTGGCCGGATGGCATGAGGATGTGGTCTCTGGATTATAAGGTGCACTGGGAGGCGAAAACTCTCAGTGTGGACTTTGCAAGGGACACTATTCAGGAGCGGGATTCAAAAATCGCTGCAACCATTTCGCTGCCCAGTTGCTGAGTGGGCATGGCCTACCAGAACTTCCGGAAGGGCCGTTTTTCGCCTTTGCAGGGGTCCAGAGGCTTGCCTCAGGCCTCAGGGAGGGCAAAAACAGCCTCCCCCAGGCTCTGGAGAACCTCCGGAAGCCTGAAACAGGCCTGTTTCCGGACTTCCAGTACTTTCTGAAGGCCCATTTTCCCCTTTCCCAGAGCCTCTGCACAGATCCTGCAACTTACCTGCATTGGGTTCCTCAGGCCCACTGGCAGAACCAGGCCTCCAGTGCCTTCTGGAAAAGTATTAGAGAGGGGGTCACTCTAATCTCTGGGGAAATGATGTTCCAGAGAGAGGGAGCCACTACAGAAAACGCCCTTCTTCTGGATCCCACCAGATGTATCTCCCTCAGGGATGAGACCAGCGGCATTCCCTGCCTCCCCACTCTGATGGGTCAGGTAGATGTGATCAGCAAGAGACGGTTTTTCAGATAACCTGGTCCCAAGCCATGAAGGGCTTTAAAGGTGACAACCAGTACTTTGAATTGCACCTGGAAGCAAATTGGCAACCAATGCAGCTCCTCAGGAGAGGTGAAACATGTGCACACTAGGGCAGTGGTTGCCAACTGGTGGGCCGTGAGAAAATTTTGGTGGGCCACAGAGAAACCTCACCCCTAGAGCACCCCCACAAAGCAATTAATCCAGGCTGCACAGAAACACAAGGCTGTGCCACCCACATGGCCCGCAGGAACCCTCCCCAGCCACTCACTCCTTACCCGGTAAACTTGCCTGCTAAATTGCTATTTTTCCTTTTTCCGACCATCAGCTGTTCTGCTGTGTCGGGAGATTTAGATTAGCTAGGAAGCAGGAAACGGTTGGATTTCTTGCTTTCTAGCTAGTCTTTAGATCTTCGGCTCAGCACAGCCGAACCTCCCTTAGGACTGAAGGTTTGCTTGCAAGCAAATTCAGTGCAGACTCACGGCAAGCAAATTTGAGAGACTGAGCTAGCCGATGGCAGAAAGATAGATCACTGAATGATTCCGTGAGCAACTCAATCTGCCTGCTTTGCCTGCTTTGGGGTAAAAGTTGCTCTTTTTTATAAAAAATTCAATATTTATATGCATGGTGTGTTGTGAGTTAATTTTGTGAGTTTGTTTGCTAGCAAATTTTATGAGTTTGCTTGCAAGCAAATTTCACGTGACAGACTGAGCTAGCCAATGGCAGATAGATAGATCTCTGAATGAATCTGTGATTCTGTGAGCAACTCAATCTGCCTGCTTTGGATAAAAATTGCTCTTTTTTATAAAAAAATCAATATTTATATAAATATTTATAATATTTACATACAAGCCATGCCAAGCCAGTCACATGACCACCAAGCCACACCCACAAATTAGGTCACGCCCACAGAACCGGTTAGTGGTCCCTAGGATCTAAAATTTTCACTTTTTTCTGAGCCCAACAATTTTGAACCATCATTAAATGAACAGTTGTAAATCAGAAACTATATTTAATGTATTTATCAGTTTTATACTGGGTATTCTAAACACCCAATATCATCTTTCCCTGAAAATAAGACCTATCCTGAAAATAAGCCCTAGCATGACTTTTGTCTGTGTGCCTAATATAAGACCTACCCCAAAATAAGCCCTAATTAAACCTCATCCACTCTGTCTCACCAGCTGGTTGCTTGAGGCTGCAACGGGGTAGGAGGCCGTGCAGTGGCCCGGTGCTGTTACCATGAAATGAGGTGAGGCAGGTGATGAGGTAGAGCTACTCCACATGCATATCATGACTCCCGCAGTCAGGCCATTCCCTGCTCACGACTTATCCATTTTCACTTCCCTTCAAAGACAGACTGTTATGCTATGGAGGATGGGCAGAATAGGTTTGGTCCTGTTACCCACTCACTCCACTGTTTTGGACCTAGGGGGGAATGATGACAAAAGGCCTCAGCCACTGCTGTGCATCAATCATGTCTGCCATTGGAGGGGATTTCTTCGATCCCAACTCTCCCGCCCTACAGATCACCTGCCTGCTGGCGGCCTCTGCCTCCTCCATCTGCCCCACCGCCTCATGCCACCTGCTTTCCGTTCCTCGCCTGCATTGTGTGGTGGTGAATGGGAGGGGGAATCTTTTTCCACATACACATACCGTATAACTCTCACCAGTCTCCCTGCTACCTGCCTTGCCTCGCTGCACCAGCACTCAGTCTGTGCATAGTCCCTGAGCTGGCTAAGCTCTGGAAAATTAAGCTGCCTGGAGCTGGGTGAGGAAGGCCAGGCTCACCTTCCCTGATGGTCCTGCAAAGACCTTGAGGTTTTGCATAGAAGAGCAGATTGCTTCCCCCAGGGCTGGTCTTGGTACCTGCTTCAGATGGCAAACAGAACTTCTTTTCTCTTTTCTCCAGGGCCTTTTGAAATTTCCCTCCCTGCACTTTTCTGCTTTAAAATCCAGAGCAGACATGTTTACTCCTGATCATCTGAGGATATCTACCAGTATGATTTTTGTAAGAAGCTGAGTGTATGTGTGAATCCAGCCTCTTCTCAGGGACCAGGCCAGCCATGCAGAAAGTGGATCTGCTCCTCCATGTAAAACGTAAAACCGTAAAACTTTAAGTGCTTTGCACAACCATCAGGGAAGGGGAACCTGGCTTTTCTCATTCAACTCATCTACACTTAGGTGGTATAGTTTTACCAGAGTTTAGTGTCCTTCCATATGTAGGACATAACTAGGAAGACAATGCTGGGAGGAAAAGTGACAGAAAACAGGGCTGCCATTTCCAGAATGTAGAAGGAAGATGTGGGAAGATCAGGCTGGTGAGAAAGTGGGGACCAGTGATCACTGCATGGTAGAAGGAAGAAAAGAGGAGAGAGGAGTGGGGAGAGAGATCCGCAACAGAGCAGGCAGCTGTGCAGAGATCAACATGGGTATGAGAGAGAGAGAGAGAGTGAGAGGGAAAGACAGAGGGAGGGAGGGAGAGAGAGATCCAATCCATGGTCCATGGTACTAAACATCACTGAGAGGTCAAGGAAAGCAAGAATGTTTGTATTATCTTCATTTCATTCCCACCAGAGACTATCCATGAGTGCGAGCAATACTGTCGATATATAATAGCAAGGCCTGTATTCTGACAGGATGGGTCCAGGAAATTAATTTCATCCAGGAGCCCCTGGAGCTACAGAGCAGCTACCTTTTCTACCACCTTCCCCAAAAAGGGAAGATGGGAGATTGGATGAAAGTTGTAGGAGAGGACAAATAAGGGCCTCTTTAAAAGATTCTCACAATATACTATCTTGCAAGAAGAATTTATCACTGCATGAATCCACCTGTTCCTGACTGTCTTTGAGATTTTCACCAACCAGGAAGGACAAGTGATTGCAATTGACAATACAGAAAACTCTATCTAATTTCTTTAAGTCCAACAGGGGCAAACTGTCCACAAATTTTTGGACATTACCCTAGGCATCTAAAAAGGACTTGCACTGTGGAAGGGTTCTAATTGGGAAGGAATCTGAGTAATTTTATCTGATAAATTGTGCAACAAATTCTTATGCACAGCCCTGAAAATGGATCATCCCAACCTCTGATCAGGAGGGAACATGGTGAATGAGTGAAACTTTGAGGATGCAGTAAGAGCAGAGAAATAATGTTGTTTTACCATGGCATAAGTCTTAATAGTGGCTCTAATATGTATCCTGTCAAAGTCATTCTTCATTTTCCTCTAGTGGTGTTCTAGATTTTTCTTAGCCCATTTCAAAACCCTCAGTTCCTCTGTGAATGCAGGGAACGACGGGAGCAAAGAGTCATGAAATGTGATTCTATCTAGAATCTCAGTGGCTTTTTAGTTCCAGGCCATTACTATAGCTTTGGCAGTAAATCCTTTGTAAATCCCTCTGTTCTTTCTGGAATCCATTTGGATCAATCAGTTTCCAAAAGTGGACTACTCTAATAGGTTTGGTCTCTTTGTAGAGGAGGATTGCATAAAAGTGATATCAGGGTGTGTCCTATCCATGACAGGGGAGATAATGATAGATAATAATAATAATAACAACAACAAAACAACAATAACAATTAATATTTATTTATATACTGCTCCTCTCCCGAAGGACTCGGAGCGGTGTACAGCCATACAATTAAAAACATTAAATATATAAAAGTTAAAACTAAATTAAATTAAAGACCCTGGCTGTAAAACAATTAAAACTCCTCCCTTAAACTCTAAAATTTGATACCCAAATCTAAAATCAGCCCAAGTCGGCCTGGTCAAAGAGCCAGGTTTTCAAGGCATGCCTGAAGGTCCCCAGGTCCATGGCTGTACATAACTCCGGAGGCAACCCATTCCAGAGGGCAGACGCCCCACAGAGAAGGCCCTATTCCTCGGGGTCATCGGCCAGCACATAGATGCCGACGGGACCCGCAAGAGACCCTCCCTGTGGGAGCGCACCGGATGTGAGAGGAAAATGGCAGAATGCGGTCTTGTAAATATCCTGGTCCGATGCCATGGAACGCTTTAAAAGTTAACACTAAAATCTTAAAGCGCACCCGAGAGACCACTGGCAACCAATGCAGCTCGCGCAGGGGGGGCGTCACATGAGAGAACCTTGATGCCCCCATAACCACCCGCGCGGCCGCATACTGTACCAGTTGAAGCCTCTGGATGCTCCCATTCAGGAGCCCCATGTAGAGGGCGTTACAGTAGTCCAGTCAGGAGGTGACCAGGGCATGAGTGACCGTGCGTAAGGCATCCCGATCCAGAAAGGGCCACATCTGGCAGATCAGGAGGACCTGATAAAACGCCTCCCTGGAGACGGCCATAATGTGATCTTCCAAGGTACATCCAGGAGGACACCCAGATTGCGAGCCCTCTCTGAAGGGGGCAAAATCTCACCCCCAATAGCCAGCAAAGGAACTACCTGGCTATATCGGGATGCCGGAAACCACAGCCACTCAGTCTTGGAAGGGTTGAGTCGGAGCCTGTTCCCGCCCATCCAGTTTTGCACGGCCTCCAGACAACGGGACATGACCTCCATGGCATCGTTGGGGTGGCTTGGGTGGAGATGTACAGTTGAGTATCATCAGCGTACAGATGACACTTCACCCTAAAGCTACGGATGATCTTCCCCAGAGGCTTCACATAAATGTTGAACAAGAGAGGAGAGAGGACCGACCCCTGAGACACCCCACAGTTGAGGGGCCTAGAGGTGGACCTCTCCCCCCCCACCAACACAAATTGCAGACGGTCGGAGAGGAAGGAGGCGAACCACCGCAACACGATGCCCCCAACCCCCAACCGTCACAATAGGATACTATGGTCGATAGTATCAAAAGCTGCTGATAGGTCTAATAGGACCAGGACAGAGGAATGACCCCTGTCACGGGCCCTCCAGAGATCATCAACCAATGCGACCAATGCCGTTTCAGTACTATGTCCGGGCCTGAAGCCTGATTGGAAGGGATCCAGGTACGTATCTTCATCCAGGTACTGGGGAAGCTGACCTGCCACTACACTCTCAACAACCTTCACCACAAAGGGAAGGTTGGAGACAGGACGATAGTTGTTCAAAACAGTTGGGTCCAGGGAGGGCTTCTTGAGGAGGGGTCACACCACTGCCGTTTTCAAGGCAGTGGGCAGCGAGCCCTCCATCAAAGAGGCTTTAACAATTCCTTGGAGCCAACTCCGCATCACCTCTCTGACGGTAGAAACCAGCCAGGAGGGGCAAGGGTCCAATAAACATGTGGTGGCATTCAGCCGCCCCAGCAACCTGTCTATATCCTCGGCGGTCACAGGGTCAATGGTAGATTCCCAATGGTAGATTTCCAATCATGTTGACATTGTTCAAATAAGAATATTAGATCTGGTGTGTGACCACTGTTCCAAGTTGGACCTGTGAAAATTTGGATAGGCATGTAATCATCTTGGAAGTCATGAATTCCTGACCTAGGAAAAGGAGATTGAGATCATTCGGAACTTTAAGTTTTGGGAACTCTACTGACAATCCTGATATGACTTCTAGCAGCTCAAGCAAGGAAGTTGCTATGTAGCAGGGAGAAGGATACAACAGCAACATTTCTAGCTGATCCTATTAGCCTAGTCTCAGAAACAGGGTCACATAGTCAGAGATTTGGGGAGCAAGGTTGTTAAAGCACAAAGACTCTTTGATGACCACTGCCATCCTATCTCAGCTGTCTTGGGGTCTTGGCTGATGCAAATCCTAAATTGCCTGTTGTTTACCTGAACGCCACTTTTCCTTGTAGGCGAGACAGGTCAGGATGGGTGGTACTGTTTAGGACTGAGTCTGTGCAAAAGTCTTATTAGCCTAGCTCCGCCCACTCTGGGTGACTCCTCTTCAGTTTATGCAAAATCAGTGCGACAGACCGGGTTGCTACTAATGAAGGAAAAAGAACAAATAGTGGAGACCCCATCCCCATGGTCCCAGGAAGGGAACCAGTCTAAGGGTGGGGCTGACCTGACTGGCCTACAAGGAAAAGTGGTGTTCAGGTAAACAACGCCCATTTTCCCTTGTAAGGCATCAACAGGTCAGGATGGGACATACCAAAGCAGGGTTGTCCTCGGGAAGGTTAAGACTGTTCCTGATTGGCATGTTCCGAAACAACTTGTTGAAGGACCCATCTACCAAATGCTGCATCCGGGTGAAAGCATCCAGGTGATAATGACGGATGAAAGGTGAAGGTGATGTCCAGGTAGCTGCCCTGCAGATCTCCTCCACCGATGCCTGTGTAGCCCATGCTGCAGTCGTAGCCGCACTACATGTGGAATGGGCCGTAATACCCCTTGGAACTGGTAGAGCCCTGCTGGAATAGGCCCTGGCTATACACGCTTTAATCCATCTGCTCACTGTAAATGGAATGACCTTACCCCCCAATGAGGAAAGCTGGAAAGAACAAAACAAAGACTCCGTCCGTCGAAAAACAGCAATACGTTTAATGTAAATTTTTAAAGCTCTGCGCACATCCAGAGTATGCCAACTCTTTTCCAGCTCATGGACCAGATGAGGACAGAAATCTGAAAGCATCAGCTCTTGAGCCCTGTGAAAGGATGTCTTGACTGTTAGAATAAAGGCTGGGTCCAACCTTAAAACCACCGGATAAGGATGGAAAATGCAGAGATTGGGATGAATCAAGACAGCTACCAGTTCTGAGACATTCCTCGCAGAGGTGATTGCCACCAGGAAAATTACCTTCTGAGCAAGGCGATGAAGACTGGTTTGTCGAAGTGGCTCAAATAGAGACCTGGGGAGGGACTGTAACACCTTAGGCAAGTCCCACATGGGGTACCTAGGAACTACAGGAGGGCAGAGGTTGGAAGCCCCCCTGAGAAATCTATGAACCATGGGATGCTGAGCCAAAGTTTCCAGTTTCCCACACGACAAGACCAACAAAATGGCTGCCACCTGCCGTCGGAAAGGAGAAAGACCTTTGTCCAGACCGGCCTGTAAAAACTCCAAGACTGCAGCCACAGAAGCTTGTCAAGGTAAGATGTTGGACTTGGCAAACCAAACTGAAAAGGCTTGCCAAGTAGCTTCATAAATGTGAATTGTGGACAGGCGCCTGGAGGCCTGAATCGTTTGAATAACCTTGTTGGAAAAGTGGGTGCTCTTTAAGATGCCCCACTCAATCTCCACACTGCCAGTTGCAACCATTGGGGCTCTGGGTGAGACAAAGATCTCTGGAGAAGAGAGACATCTTCCTCAGGAATTCGCCAAAGGGGTTTCACTGAAAGGCCCATCAAATCGGCAAAGCAATGCCTGTGGGGCCAATAGGGAGCCACCAATCTGAGCTCGGCCTGTTCCAACAGGAGCTTACTAATCACAGCTGGGATGAGTAGCAATGGTGGAAAGGCATAGAGAAGCCCAGAAGGCCAGTTGCAACGCAAGGCATTAGTGCCTTCTGCACCCGTGGAGAAAAACCTCATACAGTATCTGGGCAGTTGGGCATTAAGGGATGAGGCAAAGAGATCTACCACAGGGCAACCAACTATCCGGAAGATCCAGTGAAACAGGGAAGGATGCAATTGCCATTCCACATAGTCGACTGTTGTTCTTCTGAGAAAATCTGTCTATGTATTATCAGACCCAGAAATATGCTCAGCTCTGATTGAAAGAAGGTGACGTTCAGTCCACGTAACCAGAGACTCCGCCTCTGTCATAAGGGACCGGGATCTGATACCACCTTGCCTATTAATGTGAGCTTTAAGTGGCCACATTGTCTGTCATAGTCAAGATGTTGAACCCTGACACCTGGCCAAGAAACTGCTTTGAGCTCCAGCCAGTTAATGCTGTAAGCCTGTTCCTGAGGGGACTATAATCCCTGGGCCCAGAAAGAACCCAGATGGGCTCCCCAACCTGATAGGGAAGCATCTGTAGTGAGGATCAGACAGGATTCCAGCTTGAAAGATTGACCCCTGGCCATTGTCTTGGATAGCCACCAATGAAAGGAAAGACATATTTGTCTGGTCAATTTAACCTTCCTCGGGGAGGGACTGGACCCTGCTTTCTGGAAGGGAAGCAAAAACCACTGGAGGGGTCTGGGGTGAAGCCCGGCCCAGGAAACAATTCCAATATAGGAAATCATCTTGCCCAATAGCTGAGAAAGTCCAAAGGGACCGAACTTTTGGCTTGAACGTGCTTAATCATCTCCTAAAGGACAGAAAGACGCTCCTGGGAGAGGAATACCTGACACACTCCCATGTCAATAATAACTCCCAAATGAAGGAGACGCTTCATGAGAGAGAAATGACTCTTTTTCTGGTTAATGGAAAACCTCAGGCTCTGCAGCACTGATATAGTAGCCTGCGGGTCTTGCTGAGCCTTCTGAAAAGAAAAAGACATTATTAATATGTCATCCAGATAACATTGAAGCCGCACCGGAAAGGTGCAGAGGTGCGCTGCCAAAGGGGCAAGAATTTTGGTAAACACCCTAGGAGCAGAAGATAACCCAAAAGGAAGGGCCCTGTATTGGAAATGTTTACCCTGATAACAGAACCAAAGAAATCTCCTGTGGGAGGAACAAATAGGAACATGTAAATAGGCTTCCGTCAAGTCTATTGAAGTGAGGAAGTCCCCCTGCCGAACGCTCTCTAGAATGGAAAAAAGAGTGCATTTTGAAATGCCTGTAAACAACATATTTATTTAGTCATTTCATATCGAGAATAGTCCTCCACCCCACCCCCCGAGGATTTAGGGATCACAAAAATTCTGGAGTAGAATCCCCACCCCGGTTGATGTAGGGGAACGTCCTGGATGGCGTCTAGGTCCAGCAAATGCTCGATAGCTGACTCCATCAAACTTCGCCTCCCAGCATCCCTGGATACTGGGCAGGAGATAAAAATCCTCGGAGGAGTGGAGTAGAACTTGAGTGAAAGACCCGATCTAATGGTTGATAGAACCCAGGCGTCAGATGTGATACCCTCCCATTGATCCGCAAACCCTGCTAAACCAATGGGAATGGAGAGAGCACTAGCGCTGGCAACAGTACGGGCGATTTCCTCCTCCTCGAAAGGACCGTTTAGAAGCAAACTACTGCCTGCTCCTGCCTGAGCGATCAGGTGGCAGATCTTGATGCTGATAACCAGATCTCGATGGCCACTAGAACCCAGATGACATCCCTCTGACCTGAGAGCGCTTGAAATAGAATGCGGCTCAATACTCCACCCTCTTCAGGAGCAAAGACAGGATCTCCCTTTTGTCCTTGGTCTCAATCAAGAGGGGATCAAGAACCTCACCGAAGAGCTTCTCCCCTTGGACAGAGCAGACAGTAACTTCCACTTGCGCCTGCCATCAGCCTGCCAGTTGCAAAGCCAGAACACATGCCTGGCTGCTACAGAGGCAGCAACGGCTTTTGAAGAAAAACTGGCGCTGTGTAGAGTGGCATCTGCCATGAACTCAGCTGCTGCCAAGATTTTGTTGATGTCCTGGTGGGCTCGGATAACTGATTGGAGAATTCTCTGCCGCAGCTGCTTCAACCATTTTATCAAGGTCCTCGTGAAGAAGAAAGCCGCTGAAGAAGCCTTGACAGCCCAGGCAGCAGCCAAATGGGATCGCTGCAGCAACTGTTCCACTCATTTTTCCTCTACCTTGAGGATTTCCTCCAGATCGGAAGGGGCAGATGAGGATGAGGCCAAATCTGTGACCGGAGCATCAACTATAGGGACCTGAAGGGTCTTGATAAGCTCCGGTCCCACATTGAAGAACCTGCGATCAGTGGTCAAAGGATTGGCCCCATACCAGGTGCTTCAAGCTGTTTCTTAATTACCTTGAAGAACAGCTTAGGCGAGGGAACCACCTCTTTCCTGGCTTCTGGTTGATCAAACAGCACATCTGACTCCTCAGGGGAAAGAGTGTGCAGACACTGTATGAGAAGAGGTCTGATGCACCTTAGCAATGTGCTTCTTGATGGCTTGATGGTGCCTGGAAGCATTTTTCTCCTGTGCCCTTGAGGCCTTCTTTACAGGTTGCTTCCCTTTGGTGGAAGCAGCACGAGCCACCTTTTGAGGCTTGGTCGCTTTGGTTTCCCTTGGGACTTCAGGCATGGTGGAACTGCAAAGCCAAATCTGTGGCAGGAGGAGAGCACACGAAGGGATTTATGAATAATCTTCAGAGAAAATCTTCTCTATTCTCACACTAACCACCACTTTCTTCTGCCCAAACACACTTCAGTAGAAAGATTTCTCTTCCTTCCCCCTGGGCCTGTTAGGGCAAGATGGAGAAACCAGGCCCTGCCTGGAGGCCAAGGGTCCTGGTTTACTTCAGGACAGGGAAACCAATCCCCCATCGGGAAATGAGTTAAATTTAGTGCCTGCTCTTCGATGTCGTCCACAGGAGCAGAAGCTGGTGGTGACAAAAGGCAGAGGAGTGGTGGGAAGATGAAGAAGTCTGGTCAAAATGGCTGTCTGAGTCTTCAAAATGGCCGACAGTGGAGTTCAAAATGGCCATCGGCCACATGGAGTCTTCAAGATGGCCACCTGATTCTCCACAAGGCTTCTATCTTCATGCAGGGCAGAACTGAGCTCTCCCTGGATATTTGTTGTTTTGTAAATGCAGAGAAACTGTAGAAAAAACAGCCACAGGATTACATGGCTGCTTTCTTCACCGTGGGGGAGAATTCCAACTCCGCAGCTGATGCCCATGCTCTCAGAAAATGGCTACCTGGCCAAGCAACGTCTCTTCGCCACTGAGTGCCGAAAAAACAGCCCCGCGGCTCCGTAGATGGGGTGGAAGCCTCCTCCCTGCACTAAATTTCCTCTGGCCATTTGAGCTGCTATCTTCACCCCGGAGGGCTTACAACGGCCCCCGCAGCCTCTTCAGGCAGCTCTGGATCCCTGGAGCAGCCCTCAGCTGTTTGGGGGCTCCCGCTGAGCAGCTGAGAAGCGGAGCACCAAGTTTGAAAAATAAAAGGCAAACGGAGGCTTTTTTTCTCTTAAGGGGAAATTTCTATGTTAGAAAGCTGTCTTTGGAAGAAAAAGTTCCAAAAACAGGAGAGACAGAACCCACATCCTTAGCTGCTAAAGATTGAGCATAAACTGGGGAGGAGTCACTCGGAGTGGGCGGAGCTAGATTAATAAGACAGCTGCTACATGTATTTGTAGATGGTGCTCCAAAATACTTTGCAGAGAGGTATTTTTGATGCATTTGGATTGTGGAACAGTGTGTAAAGGCAAGAAAGAAACAATCTTGATAAACTAACTGTGAAACTGGAATTGATTTGAAGAGATAGAGAGTTGAAGAGACTGATAGACAAAGAGCTGGTACAGTGGAGTAGTCAGAAAGTGACAGTTGGAAGGTGAGACGGAGAGTCAGAGCAGAGAAGGTGGACGATTTTTACGATTGTATGACTTCCCTGATCTCCCTCTGGACTCCCCTGACTGAAGCTAAACCCTATCTGAGAACCCAAGAATCAGCATCTGCAGATCTGAATTGATGGTGTGGTCATCTGATGGAGGCAGAGTGACAGAAGAGACAAGCTTCTCTGGCCTTTGTTGACATCTGGGCCTACTCATGGTTAATAACACTGTGGAGAGTGGCAGGCTGCCATTGGGATTTCTTGAGGTTAACTGACAAGGGGAAGCTTGGAACTGTAAATTTCATGAGACATTGTAGGTCTACAATTTCCAATGCAACATGGCAAGCCTTTCTGGCTATTTTTTTTAGCTACCATTTACAGTTTTACTTCTGCATTCTTGTGGGTGTTCTGTGGTCAGGCCTGGGAGGGTTGCTTGGGGGATCCTGGGGCTGGGGAAAAATTGAATGAGAGTATGTTGGTCCCTTTCCCCCAAGTGAGCTGTGGGGGGGGAAAGAGTGGCTTCCTGCTTGGTGGGTGAGAGCAACTGGGCAGGGTGCTGTTTATGCATCAAGTAGACATATTCTGATTATATTAGGAGATAAGAGGAACTGGGTGTGATCTCTCTGGAGCAAAAAGGGGTGATGTGAGTTTGAGGGTGCTGAAAGCAAATGCTATAGTGCCTGTAAAGCTCACCATGCCCCCAACGATCTGTCAGTGCAAGTAGATTTTTTTCTTTTTTCCCTTTTTAAAGAAGAATGTTGGGGAGGGGGGATGGAATGGTTCTCAGGGAGGGCGTCCTATTTCAGTGGTGTTGAGTAACAGGAAATATTGGAGACAAGGGAGAGGGCAGGCACGGGGAACATGACCTCGGTGTTTAGTACCAATCTCATGTTCTCCCCATTGCACTCACCTCATTTTCCTGGTCAGCAGATCTGTGGTGGCCCTGGTCTTAGACTGCTGCTTTTAAATGTGAGATCAGCTTACAATAAGGCTAGCCTTACTGCCGATTTGATCATCAAAGAGAAGGTTGATCTGGCTTGTATAACTGAAACTTGGATGAGCCCAAAGGGAGGCGTTCCTCTTGCAGAAATGTGCCCAGTGGGTTATCGAGCATGGCACCAGTCTAGACCTCAGGGCCGGGGAGGTGGTGTGGCTGTTGTCATCAGAGAATCTCTAATAGCCTCCAGAGGCACTATTCAGCAAGTCCCTGGCTGTGAGACCCTTTTTCTTAGATTGGGCTCAAGGGATCAGGTGGAATTGCTGCTGCCATACCAGCCTCCCTACTGCATGGCAACTTTCCTATCTATGTTCCTGGACCTCACCGCAGGACTGGCAGTGAAATTCCCCAGGCTTATAGTTCTGAGGAATTTCAACCTGTCTTCTCTGGGGTCAGGGTCGGAGGTAGGCCAAGTTTTTATAGAAACCATGACTTCCATGGGCCTGTCCCAGATTATCCAGAGCCCGAGTAGTAATAGTGGTCACACTCCCAATTTGGTGTTCTTGTCAGAGCAGTGTCTATGTGATCTGGAATTGGTAGGCCTCTCCTTGGTTCCCTTGTCATGGTCAGATTGTAGTCTGGTGGTAATGAGTTTCTCAAAAGCTGCATCCCCCCGCAGGGAGGCAGGATCTATTAGATTGGTCCATCCCCATTGACTAATGGACCCAGATAGGTTCAGAAGGAGCTGGGGATTATATCTACAGATCTATTATGCAGTCCAGCCAAGCACTTAGTCACTGTTTGGAATAGGAAAGTGACTGAGGTTCTGGATAGGATTGCACCCTTGCGACCTCTCCTCACCCGTAGACCTCTTGACAGAGGAACTGAGAGGGATGAAACGCATGAGATATCTAGAGTGCCGCTGGTGGAAGACAGGAGATGAACTTGATTGAACACGGATAAGAGCTGCTACTAAGGCCTACCTTGTGGCGATTCGTGAGGCAAAGTGTAAACACTTGTCCACACTAATTGCATCTGCAGATAATCGCCCAGTGACCTTCTTTAAAGTGAGCCATCTCCTCTTAGGGAAGGAGAAGATTGAGGTCCACCTGAAGAGGCGTGCTGAGCAATTTGCGGATTTTCTGGAAGACAAAATCGCTCAACTTCGTTCCCAGTTAAGATGCCGGCATGGTTGCTGATCCGGTGGAAGCTCCTGAGGCAGGTTCTTGCCCTGTTATCTGGAACAGTTTGACCCTGTTGCTCCTAAGGAAGTGGACAGGATCCTATAGAGTATGCGCGCGAGCACCTGTATTTTAGACCTATGTCCCTCCTGGTTTGTGAAAGCTTCCCAGGAGATGACAGGCAGGTGGACTCTGGTGATGATTAATGCTTCTCTACAGGAAGGGACGGTGCCCCAGCACTTTAAGGAGGCTGTGGTCTGCCCTCTTCTTAAGAAACTATTCCTGGACTCCACCCGGTTGGATAATTTCCGACCTGTTTCCAATCTTCCCTTTTTGGGGAAGGTTGTTGAGAAAGTGGTCGCGCAGCAGCTCCAGCGGTTTCTGGATGAAACTGATTATCTCGACCCCTACCGGGCAGGATTCAGGCCTGGATTTGGATCAGAAATAGCATTGGTTGCACATTTGGATGATTTCTGATGGGAGTGTGATCGGGGTAGTGCATTCATCCTTGCTCTACTTGACCTCTCAGCAGCTTTTGATACCATTGACCATGGGATTCTCCTGGGATGACTTCAGGGGATGGGAGTGGGAGGCCTTGTGCTGTCCTGCTTTACTTTCTTCCTCTGCGGCCTCTCTCAGTCAGTGTTGATATGAAGGGAGAGATCCAACCCTCGCCCTCTGCTTACGGGGTTCCGCAGGGCTCGGTACTCTCTCTGTTTCTGTTCAACATTTATATGAAACCACTGGGTGAGATCATCCGTCACTATGGACTGAGGTATCACCAATATGCTGATGATACTCAGCTGTATGTCTCAGCCTGTGGTGAGTTAAGTGTTGCTGTGTCCTCCCTCTTGCAATGCTTGGAGGCTGTTAAAGAGACTGGATGGGGAGCAACGGGTTGAAACTAAACCCATGCAAGACCGAGTGGCTCTGGGTCTGGGGTTCATTGGTTCAGGGAGAATTACCACCTTTAATCTTGGATGGGGTGGTACTACCCCAAACAGACCTTGTGCGTAATCTGGGGGTTCTCCTGGATTCATGACTCCTGTTCGAAGAGCAGGTAGCGGTCATGGCCAGGAGGGCCTTTGCGCAACTGCGGGATGTGAACTAGTTATGCCCTTTCCTGGATCAGCGGTCCCTACTCACAGTCACTCATGCCCTAGTCGCTTCCCGTCTTGATTATTGCAACACGCTCTACATGGGGCTGCCCTTGAAGAGCATCCAGAAGCTCCAGTTGATGCAAAATGCAGCGGCCTGCATAGTTTTATGCAGACCCTGGTGTGCACATGTATCACCTCTCCTGCAGGAGCTGCATTGGCTGTCAATTTGCTTCCGGGTGCAATTCAAGGTGCTGGTTGTCACTTTTAAAGGCCTTCATGGCTTGGGTCCGGGTTATTTGAGGAAACATCTCTTGCCAGTGACATCTACCTGACCCATTAGAGCGAGGTGGCAGGGAATGCTGCTGGTCCCACCCCTGAGGGAGATACACCTGGTGGGACCTAGAAGAAGGGCTTTCTCTGTGGTGGCTCCATCTCTCTGGAACATTATTCCCTCAGAGATTAGAATGGCCCCCTCATTAATACTATTCCGAAAGGCACTAAAGACCTGGTTTTGCCAGCAGGCCTGGGGAACCCAGAGAGTGATAGAACCCATCAAATGGCTAGTGTGACCTGCTGACATTGGGGTAGGAGGATGGAAGTTGGTTTTTGTTTTGTTTTGTTTTCCCAAATTTTGTTCTATTGTACTTTACTAATTTATTTGATTCTTTTTGTTAGTTCTTATTGTTTTTATTTTTTATTTTTGTTTTAAATATAAATTTTACATTGTGTAAGCTGCCTTGAGTCGCCATGGGCGAATAGGCAGTAATATAAATCAAATAAATAAATAAATAAGCTTTTGCACAGACTCAGTCCTAAACAGATATGGAAGAGTACCACCCATCCTTACCTGTCGATGCCTTACAAGGGGAAACTGGACACATCTCTGAGAGGGAACACCCAACCAATCTGGTAACAGCCAGGACTTGATAATGCATGCAAGATCAGCATGCTCCTCCTCAATAAGGGGAGACTTATTGTTGACTGACCTAACATTCACTAGCTGCAGCCAAAGTTCCAAGCTGATCTGTCTCCACAATATCCAGATGAAAAATGTACTTCATAGTTCACAATAGCAGAAACTTGTTTCATGACTATATAATAGTGATAGTATATATTGTTTTACAATCCCTGAAAAATAATGGTGTCCTATTGCTAGGGTTGTCAAATTTTGTAGTGCCAGGACTCCTTAAGATTTAAAAAAAATGTGTGGACTCTTCCCATGAATATGTGTACAAATCACAAAGGATGCAAGCCACTGATAGGTACTAGAGTAAGGGAGATGTATTTCCAATTCATGTACCTGCCATGGAGAAGGCCATTTCTATATCTTGAGAAAGCCAGTCTGAATGGGTCAAGGACATAAGGATGCTCTCCAAAAAATACCTGTAGCCAAAGCATACTAATCTCTCATCACTGGATTAACCCTCAAATTAAAAAGACATGGTGCTTGGCTGCTTGAACATTAGTGCAGAGTAAGGACCAGGACCTCACAAAATGCAAGTCTGAAAGAGGTGCCCTTTGAAGAGGAGGAAGTTGAAATCAGGCAGGAGAACCTCAAACCTGTGGTAGTGATTTTGGATATGTACAAGAACAAAAGCTGTTGGAATTGTCTAGAACCAATGTCAAAGGCCCGTCAAAGTTTGTCCATATCCAAATATAACTCATTTCATTACTGGGAAAGGACCATTGCAACCCACAGTCTGAGAATCCCTGTCTGAATGTTTAAATGAAATTTTATCATGAAACTGAAGCTCTGTCCAAAGCTATCAGCCTGCTGGGAGAGGGCTCTATGTTTATCCCTAGCTCTATATGCTTTAATTTGGCAATTTGTACTGAAAACAATAGTATCAATTATTCATTTAATCACATCTGCCAACCCACACTGGACCAGCATGACAGATTATAGTCTACTCCTTCAGCATGTCAATACAACCTCAAAAACGTTCCTCATTCCCCAGAAGCCCTAAGCCTAGGGCAACTACCCATAGCAGCAGGAAGACCTGCCCGAAGGCAAAGGGTGCTAACAACTGCCAGGCTAAATTAGGCTGTCTTTGGACTTTGGACATTCAAACAATGAAAACAAGAATTTGTTTTTTAAGAATGTTGGAAGAGAATATATGAAATTGTAAACAAGACAGATGAAAGTATAAAGATAATGAATTAAAAGATATAGAAGACCAGATAAAAGAAATCTAATTGAATAAGAATGAAAACGATATAACTATAAAAGAAAATTAAGAGAATTAAAAGGAGAAATAGTGAGAAATTGGTAAAAGAATGATAAGGTATGAAGTCAAATATATAAGATGAATATACACTGCTCAAAAAAATAAAGGGAACACAAAAAGAAGACATCCTAGATCTGAATGAATGAAATATTCTTATTAAATACTTTGTTCATTATATAGTTGAACATCCTGACAACAAAATCACACAATAATTATCAATGGAAATCAAATTTAGCAACCCACAGAGGTCTGGATTTGGAGTTACACTCAAAATTAAAGTGGAAAAAACACTACAGGTTGATCCAACTTTGATGTAATGTCCTTAAAACAAGTCAAAATGAGGCTCAGTAGTGTGTGTGGCCTCCACGTGCCTGTATAACCTCCTTACAATCACTGGGCATGCTCCTGATGAGGTGGCGGGTGGTCTCCTGAGGGATCTCTTCCTACACCTGGACTAAAGTATCCCCCAACTCCTGGACAGTCTGTGGTCAACATGACGTTGGTGGATGGAGTGAGACATGATGTCCCAGATGTGCTCAATTGGATTCAGGTCTGGGGAATGGGCGGGCCAGTCCATAGCATATTGCAGGAACTGCTGACACACTCCAGCCACATGAGATCTAGCATTGTCTTGCATTAAGAGGAACTCAGTGCCAACCTCACCAGCATATGGTGTCACAAGGGGTCTGAGGATCTCATCTCGATACCTAATGGCAGTCAGGCTACCTCTGGCGAGCACATGGAGGGCTGTGCGGCCCCCTAAAGAAATGCCACCCCACACCACAGGATGTTGCAGGCAGCAGAACGTTCTCCACGGCTCCTCCTGTCCCTCCTTGCACAAAGGCGGAGGTAGCGGTCCTGATGCTGGGTTGTTGCCCTCCTATGGCCTCCTCCACGTCTCCTGATGTACTGGCCTGTCTCCTGGTAGTGCCTCCATGCTCTGGACACTATGTTGACAGACACAGCAAACTTCCTTGCCACAGCTCGCATTGATGTGTCATCCTGGATGAGCTGTACTACCTGAGCCACTTGTGTGGGTTTAGACTCCGTCTCATGCTACCACTAGAGTGAAAGCACTGCCAGCATTCAAAAGTGACCAAACCATCAGCCAGAAAGCATAGAAACTGAGAAGTGGTCTGTGGTCACCAACTGCAGAACCACTCCTTTACTGGGGATGTCTTGCTAACTGCCTATGCTTGTTGTCTATTCCATTTGCACAACAGCATGTGCAATTGATTGTCAATCAATGTTGCTACCTAAGTGGACAGTTTGATTTCACAGAAGTGTGATTGATCTAGAGTTACATTGTGTTGTTTACGTGTTCCCTTTATTTTTTGAGCAGTGTATATACGAAATTGTGTCTGTATGGAAATGTGATAACCTGGAATCATGCTGTACTCAAATAAGATGTATTACTTGTTTGTTAAAATTCAATAAAACTTTATTTTAAAAAGTTTAAAAAAATATTAATAGGTGATTTTAATGCAAGGACATGAAGAATAATAACTAAAAAAAGTGACTGACCTATATGGAAGTGGTGAATGAGATAAAAGAGGTGACAGACTAATAGATTTTGCTGAAGGACAGGAATTTTATATTATGAATTCATTTTACAAGAAAAAAGGTTAGCTGAAAATGGAGATGGAAGAGTCCATTTAAATATAAAAGTGAAATTGACCATATCATGTCAAGTGATAAAACGATATTTTGCAATTGTACTGTCATCAATTGCTTTAATGTTGGAAGTGACGAGAGTGGTACGAACTAAAGTAAAGATTGTTGAAAAGAGCATATGATAATAATAAAGACGTGACAAAAATGAAAATAAAGAATATAAGTTGTTAGAGAAGAGCAGCAATTTTGAGATAAGTTTATCAAATTGCTTCGCTCTATTGCAAAATTTGGAAGAAATAAACATTACGGTCCAAAATGAAGAAATGTCCTTAAAATGTCCTTGAATCTGCTAGCACCACTGGAAAAAACACTTTGTGCAGTCAAAAATCTCTGATGAAACTACTAAACTGGAGTACATTGAATTTTACAAGACCATAACATATCCAGGAAGAAATGTGTTGATTTAATCTGAAGCTTGTGAAAAAGGTCAATTGAAGAAAACAAAGGAATTAATAGAGCAAAATGCAAGTTTATAAATACAAGAAAGAAGGTTTTTGAATGACTCTGTGTGTAGAACAGGGCAGAATATGTTAGGAATAAGTGGAAAATTCTATTCAGAGACAGGGTGGATAAAAATCAATGATTTTTTTAAAAAAATTAAAAAATCTGATTTTTTTGATTTAAATCTGATTTTTTAATTTAAATCGGATTTTTTTAAATAAAATGCTTTTTGAGGAAAATACATTACCATCCAAAGGTTTTTCCATCATGAAATAAAGATTAGTTTTTAATTATGTAGAATAAGGCTGTATATGTTTAATTTTTTTGGTAAATAAATTCCATTAATCCATTCACAATGTCATGCTCCTCCAGAGGTTTTTGTAAGATTATTGGGCAGTTTCTCTGCCTACAAGATATTATCACAGATGCCTGGTTTACTTTTGCAGTTCTCAAAACTGAATTTGACTCAGCAGAGATCACATGCCTCTTCTTCACAGCAAGAATATTATAACATGAACAGAGTTGAGAAAAAGACCTTAAACCTATTGTTCTACAAACCTATGAATACAGAATCAACCCCTTCAGTGCTAAGCTTCAAGAAGTTCAGTGAATAGAATAGAAACAATATTTTTCTGATTGTTTGGAGTGGAATAGATCTGCACAAGAAGAAAGTGAAACTAAGTGTGAGGAGGGAGGGAAAGCAGGCAAGCAGTACAAAATGAAAGTGAAACTTTCTGAGCACAATACTGCACAGCCACAGACAGACAAGTCTTTGGATCTTTTTGTGTGTATGACCTGAGGTTTATCACATTCTTTCCTTGGAGGAAAAAACCTATAATGGCAGCAGGCCATAAAAGAGACCCAGTTTGGCAATATTTTAATGAAGTTCCTTTACTTATTGGTAAGGCAGGCATGCGTGCAAAATGCAAACACTGCGACAAAGAAATGCAATGCCTGGTGGCCCGAATGAGGCAACATCATGAGAAGTGCTGTGATGAAGATGACCAAAGAAACATATTTGAACAGGCAGGATCTTCAGGTTGATAAACATTTTTATTGAATCATATAATATTTCTAAAGACTGCCTTGAACTGTCATGTTTGAGCAAAATTATATTTCTTATTATTACTGCATGTTACTGTCATTTGGTACAGTTATGAAGAAAAGCAAATATTCCTTTTGGGGCAGTGCTATGTATAATAAGCAGAAATTGTATAAACAATAAAATAACAGCATTGACTTTTTTGTTTAGGGGAATTCATGGATTCTGGAAACCAACCACCTTCAAAATCACCATCCTCCTGTTCTACAGTTTCAGAGTTATCCATCCAGTATAGTGCTTCATCATCATCAGATATCCACAGCCACATATCACTATCACCTAAAAGAAAGAAAAAAATCCTTCCTTCCTGGAACCACCATAGATAGGTTTGTGATAAAAACTAGCAGATTAGAAAAAGAGTTAATTGATGAAAAAATTGCCCAGTTTGTTTATGCAACGAACTCTTCTTTCCGTCTGACTGAGAACCAACATTTCATTAATATGGTTCAGTCACTGAGATCAGGATACAGTTCACCTAGCAGAGCAGATGTTGCAGGGAAACTGCTGGATAGTGTATGACAGAGAAATGGAGCAATGTGCAATCAATACTTAAGTATTGATGGGTGGAGTAATGTCCACAATGATCCTATTGTATGTGCTTGTATAACAACAGAAGGGAAAGTCTTCCTTGCACAAACAATTGATACGTCAGGAAATGTACACACAGCAGAATACTTACAAGAAGTGGCAGTAAAAGCTATAATAACATATGAACAAAAATTCAAATGTCTAGTACAGTTTTGTCACAGACAAAGCTGCAAATGTATCCAAGATGAGAAGAAATTTAGAAGAGCAGGAAGTGAATACAAAGCTAATAACATATGGCTGCAGTGCTCATTTGCTGTATCTCCCAGCCAAAGACTTAAGTGTTCCAGAAATAAAGACTAATGTTGTTGAAATTGCCAAATACTTCCGTAACATTGCTGCAGCAGTTCTGAAAAGGATGGGTGGAACCAAGCTAACGCTCCCACAAAATGTTAGATGGAACTCTGTGGTAGACTGTTTTGAGCAGTATATCAAGAACTGACCTATTCTGATGATAGTTTGTGAACAAAATCGAGATAAAATAGATGGCACTGTCACAGCCAAAATCCTCAACATTGGGCTTAAGAGAAATGTTGAACATATGCTGAGCATCCTGAAACCTATCTCTGAAGCTTTAAACAAAATTACAGAAAAATAGCTGTTTTATTGCTGATGCTGTTGAAATTTGGAAGGAACTGAGTGAACACTTAAAAACAGAACTACACATGGACAGAATTAAATTAACCATTAAAAAAACTATTGTTTGGTGTAGGTTGTTATGCTGAGCATGTTTTTCTTTATTTTTTTGTACGGTATAAGATATTATAATTCCCCTTATAACGGCTTCATCACATCCCATAAATTTTGAATAGTTATATCTGAATTATTATTTTCTTTAAGATAGAAATTTAATTCTTTCTTAAGTTTCTTTATAAATTCCTCATCTTTTAATAGTTGAGCGTCTAAAGTCACCCCTCTCCTTGATTTTTTCTTACCCTGCAAATTAATTTTAAGAGGGTTATGTTCTGCCCAAGTGTTCGATATAATTTCTACTTGTCACATCTTGTATTAGATCTCCACTCATCCATGCCATATCAATGCGTGACCATGAATGATGGGGGTTTGAATAAAAAGTAAATTGTTTCTTATCTGGGTTTAGTTTCCTCCATATGTCAATTAAATTTAATTCCTTAATCATTTCTACGCAAATTTTAGGTAATTCTCTCTTCCTTTTTTCCCTTCTCTTATTTCCCCCATTATAATCTTTTTGATAATCTGTTACAGCATTGAAATCCCCAATAATACAAATATTTTTCCTTTCCAATTCAATAATTTTAGCATATAAAGCTTTATAAAATTCTTTTTGGTTAACATTAGGAGCGTAAATTACTACCAATAAGATTTTTTTCAAATTTATCTGTATTTCTATTGCCAGAACTCTTCCCTTGGGGTCTGCAAATAATAATGTTGCTTTTATCTCTTCTTTAATATACACTGCTATTCCATTCTTTTTTTCATTATCTGCGGAAGCCGTAAACACTGTCCCTAATTTGGAGCAGACTAAACAGTTCTTCTGTGCTTTCAAAATGTGTGTTTCCTATAAACAAACAATATCTACATTTTGTTTTATCAACTTTGCCAGAATCCTTTATCTTTTTATTTTTGAATTTAAACCATTTATATTAATAGATAGGAGTTTCCATAGTTCTAATTTGTCTATATCTTTATCTCTTGATCACTTTCTCTCTAGTACTCTACATTTATTAATCTAATGTCTTCTCTTATTGTTATTGAATGATTTTTCTTACTTCTTGTTTTTCTTCTTTATTTTAATTGATCTTGTTCTTCTTGAAGATTTGGGTTTAATTATTTCTTGCTCTTTGCCTTGTAGTTACACCAAATTCTACTTGTGATTGATATTGTACCTTATTTCCTTCTTTTCCTTCTTCTTGTTAGTTATTTTTCAGGTTTTCTGCAATCTTCTATCCCTTCTTTTGGTCTTCTTGAGATTCTGATTCTAATTCATCTTTGCTGGTCTGCTCTTCTGAGCCTACCAGTCTTTCATAGAAATCTTGGATTTTTTCAAAAGAGTCTACTTTAATTTTTCTTTCCCCCCAAGTAATTAACATCTCTTTCGGAACACGCCAGTTAAATATAATACCTTTTCGGTTCAATTGGGCTGCCAGAGATTTATAGTTTCATCTTGCTTCTCTAACCCTTCTTGGAATTTGTTTAAGAACTAGGATTTCTTTATCCTTATATTTGATTGTTTCATCTCTCAATATTTTATATATAATGTCCCGAACCTTTCTTCTTGTAAAACGTACGTGCACTTCTCTTGGGCGCTTATGTCGTCTTGCGTAGTTAGTATTTATTCTGTAGACTTCCTCGGATTCTTTCAAAATCTTATCTTTGTCTCTCTCCAATACCTCCGCCAAGATTTCCGCCATCACCTGTTCTAAGTCTTCTACTTTTGATTCCACTATATTTTGGAATCTTAGGTACGTTGTGGCCTTATCCATTTCTAAAAACACAGGAGTCTTCCATTTCCTTACTAATATTCTTTAAGTTTTCAACTACTCTTTCCAATTTCTTTTCAGTTTTTTCTGTCCTCTTCTCTACTTTTATTATTCCTTCATTTTTCTCCAACGCTCGCTGTAATGTTCCAATTTTTTCATCTAATTTAGAAATGTCCATTTTCATTTCTACTTTTAGTTTTCCCATCTGTTCTTTCAATTCATTTATATCTGCTCTCGTCTCTGTATGATTTTTAAGCATTATTTCTTGTAACTTTGACATAGAATCTTGTAGGGTAAGCAGTGTCGAATGAATATTAGCATTTGTAATAGAAGACTGTTTTTCCAATATTAATGACTCAATTGTCCTCTGTGACATTGGTGAGGGTGTTGCTGTCGGAGTTGTTAATGTAGTCTTCTTTCCAGCTTTGAGTGTTGTAGAAGTTATGGAGGTCATTTCTCCTAAAATTTGTTTTTGTTTTTGTATTACATTAATTATATTGTCCCCGATTAACATTCACTGTTAAATAATATATCATAAAAATAACCAATAAACTAAATTAACCAATACAGTAATTAATGAATTTGTCTATCTCTTAATATCTTTTCCATATATTGTATATAACTGGTAAGAATGTAATTATCAATATTACTAATAAAGCAGTTGAATCAAACAAATTGTATCACAATAACAATAAACAGTTTCCCTCTACCTCATATGTATCTACTTGCATAATACTACAGTGGTATCTCTACTTACAAAATTAATTCGTTCTGGAAGCCATTTCGTAACGCGAAAATTTCGTAAGTAGAGACACATTTTACCTATAAATGCCCTAATCCATTCCAAGCCCCCCAAATTCAGACAATAATTTTTTATAAATTATAATATTTCATTAATACCTGTAATAAAAACATGTTACATTACCATTATTGCACAAAAAACATAAAAATGAGTACAGTACTATATTGTAGGAATAATATTCTTTAATGTAAAGAATAAAAATGAGTTTCATTTACCTTTCGGGTTGGCCGGCTATGCGATGACAACGGTGATGTTTAACGTTTAACATTTTTTATTACATTTCTGTTTTTTTTATTTTATTTTTTATTTTTTGCATTTCATTTTTCTTTTGTTTTAACTGCTATCGATGTCAGCTTTCGCCTTCTTCGGTTCAGGTTCACTCTCGGCCTTAGTATTTGCCTGATGTTTCGTAAAGAACTGATCTAAGGACGACTGCTTTTGTCGGCTTTTAACAATTTATCTAAAATGTGCAAGGCAAACATCATCAAAGTGAGCGATAGCCCGACCAGTGAATACTTTTTCTGTATGTTTCTTTTCAACGAATTCCACAACTCTGTGGTATTGTCGTAAAATTTCTTTGATTTCCGATGTCGGAATGGCTGCCTCCTCCTCGTTACTGAACTCCTCCTGCACTGCTGTGTGTTGCATCGCCTCCAACTCCTTTAGCTCCTCCGTCGAAAGCTCATTGTTGTGCTCCTGAATCAACTTGTCAATGTCCTTGTCATCCACCTCAAGCCCCATGCACTTTCCCAGCGAAACAATTTCGTTAACTTCAGGCTCAACATCACCCACGGCCTCTAACTTGAACCCTTCAAAATCTCGTGCGGAAACAGCATCGGGCCACAGCTTTCTCCAAGCCGAATTAAGAGTACGTCTGTTCACCACCTGCCAAGCCAAGCTGATAATCTTGAGGCAAACAACAATATCGAAATGCTGTTTCTAAAACTCACGAAGGGTCAGCTGGGTATTTTCGGTGATGTTGAAACACCTCTTGAACAAGTGTTTCGTGTAGAGTTTCTTGAAGTTCGAAATCACTTGTTGGTCCATGGGCTGGAGGATGGGGTTGGTGTTTGGTGGGAGGAACAGCACTTTAATGAAGGAGAACTGCACCAGGATATCATCTTTGAGGCCGGGCGGGTGGGCAGAGGCATTGTCAAGAATGAGGAGACACTTGAAGGGGAGATTGTTCTCCTCGAGGTATTTCTTCACAGCAGGCCAAAAACCACATTGACCCACTCAACAAAAAATTGTCGTGTGACCCAGGCCTTAGCATTGGCCCTCCATAGCACCTGAAGGTTTTCTCTGATTATTTTATGAGCCTTGAATGCTCTTGGATTCTCGGAGTGGTAGATCAGCAGGGGCTTAATTTTACAATCCCCACTGGCATTGCCACAAAAGGCAAGCGTAAGGCGGTCTTTCATGGGCTTGTGGCCTGGCAATTTCTTCTCAACTGTGATGAATGTATGGCGAGGCATCTTTTTCCAGAAGAGACCCATCTCGTCACAATTAAAAACTTGCTGTGGGACATAACCTTCCTCAGCCACCAATTCCTCGAATTTTCGTACAAATTCGCCGGCCCATTTCTGGTCGGCACTAGCTGCCTCGCCATGCGAACAACAGAGTGAATTCCAGTCCTCCTCTTAAATTTCTCGAACCACCCACGCGATCCCTTAAACTCTGGGTGTGGTTGTGTTTCCGAAGTTCCTTCGTCTGCATCCTTCTTCACGAGATCATTAAAGATGGCCATTGCCTTTTCGCAAATTATTGTTTCGGTCACTGTGTCTCCAGCTATCTCTTTCTCCTTTATCCATAGGAGTAACAACCTCTCCATTTCATCGTTCACTGGCGACCTCCTCTTCGAAATAACAGAGAGGCCTTTAGAAGGAGTCGTAGCTTTTAGGGCTTCCTTATGCTTCAGAATCGTATCGATCGTGGATGGGTTACGGCCATATTCTTTCGCGAGATCAACCAAGCGCATCCCTTTTTCATACTTTTCTATTATGTCTTGCTTGGTTTCTATGGACAAGAGAACTCTCTTCTTCTTCTCATCAATTTTCTTGGGGGCCATAGTGAATAAAAGTTAATACTGTACACACACTTAAGCAAAAAACAATCACGAAAGCACTTCGTGCTTTGCTGGATTTCGCTAGCGTGAGACTGAGAACGCGTGAGACTGAGAACGCGGCGTGGTGTGTTACTCTCATCCCATACACAAAGATCCCTCCTAGCCAATGGGATGCCAGGAAGATGCTGGGAGATAACCAATGGCAGAGCAGCTCAGACGCGCCATTTTCAAACCAAGATCAAACTGCGCAAATTTAAATTTTTGGCCTTTTGTATCTTGAAACATATTTCGTAACTAGAGACGATATTTTCTCGACAACGTGCTTCGTAACCTGAAACTTTCGTAACTAGAGCCTTTCGTAAGTAGAGGTACCACTGTATATGGAGATAAAGAAAAAAAAAATTGAGAGAGGAACAGTAGTTAATCAAAGCACCAAAGACAGATAGAGAACGTAGAAAGAGAGAGAAAAGGAAAAGAGTCTTAAAGTAGCTGTTCCACCTTCAGTCACTGGAATTACACGTTTGCAGATCGAGATGCCCAGAAATAGAAAATTGCTGAGTAATAGCAATGTCCTCTCAGAGTCTCAGCTCACTCAATTATGTCCGATTCTCTTATCGTCTTTTCTTAAGGAAATCTTAAGTTCAGTTTTTCTATAGTTCTATGTTTCTTCAGTTAAGGTAAACTAGTCAGTTAGATCAATACACGCTTGAATCAACAAAGACTTTTCCAAAAACTTCCAAAAAGTATCTTCTTTTGCTCCGCGTTATCTCCGTTTATTTCATTTACACTGATCTTCTTCTCATCTCAAATTTAATGCAGTCTTTCCAAAAGAAAATAATCCAAATCCCCCAGACCTTCCAGCAGCTCAGTTCCTTTCCACTAATGACAATGTAGCAAATCTCACCAACCTCCCCGTCTTCTATACTACTTTTGTTGCTGTCCTTGTTTCTCTCTGTCCAGCCCTTTCACTTTCACCCACCTTGTCTCCGCTCCTTAGCCGCTTCCTTTTAGGGCTCCGATCAGATTCTTTCAACAAATTCCTGTGGATCCACAGTATTCAAAAAAGGCTTTCTCTCACCTGCACCTTTCACCGTTGATCACCACAAACTGTCTCTCACTTGCTTCCTTTCATCAGTGGCAGACCGGACTTCAAGACTGCCATTAAAGAAACAGCAGTCTCTTGCTTGTCAGGCTCTGAGGGATTTCTCTTCGCTGTAATGGGAGTTGCCTTCCCCTCACCACAGCTCGAGTTTCTCCACACTGGCACGTTTCTCTTCTGGATTCGTGCACCCCGAAGGGTCGCACCAATAGCAAGAAGAGGCAAGAAGAATTACGAGCAGACTTCTATGCCTCTATTCGTCTCCGCCTCACCACCGGAAGTCCTCCTCTCTCATCTTTTTCAATGGGAAAACTTGCACAATTGGTGGTTGACTAAATACTTTTTTGCCCCACTGTACATTAACATCAGAATATATATGTAACTCATATTCAACAGTCATTAAACAATAAAACATCTAAGAATGCATTACAGCATGTCCTAGCTCTACTGAACAGTACTTTCCATTCCATCCTTGGAGATTCTCAAAAATCTTTTTCATACATTAGTTTATTCCACACCAGGACAATGTTACAATGAAATACAGTATATTCTCTAATCACTTACAATTAGAAAACAATAGTCTATTGGATATTCTGATTTAAGGAGCTATAACTCACAAACTATTCACAACTGTTCACACACAGAAAAATGGCACATCACTGGAAAATTTGCATCAATTCTTAGTAAAAATGCATTAATATATCTGCTACTGCACAAAATTAAAGGCATCTAATTTATATTAATGCCTCATCTAATTTATATTAATGACACAAATGCTTAATACATTCCTATAAATAAAATAATATATTGGCAAAGATAGGTCATATTTGAAAAGGAACTCTTTAGGATACTTTCTTTTTAGTGGGCATATAATCCTATGAGCTCATAGCTGAAATCGAGCCATATCAAACTTAATGGGACCTAGCCAAAGCAGTGGAAAGATTCCCCTTAAGTTAGCAGGCCTCTGTTATTAATATAGTCGAGTTGCACTTATATTTCTAATTTGCCCAAGTTCTTAAATATTCAGTTAACACAATTTTTTTAACAAGCACACTGAACCATACACAATCTGTTCTCACAACACTAGATTAAAATGCAATGGGTTGGTGGGTACAGAATGGTGGGTACAAAATGTCTTGTTCAGATAATTATCTGGTGGGTACAGAATGTCTTGTTCAGATAATTATCGGACTAGGCTAAAACAAGTCCTACAAAGGGAGAACCCAATCTGGACAATTTAAATTAATCTAGCATGAATAGAAGCCTGCCCTTGTGGATAGCGCAGTGTCCTAAAACGATAAACTGAAACAATGGCGCCTTAACAGATGTGGCTCGAAGAAAGGGGGGCACTTGAACTCTTTCAGCAACCCTTCCCATTTCTTAGACAGAGGGAAACTGCGTCAGGATTCGCACTCTTTCCGGAGCCGGCTTTCTAAAGAGTCCAATTACTCAAACCATCGAACATTTCCCGGAAGAAAAAGAACCAGTCTCCTATGCCAACTAAGCGCGCGGATTTTCTACCGCGTACCTGAGGAAATTCTGAAGCGCCACCACTGGGACTTCCGCGGCCCGAAGTTTGTTCCTCGCTGATCTTCTGCTTCAGTTTTTTAAACATGACGACGGTCGGCTATAGTAAACGAAAGGAAGGTACGGCCGGACCAAAGCCTTCCCTTTTGCAAGCATTAAGGTTATTAAACCGGTCCCAAAGGCACTTTCCTTCTTCGAAGATTCACGGAAGTAATGCGAACAGCAAACTACGCGTTACCTTTTTACCCCGTTTATAAGGCTCAGCTGATCAAACAATGATTACAACGCATGCGTGAGCAACGTGAACCAATTTTTGAAAAACAAGTTTTCAAGGCTAAGCAACTACGGCAAAGGACGAAGGCCAAGTTTCCTCCATGATTAGCCCGATTTAAGTTCCTCTGTTTCCCCACCAAGATTGCTGTTCCAGATTCCAAAGAATCGTCATGCTGATCTCGTACTTGGTCTACACAAGCAATATTCCGGTAATAGATTTATGACTTTACATATCTTCTATGTTATTTTTGTTAATCTTCTCATCACTTCTTATCACCCATCCCCTCCCACTTGTGATTGTAGGACTGTAACTTTGTCGCTTGTATTCTTACGATTTATATTGACTGTTTCCTAGTATGATTTGATTGCTGATTGTACCCTATGACTATCATTAAGTATTGTAAATTATGATTCTTGATTCTTAACAAATGTATTTTTTCTTTTATGTATACTGAGAGTATTTACACCAAGACAAATTCCGATGTTTAACTTGGAAGCAAATCCTAAACAAATTCATGCAAAAAAATGCATTCAAACAAATCCTAAACAAATTCATTTCTCGCTCTGACCATGCTGCTTTTCCATAAATAATGAACTTGGCTCATCAAGATGCACATCAAACTTGGGCAAGTTTCTCTACATAAATGACCTCTGTGATCATATTAAGAGCAATTGTATTCTCTTCGCTGGTGATGTAATGCTATTCAACATCACCGACAATACTGCTATCCTTCAAAAAGACCTGACTATGTATCAGAATGGTCAAACAAATGGCAACTTCAAATCTCAACAAATAAATGCTCTGTCTTACATATTGGCAAAAAAAATCAGAAAATAAAATACAGGCTGAATAGTCAAGACCTTGTTGATGATCCAAAATCTGTCAAGGATCTTGGAGTACTCATCTCTAATGATCTAAGTGCTAGAGCCCACTATAACTTACATAGCCAAAAGGCATTAAAAGTTGTTAACCTAATCCTGTGTAGCTTTTTCTCTGGTAATAGCACACTACTAACTAGAGCAGTGGTTCCCAAACTTTTTCTGTCCACCGCCCCCTTGGTGCTACAAACTCATCCTCAGTGCCCCCCCACCCAGGAGTGGGATTCAAATTTCTGTGGGCTTGGCCTAATTTGAGGATGTGGCTTGCTGGTCACATGACTGGGTAGGTGTGGCCTGCTGGTCATGTGACTGTGGGCATGGCCAGGTGACTGGCAAACCAAATATAAGTGGTCCTCACTTAATGGCCAGTTGTTTAGCAAGGATTCTAATTTATGACTGATCTCCCCAGAGCTATTTGACCTGTTTTTGGAGTTTTGACAACTTTAGATCAGGGGTCTAAAACCCACTCTTGCCTGTGTGTGAGAGAGAGGGGTTGGAGCAGATCTCTCTCTCTCTCTCTCCCACCAATGCCACAAAGCCACCATCAGGCAAAATTCATATTAGTGGTCTCCGGGATTTAAAATTATGAGTTTGGTGGTCCCTGAGGTCCAAAAGTTTGGCAACCCCTGATCTAAAGGGGTGAGCCTGAGAGAGGGAAAGAGAGAGAGAAAAGAAAGAGAGGAAGAAAAGAAAGAGAAAAGGGAAAGAAAGAAAAAGGGACAGACAAAGAAGGGGGTGGAAGGAAGGGACAGAAAGAAAAAGAAATAAAGAAGGAGGAGAAAGATGAGATATCTATTCTAGTCCAATCACCTGCTCCAGCAGGGTTAGAAAGTTGTGTGTGTGTGTGTGTGTGTGTTCTTGTAATTTACCAGTACATTTTGGTTTTGCCTTCTTCAGAATTAGCACTGTAATACATTGGGGAAAAGTAATTTTTAGGGTGCAGATCTGGTCCAATGTATTCTGTTTAAAACTTCAACAAAATGTGGGAGCTTCCTGATAGTCTTGACGATGTTTCATCCATAAAATCTTTTAATAGAAGCCAAAGAGGTTTCATTGTGCTGGCAAAGATGTTTCAGTGTGGAAAAGGGACTCAGTCTAAACTAGGCCTCATTCAATCTGATGCATCAGGTCTTTCTCTCTTTCTCTCTCTCTCTCCCTCCCTCCTTCTCAGACTGGCTTTGCTCTACTTTCCCGATGTGCCTGCGGGGCCGGCGCTTCGAACGTGGATGGATGGATAGAGAGAGAGAGACAGGCAGGCAAGCAGGTAGACAGGAAGACAGGCAGACAAACAGACAGACTTTTTGGATGGATGGACAGACAGACAGACAGAATGCGACAGTGGTGGCACTTTGGGAAAGTGATGGCGGCAGCTTTTCCCAACATGCTACCGCATTCGAGGTGCCGGTTCTGGAACGTTACTACAGTCAATGGGTGAACTGCAGGGCTGGTGCCTCGAACGCCTCTCTGCCACCTCTTAGCATTCCCAAGGGGGGCGGCAGAAAGGTGCTAAGAGGCAGCAGGGGGGGCGTTCGAGTCACTGGCTGGCCCTGCAGACTCACCCATTGACTAGCACTGCTCCGGAGCCAGCCCCTCAATGGGTGAACCTGTAGGGCCGGCCAGCGCCTTGAATGCCCCCCTGCCGCCTCTTAGCATCCCCAAAGGGGCCAGCAGAGGGGTGCTAAGAGGTGGCAGGGGGCAGCACATCGAACGTGGCCGCAGCAGCACATAACATGCCACCGTTTCCGCATTGGAGGTGCCGGTTCCGTAGCGTTGCTACAGTCAATGAGTGAACCTGCAGGGCCAGACTTCCGGTTTGAGGCTCTTTGGAGACGGACTGAAATCCACAATCATGCACAGTTTTGATTCGTGCTTACCGCCGGAGCGCCTCAATCCAGCTTGATTTGGGGCTAAGCCACCCGGAAGAGATGGCAAAGAGGGGGGAGACCACCAGCAGGGTCGAGGAGAGCCACATCTCTCCTCCTCAGCTAGCCATAACTCCCTTTCCCGAAGGCGGTTGAAACGGTGGTCAGAAATGGCCACCTCAAAGAAGAACTCGACCGGAAAAGAAAGTGCAGGAGGAAGATAAGAAGAGAAAGCTTTGGTTGACTGGGTTGAATTGGAAAAACAAGAACATAAGATACCTTAGAATTTTAACTATAAAAAATTAACATTGTTCCCAGAGAAGATTTGGAAGCTGCAAAGGAGAGACGAAAGGGAAAAGATTTGGATTTTTTTTTTGCTCTCCCTCCTTTCCTTATATTGACAGTTAAGAGAAAGTGAAAAAAAAATCTGCTTTGACATCAATAGGCATTTAAGCTGGAAATAAAATGTCAAAGGGATAAATAAAGATAAAGTTTCTTGGATATTCAAATATTTAAAAGAAGGAAAGGAGAGGAAAAGCAAGAATAAAAAGGCGGGATCTGGAAAATGGAGGAGACTGCCTGGAATTAAAAAGAACCTACAGTGCAACTTTAATAAGGTTCCTAAAAGATATATTTCAACTGAAATTTTGTAATAAAATAACAGAGCCCTCAGGAAGAGAAAGTGAAAAAAGAAGCAAGAAGAAACAACCTTGGATTATTTGGACTATTTGGTGATTTTTGGACTTTTGGCAATTGGATTTAAATGATTAAAATTAATCGGGTGGTTGTTTAAAAGTGTTAAAAATGGCAACACTCTTCGAAGTTCTGAAAATGGAACTTAAAAAATACAAAGAAGAAGCATTAGAAAGAGGCGTTTTATTTATTTATTTAAATTTATATACCGCCCCACTCTCCCAAAGGGACTTGGGGCGGTGAACAGCCAGAATAAAATACACGTATAAAACACATATACAATATTTAAAAATTAAAAGAATTAAATACATTGGCCCTTACAAAAGATTAAAATAAGGAAATTAAGAAAGTTAAAACCAGATTAAAAAATTTAAAAACCCCTAGGCCAGACCGGCTTGCTGAAATAAATGAGTTTTCAACACACGGCAGGAGATCAGGGATGGTCCTCATCTCCGGGGGTAATTCATTCCAGAGAGAGGGTGCCCCCAATGAGAAGGCCCGCATCCTCGGGGTCGCCAGCCGTCCAGCCGGCGGCACCCCAAGGAGTCCGACTCTATGGGACCATATCGGTCGGCGGGAGGCCGATAATGGCAGGAGGCGGTCTTGCAAATATCCTGGTCCCGAGCCATGAAGCACCTTCAAAATGATAACTAAGACCTTGAAGTGCACCCGGAGGGCCACCGGGAGCCAATGCAGCTCGCACAGAAGTGGCGTAACATGGGAGCCCCGAGCCCCCAACACCACCCGCGCGGCTGCATTCTGCACCAGCTGGAGCCTCCGGATGCTCTTCAAAGGCAGCCCCATGTAGAGAGCATTGGCATAGTCTAGGCGGGAGGTTACCAGGGCGGAAGTGACTGTGCGAAGCACATCCCGATCCAGAAAGGGCCGCAACTGGTAGATCCTACAGACCTGGCCAAAAGCCCCCCTGGCGACGACCGCCACATGGTCTTCCAATGACAGCCGCACATCCAGGAGGACACCCAGATTGCAGGCCCTCTCTGTGGGGGCAAGAATTTCCTCCCCCCCACAGCTGGCTGTACCGGGGTGCTGGGAAGCACAGCCACTCAATCTTAGATGGGTTGAGCTGAAGCCTGTTCCACCCCATCCAACACCGCACAGCCTCCAGGCACCGGGTAATCACTTCGACGGCTTCATCGGGGTGGCCCGGGGTAGAGATGTACAGCTGAGTATCATCAGCGTACTGATGGAACTCTACCCCAAAGCCACGGATGATCTCACCCAGCGGCTTCATATAAATGTTGAACAGAAGGGGTGAGAGCACCGACCCCTGATGCATCCCGCAAACCAGGGGCCTCGGGGCCAACCTCTGCCCCCCTGCCAACACAAATTGCAAATGGTCAGAAAGGAAGGAGGAGAACCACCGCATAACGGTGCCTCCCACTCCTAACCCCCCCAGCCGCCGCAATAAGATACTGTGGTCGACAGTATCAAAAGCCGCCGAAAGATCTAATAGGACCAGAACAGAGGAATAACCTCTGTCACAGGCCCTCCAGAGATCTTTTTGCTTCGTATTTCAATTTTTAGAAATGGAGATCTGGAACTATGAGAAACAACAAGAAATACTCATGGAACAAGAATATCAGGACAAAGAAGAAGCCATTTTTAATGATCAAGTAACTTTGGGTGAGAAAAAAAAGGGAAAGTTGGGAAAGAAAGTGGAAAGTTTAAGGTTTAAAAAAACAACCAAAAGAAAGAATAGTTTGAAAAATAATTACAATACTAAGAAACAGAGGAGAGGACCACAGAAGAGAGAATCAGAAGTAGGGAGAAAGAGGAGCAAAAAAGAGAGGGAGAAGAAGAGGGAGAAGAAGGAAAAGAAAAGAAGTCATAAAAGACAGAAACAGGATACACAGAGACAGGGAAAAGGTATAAGAATTGAAATAATAAGTCTATTTAGATATAATGGGTGAGAATTTAATTGAAAAAAGGATTCTGCAAAGGTACATAAAGAAGTATTGTTATATTAGAAATAGAAATAAGTTCTTAGAAAATATGAGATAATGTGATTAAAATGAATACTTAATGTAACATAATGGTATGTTTGTTAATAAACAAATAGAATAAGAGAGTGAAATTAGGAAAGGGAGGGAACACTTTAATTAATCATGGAAAGTTTAACTGACATTAATAGAATTGAATTGGAAGGGAATGAGTGAATTTATTATATATTTTCTTCAGCTTAAATAATAAAGGTATAAGAATTGTTAAAAGATATATAATTGATGTTAGATATGAGATAATTGTTTATATGTGTTCCCAAGGAAATATGACTGTAACAGATATTAATAGAATTGAATTGAAAGGGAATGAGTGTTTTATCTATTATTGTTTTATCTATCTATCTATCTATCTATCTATCTATCTATCTATCTATCTATCTATCTATCTATCTATAAATATATTCTTTTTCCTTTTTTTAGCTTAAAGAATATAGTGTGTATTTTAAGAATATACCAAGCAGAATTCGATTCGAAATTATGTATTATATAGAATGTTATAACTCTAAAGGCATAAATTGAAGTTTAAATAAGAGTTGAATGGACAAAACTTAAAGATATAAAGGTGTCATACTCCAATTATTAATTACAGGGGAAAATTTGTTTAATGAGAAAAGATAATATGAAATTGAAATAGGACAGATAAAAGTATAAATATAATGAATAGGAAGATTTTAAACTTGCAAAAAGATATATAATTGAATTTAGATATGAAATAATTAAAAATAAACCAATAATGTTAGAATTGAATTGAAGGAGAATGAGTATTTTATCTACTATTGTTAAATATACTTTTGTTTAAAGAATAAAGTGTGTATTTTAAGAATGTACCAATTAGAATTTGACTTGGAAGTTATGTATTATATTGAATCTTAAAAGCATAAATTGAAGTTTAAATAAGAGTTGAAAGGATAAAAATAAGACATATAAAGGTGTCCTATCTTAATTAAAATTTGTTTAATGATAAAAGATGACATGAAATTGGAAACGGGCAGATAAAGTATAAATACAATGAGTAGAAAGACATTGGAATTTATATATAATTGGATTTAGATATGTGATGATTAAGAATATTGAGTAAATTAAAGTTATGGAGAAAAAGTTAAAATAGTAAGAAGAAATGGAATAGAATATAAAGATGAATATGAAATTGAGCTTGTGTCTGTACAGAGAAGTGGCAACCCGGGATCAGGCTATTCTCAAAAAAAGATGTTTTATTTGTATGTGTTTTTTTCCTTTTTGGGAAAACTCAATAAAAATGTATTTAAAAAAAAAGAGTGAACTTGCAGGGTCGGTGCCTCGAACGCCCCACTTCCATCTCTTAGCGCCCCCTGCCGGCCCCCTTGCCTCTTAGCGCTCCCCTAAGGCATCCCTCCACCACCTAGAGGGCGGTACCGCCCACTTTGGGAACCACTAAACTAGAGCATACAAAACATTTGCTAAACCAGTACTTGAATACAGCTCATCAGTCTGGAACCCGCATTACATATCTGATATTAATGCAGTGGAGAAAGTCCAGAAATATTTCACAAGAGCTCTCCACTCCTCTACTCGTTGCAGAATACCTTATGCCACCAGGCTTGAAATTCTAGACCTAGAAAACCTAGAACTACGCTGCCTTCGATCCGATCTAAGTATAATACATAAAATTATTTATTTATTTATTTATTATTAAAATTTATATATCGCCCTTCTCCCGAAGGACTCAGGGTGGTGCACAGCCTACTAAAACCACATATATATAAAAGTTAAAATAGAATTAAATAAGGGCTGTAACCGAATCTAAAATCCCAACCTTAAAATTCAGTACTTAAACCCCATTAAAATTAATTTAGGATCAGCCCAGGCCGGCCTGTTCAAAGAGCCAGTCTTCAAATCACGCCTGAACACCCTCAGGTTGGTGGTCGTTCTCAACTCGGGGGAGCCCATTCCAGAGAGCGGGTGCCCCCACAGAGAAGGCCCTGTTCCTCGGGGTCGCCAGGCAGCACATAGAGGCCGTCGGGACCCGAAGGAGGCCCTTCCTGTGGGAGCGCACAGATCGGTAGGAGACTACCGGCAGAACGCGGTCTTGCAGATAGCCTGGTCCGATGCCATGGAGTGCTTTAAAGGTCAAAACCAGAACCTTAAAGCTTACCCAGAAAGCCACCGGCAACCAATGCAGCTCGCGCAGGAGAGGCATCACATGAGAACTTTTAGATGCCCCCATAATCACCCGCGCAGCCGTGTTTTGTACCAGTTACAACCTCCGGGTGCTCCCCAACGGGAGCCCCATATAGAGGGCATTACAGTAATCCAGGCGGGAGGTGACCAGGGCATGAGTGACCGTGTGTAAGGGCTGCAACTGGAAAGGGCCACAACTGGTGCATCAGACAAACCTGATGAAAAGTCCCCCTGGAGACGGCCGTAATATGCTCTTCTAATGACAGCCGTACAACCAGGAGGACGCCTAGATTGCGAGCCTTCTCTGTGGGGGCTAAGATCTCACCCCAATAGTGATGGAGTCAGCTGACTATATCGGGACACCGGAAACCACAGCCACTCAGTCTTGGAAGGGTTGAGTCGAAGCCTGTTCTCACCCATCCAATTCCGCACAGCCTCCAGGCACCGGGACATAACCTCCACAGCATCGTTGGGGTGGTTTGGAGTAGAGATGTAAAGCTGAGTGTCATCCGCATAAAGATGACACTTTACTCCAAAACCACGGATGATCTCCCCCAGCGGCTTCACATAAATGTTGAACAAGAGAGGGGAGAGGACCGATCCCTGAGGCACCCCACAAATGAGGGGCCTAGGGGTGGACTTCTCCTCCCCGTCAACACAAATTGCAAGCAGTCAGAGAGGAAGGAGGAGAACCACCGCAAGACAGTACCTCCAATTCCCAACCTCTCCAGCCGCTGCAAGAAGATACTATCAATATCTGTCAATAGTATCAAAAGCCGCCGAGAGATCTAATAGGACCAGGACAGAGGAATAACCTCTGTCACAGGCCCTCCAGAGATCATCAACCAACGCGACCAATGCTGTGCCCGGGCCTGAAGCCCGATTGGAAGGGATCTAAATACGTTGTTTCCTCCAGGTACTGAGGGAGCTGAAACGCCACCACACTCTCCATAACCTTCGCCACAAAGGGGAGGTTGGAGACTGGATGAAAGTTATTCAAAAGCGCTGGGTCCAGGGCAGGCTTCTTGAGGAGAGGCCGCACCACCGCCATTTTCAGGGTGGTAGGGAGCGACCCCTCCCTCAACGAAGCGTTGACAATCCCCTGGAGCCAGCCTCGTGTCACCTCACTGGAGGTAGAAACCAACCAGGAGGGATACGGGTCCAACAAACGTGGTGGTGTTCAGCCGTCCCAGCAACCTGTCCACGCCCTCAGCGGTTACAGGATCGAACTCCTCCCAGATAACCATCTCAAGACTTGCCCCGGCCATCTCCCCCGGGACCATCCAGCTGGAGTCCAGCTCACCCCGAATCTGAGTGATTTTATCATGCAGAAATCGGGAAAACTCCTCTGCCCTGCCCTGCAAGAGGTCTTCCTGCACTCTCGGCTCAAGCAGGGAGCGGGTCACTCTAAACAGGGTGGCAGGCCGATTTTCTGCTGACACAATAAGGGTGGAGAAGTGCGAACGTTTCACCGCCTCTATTGCCACTAGGTAGGTCCTAATATAGGACCTCACCTGTGTCCAGTCAGATTTGGTGTGACTGGCCCTCCAGATGTCTTTTCCGGCACTTCATCTCCCTCAGCTCCTCTGTAAACCACAGAGCTGGATGGGATCTGTGCCGAGTCAGAGGTCGCAAAGGCACAACTCAGTCCAGAGCCTCAGCGGTCAACCTATCCCAGGTGGCCACTAAGTCTTCAGCCGAGCTGTGAGCCAGAGTCTCAGGAAATGGCCCAAGCTCCGTCTGGAACCGTTCAGGATCCATCAGGTGCCTGGGGTGGAACCATCTCCTTGGTTCCGCCTCCCTGCGGTGGGGGGTGGTGACAAAGAAGTCAAGCCTAAGAAGAGAATGATCGGACCATGACGAGGGTTTTATAACTATATCCCCAAAGCTACGATCATTCAACCACTGAGCAGAGACAAAAATCAGGTCCAGCGTTTGTCCCCCAATGTGAGTGGGACCAGAAACTAATTGGGTCAGGTCCATGGCCGTCATGGAAGCCATGAACTCCTGAGCCATTCCCGCGGTCTCACCGAGCGAAGGCAGATTGAAATCCCCCATGACTAAAAGCCTGGGGGTCTCAACCGCCAGCCCGGCTATCACCTCAAGGAGCCCGGGCAGGGCCAATGATACGTGGCAGGGAGCCAGGTACGCTATCAAAAGGCCCATCTGAATCCCCTGACCCCACTTCACAAAGAGGGACTCATAGCCGTCCGTCTGAGGAACAGTGGCCTCCCTACGGCAAAGAACTTCTTTAATAATGGCTGCCACCCCTGCCCTGGGACCTTGGCCGATGAAAAGCAAGGAAACCTGGTGGGCACATCTGACCCAGAGGAACACCACCTTCTGGGCCCAACCAGGTTTGGGTAATAACTGCCAGATCCGCACCCTCCTCCTAAATAAAATCGTAAATCAGGGGGGCCTTGTTAACAGCGGACCTGGCATTGCACATATATATTGCAATGTCCTACCTGTCAATGAATACTTCAGCTTCAACCATAACAATACAAGAGCACACAATAGATACAAACTCAAGGTAAACCACACCAAACTTGATTGCAGGAAATATGACTTCAGCAACAGAATGGTCAATGTCTGGAATACTCTATCTGACTCTGTGGTTTCTTCCCCAAACCCCAAAAACTTTAACCTTAGACTGTCTATTATTGACCTTACCCTTTCCTAAGAGGTCTGTAGGGGGCATGTATAAGCACATCAATGTGCCTACATCCCTGTCCTATTGTTTCTTTTTATTTTTCTTATATGTATCCATTTCATGTATTCATAACTATGTTTATACTTATATCTGTTATAATTGCTTGACAAAATAAATAAATACAATTTAAAAAAAAGTTGTTTGCCAGTTAAGGAAAAACTATCATGTAAACATCTCCTATTAACAATAAACAATAGAGGCAACAACAACAAAGATTAACATTTCTTACACTACCCAATAGATCCGTGTGGCCCATTGCATTTTATTTTAAGATAGCATAACTAACCAATGTGTCAAAGTTAGATTTAATAATGTCTTAGATTTGGGTTGCAAAAATGCTGGCTTCTTACAGTGAAAATTATCAATCTCCGGCTCCACTCCGCTTCTCCAATGTGCCGCTGTTGCCCTGTTCTATGCGCTGGCTGTGCAAGCACACCCCATTGCCTGCTGCTGCTGTGCCAGAGGGACTTGCACAGCCAAGTCCAAGCGGAGTGGCGTAGCAGGCAATGGGGTGCACCTGTGTAGCTGGCATATAGAACAGAGCAGAGCGGCACATTGAAAAAGTTGAGCAAAGCCAGAAGTCAGTAATTTTCTCTGCAAGAAGCCTTGCAGCTGCCATGTGTTTATTTTGGTGTAGCTGAACTAGTTGCACTGAAAAATACATGCAGTGGCTGCAAGCATCTCGCAACAAGGGGAGTGAGATGCAAGCTGGCAGTGAGTCCAGCAGCGACAATGGCTCAGCCCTGGCTTGCATTCCTTGGCAGCCAACCATCGGAGGAAGATAAGGTCACAGCCGGGGGCTGGTGAAAGAGGCGGTTGTGGGGGAGGAAGTGAGGAGATTAAGGGCCAAGGCCTCTGAAGGAGGGGAAATGGGGTGAAAGGAGAGTGGGCAGCATGCAGAATTAGGACAAGTCTTTGACAGATTAGACCAGGCCTGGGCAGAATATAGGTAGATAGGTAGAAATTCAATTTTTTTTTCCTACCGGGTTCTATGGGCATGCCTTGGGGGAGGTGTCATGTAACTGAGTGGGTGTGTCCAACTTGACTTCACCCACACCCACTCAGTCACATGACCCATCCCACAAAACCAGTATGGAAAAATTTGAATACCACCACTGCCTTGGAGGACAAATAGGACAAATAGAGGTATGTCACACATAGAAGGAAACACAATAATCAAAGAAAGAAGCAGCACACATCTAACAAACCTCTGTTGCCCAATCTAACCCAATCAAAAGCAGCCCCATTAAAACTGAGCAACCCTTCCCCCTCCCCCAGTTGAAAATACTCAGATCCACAACCTCTCCCTCAAAGAAAACATACAAACATTTAGAAAAGAGACATCATCCGACATTCCTTTAAAAATAACATTACCAAACTCACCTGGGATAAATAGATAAGCACCCCAGACTGCACCCCCTAAAAAAGAAAGGCAAGTGATGATAGGAGATTCTATTCTCAAAGGAACAGAACCGGGCATCTGTAGACCGGACATACAGTACAACCTCAGGATTGTCTCCCTGGAGCAAAAATCAAGGATGTGGCTTAGAACCTAACCAAAATAATTAGGCCCACAGACCTTTCTATTGCATCATATAGGGACGAATGACACAAAAAAGGATTTGAAAACCATATTGAATGATTATGAGCAGCTAGGCAAGAAAGTCAAGGACTTAGGTGCACAAGTAGTTTTTTCATCTGTACTGCTAACAAAAGAACAGTCGGTAAGAAAACAAAGGATTCTAGAAGTGAACCACTGGCTAAAGGATTGGTGTCGCTAAAAAAACAGTCTGTACTCTCTCCATGATGGGCTTCTGGCAAGAGATGGATTGCACCTCATAAAGACTGGGAAGAATATTTTCAAAAAAATGACTGATTCGACTTATCAGGAGGACTTTAAATTAAAATTGATGGGGGAGGGTGATCAATCTTTAAGATCTCCAGGACCTAATTCCAACGAAAAACCCCTAGGAAGTGAGTCAAATAATAAAGTAATGAGAAATGGGAAGGAAGACAAACTCAAACACCAAATAGGAGACATTATATACAAATGCATATAATGTTTGGGGGGACAAATAGGGTGAACTTGAACTATTAATACATGAAGGTAGATATGATATAGTTGGAATAACAGAAACTTGGTGGGATGAAACCCATGATTGAAACATACTGATAGAAGGGTATAAACTCTTCAACAAAACCAGATCCCATAGAAAAGGAGATGTTCATTGTATGTAAAGGACCATTATATTGCTACAAAAATGCATGAAACGAAAGATGAAAACCATCTAGAATGAATATGAGTTAATATAAAAGAAAAAAAAAAGAATGACATGGTCATAGTATACTATAGGCCACCCAATCAAGCAGAAAAAATAAATGTCCTTTTTGCTATCCAACTAACAAATATATGTAGGAAACACACTACAATAGTTATGAGGGACTTCAATTACCCTGACATCATTTAAAGGCTGCTGCTACTCTCCAACTGGTTCCCTGGCTTGCCTCGACCACGCAATTTCTGAGGCCCATTTGCCACCTCTATTAGGCTGTCTACACCATGCTAGATCGGGATGGGGAGGGTGGAGAAAAAGCCTGCTCGGATACTCACTGGCAGCATATTGCATGCTTTTCTAGCAACCCTGACTCGAAAATGCATGGCTGGGTCAGAGGAGCGGTCCTTCTTAACAAGCTCCAAACTCTTGCTGCTGCTGCAAGTCTGGATTCCTCACATGAGCGCTGGAAGTCTGGTATTCCTTTCCTGCCCAGTCAGCCCACATCCCTCTCTTGCTCCAGGCACTGATTCCCCCAGCGCTCCATGTGCACAACTCCCCAAAATTTTAAAGAGTTAGAGCCATGGGGAGACAAGACACACTCACTGTTTCATTCTATGACTGGCTTTGGAAAAGCCTACCCCTTCACAACCGCATGCTTGCAGCCAGAACTGGGCTTAGAGCAGCAGCAATGGTTTGGAGCTTGTTAAGCAGGACTGCTCCACCCCAGCCCAGCATTTTCCCGTCTGGGTTGCTTGGAGTGAAAAGCATGCAATATGCTGCCACTCCTGGGATTCACTGAATGAGCGCTGGAAGAAAGGGAGTCTGATTGTGAGGGCAACCCTAGGGCTGCACATGTGCACCATAGCAAAACAGCAGTCTTGGTTCCAGTGTGGCGTTTTCCCCTCTAGCCCCATTGGAATCTGAAAGACATGTTATTCAGACCAGCAGAGGTGCATGAAAACTCTAGAAGGTAAGGCTGAAACTGGCAGTGAGGGAGGGAGACCCCCTGTGCTCGGCTGAATAGCCGCCTTGGGGGAACATGGTGAGACTCACTCGCCTTTTGGGCCTGGCATGTTTGGCTTCCATGGGGCCTCTGGGTGACTGCTGCCTACTTGCCTTCCCCTCTGCCTTGAGTCCCATTTCCAGCCCTTGAAAGGGGACATGCCACTTCCAGGCCGGCCCAGCCAGCAGGTGGGCAGGCAACCCTTTGGGGAGATGCTGTGCTGGGACAGAGACTGCTGCTGTGGTGTGTATGTGCAGCCCTAGTGTCAAGCCTGAATTTAATTTGGTGATGGAATGGTTTGAATTCAGTTTGACACACTTGAGGAAGAGAGGGGGGAGAAACCTGAGGTTTATGAAGCTCTAGCCAAAGCAGCTTAGTTGGCTGAAGTGAGTGAGGGGGAAACCCCTTTGGAAGGTGAGAAAGGGGAGTTTCACCCTGCAGGCTGTAGAAGTCCCTACCTCCTCCCAAACTGAGGCAGAGGAAACCTCACTGACCTACAACACGATGATGGAGGTGAAGATGACCTGAATGTGAGTGAGTCCATTCTCTCTTTTGCTGTGTCAATATGGATCATAGCACCAAAGACTGGAGGCTAGAGAGAAGTAAAAACAGTTATTGACATAGGTTGTATCCGCTGCCTGATTAGCCTGGCCACTGTCCTAAAACTGGGCATCCAAACAAAGAAGATGACCCAACCCATATGTTTTGAACAGGTCAATGGGTCACTAATTGGAGGGGCAGACTCACTTCTTACAGAGGCTGTGAAGATGGAGATGGGTCAGCACAGAGAGCGGATCAGTTTCATCATGGAATCCAAGATGAAAGTGCCAGTCATCCTGGGGCTGGCATGATTGGACAAGTAGACCCCATTCATCATGTGGCAGAGTGTTATTGAGTGCTCAAGATAGCAGTGGGCCTAACCCCCCTCATCTGACCACAGGGGGTCCCTACCCAGCCCCAGTCTGATGAAGACTGGAATGAGAGTACCACGATGGCATTGCAACCAGTCCCAGGTGACTCATTGATCCCTAGGGAGTATCGGGACTTAGCAGAGGCATTCAGTGAGGGTGAAGCCAGCATGTTGCCACTCCTTCGCCCCATTGACTGTGCCATCAAATTTGTGCTGGGAGCTAACCTACCCAAATCAAAGATGTACTCCATGACCCCTAAGGAGAAGGAGCTGAGAAAGTACATTGATGAGAATCTGGCTCACGGATTCATCCAACCTGCAAAATCTAAATTAGCTGCCCCAGTCCTCTTCAAAAAGAAGGCTGGATCGATGAGGTTGTGCGTGGACTTTAGAGGAATCAATGCCATATGCATGCAGAACACCTACCCTCTACCCCTCATGAAAGACATGTTGGCCCACCTGGCCAAGGGGAAGGTATTCACCAAACTGCACTTATCAGAGTTGTATTACAGAGTGTGAATTAAAGAAGGCGATGAGTGAAAAACAGCCATTAACTGCCTCCTCAGTAGCTTCCAATTCAGAGTAATTTGAGTTGCAGGGAGCTCCAGAGGTGCTGCACTAACACCTATACAAGGGGATCTTCATTTACTTGTCCGACATTCTCATCTTCTCTGAGACCTAGAAGAACATGTGAAGTTAGTGCGCCAAGTGTTAAAGAAACTCCTAGCAGTCAAGCTATACGCAAAACTGTCAAAATGTGAGTTTTACAAAACCAGACTAGACTACCTGGGCTATCAAGTGAGGGCATAGAGCAGGATCCAGAGAAAGTAAAGGTGGTTCTGGACTGAGAAGCCCCACACACCTGTCAGCAGTTGCAGAGTTTCCTAGGGTTTGCAAACTTCTATTGGCAGTTCATCCCTCACTTTGCCAAAATTGCCAAGCCCATTACTGAACTATTGAAAATGAGAAAGGGCCCACAGCAACCATGACCCATTCAATCCTTAAGTTGGACCTTAGAATGCCAGAATGTTTTTGAGCAGTGGAAGGAACTATTCGCTAGGGAGCCAATCCTCAAGTACCCAGGCCCAGAACAGCCCTTTGATGTGGCAGTTGCAGTAGTCCTTTTTCAGAAAAATGTGGAGGGTAACTTATAGCCCTGCACTTACACCTCCAAAAAACTGATGGAAACTGAGCGGAGGTGGGCCGTATGGGAAAAAGAAGCATATCCAGTCCGATGGGCCCTACTGACCTGGAGACACCTTCTGGAAGGTAGTGCAGTGCCTTTGAAATATGGACTGATCACAAAAACTTAGAGGCTCTGAAGACACCATAGAAAATCTCCCCAAAACAGGTCAGTTGGGCGCAGTACTTTAAACTATTCAACTTTGAACTGAAGTACATCCCAAGGGGGAAAAACATTTTACCGATGTCCTATCATGCAAACCACAGTATCACAGTATGAGGGAAGAAGTGGTTCATCCAATAATTTCCCCTTCCCAGCCAGCCTCACAAGTGTTAACTGGGGCCAGGCAACCCATAGGAGGGCCTCATATGGAGAGGGAATAACCCAAAGACTGAAAGACAAGTTGCCTGCTGACCAGTAGTATAAGGACAATCTGGGAATATTAACCCTGAAGGATAGTCTAGGCTGGAAGGGATCAAAATTATATGTGCATAGCAGTTTATGACTCCAGATTATTAAAAAAGCCATGATTCTAAACAAGTGGGACATTTTGGCTATGTAAAAACCCTGCACTTGACTCGAAGACAATTTTGGTGACTGAGAATGAAAAAAGACATGGAGAATTGTGTAAAAAGCTGCGCTATTTATGCAACGATGAAAATGAGGCCAGAAAAGTCCCCCAGTTTGCTCCAGTAAGTGGCAGATCTGTCCCGATCCTGGGAAGAAATAGCTATGGACTTCATTATCAAGCTCCCTCAAAGTGGCAAAAACACAATCATTTGGACTATTTGTGGCCTGCCCAGGACTCTCATCTGCATGGAAGTTGGCTAACCTACTGTATTTGTCAAGCATATTTATAGATTGCATGGAGTTCTTGTAGATTCATATCTGATCGGGGGGAGGGTTCAGTTTATTGCTAAATTCTGGAGGGAATTCATAAAGGCTATTGGTCTTTGCAGGGGCTTAGCTCAGCATTTCAACTGTGTAATAACAGGGCCACAGAGAGAACTATCACCTTGATAGAACAGTACTTAAGATGTTATGTTAACTATCAACAATCAGACTGGGCAGAATTGCTGCCATTTGCTGAGGTAGTATATAACAATGTAGTACACGGTAGCACCAATCTGTCCCCTTTCCAGGTGATCAGCAGGGTAGAGTTTGTCCCCATGCCCAAGCTCCCTAGGAAGCCATCTTCCTCCATGTCACTAATGGAATGGATGGAGTTGTTAAAAAAAAAAAATAGGAAAGCACCAAACAGGCAGTGAGTGAAGCAGTGGAGTTCTATAAAAAGCAGACTGACAAATGCTGGGCTCCTCAACCAGAGTTCAAGGTGTGGGAAAAGGTGTATTTGTCCACAAAATATCTGAGATTAAAGTTAGCTTCAAAAAAGCTTGGCCCTAAATATATGGGCCCATTCCCTATAGTTAAGGTGATTAACCCAGTTATAGTACAACTTCAATTTATTTATTTATTTAAAATTTGTATACCGCCCCCTCTCCCTAAGGACTTGGGGCGGTGCACAGCCAGATAAAAGCATATAAATACAAATACAATATTTTAAAATAAATTAAAAGAATTAAATAGATTGGCTTTAAGAGTTAAAAGTGGGGAATTTAAAAAGTTAAAAACCATTTAAAATCTGAATTTAAAACCATGTCACATAACTCTATAACCGGCTAGATGGAATAGGTGGGTTTTTAGTGCACGTCGGAAGGTCAACAGGTCGGGGACGGTCCTCATCTCCAGGGGCAATTCATTCCAGAGGGAGGGGGCCCCCAAAGAGAAGGCCCGAACCCTCGGGGTCACCAGCCGTCCAGCTGGCGGGACCCCACGGAGGCCCGCTCTATGAGAGCGCATTGGTCGGCGAGAGACTGACAGTGGCAGCAGGTGGTCCCGTAAATACCCAGGTCCCAAGCCATGGAGCGCTTTAAAGGTGGTCACCAACACCTTAAATCGCACCTGGAAGGCCACCGGGAGCCAATGCAGCTCACGCAAAAGTGGTGTAACATGGGAGCTCCGAGGAGCCCCCACCCGCGCGGCCGCATTTTTCACCAGCTGAAGCCTCTGGGTGCTCTTCAAGGGGAGCCCCATGTAGAGAGCATTGGCATAATCCAGACGGGAGATTATGAGAGCGGATGTGACCGTGCGAAGTGCGTCCCGATCCAGAAAGGGCTGCAACTGGTAGATCCTATGGACCTGACAAAAAGCCCCCCTGGCGACGGCTGCTATATGATCTTCTAACGACAGCCGTACATCCAGGAGGACACCCAAGTTGCACGCCGTCTCCGTGGGGGCCAGAATTTCCCCCCCCCATGGCCAGCGAAGGAGTAACCTGGCTGTATCGGGGTGCCGGAAAGCACAGCCACTTGGTCTTGGCCGGGTTGAGCTGAAGCCTGTTCCGCCCCATCCAACCCCGCACAGCCTCCAGGCACCGGGTCATCACTTCCACGGCTTCGTTAGGGTGGCCCGGGGTAGAAAAGTACAACTGAGTATCATCAGCGTACTGATGGAATTCTACCCCAAAGCCACGGATGATCTCACCCAGTGGCTTCACATAAATGTTGAACAGGAGGGGCGAGAGCACTGACCCCTGAGGTACCCCACAAATCGGGCCTCGAGGTCAATCTCTGCCCCCCTGCCAACACAAATTGCGAGCGGTCGGAGAGGAAGGAGGAGAACCACTGTAACACGGTATCTCCCACTCCCAACCCCCCCAGCTGCCACAATAAGATACTGTGGTCAACAGTATCAAAAGCCGCTGAGAGATCTAATAGGACCAGGACAGAAGAAAACCCCCTGTCACGGGCCCTCCAGAGATCATCAACTAACGCAACCAATGCCGTTTCCGTGCTGTGCCCGGGCCTGAAGTCTGATTGGTGTGGATCCAAATAGGATGTTTCCTCCAGGTGCCGGGGGAGCTGTCGTGCCACCACACTCTCAACAGCGAAAGTTGGAGACCGGACAATAATTAGACAATAAGGTTGGATCCAGGGACAGTTTCTTGGGGAGGGGTCTCACCACCGCCTCTTTCAAGGCAGGAGGTAAGAACCCCTCACTCAAGGAAGCGTTTATAATATCCTGGAACCAACCGCGTGACATCTCCCGGGCGGCCAAAACCAGCCAGGAGGGACACGGATCCAGTAAACAAGTGGTGGCATTAAGTCCACCCAGCATCCTGTCCACATCCTCGAGGGTCACAGGATCAAACTCCCCCCAGATAACCTCACCAAACTCCACCCCCATCCCCCCATCCGGAGTTGCTCAGTCAGAGTCCAACCCATCCCGGATCTGAGTGATTTTGTCCTGGAGAAAATTCGAAAAATCCTTAGCCCGCCCCTGTAGAGGTTCATCCCGCGCTCCCACCTCTAGGAGGGAGCGGGTCACCCTAAAGAGGACGGCTGGGCGAATCCCCGCAGATGCAATAAGGACAGAGAAGTGAGAGCGCTTCGCCACCTCTATCACCACTAAATAGGTCCTAATATAGGACCGCAATAGTGTTCAGTCAGATCCGGAGTGGGTGGTCCTCCAACCACTCTCTAGGCGTCTTTTCTGACACTTCATCTCCCTCAGCTCCTCAGAAAACCAGGGAGCCAATTGGGATCGGCATCAGGTCAGAGGCTGCAAGGGCACGACCCGATCAAGGGCACTAACTGTCATCCTATCCCAGGTGGCGACCAGGTCCTCAACCGGGTTGTGTGTCCGAGCTCTGGGAAATGGTCCAAGCTCCATCAGGAACCTATCCGGGTCCATCAGGTGCCTGGGGCGGAACCATCGTATCAGCTCCGCCTCCCTGCAATGAGGGGGTGCAATATGGAAGTCGAGCCTAAGGAGTGAACGATCAGACCATGACAGGGGCTCAACAACTACGTCCCCTACACCTAGATCATCCTGCTACTGTCCAGAGACAAAAACCAAGTCCAAGATGTGACCCCCAATGTGAGTGGGATCCCTAATTAACTGGGTCAGGCCCAAGGCTGTCATGAAAGCCAAGAACTCCTGGGCTATCCCCAAGGTACCGCCAGCTGAAGGCAAGTTGAAATCCCCCATGACCATAAGCCTGGGGGTCTCAACCGCCAAGCCGGCTATGACCTCGAGGAGCTCAGGCAGGGCCGAAGTCACATAGCAGGGAGCCATGTATGTGATCAATAGGCCCCGGAACCACATTTCACAAAAAGGGATTCACATCCGGTCGTCTGAGGAACAGTGGATTCCCTAGGACATAGATCTTCCTTAATAATTACTGCAACCTCCCCCCCCACCCCTCCCCTGGGCCCTCAGCTGATGGAAAACCTGAAACCCAGCTGGGCACATCTCTACCAGGGGAACACCCCTTTCACAGCCCAGCCAGGTCTCAGTAATACCCACCAGGTCCGCCCCCTCATCAGTGATCAAATCAGAGATAAGGGGGGCTTTATTAATAACGGACCTGGCATTGCAAACCATCAGCCAAAGGCCCGGGGCCGGATTGTTCGGACAACCTAGGGAACGGGAGATGACCTGGGGGTCGGAGCGCGCCACCATACGTAAATAATGGGGGCAGGCTCCCATAATATAAAACGGCCCCCTGTCAATGCCATACCTGCCTCTCCCACTAACCGTGCTAATAGCCATCCCCTTCTCCCCCCGAAAAGAAGCCCCCATCCTTGATCTAACCAACCCCGCTCCCAGGACCTCCCGGTCGTACCCAACCCCCGGTCTGGCCCTTGTCTCAGCCGGGTTATCCCCCAAACCTAGTCTGGTTTCCCTCCCTAACCCCACTAAAAATTTACAAATAAAAGAATACAAGCAGGAATAACTTCTTGGGCTCTTCCCTTGACTGTGCCACCCCTTGGGATCCCAGTGGGATTCGTCATCAAGGAATGCCATTGAAAGGCCGGAGGGCTATCTCAGGGACAGGGGAACTCCCCTGAGGGTCCATTATTCTGCTGAAGTGTAAACAATTCGTCCTGTCCTCTGACGACCAGCTGGTCGTGGTCTCGACATCCCAGATCAAAAATAGGGATGGGAAGGCCCAAACAATTGGGGCCAGCTCACCCAGGCCTCACTATCTAACGATGGTACTTGTAGTCTCTGTCCTCGTCGACGCCGGCATCGCCGGTATCGGCGGGGACAGGATCGGCGTAAGTCTGGCCCCGGTATTATCACCGGAGCCAACGAAACTGGAGCCCTCTTCGTCAAGACCATCACTGTCCTCTGACCAGATGCTCCCCTCACCGAACTTGACAATGCAGGGTCAGGCCTCCACCGACGACGTCAACGACGCCAGTGAAACATTCTGGCCACCCCCATCTCCATCGTCCTCAGGGGGGGAAATCCAGTCAGGGCCGCTGCCGCCACAGCCATCGGAGTCCACGTCCCCGGAGCAGTCACCACCAGGCCGTACCCCCACTCTTGCCACTCGGGACGACATGACCACTGAGTCTTCCACAGCATCCTCGGGGCCAGTGTCACCACTGGGGCCATTGCCAGGGCCCTCCAGGCCTGGGGTCCCATCCCCGAGATCGATAGCTCCGAAACACTGGGCAGTGCAGCCATCGTCGATCCTGGCCAACACCACCTTCGCCACCGCTGCCTGGACCCAAAGCTAAACCGCGGGTCCAGTTGAGGCCAGAACCGACACTCTTGACTACCGCCAAATCGCCACCTCCAGCCAGGGTAATTGAAGGGAAAAATATCTCAAAGATTAAATAGAAGAAGTTACAGAAGAAGTTACAAAGAAAAAAATCAGGAGAGGGAGGGTATAAAAACAAGCAAATGGCAGATGGAAGGGAAGAATAACAAGGGGAAAAGGGGGAAAGGACAACTTGGCTAAAAGACAACCCCCAACTTCCTAACACGTGATGGATTAGTTTGGAAAGGAACTAAGCTGTATGTCCCTGCCAACCTGAGATTGAAATTATTGCAGTGCAGTCATAACTCCTGGTTGGCTGGTCACTTTGGATTTCTAAAGACCTTCACTTAGTGAGAAGGCACTTTTGGTGGCCAAAAATGAAGGCAGGTGTGGAGGACTATGTAAAAAGCTGTTCCATGCGCGCTGCCATGAAAACGCGACCAGGGAAGGCACCTGGTCTGCTCCAAACTGTAACTGACCCCAGTTGACCATGGGAAGAGATATCCATGGATTTTATCATTGAACTCCCAGAGAGCAGTGAAAACACCATCATTTGGACAGTGATTGACTTATTCTCTAAGTAAGTATATTTCATTGCTTGCTCTGGATTACCATCAGCTAAGAAACTAGCAAAAATGTTCATCAAACAGATTTATAGGCTGCATGGAGTGCCCCGCCAGATCATTTCCAATCGAGGAGTCCAGTTTACCACAAAGTTCTGAAAGGAGGTCCTATGGTCCATTGGGTCCTCTCAGGGATTGAGCTCTGCTTTTTATCTGAGCACAAACAGGGCTGCAGAATGAACAAATGGCCATGGTGGAGCAGTACCTGAGATGTTACATAGACTACCAGCAAGATAGGCCAATCTGCTACCTTTCCTGGAAGTAGCCTACAGCAACGCAGTACACAGTAGCATCAGATTAACTCCTTTCCAAGTCACCAGTGGGATGGACTTTGTGCCTATGCCTGAATTACCTAGAGAGCCTCCAATCTCAATGTCCCTAACTGAGTGGAAGGATTTGTTAAAACAGGAGTGGAACAATACCAAGCATGCTCTCATCAAAACTGTGAGAAATACAAACGTCAGGCGGACAAACACTGATCACCCCAAGCCTTCTTTAAAGTGGGAAATTGGGTCTTGCAGTTTCTCACTTGTCAAAAGCAAATACTTTATTGCAAATAGCTAACTTCTTGCCTGGCTCGCCTGGGGCTATTTGATTTGGCAGAGAGTCAAGCAAGTTTTTTTTTTCTGGGGAACTTTTATTCTACAACTTGTGCTAAAGACTAATTTAGTAATAAAATGATTATTACAGATTACAGATTACCACAGTTGTAAGAGAAGCAGAAGACCCTATACCTGTGATGGCGAACCTATGGCACATGTGCCACAGGTGGCACACACAGCCCTCTCTGTGGGCAGTGAGCCATCGTGCACATTGCATTTGGGAATTTGCACACATATACTTTGGGCACTCAGTGCCGAAAAGGTTAGCCATCACTGCCCTACACCATTTCTGACAAATGGCAATCCAGTCTCATCTTGAAAGTCTCCCGTGATGAAACTCCCACAACTTCTGAAGGCAAGTTGTTCCACTGGTTGATTCTTCTCACTTTCAGAAAATTTGTCCTTATTTCTAGGTTAAATCTCTCCTTGATTATTTTGAATCCATTACTCCTGTCTGACTTTTGGGTACCTTGGCAAATAGCTTTACCTTTTCCTCTTTATGGCAGCCCCTCAAATATTGGAACCCTGCTATCATGTCTCCTCTGGTCCTTCTCTTCGCTAGACTAACCATGCCCAGTTCCTGTAACCTTTCTTCATATGTTTTATTTTTCAGTCCCCTAATCATCCTGATTGCTCTTCATCAACATCATCAACATCATTTTTATAGTGTGGTAGCCAAAACTGGATAAAATATTCTAGGTATGATCTTACTAAGGCTTTATAGAGTGGTATTAGTACTTCACTTGATCTTGATTGTATCCTCTATTAATGCAATTTGGGATTGCATTGGCAGACTTCCGGAGTCGGAGCGGAATCCGTGATCGTGCACGGTTTCATTCCGAGCTCACTTGCTGGAGGATCCCAATTGGGACCAGAACCATCCTAGAGGGGTGGTGAAGAAAGGGAAATTGCCTGGAAGGTTGAGGGGAGCCATAATTCTACTCCTTGACATAAAAAAACCTTTCCAAAGACAAGCTGTAGCAGTGGTCTAAAATGGCCAGTATGAAGACGAAGAGCAGTTGGGAAACTAAGATTGTGCTGGAGCAGAGAAGCAGCAAGTGGAGTGTAAACCAGGCAAAATGCAGGGATTTTGAGGTACCGCGGTATTAAAAAGTAAAGGATATTTTGGAGGAAAGTGTGGAAGCGGCGACCAGAGAAAGTGAGAAGGAAATTGGATCTTATAAAATTGGCTTGCATTATTATATTGGATTAACTTGGAGGAGAAAATTTAAAGGAAAATACTTGAACACAACAAAGACTTAGAAATTAAATTGGACGACTATTGGATGATTGACACTTAAAGGGCATAACTAAATGCTGGAATTGAGTGTGTTGAAAATAAAAGAAATAATAGCTAATAATTGAAATTAGCAAACTTAATTTAAGTACTATATTTAACAAAGAAAGTAAAAGTAAAGAAAGAAGTGGATTGTGGAAAAGACTCAAGAGCGCCACAGGAAAAATTCAGTGACTTTTTTAAAAAGTGCTTGGTCTTTCTAAGAAATTGTACTTTGCAATTCAAAAGAAAGTAAAAGAAACAATAAAATAAAATAAAAACCCTGGAAAGTGACATTAGAATATTACAAAGGGGGAGGTACCTGAAAATATTGTAATAGAACCACCCAGTAATTGTGGGAAATAGTTGGGAAAGGGCCAACTAGAAGACTTGGAAACAAAGAATTAAGGACATTGATTGTTGAAAATAAACTTAAAAGACACTGGCTGAAATAATATACTAGACTTTGGAATTGAATACATATATTAAGGAAGAGGAAAGAAAAGGGAAAAAGGAGAAGGTATAATGGAGGAATTATTTGTTGAAATAAGATTGAACTTGCAAGATACAAAGGAAATGATGAGAATTAAATTTGAAATGTGCAACTACATATTACAGAAATTAGAAATTGTGACTTAGTTAGTAGAAGAACAAAGAAAACCAGAAGGGGAGGAGTTTAACAAAGAAGAAGCCAGCTTTGAAGAACAAAGGGAACAACAATCATTTAAGCAGGGTGGGAAAGGAATTAAAATTAAAAATATGTGGTCTGATGTGATAATAAAAGGGAGAATGGTTCAGAATATGAAAAAAAGGAGAGGGAAAAAGCAGAAAAGAGAAGTACAAAAGAAAAACCGAAAGAGGGAGGGAGATAAATTTATTAATTGGATTGAAAAATGGACCGGAATAAGAATGGGGGAAAGGGAAATTAAGAGAAAGGTGCACTGCCACCTGATCTTCCCATTTCTAATGTGCATGTGCACACAAAGGCCAGCTGGCCAGTGCTCACACGCATGCCAGGGAGCTGCTCTTCCAGTTTCTGTGTGCGCGAAAACCAGCTGGAATCTGGAAGATCAACAGGCGACGGCTGGCGTGCCCGAGAGATAGCTCTGTATGCCGGCACGCGTGGAATAGGTTCGCCATGACGGCTCTATCCCATATGTCTGAATAAAGAGAATAAATAATAAAGAGAAGCAGGAAGCAAACAAGGATGAAAAGGAATTACATTGCTAGTAGTCCGAGAGATAATGGGTGAAAAAAAAAGGATAGGGAAAGAAATTCCGCAAGGTAATATGTAGTGATATATAAGAATAAGTATTGAAAATAGATAACAATGTAACTGATATAAAATTTTTCTTTAATTTCCTTTCTTCTTTCTCTTTTTTTAATCAAAAGATTATCACTACATTAGGCATGAAATTTAATGAAATAAATATGGAAATGGGAATTTATAATAAGAATATTATATATTAATTGATGATTAGGATGTATAAGAAAAGAAAAGAAAGAAAAAAGTGATGAAATGAGAATTATTGTGGAAAGATTAGTATCAGTTGCTATAATTAATTGATTAGATTAATATTTTTGTAATGTATAGATGACATAAGATGATTGAGAAAATGTAACGCAGAATCTGATTTTATACACACACGCACGCACGCACATATGCAGGTCTTGGTGTGTTCAAGTCTTTTCCTGTGTAATTCTGTTCTCAGGTGGTCTTTGTCAGCTAAGCGTTTGGTTCTGGAGATGAGGGTCTTGGCTACGGAGTTGATCTGTGCAGGATGGTGATGGGATTGTGCGTTTAAGTAGTGGTTGGTGTGTGTTTTCTTCTGGTGGATGGTATGTTCTAGGGAGCCATTGGTTTTTTTGTAAATTAGGACGTCCAGGAAGGGAAGTTGGTTGTTGGCTTCTGTTTCCATCTCCAGAACCAAATGCCTGGCTGACAAAGACCACCTGAGAACAGAATTACACACCCTCACTAACGTATTAATTTCCAACGGATTCCAAAGAGACACAATTACCAACCTAATCCTAAAGGAGACACCCCCCAGAAACCGAGACACAGAATAGGACAACGGTATCGCCCTCCTCCCCTACATCAAAGGCACCACAGATAAAATCAGCAAAATTCTGCACAAACACAATATCAGACAGCCTTCGGCACTGACCAAAAAATAGCCAACATCCTAAGAAACCCCAAAGACAAGATCCAACTAGAAAACCAAGGAGTTTATGAGATACCATACAACAATTGCCCAGCCACATACATTGGACAAACCAACAGGAGATTAAATGCACGCATCGCAGAACACAAGAACGAAGTCAGAAAAGAAGAAAATTCTTCCTCCCTTTTCTAGCATCTTAAAGACACAGGACATGAAATTAATTTTGAGGGAACCAAATTAATCTCCAATACTGAACACTTCAACAAGAGAATAATCAAGGAAGCCATTGAAATAGGGAAACACCCCCATAACATGAATAAATGGGATGATGCCTCCCTCCTACCAGACATTTGGAAACTAGCCCTTATCAACAAACGAGTCCCAGCCACAAAAACCAACACTGGACCCAAAACAACACATGACACCACCACCATTCTCCCTCACCAGACTCAAACCCAAACCCACCCCATAGACGAAAGGTAACTACCGTCCAGAAACCAGACCACAGCTGCATCACCAGCTGCCACACACCCCGACTCCCAAACCAAGCAAACTGACACATGCCATGAACACAGAGCCAGGCCTCAAACTCGGAGCCAAAACCCGGAACATCACATCACAGCCACCCGCTCAGGATATCACATCACAGAACTCAGGAGGCTACACCACAAAACTTCAGGATGTTGCAACACAGCCAACGACCCAGGAGATGACAATACAAGACCCAGGATGTCACAACATTAGAACTCAGAAGGTCATCACACAGCCCATTACCCAGACCATTATGACCCAGGAGATTACAGCACAAGACCCAGGAGATCAAAACATTAGAACTCAGAAGGTTATCACGCAGCCCATTACCCAGGTCATTACAACCCAGGAGATTACAGCACAAGACCCAGGATGTCAAAACAATAGAACTCAGAAGGTCATCACACAGCCCATTACCCAAGTCGTTACAACACAGGAGGCTAATAGTCACACAGCCAATACCTCAGCCACACATGTTCTTAAGAAAAAGCCAGCCAATCTGCAAACATCAACTCCATCAACCAATCAAGAAATAACAACACAACCAACCTCCCCACCAATATATATAGCAGCTAAGATCACGCTTTGCTCGCACAAGCACAAAGCCGAAAACACCAGCCTGAAGATTCAATGTAGAGAAAAGTAAACTCCTATACTTAGGCAAGAAAAACCAAATGTATACATATAGATTGGGTGAAACCAGGCTTAATAGCAGTAACTGTGAGAGAGATCTTGGAGTCTTAGTAGTCAACTAGTTGAAGACCTTGTCGAAACGTTGCCAAGATACTCTCAATGTTACACAGGAAAAGACCCGAACACGCCATGTTTTCGTAGATTTTCACAGGTACAGGTATGCAGGTCTTGGCATGTTCAGGTCTTTTCCCATGTAAGATTGAGAGTATCTTAGCAACGTTTCGATGAGGTCCCACTCGCCATCTTCAGGCTGGTGCTTTTGGCTTCGTGTTTGTGCAAGCAAAGCATGATCGGAGCTGCCATCTCTCCATAAACACTGGTGGGGAGGTTGGCTGTGTTGTCATTTCTTGTTGGTTGATTGAGTTCCAAATCCAAATCTGCAAACATCAACTCCGTGTGTGTGTGCGTGTGTGTGTGTGATATAGTAAATAGGGAGATTGGTATTAAGGTAGAATGAAAGTGGTTAGCTCGAATTATTAACCAGAAGAGACAATTTTGAATTAATAGAATAAGGATTGATAAAATTGCAAATGTGACAGAAAAAGATAATGTGGGAAATGAACATAGAAATGACATAAGAATCTTAGATAACATTGTAAAATAAGATATGAGAATATCCTAAGAAAAATGAAACAAGCTATAACATAAATTGGTACTGGATAAGACAAGTTTAATACTTAATATTAATAAAGATAATGCGATATGAAATTGAATAAATAAAATGAATAGGTACTATGCTCATGTTTATATTGAGATGTGACATCTGGAACCACACTGCTTGCTAAAAAAGAAGTTTATACTTAAAAAAAAACAAAATAGAGAAAACGAAATAATGAAATTATTAGGTATGCTTAATTGATATGATGGTTAGCATTAGGAAAGAGTATTGAAATGTTGAAAATAAGCAATGAAATTATGATTTAATGTGAATATGTGTATTAAGAGATACAATTGGTATTATTAAGTTTGTTTATACTAAAATGTATGATATATTGATGCCACACTGTTAATGTATTGCTGTGTATGTGTAGATTGAAATAAAAAACTTGATTAAAAAAAAGGATTGCATTGATTGTTTTGGCTGTCGCTGTACACTACTGGCTCATATATTTAACTAGTTGACTAAGACTCCAAGATCTCTCTCACAGCTACTGCTATTAAGCCTGGTTTCACCCAGTCTATATGTATACATTTGGTTTTTCTTGCCTAAATGTAGGAGTTTACTTTTCTCTACATTGAATTTCATTTTGTTAGATATGACCCAGTGTTCAAGTCTGTCAAGATCCATCTGGACAGTGGTAGGATTCAATTTTTTTTACTACTGGTTCTGTGGGCGTGGCTTGGTAGGCATGGCATGGGAAAGATACTGTAAAATCTCCAGTCAGAGGTGGCATTTGCCGGTTCTCCAAACTACTCAAAATTTCCGCTACCAGTTCTCCAGAATAGATCAGAACCTGCTGAATACCACCTCTGCATCTGGATCTTGAGCCTATCTTCTAGCTACTCATGCCAGCTTAATATCATCTGCAAATTTGGTAAATCCCCCTTCTATTGTCTTATCTAAGTCATTTATGAGGATATTGAAGAGTACTGGGCCTAAGACGGAACCTTGTGGACCCCACTGCTTACTTCCTTCCATGTAGGCTTAGACCCATTAAAGATTACTTGTTGAATATTGTTTGTCTGCCAGTTACAAATCTATCTGGTGGTGATCCTATCTATCAACTGTGCAAGATGGCAGCAGCCAACTACGAAGGTGAAGCTCTAGGAGCATTATCTCCCTATAAAGCCACCGACTGCACCAGAAATCACCTTTAAAGCTACCGCCTGCGCCAGTAACCGCGAGTAAATTGGAGCCGAAAAAACAAGCCCAAAAAATGCTGGATTCCAAAGCCCTGGAGCCCTAATCACGCCAGCGGAGCTCCTGCTAACCAGTCCGGATCCCTCCTCTCCTTCCCCAGAGAAGCTCTTTCCATCGAGCCCTATTAACCATACCGGTGGAGCTCTTGAACTGGATCACTTGGAGCCAGTGGAGCGCAAACAATGTACCTTCATTTAAGTCCCCCACACAGCTGATTGAAGTATCTTCCATGCCAGACAACGTGTCTCCAATAATATCCCCCACACAATTTATCCGGAGCCACATCGGATAGCTGACAGGGAGAAACAAGGGAGGATAGAGAGACCAAGTCTTTAAGGAGTTTTTCAGTCCTTTCTTGATCAGAGTCAGCTGCGTGTATTGCTCTTATTTCAGTGTGTACAGTTTTTACAGTTTTTACAATGAGAGTCCCCAGCAGATCAGATAACAGCAGCAATAAATTCAAAGCAACGTTATAAGTAATCTGATTGCCTGAATACTCTCCCTGAATTATTTTCTATCTCTAAGCCACAAACTTTTTTTAAATTCAAAGAGAAGGGGCCAGAAATCCCCCCTTCAGAATCTTTGCATCTTTACTATCTCAAAAAAACTCAATCTACAAAACAAGAAAGAAAGCGTAAACCCTTGCTCACTGATTGTTTTCAAGAGGAAAGAGGAAAACAGCTTGAGTAGGATTTGAAAATGTTTCCTCTTCATGTTTTAAAACCTGTTTGACACAAAGAAAATACTTTTTCTCCAGCCCAGGAAAAGAGGCCTCCTGCCAGTTTATTAGGGGTTATAAACCTATTCTCAGATATCAACAATTAGCAAAGCAACAACCCTTTACTTACTGACTCTCAATACTACTTCATTACTTTCATTATCTCAAAACTTACAACTTTCTACCTCAAGACCTATATCAAGGATTAGATAATGATGTCTCCAAATCAATTTCTTTAAAATAATTAATTTTTATCAAATGATTAATTGATTAATTGTTTTTATTGATTAGCGTGATTGAGTGTTTAGTGCATATAGTGTCATTACTGAATAACTGATTAGTAAAATCAGCGATTTAGTGAATTTAATTGACCAGTGTGTTTAGTGATTAATGTAATTAATTAAGCTGTTTGTTGCTTAGCAAAATTATTTGATTAGAGTGATTTGAATATTCGATTGATTGATTTTTAGTAATAAGTAACCTTACTTTTGATTTGCTCTCTAACATATCAATTAACATTTATTAATTACCAACATTCATTAAGTAACTGTTTACCTATCACATTAACTAGCTATTGTAATTGTTTAGTGATGCCGCCTATGCTACAATCTAGCCCACCCTGCCTGCTTAAACACAAACAAAAGCCTAGCTGATATGGTTAAAAATTCAGATACATTCTTTTATCTATGTCCATCATGTTCTCCTAAGCTAAACAAACTGAGTACCCTACCTGACAGAGTTGAAAGCATAGAATCACTCATTCACTCAATAGAAGAATGCTTAGCAACATGTTTTGAAACAACTATGCAAGCAAGCTTAATCTCTCTTGAAAAAAAAAATACAGAACAGATAAGTGAGTACCTATCAGCTCAAAATCAAATCCCACAACAACCATAACCACTACTTCAACTACAATCACAACTACAACCAAAAATAACCACCAAACCACACCAAATCATCTTATTTGGTCTCAAAGACACCAACGAATCAGACGACATCACCAAAGTTCGCGATATCATAAGCAACTCAAATACAACAAACATCTCTTCTGAAGATATAATTGAAATAACCAGAGATGGCCCTGAGTTCAAATACAATGACGGCTCTATAGCCCCAAGATTTTGTAGAGTTGTGTGCAAAAATGAGTCAAACGCATATTCATTCATACAATAAACACCATTGCAAAAACCAATCTGAACCACAAAAAACTTCGCTCAAGACAGACTTATCCATACTGCAAAGAATCCGCTCCTGTGAATTCCGCACAGAACTCAAAAACCGTCTAGACAATGGAGAAAATGACCTATACATTGACTACCGTGCTGATTGCATCAAAAGAAAGTCACACAACTCCGCATCCAACCCCAGCCCATCCAATCCAACATCACTCAAAACTAGGCAGGCACGCCCCTAACTACCTCTGTTCCAACCACAACTGGCCTTAAATGCAAGCTACTCAATGCAAGAAGTCTTGTAAATAAAATACCTGAATTTCTCCTCTTACTAAATATGGCTAAATTCGACATTATATTTGTCTGTGAAACATGGCTCAACGCATCTCTCCCTGACTCCATTACCACAGGAATAGACTGTCATGTTTACCGATCAGTTCATGAAATCCGTAGAGAAAGTGGTGTTGCTATCTTCTATAAAAACTCCCTACATCTAAAAAACATACGTTACCCAGGAGCTTGCTATTTCTGAGACCATTGTCTGTGAACTGTCCTTAAATATCACATTTCAGTTCTTATTATGTTTCAGAGCCCCTGATTCTTCTGACCTCTAACAGCTGGATTAGACTTCGACTGCGGAGCTTTTGGTACAGGAGCAGGGGCCAGACAGTCTGCTGCTCTATGGCTGGCTTGGCCACATCGGTAACATTTCAGCATCCTAGTGGGTTGGGTATGAGCAGTTTCAGCTGGCCAGTCGGCAGTCTCCTAGCCACAATTCTTTTAGGAAGGACTGCCGGAAGGGGTTTCCTGCGTGGCTTGATGCTGCAATCTAAGCTGAGGGAGGCGGCATACCACAATTGTAAGGTCTCTGGGATTCCTCTAATTTCACAGGCCTTCTTTACTTCTGGATCAATGGCATTTTTAAAATAGTGTAAAGTCATTCTTTCAGGCCAATCCATGAAGTGGCTTGTGACCCTTCTAAAGTCCCAAATAAATTTTAACAAGAGTCGCTTGCCTTACCTCATTTCCATTAGCTTCTCTTCATTCTCTGCTATTCAGTCTGGATTTTCAAATCTGAATCTTAATCATTGAATATATCCATTTACATTGCATAATTCGGGGGCTTGTTCATTGTGTAGTTGGGCCACCGAGTTTGAAGCATCCCCTTAATTCATCCCTTTGTTATGGCCATAACCAAATCGCGCTCTGTGGCATATTGATCTCCAAATTGTTCTATATGGGATTGGATTCGAGTGAGAAAGTAATTGAAATGTTCATGGCGGCCATCAAATATGGCCTCAAAGGGTATTTTGTCTGGCCTAGGTCGTGGTTACGGAGGTGGCACATGCCAGGCCCCTGCAGGTTGTACTGGAATGAAAAGAACAGGCTGGGTGGCATACGTAGGCTGGATAGGTCCCCTGAATCCTGGCTGGTGGTGCCTCTTTGGAATAGGGGTCCCTGTGCCCTCGCTACCAGTTGGGGCTGCATTTGTGATTGCCAGGAGGAAGGTGGGTGTGGCCTGGTTCCCTGGTCGGGTGGAGAGGAAGTGGCTGTTGTCTGTTGTCTGGGCAACCCTCCTTCAGAGCAGGGCTGTGTTGGTGCTGGCTGCCATTGGCACTGAATCCACCCCTGGCCTGGATCAAATCCCCACCCTGGAGGGATACTTTCTGCAGGAGGCAAAATTCCTTCTGGAAAATGAAGGGATTGCCTTGGAGGCTGCAACATACCTCTGTCAGTTGATGCTTCTTTCTGGCTTCCTTTAACAGGCATCTATATAGTCTCCTTGTCCCTCACAATCCTTGGGTAAGTGAATATGGGTGGTCTCAAGCTTCCACACATCCAAACAGACTGTGAGACCAAGCCTGTCACCTTTCAATTCTGGAACTGTTGATGTAAATCTGCCCTTGATGGACTTCCAGGATAAATCTTGGGGGTGTCTTCTTGAGAGAATCCCAACCCCAATTGTCTCTCTTCCCTCTAATCTGACAGAATAGCAATATGCCTGGGGCTAGAGAAAGATTTCTCTTCAGACAGTTGGGTTACATCTGGGTTATAACAACTTATTGGGTTTAAACGCTTCGGTATAGATCCCAAATCTCTTTCTTCTACTTCCATTCTGAAAGCATCCATCATCTCCTCCAAACAAGGGCTGTCAAATCCATTTAGTGCGCCAAAGGGAGGGCCCCCATATGCTTCCCCCTGCACATTTCCAACTTCAGTTGATTGTTGAACTTTCTCCATCTCTGGGAAAAGAACTCCAGGGTATCAGCCAAGCCCCTACAAAAAATAAGTGGACTTTGGGAAATAAATGTAAGGCATCCAGAAAGTATCCATAATATCAATCACTCCGAGACATTTTCTCTCCAATTGGTTTATTTAGAAACAGATCTGGTATGTCTAGGGCAATTTCCCAAGGTGAAATTATTTTTGTGCGAGAATCTACTTTCTCTCCTCCCTTCTCTCCTCCCACTTCTACACTTCATGAGAACCAATTAACTGCAACTGGAATTTCTTAATACGACATACAGAATAACCTTGAACTTTCCAACTCCTCCACCACCACCCCTTCCATGAAATGTGGCAGCTGAATTTTTTGAAGCTGACAGCAGGAATGGACTGCCAATAAAAGTTTGTGAACCCCAGGGAGCCTTGAAGTTGTTTCCGGGTGCAAGGGGGTTGCCAATCCAGTGTGGCTTTAATTTTGACCAGGTCCATTTCAATTCCCTTGTTTGACAGTTGGTAGCCCAGGTAGTGTTGGGAGGTCTTATGAAACTCAGACTTTGACAACTTGGCATAAAGCTTAGCATTTAGGAGTTTTTGTCATATTAGTTTGACATGTTCCTCCATTTTCTCACTGAAGATGAGAATATTGACCAAATAAACTAGAATTCCTTTGTATAGGTGCTCATGTAGCACCTCATTAATGAGTTGAATAAACACCCTGGGGCTCCCTGTAGCACAAAAGGCATGAATTTAAACTGGAAGCTCTCTAACTGGCAATTGAATGTTGTCTTCCATTTGTTGCCCTCTTTTATCCACACATGGTAGTAGGCTTCTCAAAGGTCTTTGTAAACACTTTTCCTCTTGCTAGATGGTTGAGCATGCCTTTATGAGGGTGTGTTTTGTACGCAAAAAGCATTTATTCCATGAAAATCAACGCAGAACCTCACCCTCCCCATATTTCTTCTCTTTAAACAATATGGCGGCTGCACCCCTAGATTTGGTGTGCAGGATGAACCCTCTCACTAAGTTGGTACCAATGTATTTCCACAATTCATCCATTTTTTTAGGAATCATTGGGTAAATTTTTGGCTTTGGCAATTTTGCCCTGGGATGAATTTGATTGCGCAATCAGTGGGTCGGTGTGCAGGAAGTACATTGCACTCATCTTCGCTAAAGACTTCTGCTAAGTCCTGGTACTCTTTGGGTACAAGCAGGCAACCGGGCAACACCTCTGTTGTGGAAGCTCCTCCCTTACTGGCTGGGTAATTGCTGGGTTTCAAAGATGGCTGGTTCTCAGACTGCAGAAAGATGGCAAGGGGCCAATGCCTATCCTTATCTTACAATAGCTATCTTCCCAGGTAATGGTGGGGGCCCATTTGTCTAGCCAACCCAAGCCAAGTATGAGTGCCTTGGTCACTTAGTGGTGACCACAAATCGTATCATTTCCCAGTGCCACTTCATCTCCAGCCTTATAACCAAAGTCACTGGCTCTTCCCCAATAAGCAAACTTCTACTTGTTCAAAGCCAATAGGGCATTTCAGAGTTATTGTTTTTATTTCTAAATTCTGCACAGTCTGGGAGCTGATTAAGTACCAGGTGCAGCTGATGTCTATTATACTCTAGCTCTCCATGGGCTCCTATCTAGGGCACTACCATATGAGACTTTATGGTAAAAGAGTGGATGGCTTCACCTACCATCAGGTCCTCATCCCCACTCCTGCTGGAGTCAATCTCTGAAGCCAGAGTTCCTTCTTCATTGGATTGCAAGGGGAGGACCTCCATGTCTTGCCGAGCAAATCTCCCCTTGTCTGGCAGCTTTCAAATAGTTTTCTTTGACTTGACTGCTGTAGACATTTGTGCCCGGGGAATAAGGGCTGGTGTGAAGCATTCTGAGGCTTGGTGGCCTTGCTGGCCACATCTGACGCATTTGAACCCGGTGCTTGCTGCTGGTCTTGCCTCTACTGGCAGCTTGCTGGCTAACCTGCATCCCAACATCCACTTAGAGGGTTTCTCTGGCACTGATCTCTGGTGGGGGTGAAGTTCTAAGTCCATAGTCACCACCATCTGGAACTAATCTTTGATCTGGTTGGGCATCCCACTGCAGGAGCATACTTGCCTAAGGTCCTGATCCAGGGCTTCTTTAAAGTAGTGGATGAATAGTTGCTCAGGCCAGTCTCATAATTTCCTGGCAGCTCTTCTAAACTCCACACAAACTCCTTGGGGGGGCAAGCATGCTGATTCAGTCCCTTGATTTCTGCCTCAGCTTCCTCTCAGTTAGCAGTTTCCTCAAATCGGGCTCTTAGGGACTTCATGAATTCGTCCATATCTTCCAACTCAGGGGCCCCTTCATCGTGGACAAGCAATCCATTCTACTGCTTCCCCTTCTTTCATGTTATCTGTAATGACTGAGATTATATCCTGGTCTGGCTGATATTGAGTCCCATATTGATCAATGTGCACCGGGGTGAAATTCAATTTTTTTCCCTACTGGCTGTGTGGGCATGGCTTGGTGGGCATGGCTTGGTGGGCATGTGACTGGGTGGGTGGGCATGGCCAAGTCGACATCAGTCATGACTCAATGCATTTTCTAGGGCAAAAGATGTCTTTATCCAATTGAAAAGGGGAGATGAACACAATTTTTAAAAATTGAAATGCAATATCCCAAAATAACTTCAGCTTCCTAATGCATCTCTTAAGAGATCTGAAGATACTTCTCCTAGAATAAAAAAGTCACCAATACAGACTTCATTACAGAATTAATTAGGACAGGGGTCTCAAAGCTGGCTGGAGAATTCTGGGAGTTGAAGTCCACGAGGCTTAAAGTTGCCAAGGTTGGAGACTCCTGAATTAGGAAAATTAACACTTTTTCAGATTCAACAAAGACCAGGTTATCAGATACATGAGACCTACACTGTGTTTGTATGACACAACAATTTTTTTGTGAACGGTCCCCTCTATGCAATCATCCCATTCTCCACCTTACAATTGTCTCTGGATCCATATTCCATATCTATATTAAAGAGTCTCTCATAAAATATCTATGAAAATACATTAGTTTTTTATTTTTATTTTCCCATAGAGAGCATGCCACTCTCTCTATAGGTCATGACCTTCTAGAGTTCATATTCTTTTATTACTCAAATTTACCCATTCCTTAATCCAAATTAGTGCCACTGCATTATAGTATAATTCCCAATTTGGGAGTTCAAAGCCACATCTGCTTCTACTATCCTGTAAAGCTATCAATTTTATCCTAGCTTTCTTTCCTAACCATATAAATTTTAATGTGATTTTATCTAATTCCTTGAAAAAAAATTATCTAATTTTATGGGATTGTTTGAAATAAGTATAGTAATTTTGGTAAGATGTTCATTTTAATCGCTGCAAGTCACCCTAATAGTGATAATTGTAATTTTTCCCATTGTTCTAAATCTTTTTTTATTTGATGTAGTGTCATGCGTATGAGCAGAAATAATTAGAACAGACTTGAAATACTGAAACACGTAACTGGCTTTATTGAAGATAATTTATTTATTTATTTATTTGTTCATGCTTCTATACCGCTCCCTCTCCCAAAAAGGGACTCGGGGCGGTGCACATTCAACAACGAACACAGTACAGGTAACGGAGATGAAATAAATAAAAATCTAAAATGGTTAAGAACAACACCCAACAGAAAGATTATCTAAAATTTAATTTAACCCGAATGATTCAATTGGCTAGACCGGCCTGCTTGAACAACAAGGTCTTGACTGCGCGCCGGAAGGTGAGGATATCCGACATGGCTCGTATCTCCGAGGGGAGACAATTCCAGAGGGATGGGGCTCCCACAGAGAAAGCACGTAGTCTCGGGGCTGCCAGTCGGCAGTGATTTAGTGGTGGGACCCCGAGCATGGCGACTCTGTGGGAGCGTACTGGGCGGCGGGAGGTTGTTGGTGGCAGAAGGCGGTCCCGTAAGTATCCAGGTCCCGAGCCATGGAGCACTTTGAATACTATTAGTACCACCTTGAATGGAATCCGGAAGGCCACAGGAAGCCAGTGCAGCCGGCGGAGAAGAGGTGTTATGTGGGCGTCCCGAGGGGCGCCGATGATCATCCGCGCGGCGGCATTCTGAACTAACTGTAGCCTACGGAGAGTCTTCAAGGGGAACCCCATGTAGAGAGCATTACAGTAGTCCAAACGGGAGATGACGAGAGCAGAGGTGACTGTGCGAAGTGCGCCCAGATCCAGGAAGGGTCGCAATTGGTAGATCAGACGAATCTGATAAAAAGCACTCCTGGTGGCGGCTGCAATATGGTCTTCCAAAGACAGTCGAACATCCAGGAGTACACCCAAGTTGCGTGCCCTTTCCACAGGGGATAGTGTCTCTCCCCCTATGGTCAGCGATGGAATAAGCTGACTGAATCTGGGGGCAGGAAACCACAGCCACTCGGTTTTGGTCGGGTTGAGACGGAGTCTGTTTTGACCCATCCAATTTCGTACGGCCTCCAGGCACCGGGTCATCACCTCGACGGCTTCGTTGGGGTGGTCCGGAGTGGAGATGTACAGCTGAGTATCATCAGCGTACTGGTGGAATTCCACTCCAAAGCCACGGATGATATTACCTAGTGGCTTCATATAAATGTTGAACAGCAGGGGAGAGAGCACCGACCCCTGAGGCACCCCACAGAGTAGGGGTCTCGGGGTCGATCTCTGTCCCCCCGTCAACACAAATTGCGAACGGTCGGAGAGGAAGGAGGAGAACCATTGAAGCACGGTGCCTCCAATCCCTAGCCCCTCCAACCGATGCAACAGGATACTGTGGTCGACAGTATCAAAAGTCGCCGATAAATCGAGGAGGACCAGAACAGAGGAATGGCCTCTGTCCCTTGCCCTCCAAAGATCATCCATCAACGCGACCAACGCCGTCTCAGTGCTGTGCCCGGGCCTGAAGCCCGATTGGAGGGGGTCAAGATAATTCGCTTCATCCAGGTACTGCGGGAACTGACGTGCCACCACGGTCTCTATAACCTTCGCTACAAAGCGAAGGTTGGAGACAGGACGATAATTGGATAGTAATGCTGGGTCCAAGGACGGTTTCTTGAGGAGGGGACGAACCACCGCTTCTTTCAAAGCAGTGGGTAGAAACCCCTCTCTCAAGGAAGCGTTTATAATGCCTTGGAACCAGCCTCGTGTTACCTCCCGAGTGGCTAGAACCAGCCAGGAGGGACACGGGTCTAATAAACAAGTGGTAGCATTCAGTCCCCCCAGTATTCTGTCAACGTGTTCTTTGGTAACAGAGTCGAACTCAACCCAGTTGACCTCACCGATATCTGATCCCGCCCTCTCGTCTGGAGAGGACCAGTCGGAGTCCAAATCGTTCCGAATCTGAGCAATTTTATCCTGGAGAAATATGGAAAATTCCTCAGCTCGACCTTGCAAAGGGTCATCCTGTGACTCCACTTTTAATAGGGAGCGAGTCACCTTAAACAAGGCAGCTGGGCGGTTTTCTGCGGATGCAATAAGGGTGGAGAGGTAAGTTCTCCTCGCCATCCTTATCGCCACTAAATACGTCTTAATATAAGCACGTAGTAGTGTTCGGTCAGAATCAGAACGGGTGGATCTCCAACTACTCTCTAGGCGTCTTTTCCGGCGTTTCATCTCCCTCAGCTCCTCGGAGAACCAAGGGGCTATCTGGGAGCGGCGCCGGGTCAGAGGCCGCAAGGGCACAACCCGATCAAGTGCTTTAGCAGCCGCCAAATAATGCAGTACCGGCACTCTTTAACCCATACCAAAAATAGTATGGGGCAAAGGAGACACCAATTACCAGAAAGACCATATATTTATACCCAAATATAATGATATAAACAATTACATAACACATGTTGTTTTTCAGTTACAAAGATACATAAAATCCCATAGGAAGTTATGGGTATTTCCACTGACCTCTTCTTACTTGACATTGGATTGTTACCAACATCCTCTTTCCCGGATCTATCTCCAGATGTCTGGTTATGCAATTATCAGAGGGCTATACTTTTGATTAATATGACTATATAATGTCAAGTCACCCTATACACATTCTAGAACCTCGTCCAAGGACACTTTCGCAATATATGTTTGTTTTACAAAAACATATTTCTCAACTTTTCTGTCCTTTTAAAAGGTCAGGCTACGAACACAAAATGGCTACAGTCTGGTTCTGTAGTTTCTCAAGTATAATATCCAAATTTACTTATAACATGTAGTAATCTCATGTAATTATTTTCCTTTATTGTTGAACATTTTGCAGTTAACCAAATTCCTAGATATTTGACTTTCTTTACAATTTGGAGTCCCATTACCTTTTCTAATTCTGTTTTCTGTTCTTCTGTTCCGTTTTTAGTTAGCATTTTAGTCTTTTCTCTATTAATTTTGAGACCTGATACCTTTCCATATTTTTCTAATTCTCTAATTAATTTTTTCTCTATCTTTTTCCAATGGGTCTTTTAGGAAGAACACCAGATCGTCTGCAAAAGCTTGAATTTTATATTCCACTTTTTTGGTTCTAGTTCGTTTTATATCTAAGTTCTGTCTGATTCGAATTGATAAAATTTCTGGCATCAGAATGAAAAGCAGAGGTGACAGTGGACATCCCTGCCTTACCCCTTTCGTTATGGTAAAAGTTTCTGTATTTTCCCCGTTTAGTAATATACTCGTTTGCATAGTCTTTTTTGTTGTCTACTATTGCATTATAATCCCCCACTATACAAATATTCTTATGTCCTAATTCTGTAATTTTTTCATGTAGTTTTTTTATAAAAGTCTTTATTATTTTCATTTGGTGCATAAATAACTACTAATAGTAGGGGTTTAAGTCCTATTGGTACTTCAATCATTAAAATTCTGCCATTAATATCTGATATGTGCGTATTTACCTTTATCTCTTCCTTCTTTTCTTTTTTCCTCCACTAATGCTGTATATAATTTTTTTTAATTTAGTAAATTTTATTTAGTTTTCAAAATTTAAAAACAAAAAATAAAACTTTATACATCATTATATCAACATCAAGACATCTTTTTAATTTCCTTATCTTTCTGTATACACATTTCTTTCATTATACAATTTCAACTTAATATATAAATAAATATAGATATGAATATAGATATAAGTATTTACATAGTTTCTTATTCTTTACCTAATTGCCATTTTGATTTCTTTTTATTCTTAAACCATTCATACCAGGCATCCCAGACATTATAATATATCTACTCTTCTTTGTCTCTTAATTTCATTGTTAGTCTGTCCATCTCTGCACAGTCGAAATTTTTTTTTATAACAACACCCTCTGGTGGTACAATTTCTTGCTTCCAGAATTGTGAATAGGAAATCCTAGCAGCTGTTAAAATATGTAGCATAATGTATTTATCTTTTTTATTATATTTTTTCATTATTATGCCTAATAGGAATAGTTCTGGTTTGGATTCAATTTTTTGTTTTATTATTTCTTCTAACCACAATCAAATTATATTCCAATATTTCTTGACCTCTGGGCAGGTCCACCACATATGAAAATAGATACCTTTTTCCTTCTTAAACTTCCAACAGCTTGGGCTTAGGTTGAACATTTTTGCTAGTCTAGCAGGAGGAAGATGCCACCTATAAAACATTTTATATAGATTATATATATAATTTGTATATATATATATAATTTATATAATTTATGTATATAATTTGTATACATAATTTACCTAATTTGGGGTATTCTAAATATTTCTTATCTTGCTGTTTTATGTGCACTTCCTGCAGGCACATTACATCTACTTTTTGTTTCTCTAATTTTACCAAAGTTCTCTTTCTTTTAGCCGGCAAATTTAATCCATTGATATTTATCAATATTAATTTGATTTCTTCTTCCAATTCTTCTATTTGTCTGTTTGTCTTTGTCTTCTATTAGCTCTTGTATCTCTTTGTATTCTTAGTCTTGATCTTAAGCCTTCTTGTTGTTGTTGTTCCCCTTCTTCCTTCTTTCTTTCCTCCTGTTCTCCTTCTTTTGGTTCCTGTTTATGCTCTTCCTGGCTTACAGATTCTAGTTCCTCTCTGCTACTCTATTCTCCTCCCAGAAGTTGGTCATTTAAGTCTTGAACCTTCTCTAAATTGTCCACTTTAATTTTCTTCTCTTGCCATGAACACTAGCATTTGTTCTGGTAGTAACCATCTGAATAGTATATTTCTTTTCATCAATAGTGTTACCAGGAATCGTTAGTCCTTCTTTTGTTCTCTCATTTTCCTTGAATTCTGTTTCAGAGTGATTATTTCCCTTTCCTTGTACATCATTGGTTTGTCTCTCGTTATTCTATAAATTATATCTCTCATCTTTTTTCTCGTGAACCTTATATGCACTTCCCTTGGCAATCTATGCCTTCTGGCATAGTCAGTATTCACTCTGTATACATCATCCAATTTGTTTAATATTTCACACTTCGTTTAATATTTCACACTTATCCCTTTGCAGAGCTTCTGCTATTATTTCAGCCATTATGATTTCTAAATCTTCTTCTCTTGTCTCTACAACATTCTGAAATCTGAGATAAAACACTGCACACTCCATCTCTAGATAGATGAGAGAATCCCCCACATCATTATTTAACTCTACCATCTTCTGGTCCACCAAGTCAAGTTTCTTCTCCATTTGTTCTGTTCTTATTTCTATAGCTTTTATTGTTTGTTCATTTTTTTTCTATCGCTTGTTGGATTGAGCCAATTTTTTCATCTAATTTGTATATATTGCTTTTCATTTCACTCATTTCGGCTTTCATTTCACCATAGTTTTAGGACATCGTTTCCTGAAGTTTGATCATTATTTCCTGAATTACCAGGAGGATTGTTTACATGTTTTGAGGGTTTGTTGTTGAATTTTGTTTTTCCACTGTAAACATTCCTTCAATCAATCTTTGTGTTGCTGGAGAGGCAATTGCTGGTGGTGGATTTGCTGTTGTCGTGTCCCCGTCCCCCCCCCCCCCCCCCCGCCTTCAGTTGTTGTGGTAATAATTATTTCTTTCAGGATTTTATTCGGTTCTTTAACAATTCTGTAGATGTTATCCCAAATTAGCATTCAATAAGTTAAGTATTATTATTGGGTTTTCAGTTAACCTTAATTAAATTTTCCCTTTACACCAATTTTTGTATTTATGCTAAATCAAAATTCTTTGTCTTCTCACTTGCAATGTTTTCACTATTTACTTCCTGATCTCCTCTTACTCATACACAGAATCTAAATTCATTAATGAGATATACTCTCATAATACACTTTATAAATCAATCAATTCATTATCTATATTACTTCTTATTATATTATTTCTTATTATTTGTTAATATATAATTATCAAAATCTATTATATCCTTTGGTCAGAGGATGCTACAAAACATACTTAATATCTACTCTAATATCCAAATTAACTAATTCAATATATAGTATAAAATAAATATTATAATTTAATACCTTAACAATATATAAGCTCTATAATATGCTCTACTCACTTAATACACTTATCAATTTGTATACTTATATATATTTTATCTTAAAGTTAATCAGTCAATAATCTGATTAATCAATCAGTCCGTTTTGCCAATTTAGCAGTTCATTAAACAATACACAGCAGAGGACTTCCAGTGGTGATGTCGTGGCAGTGCAGGGACAGAAGAATGGGCTCTTTGCATCAGTCCTGAATCTACATGTTTGGAGGCCTCCTCAGAGGGCACACAAATCTCAGAGGGATTTGTGAAGGAATAGGGAAACTCAAGAAGCAGCATGGTGGAGGACAACCACCCACTGTGATGAGGAGATACTCTTCTACTTTGATGTGTGAGTGTCTGTCATGGGCTTCAATGGCAGATCCAAGGTCGCAACAGCCTAATTGAAAGGGGAAGTGAAAATACAATAACAGTTGTGACATTGAATAAATATCTGGAACATTAAATCAGAAAACGAGGGAAAATAGGATTTGGAAAATCAGAGACCACTGACTGTGAAGGGACGAACAGTGAGTCTGAGAGATTCGGACATAAGCCTGATAACCAGACAGCAATTTGGTGGTGGTGACAGCAATGCTTAGAAATAAAGAACTTGCCCAAGCCAGTTAAATTTTAGTGAATAGAATGGATAAGTGGATAAACGGAGAAGAATAGAAGCGGACAGATTTAAAATACTTTGACTTTGATTCTGAGTGAGAAAGAACTGAGAAGCTGGTGTGTAAGAAATCTTCATCTCTGGGACAGAGATCGATCGATGCAATGTTATTGGTGGAATAGATAAACTCTGTCCAAAGTTTGCAGACAGTACAGTCAACACTTGCTATGATGCAGGAAACGATGGTAAAAACCCAAGAAATGATAGCGAGGAATCATGAAGACATGAAATTAAAAATAAGAATGGAAATAGGAGGAGTGAAGAACGAGATGCAACATTTGGATAGTAAAATTAGAAAGATGCAGGAGGCAATGACAAAAAATGAACAAAAATTAAACACAGTAGAGGCAACAACTGAGTTGGTGGAAAAGAGATTAAAGGAATTGCAGCAAAATTGGAAAGTCTTATACTGTGAACTTCCAGATTCCGTGGTGCATATAGAATTGGAAAAAGCATCATTTTATCTGAGATTCCAGAACGTTATTGAAGATAGAAAGGAAGACCTATGTGAAATAATGGCAAATTTAATAGCAACAGCTCTACAGAAAGACAAACAGGAAATCGAGAATGACATCGGCGAGGTTTATAGAGTATATACACATTACGCCTGAAGACACAAACTACCCCGAGAAGTCCACATCCGATTTGCAAGAAAGATGATACAAGACATGCTATACAGTAAGACCAGAGATTAGTCACTGATATATAAAGATCACAAAGTGGTAACGTTGAAGCAAATACCCAGGAGAGTCAGGGAGGGAACAAAGAAGGGGCTACCAGTTTCTGTCATCTCAGTTAATCAAAAATGGTATACCATTCAGATGGCTCACCCCAGAAGGGCTCCTAGTAGCATGGCAGGACAAAAAATAGAAAATCTATACAATAGAGAAAGCACATCAATTTCGCGAACAATATTGGGACCTGAGGAAGAACATGAAAGTGGAGAAGATTAAAATACGATAAGTCAGGAAGAACAACTCTCCGAAGAGAAAGAACCTGTAATACAGTTAGAATCTCAGAAACTCAGAGAAGAATTAGAGGACAACAGACCAAGAACAAGAGAACCCAGAACAAGGACAGAAATAAAAAATGCTCTACACAGACAGTAACACGAACAGAGAAATTACCTTATTCTCAGTTAACATCAATGGTTTAAACTCATCATTAAAAAGAAAACAGTTATTTGAAAAACTTGAAAAACAAAATGCAGACATAACTTGTAAACAAGAAGTACACATTATAGATAAACAGGCAGATCTTCTAAAGGATATTAATTTAGTTAAAATGTATTTATTTATTTATTAATCAGATTTCTATACTGCTCCCTCTCCCAAAAAGGGGCTCGGGGCGGTGTACAGCCTACTAAAAAGCACACAGAATAAATACAATTTAAAACTAGATTAAATATGCAAATCCGGCTGAATCCCATCCAGTTACAAATTCAGACATTTAAAATCCGGGATGAATTAAAAATTTAAAAATTATAAAATTTAAAAATTAAAACCCAAATTAAATTTAAAACCCATAGACCATTTACTGGGCCAGGCCGGCCTGCTTGAAAAATAAGGTCTTAACTGCGCGCCGGAAGGTCAGGATGTCCGTCATGGCCCGTATCTCCGGGGGGAGATCATTCCACAGGGAGGGGGCTCCCACAGAGAAAGCCCGCACCCTTGGGGCCGCCAGCCGACAACAATCAGGCGGCGGCACCCCAAGGAGGGCAACCCTGTGAGAGCGTACTGGGCGACGGGAGGTTGTTGATGGCAGCAGGCAGTCCCGTAAGTACCCAGGTCCCGAGCCATGGAGCACTTTAAATACCGTCAGTACCACCTTGAATCGAATCCGGAAGGCCACAGGAAACCAGTGCAGCCTGCGGAGAAGCGGTGTTACGTGGGAGCCCCAAGGGGCACCCATGATCACCCGCGCGGCTACATTCTGAACCAGCTGCAGCCTCCGGAGACTCTTCAAGGGGAGCCCCATGTAGAGAGCATTGCAATAGTCCAAGCGGGAGATGACGAGGGCGGAAGTAACTGTGCGAAGTGTGCCCAGATCCAGAAAGGGCCGCAACTGGTGAATCAGACGAATCTGACAAAAAGCCCCCCTGGCGATGGCTGCAGTATGATCTTCTAAAGACAGCCGTACATCCAGGAGGACGCCCAGATTGCGCGCCCTTTCCACGGGGGTCAAAACCTCTCCCCCCACAGCCAGCGAAGAAACAAGCTGGCTGTATCTGGGCGCAGGAAACCACAGCCACTCGGTTTTGGTCGGATTGAGACAAAGCCTGTTACGACCCATCCAACTCCGCACGGCCTCCAGGCACCGGGTCATCACTTCGACGGCTTCGTTGGGGTGGCCCGGTTGGAGATGTACAGCTGAGTATCATCAGCGTACTGATAGAACTCCACCCCGAAGCCACGGATGATCTCACCCAGCGGCTTCACATAAATGTTGAACAGCAGGGGCGAGAGCACCGACCCCAGGGGCAGCCCACACAGTAGGGGCCTCGGGGCCGATCTCTGCCCCCCTGTCAACACAAATTGCGAACGGTCGGAGAGGAAGGAGGCGAACCACCGTAACACGGTGCCTCCCACCCCCAACCCCTCCAACCGCCGCAATAAGATACTGTGGTCGACAGTATCAAAAGCCGCTGAGAGATCTAACAGGAGCAGGACAGAGGAACAACCCCTGTCCCTAGCCCTCCAGAGATCATCCACCAACGCGATCAACGCTGTCTCCGTGCTGTGTCCCGGCCTGAAACCCGATTGGAGAGGGTCAAGATAACTCGCTTCATCCAGGTACTGCGGGAGCTGACGTGCCACCACACTCTCGACAACGTTCACAACAAAGCAAAGGTTGGAGACTGGACGATAATTTGATAGTAATGCTGGGTCCAGGGACGGTTTCTTGAGGAGGGGCCGAACCACCGCCTCTTTCAAGGCGGGTAACAGCCCCTCTCTCAAGGAAGTGTTTATGATTCCCTGGAACCAGCCTCGTGTCACCTCCCGAATGGCCAAGACCAGCCAGGAGGGGCACGGGTCCAGCAAACAAGTGGTGGCATTAAGCCCCCCCAGTATCCTGTCCACGTCCTCCAGAGTAACAGGATCGAACTCAACCCAAATGACCTCACCGATATCCACCCCTGCCCCCCCGCCCGGAGATGCCCAGTCGGAGTCCAGCTCATCCCGGATCTGAGTGATTTTGTCCTGCAGAAACCTAGAAAACTCCTCAGCCCGCCCCTGCAAGGGATCCTCCCGCGCTCCCACCTCCAAAAGGGAGCGGGTCACCCTAAACAGGGCGGCTGGGCGGTTTTCCGCGGACGCAATAAGGGTGGAGAGGTAAGACCTCCTCGCCATCCTCATCACCACTAAATACGTCTTAATATGAGATCGTAGTAGTGTTCGATCAGACCCAGAGCGGCTAGCCTCCAACTACTCTCTAGGCGTCTTTTCCGGCGCTTCATCTGCCTTAGCTCCTCAGAAAACCGAGGAGCCACCTGGGATCGGCACCGGGTCAGAGGCCGCAAGGGCACAACCCGGTCAAGGGCCCCAGCAGCCACCCTATCCCAGGTGGCGACCAAGCCCTCAACCGAGTCGTGTGTGTGAGCTTCGGGAAATGGCCCAAGCTCCGTCAGGAACCTAACTGGGTCCATCAGGCGCCTGGGGCGGTACCATTTTATCGGTCCCGCCTCCCTGCGGCCGGGGGGTGCAGAACGGAAGTCGAGCTTCAGGAGCAAGTGATCAGTCCATGACAGGGGTTCTACAACTATATCCCCTACACCCAGATCACTCTGCCACTGATCAGAGACAAAAAACAGATCCAGGATGTGACCTCCCAAGTGAGTAGGGTCCTGAATTAATTGGGTCAGGCCCATGGCTGTCATGGAAGCCATGAACTCCTGAGCAACCCCCGAGGCACCGCCGGCAGAAGGCAGGTTGAAATGCCCCATGACCATAAGCCTGGGGGTCTCAAACGCCAAGCCGGCTATGACCTCAAGGAGCTCAAGCAGGGCCGATGCCACATAGCAGGGAGCCAGGTATGCGACCAACAAGCCCACCTGTACCCTGGGACCAAACTTCACGAAAAGAGACTCACATCCGGTCGTTTGAGAAACAGTGGATTCCCTTGGACACAGATCCTCCTTAATAACCACCGCAACCCCCCCTCCCCTCCCCTGGGCCCTCGGCCGATGAAAGACCGAAACCCGGCTGGGCACATATCCACCAGAGGGACTCCCCCCTCTTGGCCCAGCCAGGTCTCAGTAATACCCACCAGGTCCGCTCCCCCCTCACAAATCAAATCATGGATGAGAGGGGCCTTGTTGATAACGGACCTGGCGTTACATAACATCAGCCGAAGGCCCAGGGCCCGATCGCTCAGACCACCAGGAACGGGACATAACAAGGGGGTCAGAGCGCGCCACAGCAGGCAAACAGCAGGGGCGCGCTCCCGATACAAAATATGGCCCCCTATAACCGCCAGATCTGCCTCTCCCGCTCACCATACTAATAGTTTTAATTTCACCCTCCCCGGAACAGCCCCCCATCCTCAATACAGCCCCATCTGAACCCAGACCCTCCTGGCAGCACTCAACCCATGGCCCGGTCCCAGCCCCAAGTGGGTTGTCCCCCAACCTCCGCCCGGCTATCCCTAACCCCTTTAAAAATCTGGTTAAAAATTTCAAACAGCCCTCCCTCATGCGCTTCTTGTGGCCCCACCATCTCTCCGGATCCCAAGATCCGTCCTTGAGACGAGTCTTAGAGAGTTTAGAGGGCCATTTCTGAGAAAGGGGGACATTTCTCAGGGCCTACAGATCTTCCACAGAGTACAACGGCTTCTTCAACTGAATCGTCCCTAACCGCCACCGGCAAAGCTGGGGGCCAACCGGTCGGGACCCAAGTCCAGGCCGAAAAAATTCGGAACATGTCCATGCCCCCCTGGCCTCCATCCTCGCCTCCACTGTTGATGCCGGGGTGGCAGCGTCAAACGTCGGCTCCGCATCCAGCTGGTCCCCGTCACCGTTGCTGTCGGAGCCATCATCGGGACAGAAGAGCCTGGCCCTCGGGGCCAGATGTTAAACAGGGCAGTCGTGGGGCCACCCACGACTGCCTCAGCCGCCAGGGGCGGGCTCCTCCCATGCCAATGCCGCAGAGCCACCCGCGGCGGTCACAATGGGTAAGGGCCGTCCCATGGCCCTGGTCCAGTCGGGGAAGAGCCCTCGGGCCTAGCCGCGGTGGGTCCACCAACATCCAACTCCCACCGCGGCAGCTGAAACTAGGCCCCTGTAAAGCCTCTGACGCCCAAAAGCCGCTCCAGCAACAAACCGGACGGCCCGGGCGACCGCAGGCCGTGGCTCCATCAGCTCCACCAACTCGACTAGGTCCTCCATTGGTTCCTCTGCCACAACTGCCGATAACACTGCCGGATCCCCGCCGCTTTGAAATAGCCGCGGCAACTGGTATCCGGCCTCGCGGGGGGCCCGCCACTCAGGAGCGCAAACCACACTCTTCGGACTTGCCGCAGGCCCTCTCACCGCCCGCGGCATCTCGGCCAAGTCCGCGCTGCCCGCAGGTGAACGAAGACGCCGAAACCTGGTCGCACAGGGCCGCCGCCGCCCGAAAACCATTTGCGGCGGCTCTGGCCTCCGCGTCGGCCCCGGCAGCACTCCTCCGTCTCCAACTCCGATGAAAATTGCCGGGCTCAACGCCAAATCCGCGCCGCCCACGGGCGAGTGAAGTGTATTGGACTCTTTCAAATCAAAGAAAAGGGGGTATTGTAGTATATGTAAAAGATTGGCTGCAACACAAACAAGTATATAAGGATGATGAAGGGAGAACGTTATTTATAGAAATAGTACTAAATCAGAAAAAGATTCTATTACCCACAGTGTATGCCCCAAATGTAAATCAAAAGAATTCTATACCAAACTCCATCACAAGATAATAGAAACTGAATATACAAGTGTATGTGTTAGGAATATAAGTCACCTAACAGTTGGGTTGGAAATATATAAACCAGGATAGACATTTTAATACTGTCTCTTTATGGGAATGCTAAAATTGTAATTGGGTGTGGTTCCTCAAATGGCCATAAGATGGAGCCAGAAACCTGGTTTCCCCAGGAGGAAGAGGAAGAAGAAGAAGAAGAAAGAAGGAGAGTGTTGCTGGATGGTTGATGTTCTGTTCACTGTTTTTGCATTTCCCTATTGACTGTTGCTGATCGTAATTATTCTTGGATTGATGTGAGTCTATTACTGAACTGTTTTTGATACTGGACTTTGTTATTGGATTATCCCTGGACTGAAAACTGTGTATGACTTGGACTGTTTGTTGGATTTTGCTTAACTGCTTACTGGAAGTAAAACCTACATTTTACTATACAGTGTATCTGTGTACTGTGTAAGTGTTATTCAATATTACTCTTACGACGTCTCCCTGTGTGCACTCATTCTCCTAATGGGGAATTACCTCAACACTGGTTATGGGCTCAGGCCATACCAAGCTCAGATAACTGAGAGTTAGTGTGAACACACAGTACTGTATACAGACAGCTGTTTACTGTTTAATTGTGGTTTACTGTCCTGGTAAAGATGGCACAAGACCCGTCAATAAGTCTATTACCGATAACCCAGTTGGATGGAACAAATTATGTTTCCTGGTCTATGAAGTGCAGTCTACTTCTGGTAAGGAAGGGTTATGGACTGTAGTTCAAGATCCACTGGATGTAAATGCTTGGGATCCAGATGATGAGGATAATGCCAAGAAGTTAGCTGACTTCAAACTGAACAACGAACAAGCTCTTTGTATAATTGGACTAACACTGAGTGACCAGCAACTAGTCCATATTCGTGGAGAAGAGTCTGCTGCTAAGTGTTGGGAGAATTTGAAGAAGATTTATATTCGTGACAGTGTAGGTGCATACATATATCTTACACATAAACCGTTTAGAGCACGTCTTCTGAAAGGTGGAGATATGTTAGCTCATTTAAACTTCATGAAAATAACTTTTCAAGAGCTATATGAAAAGGAACTGATATTTTCAGAGCTGCATCAAGTTTACATCATTCTTTCCTCATTGGATGAAACTTATGATGATTATGTATCTTCACTGGAAGTCCTGACCAGAGATGAACTAATATTGACTGACATAACCGGAAGGTTTTTAGAAGAAGCAAGAAGACAGCTGTATAGGGACCAACTGAGAAAGGAACAACCACAAGAAGAGAATTTGTTTTCAACTGCCTATACTGTTAGGAAATATTTTTCTTGTGGAGCTAGGGGACATATAGCTAGATTCTGTAAGAAGGGAAAATGACAGAATATTGGTAATAACCAGAAAGCTAAGAAGAATGTTAATTTAGCTATTTGTAGCAAATCAACTGTAAACCATATTTTGTAGGTAGTTGATAGTGAGAGCATTGCAGTGTATTACTAGAAATAGAGAGAGGTTTGTAAAGATGTCCATGAGTAAGCAATATGTATCCTTGGCAAATGGATGGAAGATGAAAGCGTCTGGTGAAGGTACTGCATATTGTTCATGTATAAATGAGCATTTAACTATGTTATATGTACCTAAACTGAAATTTAATTTGTTATCTGTAAGGGCTTTAGTTAATATGGGTTATGTAGTAACCTTTAGGGGAGATAACTGTATAATAGAGAAAGAGGGTAAAAGTTTTACTGCTAATTTAGAGAATGATTTATATGTGATACATGATGACCAGTTGAAGATGGCTAACTCAGTTTATAACAATGTTAAGCCACATGACGAATGTATACATTTACTGCATAGACGTCTGGGGCACATTAATTTCAAAATGCTGAAACAAACTGTCAAATTGTCAGAGAGAGTAAAATTAAAAACCTGTAGCAAGTATTTAAACTGTAATGCCTGTAGCCAGGAGAAAAGCAAGGTTATTCCTGCTAACAGACTTAATGGGTTTAAGACCAAAGAATCTTTAGAGGTTGTTTTTGCTTACATAATTGGTCCTAAGAAACCAAGTTTGGGAGGTGCCTGCTATGTTTTGAGTATAATTGACCATTATTCATGATACGGTTTCTGCTATTGAATGAAAAACAAAACAGAAACATTCCAACATTTCTTTAATTGGCTAAGGTTTGCAGAAAGAAAAATGAGACATAGAGTAATTACTTTGGTTACTGATAATGGCACTGAGTTTATTAACAATAGATTCCAAAGAATGCTGAAATTGGCTGGTGTCGAGCATAAACGTTCTGCACTTTACACACCACAACATAACTCATTTGTAGAATGAAGAGGGCAAACGTTACAAGCCATGGCTCACACTATGTTATCTGATTCAGGTTTGCCTGAAACACTGTGGGGTGAAGCCATAATGTGTAGCAATCATGTGTTAAACAATGTAGTTAACACAATAACTGGTGAATTGCCATTCACTCGTTGGCATGGCAGAAAACCAAATTTAAGTTATCTACACACATTTATGCATGGGTGCATATTTCCTCACAAGTAAGACTGAAAGGGCAACATAGAGCTAGGAAATTATTTTTTGTAGATTACGAGGCCAACCATAGATCGTTTAGATTCTGGGATCCAGGCACAACTCATGTTTATTGTAGCGCTACTGCAAAATTTCTTGAACACGTTGGGTGGAATCCAGCAATGATGTTATTATTGACACCAAAGTAGTCGCTAAAAATGAAATAAGTAAATCACAAATAGCCATTAAAGAGGAAGAACAGGCACAGGAAGAAGTAGAAGAACAGGCACAGGAGAAAGAGGAAGAACAGGCACAGGAGGAGGTAGAAGAACAGGAGCAGGTGGAACAAGTGAGTCCACCAGTAAGCCCTGTATTACCAAGATGTTCAACCCAAGTAACACAACCACCTGATAAATATCAGGCTAGTGTTGTATGCCATATGTGAATACAGTTCCAAATAACTATAGTGAACTAAAACTGTATCCTGCTAAGGATCAGGCTGCTTGGCAGGAAGCAATGGATAAGGAACTGGAATCATTAAAAAAGTTGGAGATATACGAAAATGTTAAATTACCACCTGGTAAACATGCCATAGGATATAAATGGATTTATAAGCAGGTGTAGATGGGACTGTTATTCATAAAGCCAAGTTAGTAGCACAAGGGTTCAATCAGACAGCAAATGACTACGATGAGGTATTTGCACCTAGTCTGAAAGCTACTACATTACAAACAACATTAGTGTGGGCATCTAGGGAGAAATACATTGTAAATCATTTAGATCTAGAGACAGCATATCTGCATGCACTGTTGCAACACACTATATATTTGAAGAAATCTTTAGGTATGAAAAATGACAATACAACCGATTGCTGGAGATTGAAAAAGAGTCTTTATGGCTTAAAACCATCAGGATATGAGTGGAACCAGTGTATAGTTAAAGAATTAACTATGATAGGTTTTGTAGCTAGCATGGCTGATCCATGTTTGTTTAAAAAGGAAAATGATGTTTGTTTAAAAAGGAAAATGATGGTGTAGTGTCATTGTTGCTATTGTTTACTGATGACATAGCATTAATCATCAAAACTGAAAAAGAAGCTACTAAAATAATCTCACTGTTAGAGAAGAAATTTAAGATAAAACAGTTAGGAGAAATTAAACAATATCTTGATAGAATGAGGGTCATCAACAAGGTCATATCTGCCTAGCTTGTATTTGGTATATAGATTTTTTTTTTGTCAATGTGTAGGATAGAGCATTTGTTGGTCAAGATTTGGAGTTGCCAACTGTAAGACTATTTAGACACATAATCAAGGATCTTTTTGAAGGACGGTAGCATTGACTGTGGTGTTGAATAGTTTGACATCAGTGAAGAGGATGCAGTTGCTAATAAGGTGATCACAAAGGTCATTTATATAGAGTGTAAAGGGAGTGGGTCCTAGAATGCTCCCTTGGGTGACACTGATGATAACTGGTGCAGGGTTTGATAGGGCATTTCCTATTTTTACTATTTGTTGCCTGTATGACAGGAAAGCAGTAATCCACTTGTGAAGGAATCCGGAAATGCCATAAGAATTTAATTTTAATAGTAGTTTGTCATGTACCACTGAATCAAAAGCTTTGCAAAAATCAATGTAAATTACATCTACTGCTTTTCTCTAGTCAAGTAGTGTAGTCCATATGTTTTTGTAGTGTAGAAGTTGCAAATTGCAGGAGAATTTTTTTCTGAAACCAAATTGTTTATTGGAGAGTAAGTTGTTTGACACTAGGTGGAAGGTAATGCATTGATTAATAATTGATTTCATGAATTTGCACGTGACACAACACAATGAAATTAATCTGTAGTTTTCAACCAGGCAGAGGTCACCTTTTTTTAAAATAGGGATAACCATTGCTAAAGACCATAGGTTTGGTAAGGAGCTGGTTCTGAATGAAATCTCATATATTATGTTTAGGGGTTCTGCCATGGTAGTGGAGAGCTTTTTTAAGAAGAATGCACATAAGCCATCAGGGCCAATAGATAAGGATGGTTTTAGGTAGCATAGTGCATTTTCTATATTATCTTCAGTAAAGTCAAATTTGTAGATTGTTGCAGTTAGTTGTTGTACAATTAAGAAATGTGAGGCATGAGCTATTACTGTTTACAAAGACTGAACTGAAGAATACATTGAAGAGGTTTGCCTTAACAGCTTCATTGCTATAGTCTTTCCCATTAGGACCTTTTAGAGGTGGGATGGTTTTTGAATCTTTAAGATTGGTGTTTACAAAGTTATAGAAGGCACGGGTAGATTTTGTGCGTAAAAGATTTCCCTCTTGCTTGCAGTGGTAATTGGTGTATTCTGCCTCTATCTGTCAGCATAAGATGTTGTATCGGTTTTTAAAGTTAGCTAAGTATTTAGTTTTGTATTTACGCCATAAGGATTTTTTTTTTAGATTGAAGTTTTCTTGTTATTTTGGGTAAATTGGTTTTTTTTTGGGGGGGGGTTACTAATGGAACATATAGTTTAATGACTATTTCAAGTTCAAGCAAGAAGGCATTATAATGTTCTTCTGTAGTGCTACAGTCAGAGAACAGAATGTCCCAATCAAGAGATGATAAGTCAGCAGCTATGAGTTCATAATTGGCTTTTATAAAATTGTATTTTGGAGATCCATCATTAAGATCCTCTTTTAGAAGGTGTAAATTTAGACAAAAGTCAATCATGCTATGGTCACTGTTTGAAAATGGTTCCTGTATTTGTAGGCCATAAATTGAGTTTGAGCTGTTGCAGAAGATGAGGTTGAGGCAGTTGTTTAGTCTGGTGTTGTTATATACTAATTGATGCAGTCCCAGTGTAGTAATGGCATTGTATAGGGTTGTATGAATGGGTTTAGATGTACATTCATTTAACGTCCAATTTATAAGAGATAAGTTGAGGTCAACAAGGAAAATAAGAGGGTGTGGGCAAGAGGCAGTCCATGTCAGTAATGAAATTAACTTGTTTGCATGAATTATATCATAGCCAGGGGCTCGATAGCAAAGTAAGAAGCGGATTGAGGTATTTAAGGACAGATCACAGACAATGGTTTCAGGAAGAGCAAGCTCTTGTATAATTTGAATCTTTTTTAGATTTAGAGGCTTTTTATAGAATATAGCAATTCCACCTCCTCTATGGATTTCACGATCAGACCGATAAACTTTATATTGGAGTCTGGGAAAGATGCACAACCATGTCTCACAGATAAATATAATGTCAAATGTGTCTGTAAGATGAGAAATTCATGCATTTTATTTGCGAGGCTTCTTGCATTGAATAGTTTGCATTTAAGATACTACTATATGTGGTGATCTTGTGTAGACACAAAAAGATATTGGACAAAAACACACACATGATTGGAAAAAATTATAAAACAACACATAGATTTGAAACCTGAAATGTTTTTATTAGGAATGGTACCTGAAGGTAAAGTGAAGAAAAAAACATAATTATTTATACATGTATTAACAGCAGCTAGAATTGTATTTGCTCAGAATTGGAAAAGTGATAAGATACCAATAGAGGGAAAAGTAATTGAGAAAATATTTGAATGTGCAGAAATAAATAGGTTAACACTGGTAATCAAAGAAAAAAGAAATGGAATATTATATGGTATGGGATTTATTTTATCAATGGTTGGAAAATAAAAAAAAAATAAAATGGACTAGAATATATAAAGTAATAAGATAAGATTGTTAAAAATAGATATATTAAATAATAGTTATAGGAAAATATGATAATTGTTACATTGATAAGAAAAGTATGAAATATAATTATAAGCACAAGATATATGTACCCAGTTGACACACAGTTGAAATGAAATGGAATTATTGTAAAATATAAAATAAAATTTAAAAATAAGAACCTGTTGTTAAATTATTAGAATCCCATCACTGTTGTGCTTCATAATATTCCAATGTATTTAAGATCATTCTCGTATTGTTTTTAATCTGTCTCTTAGGCAGGAAGCCATTTTGATCTGAATGTATAAATTCATTAGTGGGCTGCTGCCTGGGTGAATGGGTTTAGGTGAACCTGCAGTTGTGATCACTGGCTCAGCCTGCCCACCTGTTCCTGCACTATCCTTTCCATATATAACTAACTTTCTGGCTCATTCCCCCCATCCAAGCTGCCCAGCTGAGTTCCACGCCACCCCTGCTGTACTCACCAGAGCTGCTTGAGTGGATTAGCTGCATGTTTGAAGCTCTGTTTCATTCCCAAAGGGGTGCATGTGAGCAAAGCACACGCTCACAACCAGCAAACCAGTTGGTAATGTAAGTACAGCCTACCTCTATAAATTCATTCAAAAATCTTTTCAGCCTCTGCTATTATTGAGGCAATTTTTTTATAGTCAGCATGCAGTAGGGATATGAGTCTATAGTTTTTTTTAATCTGCATTAAGTCTGCATTTTCTTTTACAATAAGAGTAATGTTTGCTTCCATCCCTGAGTTTGATGCTTTCACTTCAAACAGTACTTTATTGTAAACTTCCAACATTGATGGGCCCAGAATATCTTGTAAATGTTTATAAAATTCTGCTGGCAACCCATCCAACACATCCTGGTGTTTATTATTCTTTTGCCTCTTAATCGCTTCTCACAGTTCACTGTCAACTAGAATGGGTTGCCCCCGGAGTTACGTATAGCCACGGACCTAGGGACCTTCAGGCGTGCCTTGAAAACCTGGCTCTTTGACCAGACCGGCTTGGGCTGATTTTAGATTTGGGTGTTTTACTTTTTTATTAAATTTTAGGGTTTTAGGGAAGGGTCTTAATTGATTACAACCAGGGTCTTAGTTTAATTTAATTTTAATTTTTCACATATTTATTGTTTTAATTGTACGGCTGTGCACCGCTCCGAGTCCTTCGGGAGAGGAGCGGTATATAAATAAATATTTTATTATTATTATTATTATTATTATTATTATTATTATTATTATTATAAAACATTTCTATTCTTGTTTTAGAGTTGCCATGAACAGAAGGGGGGGGGGGAGAAATTTGAAAGAGCAGTGCAGCAGTTTGGAACTAAAAGTGCATTCCATTCTTACCTTGCAAAGATTATAACTAAGCTACCAGAATTTCTGCTGCACAAATCTCTAATTGGAGAATGTGATTAATGACTCTTGGCTATGAACGTGTTTCATTGGAGAATATGAATTATGATACTCCCAGAGGGGTGTGGGGGATACCAGGGTTACGTGAATTACGTGTCTCAGAATCAGCTATACACAGGTTGTGCCAATATGTCGCTCCTAATGAATTCTTTGAAGCTTTTTGAAGTTTGGCTCAAGGCTCATGATTTAATTAGGGTAATCACTGGAATCCTGACAGCTAGCCGATTCTCTTAAATAACATTATTGAGAGACCTGGGTCCTGGCCTCTTCCATTGCTCCCCAACATATGGGATGCATGGAGAGGAACTCAGACAGCCATGACAGAGGGAGGACTATCAAGAGAGAGCTTGCTCCAGGTGACCAAAGCAGAAAGAGGCTTGGCCTCCAGGCAGAAGTAAACAGAACTGTTAGCATAATTACAGAAGGAGAACAGCCTGCTTGAATTCCAAAGAGGAGAAACCTGATCCTTTGGATGGGAGAAAATCAGAAAAGTCACTAACAGAATCCCTGGGGAAATCCATAGAGCAGCTGAGGGAGGAATTTGAATGGGCTACCATTCAGCATGACAGCCCCTCCTGCTGCCCAAAATAGAGGGGAACTTTTAGTGAGCCCTTTGAAGGGGGGAGATTCAGGAGAGACCACAGCCCTCCCTGTTTATCCACCAGAAGAAAAAATAGCCCACAGCAGCAGCCAGTGCCTCCCCCATGCAGCAGGCAGTCCCCTCCTCCCATGCAAAGTGGAACTGGAAGGTCAGCCACCTCAAGCGCAGGGTTACAGAGGGTGACAGGGAGAGGGAAGAGCAGAGCTCAATGAACCACCCCAATTCAGAGGAAAATTTGATGGAGATCCAGACCAGCTGGCTTTATTCCTTGATTCAGCTGAGATCCATCTGGAATGCTACGGACACCTCTACTCCTCCCCTAGAGCCATGGTAAATGCCATTTCTGAGGGGCTAGAGGGAGAAAGAAGAGGATGGCTAGCAACCCTCCATAAGAGAAGGGCCCCAACTACATGATGTAGATCAGGGGTCGCGAACCTTTTGGACCTCAGCGACCACCAAACTCTTAATTTTAGATCCCAGGACCACTAACTGGTTCTGTGGGCATGGTCTAATTTGTGGGTGTGGCTTGGTGGTCATATGACTGACTGTGCATGGCTTGTATGTAAATATCAATTTTTATATAAATATTGAATTTTGTATAAAAAAGAGCAACTTTTACTCAAAATCAGGCAAAGCAGGCAGGTAGATGGAGTTGCTCATAGAATCACAGATTAATTCAGAAATCTATCTATCTGCCATCGGCTAGCTCAGTCTGTCACATAAAATTTGCTTGCAAGCTGTTATGAGTGAAATTTGGTTATTATACTTGAGAATATAAAGAACCGAACTGTAACCATTTTGTGTTCGCAGTCTGAACTTTTAAAAGCTCAGAACAGTTATGAAATGTGTTTTTGTGAGACAAATATGTTAGATTGCAAAATTGTGTGCTTGGCTTAAGTTGGAAATATGTTCTAGGGCGCTCTGACATTATAAATGTCACATTAAGGAATATTAATGTATTCTTATAATTTTCTGGAATTTGACAAACAGTAAATAAGAATATGTTGGAAGTTTTCCATGGAAGGTTATATAACATCCATATATGGAAACAGGAAGTATTATGTAACCATGTGATTTGATAAACCTATATAAGCTGTATTCACTAAATGTGTCTCCTTCCTCCTAGAAAATGTTTTTTTTCTGGAGAAAAGGGGTCCATACTGCAGTGTTTTCCCTAATAAAGCATCCTATAGATCAGATTATCAAAAATCTGTTGATTCATTTGTATATGCTTTTAACACAAGCAAACTCACAACATTAATTCACAACACACCATATATGTAAATATTGATTCTTTTATAAAAAAAGAGCAACTTTTATCCAAAATCAGACAAAGCAGGCAGATTGAGTTGCTCACAGAATCATTCAGTGATTTATCTATCTGCCATCAGCTAGCTCAGTCTCTCAAATTTGCTTGCCGTGAGTCTGCACTGAATTTGCTTGCAAGCAAACCTTCAGTCGTAAGGGAGGTTCAGCTGTACTTAAAAGCAGAGCCGAAGATCTAAAGACTAGATAGAAAGCAAGAAATCCAACCATTTCCTGCTTCCTAGCTAATCTAAATCTCCAGGCACAGCAGAATAGATGATGGTCGGAAAAAGGAAAAATAGCTATTTAGCAGGCAACTTTGCTGGGTAAGGAGTGAATGGGTGGGGAGGGTTCCCGCGGGCCATGTGGGTGGTGCAGCCTTCTGTTCCTGCACAGCCTGGATTAATTGCTTTGGGGGGGTGCTCTTGGGGTGAGATACTGTAAACATTCAACATTCCAGGATACCTGACCCCCAGCCTCTTCAATCGCTTCCTGACATCTGGAATATGTGGAGAGAAAATCAGGTTAAAATGGCTGAGGGGGGCTGTCACAAAGCTATGAACAGAAGTTGAGATCACAGGCAAAGCTGAGAAGACTGAACAAATAAAGGAAACGAAACTTCCCACAGCTTTGGAAGGTGAGCTCCCCCAACTAAAAAGGGAGGAAAGCCCCTGAGTGAGCTGACAAGAGTGGAATGGATCAGGGACTCGGAACAAGCCAGAACCCCAACGTTTCTGTCAGGATCCCTGGGGAGGTCCATAGAGCATCTGAGAGAGGAATTTGATCAGGCTGCCATTGGAGAAGAGGGCCCATCATGCCACCCAAAACAGAGGGGACCTCCCACAGAGCCTTCTGATGTGAGGAGAAGTAAGTGAGATTACATCCCTCCTCCTCTACCGAGAAGAAGAAGAAAAAGTCCACAGCGGCAAGCCGTGCCTCCCCCATGTAACAGGTATCTCCTTCCTCCTTCTACATGAACTAGAGCCAGGGAGGAAGGTCAACCACCGCAAGCACAGATTTACAGAGGGTGACAGGAAGAAGGTAGAGCAGAGCTCTACGAACCATCCCGGTTCAGGGAGAAATTTGATGGGGACCCAGACCACCTAGCTCCATTCCTTGACTCAGCTGAGATCCACCTAGAATGTTATGGACACCTCTACCCCTCCCCTAGAGCCATGGTGAATGCTATTTCTGAGGGGCTGGAGAGAGAAGGAAGAGAATAACTAATAACCCTCCACAAGAGAAGGCCTCCCCCAACTGCATGATGCAGATGACTTCCTATGACTGCTAGAGGCCAGATTTGAGGAGGCAGAGGATGACCCGTATGCAGAAGATGAGCTCAGCAACCTAAAGCAGGAAGAGCAACCCATCAAGGAACACATCCGTGAATTCAGGAGAATCAGTGGGAAGCTACACCTTTTGCCTGAATGGATGCTGGTTCCTTTTTTCAGAACCAGCCTGGACCAGCAAATTAGCAAAATGAAGCAAAACCACCTATTGTGACATCCCTAATAGACTCTCTGAATGGTTCCAAGTACCCATAAAAGTTGATGGGTCATTATGCTCTAGTGATAAAAGGAAGCCACCAGGGACCAGAGGCAGAGGACAACCAGACCAGAGGCCACCAAACCAATGGGATGGCACACCATGATCTGCACCAAGACCAACCCTCTCACGAAGCCCAATTAAATGCTACTGATGTGGAGGAGTAGATAGGAGGAGCATCCTGTACATAGCAGCAGCATGCACAAGCCCAGATTTGAGACCCAGTCTGAAACTAGCATCCAGGACGCGACCTGAATGAGGCCCCAGATTCTTCAGGTTGCAGAGTTTCCTCTCCAGCCAACTGAAGGGGGAGGAACTCTGGAAACAATGACCAGTCGGTGGATCTTTACAACAGCAAGGATGAGGTTGAAGATGACCGAATGATGAGAGGACCGATTCCCCCTTTCATTTTCCCAATATGGCTTACAGCCCCAAAGACAGGGAATAAGGGAGATTTCCAAGCCTTAATAGATTCAGGCTGCACCAGATGTCTGATCAATCTGACCATTGTCCTAAAACTGGGGATCAGAGTGAAAAAGCTAGCCCACCTGATCTGGTTCAAACAAGTAGATGGCTCCCTACTGGGAGGAGCCTATGTCACTCACTTAACTGAACCAGTGAGACTAGAGCTAGCGGAGCACTGGGAGACAATTCGATTTGTAGTAGCTCCCAAAATGACAGATGCAGTCATACTGGGACTTTCCTGGCTAGACAAGTGGGAGCCGACCATCTGGTGGCAAGAGGGCAGCCACAGATTGAGGATAGCAAAGGGACCTCAATCATTTCTTCACCATCAAATGGAAGCACCGCCAATGCAGGGAACCCCTTCCGAAAGTTCACCAGAACAACTGGCAGCCATCTCTGACAGAACCCCAGAGGTCAGACAGACCCCTAGAGAATATCAGGCCCTCAGTGAAGTATTCAGTGAGACTGAGTGTAATGTCCTACCATTCCCCCCCCCCCCCCAACCATGAAACAGACTGCGCCATAGAAATCATTCCCAGGGCAAAACTACCAAAACCCGAAATGTATGCCATGATGCCCAGTGAAATGCAAGAAATGCACAAATATATAGACAAAAACCTAGCAAGATGGTTCATTGAGCCAATCAAGCCATGGGTTGCAGCCCCAGTCCTGTTCAAAGAAAAAAAGATGGAACTATGATTATGCATGGACTTTAGGGCTCAGTGGACTGTGTGTACACAGTCTATATCCTCTCCCACTCATGAAGGACATGTTATCCCACCTGGCCAGAGGAAAGGTCTTTACCAAATTAGATCTCAGGGAAGTATACTATTGAGTCTGCATTAGGGAGGGAAATGGGAGGGAATGGAAAACAGCATTCAACTGCCCCCTAGGGAGCTTCCAATTCAAGGTCTACAGGGCCCTCCGGCAATGTTCATGCAGTTAATAAATGAGGTGCTACACAAACATAAGGGAGTTCTTGTCTACTTAGATGACATTCTCATGTATACTGAGACAATGGACGACCATGTACCCCTAGTCCACCAGGTACTGGAAAAACTATTTCTTTTTTAAAAAGAATTTTTATTTTTTTAAACAAACATACACAAAACATAAAACATAAACCATCTTCCAGTACATACAGTGTGTTGGTTGGTTACAAGTCTTTTGTGCTTCATCTCCATAGTCCTCATTTATAATTTGTATAAATTCTCATATTATCCATCCAGTATGTGTATGTATTTGTGTAAGTATGTATGTATATGCAGGTCTTGGCATGTTTTGGTCTTTTCCTATGTAAGATTGAGACTATCTTGGCAACGTTTCGACGAGATCTCACTCGCCATCTTCAGGCTGGTGCTTTCAGCTTCGTGCTTGTGTGAGCAAAGCATGATCGGAGCTGCCGTCTCCCTATATATACTGGTGGGGAGGTTGGCTGTGTTGTCATTTCTTGATTGGTTGATGGAGTTAATGTTTGCAGATTGGCTGGCTTTTCCGTAAGAACATGAGTGGCTGAGGTATTGGCTGTGTGACTATCAGCCTCCTGTGTTGTAACGACCTGGGTAATGGGCTGTGTGATGACCTTCTGAGTTCTGTTGTTTTGACATCCTGGGTCTTGTGCTGTAATCTCCTGGGTTGTAATGACCTGGGTAATGGGCTGTGTGATGATCTTCTGAGTTCTATTGTTGTGACATCCTGGGTTTTGTGCTGCAATCTCCTGGGTCGTTGGCTGTGTTGTGACATACTGAGGCTTTGTGGTGTAACCTCCTGAATTCTGTGATGTGATATCCTGATTGGGTGGCTGTGATGTGACGTTCCAGGTTTTGATTTGGTTCCAAGTTTGAGGCCTGGCTATGTGTTCATGGCATTGTGTCAGTTTGCTTGGTTTGGGGGTCAGGGTATGTGGCAGCTGGTGATGCAGCTGTGGTCTGGTTTCTGGACGGGGGTTGCCTTTCATCTATGGGGTGGGTTTGGGTTTGAGTCTGGTGAGGGAGATTGGTGATGGCATCATGTATTGTTTTGGGTCCGGTGTTGGTTTTCGTGGCTGGGACTCATTTGTTGATAAGGGCTAGTTTCCAGATGTCTGGTAGGCGGGAGGTATCATCCCATTTATTCATGTTATGGGGGTGTTTCTCTATTTCGATAGCTTCCCTGATTATTCTCTTGTTGAAGTGTTCAGTATTGGAGATTAATTTGGTTTCCTCAAAATTAATTTCATGTCCTGTGGCTTTAAAGTGCTGGAAAAGGAAGGAAGTATTTTCTTCTTTTCTGACTGTATTCTTGTGTTCTGCGATGCATGCATTTATTCTCCTGTTGGTTTATTCAATGTATGTGACTGGGCAATTGTTGCATGGTATTTCATAAACTCCTTGGTTTTCTAGCTGGATCTTGTCTTTGGGGTTTCTTAGGATGTTGGCTATTTTTTGGTCAGTGCCAAAGGCTGTCCTGATATTGTGCCTGTGGAGAATTTTGCTGATTTTATCTGTGGTGCCTCTGATGTAGGGGAGGAGAGTGATACCATTGTCCTGTTCTGTGTCTCAGTTTCTGGGGGGTGTCTCCTTTAGAATTAGGTTGGTGATTCTGTTTCTTTGGAATCCGTTGGAAATTAATACGTCAGTGAGGGTGTTTAATTCTGTTCTCAAGTGGTCTTTGTCAGCTCAGCGTTTGGTTCTGGAGATGTGGGTCTTGGCTATGAAGTTGATCTGTGCAGGGTGGTGATGGGATTGTGTGTTTAAATAGTGGTTGGTGTGTTTTCTTCCAATGGATGGTGTGTCCTAGGGAGCCATTGTGTTTTTTATAAATTAGGACATCCAGGAAGGGAAGTTGGTTGTTGGCTTCTGTTTCCATGGTGAATTGTATTTTGGGATGTAGGCTGTTGAGATGTGTGAGGAAATTGTCCAGTTTTTCTTTCCCAAATATTATATATTAGATATCTTTCAAAACCAGCTTCTTACCAAACTTATGGGCCTTAGCTACGATCATCCCTATCTTCAAAAAAGGTGAACCCAGCCTGGTTGAAAACTACAGACCATGTGTTATCTCACATGCAAAGTCATGGAATCAATCATTAACCAATTCATCACTCTCCACTTAGAGTCAAACAATCTACTCTCCCCAAAAAAATTTGGTTTCAGGAAGAAATTGTCTTGCAATATAGAAGTCCTGCACTGCAAAAACATGTGGACTACACAACTCGATCAGGGCAAAGCAATAGACGCAATTTACATAGACTTCTGCAAAGTCTTTGATTCAGTGGTACACAACAAATTACTGTTAAAACTAAACTCTTATGGCATTTCCGGATCCCTCCATAAGTGGATTACTGCATTCCTGTCAAACAGGCAACAAATAGTAAAAATAGGGAGCACTATATCTAACCCTGCTCCAGTTAACAGTGATGTCCCCCAAAGCAGTGTTCTAGGACCCACACTCTTTATACTCTATATAAATGACCTTTGCGATCACCTTATAAGCAACTGCGTCCTCTTTGCAGATGATGTAAAACTATTCAACACCACAGACAATGCTACTATCCTTCAAAGTGACCTTGATTATATGTCTGAATGGTCAAACATCTGGCACTCCAAATCTCAGCCAACAAATGCTGTGTCCTACACATTGGTAAAAAAAATCAGTACACCAAATACAAACTAAGCAGATATGACCTTTTATTTTATTTATTTATTTTTATTTGTCAATTGCTTACAAGATAATAGGTATAAGTAAAAACATGGTTATGAATACATGGATACATATAAGAAAAATAAAATATAAAAGAAACAATAGGACAGGGACGGTAGGCACATTGGTGTGCTTATGCATGTCCCCTACAGACCTCTTAGGAAAGGGGTGAGGTCAATAGTAGACAGTCTAAGGTTAAAGTTTTTATATGTATGATTTTATATGCTATACTTAAATTGGACTGAAGGCACCGTAGTTCTAGGTTTTCTAGGTCTAGAATTTCAAGTCTGGTGGCATAAGGTATTCTGCAACGAGTAGAGGAGTGGATAACTCTTCTTGTGAAATATTTCTGGACTTTCTCAACTATATTAATATCAGATATGTAATGTGGGTTCCAGACAGATGAGCTGTATTTGAGTATTGGGCTCTAGCACTTAGGTCATTTGAGATGAGTACTCCAAGATCCTTGGTAGAGTTTGGATCATCAACAAGGTCTTGACTATTCAGCCTGTATTTTATTTTCTGATTTGTTTTGCCAATATGTAGGACAGAGCATTTATTTGTTGAGATTTGAAGTTGCCATTTGTTTGACAATTCTGATACATAGTCAAGGTCTTTTTGGAGGGTAGCAGTATTATCTGTGATGTTGAATAGGTTTACATCATCAGCTCTTGATATGATCACAGAGGTCATTTGCTCTTGATATGATCACAGAGGTCATTTATGTAGAGTATGAAAAGAGTCGATCCTAGAACACTGCCTTGTACTGTTGACAGGTACAGAATTTGATAGGACGCTCCCAATTTTGACCATTTGTTGTCTGTTTGACAGGAATGCTTCTATCCAGTTATGCAGGTGTCCAGAGATACTGTAAGATTTTAGTTTTAGGAGTAGTTTATCATGTACCACTGAATCAAAGGCTTTACAGAAGTCTATGTAGATTGCGTCTATTGCTTTGCCTTGATCGAGTTGTGTAGTCCATATGTTTTTGCAGTGTAAGTTGCAGATTACATGATAGTTTTTTCCTACATACAGGTGATGCAGCATAAAAAGATTGGTCTGTAATTTTCAACTAGGCTGGGGTTTCTCTTTTTGAAGATGGGGATGACCATGGCTTGTGACCATAGCTTTGGCAAGAAGCTGGTCCTGAAAGATTTTTCAAAGATTATACTTAGACGTTCGGCTATAGCAGTGGATAGCTTTTTTAAGAACTAGGCACATATTCCATCCAGTCCAATAGATAGAGATGGTTTTAGATTGCATAGTGCTTTTTCAACATTGTCTTCTGTAAAAACGATATGTATTAGATCATTGTAGTTGTCTATGGTTCAACTAGGAAATATTGGGCATGATCCATTGCTGTTTACAAATACTGAGCCAAAGAATGTGTTAAAGAGGTTGGCTTTAATAGTGTCATCATTGCAGTCTTTACTATTAGGTCCTTTCAGGGGTGGGATAGACCTTGAGTGTTTTAGTTTGTTGTTTACAAAATTGTAGAAAGCACAGGTGGAATTGGTGCGTAGAAGGTTTTCTTCTTGTTTAATGTGATAATTGGTGCATTCAGTTTTTATCTGGGGGCATACATTTTTGTATTGGCTTTTGAAGTTGGCAACATGACCAGATTTCCGCCAAAGTGATATCTTTTTGGATTGAAGCTTCCTTATTGTTTTGGGTAATTTGTTTTTTCTGGTTTTGGGAGTTGTTAATGGTACATATAGTTTGATGACTCTTTTGACTTCAAGTAAAAATGTATTGTGAAGGTCTTCTACAGTATTGCATCCAGAGAATAGAAATTGCCAATCAAGGGATGAGAGATTGTTGTTTATAAGTTCATAGTTGCCTTTTTTTAAGTTATAATTGGGGATTCCATTGTTGTGATGATTTTTGTGGGGGCATATATTGAGACAAAAGTCAATCATGTTATGGTCACTGTTGGAAAAGTGTTCTTTAATTTGTATTCCGTAAATTGAATTCAAACTATTGCAGAAGATGAGATCGAGGCAGTTGTTAAGTCTAGTGTTGTTGGTTACTAGTTGTTTTAGTCCCAGATTTGTTACTGCATTGTAGAAGGTTGCATGTGTGGGTTCAGTTGTACATTTATTAAGGGTCCAATTAATCTGAGGTAGATTGAAGTCACCAAGAAAGATAAAAGCGTGTGGGCAGGATGCTGCCGATGTTAGTAGTGTATTTAGCTTGTTTGCATGTTCGATGTCATAATCAGGGGCTCTGTAACTTAGTAAGAACCGAAATGTGATATTTACGGACAGTTCACAGATGATGGTCTCAGGAATAGCAAGCTCCTGGGTAACTTGGATGTTTTTTAGATGTAGGGACTTTTTATAGAAGATAGCAACATCACCTCCTCTACGGATTTCATGATCTGATCGGTAAACATGATAGTTTCTTACTGTGGTAATAGAGTCAGGGAGAGATGCATTGAGCCATGTTTCACAGACAAATATAATGTCGAATTTAGCCGTATTTAGTAAGAGGAGAAATTTAGGTATTTTATTTACAAGGCTTCTTGCATTGAGTAACTTGCATTTAAGGCCAGTTGTGGTTGGAATAGAGGTATTTAGGAGCGTGTGTGCCTAATTTTGAGTGATGTTGGATTGGATGGGGTGGGGTTGGATGCAGAGTTGTGGATTGTGTGACTTTCTTTTGTGCAATCAGCTCGGTAGTCAATGTATAGGTCCTTTTCTCCATTGCCTAGACTGTTTTTGAGTTCTGCGCGAAGTTCACAGGAGCAGATTCTTTGCAGTATGGATAAGTCTGGTCTTGAGTGAAGTTTTTTGTGATTAGGATTGGTTTTTGCAATAGCATTTATTGTATGGATGAATATGTGTTTGCTGGACTCATTTTTGCATACAACTCTATAAAATCTTGGGGCCACACAGCCGTCATTGTATTTGAACTCAGGGCCATCTCTGGTTATTTCAATGATATCTTCAGGAGAAATGTTTGTTGTATTTGAGTTGCTTATGATATCACGAACTTTAGTGATGTCGTCTGATTCGTTGGTGTCTTTGAGACCAAATAAGACGGCATTTAGACGTTTCTGTTCACGTTCCATGATATCTTTGATGAGTAAGGGGATATTATTTGTGGAATTACTTGATGGGATAGTAATTGTTTGTGGCTGTGGTTTGGTGGTTATTTTTGGTTGTAGTTATGATTGTAGTTGGTTGTGGTTGTTGTGGGATTTGATTTTGAGTTGATAGGTACTCACTTATCTGTGCTGTATTTTTTTTTCAAGCGAGATTAGGTTTGCTTGTATAGTTGTTTCAAAACGTGTTGCTAAGCATGTGAGTGAATGAGTGATTCTATGCTTTCAACTCTGTCAGGTAGGGTACTCTGTTTAGCTTAGGAGAACATGATGGACATAGATAAAAGAATGTATCTGAAATTTAACCATATCTTTTATTTTATTTTAACCATAACCTTGTTGATGATCCCCACTCTGTCAAGGACCTTGGAGTTCTCATATCAAATGACATAAGCACCAGAGCTCACTGTAACAGCATTGCCAAGCAGGCATTAAGAGTTGTAAATCTAATCTTACAAATTTTCTCCTCTGGAAATATCGAATTGCTAACTAGAGTATACAAAACTTTTGCCAGACCAATACATGAATACAGCTCATCAGTCTGGAATCCGCACTACATATCAGACATTAATACAATCGAGCGAATCCAGAAGTATTTCACGAGAAGAGTATAACACTCCTCTGCTTGCAACAGAATACCCTATATCACCAGGCTTGAGATTTTGGGCTTGGACAACCTTGAACTATGCCACCTACAGTTAGACTTAAGCGTAGCACACAAAATTATCTACTACAATGTCCTACCAGTCAATGACTATTTCAGCTTCAACCACAACAATACAAGAGCACACAACAGATACAAACTCAATGTAAACTGTTTCAAACTTGGTTGCAGAAAGTACGACTTCAGCAACAGAGTGGTCAATGCCTGGAATGCACTATCTGACTCTGTTGTTACATCCTCTGACCTCCACTCCTTTAACCTCAAACTAACCACTCTTGACCTCACCCCATTCCTAAGAGGTTTGTAAGGGGCATGCATAAGTGCACCATCATGCCTACCATCCCTGTCCTATTGTTCCCATTTATTCATACCTATTGCCTGTATTCTTACTCATGTTTATACTTATATCTATTACCTTATAAGCAATTGACAAATCAAATCAATCAATCAATCAATCAATCAATAAAATAGTTCATAGTTACCTCCAACATCAAAATTCTCCCCTCTTCATCTGCAAAGATTTGTTTGGCATTTGTTGTTTCTTTAAAATATAAGACCACACCTCTTTTCTTTTGCTATGTTAGTGAAAATTATAATTTCCCAGTTTTGGGATATTCCAATGTTTATTATGTTGCTTTTTAATGTAGACCTCTTGAAGACAAATTATATCTAGTTTTAGCTTTCCTAATTTATTAAAAATCCTTTTCATAGGAGAATTCAGTCCATTTATGTTAATTGACAATAATTGTATTTCTTTTTCCATACTTTTACTTGTAGATAGATCTTGTTGTTCTGGTTGCTCTTTTTTGTCTCAGATCTTTTGTCTTTGCACCTTCTCATTCTGCTCTTTCCTTTAATTCTGTTTCATCTTCTTTTCGTTGTGCATTTCCTCTTCCTGATGTTTTCTCTTGTTTTTTATCACTTTACTTCCTCTCTCTTTCTTTCTTCCTCATATGTTCCAAATTGCTCATCATAGAATTGCTCTGCTTTCTCTATAGTAGCTAGTTTATATCTTTGTTCCATCCAGGTCACCAATATCCAGGTCACTCGGATATCAGCCATCTAAAATTTACATCATGTTTAATTAACTGTCTTGTCAAAAATTGGTATTGTTTTCTCATATCTCTTACATTTCTGGGGATCTGTTTCAAAACTATTATTTCTCTCCCTTTGTATTCAATGGGTCATCTTTTACTGTTTGAAATATTTTCATTCTTATTGCCTTCTTAGTAAAACTCACATCTACCTTTCTGGGAAATTTATTTCTTGATGCATATCTTGAATATACTCTAAATATTTCATCCATTCCAGAGAGCATCACCTGTCTACCTCCAAAGCTTTCACCAATAATTCTGCCATTATCTCTGCAAGGTTTTCCCTTTTCTTTTCTTCAATATTCTGGAACCTCAAGATGTATTCAGCTTTATTCAATTCCAGCAAAATTACTGTTCTCTCCAGATTTTTATCTGCCTGTGTAAATCTATTATCCATCACTTCCATTCTTTTCTCTGTTTGTTCCGGTTTCTCTTTCTGGATCTGTTGTTCATTTTTGGTTATTATTTGTTGAACATTCTTCATTTTATCATCCATCTTTCCAAGTTTTTCCTTCATGTCTTCAACTCTTTTATTGTAGCTTCTTGAAATGTTTGAAGCATTAATTTCAATTCTGCTTGCATTGTGTTCATTTTTTCTTGCTGTAACATCTTTGACTTGCTGGACTGAATGCTGCTGCTGGTACAGATGCATTTTTCTCCTGGTTTGCTTAAATTTGAAGTTCTAATTATTTTAAATGTTCTTAAAATCTTCTAGAAATCTAAAAAAAAATATCAGTGGTAGCTCAAATATTATTCTAGCATTTCCTCAAGCCCTCACCAATTTCCTTTTCTCCAAATATTTCCACACTTTCTATTATTGTAATCCAGAAAAAAAGAAAATTGCTTGTTAATCTTCAGGTTCTTTAAACACTACCCTTTCTTCTCTTGGTAAATTTGTAATCCACTTAGGCCCACAAAGCCACATAGTTCAACCACACAAACTCATAAGTCTCCAACAGGGAAGATCAAAAAGGCAGGAGAAGAAAAAAAAAGGAGAGATAAAACTTCCTTGCTAGTTCCCAGTTTCTGTTTACTTTATCTGTTTAGTTTTCATATATGTCCAAAGAGTTACACTGTTTAGAAAATTATAGTGTTTCACTCTCTGTCTCTGCTGTCTCATATAAACAGTTTGCTGGGACAGGTGTTATTTGTAGCAAACAAGCTTATCTTCAACAGATGTCCAGAGTAATATTTTCACAACTTTCACTTCTCTGTGTTTTCTCCACCTATAGATGTTGTTGTTGCTCTATCTTTCTCTCTATCTATCTTTAACTTGAATTACTGTGACACCATGTTTAGCTGGTTTTGTTTGCTTAGTAGAGAAAACTTCCCTTTCATTCACTAAACGCTTTACTAGCTGAGAAAAAAGCTGGAGAAAAAGCTGAATCTCTCAAGTGGTATTTTTAGAGAATATTATTCTCTAAAAAATTTAGCTTTCATCACATTCGTATTTATATAGTCCACTACTTTCTTCCAAAACTTAGGAGAAGCTGAACAAGAGAGGGTTGACACACAGGAGCAGCCAATGCCACACAGGTTAGAGAGATGGAACAAGGGGATTCCACCTGACATGTAATTCTCCTAGTAAAGTTGTGTAATGTATGATACGAGCCAAGGAACTATAAGGGAGTATTGGCATTATCTAAAATTGAACATGTAAAGTGGAAAGAAGCAATGGACAAATTAAATTAAATCCATGGGAGAACATGAAGTGTTCACATCTATGATTTTGCCACAGGATAGCAAAACTGTAGAATGCAAGTGGTATGCAAGAAGAAAGTACTGCCCAATAATGAGATACAATATAAAGCAAGGTTAGTGGCACAAGAGTTTTCGCAGATGAAAAATGTGCACTATGATAAGGTATTTGCGCCAACTGTAAAAGGTGAAAGCATCAGGCTGGCACTGGTTTTGGCAGGAGCACATGGCCATAAAATTTGGCATTTTGACATAACCACTACATTCCTCAATGCAGAATTAGAGAAAGAAATTTACATGGTTCAAGCACCAGAGTATGAAAGTAAAAAGGCTAACACAAATTGAACTAGGCTATTTATGGGCTGAAGCAGTCAGCCAGGAATTGGAATATATCTAGATAAGGCATTGAAAAGTCTTGGGTTCAAGAGTTGCAAAGCTGATAGTAGCATATACACTTAAAAGTTACAAGGTGAGGATTGTCAACTATTAGCATTTGTGGATGATCTTTGCTTCATTGTAAAGGATATATCACAGGTAAATGAATTTGCTAATAAATTGGACAAGACATTTAAACTAAAGAATTTGGGAGAAATATAAAATTATCTGACATAGTTACTGCAGTAAGCATTCTAATTCGCTTCACTGCTGTACCAATCCAATTGCATTGGATAGGTATAAAAAGGAATTCTCAGGTATTTGGAGGGAACTGTGAATGTGGTTCTTCAAATACAGGTATCTGAAGAATATTAAAAGTAATTGAATTTATGTCTATTCCAATTATGAAGGGAGGAGTGTCAGAGTATATTCATTAACTAGCAGAGACATGGTAAACAAAGTCAGCAAGTGTTGTGGTTAGTCGCCAGCATGTGCAGATGGCTGAGGAGAGTGAGGACTCTGATGAGGGGCCAGGACCATCAGGGAATGGAGTGCTGCCTTCAGAGATGGTGGGGGCTGGCAGCAGTGATGAGGAGGTTCCCGAGGAGCCTGTGCCAAGTACACATGCATGAAGGATTACTCGGAAGAAAGAACAATTACAGCAGCACAGGCAACTCGAGAGTAAGGCTGCAAGGTAATGGCCCCTCTCTCAAGAGGATAAAAGCCAGGTTCTTTGCAGAAGGCAAAGAAGCTCTGAAGTCAGCTTGTGGACATCTTAGTTCGTGTTTGGAGAATCTTGTAAATTAGTTCTTATCTTTGGGGGTTTTGGCAGCATTGAGAAACAACTTGGCAAGGCTCTTTCTTGTCGGAGCTAATTAGTGGAAAGCAGCCTTTTATCTGTAAAGGAACATAATTTGTTATTAAACTTTAAAGGTGGGGGCTGCTGCCTTTGTCTGTGTTTGCTCTTTGGGAACCCGGTTGGGTCAGAACAGCAAGTGAGTAAGCACGGCAACATACCAGCCAATGAGAGCTGACAGACAGGCGTGGTTCGGCTTTACTGAGAATTGAAACTGAAACTAAAGTTCCACTCTGAATTGGAGCTGCAACATATCTGCTTCTGTTTGTGTTTGCTTGTAACCTTTCCACTTGGAAGAAACTACTGGTATTGTACATTTACTTATTTTATATAAAAATAAGTTTAATGAATCCTGCTGAGTCAGTCATCTGTGTATTTTCTGGGCTTGAATTTCCACTTCAAAATCTGACACATGGCTGCAACAAGCCCAGACATGGCTGTGACGAAGTCTTTTTTTCAGATAACAGACACTGTAAATAAGTCTCCTTTCCTCTTTTCTTCCCCCATTGCGACCCTGGCAAACAAACCTAGCCCCCTTCTGGATTGGGAAGAGGATGACTGCTTCTCTATGAAGGAGGGGTTGCAATTCCAGTAGGAGTTGGAGGGGAGAGCAAGAATAATATTAGGAATAATTTTAAAGGAGACATGGATTTGGTTGCTAAGAATTGCCTACTAACAGCACAGTTACTGTGATATTTGATCAGCTCCTGGAAGCAAATGGAAGGATTAAAGAATTAAAGTCTCCAATAAGCTATCTGAAGAAATAAACAACAAAGTTCACATTCCAAAGCTTACCCCTGATGTTTGGCCATCCTGTGTGGACTGGGGATGTCATGCTCCTGTCGGAGTCTGAATCCAACGAGGAAGATGAACATCTGACAGGGAGTGGGAGTGTTGCTCCATTGGCTGTGGAAGAAACTGGGGAAGGGCAAAGTCCAGCTGGGCAGAGCAGGGAAGAGGTAGAGCGAGGGAGAGGGAGTTCAGAATAAGACCCAGGCCCACCCCCTCTTCATCCTAGGGCACGCAGGGAGGAATGGAGAAGAGAGCAACATGGGTTGCATGGCTTACGGGGAGGAAAGGGCCCTGATTCCCTTCATTAGCTACAGCTGGGAAGAGAGTTTAAAAGAGATGCATGCTGAGTGCGGCAGATGTTGGGAGCAAACGTGAGTTTATCTTATCTTGACTTTGGTTATCTGTGTTCCTGGCGTCTTCCCAACCATGTTGAGTTACTGCCATGCCTTCATGTCTGGAATTCTTGCTTTTGACCTGCCTGACCAATTACCTCATTTTGCCTTGGTTGGACTTATAGTTACAGTTTTTGTTGGCCACATTTTGGACTTGATTCTCTGTAGCCAAAGGCTACAGTTTTTCTCCAGCCAGAAGGTAACCAGGACATTGGGGGCAAAGATAAAAGGAGTCCTACTGATTATCTCACTCTGTTGCCTTTGTGCCACACCCTGGGTCATCACAGGGGGTCTCAGGGCAAAGAGGATACAGTGGAGAAGCTGGTCTTGCAGAAACACAGGATCTCATTCCAAATTGCTAGCACCCCTCTGAACAGGTGGCATAACAGGAGAGTGGTTTTGACTTCCGGCTGATGTCACGATGAGTCTAGAAGCTGTGAACGGAGGTCTCCATTCCTGTGCTGGCTTCTCACCATTTGCCGAAAGCTACCTTGGAGGGGCGGCGAAGCTAAGGAGAGGTGCCCAGTGAGGTTCCAGGGGAGAATGCAATTCCTCTGTGGGAACCCCGAGCTTGCCCTCTACACCATGATGGAGAGAAGAGCAGCCAAGATGGCAGCTTCAAAGTTAAGACAGTGGAGAACCATCTAAGTGAAGTGCTGGAGAAGAGATCAGGAACTGTGTACGGAGAAGGGTAAGAAGAATTTACTTGGTTTTATTTACCCCCCAAAAGACTATAACAGAGAAGATACATAAAGAAATGAATTAGTGGCGATTTGGAAGATAGGAGAAAAATTGGGAAATATAAAGAGTTTAAAAGAAATTAATTTGGAAAAACATTAATTTGGATTTGGTGATCAGACAGGATTTGGCATGGAAAGGCATTATTTTAAATGCTGGAAATAATTGTTCTAAACGAGACTAAGGTTTGATTTTTGAAAGAAATGGAAAAGGGGTGGCTGTGAAACTGGATTAAAAGCACCACTGGTTGACAAAAGAAAAATCCTGCAGATCCCTTTAAACTAATGATTTAATTAAAAAAGGAATAAAAGGAAGACTAAGACCCTTGGAAGCTAGAATGTATTTAAATGAAATAGCAATACATTAGAGGATATTATCCCTGGATTCATTAGTGACTTTGATTGATTAATAATGAAAAATAAAGATTGGAGGACATTGACATAAAAATTAAAGAGATGCTAATTTAAACAAAATAAAAGTTATTGGACATTGGATAACTGGAATAATAAGCAATATAAAGATGAGTGATATATGCAAAGAAATAAGGATGGACTTTCGAGCTATAAATGAGATGTGGGACAGAGCTTTGGACTTATGTACTAAAATATAGAATGCAGAGATTAATTCAGAAATGGCGATGGTAGTAGTAGTAGTAGTAGTAGAAGAAGAAGAAGAAGAAGAAGAAGAAGAAGAAGAAGAAGAAGAAGAAGAAAGAACAAAGGAGGGGGAGGAGCTAGAAAAAAGAGAAACCAGCAAAATGGAACAAGAGGAACAACAAATACAAAAAAAGAAAAAAGAAATTGAACTTGAGATATCAATGATTGATGTAATAAACAGGGGGGTATTAAAATTGGATTGCAGATAAATGAAATGGTTAGGAAATTACAGAAAGGAGATCAGAAGAGGGTGGGGACAAACCTTAAGAACTGGGAGAAAAAATATCAGAAAATGATGAAGAATAGAGAAAGGATTAAGGGAAAAAGTGAATAGGTGATAGAGACTGATAAGCAAGCTAATAGCAACGAAATAAGGTAGAAGAGAGACCTAGAAATGATGGTTAGCAACGTAATAGGTACTTTACATGAAGAGGCACCTTAATAATAAAATAAGAAAGATTAAGTACAATGGAATAGTTATAAAATAGGATTTTATAATAGGTTAGTTAAATAAGATATATAAATGTTTAAGGAAGATATAAGTAGCTAATATTAAGGTGAGAAAGGAAAGGTTAAGTGGAGTCTGATAGATGATAGATATAATTATATAGTATAGGATAATATTTTAATGAATTATATATTTTGTCATTTATGTGTATAATAGGGACTGAATTTGGGTGGTGTGAAACGAGTTGTGAGGATACATTATTATAAATTTGATGTTTTTGGCTAAAAAAAAACAAGATGGAAAATGTATTTGTGTAAAAATGAGGAATTAGAGGGAAGGAAGCATTTAGAAAATAAAAATATATGTAACAGTGGTAAACGTAACATTGGAATGGGGATAATATAAATTAACATGGAATTTTGAATTAATGAATTGATATGAATATATTAAATTGCAATATGTTGAATATAAGAATATAAGATCACAGAAGATAGAAATTGACTAAAAGAAAGAAACTGAAGTAGAGGAATTTATGAGAATATAAAGAAAATTTGGTAATAGATAATGATGTAATGTTAAAAAGTTTTAATGATTAATGAACTGACATGGATAGATTAAATAGTAAATATGCTGAATATAACAATATATGATTAAGGAAGATAGAGATTGACTAAAAATAAAGAGATTGATATAAAATAATGTATGAGAATATAAAGATTGGTAATAGATAATGGTGTGATGTTTAGAAAGCTGTATTTGTGATCGTGGATATGATGGATTTAAAATGTAAAACACCTGGAACTACACTGTTCTCTCAAAGATGTATTTAAATAATTAAAACATAAAAAAACTTTGGGGGAAAAAACAGGAGAATTGTTTTGATCTCTCTATCCCAACTCTTATACTGTAGGGTATATTCTAATGAGCTAATAGAGATTTATTGGTTCCCTGACAGACAAGGTTTCAAAAGAATATTGCTAACATTTGGGCAAATTGTTCTGCCATCAATGTTATTCAGACTTGAAACCTCACTAAAAAAACTCTGTATTTGACCAAGATGGTATTTCAAATCAGTGGTCACCAACCAGTGGAGACCACAGACCACTGATGATCCACAAGAAAATTTTGGTGGAAAGCATCCTGCTCCAAGAGGCTGTGCCGGCAAAGACTCATTTTTGGAGGAGTTTGGGAAAGAGAAAGAAAGACTTCTGCTGCTTTCCTTGCATGAAGCCAAAAGTCTCTCTCTCTCTCTCTCTCTCCCCATGTATGGGATAATTTGTATCATAATTCTGTGATTCCTGCAGCCGAGCGATATACTATGGTAGGATATAAGACAAAAAGAAAAGATCACCCCAAAATCATTTCTCTATGTTAGGAAAAAGAAAAAGTTGTGCATCTATTTACAGAAATGCATATATTTTTGATGTCCTGCCAAATTCGTTAATCAGGAGAGAAAAGGAGGGGAAAGTGGGCATGGGAAGAGATACTATTTTTAATATTGACATAGGAATGTAAGTATTGGAATGACAGATAAGTTGGCATACTAGAACATGATGATCAGAAACCATTGTACAACACTAGCACTATTTATATGTAAGTATATATGTTATTCTATTTTAATTTGTTTCATGGTAATTGGAATGCTAGGACAACCACACTGTATTCAATATACTGTATGTAAACAATAAAAATATATCTAAAAAAAAAAAGAAAAGGAGGGAAGGGAGGGAGGAGGAGAATGGAGAATGGAGCTGGAGACTCTATTCCAAATAAAGAATGATCGATTGGTAGGAAAATGGGGTGGGGAATTTTCCTGCAGATTTTGGGGGGATTTTCCCAGAGTCTCTGCAGTCAGAGATTGTAGCTGAAAAGCAGGTTAGTGAAGGAATGTGGTTGCCTTGGAGGGGGTGGGGTGTTTGAAGGACCTCTTTGTATGTGTGTGTGTGAGAGAGAAAGGGGGGGGGGGGGAGGGAGGGAGGGAGGGAGTTAGGGAGGAAGGGAGAGAAAGAGAGAGAGAGAGAGAAAGAACATCATTGCCAGCCCTCCGAGGTTAGATCAGATTTCTCTCTCTCTCTCCCACCAACATCAGCAAGCCACCGTCAGTCAAAATTCGTATTAGTGGTCTGCAGGATTTAAAATTATGAGTTTGGTGGTCCCTGAGATCCAAAAGGTTGGCAACCCCTGTCTCACACCACCCAAATTCAGTCCCTATTATTAAGGTTTTCAAGATGGCTGCACACATAGATGCTGCGGCTTACCGCTCCTTCTTTCAATGTATGGTGTGTATGATTCTGTGTGTGTTTTGGATCTTTTCCTTGATTGAATTCTGTGAGGCAAGGAGCATCTATAGTCAGCAAGCCTTGTTACAAATTGGACTGAAATGTGAAAAGGCTATTACAAATGATTTTATACATTCTCATAACATACTGATGGAGGCAGCTAGGCCCCTGGGAGAGGCATGGATCACTATCCCTGTAGGAAGGAGGAAGAGGCGGAGAAAGAAGAATAGGAAGAGGAAGAGAGGATGCCGTGTTGGAGTTTTCTTTAAGCTGAGTAAGTTTCCACACAAACCTTCAATTCCAAGTATATTTCTTACCAATGCAAGATCTCTGACTAACAAAATGGATGAATTAAGGCTACAGATTGCAAAAACTAAATTCATCAAGAACTGCTGTGTTTTGCTAATCACAGAAACTTGGCTTCATTCACTCATTCCAGATGCAGCTGTTGAGCTGGAAGGCTACACAGCTCACCGGCAGGACAGGAATAGAGATTCTGGCAAAATCAAAGGGGGAGGTTTAAGCCTTTATGTGAACAAAAGCTGGTATATCAATACAAAGACAGCCACTGCTCCATGGATCTGGAGTATATGACTCTTAAATGTAGACCCATATATCTTCTGCAAGAATTCAGTGTGGTTTTGATTACTGCAATCTATGTCCCACCTGATGCCAATACTACCATAGCTTTGGGATTCTTGTATAACATTGTTAGTAATTGGCAGAATAGATATCCTGATGCTGTGCATATCATAGCGGGGGACTTTAATCAAGCTGATTTAAAAGAAGTGCTCCCTAAATTCTATCAGCATGTTAAGTGTGCTACTAGAGGAGTAAACATATTGGACAAAGTATATACCAACATCAAACATGACTATAAAGTTATACAATTACCATATTTGGGACAGTCAGACCATATGTCACTGCTTTTAGCATTAGCATACATCCTTCTTAGGAGACGGGCTCTGCCTATAATAAAGACAGTGAAATCTTGGCCAGAAGATGCTTCCCAACAACTTCAGGATTGTTTTGAGAACACAAATTGGGACATCTTTTACTACCCTGATCTAGAGGTGCATACTGCAACTGTTCTGTGCTATATCAAACACTGCACAGATACTATCACTGTGGATAAATGTATTAGGATCTATCCCAATCAGAAACCTTGGATGACTAAGGAAGTCCAGCGCCTCTTGTGTGACAGGACCAAGGCCTTTAAGTCTGGTGATGGGGCAAGATACAGTGTTGCCAGAACTAATTTGAACAAAGGTATTCGGAAGGCCAAGACTGATTATAAGAGGAAGATTAAGGATAATTTTACAGTAATAACATGAGGCAGGTGTGGTGAGGGATTAAACAAATTACAAACCATCAACCGACCAATGTCATCCCTGCTGAGGGGGATGCTTCATTGGCAGAGGAACTGAATCATTTCTTTGCTCACTTTGAAGTGGTGACATCAGAGACAGATAAAATCCAACTACCAGCCAATTGTAGCCCCCACCTCATTGTGGAGGAACAGGAGGTGAGGAGCATTCTGAGAGCTGTGGACCATAGAAAGGCTGCCGGTCCTGACAGTATCTCTGGCCAAGTGCTTAAAGACCATGCTGATCAGTTGGCTGGAGTCTTTACCAGGATCTTCAATCAGTCTTTATCCCAGTCCACTATTCCATCTTGTTTGAAGGCTGCCACCATTGTTCCTCTGCCAAAGAAGTTCCCTATCAATAACCTCAATGATTACAGACCAGTGGCATTCATTCCTATCATTATGAAGTGCTTTGAGAAATTGGTCTGCCGGCACATCATTTCTGGTCTTCCACATACATTTGATAAACACCAATTTGTATACAGAAAAAATAGATTTACAGAGGATGCTATAGCTATCACTCTTCACACTGCTCTGACTCATTTAGAACAGTGGGGGGCACTATGTGAGAATGCTTTTTGTGGATTTTAGTTCTGCATTTAACACTTCTTCCACATAGACTAGTGTCTAAACTTCTGGACCTTGAGCTTTCTAATTCAATCTGCCTTTGGATTATGGATTTTCTGTCTGGCCGCACACAGAGGGTCAGATTAGGTAATCATTCCTCTTCAGCCCTTGTTCTTAACACTGGTACACCACAGGTGTACTCTATACTCTTTATGTGCATGACTGCATTCCCACTCATGCTAGTAATACTATTGTTAAATTTGCAGATGACACAACAGTGGTGGGACTTATCTCTGGGGAGGGATGAGTCTGCCTACCAAGATGAGGTGGACTGGTTGCTTTCATGGTATGGAGACAATAACTTGGTCCTCAACACCAATAAGGCCAAGGAGCTTATAGTGGATTATAGAAGGAACAGATCAGACATCCAGCCCTTGCTTATCAATGGAGACCGAGTAGAGCAAGTGGCCAGTTTTAAGTTTCTGGGTGTTACCATAAAAGAGGACCTGACCTGGGGTGCCCACATTGCAGCCCTGGTCAAAAGGGCCCAGCAGTGATTATACTACCTGAGACTTCTCAGAAAACAACAACTGAATGAAAAACTGCTGGTAACCTTCTACTGCTGCACCATAGAGAGCATTTTAACATACTGCACCTCTGTATGGTTTGCCAATTGCACAGTGGCAGATAGGAAAGCACTCCCGAGGGTTAATGTCATTGCCCAAAAGATCATTGGTTGCCCCCTCCCCTCTTTGGAAGAGCTTTATAGCTCCCACTGCCTTAAGAAGGTTCAAAACATCCTCAAAGATCCATCTTATCCTGTGCACCCTTTTTTTGAACTATTACCATCTGCAGACGGTACAGAACAATAAAAACAAGGACAAATAGGCTAAAAAACAGCTTCTATCCCAGAGCAGTAGCTCTTTTGAATTCTGCTGTATCCTGCAGTGTTGGTGTGGTGTCGGGGGTTTCTGCTTCAATGTGTGAAGGGTGAAGGATGTGTGTTTGTGTTTATTTTCATGGTCATGGTCATGATGTGCACTGAAGATGGTGTTTGATTTCATTGTACGAGGTACAATGACAATTAACTAAACTAATTAAAATCTGGGTAGAGAGCCAAGACAGTGAGGGAGGTTGACATTAATCTTGAGAACTCCAAAATACCAATGGCCAAACAAACAAACCCTCAACTAATAAGGTTAGGAAAAGATAAGGACAAGAAAAAAGAATTTTTAAACCTACACAATGGAAAGCTTCAGTTCATGGATGACGAGGAAGAGCTAGTTTGCTACCCTTTGCCCAGGAGACTAAGAGATAATACTGGAGAAGATTGAAATAATTTATCAAACATTGAGGTCAGCAGCTGGTGCAACAGTCAAACGTTGAGATCGGCCGCTGGTGAATGTTTTGCTTCCTTCTGGCAGCTCCCCCATGGAATTGCTATCAAGTCCAGCTTCTGAAAGCACTCAAGCTCCAATAAATAAAAAGAGAAGGTGTACCAGTCCAAAACAAAAAGAGAAACTCACTCAAGGTAAACCGCATCAAACTTGATTGCAGGAAATACGACTTCAGCAACAGAGTTGTCAATGTCTAGAATACTCTACCTGACTGTAGTTTCTTTCCCAAAACCCAAAAACTTTAACCTTAGACTGTCTACTATTGACCTCACCCCTTTCCTAAGAGGTTTGTAGGGGGCATGCATAAGCGCACCAACGTGCCTACCATACCTGTCCTATTGTTTCTTTTTTTCTTTATTCATATCCATTTCATGTATTCATAACCATGTTTATACTTATACCTGTTATCTAATAATCACTTGACAAAATAAAATAAATAAAAAATAAAAATAAAAGAATGAAAGGTACATCCAACCGGACTTAGTAGTACAAGTCCAAATTGAACAATTAGACAAGGGAAAGCTGGAGTATGTACCCACCTGAAGAAATGTCAATTTTAGAGAAAAAGCAGAGGTACACTGCCAATCAAGATAAAGAGGAGCAACAATAAATTCTACAACTCATGAGGAGAAATATCAAATCTCACAATAACTGTGTTTATATGGGAAGCATTGTTAATGTTGACCCAGCTCCAATGTCAAGGATATTTACGGGACCGCCTACTGCCACCATCGATCTCCCGTCGGCCAGTGCGATCCCATAGAGTGGGTCTCCTCGGGGTGCCGCCGGCTGAACGGCTGGCGACCCTGAGGGTGCGGGTCTTCTCTTTGGGGGCACCTTCCCTCTGGAACAAATTACCCCCGGAGATAAGGATCATCCCTGACCTTTTGACCTTCCGGCGCGCGTTGAAATTTATTTCATCAAGCCGGTCTGGCCTAGGGTTTTATGGGGTTTTAAATTCGGTTTTAATTGGTTTTAGTCCTTATTTTTAAACCCTTTTCTCATTTTTATTATTCAGCCACGATATTTAATCTTTTTAATTGTTTTTAATTATTGTGTTATTATTGTATTTTTTAATGGCTGTACACCGTCCCGAATCCCGCAGAGAGAGGGGGGCAATATATAAATCTTGTAAATAAATAAATAAATCCGGCATTCTTACCACCTAGCCAACCAACCAAGCCAGACCGCCTTGCCCCTGGGAATCCCATATAGATGCTAACCTGGAACATGGCTGGCTAGAAAGGGATGGTTGATAGTGAACTAATGAACTTTTTCTCTAGATTTGATGAAATAGCCATTCAGGAAATCTGATTAATCAAAGTGGAGGAACCAGTACAATGCCAGGCTTTCAGGAATGGGCTTCCCCAGTCCAAAAAACAAAGGGAGACCTTCTGATTGGTTACACATTCTTATAAAGGAAAAATTGCAATGGCAGGGGGAGGAACTATACAATGAAGACAAGTACTCATATTTCCTAGCTGTTAAATTTGAATATAAAGAGTTGGGGTTAATACTGGTACATGTGTATATCCCTCCAAACACATCCCTTTATTATAACTTCAGATGTGTTTGGAAGTTATCCTATATGATATATCTCTATTGTACCCTCAGTCCATAGTGTATTACTACGAGATTTTAATGCTAGGTTTGGTCCCTCTTTGTATGAGTTTGCCCAGAAGAGGGAGTCCCAGGAGAGTTTTTTGATAATCCTCCTCAGCGGCTCTCGAGAGACTGCAAAAGTAGTGCTGGTGGCCTGTTCCTAGTCTCCTTAATCTTTAAAGGTAATCTCCAAATTCTGGGAGGTAAGCAGAGGTGGTATTCAGCAGGTTCTAACCAGTTCTGGAAACTGGTAGTGGAAATTTTGAGTAGTTCAGAGAACCAGCAAATACCACCTCTGACTGAAGATTTTACACTATCCTTCGCCTGCCATGCCCACCAAGCCACGCCCACAGAACCAGTAGTAAAAAAATTTGAACCCCACTGCTGGAGGTAAGGATAAGATTTACATGTATCCTTACACATATCACTCAGCCCATTCAAACAGTGTACTGGATCTCTTTTGTGTGTCTAGAGGTAAAGTCAACACCTTCTTGGAGGTCATGGTACACTTTACAGTTGATAACGATCTTCAACCTGTAAGCGTGACATTGCAAGGCCACTCAGATTTAAGATCATATCATGTACCTGACAGATGGCTCACCAAAAAGGTGGGGTGACCCAAAATAAAAGGTTAAAAAAATAGGGAGTATGCCAAGAAAGATGAAGATTACTGGAAATGGGTAAACAGCTACGGGAATAAGACCATTTACCGACTCAATAAGTTAGCCAATAGGAAGAGGGAGTGGTAATTGGGCCAGGCTTTGAAAATGTGTAAAACTCTCAAGATTGCCTGTGAAAAATATCACCTATCTCCTCTCCAAAGGAGAAGGATTCCACCTTTGCAAACACTTTTCAATAAAAAAACTCTGGGTTTGTTCATTTGTCCACTGTCAATTTGATTTAAATATCATATTCAGTAATATATACATACACATACACACACACACACACACATCCACCGTGTGTAGATAGTGTTGATTCTGGGTATCATTCACATTAATCCAAATTATAATGACAATATTGGCAATCTTTATCACATTTGTTAAACATAGGTGATCATCATAATATTATTTAAACAACAAAAATGCCTAATATCCATAAACCTCTAATTTTTGTATGTATTATTTTTGTTTATTCTATAAAAATATACATTCTAATATTCCCCCTATCTAATTTTATTCCTGCCTCTATCAGTTTACAACAAGCTACCTTAATGTTTAAAAGACAATTTTTTCTATCAGTCATCTTTTGTCCTCATTAGTGCTTCAATTTTTATCCATTTTTTTACTCAGCCCCCACATTCCTCATCTTTATCTTTATCTCTATATTTCTTGTTCAGTCTAAGCATTTCTCCCAGTTCAAACTTATGCTGGTAATTCTCCCAAATGTCTGCCCATGTCTCAATCTCCTGATCAAAGGTATCTTCCTGTCTATCCAATTGTTGATTTATCTATTTTCTTTGCTCTTTCTTCTTTTATTGGCTGGGTTTGTCAGTCCTATTATTTGCTTCAGTTTTTGATTTAATTGTTGATGTTGCCACTTCAATACAGATTCCGGAGTTCCGGTTTGGGTTTCTTCAGCGACGGACTGAGATCCGCGATTGTGTGCTGTTTCAATATGTGCTCGCAGCCAGAGCGCCCCGAGCCAGCTGGATTCAGGGCTAAGCCATCCCATAGAGATGGTGAAAAGGGGGGAGACTGCCAGCAGTGTCGAGGAGAGCTGCATCTCTTTTCCTCAGCTGGCCATTATTCCCTTTCCCGAAGGCAGTTGCAGCGGTGGTCAGAAATGGCCACCTCAAAGAAGAACTCGACCAGAAAAGAATGTGCAGGAGGAAAATAAGAAGATAAAGTTTTGGTTGACTGGGTTGAACTGAAAAAACAATAATGTAAGGTATCCTGGAATTTGAACTATATAAAATAACATTGTTCCCAAAGAAGATTTTGAAGCAGTGAAGGAGAGAGGGAAGGGAAAGGATTTGGCTTTTTTTTTTCTTCCCTTCCTTATACTGACAGCTAAGAGATTTAAGTAAGAAATTGGCAAAAATCCGCTTTGACATCAATAGCCATTTAAGCTGAAAATAAAATGTCAAAGGGATAATAAAGACTTTTGGATACTCAAAAGCCTTTAAAAGAAGGAAATGAGAGAAAAGGAAAGAATAAAAGGGTGGGATCTGGAAAAATGGAGGAGACTGCCTGGAATTAAAACAAACTTACAGTGAAACTTTAACAAGATTCCTAAAAAATACATTCTAACTGAAACTTTGTAATAAAATAATAGAACCCCAGGAAGAGAAAGCGTAAAAAAGAAGCAAGAAGAAACAGCTTTGGGTTATTTGGATTACTTAGTGATTTTTGGATTTTTGACTATTGGATTTAAATGACTAAAATCAATCAGATGTTTGTTTAAAAATGTTTAAAATGGCATCATTTTTGGA